>JASANH010000138.1:0-1416848 GCA_030248295.1 Mesodorylaimus sp. YZB2_4 | reverse complement strand
ATATACGCGCTCCACGTTACCGCGTCTTTCCCAAAGAAAACAGTTATACCTACTGGAAATATTCGTTCGTTATACCTACTGGACACGTTGCAGAATTGGCTCGATCAACGTGCCAATTTTTTATCGAAAACCATGCTGGAAAGTGTGCAGGCACAGCGTATGAAAGACGTAGAGCAGCAATCATTCGTGGAGTGGTAGCCAAAACAGTAGCAAGCAGTTCAATTTCCAAGCGCGAAAGCGTGACTGTCCTTCGGCACATGTTATGGAATGGGTCACATCATCCACTAGGAAACAGCATTATGATCGCTGGTGCTTGCAACAAGTTCTATCGTAAGCAGCATATGCTTGCCAATCGAGTGGCCTCCGTGTGATGGCTATTGAAAAGAGGAGAAGCAGCCAATGATCGGATTCAAATGGTTGAAATGTATTAGGCAGCACTTGACGCTGACTACTCAAACTAAATAAAGGGGAAGCACGAATCAGACCAAGGCGTGTTGATGGACTGACTGTGTGGTCAAACCAGTCTGTTAGCATGGAACCAGCTCTAATAAATTCTTGTATAATATGTGCCTTCACCCTCGAGTGCGCTGTTGTGCTTGGTGATTTGGTAAAACAGGAACAGGAACCAGTTGCGTGTTGTTAGTGTTGCTAGTGAATAAGTGATTCTCGTTCAGACACAGTTGTAATACCTGCATGAGTAAGCGCAAGCACCTCACTGCCGATGGAGTCCTGGCCGCATCAGAAGCCTATCAGTAAACTGTAGACTGACGCCAAGACCTGGAATCAAGAGGGTGACCATGATTTTTACTGCAGCTGCAGCCTGTTTGGGTTAGTTACACAGTTGTCTCTCCAGTTTCAGGAATTAGCTTCCATTAGTTCAATTATTGACGCGTATAGATGAGTTTGCAATTACCTTGTGCGGGCCTGTAGGGATCGATGTCTTGGTATCGCAACAGTCACTTTATCCTCATCGCTGGCAAAAGGTTTTTCCTACAATTTTTAGCATAGATCAGCGAACCAGAGATTACACAGCAGAGATAGCATAAAAATCAGCCCCATGAGTAGGCACCAGATCAGGTCGGGTTCACCTGACCCGAAAGTCCCTGACCCGAAATTTCAGGTCGGGTTGACCCGACTTTGTTAGCTGCAGCTGGAGTTCCTTTGGAAACATACAATTCCGTGCACAATTCCTCCCATCATGTGTCGGGACTTTGCTCTAAAGGTGGATGAATGGTGGCACGCATACAGTATATCTCGATGGAGACACCTTATTTTGCGCACCCGCATTTTCACCTTCCTTTAGTTATTTCTTCGTAATATTTGCAAAACAGCATGTCATCGTATTTCCCACAATAGTGGTGAAATAATTAAAAAACCTTAGTGTCTAAAATCGACTACGTTTTGCAGGCTTGTACCAAGATTTAACCAGTCCGAATAATAATATAGAATATTCGCATAACTTTTGGAGTCAGAGACACGCTTTACTGATTGAGCAAACAAGTATGTAAATGTAGTCTTCACAAAACATACTTCCAAAGTCATAGTAACGTTATGCTGGAAACTACGAGTAGCTCCTGTCAGAACCTTTGCTTGATGGAGGAATTAAGGCTGCCTATGACTTGAACAACCCTGTTTTGCAATGGTAACATGAATGGTGGTCGAGGATATTATTATTGCTGCACAGAATAAATGCCAAGCTTTTCCAGCCAGGGATACCCAATAACTTACTTGTTAATGAGAACTTACTCAGACAGTGGACTCTTACGGAGACATTACTCAAAGAATGTGGTAATCTACCTGCCCGACATCCATGGAAATTACGCAGAGGGAAAACGTGGAAATACAAGGCTTTAGAAAACCTTTCAATTCGGTCGCTGTAATTCTAGATCCAATTCCTAAACTTACACGCACAGCATCAGTATGTACAAAAACGCAACATCACAAAAGATGATGCAACACCTGCCTTCCAAAAAGCATGGCATTAAGTCTGCAAAATCCTAGAGTCCAAAAGATATGAAGTTTCTGTAGCTGCCAATAGTAAAAACTTGCAAAATTGCTGAATTTTTGACCCGTTTGACCCGACTCTTAAAAAAAGTGACCCGACCTGATTTTGACCCGCCCGACCCGACCCGAAAGTACCCGGCCCGATCCGATCCGGGGTCTACCCATGAGCAGTCACTTCACCAGCCTTCATCAAATTCATCTGTCATTACGTAAACACCATCAAGACCGACACCGACACCGTCATCTGACAACGACTAACTAGCCACTGAGAGCAGGTCCTTGCGGCTCACTAAAAGTCGACTCGAAATACATAGCTACGATTGAAGTGGTACATGAGCAGACTATCAACTCATCGCTGACTTCATGAAAAAATCGTGAAAAGAATCATTGACGGTTGCAAAATTGACAGATTCTCGTCCGGATGATCCTTTGCTTAGATACTCTCGTTGATTTTCAAAAAGCTTTTGGATTATTGTGCACAGTGACAAGGGGTGTTATCTGGAACAAAACACAATATGCCATGACTGAGGCCGTATTCTCGAAGCGTTTTCCAGCAAGATCTTCCGCCCACCGAGCACTTTTCCATTGAGGTGACTGGGATAGCTATTCTCGAACGATATTTCTGTCACTGTTTTCCTGTCACCGAGTCTAATTTTACAGTCACTAAGCAAAGTTGGTACGAAATCGTATTCTCAAAAAAATGTTCGTGGGAAGAGTTCGTCGAGATAAGAGACTGGGAAAAAAAATCGAGGCGGTCAAGACCACCTCGAAACCTTTTCCAGCGAGGTCTAATGAAGTAATTTTAAGCGAATGATACAAATCCATCATTGTCAATGGCCTTAAACTTCATGACTATCGTTGTTGGATGGCCAGGCTCTGCTGACGAAGCATTTATTATGGGTCAAGGTGATTTGTGGGTGATATGGAGGGTGATGCCTATGCCATGCTATGCTGCGTAACTTAGCCAAAGACTGAAACATGCGAGACTTTCCAAGAGATAATGAGCTCGAGGAAATTATTATGGATAGCAGCTGATACGATGCATGTCACATGCTAATGCCGTGCCACAGTTGCTGCTTAACGGGCCGTTTGGGGATGATAGTTTACCAGAGAACAATCTGATTGGTGTCAGCGAATCAGATCCGAGCCCTTCCTGCATAAAACTTTGCTGAAGAGTGAGGCTGGTAATCTCAAGCTTCTATCAGCTTGTTTCTGCACATACAGTAGGTACTCGTATATATGGCCCCTTTTGTAGAATTAAAAGATCAACTTCACACTGCCCCGAACAGGAATACTGAACAAGCGCTACGTCATCATTTTTTGAGCATTCAGTCCACCTTGGGGCGTGGTCCGCTTTTCTGCACTTTTGTCTTAATTTTGTACAGCCCTCAGCGTGTTGTGGATTTAAGTTCAGCTTCCTCGTGTCTTCTCCAAGAGTGCCCAGTAAACATTTCTTTTGTTCTGCCAGAATTTGTCGGGACTTTGTACAATAGTTTAATGATTGATGTATTGTATATCCAAGCACTAATGGACTCTGCTGAACGCTAGTTTGGTTACCCCGTTTCTATATCGTCTATGCTGTCCCGTAATTATAATACAGCATCAAACCTACAGTAGTGGACAAAAGTAAGGCACGTTCCTGGCTTCTTCACTTATGGCAGCAGCTACCCACCAGAGGACAATCTTGTGGCGTTTCCCGCGTCATATATGAATAGAGCACAAAAAATTGAGTAGATAACGCAACTAAATCTTTGACCAGGCAGCTCAAATCAGTGGTAGGTGGCAAAACTTTAAAAAATTGCGAAATATTGCTGGGACAAAAGTAAGGCACGTTTTTTTGGCAGGAGAAAACTCTCGAAATACGCGAGCTACAAAGTGGCGGGAAACGGTCAGGTGGCTCGTCTGTGTCATCTAGAAACATAAAATTCAAGTTTTTGTCATCGTTTTACCAAACATGTGTACTGGTCATAATTTTTCAAAGGATGCTAAGGCTGCAATGATTAAAATGAGGGTTGAGGGGAAAAAATCATTTTCGGAGATTGCAAAGACGTTTGAAACGTGTGGTCGAGTCATTTCAAAGATTGTGAAACGCTGTTTGGCCTGTGGGACAACAAGTCCGTTAAAAAAGCCTGGAAGACCAAGGAAAACCACGACCTGGGAGGATCATCTGATTAAAAGAATGTCGTTTTCGAACCCCCGACTGACCTCTGGTCAATTGAAGTTGGCCACTGGCTTAACAACGGTCAGCAGCAAGACTATTAGTCGTCGTCTGAGGTAGGATGGCTTGCCAGCTCGACGTCCATGCAAGAAACCATTGATCTCATTGAAGAATCTGAGGGCGCGAATCCAATCCGCCAAGATGCACCTGAACTGGACCAACCAGCAAGGGCAAAAAGTTCTTTAGAGCGATGAATCAAAGTTTGATTTGTTCAACAGCGATGGAATCAAGTATGTGAGACGCCCACTGGCAAATTGTTCGATGCTAGATACACTATTTCAACGATTAAGCATGGTGGAGGGTCTGTAATAGTTTGGGGCTGTTTCTCCGGACGAAAGATGGGCCCTATTCATGAGATAAATGGCATCATGGACAAACACATGTACACGGACATCATGGAGAATGTCATGATTCTCACGCTCGTCGTTTCATGTCCAAAGGCTGGATCTTTCAACAGGACAACGATCCGGAGCACTCCTCGGCTCATGCAAAGCAATGGTTCCAGCGCAAGAAGGTCAATCTAATGCAATGGCTAGCTCAATCCCCAGATCTAAATCCGATTGAAAACTTGTGGGATGAGGTCGAAAGGCGTATTCGAGTGACCACATACCAGAATTGCAACCAGCTGTTCAATACTATTCAAAAAGCGTGGGCCGAAATTCCTCAGTTAGTCATTGATGAACTGATCGCCTCCATGAGGAGCAGATACGAGCAGGTGAACAAAAATCTCGGGTATGCTACCAAATACTGAAGGTTGAGAGTCTCGATGTCGTGTCATGAGCTTTGGAGCGTGTGTCGAAGTGGAAAATAGGACTATTCAGTCATTCAAAACAAACGTGCCTTACTTTTGTCCAAGCAATTTTTCTGAATTTTTTGAAACATTTTGTCGTGCTTGAATACTTCTGCTGTCAGATAAGCTGTTGATGAAGAAATATACTCAGTTTTTTGTGCTCTATCCACATATGGTGTGAAAAACGCCATAAGGCTGTCCCCTTGTGAGTAGCTTCTGCCATTAGTGAAAAAATCAGAAACGTACCTCACTTTGTCCACTACTGTATTACCAGTCATCAGTCGTCGTAGGTTGAGTCGTGCAGGCTAGTAAACTAACAGAGGCACCGCGCCAATGAAACTGCGCTTTCACGCTGACCCTAACTTCCCGTCCACCAAGTTTTGTTTCTAGAATAGCACGATTCCCGTGGGCCTTTCTCCAGTCACCTCACTGGGATGTTAGGGTGAGCTCGAGCGGAAATATTACGCTCGAGTATATTACGCTCGAATATTGAAAAATTTAGGGATTGGATCCCTAAATTTCCAATGAGGGATTCCAATTAGGGATCCTCATTGAATTTTTTTAGTCAGCTCACTGTTTTCCAGCCAACTTTCGAGAATACAGCCTCTCAATTGCGCACACAAAAAAACGCAACGTCTGGTGGGCGTAGATGTAAGACGCTTTACGCTTTAAGGCCGTAGTATAGTTCGATGCGATGCGTCAAATAAGCGTGCGATGCGTCACTTTTACGGGCTAATTGACGCAGTCAACCCTTATTTGCCGCAAGCAACTATACTATCATAACGGTCGCATCGCGGATAAGCTTATTTGCCGCATCGTAAAGAGGATATAACTATACTATAGGAATGCGACCGTCGCAACAAGCGATGCGATGCGGCAAATAAAGGCGGTCGCTAGGGCTTATGAAGTTAACTTTGGTTCAACTTTCGTTAAGGACGGTGCGACCAGTTGTCGATTGAAATACCGTTTGCGAAGGATTTTTGCGAGGGGTTTTTGAAAACGGACTGAAAAATGCCATTTTTCGGAATGGATTCGACAGGTGGGGAGGATCTCGATAACGAAGATCGTGATCGTAGCGGATCAGAAAACGAGGACGACGGTAGCGTAGACGAGGTGGAAATTAAAACAGTGCTGATTAGGGAAGTGAAAAACCGGCGCTTTCTTTACGATTGCAAGGAAAAATCTTACCATGATTCAGTGAAATGTGCAAATGCTTGGATGGAAATCGAGAATTCGATCCTACATATATTTCCCGATTTTAGAGGTATGTAAATCAAGCTTGCGCGGGCTTTCTGATGGTTTAGTAATGATCGGAAAAGGGAGGCTACAGACTGTCACGGACCCGTGAAAAAAATTATGACTAGCCGTGTTGCTATGTCATGCAGTTTTGAATAATTAACTCTAGATAATTCCTCGCATGCGTGTTATAGGGGATACGAAGTCGATTTGGCGAAATCTGCGCACCACATATGGGAAGAAGAAAAAACCAAAGAAGCCCCCTAGTGGATCTTCAGCTAAGCGCCGCAAAACAAAGCAGTGGATTTTCATGGAGGAGATGCTATTTCTTGACGAATTTATTAAACCCAGAAAGTATGCATTTTTCTGATGTAGTACTTCTCACATTCTTGGTAGACTATATGGATAAACTGTTGCCATCTCTATTGTGTTTTCGGCAATATTTACCAACCTTGATTTCTCATGCTTCATAGAACGATATCGAACTTACAGAGAGCTGAGTGTGACGGCAACAGCTCGCAAATTCCTTCAACAGAGGACGATCAGTTGTTGCTTACAGAGCCTATTATACAATCTACCATTAACGCGATCGAGGAAGGTGGCACTGGAGTTCTCGTTTTGAACGTTGGTAAGCTGTAACAACTGAGTTAAGACCATCTTAGAGAGCAACGTTACTTCGACGACGACGACGACGACGAACTTCGTAAGTACGCGTGCGATCATTTTGGTAAGTGATGCCTTACTTTATCGCCCCTATTCTCTGGGTTAAATGCTAGTTAATTTACAGGAATGTTGGTCGCAGACGAACTTCGTAAGTACGACGATTCGCGCCGAAGGCGACTTCGCATGAAAGTTATGCAAGCTTTGGATGAATTCGCAGATAAAGGAAATCAGATGATATAGATACAGGAGGCACAAAGGAGGATTATTTGATTCGTTGTTAATGTGAGGGCATTTCACAAAAATATCCAAAAGTAGCAAGTTTGACCAACCAATCCTTTTATTTCCCGCTCAAAGAGTTAAGCCTCGATTAGCAACAGCATATTGCCACGGCACTTCGCCAGCAGCAGACACAAAATAATCAGCTAATGATTCACGCCAACTCCTTGCAATCTCATCATAATTATTGCATGCGACCATGCCCAAATCGTGAAAGGCACCATCAGCACCGATGCAAATATACCGCCATCGCTAATTTCGGCCATAGGCTCCGATGTCCACGAGTGTGAAACAGTAGTTTGCATCTGCAGCAGCTAGCAAGACGATCGAAAACGTCCCTTTGTAATTATGAAACAAGCTTCCGCTATTTGGTGGGGCCTACAAGGAAATCGTATAGTGTAAATATGTAATCCATTTACCGATGCTACAGTACATGTCCTACAGGTATTTGTCGAGAATCATTGCACATATTACACATACCTTGATCTCGACGTGCTTTCCGTCAATCGCTCCGACACAATTAGGGAAGTTCCACAAACGCCAAAAATCTTTGGCGATTTGTTGCCACTGCGACAAGGTCGGTACTCCCAAATATTCTGGTTGAAGGACATGCCAAATCGCTTTGCATGTTTCAATAAAAATCTGATTTGCTGTCTTTTGACCAATACGATCACGAACAGCGGCGTATTTCTGGCTTTCTCCATGAGCTAGGAGCCTATTATTCAAGCATGAAATCCCTGTGAGAGAGCAGCTATAATATATCAAAAATTTTATTCACCTCAGAGTGAGAGCCAGTCGCTGCTCAGCTGGAATCGGATATCGGTGATTTTTCTTTTTTTCGATCAATGGACGAACTTCTTGCAGCAAATCGTCAAAACGCTGCTTGTTCATGCGGAATAGGAAAAAAATGGTGCTCTTCGTCCATTTCTCTGACATCTCTGCACAATAAATTGAATTCACTTTGAAAAATTCTACTTTCATTAATGGGACGCACATAAAATTTCCGTTTGCGTTTATTCTTCAGTTGAAGCTGACGGTGGCGTGCGATAAGGACTAAAAACTCTGCATCAGTATCTGAATCGCTCATGTTTTCAAAACGCCGATACGAAAGAAAAATGAAGAAGAATCACGTTTGAGTTTGCCCAACAACCTCGAAACTGCCGCACCCAACTATACTATAGCGCAGCGAATGCATCGCATCGCAAGGGAAAATTTGATCGCATCGCATGGATTTAGCAATTTGGCGCATCGGAACGTGACGCATCGCACAGCTTCACGTCGCATCGCATTGGTACCGATCGCATCGCACATAAAACGTCGCATCGCATCGAGCTGTACTACGGCCTTTACACTGTAACCACAAAGTAGCCCCGCCTGTCTCTGCTTCAGTTGATCAGTCAGTCGGTCAGTGTCCGTTCAGCGTTGCGTCAGCAAGTTTGTTCAGGGTCATCGTGCAAGGCGAAATGTCGATTCGTGTCGAGAACATTCGCCCTCGATTAAGTACCACCATCAAGCCGAGTAACACGATCAGGAAGATCAAAAGCTTGCTATCGCGCTTTTTGCCAAAGAACAAGTGCCGTTGTGGAAAACGAACTGACGAATCGATCGTGTGCCTGACCGATCGTTGCTCCTGCCGAAAAGCTGGGCGAAAATCCCGAAAGAAAAGTGCGTGAACAAGGGAGCAGAATCTCAATCGACGGATTCGTCGAGCGGCTGACAAAGAAATTCGACGGCCAGACAGGCGATCGCTAGGGAAAGATTCTTGTGATGTACTTGCTGTGTATTTCTGGTGTCCCATTACCTTGTACTCCGGCTACCCAGAAAAACCCTTCTGCTGGCGATGTGTGCCTGTTGCGGAACCAAGACATCAACCCCCCTCCCCCCCCCCCCCTACAGGCCCTTACAGGCTAATTGCGGACCAATCATTAAGCATAAAAATCAACTCCGTAAGTGAGGCACTGCGTACAGGTTACAGCAAACACTCGACGGCACTCTTTCATAATCACCTAATTCCACGCTAACCATACCATAACTAACCATACCATAAATCATACCGGCTAATACTGCAGTGCAAATCATTGCCCATTTTGATGCTCATTCCGATTGCTCCAGGGAATTAAACGTCTTAGAATAATCTGGAAGATTACGCTTGGTGCATTACGGGGTGAGCTGTCGATCTGGTTTTTCTCTCTACGTCGCCTCACATGTGCCTCTAATAAAACTCAATTTCTCTATGCCTACAAAAGAAGTAAACGATATCAGAGCTGGTCCAGCTTGTTTGGGCTGCTCGAGCTGCCCTGTCATGTTGCTGTCCGACGTGACCACTTTGACGAGTGAGTGATGTCGGCGTTCTCGAACGTACTGTAGCAAGTTCGCAAGTTGATTTTCCTGCACGGCTGCGGCCGGGACCAAGTGCTCAAAGTCAGTGAGTGGGAACCATTCGTCATAAGGATCGATAAGATTGCATTCTGCTGACCAGAACTCCTTAGTGGGTTGCTACTAATCTTCCGGCCCGACAGCTACGTTTTGTGAAAAGGGAGCTTGACCTGATGAGCTAGCATGCGGTTCGTGATGACCTGACGTTCGAGACTCGCTCCCTCTATGGCTTAAGCTTGAGTTGCTGTGGTCAGCGAGTGGATAAGCTACCCCTTGGGCATTCTGGAAGCGAGACTCAAGAACCAGATCGTGAACTACCGGCAATGGGTCCTGATTGATTAGCCGGCTTTTGGCACCGATGTAAGACCGACAGACCGATGTGAGATGCGCGCACGGGTTGGATGCGTGATTTTCATTGAAAAATGGCGAGCTCTGGTCGCGTTCAAACATTTGCTCAGATGGTGACCGCGAGTCCGCAGTATCCGCATTGGCGATTTACTTGTTCATTCGACGACTGCTGTTGCAGTCCTTGTTGATTTTGAAGTGTAGCGTCCTCGGCTGTGACGAAAACTGTTTCGAATCGACCGATTTCGATCTGGTTTACTTCTGCTGCTGTTGCAGCAGCGGCACTATGTCTTCAAAAGGCCTTCCCAAGTTGGTGTAAGCCACTTTCCAAAGTTTGAAGTGAGCGTAGCCTTGATCAGGCACTGAAAGTCCAGCGATAAAGCGTTCTTTAAACATCAGCTCTTACGCTTCTTTTCCTGTGTCGTTATATGCTTGTATCACAAGGTCTCTCAGATGGCGTACATAGTCAGCAACTGTTTCGGAATCACGTTTCTTCCTACTGTGCAGCTGCTGACGCCAGACATCGATTTGATGAGAAGTGAATTTCAATCCCTCTGTGGGAAATTGATGGGCAGTTTGTATCCTGGATTTCGCCCTGGGTAAGACCTGAGCATCCCCCAAATGTGAAAAGGGTTTCTAAAGGCAAGTGGAATTCGTCTAGGGAATGTTAGGTGCTCAGTGCTTACGTATGGTACGCTTGTATGGCAGGGAGCGACGACGTGGTTTAAGTTAACGGTGAGCCATAGCGAATGACAGAGGGAGATCTTTTACTCGTCGCTCGAGAACACCAACTTTGACTCACAAGGGAACATCGCCAACCGTTAAATCAAACTTTTTGAAAGCAAAAATTGTAATGTGTTCTTTGGTGCAAAAAAAAGCTCTGTGCAAATTATTATGGTGTGGCTCCTAGGTCATTGTGTGAGGCTCACGAAAAAAAATGACTGTACTCCACATTTAGACACGAAAACAACAAGCTGGACTTGCTCTAACAAGCTTAAGCAAGCTGGAGCAGCTCGAACAAGCTCAAGCGAGCTGTGTGCAAGGAGCACAAGAGAGCTGGAGCTCCAGATTGCTCGAGCTTCTTCTAGCTTGTTCGAGCTTTTTCAAGCTGCTCCGTATTGCTCAAAGCTTGTTAAAGCCGCTCCAGCTTGTTCGAGCTTGCTTGAGCTGCTCGAGCTTGATCGAACTTGCTTGAGCTGCTCGAGCTTGATCGAACTTGCTCGAGCTTGCTCAAAGCTTGTTCAAGCCGCTCCAGCTTCTTCGAGCTTGCTTGAGCTGCTCCAGCTTGCTCGAGCTTGCTTGAGCTGCTCCAGCTTGCTCGAGCTTGCTTGAGCTGCGCCAGCTTGCTCGAGCTTGCTTGAGCTGCTCCAGCTTGCTCGAGCTTACTTAAAGCTTGTTCAAGCTTGCTTGAGCTGCTCCAGCTTGCTCGAGCTTGCTCAAAGCTTGTTCGAGCTTGCTCGAACTGCTCCAGCTTGCTTGAGAATGTTCAAGCAGGTCTAGCTTCTTGTTTTTGTGTACGAAAGTGGTGTACCGTCATGGTTTTTTTCGTGAGCCCCACAAAATGACATAGAGGCCACAAATTTAAAAACTCGCGCTAAAACCTGAAGATCATTTTTTGCAGGTGCGTGTTTCTTACTGTAATCCGCCAACTTCCGGTCGCCGGACGGGACGCGGGACGGGACTCGGACAATTGCCCCTCGGACAATTGCCCCCACGCCATGCTGACGCAGGTACATAGAGATGTCTGCTAGCGGCGGATAAGAGCGGTCGCGACAGCCCTGTTGTACGTCGGTCTTTCGGTCGAGGGTGCTTGGTTGGGAAGTTGATTAGTTGAGGTGGCGAAGTTATTGGGCATGGTGCGGAGCAAGTTGATTTATGTCATTTTTTAATTTCCGTCATGACCAGTAAAAAGTCGATATTCATAATGTACATATATTTTGCGGCTCGTTGATTGTGGGCGTAGTAACAATGTAGGTGAATGCGTAAAACAAGGCATTGAGCACTAACAGCGCCGTTGGTCAGGTGTTATTATCCATAGTTCTACTTGCAGTCCCAATGTTGGGCCTGAGGGTCACCTTAGGCTTGGTTAGTCTACCTTAGGTGTTGCGCGTAAAAGGCTTCAAACTGGAAAGGCGCCAGTTGCAGATGCTTGCAAACTTGTGGCTTGCACGAAAAGAGTCTTTTCGACTGATTTGAGGCTTAGGCTTAGGTGAATTTTTGGCTCGAAAATGGTTCAGGCTTAGGCTTAGCGTAAATTTCTTTGGGCGGCGGCAATAGCACCGAGGCGCCGCAGGTGCGCCGCCGCCCCAAAAAATTACCTAAGCCTAAGCCTAAGCTTTTTCGACGCCAAGAATCCTCCTAAGCCTAAGACTAAAACAGTCGGAAAGGCCTTTTCGTGAAAGCCCAAGTTGCAAGCGTCTGTTTCCCTGTTCCTAGTTGCCAGTTGCATGTTCGCAAAATTTGAATTTCGCGCGTGGGGGGCAATTGTCCGTGATTCGACGGGACAAGGTTTTGGCCACTTTTCAAAACCATTTGTCATTCATTGTCCCTTCTTGCCCAGATCCCGGTGTCCATCGGGTGTACGAAGACCGGTCAAATAAAAGTACACTGAATACGATGAAATTGTTGGACTTGGTATTATAATTTTTGAATTTAGCCTTTTCAAGTTAGGCGTTCTCAGATCAGAGTTTCTGTTGTTTTTTTAATTCAGCTTTTGTATAGTGTGCTATATTCTCCGGGGTACAACCCGAAAGGCTTCGAGGTTGACCTCAAAAATTAATGTTCAGGATTTTTAGGCTCAAGCCAACACGCCCAGACGACGAACGATGGGCACCGGAATGAATGCTATTTTGCAGGGGCTCTATGTTGGCAGTTTCCGAGACGCAAGGGATGAAGAGCAACTGGTCGAAAACAAGGTTAGTTTTGCGGATTTTCGGCGTGTTTAGAAATATGGAAAAGGTCTTTTCATATCTGCGCCCGCCGGCCGTTGTGTCTTTTTATGTGCGTAATTAGACGAGCACGGGCAGCGTATGTTTTGTTTCGTTTTGTTTTGTTAGATAACACACATTGTCAGTGTGCACAATAATCCAAAGGCCTTTGAAAATCAACGAGAGTATCTGTGCATCTACGCATCCGACCACCCGGACGAGAACCTGTCCATTTACTTTTCAACTGTCAATGATTTTATTCATGAAGCCCGATTGAGCGGCGGTGAGTTGATAAGCTGCTCACGTACCCCTTGCGTTTTAATTTAGCAGTCATACTTGTGATTCCAGGCAATGTCCTTCTTCACTGTTTGGCCGGCGTCAGTCGCAGCGTGACGTTAACGACAGCTTATGTAATGACGGTCACTGACCTTGGATGGCGCGAGGCGTTGAACGTTGTTCGTGGTGCTCGGAAACAGGCTTATCCGAATATGGGGTTCAAGAAACTGCTAAGAATTTTCGAACAAAAGGTAATTAGAGTAAACTGTAAATTGGTCATTCATGACACTCCGCCCTGAACCAAAATTGTCGACTATTTCCCATCGACCGTGGATTTGTCTGTTATATTTGCAGGATTTGCCAACCGAGCGCCAACGTTTTCGAGCCAAATTTCCATCCAGCGAAGATCCGTTCGATGATAAAGCAACCTGCGATAAGCAGAAGGCAGCCTACGAACGATGGCTGGAACTGGGGGACCAACTACGCGACGAACACGAGTCATGGCTCGTAGAGCATTCGGCCAGTCTGTCGTAAATGTCCAAATTTGAAATTTCCTGTTCATTTTTGCCGTTATGCAATGTCCAGTAACGAAATCTCAGCCCAATTCATTCTACTTTCGCTTTTACTATATGCCACCGAAGCTGCCTGCCAGAAAGTTTTTAACTTTAAATTGAGCAACTTAGTTTTATATTTGCATTTTGCTTGTCCATTAAAGTGCTGCCGTTTCAGAGATCTTCTCAAGATTATTATTCTTTTGAAGATTTTGGCGATATTCAACGTTAATTGGCTGTAACAGTGTTTCTAGTGTTTCCTTTACGTGTACAGTAAACATGTCTTTCATAGCAGGCTTTTCTTCGACCAAGCAGTTTCTGCTGTTGTACATTTGGCTGTGGACTGTGCCATGGAATGAAATTGTGTGCTTTAGATATGTCTAGCAGTGAGTCGAGTGACGACGAGGATTTGGCGCAAGTTCGTCGTCGCGGACAACAGAAGAAACGAAAGATCTCAAATGATTCAGTACAGAAGAAAAGAGCGAAAAAGCGGGCGACTAAAAAGAAAACTGAAGCTATGTCGTCGTCGAATTCGGAGAGTGACGATGGCGACGACAAGCCGTTGGCGATCGTAGTTTCGTCGGAAAATAAATCAATTAATGCCACGTCTTCTGATTCAGACGATGATGACGCGCCATTGGTCAGCAAGAAAAGTACAGCCAAGAATAAGTCTGAAACGAAAACTGGGAAAGAAAAGTCTAAAGACGAAAAGAAATCGAAGAATGGAAAAAAGAAAAGATTCAGCGAAGATGAAGAATCATCTAATTCGGATGGTACTGTCGGGTTCGAGGCGAAAAAAGACAGCGATCACGAGCCAGGGTCTTCGTCAGAAAATGACAGTGAATCGAGTGTGGATGCCAAGGTGGCTAACGAAGAGAAACATGACAAATCATCGATGGACAAGTCGGAATCGAAAGAACCCGAGGAAGCGGCAGTGCCTAAGAAACCGACGGTGAATGATGACGATAGCAGCAGCGATACGTCTGTCTATGACAGCGATCCGGGTGGAAAGAGAGGCAAGGCTAGCCCGAAGAAGGAAGGTGCTAAGAAGGTGAGCGGAGACGGACCGCAAAGGAGGGGGAGATATGCCGTCTCTCTCATCTACAGTAGGTCCGAACGATAATGCCGATCATTTATAAACTTCTAAGATTTAAATTTTAGGGCGGGAAAATTTGAAATTTGGTCAGATCACCATCCACACTTTTATTTTCGCGATCTAAACTTTCTCTACTAAGCAATTCGAATCATTCTGGAAACTTTGAATCATGGCCCCAAACTAAGCAGCGATATCTCAGTCAGAAACTTGCTTGCTCTTTTGCGCAGATATGACAATATTAAGGGCAACTCATGGCACTTATAGGAACCACCAACCAACTGACACTACCCTGTCAGGTGGTGGGTATGAATACTAAATGCCAGCACGCATGGGAGGGTCTGGATGCTTGACGAAACAGTGGGCTATTCGTAAATTAGCAAAGTTTCCCTCCACTTTCAATGAGAATCCCAGTTAAATTTTGCTTGCTAAAATCGTGGAGGTAGAGGTAAAGCATACGCATGTACACCTTTGACCCTTGCGTGAATGAAACCCAGAAGCCTGAACCCGAATCTTTCAAACGAAAACACAACATAGTGTTTAGCTTCTCAAACCCCCCCCCCAGGCCGCGAGCCAGAGTGGTCGCCATGTTGAGAAGCAGGCAAGTAACAACATACGACCAAATCCATTCTCCTGCCATAAGCTTATCGCTGGCCTATGCCCACACACGCAATTGTGTTAGGTGAAAACTGCTTTGATGCCATTTCCGACATACAGTGTCAGCGAGACAAATCATGATCGCGATCAATAAGATTTACGAATCATGATTTTGACGTTGCCCGGACTGGTCTCTTTGAACCGAAATCTGTAGTTCCTTGTGTCTTGTCATACTCACTATCAAAGAACCATTTTTCTCTTAAAACATTATTGGCAGGGAAATTTTCATTATCGGCCGGAAAAATTATCAATATTGGCTGATAATTTTTCGGTCGGTGCTGGCCTGTGATCCGTAAAAAGTTAGCGTAACTGGGCTTATTCGGCAAAGGATAAGAGAAGGTGATTCAGCAAAACGGGTGATACCGGCGTGAAAAAGCTGGTAGATACCGTTTCGCACGTTTGTTTTGAGAGCAGAAAATATATTTTTCGTCAAAAAAATCGAGTTTAAAAACTTGCGTGAAAAGTTACCCACTTCCGCATCCAGCCTTGTCTATACATGATGATAGGTAGCAAGGGAGTGGCAAGTGAACTGAGGAAGGATCGCTAAATTTGGGGATCTAATTACGGCATTGCTAGCTGGGTGAAAGTTCAAACCTTTTTCAGGCGAAGTCAGAAAAGAAAACGAAGGAGAAAGGAGGCGAGAAGAAGCAAAAATCAAAGGCGGGTGGCGAGGAGGAAGAGAATCCAAGATTGACGAAATTGAAACGTTGTGTACGGGAGGCGGGGCTGAGGTGCGTCTACAAGCAACTTTTTGTCGATTGCGCCAACGATACTCAGCGTATTAAAAAGCTGGAGCAATTCTTCCGCGATAAAGGACTCACGGGTGAGTAGTGTCTCGACTGCTGATCGGATGGAAGAGTGCCTGGTGTGTACACTCATGAGAGGAGTCCATAAGAGGGTCGCACTCAGGTGCAACATCGCTGACTTCGTCTGCGGGGAGGGGGAGGGGGTCGGCGACTTGGCGGCCCATTTTGGTTGCTTGTAAAAATTGAATTTTTTAAATTTTAATTTTTCTTGCGAAAATTTAAAGTTAGTTTGGGCCTTGGGTCTTTGGTCCAAAACATTGGGTCTTTTTTACTATAAAGAAATGAAATTTTTCTTTTGGGGTGGGGGTGGGGTCGGGGTCAAAAATAGCAAAGGTACCTGCACAACCTCGCCACGCGGGACAGGAGGGTCTTCGCCATGTAAAAAAATTTTCTTCTGCCAAAAATAGTGGGGGGAAGGGGGGGGGGGGTACAAAACAGTAAATTCACCTGCACACCCTTGCCGGGCGGGACAGGGGGGTCTAAAAAATGAGAAGGGTCCTCCCTTTACAAAATTTTTTAAAAACTTTGAAGGGGGGTCTTCGCTATGTAACAGGTGCCTCTCACGTAATCGTAGGTAGCGTTCGGTAGGTGTCCTAATCTGTTTTTGCATTATTTAACCGCACTAACTGCTTGACAAGTGATTCCCTAATCAGAATCTTGGTGCAGAGACAGTGTGTTATTAAATAAATTCGAAGGAACTTGCTAAATGACAGTTTGAAATTTCAAGAATTTTAATTTCTAAGGATTGATCTCAAAATCGTAGGAACCAATTTTATACAGGGTTGAGAAATACTCCAAACTTCCCGCTATTTTGCGCTGAACATTTGAATTGTTGATGAAAAATGAATTTCTGGCTCGCTATGTTTTTTAGATACCTACACTATAATTTCTATGCGCACCAGTGTATGCTTCCTTTTTCACAAAAGACTTTGTGTAACAACACATGCTGGCGATGATTCACTCATTTTCTCGGAAGGTACGAGTATCATCTCATTGTCAGTGGTAGCGGTGAAACACTCACGGCGAGGATAGTTTTCAACTTTTTAGCGACTAAGCCAGCATCGACTGATCCGGCCGATCCGATCCAACTGGATCGGCTAAATCGGCAACTAATATTTTCGCGCTTTATCTGCTGGGAAATGATAACCTGTGGCATACTACAATGAGAAAATCCCGTTTTTTCTCTCAAATCAGTATCTGGCTTTAGATGCTGCTTAGTTCTCCTATGTCCTTGGAGTGGTCTGACAGAGAGTAACAGCGAGGAACCAAGGCAGGTTGGTGAAGACGCAGTGCCAAACACGCCATCGCCATCCCCTTCTACTGTATCTTCTATTTTTTGAAGCGGATCGGCCGGATCGGATCGGGATCCAGGCCTATGGTCGGATCGGTCGATGCTGGGACCAAAGCCAGTGTTTGCATTGATATTGCCCCCTGTGCAGGGTGCAGTATCAATGCAAACAGGTGTTGGCTAACTGTCGATTGTAGCACTCGGATAATAATAGTTCGAACATACTTGATTTTGTAGACGAAACCAACCTTTTTTTGGCCAGCCAGACGAACCATTTTTGACTTCAGTTACCTTTTAAACCTCTTAAATTCTTTCCAAGTTGAACTTAAAAAGGCCTTTGCTGGAACTTGCTCTTGGTGACATATCGATCATATGCTAGTCGCCGATCGTGAAAAATAGTCAGTGTAAAATCGAATTTTTGTCTGAAACCTGGAAAAATGAGGTGAATTATTTTCCGTTCCTCGTATGAACCTTGTCTGACTGACGTCTAATATCTGTTTTGTGACCCTCTGCCTGACTTATCAGTTGGGCAATGTTGCTAGCGAGTACGTTTCGCCTTGCCCATGTTAGGGCTGCATCGTGTTTTCACATACCCTATGCGAGGGAGGGGTATGTGGGGATCAAGCGTTGCCAAAAGTGCCTCCTCCGTCTCGTAGGGAGTCGAGTTTTCGTAGAGAACCCTACAATAAAGGGCGCAGCTCTTATCTCCCTTGACGAGTGGTTATGCAGAAATTCGTGTGTTGTTTTGGCCTCCTACAGCTTGGCTTCATTTTCAGGTGCCATCTCATTGGAGTCGGCCAAGGCTTTCCGATTGAAACGAGAAGAGCAGAAGGAACTGGCTGAATTGGATTCGAAAAACATCATATCTGAAGGTACGACCCTTTCGGGATTGGCTTCAGGGGCGGTTGCGGTATTCCATCAGCTGATTCCGACTTTCCTTTTCAGGAAGACCTCGTCGACGCAAAGTTCACAGCTTGTTCATGCACGACGACGGGGAGAAGGAAGAAACGAAAACGACGTCGGAAAGCGAGAAAACTGAATCGACGGACGAAGAAGCTGCATCGGAGGCTCGTCGGGAATGCAAACAATTGTTCTCCCGACTGAAGGGCATTGTGGACAGTGGTGAAGAGAGCGATTGATGCGAAGGTGACTCGAAGGGACCATCAGGGACGTGGCATGATCTTGTCTTGGCTGCACGTTTTGTAATTGCCTTTACCTATTCGGGCTCCGCGTTTGTACGACTGCTCATTTTTTGTATTTCCTTGGACTAGGAGGACTCGTTCGCTAATTGAGAGCCCGGAAATACAATCTTACGCATTGCGATAAGTGCCCTATCGTCACAACGAAAGGCTCGCCGTCGAGCGGCCTATCGAGAAGGACTGGCGTCGCCGTTCTTGTTTTCTTTCAGGAGGGGAACCGTGTCCGATCGATTTACGTGGGAGAACTCGAGGCGAAACATCTGTCGTCGAATCGTGTTCAGTTTCGGTTCCATCAAACACGAGTCGGACATTGTGTTTGTGCCATAGACGGCTACCGTAAGCGGATAAGAACACGATTGTATTGTTTGCCAGAAATTGAATACTGTGCGACAATGAGCGGGTCCTGTGTACAAGGCCAGTAGGACACCATTTACGGGCATAAAGCGAGTGACACTAATAAATACAACATTTCAGTCCAGTTCGTGCAAGCACCCAAGGCCACTCTGACATTGCAGACCACGACGGGCGTGGCAGCTTTGGCATGGTGGCCAAGCACATAGTACCCAGGGAGTGCAGTCTTGCACACTGCAATCACAGCTACAGAACACGCTTTGGCCCGTGCGAGCTAAGTACAGTATGACGGATCAAATGGAGGGGACAGTGGCCAGTGAGAACTTGTCATTTTCGAACCATAGCGAGTTGGAGGCGGACGAGGAGGGCGAAGGTCGTGGTTTGTCCCCTGGCTCCACCGTGCTCGTGATCGGGGGCTGGTCGGTCGACGGCTGCTGCGGTCTCCAAACCTTGGCTGTCATGTACGAATGCGAGTCAGCTTCGCCGACACGACTCCAACTGAGCGAGTGGCCTCGAAGGGGAGGCGCGTCTGGCGATTCGTCATCGGCGTATGGAAATGCTGAAATGGAAAGAATTGGTCAAATGCCATGCGAGTGCCAGGTCAGTCGGGCCGGGCTCGATAGCCTATCCCGCTGTGGGGCTAAGTTTGGTCCGAGCTGGGGTCTCCATCCAACTGCTCACTGCAAACAAATTTGTGCAGTAAACGGAAGCATAAACCAAATTTGGTCAGTGCATAGAGGAACTTATCCGAACCAAGCACGCTAACCCAAGATCGAAGCAAAGCCTCAGGTGTGTCCAACTGAACCAGTAACAGAACTGGAAACCCAAGAAACCAAAACTAAGTCATACGTGTTTGGTGGTCGTTTGCGAGCAACTGGGCAGTGACCTCGTGTTCACCTGTTCGGCACTCGATAATGATCTTCTTGGCGGGTGGCAGGTTGCTCGCCGCGGCTCGGCCCGATCTCTGCCCGCGCCCGTTCGATCTGGCCAGTCCGTCGGAGGTCATTCCATTTTCGGTGCCCGCGCCAGTCTCGTCGCCGTTGTTTAACTTTCTGCTGTCGTCCGTGTCGATCAGTTCTTGCAAGAACTGTATGTAGTTGATGGCCAGTTTGAGGGTGTCCACTTTGGACAGTTTCTTCTCGTATGGCAGTGTGGGTATCTTCTGTCTCAGTCCGTCGAAGGCGTGGTTGATGCTCTTCATTCGCCTTCGTTCTCTCATGTTCGCCTGTCGTCGTTGCTGTTGAGCCAGTTGCGGGTTCTTGTACTTTCTCTGTTTGCCCAGGGACTCGGTGTCGAATCCTTGCCCGTCGTGCCGATGGTGCATCAAGCGACCGTGTCCGCCCTGCGACGATGAGTCCAAGTCCAACAGGCTGGACGAGTCGGCGGCCCTCACGTCCACGATGGCCGTCGGCGCCATGTTGGCGTTGGCGATCGAGAATCCGCGTTGGTCGAACTGGGAGCTGGTGAAGTAGGCCGAGCCTTGGGTGCCTTGGTCTGAGAGGGACTGGTCGTCGTCTTCGTCGTCTCCGAGTGTGGATGGCGAGTTATTGGAGTAGTGGCTGGGCGGGGGGATGTGGAGTGCGGACGGGTGATAGTAGCGTCGATCGATCAGATCGTTCAGGGTGGGGTCGTAGAGGAGGTTGTGATTGAGCTGTTGCGGGGGGTAGTCGTTGGTTGAGGGCGTGTGGTCGAGTAAGAAATGGGTGGTTTGGCTAGTTGGACGGGCGAATGCGATCTGGTAGGGGAGACCGGCAGCTGACGTCGTTCCCGAAACCGAAACCGGCGAGTTGTTGACGTAGAAACGCGCGGGGAGTTGGCTGGCTCCGTCCATTCGGATTCGCTACTTACGATATCGACCACGGCCGATACTAAATTCCTGCTCTCACTGCCCCTTCACAAAATGACTAAATTCACGCGCTACTTAGGGCCCGAGTCGTGTGTGAGAATATGCACAACACTCTCGCCACCGACTCGATCGAATCGTCAAATGAAGAAAGCTGGCCGAAAGCGGATACCTCGCCGTGCGAAAACGGGCATTTGTCTTAGGCGCCCGGTTCAATACGGTAAAGGCCGGGGAGGACCAATCGGAGAAGAGCCAGCCCCCGTCTTCGAACACGGTTTCGCAATCGTTTCCAAACGGAGCGTGAAATCGTCTCGAAGGGGCGTCGGCCACGCGAATCCCTTGTGCAATGCCTCTCGTCACAGCGTTGTTTTTTCTTATACGCCCTTCTTTCACGCCTCGGCCGAAGAACAATGGGGAGGAGGATCTTGGCTAATCCGTCGCCTCGGCTCAGCCAACGTCAACACTGTGCATTGTGACCCAAAAGGTGTGATGTAAGTGCAAAGACCAATATGGAGCTGACATAAGTGCCAGTCCAAGTGTTGTGCACGGGCGCCAAATGACGCTACCCGACGCCAGAAAAGCGGTTTATGCACTTTGCCATGCACGAGGTGCTAAGTCCGCAATTCGGGTCAAATATGACACCCAGTCCGAGAAGGCAATGCCAGCGGACGATCCGATTTGAATGCTTGGATAGACTGCTCCGCTGTCCACATACCTCGCTTAGGTTGATAAGTCTGGCTCAAAAGAAGAGTCGCGACCAGGCTGGAGATTGCGCATTCTCAAGTGCGCCCTGACTATCCTCTAAATTTCACATGCATCAGATTGCCAAGCCAGACGAGTCGCCTAGTTAGTGCTAGTACATACGCCTGGGATCTCCACTGCCCCGAGAGCACAGCATGACAGCACGCAGCAGTCGCCTTGCTGTCCGCCGTGCATTCCTATCTGTCGGACCAATAATCCGACCATCCATTCAGTTTAACTCTCGTGCCACGTGCAGAACAGCAACGACGAGCTATCAAGTCCAAGTTCTTGCCCACGTCCGCTTTGGCTCGTGCCTGTTTTCGCAGACCCATGGCATGCCCTGCACCCCACTTCCTCAACACCCGAACTCCGTCAACTGCCCTTCATTGGGCCATGTAGATCGCAGGTGTGGCGAGGAAACGAGACACCGGAGTGGTCGTGCACGCAATAAGGTGCAAGTAGTCCTCAATTAGGGCTCCATAAATGGGCAAACAATGGGCACGGCCCCCGTTTCTAGTGTTTGTTCGCGCCGCACGCTCCATTATGATGCAGTCTTTCCGTCAGCTGTGATCCAATGCGCCCACCGTGACCTAACAGCTAAGGCGCAAGGATCGTCGAACAAAGGACTCCGAGGGATAAAGGGCTCCCTAATAAGCGCAATATTGCTTATTGTTCGGCAGGCGTGAATGGAACGCTAAGCAGCAGCGTTTTACTCGTGCCCCCATAAATGGACTTATTACACACACTCACGACAACACAAAAATAACCAGTCACATCAAACTCAAACTTATAGCTCCATTTACAATAATAATCCAGAAACAAAAACAAAAAAAAACATTCCCTTACAATTCTACCTTCTACTTTCCACTCGAGTCCTTTGACGACTGTTCTTGTTGCTGCTGCATGGTCGCCATCAACTTCTGCAGCACGTTTTTCATGACATCCATAACATCGCCCGGTTGCCCTAGAATTCAACTTTCCGCCATATTTTTCGATCTGACTAAAAGAAGGGTACTAAGCTCCACTAACCAGGCCCCAACCAGTCAGACCCCATCCCGTACACGCCGGATATGGTACAGGTCTCGGAACAAACGGATGGGTTAGATGGACTGTTTGAGCATCTCAGCCGCTTTAGTAATAACATCAGGTTCCAGGCAGCCAGGGTTTATGTCAAAGAGTACGGTGTGGAGATTGGCCACTAATGGGTATGTTTTTTACGCCAGTGAAGAAGACAAATTCAACACCCGCCACCTTACCTACAGATTGGCCATCGTTCTTGGACGAAGCAGAGCTAGTCCCGGCATCATTCTTAATCGTTTTCCGCTGCTGCATCATCGACTGAAACATATTCTGCGCTTGGCTCATAAACATCTGCGTCATCATATTGGACATGAACATGGGCATCATCATGTTCATTCCCACACCGCCGCCTAAAAAAAGCAGATGGCTACTCGGAAGAAACAGCAGTCAAAACTCGCATACCCATGTTCTGCATTGCTTGCTGCATCAGTGCAGTCATTGATTCTGGGGTCATATTAGCCGAGTCCGACGCTGATAACGAGTCACCCTGATTCGCCGATGGTGACGGATAAGTCATTGGAAACGGCGCCTGAAATGCATGTTTCGATAATACAGAGCAAATAAGGCCCCAAACGTACAGTGCGGCGCGTTCAGAATCTTCCACCAGCTTTAAAAAACCAACTTACCGCCGCCATGGACCCCACGCTGCTAGCCGTCGCTGATACAGGTTTCGTCGCCGAAGTGGCACCCCTAGAGCTGCTCGAAAAACTGCTGCGACTGGCCCCGGGCGGCGACACGTCACGATGATAGGAGGCAGTGCGGGCTTCGTACCCACCATAAGGGTAATCGTAGCCACGATAATAATCTGTTGGCGGCGCCGATGGATAATCCGGCGGTGTCCGAGCTCCAGTTCGTGGCCGTTTCGGTGCTGGTGGCTCGTGATCGTACATTTCTGAAGCTGGCCTACGATGTGGCGGGGAATAGTAATCGTAATGATCATAATACGCAGTCGACGGTGGATGGGAGCGAGCCGTAGCCGTAGCAGCAGCCGCCATCGCCGCACGTTGTTCTTGCGCGTCCAAGGACAGCACACGACCCTCCGAATTCAAGGGCGCCAATGGATTTTCACGCGGTCGAGCAAGCTTGACTTCCACCTAAAATTGAAAAATTAAATTGAGAATTTAATTTTAAGACATGATCTGAAACGTTTGAAGGTATCCGAACGAAAATGAAGGTACAGGAATCTAAGTAGTAAGTAAAAAGTAAGGCAAACATACTTACCCTTTTATTTCTAACGTCAATGTAATGCTGGCTGACTAGGTCGTCTACGATGCTTTCGTCTTCAAACGAGACGAAGCCGAAGCCTGCACAGCGCGGTAATAAGCTACACGTTAGGTAACAGGGTAGCTACCTAGTAGCACTACCAAGACACCTGCTATAACAGTCTTGCGTAAGAGTAAAAAGTATGGCCACCCAAGATGAGGTGTCTTAGGTACAAACCTTTCTACTGTTAGATTTAGGTCCTGGTAACTATGGAATCCAGGCCTTGTAGAAGGTCAACTTTAGCAGGACGCTAAAGTTATATAAAATGGTAGTTATCTAACTCGTAAGCACCTCTTATTAGGTAGCTCCAACGCTAGGTTTCTCCTCTCACGATCAGGCCACACATGCACATACCTCTTGACTTCATCCTCTTCTCATCGAACATAATATAGCATTCCGTAACCTAAATCAAACCTTCGAAATCAATGCCAGCTTAAAATGTTTCAAAATCTAAATTCACATACCACGCCATAGCGGGAAAAAAATTCCCGCAAATCGGCTTCGTTCATTTCCAATGGCAATCCGCCGAGGAACGCTTTCTTCGGTTGCTCGATTTGTGGCGGTTTAGGCTGGAAAGAAAAGACATGTCAGTGGTCCGACAAAACGTCAAACCAACTTCAGTTTAGTACTGGACGCCTAGAAATCGCCAGGAAGCCTAGCAGAAATATGCAAAAAGCAATGGTAAGACCTCACATAATTACAGTCAGCCTGTCTGATCGTGAGTGACATTAACACGTGCACTACTCACTCGTAGATCCTTCGGCACTGACGGCTTCGGATCGACTTGTTTACCGTCGATGAAATGTGGCCCGCTCATGATTACGCGATCCACAATATCAGGCCGCTCGAAAGCAACGAAACCGAACCCGCGTGACTTCTGAGTTTCTGGATTGGTCATAACGACGGCATGTACGATGTGACCATAATAACTGAAATATCCTTTCAGCATATCGGCCGTCGTATCCCGAGTCAATCCACCCACAAACATTTTGCTAAAAAAAGTCTTTAATTTTATCACGACTGTAGGTACTTGCAGTATGATGCACCAACCTACTCCTGTTACTTGCGTTACTTCGCTTACTGTAATGTTCATAACAGCCACCCATCAAACTAATGACCTATAGGCTACCTAAGTACATGCGCCAGGGCACTTACCTACGTAGTTTAGGGGGGGGGGGGCCGTTTAGGGAGCACCTGAAAACCCATGGGCCTACATAGCCATGTTCAAACGAGCCCAATGCTTTTCACTGTATAGTACTTGTTTATTACAGATGCCAAACTACCTGCAGCTGTTCACTAAATTTTCTTTCTTGTATTTTTCAAGATCGCGAGACGACGACAAAGTCTTCGGGGTTCCTCTTCCCTCTGCACTAATTTGACCCACTCACACAAACGGTAAAAACTTACTGAAACGAATTTCAACTTACCAGTCCTCTGACTCTCCACCTCTTCGCCCGGCCATGCTTTTCTCCAGTAACCCCACAAGATAGAAACAATACCGATAAAAATTTGTAGCTGTGTAAAATTTCTAAATAATTAATAATTAGCGAAAGCACAGTAGTAAGCTGCACTGCGCACGCCCGCGATGCGCAGGTTCGAAACCGTTTATTTCAAAACCAGCCTTCTTCAAAATCCAATTGCGCAACGCGAACACGTTTGGCTATTAGTTCACTCCTGTCAACTCAAGATAAAAATCGAATAGTATGCATTATTTTCTTTCAGACGAAATACACTCGGTCACAAGCACCAGAAAAACTATATTCCAGAATCTCACGCGGCAAGCTACATAGAAACTGCTGTGACCCGTCACCCTTCAATGCCTCCATGACTCGTGTCGACTTCCCTGACCCATAATAAAGCTTTTCTTTCCAGATCATTTCAAAACATTTTCTTCAATTCCTCCTCGAATTTTGCCAGCAGTGAACGAATTTGCGGGTTCAAATGATTCACCACGGCATCAATATCCAGTTTTGCATTTTCATACTCTCGTTTGATTCTCCGATACAGGTGCCGGACATCGACGATTTGTTGCAACTTTTGTTGCAACTTTTGTCATTTTCCTCAGCGCCGTCATCGTCCGTACTGTCCGACTCGTCGGTGCTGATATCAATCACTTCGATGCGGCGCAGCTTCGGTGGACGCTCCTCCTTCGCCTGTAAAAGCAAAGTAGTCACAGTTAATAAGCTCAGAGATCTACACAGCTGCTAATCGAAGGAAGCAAGCTTTTACATGATAGCGAACGATGCTGCAAAACATGACCAGAGCGACACACCCAGCCAAGTGACCTAAGCACTCACTGTCAGACTTGACTGCCCAGCACAGTATTGTAGTTAGTACATGAGCGTGGTCACAAAACTGTACTCACCGATGAATTACCGCCCGTTGACAGAACGCATTGACGATTGATTTGATGATCGCTAGGCCGCTGACCCAGCAACGGTTTTAGAGTAAGAGCAGGAGTAAGAGCAGGAGCAGGATTAGGAAGCAGATATCGCCGTCCCTGAAGAGAACAAGAAACGTTAAGTAGGACTTTTGAGGTAAGTAAAGCCATTCACATCTCGCGATTGACTTATCCAATTTTGGCCAGTCCGCCCCGTTGCAACTAGTTCGATTTTCTTTCCGTTAATAATGTGATCATAGGCCAATGCTAGGTCGACACTGAATGCAGTATGAAACGAGACGACTCCTTCGGTTTTTCCTGGTTCGATAATGACGCTAATCACTTCTCCGTACCGAGAAAAATGATTGTAAACGGCGTCTCGGGTGATTCCTGGAGGAAGGCCCCGCAAAACAAAACGTCTGAAATATAAATGCATAACATTTTGAACATTATTCTATACTGCACCGTGGGTACGTACCGTTCCGACATACTGTAGTTATGTTCGAGCTGATATCACGCTGGAACGTACTGTATGATACAGGCACGTATCTAAGCTGATCGTGAGATCTGCAACAAATAGGAGCTGCAAAACAGGCTATTTTTCCCCGTAAACAATCAGCGCGTGCAGCAGTTTATGTTTTTGAATATTTGCAAATCTCGGAACGTTGAGCAGTTTGCCCAGCTGCCATATCCGGAATCAACTGCACGCTACTCTACCTATAGGACACCCGATCTCAAGAGATTCACGCTAGATACGTGTTTGGGTTCCTTTGTCTTCTTTTTCACGAGCACCCTACCTTTATCTCCTAGTCACTAAAGATGACTGTTGCTTACCTTGTACAAAGCTTGTGCAATGCGAATTCCAGTTTAAATACCCAGTCACGATGTTTCTACCGATAGGTACCAAAAACGGATCGATATACCAATCGCGTAGACCTCTGCCTCAGAAAGTTTCCCGCCTGCTTTC
Source organism: Mesodorylaimus sp. YZB2_4 (assembly GCA_030248295.1). NCBI lineage: Eukaryota > Metazoa > Nematoda > Enoplea > Dorylaimida > Dorylaimidae > Mesodorylaimus > Mesodorylaimus sp. YZB2_4. The sequence continues at coordinate 1,389,518 of JASANH010000138.1, read as the reverse complement.
TGTTGCATGCCTATGGCAATTTGATGCGCAGGTATGCAAAAGCGCGAAATTTGAATTTGTGGAAAGTTCGAAAACGGTGAACAAGACTGCGATTCTAGAATAAGGAGCAGTGGACACAGTACTACTGTCAATATCGAGTGATCGCTGACTCACGATCAAGCGCTACACAATCACGCTTTGCAAAGCGAATTTGGCTCGATGCAGCTAGGCCAACAGTATGCACCCACTTTGGTACCCGGCCTACCTTCTATTCCAGCTAGTTACTCATCGTCATTCGAGACACAACATGGCAGTCGTTCACCAACACGAAAGTAGGCTGGCTAGACAACACATCCATAATGCACGCAAGTGATACAAGACAGGCGAGTGCCGTGCGTAATGCCCCACAATAAATAAGTCGGCGGCACCCTAAATTATAGCAATAAGAATCACGGAACCCCTTTCCCATGGTTAGTGCCACTTTGTGCAGTGCAAAAGCTCAGTCAGAAAAACGTCCTGTACACGTACTGACTACATGTCAAGTGCATGGTACCCGCCGCAAGTAACGTTAGTCGTCAGGTAAGTGGAAAGGGGCAAGCGAAAACTGAACAACGTGTCAAGGCGTATTCAATTGATGCCGGTAGCTTCACTCCGTTGAGCGTGCCGAGGTATGACGGCCACACAAGCGGCTGCACGACCGCTTTTCAAGCGACCGACCTAAAAGAACACGAAATCATGAACTCCATGCAAAAAAAACCCTAATCGCCCTCTCTCTCCAACGCACTATTAGCTGGCTGACACTCGCTCACCTCGCGCCATTCGTTGTTTACAGGATCGTAGCATTCAACCAGTTGCAAGTACGCAGAACCTGAGAAACCACCCACAGCGAACATCAAATTTCCGAGCGGACAAAGACCAACACCGTCACTGCCGATGTTCAAACTGGCAACTACAGTCCATATGTCGGCCTTCGGATCGTATCTGGAACGTGCATGCACGACTCGCTGAAACAAGCAGCCAACGGATTGTATCAACCTACCTCTCCACGCAACACAGTCGAGTTGACGACGGATGGCAAGTCGGTGTGTCCAGCCCCCCTGCAGCGTATATGTATCCGTGCAGCACGCCCACACCCACAAAGCCGCGTCTCTTATTCATTTGAGCGCACTGCGTCCACTTGTTCGTGTGGGGACTATAGTACTCGACCGTCCGCAAACACTGCCCGCTGTCCCTGCCACCGATCGCGTATATCCTGCAACACTACTACTCCCAGATTATGTGCCAGCTGTGCTCGAAATAGCCTTCTCACCGTCCATTCAATACGGCCACCCCGACCGTATTTCTAGCCTGAGACATCTCTCCAATGTAGGTCCACGTTTTAGTCATGGGGTCGTAACGTTCCGCTGTACTCAAGTAAGACCATCCATCGTGGCCGCCAATAGCATACACAACGTCTTCCAGCACCGCGACACCTACAGGCAGTATGTAAATATATTAGACGCATCGCTGAGCGTTGAACTAGTTTGATAGAAATCCATTACCTAAGCCGTGTCGCGGCGTATTTATGGGCGGCAATTGCGTCCAAGTATTCGTTGTTGGCTCCCAGCACTCGAACGTATTCAACGTCTTCAGACCATCACGCCCGCCGACCAAATGCAACTTGCCTAGAAAGAACATGTCAGGCCTAGATACTACTTTCAGAGGTCACTTTTTACCGTCAAGAACTGCAACTCCAAACTGCAATCGTCGGGCAGGCATTCGGCCAACATCGTTCCACTCGTCTTTCAAACTGTCGTAGCATTCAATTGTGAGTGCCCCTGAAAAACGATAGATTAATCCCACGCGGCTGGACCCACATCACGATTCGACGAACTGTATAACTACGATCTGTCAGTTAAGACAACAAGGGTAGCAACTGACTACTCTGCATGTGCAGTAACCAGTAGTAGAAACTTGAAGTCAGTTCAAGGTGACATCAAGCTACAATAATACACACTAACCTTTGTTCAAATCCATGCCTCCGATGACGTACATGACGCCAACAGTAGACTTTCTTGGTTTGGCTCTTTCGCCCAGATTCATAGTAGCTCGGCGGTCGGGCAAAAGATGAAATTTCATAGCTTCTTTCAGAAGAACTTGGCAATCAGGATCTTCGCGAAACAGCGAATTAGAATCGACAAAATCAGTCAAATATTCGGGAGTCAAACAAGGCAGTCGAACCACAGCCAATAAGCGGCTGGCGTATTGACGTCGATTTGGCAAGTCATGATTCAACCATTCTAAAGCCGATTCACAAACGTCGATTTCAGACACCACGTTAAGATCGTCCGATGATAATAAAGCTAACACGTCTTCTACGGGCAACGTTAAATATTCTGGTTGCTGCACCACTTCCGTGAAATGCTCCTGAAAATGACACCAGTTCTCACGTCGAAATGGGGGGGGGGGGGCAATTTGCCACCAACGTCACTCACAGTAGTGTATGCGTGAGCAGACTGATGCAATTTGATGCAACCACGTGAATCCGCAAATGACCGTATGCCCAAACAATTGCTGGCGTCCATTTGAGATCGAATAAATTCCGTACAACGTTCGATAACGTCGTCCAGTCGAAGAAAGCATGCCCCACTGAGAATCGTTTCCACATTGCCTTTTTCTAATCGTAGTTGACCTAAAATAAAGATCCACAGGTTATGAACAAGTCGCGTGGCTTCACCCTGATTTACCTGTATAACAGTACGAAACAAGCTCGACCAGAGCGATCGGTTCGATGCCATCGATGTGAACTTCTCTCTGGCTCGATTCTTTCAAACCGCCATTGAACATTCTATCGAAATAATCGCACGCCGCAGCAAGGACTATTCGATGTGCGGAGATCTGTTTATCGCCGCATCGGAGAACAACGTCGCACAATTGTCGAGATGCAAAGAAGGTCTGCATAGTTCACAAGATAAATCTCAGACTTGCTATAGGCTAAGCTTTCCTAATTTGACCTACGTGCATACGGCGAGCCCTCTGGCCGCACAGCCGGTCGCAAGGTTCGTTTGGTAATGCTGCAACTGCGATTGAAGCCACGGTCGATTCCTCAGGGACTTCATTTCGATGTTGCTGTTGCCAAGAAAATGAAAAACTCGGACTCCCATTGCAACTGCTGCTTCCTGACATCCGCCTCATCGTTCTCGCTCAAACCGCCATCAAACTCATCCCGCCATAATCATGATTGCACAGAGACTCTGGGATCCATATCCGAAACCTAAACAAAACGGTGCATAGAATCGAAAATCGAAATCGGGGCAAAAGCTAGGCTATAGGCCTACGTAAATGAATCAAAATCATTGTTACAGTAACTGAAGAAAGAATGCTCGCTAATTTAGTTGCGCTCAACAAATTCATCCCGAAGTACAGATCCATCTACAGAAAAGGAAAGGACAATGAGCGTAGCCATGACAACGAGTACGTAACGACGACGAGAAATGCCTGGAAATGCGCGTTACTGGTAACATATAGTTTGAGATACTTTATGTTACCTTCAGTTTAAGCTTTAAAACCATTAAACCATTTTAAATTTGTCCGAAAAAGAACAATGTTTGTCCATTTTATTGTATATTTTACTGCTAGACCAGAATCTTTCTTTCTTGTGACGATGATACCTGAAGTATATTTTACTCATTTTTGGGGTAGTGCTGGTGCTGTCACGTTCTCGTTCTCGTCTGGCCGGCCTCATCGCGCCGTGGTTTTGGTTTGGTTGTATAGTGTTTGTCTTGCCTGTCTGGTTCCAAATCTGCTTTACTAATTGGCAGATCAAGAAACTCCTGTGTCACAACCCAGTTGTTACAAGTTTCGATAAAGTGAGATTTTTCGCAATCTTCCGTTTCGTACATAGCCAATTTTTGATACAATGGCCAATACTGGAGCGGGTGGTGTTCGGCATGCAAATTTAGATCAAATTTGGGGCGATGTCGAAAATGGCTTGAAGAACATTTACAGCCGGCAACATATGTCCCGTCAACGTTACATGGAATTGTACACGTAAGTTGTTTTGGAGTCCTTTGCTATTGTCATTGTCCTCTCTCACTAGTTCTCATTCGCCTGTTGGGCATAGACAGACGGGCCTGAAATCCTAAGTGTGCGCTAGTGCTCAATTATAGTGCTTGCGAAATAATGAAGACAATAAACCACAATGCCTTGTGTTATCGAATTTGGCAGTTTTTAAGTGTCAGGTTGAACTTATTTACGCTCTGTTCACAGTATTTTCCCGTTTACTGTGCAGTAGATATATTGCGCGCTCGTGAATCAGTACGGTAATAGACCTGCGGTACCAGTTCTGTATTTTTCTTTCGGACTTACTCGTTGCAGATTCTTTGCGATCTGCTATGTATGAATGTTCCATATTAGTCGCTTTTTTGTGCAGGCACGTCTACAACTATTGCACGTCTGTTCCAACTCCTGCCGGACAACAAGGGTCCTCTCGCGCCCGACCTCCTCGGAATCGTGCTCAAAACACTGGAAATGGAGCGCAACAAGGCGCCGGAGCTTCTGGTGCGGAATTTATCGGACTTGAATTATACAAAAAGCTGAAAGATTTTTTTCGCGCTTACGTGGACGATCTGAAGAAGGCGAGCCAGTTTTCTTTTTTCTTACTGTGTAGCTCAGCTATTTCATTATGATGACTGTTTCAGAAAGGCGATGGAAAAATGGACGAAGACGTATTAAATTTTTACACAGTTCAGTGGGCTGACTTTCGGTTCAGTTCGAAAGTGGTGGACGGCATATGCTCGTATCTGAACCGCCATTGGATACGCCGAGAATTGGATGAAGGAAATGATTCTATTTACGAAATTTATAAGGTAAGCTCGAGTTGGTATCTGTTGTTTCATGGCCTGTCCCCAATGTGTGCATTCTTCCAGTTGGCATTGGTTATGTGGCGCGAGATGTTGTTCAATCCATTACACGGTAACGTGACTAATTCTGTACTGAAATTGATCGAACGTGAACGTCGAGGCGAAACGATCAATACTAGTTTGGTTAGCGGTGTTATCAATTGCTATGGTGAGTGTTTTGGCTCGAGTGGCTGTGTTGTCATTTTTCGAATATTTGTTGCCAATTTTAGTTGAGCTGGGCTTGAATGAAGCTAGCGACAGTTCGGGTCGGGGGGACGGGGCACGTGCGCCCAAACTCAATCTTTACAAGGAGGCTTTCGAGAAATTGTTTATCGAAGACACAGAATCGTTCTATACGTGCGAATCGGACTCGTTCTTGGCTGCTGGGAACCCCATCACGGAGTATATGAAGAAAGTGAGAATCAGCAATGTCATTATGACCGCGCCCAGTGACTGGTACAATGTTTCAGGTTGAACAACGGCTGCAAGAAGAAGAGCGACGTTGCTCATTGTATTTGCATCAAACTACTCAAGAACCGTTAGCCAAATCGTGCGAGCGTGTATTGATTCAAAAGCATTTGGAACCTTTTCAAAATGAGTTCAAGAGTCTACTGCTATCGGATAAGACCGAGGGTAAGTAGAGTGTTCGTGGCGATACTAATTGAACATCGGCATATTTATCCCACATTCAGATCTTGGGCGAATGTACAATTTGTGCGCTCGTGTCGACAAGGGACTGGACGAATTGCGTAACACTTTAGAATCGAACGTTTTGCAACAAGGTTTGGCTGCTATTGAAAAAGCCGGCGAGCAAGCTTTAAACGTAAGTTGATGTTATTTGTGCAATTTTCGCGTGATTAAAATTTTTGTTTCATCGTTAGGATCCGAAGTTGTATGTGAATACGATATTGGATGTTCATCGCCGATACCACACTCTGGTAATCACCGCTTTTAAGAGCGACAGTGGTTTCGTGACGGCTTTAGATAAAGTACGAATGTTATATTTTTGAGTACATTTTAGTGCCACTCTTGAATACATTTTCTTGTTTTTCAGGCTTGTGGGAAGTTTATCAATCAGAATGCTGTCACTGACAAAGCCGGTAATACGTCGAAATCGCCCGAACTCTTAGCCCGCTATTGCGATGCTCTTTTGCGAAAGAGTGCAAAAAATCCGGAAGAGGCGGAGACGGAGGATTTGTTAAACCAAGTGGTAAGCTTATTATCCTGGTTGGTGGGTCTTTAATCTGAATGTGCCGCCTCGATTTTAGATGATTGTTTTTAAATACATCGACGATAAAGACGTTTTCCAGAAATTCTACAGCAAAATGTTTGCCAAACGTTTGGTCAATCAAGCCTCTGCCAGTGATGACGCCGAGTCGAGCATGATTTCCAAATTGAAGGTATGCGGATGAGCTTTATTTGAAGCACAGCCTGAGTTTGAGACTGGTTTCTTTTGAAGCAAGCGTGCGGGTTCGAGTACACGGCGAAGTTACAGCGTATGTTTACGGATATGGGATTGAGCAAAGATTTGAATGAACGGTTTCGGGACCACTTACAGAGGTCGGAAGGCTTAGACAGTAAGTGGGAAATGCGAATGGCGTAATGAAATTTGCTAAAAGATCTTCCAATTTTAGTCGAATTTAGCATTTTGGTGCTCAGTAGTGGATCGTGGCCTTTCACGCAGTCTTTTACGTTCAGCATCCCGCCTGAGGTAAGCGAACTCAATATTTGCGAGTGCTGGGGAACTTGGTCAGCGGCTAAGATCATGTTGGCGACCCCAAGTACTATCACAAATGGGATCTGCATGAAAAGATGAGCGGAAACTAGGAAGCTGACGCGAGAACAGTAGTTGTGCGCGAGATGTGCAGGTGTTTGTTTAGTGACATATTAATGAGCAATCTTTTGTGTTCCAGCTGGGTCGAAGTATCGATCGATTCACGACGTTCTACTCGAAACAACATAGCGGGCGAAAGTTGCAATGGCTGTATCAGTTGTCGAAGGGCGAAGTGGTTGCTCACTGCTATGATCGCAAATATACTTTTACGGTAAGCAACTGGTGGGATACGGGTTCGTTGTCTGGGCCAAGTGGGTGAGCGTTATGTGACTATAGGATTTGTGTTTTAGACGACTACGTATCAAATGGCCGTCTTGCTGTTGTTTAATCATCAACCAGAGAACACGGTTCAACAGCTCTTTGAAACTACTCAAATCAAGATGGTACGTATCCGATTAATGTTGGTTGAATGTGCTGTGGCAATAATCTTTGCAGGACGTATTGCAACAAGTCATTGTGCAGCTGATCAAATTCAAGTTGTTGACCGTAGCCGATGAGAGCGGTGCTGCTTCCAGTTCCTCGACCGAAGACACGGATATCGCCTTGACTGGCGAAAGTAGGATAATGGTATCGAAGGCTTTCACAAAGTATGTGCCTGGTGTGATTCGCTTGAAGGAAATCGGTAATTGGTTGCTTTTCAGCAAGAAATTAAAGATCGATTTGTCCAAGATTCAGTTAAAGGTTGAATCGAAGCAGGAGCAGGAAAGTGTTCAAAAGAATATCGAGGAGGATCGCAAGATATTGATTCAAGTAAGGACTGTTGTGCGGCAGAGGTTTCAGGTGTTCAGGAATGATGGTTTTGCGATGTTCGTCGTAGGCAGCTATCGTTCGAATTATGAAGATGCGGAAGCGGTTGCACCATCAGCAGTTAATAACGGAAGTGCTGCAACAGTTGTCGACCCGTTTCAAGCCTAAGATCCCCGCGATCAAAGTAAGAGGGACAAGTCTGGTCTGTCTTGTTTAGAATGCAGTGGTTAGTTTTTCAGAAAAGTATCGACGTGCTTATTGAGAAAGAGTATTTGCAGCGTGTCGAGAACGAAAAGGAGACGTACGAGTATCTGGCTTAGTTCCGAGGTAATATGCTTGGGCGGACTGGATAGATGCTGGTTGTAAAAAGTTATTTTTATACTTTAGCGTGATCGAATTCGTAGCGCATATTCGGCCTTTCTGTGATTGTGAGTTGGTTTGCACATAGTCCGTTTAAAATTTGTTATGCTCCTGGCCACTCCATACTTCACCTGTGTATCTTACCGCGTCGTGAAATGACCCCGCTTTGTACAATGCAACTAAGTTTGATGTATTGTGTGATGCCCAGGTGGTCGGGTGACACATTGTGGAACTAATTTGTCTCATTTCGGTGTCGTGTGTGACATGCGCAAAGTGAGTTCCTGTACACCTTTTCCCTCGTTTATATTCAGCTTTTCTGTAGCGTTAAGTAAACTTGGTGGAGATGGATGCTTGGATTGGTGCCTGCTGGATTCCATCCAGGATGTACTGATGGAGCGATGTTGGGACTGGAGTTCAGTAGTGTTGTTTAGGCACCTCAATTCAAGATGGGATCGATGCGAGTGATGCTGTTTCTGCTCGTTTGTCTCCCGGGTCTAACGAATGGAGAGGAAGAGGCGGAACCGAACTTGGTGCAATATCCGACCGTCATGGTGTGCGTGCTGGCGCGAAACAAGGCGCACGCCTTGCCCTACTTCCTGGGTCAATTGGAGGAGCTGGATTATCCGAAGAGTCATCTGCATTTGTTCATTCGTAGCGACCACAACACTGATCAAACGGCGGCGATCCTCAAGAATTGGACGTCACTTCTCGATGGCATGTATGGATCGATGGACTATGTTCATGACAATAGCGGCTCTATTTCCTACGACGGCGAGACTGGACCGTTCTACTGGACCAACGAAAGGTACGAGCGCATTATCGCGTTGAAAGAAGAGGCGTTATCGATAGCTCGGTCACGCAATTTCGATTATATTTTGTTCATTGACGCGGATAACTTTCTAACGTACCCGAGGACTCTACAGCGATTGATGGAACGAAAGAAATCGATAATAGCACCAATGCTACGATCTACTTCCATGTACTCAAACTTCTGGGCCGGCGTGGACGCGAATGGGTATTACGTGCGTACCCCCGAATACGAGCCCATCTATCGACGTCAGATGCAAGGCTGTCTACCCGTGCCCATGGTCCATTCAACATTTCTTATCGACTTAAACGATCCGAAAACGGTGCTTTTGACATTTGATCGCACTAAACTGATCAATGATGGAATGGATTTGCCCACTGACGATGTGCTGATTTTTGCTCGATCAGCGAAACAGGCCGGCATTGAATTGAATCTACTGAACACATTCGATTTTGGATTTTTATTGGAACCTCGAGATCAGTACGAAGAATTGGAGGATGACATCGAAAGTATGCGTTATTTGGTCTTGGAAACACTTTTCTATGGTCCACCCGGCCTACTTTATTCGCCGTTCCTTGATCCCCTTGAATATTTGAGACCAAAAACAAAGGAGCCGGGTGATCAATTTGATCAGGTCTACTTGATCAATCTGCGTCGACGACCTGACAGAAGGCGCAGAATGGACTGGTGTCTGAACGTGTTGGGAATCAATGCCACTTTGATGGAAGCTGTGGACGGGAAGACACTGTCGGACGCGTACATCTATGACGAACTAGGAATCCATATGATGCCCGAATACAGGTAAGACCAGCTTGCGCCTATATGCAGTAGTGTGGGCAGGGTTACGCGAGGGTATCTCAAGACGCGATATCTGGGGATAGGCAGACACAGTAAATGCTAAATTGCTAGCCATTGTTGCCTTAACCTAGCATCCTCGGACAGTGGCTGACAGTGCTTCCTATATTATGTGGCATAATTATAATTGGACTTTGCTGCGTCCTTGCTTTATTTTCTTTGAACACAGCTATAGTGAGTATCTAAAAGCATATACATTCAACCGTTCACTGTTTGCCAGAGTATGTCAGTGATGATCGATGTCTGGCAATTGTGTAGCACCTGTTCAAAACCTTGTGTAGAAGTTCATTTTTTGCTTTTTTTCAGTTGAGATTCAGAAGTGTGAATAAGCATCTTATGATGATCTGTAGATGTATGTTTGAGCTACAGCTGATCCTGAACTGAACAGTTCTGAACGAGCACATTTTTATTGAATCAAGCCTGTGAAAGCAAAAACAAGCCGTGATAGCAGACTCGGGTCTACAGGGGATGTTTTACGAATATTGAATTATAGTTTATATTGGGCCCTTGAATGTAGAATAAGGCAATAACGTTGGATGGAATTAATGAGAATGACCCTCTTATCTCGTAACAAGCTCTCCTTATCAACTACGTGGTGATGACTTTTATCCGTTTCAGGGATCCATATCACAAACGTACGATGACTCATGGTGAAATCGGGTGTTTCCTGAGTCATTACCGAATTTGGGAAGACGTACGCCGGAACAAGTATCGTCGGGTGGTGATCTTTGAAGATGACTTGCGTTTCGTCAAGTATTTCCGTTACACGTTGTCAGCATTGATCGAGGAGGCGGACGAGCGGAATGTGGATTGGGATCTGATTTATTTGGGACGAAAACGGCTTAATCCGCACAACGACGGACCAATGGTCGATGGCTGCCGATATTTATCTCACGTGGGCTATTCGTATTGGACCTTGTCGTACGCCCTGACCTACGAGGGTGCTGTGAAATTGTTGGAAGCCCGTCCGTTCGAGAATCTGGTTCCCGTTGATGAATATCTGCCTATCATGTTTGACCGGCACCCGGAGTCGGTGTGGAAGTCGTATTTTCCTAAACGCAATCTGCTGGCTTATACGTCCGAGCCATTGTTGGTATTTCCGACCCATTATACTGGAGAACCAGGGTACATCAGCGACACGGAAAACGCCCCTTTGGTGGATCCGAAATTGAATAACCAAACGATCGTAGAAGTTAGAAGTCGAGATGCGTCAGAAGGTCTAATGAAGAACGAAGATGTCGGACTGGCCTTGAAAAGAGAAGGCGCTGGGAAACGAGCCGACGACGAACTGTAAGTGTGTGGAAAGAAAAAGCCAAATTTCGTGCCTTAGCAGATCTCACACGTTTTATAATGGAGCGTGGCTGGGAGATTGGGGACAGCGATTGTTACTGCCGCTTTGCATTGTTGGCGTTTTCGATTTATGGTGCTTTAAAATCGTATTTGCGATGGTAGTCATGTTTGAGTGTGGTGGTTTTTAGTAAACTGTCGAAATGAGCGGTTGGGGATTTTGCTGATAAGGTATCAGACCGTTTATCTTTTTTGTGGAACGCGTGTGGTTAGTGGTGCTTAACACTATTCTATTGCAGGAGACGGGTTGGCTCGATTAAGTACAGTAGTTCAGGGACTGGGCGCAGGCGATGAACAGACGTTGAACTGCGGGCTGTCGGAGTACAAGATATGTGGACATCTGCGCGCACGCACGTTCCTGGTTGAAAGGAAGAAACAATTTTGCGAACTGGACTCCATGGACCCGGTCTTCACCGTTTTCTATCAGGAAGAAGCAGAATGGAATGACTACACCGATATTCCACGACGAGAAATGGTTGAAAGATGTCAATTTCTGATGATTATAACAAAGAATGGATGTGCAGGCGATGCTGATACAAGTGGATGCTGGCGAATTGGGTAAGCTTCAGGAATTCATGGTTCATACAAAGCAGGAAAAGTCAGGGAATGCGAGAAGTGCCTGGAAAATCTGGAAAAATCAGGGAGAATGGGACTTTTGGAGCCAAAATTATGGAAAACTGAGTGGCTGCATTTTGAGACTGCAAATTTCGAGTCACTCGCCTTTTCTATGTACCTGCTGATCATGCTTGAAGTCAGTGAATCAGTTGATTTAGTACTGCTGGGACTGTGTGAAAATGACCAGGGAAAAATCTTTTTTTTTTGGAAAACCTGGAAAAGTCATTATCTGCTCCTTGTATGAACCCTGGAATTGATTTATTTCTTTCTGTTCAAAGGAGATTTTAGCATCGGATTAACAATGCTTCTTTCGCATTTCAGGATTATAAAGATAAGAATGCTAATTTACAGCCGAGTGCTGTGGTTGATCGACGATGTGATCAGTATATCTGCATGCAATTGATAAGTTGTCACTCAGTAAACCTTGTTACTCGTTGATCGCATTTATGTCAGCAGTGGTTATTAGCCACGTATTTGTTGTAGAGCGCAATCGGACTGGTCATAGGGTTGGGTTTCAGATGACGCTCTGGCGCGTGCTCGACCAGCCAACTTATCTCGACGATCAGAACTGAGCCATTGGTGACGATCGGATTGGTCTGGTGGGCGTGCCATGTTGCGGCGCCTGGTCGACATAATGGGCTGTGCTTGTGGTAAGGAATTGTTGGAAATTGATAACCGACGATTTCGTGTCAAGAAACGATTGGGCGAGGGGTAAGTAATTCGTCAGAAAAAGGGACATGACGCGAGATAGTTTTACTAGAAAGGGACATGTAGCTGGCAGACAGTGACTATGTTTGTGTTGCAGTGCATTCAGCTACGTGTACTTGGTCCAGGAGGAAGGCACTGGCAAGCTGTATGCTGTGAAGAGGATCATCTGTCACTCGAAACGCGATGAGCAGCGCGTTTTGAACGAAATCGCTGTGCATCAGAAAATATGTGATCATCCAAACGTGCTGAGTTGCGACGGGCATTCGGTGGAGAAATTGAACTCTCACAATGGCGTTGTGGCCTACGCGCAACAAAATGGTGCGCAGGAAGTGGTCAGTGCTGTCGAATACAATCTTCTGCTGCCTTACTATAAGGTAAGGCTTTTAGTGTGACTGACTTGTGCAGGGCTGCCTTTCAGATCTGAAAGGCGGCTGCGTCAGGTTTTGAAGTTGAAGGAAGCGTAGACGAGGTGATCGAACGTTCGACGGTGACCTAACAGAGCTCACGAACTGTTTAGATCTGAAAGGCATCTCACGATCCGATCGAGGGTAACCTGATCGGCGAAAGACTTCCTCGTCAAAGTCACCTTAGCTCATCACGTATATGGTGTGTGTAAGCACAGGTCATAGAAAGAGGCATCAGTGCAAATATTGTTTCTTCCTTTGGTTCCTATTCAGTTGAGTGAATGCGTGCTCATTATCTAAGTTGAAACTCTTTTATCGCAGAGGGGTACGCTTCTGGAAGAACTCATATGGAGACAAGTGTCTGGCGATCATATTTCCGAGCTTCGGGTCCTGAAATTGTTCAAAGGTGTGTGCGATGGATTGAAGGCGTTTCATTCCTTGCAACCCACACCGTATGCACACAGGTATTCCTGTACTTGTTTTCTATTGTTCGGCTAACATGGTCATCGTGCTCTTCTCTCGTTTCAGAGATCTAAAGCCGGGAAACGTCCTCTTAGCCAACGACGATAGCTCTGTATTGATGGATTTAGGTTCAGCTGCACCAGCGCGGGTGCAAGTCTTGACGGCTAAGGAAGCACAGACGTTGCAAGACGAGGCGGCCGAACATTCGACGATGACCTACAGAGCTCCCGAACTGTTCCACGTCGAAGCTGGAGCTACCATTGACGAGCGGACGGACATTTGGGTGAGTCATCTTAGAAAGAGTGATGTATTGAACGTAACAAGTACTCGTTTTCTTTTTAGTCTCTCGGATGCCTTCTCTACGCCATGTGCTTTTTCAAATCGCCCTTCGACTTGGCTCATGAACGAGGCGATAGTGTGGCGCTGGCTGTTATTGGAGGAAACGTTCAAATTCCGGCAACTTCGCCGTAAGTACTGTCTCATGCATATCTGACCACTGAGGAGGGATGGATTCGTTGGCCCTGATTGCAACCGTACTTGGTGGTCATCCCCGCTTTAGGTACACCGCTGGCGTTCACGATTTTATTTTGTCGATGCTGCGTGTCGATCCGAGTGAGCGTCCTCGATCGATGAACGAAGTATTGGCTAGGCTCGACGAACTAATCAAGGTGGCCCCGCCTCCGCCTGTTCGTGGCAGCAGCGTGACGCCAAGCAGTGCGTGAAGAAACGATAGTTTCTATGAGACTGGTGATGACCTGTGAACGAGTGAATACTGTCTGTGCATCTACTTACTTGTTGGAATTTTTGTACAGCTCTTTTTCCATTTATATATTTTTGGTGAACCTGGGTTGTGCTTGAGTTATTGTATGTGATTTTGTGTTGTGGCGGGCTGAGGCAGTTAGGCCTGTGCTTGTTTATGGATTCTGGAATGGTTGTTTTGCTGTCTGTGTTGTAAGAGAAGAGTATCCTGGCGTGAGCTCTTATCGCTAGCTTGCGCCTCGTAACTGGCGACGAGCGCCACGCTGCGTTGCACCGATGTGTACTTGTCATCTTCGCTCTACGACGTCATTTCACAGTTTGGCGAAGTTATGGGCGAAAACACGTGGCCCAGTTTCGCTCAGTTTGCTGGCTGTCACAGGCGACATAGGACTACTCTGCACTCGCAGGAAACGAGGCGAGGATGAAATTTGATGTTCATTGCCATATCTTGCCAGAAGCTTTGCCAGATTTGAAAGCGGTAAGATTGGGGCATGGAAGGCACTTTTCTTGACTAGAGGCTCGCATATGTTCTATTGGAAGATGTGGTGGCCTGTTGTCTTGGCACAGTCTCATGAATAATAGCATCCTCTGACGTACTGCATATTAAAGTAGCCTGTCTTTCATGGACGGGCCCTGTATCATTCTGTGATTAGATATCAGGCTACGATGGCTGGGTGTCCATGTCGCCGTGCCACGATGGTCGCGTGAACATGATGCGCAATGGCAGTCTGTTTCGGACGATCCAGCCTAACTGCTTCGACGCGGACGTCCGGCTGGCCGAGATGGATGCGCACGGCGTGTCGGTGCAAGCCCTGTCCACAGTGCCGGTTATGTTCAGCTACTGGGTATGGGTGTGTGCTGTTCGTATGACCCCCCCCCCCCCCTAACGGTGCGTTATTGCAGGCCAAGCCGGGCGATGCCTTGCACTTGGCCCGCTACCTGAACGATCACGTGGCCAGCGTGGTCGGTCGATACCCTAAACGTTTCGTCGGGCTCGGCACGCTGCCCTTGCAGGACCCGGAGTTGGCGGTCGAGGTAAGTTGGCGAGTCCTGTGCGAGTGTCGGCCGCTCCGCATCGAGCTGGTGTGAGATGACGCAGGCTTGTGCGCGCCCCGAGCCAACTGGGTCGCCCCACAAGTGTCCCATTCACGACGTGGAGGCAGTAAATAATTGATGGCAGCGAGTGGGGCGATAATTATGGTTGGATAGTGTAAGGTGGCTGCCAGTGCTCAGTGTATTTGCGCTCTTCATTAGGCATCGTTTCGGTTCGGTTTGTCCGTCAATTGGGCGTACGTACTTGGGCATTAGACGATCAATCGTAAGCTGCCTTGCGCGGGCTCGGACCTCTTTGTGTCTTCTCCGTCCCCCCTCGCTCGTTGCCTCTTTCCCACGGCGTCGTGGTGGGATTCTCGCTCTTCTGGAGTTCTCTCTGGAGACAGAAACTCGTTAGCTCGTTTGTGCGTCTCCTTTCGCCGGTTTTTAACGAACCCCGCACTTTGGTCGACTCCTTTTCTTACCAGCACGCACAGTTTCTTTAGATTGACACGGGACACTCGGCAGACAGCTCTGGGATACTTGCTACTTATTCCTGTCCAGAACGACGAGCCAGCCAAAAGTGGCCAGTTTTGGCTTTACGCGCATATTGGATTTGGTCTCTCGTCTCGGGCCGGTGGAGAGTGGAAGCAGAAATAGGGTTTCGCCATGATCTGCCTAAGTAATTTATTGGAACGGGGCTCCTAGTTGAAAACGGTTTATAGATCGAAAAAGTGTCATCAGAATTTGGAAAGATCATCCAGCTGGTGTGGGTCTCTCTTCTGGCCACGAACAGGTCGGCAACTGAATGTTTCATTTGCATAAGAAACTAGCTGATGTCATTTTCTGCACTCAACTGCATCAACGATCGTTGGCCAGTGTTGGGGCGAGTGTCTCGCTGCTTCCCTTTTTTCAAAGTATGTTTGGTCATTCTCCGAGACAACCGGTGTTTGAGGGAGGAGGGCCGGACGGGAAGGAGGCATCTCACTGGCTTCATGGAGGCTGACCGTTTTCGATTATTACATGGTAGCAGGGCTGGTTGGCGAGGAGGCAGGGAGAAGCCAAAAGTGAAAAATAGGGAAGAAGCGAGAAAGATTGGCGCTAGTTCATCCTTTCTATAAAGGCGCTCTTGCGTAATCGAAACTCTGGTATACGGTTCAGTTTTCTCGGCTTCTCCTCGGCCAGACGGCTCGATAGGACCCTTTGTAGGGTTGGCCGTGGACGGGCGTAATCGATGCACGAGGTGGGGGTATGCTGACGAGACTAGTACCCACCGCTTTCTTCTCGCTGGTCGGACTGTGGCCGAATAGCTACATGATATAGAAGCATCTTAGTTGGTCCCATTTCGGGTTTTCATTTTCTCCAATCCCATCCGCGCGCCCTTCCGCCTCTCCTACTTTTATGGCCTAAATTTCGGCTCTTTCTTTGACTTACAAGTCTCCACCAAATGTCAACGATGTACACTTTTTTGACTGCTAGAAAAACTTATTAGCCGGTTTCTGGGTCGAGTCTTGGATGCGCCTTATTTGGTTATTGCGCTTTGGTGCCGAGCTCGGACGTACAGTAGCGTGGCTCGTAATTGAATCAAATTTTGCTCTCTTGCCTCAAAAATTAAGATCGATTGAATTTTTTTATAAACCTGGCGTGTATGGAGTGTTTGGCCGACGGCCCACACCTCCTCGTGGTGAAGCCGAGAGCTGGACTCCCAAAATATTGGTCTCCATTTGTTGTGCCCGCAGTGTGCTGAAATCGGATGCTAGTATCGGCTACGAGTAGAAATCGAGTGTGGATGTGGAACTGCGTGGACGTGGTTGTCTTTGCAAGAGTGCTCGCGCTCATCACGCTCATCGCCTCGTGTGACTCTTTCCGATGGGCCGACATGGCTCGACACCCGACGTACGGAGGTGACGATGGCAACAATGATGGGGCCCCTACGTCCAGGGAAGACCTACGTCGAGCGGCTAGTTTGGAGAGCGTCGGCGACAGTAGGATGATGGCCGACGATGCCGCACAATCGCGGACCGAAGCGTGCATGAACGACGCCGATGTGGTCGAGAGACTACTGCAACCCGCTAATTATAGTAAACTCAAGGTGCCCGGAAAACTGGTGGAGGTGGAGGTGGAGGTGTGGGTGCAAGAGATCACCACTATATCCGACATTACATCGGACTTCCTCGTCGATATTTACATCAGCGAGAAATGGCTGGACCCTGGACTCGTCTACGAGAACTTCTCCCCGAGACCCTGCAAGCAAAATATTTCGTTAAACAGGAACGAGTATGATCGCATTTGGACCCCCAACACGTGTTTTATCAATTCCAAGACTGCAGAGATCCACAAGTCCCCATTCGAGAATATCTTCCTAATGGTCTACAACAATGGCACCGTGTGGACCAATTACAGAATGGTAATCTTTACCCGTTTCGGCTGGCCTGGCCGTCGCTTCCACGTCTGCTTTGCGTTTAGAAGTTGACCGGTCCGTGCAAGATGCGTCTCAAGCAGTTCCCATTCGACACAGTCATGTGCTGGCTGACGTTTGAAAGTTTCAGTAAGTGCTTGGCCTTGTTCCACAGCGTGTGTCTGAACCTGAGTTTGTGCCCGCCAGATTACAACACTGACGAAGTGCGCATGAATTGGAGTGGTCAAGGGGTCACCCCCATGCGAGATAATATGGACATTGCCGAATACAGCCTGATAAAATGCTCTTCGGATCACAAGACAGAGGTTTGCTGGTTGAGATGTGTGTGGTTATTCAGTGCACAAAGTGTGCTTTGAACAATGCAGGAGTATCCAGCGGGGTACTGGCACGAGTTGACCATGAAATTCGGATTCCAGCGCCAGTACGGCTGGTACATCTTGCAAGCCTATTTGCCCACTTATGTAAGTTCAGCGTGCTCGTGTCGGGTGAAGTTAGAAAGCTATGACTTTTTTAAGTTGACCATTTTCATTTCGTGGATTTCGTTTTGCCTCGGCACCTCGGCCATTCCAGCCCGCACCATGTTGGGCGTGAACTCGCTGCTCGCAATGACAATGCAATTCGGTAATATTATCAGGAATTTGCCCAGGGTCAGCTTCGTTAAAGCAATTGGTATGCTCTAGTGCTGTTTTGGACTGAAGGGCTGGTTGGAGTTCCTCGGGTCAGTGGGGCCAGCTGAGGGTAGTGTGTCACCCTCGACTCAGTCTCTCCTCTTGCCAGATGTGTGGATGCTCAGCTGCATGACGTTTATATTTTGCTCCTTGCTGGAACTGGCCTGGGTCGGTTACCTGAGTCGCGACAGCGGAGATCGTCAGTCTTCGAAGGGGTCAAAGAAAATGGGTCGAAATGGGAGGAAAAAGAAGAGAAAAAGTGCTGGCAAGAACAGTGTTGGTGCAATAGTGGAAGGCGAGTTGGCGGATAAAGAGAAAGATACGGCCTTGAACGCGGTGGGCGGCAGTCGGCTGGCCAATTCGACGATGGCCGATGGAAACTCGAAGCAGCAAGGGGCTCAGTCGCCTCAGCAGCAACGGACTCACCATCACCACCATCATCATCAGCAGCCTTCGTCGGCCTCGAAACGCGAGTCTTGCTCGCACGGCACCAATTTATATCCGCCCCTCGTGTCCTCGTCCGATGATTACGGATACCGACCGCCCGGCTTTTTTGGAATCAATGGCAATCTGAAATGGATGTTCGGCGCTAATCCGTGCTCGTGCTCGTGTCGAAATTACAGTAGCGGTGTCAGTCCTCAGAGTAGCAGCGATCGATTGCTGGCCGGCGCTAGTGGCAATTACCAGAAACCTTACCACTATCAGGCCACACCCGTCGGCGCCGAGACTGGCACCGTCGCCGACAAACGTCAGCCCTCGCCCACTGGTCAGGTCTCGAAAAAGTTGTCCGCGCCCGGAGGTGCACTGGCCTTGAAGATTGACAGGATATCGTGCTTCTTATTCCCAACACTTTTCTGCGTAAGGGACCAACTCACTGGGCTGGCAATCATGTTCACAACACTCGTGTTTCAGGTGTTCAACATAGCCTATTGGACTTACTATCTCGGACGCACGCACACTGAAGACTGAGCCAGTGATGGTTTATGTTGAACCGAGTTGTCTGCTTACCGTGTTCGTATGCATTGGGTGCCCGTGTAGTAACCGAGTGAAATTTAATTTGCTCAGATTTCTATTAGCTGAAATCGTAAACCAGCCCAGTTCCATTTTCCTGGTTCCGCTTTACACATATTGGGAGCGAATCAATATCCTCCTTCCTCATTCGTCTCTTGGCCGAGCAAAAAACACTGCATTGGCAGTTTAGATTGACCTGTGAGAATGCTCGAATTGCGTGGACTGTCAATTAGCTCGATGCGGAAAGTTGGTTGACATGAGGCGGGCGGGGCCAGGCTCCATCTCAAAAAGCCATTTGTTCCCTTTTTAGGAAATGAAGAGATGCACATCCGATCTGGGTTTCGCCGGGTTCCAAATTGGAACCCACGTGAATGACTGGAATTTGGATGAGCCCAAATTGGAACCCGTCTTCAAGGTGAATGGGAGGGGTCGCTACCCACCATGCCGCCAGAGGGTCTCTTGCACTGCATATGCGGGACAGAATGTATGCCAAGTCAACAAAGTGTTCTAAATCAAATGCAAAAGGTGTACCGATGAGAGTACACTGTTTGCGCTTCTGCTCTTTGTCATAGACCAGGGCTGACCATAGTCTTCATGCCATGCGTTTTCCTCGCTAGTCAACCGTGTTTCCCTGCGATCAACCCGAGGTCAGGGACGCTGGCTGGACGAATCTCATATTCTGATCGCGTCCAGACTTCTCCTTGTCACTTCAATCAACACGTCTGCCATGTCCACTTGTGTTTTAGACGGCGGAAGATCTGGGCGCCTGTCTCTTCGTTCACCCGTGGGACATGCAGTCGACGGGACGGATGTCAAAGTATTGGCTGCCTTGGCTGGTCGGTATGTCACCCCTACGCTAATAAGACATGCATTTAGGAATATGGTTTTCCTTGGCAACCGTTGCCTTTGAGAATCGACGCAGCTGACCCTATCTCGCTACTGCAGACACCCTACACTTTCAGGTATGCCATCGGAGACAGCCACTGCCATCTGTTGCGTGCTCATGGGCGGCGTCCTCTGTCGCTACCCTCGACTCCGTTTCTGTTTCGCCCATGGCGGAGGCGCCTTCCCTTACCTCAAGGGCCGTATCGAACACGGTTACAATGTTAGACCAGATCTATGCGCCACAAACTGTCCCAAGAATACGAGCGAGTTTCTGGGCCAGTTCTACACAGACTCACTCGTGCACGATCAAGCCGCCTTGGACCTTTTGCTCAAAGTGATTGGAGAGGTATGCGTTTCCGTTCAGCTGCAGCCCCGCTTATAGGTTTAGCTGTTAGGAGAACATCGTTCTGGGCACTGATTACCCATTTCCACTCGGAGAACTCGAACCAGGCAAATTGATCCAACACTCCTCGCTGCCTAACGAAACAAAGGTAAACTCTCGCGGCCTATTTGCGCTGCAGAGAATCAATGCTTGGCTTTTTAGGAAAAACTACTGTGGCGCAACGCATTTCGTATGTTCGCACTGGACGAGAAGAAATTTCATTAGCTTCAGTCGATAGCAGACACTGATCCACGTCTGAGTGTATACTAATGACGCTGATATGTCCGAGCGTACCTCGGTGACAATTTTATCACATGCAAAAACAGTTACACGGAAATGCATACATACTGTAGAATCTTAGACCATGGATGACCTACCTTGTTTTGATCTGGACCCATCACTCCAGTCCCCACCATCTCGTTCTTTTCTCTTCGTGTCATCAATTTCATCCAGAACTTCTCTTATTCGAAATTTCAGTCTCTGCATCGGTTCCGACTTGTAGTCTCTCGCGCAGATGGGTATCGTATCAATAAACTTCAACAGCGTTGTCGGCCGCACGTCCTCGCCGAATTCTTGCAATCGTTCGTGCATATTATTGACACTGTCCATGAAAATGTTTAACTTTCTTTCCGCTCCGATCGAATCCATCTTATTGACGCAAAGAATGGCTGGCTTATCGATCAAAGTTTTATTGAAAAGTTCGAGTTCCTAAAACAGCCAAACTTTTCAGTACGGTACCAATCCAAAAACAGGTGTACATACTTTGTTCAGCAGAACCAAAGTTTCGAAAGCCGTGCGGTAAGGCGAATCGTCATCTAGTCGAAACCCGTTCACATCTATCATAACCATCATCATGGAAGTGCGTTCGATGTGCCGCAGAAACCGGTGTCCAAGACCCACGTTTTGATACGATCCCTCGATCAAACCAGGAAGATCAGCCAAGGAAATCTGAGGGTCAATAGTACTGTAGCACGAAGCAGAAATTAAAAGATCAAGATGCTTTACCTTTCTGTGATCGTCGTACTCGAGAACACCGATCTGAGGTCGAACAGTCGTGACTGAAATGTGATTCATGACAATTGGATTCTCGCAGATACAAAAAACGTCTTACATGGGAAACTCGAAATTTTTGGATTTGCTCTTGACAATGCTTTTAGCAAGGTCGATTTTCCAGCATTTGGAAACCTAGAAACAGTTGTGCGGAAAAACAAAAAATCTTATCCAGGAGTCCCTCACCCAACAAAACTGACATCAGCGATCAGTTTGAAATATAATCGAATCACGTGAGGAATCGCTTCCTGGCCGATGTAATCAGTCTTGGGCGATCCACCCTCTCCTCCTTTCGCAACTATTACTCTCTCGCCGACTGTGTTGAGACTACCTGCAAGGAAGGAGTCGCCACGACCGAGCACAGCATTAACACAGGAGACCTTACATAGTTCCCTGTCTTGGTCGGTGCACACACTTATGCCCACTGGCACCTTCACCAACAAGTCTCGTCCGCGGTCACCAAGCACGAACAACCTCCTGAAAAACGCATGTCACGAAAGTTTAGATAAGGGATGCAGAACACCACGTATAAGTCTAGATTCGACCCCAAACTCGACGGCAGTCATTTCACCTATTACTCATGAACTCACCCAGGAGTACTCCGATTGCACCCCGGAAATATAATTTCAAATTGACTATTTTACTTATAATTGTCTCAGTAGGCGTGGTCTGATCTCTGTCTCACCCTTCTCTCCCTTGAACATGACCATGTGTCCGTGGGGTGGGACGACACAGCTTCCTCGCACTGACCCAGGGAAACTATGCGGGTGTAGGAGAGTCTGGTCCCTGGAGAGAATGAGCACCTACGTACT
Source organism: Mesodorylaimus sp. YZB2_4 (assembly GCA_030248295.1). Classification (NCBI taxonomy): domain Eukaryota; kingdom Metazoa; phylum Nematoda; class Enoplea; order Dorylaimida; family Dorylaimidae; genus Mesodorylaimus; species Mesodorylaimus sp. YZB2_4. The sequence goes on along the minus strand of JASANH010000138.1, from coordinate 1,367,501 downwards.
TGCTATTATTTCCATTCGCAGCCGTAAATCGCCTCGTCTTGTGGCGAGCTATCATGCCCATGGTCGTCCGGGCATTAGCCACAAGCACCACATCCCCACCATCTCCTCCAACGCCTCCATATTGGCGCAGTCCTTTTCCGCCATTTCCGCCGCGAACATAAATTTGGGCCGCGTCCTCGTACAACGTACCACCGTCTTTCAACTCAAAACAGTACCCATTATCATCAGACACTTTCGAGCCATCAACGCGACTTACTATCTTCACAGGCAGCCGCAATAGCCTCGTCACCAGCACCATCTAAAATGAAACCCACGATGATTTCCTACACAGCACAGCACCGCAAAGAACAGGTCCACCAACCACGGGTCAAATCACAGACCACTATCAAATAATTCTTTTACTAAGGCAAAGCTTAGGGTGCAAGCCACAAAAAGACCAACACGAATTCACTTTGGCAATAGCATTGCACGCGGATGACCTACCCATCGCTCTGCACCACGTTCACACAAGCCACTCTACGAGCCAAGCTCCAATTACAAGAATGTAATGTGCAAATATTATCGAAGACTGTCAATACCGTCAATCACACACCCGCGTGCGCTTTCTGCAACAAGCAGTGCGTCGTCCTGCCGACCAAACGCCAAAGACTGTACACAGTCGGTTCCCTGAAAACTGGCTTGTAGCTCCCAGTCAGAAACAAATGCGATGAGGTACTTTAGCCCAGGGGATATCAGGGTATCAAAGCCGGCTACAAGGACCCAGCCCCGGGGTCTCATGGAAAATATCCCAGGGTGGGAGGGGCGTAAACCTCTAGGCTGCTGAAAAAGCATATTCAATTGACGGATTTTTACAAAAAGGGTCATTATCGTTATCAGGTGCCATTTTCGCATAGCTTTTGTGAAATAAAAAACCTAGAAGAGTTTTTTCGCAAAGACAGTCAAAGAAAACAACTGCAGAAAGATTTGCATAAATTTATATAGATGCAATTCCCTCCGCATCCTAACCCGGCCAAACATGCACAACTATTTGGAGAAGCCGACGGCACCGCCTAGTACACATACATTAACAAGCAAATCCCTACCTTCATATATGTACATCGTCACTCACGCGTCAACGCCACGTTCGTCACCGCACAATTCTCGCTTCCAAGCTTTTTCCTATTCACAACCATTATTTCAGGCGTTGGAACTCGTATTGTCACAAACTGGTACTTCTAAAACCAACCTCAATCTGATTTAAAATATTAACGAGGCACAACACTTACCTTATTCCTGAACTCAAAGTCTACAGCAGCGTAATACGGTTCCAACAGGGCTATCGTATTTCCTATGACAACTCCAAATCGCTGACTGAAATTGTACACGGTGACGACAGTGCACGCGCCCGTTTCGTCCACGCAACAAAACGTGCTGCAACGGGAACGAGTTGGGTTCTTGTCATAACAACAATGCAATATCAGACGAGTCACGGGGCCGGTGACCAAGACTGAGAAAATGACTGCCATTGATGACCAAGGACGGGAAAGGACTGGTCAAGTACAGTACACTTGGCCTACATACTGTACGTCTGGACTTGGTTCCGCGCAGACGTGCAACCACGAACAGCCACCAACGAAATAATCAGGGCCGACAGCACTTACTAGGGAATCGTATCGTCGTTCACCACAATACCGACCACTTTCAATAACACAACAACGTAGTCGTTCCTTCCTGGTTTCAAATCTTTCAGCTGCACGCATTTCAATTCCACTGAACCGCCTCCGACCGTTTTCATCTTGTACTGGCCCCCGTAAGGCCCGAGATCAACTTGACGACACATCGAGGAACACATTTCTTGCAGGCGCTTTTCTTTCATCTTCCCCTGCAACAAAACATTGTCACCTTATCGACCACACGACTACAGTATCAAGATAGACATACCTTTTTTGAAGCGCATTCCTGCACGCGATCTAGAAAGCAAAGTTCGTGAATTCTTAGTCGCCTGCATAATAACACTAGCAAAATCGTACCCAAGTAAGTGATCATATTTTGTAGATCGACTTTAGCCGACGCGAAAAATGGATCCAGCAACGACGCACGTTCGAAACATTGTAACGCCGTCGAATAGTTCTCGTCGTATTTCAAAGCCTTTAAGCAAAAGTGATCAACTTTTCACGCCCTAAAAGGTAAGCGACTTACAATTCCACGATGCAGGAATAATTCAGCGCTGTATTGCTGGTCCTCGTCTTCTAGCTGCAAGCCAAATAGGCAAATTAATCAGGGAACTCAAAATTGACAAATACAGCTTACTGCCTTCACATATGACTCCAGAGCGTCGCGAATGTAATCGCCCTTGCACTGAGCAAAGCCGAAAAAGGAAGTCAAATATCCGTTTCCAACCAAATCTACAAAAAATATTGAAGGGTTTGTTTAATTTCTATAAGCTATACGTACACCAATTGTAGCCATCGCTCGGATCCAACTCGGCAGCTTCTTTGGCTAGGCTCAAGCATCGTTCGAAAACGTCTTTCATCTTCGTGCAGTCTTTACTTGGAGACGGAGAAGAATCAGAAGACGTCGATTCGTGTCTGTATATGATCGATAAGCTTCTTAGAGATATTTTATTCCGTTTCTGCGAAAAATTGTCCAGTTAATCAGTTAATCAGAAAATGCAGGAGCAGGACATGTATACCTTTTCTAGAGCCGACTCAAAACATGTTTTCGCTCCTGCAATGTCGGATTTCTTCCACAAACAAAGTCCAAGTTCGTTCATTGCTTCTACAGAATTCGGGCTCAACTTGACCGCTCGGGCCAAGAATTCCTCGCACTTATGGTCGTAATCGCTCAATGCATTCAATGCTTTCCCCGAGAAATAGCACACGTCCGCCTTGGTCAATTCTGGAAAAAAAGCACGTGTAGGAGAAGTAGCAGACAGACAGACATCGTACCTAAAAGAGGCTGTAGGATCAAGGATAGAAGTCAAATGGTCTGATCAGGGCTTCGAAACCGAGGGGCTTACAAATGAGGCTGATGATTTCTAGATAAGGTCTCCCCGCTCAAACACCAAGCCGTGCTGATCCAAATGCTGAGGCCGACATTCAATGCTTCGGTATTCCAGCATGGAGATACCACGGGTTTTCTAAGTGACACTGACACTGCATGATGGGATGAGGTTATTACAAGCTATGACTGTAATTACATGAGCCCCCACCCGATAACGGGATTTGATCCACATAATTTTTGGGTATGTCAATTAAAATCCGTGCCGAGTATCAGTTTTGACATCTGATCGAAAAACTTGCCTTGAGTCTAATTCCTGAACTTTTTAAGGTTTTCTGACTTTAAAGTTTCATTTGCACTTTGAAAAACATTCTTTCCACTTGACAAATAAAAACCAAGAAATACTTGGACTGTGCCTCTAATCTTGAAAATCTCCCGTTGCCTTAAAAAATTGTTCAGTCGGCTAAAGTCGCTAGTGTCTCCATGATATACAGTAGCTACAGTTCAGGAATACCCATTGCATCCATCAGCTTTTAGTATGAGTACATGTTATAGCGCCGAGGCCACCTGTTTCCATCAAGCCGATCTCAATTTTAAAAGGGTGAAGGTAAAAATCACCTGAAACCTCATTCAATCGATCAACATATTCTTGAATCATTTTTCGCAGCGCCTCTTCTCGAGTTTGATAGCTCGCGGTTGGATTATCCAGAAAATATCTGTCCCGAAATCGTTCGAACTGTTGAATTTTCTCATCCATTTCACCTAATCGAGCCATTCGAGTATCCTCCATGGTCAAGTCAGGTCGATCGGTCGAATCAATCAAAATTTTTCGACGTTTACAGTAAGATGTAAAATACAGTTTCGGCTTCAGATTGTGCGCTACCGTAATCTCATTGACCCTTTGTCGATTTCTTGATCGATCAGAAATCGACGCCAATCAGAGATCAGATTTCAGGAATAAAGGAGATCTGCACAACCCGATACAATATTGTGAGGTTTAGATAGACTTCTCCTTTGAATTTTCCTATATAGTAAGAATATTTTTTTGTTTCAGGTCCAATTCTCTCTGATCACTTTAATCACAGATTCAGCTTTCATTGCTTCCGCGGTTTTCGTCGTGAAATGGTTGAAAATTACGAAAAAGGCGAAGTTCGCGAGCTGGAACCGGACTTTTCGCCGTTCAGTGAGGACTTTCCGAATGCGATTGTAATGAGGGTGAAACCAGGCTCGAAATTACATTCCTTGGTTGGATTTGCGGATAAACAATTACAGGTGAGGGTTTAAGTTGGATGCGCTACAATATCCGCGTGAAAATGCATACCAAAAGAGCTGAAAAAGCAAAAAAGACCAGTAGGGCCAAAAGTAAAGTCAGATTGAGCGACTCGCGATCAGTGTATGGCCGCAAGGGAGATAGAAGGGACCAACCCTCGCAGGCTTGGTCGATTCGAAAGTTTCAAGAATTTTGTGTGTGTTTTGGTCTTCACCCTGGGGTCTCACGGAAACGCAGTCGACTCCTACCCCTAATCGTAAGATAATTGATCCTACAAAAATGATCTCAGGTGCTTTCTTCGCATGTGTTTTTTTGTGTAGGGTAGACAGTTTCGGTCGCCAAAATGTTGGACCCCTTATCGTCCATCTCTAGCCCATTCATGCTCGACCTGGTTTTCGGTTTTATCTGGTGGTCCCATTGTACGCTATAAATACTACATAAAGCTCACGTTAGGTCGATCCTTTTTAGCCAAGCCATCTCGTTTTAGGAAGACGCGTGTCGCCACGTCGTATTTGCTGGTGTTGGACCAGCATGCACGAAAACCATTTCGGCTGTCGAAGTGCTCAAACGACGAACGAGGGTAATTTGCTTTCCAGCGGGTACTGTTGCCAGCATCGGCCGACCCAGGCCTAACACTTGCGACCCGACCGGGCCCGACCCGACCCAAAGTGCATGATTTTGCTCCCTTTAAAATCTATACATAGAATCACGCTACATTTCAAAAAAAAATTTTTGTTATCGCATAGATGGGCGATGATAGGGTAAAGTGACCTAATCCGAAACGGTTCCTAAGCCAGAACACCTAGATTGCACCAAGGGGGGACAAGGCCAAGGAACAAGGCAGAAACGGTGTTGTTTCACTCTTAGTTTTAAAAAAGTAGAAGTACGCTCGAATCTATTCCTTTGATCGACCAAATCCCACAAACGTTTTGGTGGTTCCGAATTAGGACCGAAGCGAGCCTAAAGCGGAATGAGTGCGCTTTTTTTAAAAATACCTTTTTGAAGTGTGGAGCTGAGCTCTATAGCTCTAAAGATATCTTTCGTGTTTTTCGTCACGCGATTTCGCGCGCGCAGCAGACAACCCCAATTTGAACCATGGAACCTGCTCATTATGCGCGGGAAACTGCCGAACTTCTAGATCTCGACAAGGAGGGGGCCGGAAATTTTTTTTTTTTTAGATTTGTGGTCTATGACGGAGCTGAGTGGCACTGTGAAAAGTTCTTTTTTGTTCTTAGTCATCGACCCTACAGTGCAGGTCGTCTTTAAGCGAAATTTAGAACCATTTAGCCGCGGGGGATTCTGCGAAGTCAAACAAAATTCAAAATACATCGCTCTCTTCCTAATTTTGAGACACTGAGAAGACTTGGGGCATAGATGTTCCAGATTTGGGCGCTTTACCCTTTACCATAATCAATCGAAATATGCTAAAGTGTCATCGCATTGCATTTCTTTGAGAAACGAAATGTATCAAAACCAACAAGATTTAAATTGCATCGCAAAAAATACAATGTAGTATCTGTTTTCTACATGGCTATACATTTTCTAGTAGCACAGGCCTCGACTGCAGTAGGCGGTTAGTATATGGCGGGAATTCAAAATTCAACCGACCCGGCCGACCCAGAGGCTGGGTCGGGTCGGCGGGTCGGGTCGGCCGGGTCGTTGGGTCGGCCGATGCTGGTGTTAGGGTGACTATTGTGCAGCCTTCGCAGATGCAATAAGCGAATGATCCTTTCTGATTCAGCCGTATTAGCATAAGAGTCTGCCTAATTTTAGATCGGCCTTCATCAGATCACTCGAGCTCGATTCAAACGGTAAGAACACACTTCGGTTCTTGTACTGCTCAGCTTCCAATTGTGTCCAGACGTGTTTCAGCGTAGAGGAATACTGGGAACCGAAAGTCGATGGTTTAGAAAGGTAAGCTGCTCACGATTAGATTTTCGCTTCGTGACCTCCCAAGGATACGGATTGTGAAAAATCCTTTTTACGCGGCTCCACATGAACCTGTTGTACCAAGCGCAATTCAGCCTCAGCATGACTTGTTCCAGGCTGAAAGTGAATCGAGACATCCCCGCCATATATGTGCTCTTATCGAAAGACGTATTACCGATTGATGATCCAGGGTAAGCGAACGGTCGTCCCTTCACTTATCACTGATGAGATGGTTACCCTCATTTTATTGTTTCTAGCTATCAAGGCCCAGGGCGCGATGTCCCCTTGTTACGATCAGATAAGCCAGCTCCGCGTCGGCAGCACCAGCAGCATCAAAACCGTGGCCTCGGTGATGGTGCATCAGGATCGAGGGAAGATGGAAATAGATGGCGAAGAAATCCGAAAGGCGGTACGAAAGATAAGAAAACCGCAGCCAAACGGAAAGAACAGCCTTCGACAGCCTCAACTGACGCAACATCGGGTCAGCGAGATAACGAATGATTAGAGTTGCTTCCATGTGATTGTTTCTACTGTTCCTAGTGTGGTCAAAACGTCTTCCAGACCGCCGTTAGAGAGCAAGCACGAAAAATCCGATTACTTGTTTCACAAGGAATGCATGAACCGAGAAATGGCAGAATTAGATACTAAGGCTAACACCGAAATGAGCATGATCGACAATCGTTACATAAGAGATTTTTGGAAAATCAATACCCGATCATGCGATCTTCCCCGTGTTTCATCACTTTTCACCTTTTTCTTCGCCACTACCGAAAATGGCCGAGGCCATGGAACGACCATCTTCGACCACGTGATCCGAAATGTGAAGCGAACCTTCGGCGACTTTTTCGGCCGCGGCTTCGACTACTTGAACGAAATTTTCGGAAATCTTGCGAATGGGACTTTTGGCCTCCGGTTGTTCATCATCTTGGCCCTGATAGAAGGCCTCTTCGGTAGCTTTCAAATCGATTTCCGCGTCCACACCGTCCGCTTCCACGGGCTCTTCGATATCGGGCTAAAGAAAGGTGATCATTGAATCTAGAGATAGATCAAATACAAAAAATGCCACTCGCCTTGTTCTCGTCAGTCGACATTCTTTTGATTACAGACCAACTATACGAATGAAAAAATTCGCGAGTTTCGATATATCGTAAAGCAAAAATCGAGAGCTTTGCGGGAGAGCAACCAATCACCACGCACGTTAGCACGCCAATGGCGTGCAGTCGCGCACCTGCCTATCACTGGGGGGGGGGGGGGGGAAAAGGTGGCTGCGAAGTAAACAGGTGTATGATAATGCATTGGCGCGGGGCCATCTCACGCGTGTCGCCCAGAGAGCATGGCTGGCTTACATGACTTTTAGCTGCTGATGCAACTTGGGGAATGATGGTGTTGGGACAGCGGAGGGTGGCACTGTACAACAGTCACATAAGAGGCCTTGTTTTGATGGTGAACGAAGGGCATGTGTTCGTCGCAAGAAATGACGGGTGCATGTGTGGAAACCAGATTGAGAAAAGTGGTTGGGTAGAAAAGTTTAGCGTTTGTCGTACAGTGTTTGCCAGTTGACGGGCGGTGGTTGCTTGACGGAATGGAGGTGTGTCTTTTGTGGAATGTGCATGAGATTTAGAGAGAAGGGGGCTTGTAGATATGTTGCGAATCAACCCAGTTGCATACGGCTCCAAGGTCTGAACTGAACTATTCTGGAGCCCTTTGGGCGATTCATGTCCAAAATACTTGCAAAGTTAGGGGTCGGACTCTGGTAGTCCCTGAAAACTAAAGCCCTACCTACGGGGTCGCATTTTTTCCGTCGTGCTCTTCAGTTAAGTTGAAATATCGCAGCGTGATTGTCCTCTGCTTCAGCTGTGCCCACGTGGCATCGTGGCACAGCAAGGGTCCTTCCGCGTATCGGCAGCGTGTGTACTCCCCATGCGTATCACGCTTATCAACACCCGCCCGTGTACCCGGATGTCCGACTTTGTGTCAGGGTCATAAATGACTTCCTCTTGCATCCAACTCGGCTTGTTCCACGGGCACGTTTGTGGCCACTTCTTTTGATATAGCCGTTTTCTCTCTCCATAACTCGTATCAGACTGTCATTGCTCAACGATGGTCTTTATTGCTATGTTCTTCATTCTTTATGTGCCCTGAAATTGATGCTCAGTGCCATTCCGTGACGCTGGTTCGTGTGCGCCTCTGAACTAACATAAGAAACAGGTAAAACTTGGCTGCTTTGTTGCTTGCCTGTTGATCAATAACGAAAGTTGCTCACCGTCAGCGAACTTGCATTTATCTTCTCGCCAGCACAGTTATCTCTGTTAGCTGCCGTGAGTAGCACCTGCTGCTATCTGTCGCTTCGCGTCAAGTCCTGGCACAATGAAATAAGTGTCTGGTGCGTTCTGTCCGCCATCACCACTTATTCTGATGGATTCCGCAATTATTTCATCCAAGTTTCCTGGCTTAATTGAATAGTTACGTTTGACATGGTCGCGTGCCTTAATTTCAGGAAGTAACTACAGTAATTCAGTCCATAATTTGCCTGAGAAATGAACTTTGATTGGTTCCTGTGCTCTCTATTGAGTTGGTTTGTGATATTTCTTTGCAAATCTTTGTGGACATCGCCCACCTGATTGTGAGCGGAACCACTTTGCCTGTTCCTTCTTAGCGTGGGAGCCAGCCACTCAGAGTTCCCCTCTGTCACTGTAAGTCAGAGCATATTTACACGATGGCGTCTTGGACCAGACAGTGGTTTCTGCGGACAATGGCGGGTGAGGCTAGGACTGTACAGTGTTAGACAGACGAGACTGTTTACTCGTTTGACTGCCATCTCTCCGCTCGCTGTAGCCAGCCTGGCCCGCAAGGTCCGAGCGAAGTTAACGGTCTTCCAACCGGAGACCTCTGGTATCGGGATTCGAGCCCTGGCGAGCCCTGCTCGCTACTAAGCCATACGGAAGGAGCTGGCAAAATTTTAGCGTGCCTACTCGTGCTTTGGCCGCACTAACTACAAGGTACTTTCTTTACTTAATTGACTGATCTCAAAGCTTAAAGAAATTCTCGCTGCTCCACTGGCACAGCGGTCGTGCTTTTGTGAAACGTACTCATGATGCCATTATGTTGGCCCACATTCCAAAGCTGTTGCACACCTTCGTCTCAGGAATGTAGCCACTATAGGATACATTTTCAGTGTAAGTGGCGCTTTGGAAGTTCCATTTGTCTTATGGCTGAGCAGCTTTTCACTGTGCCGCTCGAAACATTAGTTTGCACGTTTCTCGATCTAGCTTCATTTATTGACCCCGCCTACGCTGATCGCGGCAGTGTCAAGCATACTTGGCCTGGAATGCAAGGGTCAGCGAAGAACTGCCTACGTAAGCGGATGCACTCAAATTCTTCAGTGCTATTCTCTTTTGCCTCTTCTAATGTACACAGCTAATGCATCGCCGAAGGGGTTGAGTACTGTGTGTCATATGATGCTGCCCCTTCTATAAGCGCTGTAGTTCGAATTCCGCGGAAATGGAGAACGCCTTTTTCTCATACAAAGGTACCCAGATTTTCTGAGAACGAAGACGCAGAAATGGAAAGGTTTTTAAAGTTGAACAACCTCAGTTTGGCATTCTGCATTGACCGCCTCCGGCTGGGGTGGAAGTTGGCTCGGGCTACCTCTCATTTATCACAGTTTGAAAAGGTTGTTGATCGAAACTAGTTTTTCCAATCTAATCGGTAGACAAACAAGGTACCGAGCGTCTGCGCTAATGTCAGAAACTTAGTTAGTTTTAGAGTTTTCGAATTGGCTGTATACAAGTAAAACCAAAGAAAAAATTGGTTTCTATCACGCTCTGCAGATTGGCTCGTCTCGCGGGTATTTACACGCCCAGGCGGCCAAATATGGTAATAGTATCTGTCTTGTGAAAAAGTGCATCTGTCCAACCCATTTTCCTTCCGCTTGCCACCGCACAACTCTATGGGTATTGATAAAACGTAACAGAATATACTTTTCAAAGCTGGCCTGCCAGAGAGGGTTGCCAATCGACGTCGGTCTGCCCATCGACGTCGGTCTGCCCATCCGACCCATTCACTCCAAACACGCCCTGCAAGGGGGAGTCCGTCGTCCATTATCGACAACGGCCGTCCTCGATGGGCGTTCGGAGGACCAAGCAGACGAGAGTCCGAATTTCCCTTCTTACCTCGTATGGGTGACTGGCTCTGGCTCCACGTGTCGCCTTCAGCCACGAAACAATGCCAAGCAGTTTCTGATGACGTAGACGCTTCAATAGGATGAAAAAACCGACTGGGTCTGTCTTATCAATACTAAACGACCATTTTGCCCGCACTTTTTTCTCACTCTCATTCAGCCCGGACCAAATCCCACTTTCCCGGGCTCAATTTCGGCCCATCCGCCTCCGACTAGGTACGTCTTACTGGCCAAAACATGCGGTCTCACTTGGTGCATGCATTTCGTAGAATCCCTGAGAATTAGACGGACATTTTCCTACTTTTTATTTAACGTCATTGGCACGACTCCCTTGGACGAATGGGCAGCCAAGGCGTCGGAAGTAATGAAAAGCAACCGTTCTCCATAACGAGTCCGAGCCAGTTCGGTAAACGAGTCAAGCAAGTCAATGATCAAGGCCAACCCAATCATGCGGGCATTGCACATGTGCGGAAAAGATGAGTCGTTTGCGAAATGAGGGATTAGCTTAGAGCTATGTCTTAGCCCGGAGTCTAGTCAGCTGCTCCAACCGTAGCTTGTCGCAATGTCGCAAAAACGTAAGCCAGGCAAACAGCTGCCAAGGTTGCCTCGCGTTTCCGGTCCCCCAGCTTCCCTCCTTAGCCCTCGAGAATCTTCTTCGACTGGTCTCACAGCACGCCCGGCTAAGTTCACGAGCTCTCGTCGTCTCTTGTTACGCGCTTCATAAGAAGGCCAGACAACTTTTTTCGAGAAAGAAACTACCTCTAGGTCTAATTAGCGGATCGGCCATTACTTTGCAAAGCCTTAGTTTGAAACACAAGATTTGAAAATGTCTACTTTTTTATACTTCAATGGGCGTGTTTTCCAATTTTGGATTCCTCCTGACTAGATAGCAGTTGTGACTGAAATGAGTAGCTAACGTGAGTAAAGGGGCAACGAGGCGATCAATATGCTTATCAGCTTCTTATCTTTGTTATTTCAGGTAGGACTGGCCTCCCAGCAGCAAACCTTGGAGGGAAGAAATTCGATTTGTCCCAATATTACTCAGAGCCTTGATCAAATAACAGCTAGCCATTACATTTCTCGCACGAGATACTCTCGTAGCAATAAGCGAGGCTAAAGTCTATATGACGGGCTTCTGCTTATAACGACAGCGGATACGTTATCAGCTGAGAGCTCGTGTTCGTATCCATATTACGTACCTAGAAGGCAAGCACGAGAGTATCGACATGGCCGGTACAGTAGCGTCGTGTTTACGAAAGAAGGAGAAGGAGAAAACGGAGATTAGTGAAATAAGTGACTACTTATTTTTGTCCGGATGCTCCGGTCTGACAACGGATCGACTGGAGGCGCTCGGAATTACGGCGGCTGTGTGCTGTATCAAAGGCATAACCCATAAATTTCCAAAGACTATTGAATATTTGTACATACCAGTAGAGGACGAGGACACGGAGGATCTTCGACCCTACATGGCCTCCGTATTCGCTCTGATCGACAAGCAAAGGCGGCGAGGCGGTAAGGCTCGTAGTGGAGACGAGAACACACCCGCCAACTTGGACGAGTCGACAGGCAGCGGATCAAACGGTCGAAGTTCGGAGACCAGTTCGGATAAACCGGGCAAGACATTGGTCTATTGCGGATTAGGGATCAGTCGTAGCGCCACCTTCGTCATATCGTACTTGATGGTCTACGAGCACATGACATTGATCGATGCTTACAAATACGTGCAGAAGCGACGTCCAATTATCTGTCCAAATGTCGGATTCTTCCGGCAAATGATCGAAGTCGAAATGGAACTATTCGGGAAGCAGACAGTGAACATCATTAAACCTGTCGATAACGTGGAAGTGCCCGACGTGGTTTGGGACGAGGTGTATGACGAGGTCATGAAACGACTTCATCCCAACCAGGTCTCGCAAGCCGAGCATAAAAAACATCAAAGCTAGGTATAAAGGGACCCAAAGTGGCAAGGCAGGGTTATTAGAGCTGATCATAAGTGGTGATCGGAGACCATCAGTGTAATTTTTAATGTGTACTTGATATTAGGTATTCATTATTGCCTGCTTGCGCATACTGTATTTGGTGTCTGTCGATTTCCGGCCATTACTTAAAGAGCACATCTGTTGTCGTTTTTTGTATCTTATTGCCTGTCACAGAACCAGTGAAGCACGAGTCGACGAGATAGAGTCTAGTGCGCTCGAAATGACTGTGGACGTAACGATTGCCCAGCTAGTAGTTAGAAAACTACTGTAATGGTTTTGAAAAACTCATTCCAGGTTGAACTATGATCGCTGGTGGTAAGCGAAGCCAAAATATGCCGTCTCCAGGGCAAAGAACCTCAAGATCTAAGAAATAAGGGTCTTCATTTGCGATCATGTGTGTAGAAGTGCGAAATGGTGTGGTATCTCAGGGGGGCAGAGACTTACGATGAATCGATGACGTGACTGGCATACAGACCACGAGTTCCCACATTTCACTCCATCCTGATTTTGCTATTTGCAGTCGGTCTGAGGGCTCGTGTAATAGCTGCGTGGTGTGGTAAGCATTAGAACAAAGACAACAGAACAATTTAGATTTAGTGACTGATAATGCACTTCAGGTTACAAGGGCAGTCCGTGATCAGAGCGGTCTCCAGCTATTCTGTCCATCGCGCCTAATAATCTAGATTCTTTAGCACTGATCAAATTGTGTCCGACTGGTCTTGGCTTACGTCAATCTCGCTAATGAAAATCAGTCATTTTCATCAGCTAATCGTGCAGACAATCACTGCTAATTAAAACCTTTCCGACCTTTCCGACCTTTCCCGAAAAGGAAAATCAAAAAATTTGCAAAATGGGATGCTACGGTGCATGACTTGATAATCTATTTTCTAATAATTCTGGCCATCAGATGCTCGAGCTGAATTTATGCTAATCGCGTCATGCTTTGGCTCAGGCTGTTGTGTAACTATGGCAGCCGTGTAAAGCAGCGTTGTTTAGGCCGAGGTTTTACAGAAGCGATTAGTGGAGGAGAGAGATGTCTGGTATTTTAAGCAGTGACAGTCCACCGTGGAGTGCAAGAACGGCCACCAATGATAGTAGCTCGGATAGTTCTATCAGTGAATCCATTACTTTGCTCGGCGGGGCCTTATACCCGAACATTCTGTACATCGGATTGCTGGCCGTAATCATATACGTGTTCGTCATTTCATATCCGAGACCGAGACCCTGCACACCAAATGCTTCCTGCTATTGCCAGTAAATGCGTTTTAATGGCGTGGATACACTTATCTGCACCTAGGTACCTGGATTTCTGCATGCAGTGATATGTGAGGGGTCGGGTATATGACAGTGGGCATAGTAAGGGTGTCGCGGGTGTCGGCGAAGTGATGGGTGTTTGGAGTTGCTGCTTTGAAGTAAGCGACATTACATTCGCCCAATTTTATTAATGTCGCTGGGCATGCAAGCGGTGTTGGCTATCGACAGGATTGTATCAGTCGTGCATTGGCACCATTACAGGCTATGGGGAAGACACAAGTGGGCCTTCTTCATGGTCACATTGGGCTTCGCCTATTCTCTGAGCAAACTCAGCGTCCATTTTAGAGAAGCGTCCATTTCAGCGTCCAGACTCGTGGGAACGGGCCGACACAATCGCCGAATGCGGTATCGAAGACACAGTAAAGCCAAAGAACGCTGTCCTTCTGGTCCCAGATGGTCACCTCGACCTTTATCATCGGCTTCAACCTGATCCTGTGGCTAGCTATATAAGGATGAAAAAGAAGAAGGTGTAAATTTCGGTCGCGAGGAACGTGAACCAGAATGAGAAGCTCCGACTGGAGGGGGACACCAGGACTTTCAAGACTCACCATCATCGTGATTATGCACTTGATAATTCACCTTGGAAGCCGACTGGCCATATTCGTAGTATCATCCGTTGCTGATGAGCATGCTAACGTAAGACCATGGCCACACATACGGCAGGTGCCTGGTGGCGGCCATAGCTGCTATGCATGCTGTATGCAACGAGTATTCAGTGTCGAGAAGCAACGAGGAAGTTTTTTAGAAAGTTGCAAATCGCCGGAAGTGCGATAACCTTGCAGTGATACAGTACCAGTACCTAACATTGTGCTTATGATACCGAGCGAGCCCATTGATACAGTTGCAGGCTAGTGCGATGGTGCTCTCTGCACTGACATATTTTCCTTGCGTGAAGTGCATCCGGGTACTGTATAGTAAGCTAACAGGAGTGACATACGTTTTTGTATCGAAATGTGACTGCTCAAATTGACTACTATCCAGTCCTGCTCCTCGGAATTGTCTTGTCACGCCTGTTCCTCTTTCCGCAAACGTTCAAACACGTTAAGTTTGCTACAGCCGCACCGAGCTCCCGAGTTCATCAGCCCTTGGACCATAATTAACGAGCAATCGACTCTTAATGATGTGAATACCAATTATGAATTATGTAGTCCACTTTCAGCGAATAAGCAACATCAAGCACAGCTCGGATAATAATTGCTAGTCTGATCGTGAGATCGTCCCCGAAGTCTCCCGAGTCTGCTGTTTGAGAGCGCTCTGAGCGACTAGGATGGAAAGGGCACGCCTGGACTGAAGCCGCTCCCCTGACAGCTTCGCAAAGGTTACATTCTGCATCTCTCCACTGTAATCATTTTTCTGAATTTAAATAGAATGATGAACAATTGAATATTAAATTTTTTTCGAGTCGTCAGCTGGGCTTGATTGGTTTACTCCACTAGCCACCTGAATCTCCATTACTTCCGCACAGCCCCTGATTGTAAGACTTCCCTGGCGCACGAGCAATTTATTTCTTTTAGTCTGCGTGCGAAAGGTCCTTGCCGATTGCACTTCCTCTTGTCATTCATAGCACACCTGTCTTCGACTATGTCTCACGCAATTCATCACAAAGGCGTCGTTCATCCAATTAGCACAATCACCTATCAGAAAACTGAAACGATTTCAACTAATTAGAACCAATGCAAAATAAAGGCGTCGAAAAGTCGTAGCGGTTTCCCAAGATATACTCAATAAACATCAAATATACAGTGCCGTAAGAAAAATAGACATTTCGCTTGGCACAGGAGTACTAAAGTGCCAGGCAGGTAAGCGCATTTTGACGATTCCTTTAGTCAATTCCATTTATGACATCGGCGTGAAATGATGAAGATGACGAATGCGATAAGGACAATGATGGACGCGGCTGCTGCTGATAGATTAACGGAGTGTGCACATTGACTGCAGCCACGGGCGCAACGGTCGAGCCAGAGGACAACTGAGCACTGGCACTCCGTTGTTGTTGTTGCTGCTGCTGCAGCAATTGTTGTTCTTGCCTCTGTCGCCAATATTCGGCGTCCTTCTCTTTTCTGTACTCGTCCACCCGCCATTCTTGGTTCATCGCCCAGAAACGCACACATAGTTTGTAGACTGTGGTTTGCGCTTTCACTTGGACGTACATGGCCACGAAGAAAGCGCAGAAAAATAATATGCCACATACCAGAGTCACCACCTCTTGATTACTTAATTCCATTTGCTGGGTCTGACCAGGGGTTTGCACGTTGCCGGGTGGACTGCCAGAAGAAGCCGCCGAAGGCTGCTTTTCCCCAACTCCACGCCTAAGATGTAAAAGTTCAGCGATTATAGGCTTATCAGCAAGCCTGCCACTATCCACTACTCACGCAAATACTTACACAGTCTGTCGATCAGCTTTGAAACAGACAATTGTCACTGCGGCACACGCGATCATCATAAGAACGGAGACCATAAACAGTACGTGGTAGAGCTTATCGCGACGAGTGCACGTAGGCCATTGAATACGTCGCAACTGAAAAGGGAAAAGGGCCTTGAAGTCTTCTGGACAAAGAAGAGTTCCAGGAGCCCCCTCAAAAGTGGTCACCAGCTCACGGCATAAGCACAACTTACTTTCATGGTTTTGTGCCTTTGGTATCGATAGCCGCACAACTCGCAATGCGGTGGTCGCCGCAGCTTTCGACTAGATATGTCGAGCCAATGCTGAAACAGAAAACGCATTGCTAGCCAAGAGGAGACGCATGACAAGGATCACCATAGCACAGCCCGTGCGGAGTCAGCAGGTGTGACTAAAATGAGCCTCCTCTTTACGCAACCGAACCCGACCTCCTACTTCGCACTTACCAAAAGGCAAGACGCGTGAACATATTTTAACGTGCCCAAGCAACGGCACGGAGAGATCAATGGTTCCAATTTATCTCCCGGCGAATGGCAGATTCGGCAGACGGGACCGCCAAAACTGGATGTGGTAGCGATCGAAGCCATCGAGGAGCTGTTCACCTGAATACCTTGTTCGCGAGATTTTTGTTGTTGAGGGGGTTTGGGTTGATTGCACGAGATTTCGCTGACCAAAGTTGACGAACCTAGCGCTTGATCTCCATTTTTCTCATAGGTGCCGCTTCTGGCAGTATTGCATTCGTTGCAGAATAGTCCCAATTCCATCGAAACTGCGCCCAACGAGACGTGTCTCGGTGCCTCGTACGCATCACCACAAGCCGTGTCCTCGTTCGACAATGCACTCAAGTCAATGGTAGTCGTGGAAGATGTGGGCAAGTTGTGAGTCTCCAGTCGACTGCCATCGGACGATGGAGAGGACAAGTTCGATTCGACACTTTCCAAGATCATGCAGATCCTGCACGAACAGGAACTTGAAGGCGACGTGGACGATTCGTTGGAAGTCCCTTTGTGCAGGCTGTCGGGGATGCTGATCTTTCTTAGCATACTCGTTTTTCGACAATGGGGGCATCGTTTGCATAAGGGCGTCTTTGGCGGAAGTCGTTTTCGATGTTTGTCTAGTTCTTGTTGTTCCAAATATCGGCGTACCAAGGCGTTGGGTGAATTCGAAGACGGCGGCGAAGAGGCCGCGTTGGGCAGCGATGCTGGGCATGTTGTCGGGACGTTGGGCATTTCCAACGATTTTTCATCGACGGCGATCGGCGCCGTGGCCGACGTCAGCACTGTGGTTTGAGAAGACAAGGCGGCCTCGTCCGTGTCGTCTAACTTGCAGTGAATACTGGTCGTAGGAGAAATCTTGGAATGCCGTCGCGCGACTCGGGATGGATAATGAGAAAATAATCGATTGCCCACTTGACGTAATAAACCGCTCAAACTGGTCGGCTCCGTGTAAGTTTTTGACAAAAGCGTAGATTGACAAAGCGTCGACGATGATAAAACGGCGTTCGTGTTCGACTCGGTCATGTGCGGCAATAAATCGCGTAGCAAGGACGACGATGAACACGTCGAGTCGTCCTGCAACCAAAGATCGCTGGGCGATGTAACTGTCTCCTCGATTCTATCCTCGTGATCGCTGGCCAGCTTGGCTCGCTCGTAGTGTTCGATCGATACGACCGCCACATCATCGCCGCCATCTTCGTTCGTACTTGATGGTAAATCGAAATCGGCACGCCTCACGACCAATGACGACGATCGTTTCTTTTGCGGGTTTTTGCGATAGGACAGGAGCAGCTGATCAACTTCCTCGCTCTCGGCCGCCGACGATTCTTCATCTTCTTCCTCATTATTACTGCTCGGCTGGTTCTCGTTCTTTCGATCCTTATCACCGGTAGAACGAGAGGAATATGAGCTCATTGCTGCACGAATACGACTCTGGTCTAGAACGGCAACAAAAGGTGTAACTACTCATTTGACAAATACCATATCTCACGATCAGTCAACTAGGGCAGGGCTTGAGCAATGCATCACGTGCACAAACTTCTTCAGAAAATAATGGAAAATACCAACTCGGAGAGAATAATAAGCTGACGAAATGAGAAGCTTGAAGAAAGTCAAGTCGCACTCGTGTGTTAAAGTTCCGCTACGATATACCTACTCGAGTTGGGAGGACCACGCTAGGCAATATGATAGCCGCCACTTATAAATAAAGCAAAAATATACACCCTTTCGAAATCGAGCAGGGCGGCCTGAGTTCGGTCAGGTAGCTAATCTGAGCCATAAAAACCACCGCTAATGTTTACGCTCAAGATAAGCATTTGACACACCTCTGGGACAGTTTTCACGGTGTTTCCTTCCCACTCCGTTCACAAAGCCAGAATTCTGCGCTTTCGTGTCATAAACAATTAAAATCGAGCCAAAACGCATCGTTAGGTGAAAGCAATATCAAGTCACGTGGTCATTTGTGTTGGACAGCTTTATCCATATTCCATATTCTAGCTATTCCCATCACGTCCTAGCCAGCCACCACTTTTGGTTTGTATCGCGCGAAAGGGACCCACTTTCAGTTTCTAGTTCGCAATCGCAGATAGGGTCTGCGAATGAAAAATTTTCTCGCTTCTCTTCCAGAAGACGACAAAAAACCAGAGCCAGGGATGTATAAGCAGAAAACGACGGTTGGCAGAAAATGAAATGGATAGAAAGAACAAGGTGCTAGCCAGCTCCGAGTCTTCGTACTGGGGAGCACTCCGAAGCAACTGGCGACTGCATCCACGACGACCGACGCCAGACCCATTCGCTCTATTCGCAGTGCCAAGGCAAGTAAGAAAAAACAGGCCGAGAACGCGGCCAAGCATCGATTTTCAGCTAACATAATAGCACAGCTAGTAGCTTACGACTAACGAATAAGCTCGACTATGTAGGACACTGCGAAAGTAGGAGCGCGCATATGCAAAGTAGGCTAGAAGGTCTCGGACAAAATCTTAACCACACTCTGTGTCAAACAAAAAATCGGAAACGGAGTGTCTAAAAAGGAAATGGGCAAACAGAACCTCAGGCAGATAAATGTTGACTGGGTGTTGCCCTCGATTATAAAAATTTCCCCTAATCGTAATTATACACGGACTCCTCGATCTTTCGAAGAAGCCAAAACGCATAACGGAAACGAAAACAAATACATTTAAAGACCAGTAGAGTTGGAAGATGTTGACTCACTTGCATCCGTACACACCATCGGCTGGCCTGGCTTGGGCAAACATTAGCAACAAGCAGCCATCAGCTGGCCCGAAACAACAGTTTAGTCAAAAGATGATAGGCCCGAGCGAGAGTCACATAAGACAGTGAGAAACTAGTCGAATGTGGAGGCGGGCGGAAGGCGGACAATTCAATCATTGTTGGTGAAGAAAGCTGCAGGCAAGAAACAAGTCTTTCTCCACTGCCAAAAACAACGCCCGAGAGCACCATCTGCCCTAAGCTTTCGGGCGATGCAATCACGACGCACTTATGAAAGAGCACTTATAGCCCACAGCCAAGGACCCACACCTAAAAGTACCTAATAGATGAACACCACAGGGGAGAACAGGAACATTCTACACTGTTCGCCCACTCTGCTCCCCAGCTGACGATGAGAGTATGTTTGCCATGCGCTTGGAACACGAATCCTACATATCCCGCCATATTCGGTGCGTGCCACTTGGCCAAACCCGATGCCGAGAAGTAGCCGTGTTTGCTCGAATTCCTGATCCACGTCGCGTAAATTGAAATAGGGATTAGACAAATATCTATTGCGCCAGTCGTCAAAAAAGGCTAACGTGCTCAGTAGTCATACTATAAAGAGACAACTGCTATTCTTGCCACGTTCCGGCGATCGGCCACCGCAGGGCGGCTTCCTCTGGGTGTCATTTGCGGACTGGCCTGTGCGATAAGGAACGTGAGGACAAAGAATAAAGTAGGAGCAAAAACGAAGAAAACATGCCTTCGCTGGCGGCCATGTCCGACAAACGGAAGAACAGGATGTAGACCGTTTATGAAAATCAATTTTCTAGGGCATTACGCTAAGCCTATCATAAGTTAAGCAGAAATAGAAAATTTCGACCACCCTTCTCGTTCCTTTGCCGATGAGCCCACTCTTTCCCAATAGAAACCTATCCTTCCTCAAGCCACAGAGGTGTCTCGCGAACGAGCACGGGGGCCTGGGCGTCGCACTAAAGCGGGACGAGAAGAATCCTAGCTCACGCGACTTCGAGCTCGTCGAACCGCGGGAATCCTATTATGGACATATCCGCGTGTTCCAGTCAGCCGAGCCGCCGTTTGACACAAAAAAAGAGTTCTTGTAATTCGCTTAGCTAGGCTCTACTCACACGCCACGCTATCAACTACGCCAGCGCAGCCGTGAGCTTATTGGATGGCCTCGCCAACGTAAGCTTCTTCCTGAAACGTCAGAACCTACCCAAGCTAGAGAGGCATTCGGCTGACATTTCACTAGCATCTGCATAACGAGAAGTTCTCAACCTTGGCGCAAGAGCAAGCAAAACGGAAGACGAGGGCCAATGTTTTTTCAATTTTCTTCGCAGAACCCATCTTGCGGACATTATCTATTTATGAGCACGGCCACAACGCCGAGCCTCTCGTTCGTCCGCGAGAAAACATAGGAACGTTGAATTTGATCAATCACTCGCCTCGATCGAATTCCCACCTTGTTCCAGAAAACAGACGGCAAACAATAAGACAAGACGACTGGACTTAGTCCAGACACACTCGTCTGTTCCTATAAGATTATCACAACAATCTCTTAGTTTGAAAACGTTGAACCATGCTTCAAACTTCCACAGAGTAAGTCCAAGGTTGAAAGAGAATCGAGCGAGGCAGGAATGGATTAGAGTCATCTCCGTGCAGCACTCGACGACCTGCCGATTGGGAATGCGTCCGGGACCCGAGAGGCCTTGATAACCTTTTATGAATAACGAGGTGCCCGAGGCCATAACTCACTCCTAAGCTTTACTGCTGTCATTAGGCACCCACATAAATCGCACACTAACGGCCCAACCTGCCCGTATAAAGCAGTCGATAGGTGCCAGTCCCACAAACAGAACTAGATGGCGAGAAAAGTTCAACTGAGGGCGGGGTAACATTACTTAGGCACGATCTTGTGTACAAACATCGAAGGCCTCGCAGCTTCTAACAGTTCCAAAGCAAGCGGCTCATTTCAAGCATAATTAGGCAGGAAAGATGTAGATCTTTGTCTCACGATCAGTAGCTGAAAAACTTGGAAAAAGTAGACGTGACAAAGATTATACAAGCCGACAAGCCGTGTCACTCGACCCGCTGTCGATATAAGAATGGCTTGGTCGAATAGAAAGCGACCATCACTCGCGTTGCCATCGTCTCCTTGGCGTCAGCCAGTCTATATCGACTTTTTCTCGTGTCCCGACTACATACATGGCTCAAGAAGGCGAGGCGCCGACGAGACCACATATGACGGCTTAGAACTGCCATTCTGCACATAGCGCGGAGGAGGAGGAAGAGTTGCAGCAGTGGCCCAATGGGCCTACGGTGATAATAAATTGGATGCTAGGTCCCACTCCCCGATTGCATCCTACTCTCATCTCCCGTGCTGGGCCAGCTTTTTTGCGGCTCTAGTTCATTTTTCTTCGAGCTATCAGAGTCACCAGCTCATAATACATTTATGAGTGAGCATCGGCTCAAGAATGTCCATTTTACCATAAGTTGACGAATGGGCGCTGGAAAATAGGTCCGCAAGCAGGATGAAAAGTGTATATGCTGTTCACCATATGGTTACCAGCTGCTATTATCGCACTCGCATTACATACAGGTAGTACAAGTCCTGCGAGCGGCGTCTGGCATCTGATGAGCTGTACTGTATTGTACGTACTTATCGTAATTGTACCCCTCGTAAAGAAGTCGCCATCATCATCATGTTCTACCACATCACCAAACGAGGGTGAATGGGCAGATCACACACGAAATGGTGTGCCAGGCCGCATCGAACAGTGTCGCCGGTAACTGCGAACCTGTGAGAGAGGCAAAAGTCCACCAGGCCACAAGCCCGGTCATCCATCTACCGTAGGGCGTCCGCAGCCTGGAGGAAGAGGGTTCTAACTATATTTCAGACAAAAACGGACAGGAGGGCGTCCGCCGGACAAAAACGGTCAGTGAAGCGAGGACGTCCGCTTTTAAATTCCTGTCTACAAAGTGACGTAGCAAGATGCCCGCACTGCCAGTCTTTGCAGCACTGCAGAAGTGCCGCATGAAATCAGTTTTGTCAGCTGATTTCTACGAAAACAAAACGAGGACCATAGTGAAAAGGCTTTGAATTGAAAATATCCATGATAATTACAGAATTTTCTCGAAGCCTTTCGAGTTTTGTAGAGGAACTTCCCGTGCAGAGCTGCCCTTTATTTGGGGTGGGTCTTCGCTTGCGGGACCTTTCGTAGAAGGGTGGCCAGTATGAGGACAATTCGCGGACACACTCGTAAGTGAAGGTAAAAAAATTTTTAAAGTGCGGACTCCCCCAAGTTGTGGAACCGCGCGGAGCTACGTGAGGGTACCGTGTAGGGCTCTGGAAAAACTTGGTCGTTCGTTACTTTTTTAGGCGGAGAACTTTCAGTGGAGGGAATCTATGCTGGGAGATGGCAGTAGGTACTGTATCTTGGCGCGTACATTCGCATGGAATATCAAATCTCTTAGGACCATTGAAATCGAGATACTAGGATAACTGCCGAGCTCAACTGGTTTCACAACTGCATGGGATTGATAATGCTTTTCGAACCTCCTTCCGCCAGAGTGGTTTGATGCACACCTTCCGTGTGAGCCCTTACTGTCCCAGAAGCCAGGAACCTGGGTAAAGCTGCGTCATCACTAGTCTGCGTGATCGTGATCAAGGCCAAGTCCGTTTTGGCCAGTGCTTCTGTCGCACCAGTATAGCTTGCAAATCTGGCTTTGTACCTGCCTGACAGGCATTAAACGTCAGCTTTACCTCGCAAGCATGTACGAATAATTCTTTGACACTTAGTGTCGGTTTCCCCCAGCAAGTAATTTTTACTAACTTCATTGCGGAATATTATTGCATATCTTGCCTCTCTTCTATGATGCTTTGCCCCGCTTTTGATTACATCAAAGAGTATATCTCACGAGCAGGGGAGATATCAGGGTGCCAGTGATTCCGCTCAAAATCTTGATAGCTATGCGGTATATATCCATATTAGCCCAGGGTATAAAATTTTATAACAGGAAAATTAACCATTCGAGCACATAAAATGAGTCAGGCTATCAGATAACTATTATAAGAGCACGCATCGGCAGTAACGTCAACAGCCAGCACCACCATAATAACTAACGGCTTGGACGAGTTGGCTCGCAGGAGCATTTGTATCCGTAATTTGATGTCAGGGTGCGCACATAATCTTGCGGTCCAAGCCCTGGTTGGCCTGGAGGTCCTGGGATACCCGGAGGTCCCCTGGCTGCTGCTGGTTCGCCTGGTGATCCTGTGCGCAAAGTTAACCATGTCCCCTATCATCGATGAAATTAGCTGAGGACTTACCTGGCGGGCCAGACTGACCAGCTTGGCTGGGTGTTCCCGGAATTCCATTTGTGCCAGGAGCCCCAGGTGTTCCAGCTGGTCCCCTAGAGGGTAAAATTACATTGAGGCAGCACTAAGGATTGCAAATAAAGCAAAGCTTACGGTTCACCACGTGGTCCTGCTGGACCTGGTGGGCCTTTTATTCCACTAGCTGCACTAGTACCAGGCTCACCCTTTGTTCCTGGCTTGCCTGCGCTTCCTGCAGGGCCCGCGCTTCCTGCGGGCCCTAGTCCCCCTGATGCACCAGCTTTACCAGGATTTCCCGCTGAGCCTGGTTTGCCTTTTGTTCCTGCCAGGCCTGGGGCCCCGCGATTGCCTGTGAGGCCTTTCGGACCAGGTGCACATCGAACGCAACCTCCAGTTGTAGCTGGTGGTCTCTCACTACCAGCCCCTGGCTGACCAGGTACGCCCTTTTCTCCGTTGTCTCCTGGACCGCCGTCTGAACCATGCGGGCCAGCGGCACCTGGTGGACCCGATGGACACGGGTTACCTGTAAAAAAGCAGTCACTCACGAAGCTGCGAGTCGCACCGTTCACTTACGCTCGCTGCAGCTGCAACCACCGGAAGTGGTGGTTCCCGCTTGTCTCGCTTTACGCGACGATTCGACGACCAGCATGCGCGTGGTCATCATGCGGGCCCAAGCATCATCGGTCATCGCCTTAAACGCTTGCATGTCCTCTGCCAGCTCCGAGCTCATAATCGATCCCTTATGCAACAAAATTGGAAGTGAAATCAGGCAAGGCAGAACTGCAAGGATATTCAGGGCTGTGGCTGCGGTGGCCAACATGTCCGCTTTGGTGTTGCCCCTCGACTCCATCTTTTTCTTGAATTCTGACTCAGCCATCGACGAAGAAGACCACGGAGAACAACGGCAAACGTGGATGAAGATCAGGTATCTTGTGGCCAGCCCTGCCCTCTACGGGTATTTATAGGCGGTCTCGCAGACACCCAGCCAACTTTGCGCATCACTAGTGGAACCCCCTGCGCCGCGTGTGACGCTACTTTAATGTCAATATCACGCACAACTTACTCAGCACACACCCAAACCTCTTATGTAAAAGTAAAATCTATGGCGATGGGGAAGGTTTTTCTGGCGATTCGCTCTTTCTAAAATGTCATGGAGGTCTCGCTCTAACGAAGGCATCCTTCATGGTAATTGATACACCTCTTCGAAGACGCAATTTGGCATCTCGGAAGTTTTTCTTCTCACTTACCCAAAGAGTGAAACATTCGATTGCGACAGAACTGAATTAGAGCTCGTCTCGCAGACTCAATTAGGCAGATTACGCGGTTCCTTTCTTGAACTTCTAGACTCGATGATTTCGAGTAATAAAAAAGTCAAGTCTACTTGCACGGGAAACCCTATAGAGGAATTCACGCAACGCAATTCTGTAGCGTCAATCGTCACAGATTCTTCATGAGACGACAAAACTGGTCAGTCGGAAGAAGATGGAATAAAAAAGACCCGTTGCCCAAAGAATTTGCGATTGTTTGTACATATGCGAGGTTATGAAAGGTTTTTAGAGCAGGACGGAAACGAGGTTGGGCCATCTCATGGTCGTCAAGTCTGCCTTTTTTGAATGTTTACTTTTCTATAAATCGAGTCTTGTAATAATAGTTCGATGTAACGAAAGCTGCCAAGAAAAGAAGGCGCAGCTTATGCCTTGGGAAGTGTGAAGAAAGGAGGCTAACTTTTCTCCCTAGGCTGCCTGGCTTGTCAATCAGGAAAACGTCAAGAATGAGACAGAGAGAGAGAGAAGAAGCACCGCCGAGAGAAGCAAGCTTGAGATGCTTGGCTAGTCTCGCGTTGAAATGACGCCAACTTTTCGTCATCTAAAGCGAAAATGTCACTTGTTCAAGCGAATTTGATGGTTTGAGTGCTCATCGTCAGTGAGTCCGTAATGAAGGTAGTGTATCTGACCCGCACGTGGCTTCTTGTTTTTTGTGTAGTATGTTCTTCCGGTAGTAAGCCGACAGAGGGATCAAAGTTTTGTGCCCTAATTAGTATTTGAACAGCTACCGGCAGTTCAACTTACCTTCTATTTCCTTCCGTAATAAACAGCAACTGTTAGTCCCTCAGTGCCCTTCCTTTCTCCAAACTTCCTATCAGTCCATCCCGCGGCACACACAAGTTCATCCTAAGTTCGTTTCAGACAGAGCCTCCTCCAATCGCTCATCTTCGAGCCAGAGAAAAACACTACTCATTCGTTACCCGATCACGCAACGCCTATTGCACAAAAACTGTACTGGGTGTCTGTGAGAAATAGAATTCATCCCCTCCTTTATAGCCTGCAAAAACATCGACAACCAGATGTGTTCACGAGCAGCCCGAGGCAATGCTCACTCTAGCCACTCTGGTAGAGAAGAATTCGCAAAGCTCAAAACTTTGTCCTTTACTATTTCAAAATGCCACTTGGCTTGTAATCGTAGAAGCTTTCGCTTTCAGCCATCCCAAAGCCTCGATTACGCCTCAGATACGGCTCGTGCGAACGTTTGACGAACGTCCCTAAGTGCAGTCACGCAGGTTCCAGCCGGTGCTTTTGAATCAGAAGCGATAGTTCGTTTTTCAAAAATGTCGGAATTAGTAAGTGGTTGAGTGCATGGCCGCGTTGTACAATAAATATTCCACATCTGTTTATTTGGAGCTGCTTTTGTTTATAGAGTGCCAAGTTTCCCGATGTCGACCCGTTCATATTGAAGAAGTGGGAGCGAGTCTTCAACGCATTTTTTGGTAAGGTGGTTCGGAAAGGTAGCGTGCATACGGTCTGTAAAGGGCTCGTGTCAAGACAGAGTCTGAGCATGAATGATCTGACGATAAGGAGACACGTAATCAATTAAAGTTCGGGTGAGCCCCAAACATATCCTGGGTCCTTAAGTGCAAGTCTCATGCATTCCCAATCCCAAATTCTAAAACTATAAGTCCCGCTTTCAGATCGGGATAGCAGTCGTACGGTGGAGAAACATGACTTTTATCTGGTGATCAGGGTAAGCAGGTGGAAGGCTGTTCTCGCCCTCCACATGAAGATGCAATTCATTCCAGAAAGTGCGCGACATCTATGGCGCTGAATCAGCTCAAATGACCTACGCCAAAGAGTCGTTGAATGCCCTATGGGATGGCCTAATGCAGCTGGCCGATAAGAATAAGGATGAGGTTATTCAACTGGTGAGTCTTGATAAATTAGGGAGCATCTAATCATTCTGTTCTCTTGATCCAGGAGGAATGGATCAACGCCTTGAAAACTACAGGCGGGAAAACGGAAGCGACCTGGTTCAATAATTACATGACCTATATGTTCAAGCTATTCGATGTATCCGGTAAGTGATTCATGGGAAAATGATAGAAGTTCATTGCATTGCCTATTCTTACGATTAGCTGATAAGGTGCTCGATATCGCCGAGTACACGGACGGCATGTGCGCCTATGGATTCAGTGAGTCAGAAGCAAAGGAGGCTTTCAAACGATTCGCTGTGGTAAGCAACAATTAGGCAGGGGACTTTGGGCTATGACGTCTCTATTGTAAAGTCACGATATGTGTGTTGGGCGTGTGAAGAAGGTAGTGTATCTGGTTGCCTTGACTGGCCGCCGCATACAGCGTATATGTTGCCTTTGTTGGCGCTCGATACGCTCCTCCGCCTATTACATGTGACCGATCAAGATGGCTTGCAGACGGGAAATAGGAAAATAAGACCCTGGGGCCCACCCAAGAAATGTATGCCAAAATTCCTGACGTGCCTAAGCTGCCTGCTATGTGTCACATCTTTCTCAACTCTTAGTCCTCCAGAACCTTTTTGTTACTCGTTATCAGTCATTCTTTTTAGGATGAGCGCGGCAAACCTATCCGTGCACTTCCATTGGCCCATTTCAAGCGTTTGTGGAACGAGTATTTCCATTCGACCGACAAGAAACTACTCGGCAACAACCTGTTCGGACTGATCAAGGAGTGAAGTAGCATTCAAGTCTGCACCTTCCGCTTATGGCATTTTACTTTATACGCTTGCCAAGACTTGGCTCTGTCATTCTGGAAATCTACTATAGCTTGGGCACTGATGGATGGTAGCCGTTATAGAAATTATTTATGCGTTGTCAGACATAGCAACAAGAGTAGGCACCCTTGTAGTGAGTCGTGATGCACCCTTTAAGACATATGGTGCGCTGTGGATAAATAAAATACTTCGAGGTGAGAGTGATTGCTCATGGCCAGACAGGTCAACTGCTGTAACTGATTACCGAAACCCAGACTTCCTGTAAGAAATGAATTTGAGACATCACTCTCACCTGACTTCGTAGAAATGTAATCCTGCACAAGACCACGAGCGATACAGTATTTCTGCACCCTGGAACTAGGGGCCTCACCCTAGTTCCAGTGTCAAGCGGTTAGGTTGTAGTGATATTGATAAGACTAACCTGTCCTTTATTTTGCATATGCACTATCCTGTTTTCTGCTGACCGTGAGGCGTGAGTGATGGTCTGTGTCCTGCCGCCGACAAGAACAGTCCATCGTGCCTGCCTCGCATTCCATCGTTAGACCTGCACTTAGTCGACCCCCTACCCTGTGGGCAGGCAATTATTCTACAAGGTGACCCCACCGTCAAAAGCAAGTGCATTTGTCTTCCTTCACTTATATTCTTAAGTCTTTGAGAGGTGGGAGGATTATAAAAATTATAAATTGAGAGGATTACAAATGTCTTGAATTTAGATACTAGGTTAGCTTTTTTTTTTCACAGAAAATACCTTAAAATGGCTGTGCAGGTCTAAAAATTTTAACATGGAAACTGTTTCAAGAATGCCCCCCCCCCCACTCTACGTAATCCCTTTAAAATTGTAATCCCAGGGCTGAAAGTGCATAAAAGAACAGTGCGGAACCTCCGTTTGCGTAATCTTTAGCGATTCTTTCAATTGGTTCTAACCCCGTTTCAAGGACGGGACACGTTGCGGCGCCAGCATTTGATGCCTGTTAATTTTTAAATATGCTGCCTACCTGAGCATCATCAAGATGATATACGCGCTACACTTGCGGGCCTGCAAGCAAGCAACCAAAACTGGATCGTTCGCGACGCTGTGCGGTTTGATCGATTACGACGGAGCACATCGAACTTTCGACGATTTCGAACGAGCTGCGTAGCTGAGATTGTGAGTGTATGCCGTCTCTAGAGTGGACATTTCAAAGGCTAAAATTGCAAAGCGGCTCTGTTTTCAGGTGAATTCGAAATGAGTGGGACGCGCAAGCCTCGTCGTGGTCCGCCATCGCCTTTCTTTGAGCCGGATCTGGATGTCGAATCAACAGAATCTAAACACGAAAGCGTCGGAAAATTTCTCTTGAGGAGTATAAGGTATAGTTCTGGGGACAGTGGGATCGAAATAGACTTGATTTGTGGCGAATCGCCGCATATGATTCCCTGCCAAAGACGACCCTCTAGAGACGTTTAGCTCGATTTTTTAAAATAATTTTTGTGGGTTGGGCCCCGCGCCGCATGAGTTCCCCACGGGATTTCCAACATGTTTTGCCTGTAGCCGGCCAGCAGTCATGATATGATAAGCAAGGCCTTGAGGCCGTGAGGTGACCAGCTCTCACGGCAGCGTCCCTCTGCGCGTCTCCAATAGGACGCGAAGGCATCCTGAACTGGGCACCGACTTCCTCGGACAATGGCGGGTGGGCTTTGAACCCTGTCGGTGTTCGACAGCCGAGACTGTCTACTCGTTTGGATTCCGTCTCTCCACTCGGAGTGCCATGACGGTACTGAGCGAGTCACACACGGCCTGGCGTGCAAGGTCAGCGAGGGTTCATGGTTCGGAAGCTGATGTCCATCGCCGGGGATCGAGACCGGGACGAGTCCAGCCACTCGCTCCAAGCGATACAGAGAGACGAATGCCGAACCGCTGCACCACCGCGGTCGCTATGCTTCGCTAGATGCTCCGATCTTTCAGGGTGCTCGGCGAATTCGATAGTTCTTGCTTTGAAGAACTCGATCATCGCATACCAAGGTTAAAAATCCGGGCTGGAGAATCTCTGTTTAAACCGGGTGATGCGGACGACAGCATTTACGTCGTAGAAGAGGGGCATGTATCAGTTTTTATTCGCGTAAGTGATTGGAACTTTGCCAGAATATTCAGAAACCGAAGTTTCATGGAACGCTTTTTAGGACAACGAGCAAGAGTATGAAGTAAACAGAGTTGGTCGCGGAGAAAGCGTTTTCAGTTTGTTGAGCGTTTTGGACGTTCTGACGGTACAGCGGGGTCTGAAATTTTTTCTTGATTGTTTGCAATTGCAGGACTCGTTTACATTTAGGGTCACGCGTCGCCAATCAAAACGGTCGAGGCTAAGGCCAATGTTGATTCGACGATTTTGAAGTACCTTATGAATATCGCCACTGAGACTGACTTGCTGCTGACGCACTGCCGTATTTTCAGACTATCGGGTGAAGACTTCAAAGAAATTGTCAAACGTTTTCCAGATTTGTTGACGCGTACGGTCCAGATAATTGCGTTGCGTCTTCAACGTGTCGTGTTTACGACGCTGCACCAATATTTGGGGCTATCGATGGAACTGACGAAATTGGTAAAGGTTTTAGCATTTAGTAGTTTTTAAAACTGACCAATTTAATGTCTTTTTTAGACGCTGCGAGAGTCTTCAAAACGTCCTCGCGCTCCGCTGGATCCGAAACGAGCGACGCCATCGCAGGTGGACGCAGCGTTGACGAGCGCTTCGGCTTCGGCTGTGACTGCCACTGCCACTGCGTCAAAAATTCCGAGGTTGAAATCGCTATACCCGAAAGTGGCAGCAAAGGTGAGTTACGACGAGGAGCTACTGCGGGTGCAAAAATGCATGGATAGAATTTGTTCCAAATAGGCTCTTCCATCTTTGCAACCCACCGAGCGCAGCAATGGGCCGTTCACCGATTTGGGGCAATACAAGAAACAAGCGATCGAAGAATTGTCGAAAGTGTGGGGTTTGACGGTAAGCGGGCATATTTCGATCGAAGAGTTGTTAAGGCTTGGGATTTCTGGCGACTTTAGGCGGAAGAGGGGTCGCTATTGGATGGCATTTCGGTTCAAGCATGCTCAGCTGGTCATACTCTCTTGCAGCAAGGAAGCGAGGTGCGCGTATCACTTAGAATCGACTGCCCTGACGAAAATATCTCTTTGCTTTGTTTCAGAATGTGAGCCTTTTTTACACTTTGACGGGATCGCTGGAATTGAGCCAGAAATCGATCGACGACGACAAGTCGATAGTCGCAGCGATTGTGCATTCGCACGAACTGGTGGGTGGTTTGGCCATGTTGAGTGGAGAACCGAGTCTGTATGCGATCAAGACGCGTTCCGTGTCGCGCGTGGCCGTTATCTCGGACGAATTTTTCAATGTGTAAGTCGTGCTAGTTTGCGCAGCTTGTAGAAGCGAACGAGAATCTTGGCTCTTTCCTCTCGCCCTCGATTGTATTTAAACAGTGGTGAAAGGAAACATTGTTTCTTTCAGACTAATCAAAAAGAAGCCGGAAATCGTGCTGAATGTGGCCCACTCGGTCGTGATGCGTATATCGCCCTTCATTCGATCCGTCGATTTCGCCCTTGACTGGGAAGTGTGCGATGCCGGGAAAGCTTTATACAGGTGAGTGCTATAACGGTTTAGTTGTCGATTATAGCTTGCATGATACTGCGCTGTAGGCAAGGAGACCCGAGCGAGTCGTTGTACGTTGTGCTCAGCGGGCGCATGCGATCAGTCTACAGAGAAGCGTCGCGAGAAAAGTACGTGGGCGGTGAATATGGACGTGGCGATTTGGTGGGACTGGTAAGCCAGCGCGGCTTTGTTCTCAGATCTGGCTGCTATTTTGTTTCGAAGGGTTGGATCGAGTTTGAGTGAGTTTCAGGTCGAGGTGCTGATGTCGCGCCCTCGCGCCACGACGGTGATAAGCTTGCGCGACACCGAGTTGTCGAGACTGCCGAAGGGATTGTTGAATTACGTAAAAGCGAAATATCCCCAAGTAAGATGCCCAGTCTAGAATTTCCCGTCCTTTATCTCTGCTAAATTTAGGTGTTGACTCCGATTCTTCATCTGCTTGGCCAGTGTATTTTGGAACAGCAAGAAGCAAAGTTCGCACCAAGTGAGGGGAGGCAGGGTTGGTGCGTGGAAGCAATACTTTTGCTCGTTCGTAATAGGCCTGACCACGACTGGTTTCGGTGCTGACAGTGGGACGCATGTGGCCAACTTGAATACGATCGCGATTGTGGGCGTGTCGAAGGACGTGCCATTGGGGCCATTCGCGCAGGAACTGTTGCACGCGTTGAAAGCGATCAAACCGACTCGCTTATTGTCGAGCCACGTTGTGCGGACCGAGCTTGGCGAACAGTAGGTGACCCCGTTGTGCTATATCCGGGGCGAGCAAATATCTTGCTGGTTCTAGGGTGGACGAATATCGACTGTTCAGGTGGCTTAGTCAGCAGGAGGAATCGTTTCCTGTTGTTTTATACCAATGCGATTACGAGTGTACATCTTGGTCACAGCGTTGCATTCGACAGGCCGATTGCATATTGGTTGTGGCCAATGGTGGAACAAAGCCGACCCTCGGACCAGTAAGTTTGGTTCCTGCGCTTCACTGTGGGCTGATCATGATGCCATACTACTGATTTTAGTTGGCCATGTGCCCTAGTTTACGCACGCAGAAGCATCTGATCCTATTGTGGAAGAACGATACAAAACACCCTGTCAATACGCAAGCTTGGTTCGACGCGGTCGGGTGGGTATCGCTGCATTATCACATTCGAGTTTCGCCACAGTTCTTTGCTCGAAGCCAACTTGATACAACGCAAGTGGTAAGTGCTGCAGGAGCTTGTTTTGTTTGTTTGTCGAATAAGGCAATAGAATTTATTTTTAGCTGAAATTTTACGCCGAATATTTTAAGAACCGGACAGTAAATCCATTGTCGGACTTTGCTCGTTTGGCTCGCTCACTAACTGGACGAGCTATCGGGTTGGTGTTAAGCGGCGGCGGCGCTCGGTAGGTCGAGCCGAGGGAACTTATACGTGACAGTCTCTCATCCCCTATAGCTCGACGCTGTTCTGTTTTCAGGGGTGCGGCTCACTTGGGCGTATTGCGTGCATTGCACGAGTTTGACGTGCCCATCGATTTCGTCGGAGGTGTCAGCATTGGCTCGTTCGTTGGTGGATTATATTGCTTCGATCCGGACATTGTGTGGGCTACGCAAAAGGCCAAGAACTGGTTCATGGTGCGTATGACGACCGTGAACCACTCTGAATATTTTAACGGAATGCAGCTTTTTTGTAGGAAATGCGTTCAGTTCTGAAGTACGTGCTGGAATTGACATATCCATACTCGGCCATGTTCACTGGATCGGGTTTCAACGCCTTGTTGCAAAAGTTCTTTGCTGACAAATTGATCGAAGATTTGTGGATTCCCTTCTTTACTGTGACGACGGACATCACATCGCTGGAAATGCGTGTTCATCGAAACGGTAAGGGAGCATGGCAGTGGATGTCTTGACAGGCTGGTGCAATTCAGGAAGTTTACTTCTCTTACGATTAGGTGTCCTGTGGCGCTACTGCCGAGCCAGCATGTCGCTGGCGGGTTACTTCCCACCCATTTGCGATCCGCTGCTGGAGGGCCATCAATTGCTGGATGGTGGTTATGTGAACAATTTGCCAGGTGGGACATGGAATTAGTTGGAGCGCAAGTGGGTAGTTGAGGGACTGAGGTAGCTCCTGGCCGGATTTGCCTTTCTAGCTGATGTCATGCGGAGTTTGGGGGTTGGAGAAATCTTGGCTGTGGATGTTGGCTCGGTATTTAGGACAGATTTGACCAATCACGGCGATTCGCTGAACGGATGGTGGGTGCTATGGAACAAGTTTGTGTTGAATCCGTGGGCGCAACAGTTGCACGTAAGTGAACTGGTTTTCGATAATGAGAGGCTGGGGTCAAAAGCTGCCATGTTTTTGTATTCCAGGTGCTGAACATGGCCGAGATTCAATCGCGGTTGGCTTATATTAGCTGCACGCGTTTGCTGGAAGTGATCAAGAAGGCCCCGTATTGTTGCTACATTCGCCCACCCGTCGAAAAATTCGGGACTTTACATTTCAAAATGTTTGATGAAATATTCGTATGTTTTATAGGATGTGGATGTGGCGGCTTGGTTGAGCCAAGCGCGTATTTTCAGAGCGTCGGTTATGAATACACGAAATCCTTGCTGCAAGAATGGGTCAATAGCGGCAGACTGGACGATATTCGGCAGGGAAAGGCGGCTGCGTGCAAGGAGGAGCGATATGCTGTAGGTGGAATGATTCAGAGCAGCATCCGAAACCTAGCCCTCGGCCAGAGGGGGGTCTAAAATTTTTTGGGCCTTAAAAGGGGGTCCAGGAAGCAAAAAAACAAATTTTTTACCAATGCGTTATTAATATGTTACATTAATAAGGTTCACACACGTAAGATGATTTTTCCAAACCCCAGGCAAAAATCAAAATTTTCTTTATTTCCCAGTTTGAAACCGCGAAATGCAATCAAAACTCAATGAGAGGCGGTTCGCGCAAATCTCTCACTGCGCCCAGCCAAGTTTTCCTCCCGACTGTCATAAGGCGACCGCACCTGAGCATCAGTGCGCGCGGCAAATTTAAAAATATTTGACTATCCGGGAGCTGACTTCTAAAGTTACAGAGCAGCCTCTGTTCGCTGATTCTTCTTTACTTCGAGAATGTGACTTGTACTTTATAGCTTGACCCTGTATACTTGTTCACTTGCTCCAGACCCTGCCGCGCCAAAAGTCGCGGATGGGGGGGGGGGGGGGGGTCGGGATTTCTTCGGCTTTCCTATAGGGGGGTCACTAATTTTTGGCTTGTCTAGAGGTAGGGGGTAAGCCCCGTTTTTCAAAATTTTAGCATTACTCCTGTGCGCTTTGTACAGGTTATAGGAGACTGGCAGTTGTAACATCTTGACATTTCAGATGGGGTCTACATGCTCGTTGTATAGTCAGCAACCGTTCACGGAGCTCGCGGCGTTAGTGGTGACCGAGCCGAAAGGACAGACTCGTTCGGACTGTAAGGCTAGTGACTTAGTGACGTGACTTACCTCGATGTTCAGCAGGGGATCACTTTTCAGTTGCTGAAGATGTCGACGAAGACGCTGAGAGTGAGGAGAGCGACAAAACGCCCAAAGACTAGACTACGAGTGTGATCTGTTTTATACTGCATGTGAACAGCTCGTGTACTTGCTGTGCGTGATGTTGATTTGTGCTAAAGCTAGTGGATGATTTGAATCGACTAATGTTCGCGCCGTTCTTGAAGGAATGATTGATTTAGATTTTTTCTGACTGCACCTGTTTGTAATGCGGTATCTACTTTTGTGCGTCAATGCGACAACACGTTGCCAAATCTTTTGTTGCTATCACGAGCGATGTCCTTGTTTGTTGGCAGCTTCGTAGCGCGTTAAATACAACTGGGGAGAGCAATATGGCAGCGAATCTGAATTCGAGTCATGGTGGCACTTACGGAAAGATGAAGTCAGTTGCTCTCAAAAAATCTTAGGGGAGGCACTAGTTGCGTAGGGCTGGAAGTATCTCGCAGATCTGGCCGACCTGAATCGGGAGCGGTCAGTTGTGTTCCCCAGCCTTCACTGATGGTGTCGCTTAGTGATTGATGACACGACCCTGACCAAGACCATCCTGCTTATCAATGCCAGCTGCAATTCCAGCTGATATCTTCATATCCTATTGGCACTCGGTACATCGTGTAAAGAGTAGTAGGGCTTGGTCGCCCAATACGT
The DNA here is from genome assembly GCA_030248295.1 of Mesodorylaimus sp. YZB2_4. Lineage (NCBI taxonomy): Eukaryota > Metazoa > Nematoda > Enoplea > Dorylaimida > Dorylaimidae > Mesodorylaimus > Mesodorylaimus sp. YZB2_4. Next base: position 1,332,097 of record JASANH010000138.1, on the reverse strand, counting down.
ATCACAGTCACAGTCACACAGATCAATCCACGCAAAGAGTTTGGACTGCACGAAAGAGAGCGCTATCGTGCTGTTCGATAATCCTCTTATTCAGGAAGATAACGATAGGATTTTTTGAAGCAGTTATCGCTTCTTTATGCGAGATGTGCATAGGCGTACAGAAGGAGTAGGGCCCTGTCGTCCATGATGGGAAGGCTGGGCCAGTCACTCGAAGAGATTAGTGTAACCGATGTGGCTGGCAAATTTTGGTGATTGGGAGAGAACTATCGATCAACCCTGGCTGGGAGACGTCGACCCCTCAGGCTTGGTTACCTGAGCTTACTGTGCATCTGCTGTATGTACAGTATTTACTGTCGCTGGTGGTCTAATAAGAGAGGGGCTGTAAGAGCGGTCCTGATATGCCCACACCGACTGATTAGTGGGCATATCAGGATTCGAGTAGTCCGGATTGTCGGTCTCGCTCAGGGGCACCCTTAATCATGCACAGTACGGGTGGTTGGTCGGACGCTGGAAGGAGATAGTGTCTCGTAATTGCACAAAACTATTGTTGATGATCATGGCGGATCGTGCCAGTGATGCACGTGTGAGATTAGTTTTTGTTGTTGGGGCAGACAATCACAGTGGCTGGTTCACACTGGCAAACATAACCGAGCCAAACGAGCCACCTCAGCCGAACTGGCTGAGCCAACCGCAGCTAAGGTAGTCGAGGATTTGACGCTGTGTTCACATTGACTTTGCGGTTATTGCAGCTCGCGGCCGCAGTCAATGTGAACCGGCCTTTACAGCAGGTCCCCGAGGCGAGTAGTCGAATCAAAGTAGACTTTACACTGCCCTCAATGTTTTGCGATGCCTTTGACTGTAGGACTCATTCGTCAAATGGGAGGGGCGGCACATGCGTCGTGCATGCCTGATCGCCGAGAGCATGAAGCGACGGTCCTCGGGCATCATACTCTTTCGGGGCAAAGTGATTGCGGACATTGAATTCCTGATGTTGCAGAATACGAAAAGAGGCTGGGGACCTCCAAAAGGTAGCAATTTTATAGAAGACGGTCTCACGAGTGAGCTAGGGTTTGTGCGCTAGGTCATAACACTGTGGGCGAAGACGACGAAACGGCGGCGAAACGGGAAGTGTTGGAAGAAACTGGTTACGATTCGGACGATTACACTATAATTCCGGGTTTCGCTTGCGAGGTTCGATACAAGACGCATAAAGATAAGGCGGTGTGCTTCTTTCTCGGCGAAGTTATCTCCATCTACGCCCCTATTCGATTATCGCACGAGCATTCGGACTACGCGTGGTTGAAACTCTCTGACGTCTGCGCACGACTCGACGACGGTCATACCGAAACGAGACGAGCCATGCTGCAAGCTGTCGAATTTCTGAGGAAGAGTGGCAAATATGAGGACAACGCTAGCTCCAATATCGGCGATGTGAAACGCGTTGAGTGATCCCATGTCCTATGTGATGGTCGTTGATTTCTTATCCATGTCGGCTTGTTTTGCATTGCCTACATATGCTCTCCGGCTGCCCATATCCCTTGTGCTGAGCGCGTTTGATAGTATTTTGTAGTCGGACGAGGCCAGTACCAACAGTACACATCTAGTAGCACTGCTCCTATTCTTTCTTGCAGCTGAGGTGCGATCGTGCGAAGAATCTATTGTGACGCTGTGTAGCCCCAGGACCAGAAATATCCAACCGATTCCGAAACTCCTTCTAAATTATGGGAGAGAAGTCACTGCCCAAGCGCGCCAACAATATGTCAAGCCGAATACCACGCCCTAATTGACCTTCCGCCAAAAGGGGTGGGTAATTTTTGAAACCACGACTGCCGCACACCACTTCGCGCGAACCTAATGTCAACGGTAAGGCCGTTAGTGCCACAGTACGAACTTTCGCCTGGCCACATAAGAGATTTGTGTACCCCTCGATGTTGGATGCGATGCGCGATAATCAGAAGTGCGACAGCTTTAGGAAACACCGTACAGATATTATATGGGTATGGGTATACGATTGTTGGATGAACAGTCTGTCACTTCAATCCACTCATGTCATCTTTGCTCCAACAAACACTCGCACAAAACGCGTTTTATCCTGGCCAGAAGGCGACACCTGGCCTCCACCTGGTTTATTCGGGCCAGGTGTCGCCTCCTGAGTAAACTGGGGGGCACCCGATGCCCTAGGGACGAATAATCCGCCCGAACAGAGCAGCAGTACAGTAGATGCAGGACTCGCCTTCTAGTAGTACATGATATCAACCTGACGGGTCGAGTCCCCGACGGCTTGCAAGCATGGGCTACACACAAAAACAACGTTCAACATCTGATCCCAGATTTTCACTTAGAGAGTCGTCAATAACAAGAAAACCTCATCAACTTAAGATCGAAAGTATAGCGGCACGATAATACTTGGACTGCACATTGCGATAGAGTACAACACACTGGCCTTTATCCGCCACTTGCTGCCATTCCCTAAATGCTAACAAACTGCACAATCCGACAGCATGTCCTCGTCCATTTGCGAAAGAGAAATCCCCACTCACTGCGTAGCCCATTATCCGTCGCTTGCATGAATCGATCACGTTTTCATAACTGGCTGTCTTCACCCGATCAACTTGTGGCCCATCACCCTTGGCGTTCTGTCGCCGTTTCTTCGCTTTCTTCCTTTCCTTCTCTTTCTCCTTTCTTTCCATCAGTCTGCGTTCTTTCGGGTCTTCGAAGAATGTACTCAGATCCACTTCCACTTCTCGACTCGATCTCAAACTGATGAACTCCCTTTCCACGTTCGCCATCGCCTGAGATTTCTCCTTCGGCTTCTTCCAAGACAGTATCGATTCATCGTTGAGTATGGGTTCTGGTTCATTCAGAGTCCGTCTCGATTTAATTTTAACCAAATCATCCATCGTGGGCAGACATATGAGAGCTTTCGATTTCGGGACTCCTTTGCCAATCGAGCTTAAACGAACAGCCACCAACGATCGCGGATACTGACGACATAGTTCACTGATTAATTCCACATCAGGCATTTTCCTCGGCCTTGTCCCAAACATCAAGTCCAATTTTCGTAAAGCAACCCTGTTCCTGAGCACGTAGAAGCCAGTTTCGCCCGATTTGATCGCTGAGTCGTCAGTTACCTTCACCCAGCCATCGATCATATCTGGCCACGGGCACTCGAATGGATGGGTGATCCTCAATCGCTCATAATCAACCCGTCGATTGACCGGTTTCCGAAAGTACTTCGATTTCAATTGCTCAGCCTCCTTCCGTTCCGCGTCCCGTCCAGATTCGGTATCAGGCCAGAAGTGTGGGTAGCCGAGATCCTGATCACACGACTCCATGGCGAAATGTTTCGTAAAGTCGAGGCCCGCAGCTCGTGCCGTCGCGTATTGCAACGCGATCCAAAAGGGCATAGCCCAGCCGGCCGGCATGACCATATCCCACCCAGCACCCATGCCCGCGTGACCACCTATAGTAGCGGACGATCGCTGTATCAGCATAATTGGCACCAGGTTACTCTTTCCATTAGCCAATTCCAAAATATTACGCGCGTTTTGATTGGCTCTCTGACGAAGTTTATTTAATTCATGATCACTCATTTTTGTGTCGAGGACTTGACGACGTAATTCCGAGGACCACAATGGCGACTGCGTGAAGGTCGATTCCAGCGTTGGCATAGTCTCCAAAAACGACATGGTATCTTCCGGCAGCTTTTTTCTGTACTCCGTAAACAGACGCGGATCCAGCGTGATCAATGGCAACACAAGTCCAGCATCGACTCGTGCCATATTGATCCGACTATAGATCTTGTCCCACGCATTCCATTGCTTGTCGATTTGGTTCGAATCTATTTCATCTTCGAAACTCGCCATTAACGATGGATTCCGCGGCTGATGCAAGACTTGACGTAAAATAACTCCCGATTTTGGTCCAGTAAGTCGGAATCTCGCCAAATGGTGCTTCAGTACACGTAACGTAACCTGACCATGGCCGGTAACCGATTGGTAAGTTGGTGGGGCGAACAGTTTGGATTGATGATACTTATTCAAAGTCTCGAATGTATTCTGTCCACTAGCCGCACCATTTTTGTTCACCCCATCATCATTTTCTTCTTCAGCCACACCACCTTCCATGTCGGATGTGGACTCGGCCAGTTGGAACAACCGTTTCAAAATGTCCACTACTTTTACCTCCAAGGCCGGATGCACCCACAACCACAATGTTCGCCCATCCCGTTTCTCAGTCGTCGACCGATACATGAACCGAATCGAGCCAATGCACCCGAACGGATAGGCGTCGAGGTCGTATAATGTGGCTCGGCCTTCGAACCCTCCACTGAGCACTTTGGTATTGGAAAATGTTTGACTGACTGCCTTGTTGCACAATCGATTCAATCGCTCAACGAGCACTTGTTCGGCTCCTTCCAATTCGAGGCACACGAAGAAGGATACATCTTGGACGACGCAGTGTCGTACAGCGTCTCGGTAAGTGGCCCTGAATCCTCGTTGACAGCTGCGATCGGGTAGTCGCCATCCGAATGAATCGATCATGTGAAAACGTTTGGCGTGCCAGATGTGAGTTTCCAACCATTGGCATCGCCTTTGGCGACGAATGTAGGCATTGAGCAAATTCTGAGGGCGGCGACGCCAACGACGACTGGGAGGCTTCTTGCGGTGCTTAGAATCCTGAAAATGTACGTTGCGTGATCCCCTCCAACTTGGTAATCTAATTTGAGAAGCTTCATGGGATTGCAGTAAGAGATACCCGTCAAAGACAAGTCAAGGTGCACTTCCAATGTCCATGGTGACATAGGCGTACCCAGGCGAGATAAAGGTATAAAGAAGTCTTTGGAGCCGAAAGCAAACCAACGAGCCTGGCGCCATTAATGATTTCCCAACCGCCACGAAATGGACAGCGGCAGTATGGTACGCAACAAACGGCACCAACCGTCACAGAGTGCCGCGCCCCATCGTAACACTCTAGGCTAGGTGCAGTATCACGGTTGCACCTTGCCATCCCACCAACAACAGGACACCCACGTACCAATATGACCCTCCATCACAGCGAGCTTACCCGAATCGTGGACTCGGCCATGGATCGCACCCGTCTGGGCAACCGTTTGATATTGTAGCTCATGGCTCGTCGACGCATGTGTCTCGGTAACCGCTGCACAAATGTCCTCGGCCCCTGAGCCACCTCTCCACGCGGTAGCGAGGAGTTGTTGACCACGGCCAGCAGCTGCGTGATCTCCAATGCCCGCGCTTCGACAAACTCCGTCACGTTGACTGCACGAGGACACTGATCGAATCGAAGACCACGCTCGTCTCGAACTTTCTTTCGAGGCGGTGAACCGTCGCCGTCCGCCATGTTTCCAATGTCTGAAAGTACATTATCACCAGGCCACTCACTACCATACCAAAGCAAAAAGCTAGCCGTACCTCCACAGGCCTGCCTTCGCTGACTCGGCCAAACCAGGTACAAGAGCAACACTGCTAATCGATTATTCACATTCTATCTTTCCAGAATCGTCTTTACTTTAAAATACAAAAACAGAAACAAAATCAACTAGATGACACTAAAGCATACACGTCACTTGGCCTCTTGTGCGCCACTCTCGATTTGCCTGCCGCTCAACTTGGCCGCCGCCAACTGCCTGGCCGTCAGCCTTTGCCCGATCACCTCATTGACCAAATTCTTTCTCACCCTCCTCAGATCCTCGTACTGCGAGCCATAGATCCTCTTGCCGCTGACTGGATCCATCACGTTTCCATGCTCGAATATCCTCTTCTCGATTCGATGCGTCACCTTGAGCGTGAACGGTTCCAACAGTTTCCTGATCAGAACTACGTCCCCCAGCGAGCACAATCGATTGCTGCCAGCCGCCATGCGATCATCGAGCGCCCAAAAGTTGGTCGTGTTCGGGAAGAACATGTGCAAGTATTTGTTGTACTCGTTTCGAACAATGCTCACTTGCGAGCACGGCACTTGGCCAACTCCGATCGTAGCCGTCTTCACCACCTTTCCCAACATCAAGTCATCGTTCCATTGTCGAAGAATGGTCTCCGGTTTCACCGACTTCGAGGTCCGCTTGTTCCAATATACCAGACCGTACTTGGCCCACCAACGAGGCATTGTGCAACTCTGCAATACAGCCACATTCAGGACACAGACTTGCTGTCTGCTACAGCTAAACTTACAATTAGACAGCGCCGTCTACTCGACGTTGTCGTGTTCTCCCAAGGCCCACACTCCGAGACAGTCACCGCGACTCCGTCGCATTCGTACAAGACTGGCGCAGCAACAATTCACACCTTTTCCTTCTCGTCCAAACCAACAATAAGCAAAGAGCGCACAAAGTAACGATTACTAATGACAGTAATTACAAGACCAATAAGCCACACACACTCCATCCATTACCAAAAGAACATAGGTCTGAAAAACGAGTCAAAGTACAACGCGTTCACACGGGCTTTCGCAATACGAACTGGTTGTGCCAATCAATATAAAATATCGTAGCGAGGAAGACATGCGTACAAGTGGAATAAAAGTGGCCGACACGTGAATGGACTCTTGACTCATTCCACCCTACAGTTTAGAGTGCATGCGAGTAAAAGCGTGTCATACATCTAAATTTGAACTGTGTGCATGTGCTCGTTAAAGTACACGTAACCAATATTGGCGAATAACTAAACTCAGCCCCGACTCCATCAACTGTGGAGTAATATGTGATTCTTTTCTTTGCCCAGCAAAACTAGGATAGCTTATCTCGTTAATACTTCTATATCTTCATCGGCACTCCCAAACTTTGACCGTTTGATCGACGCTGCTCGTCACAACGTACGGCGCGCTTTTGTGAAAATCTAAAAACCAGCACAATCCAGCACCCTGAATCGCTTATCAACCCGCCATCTTACCCAAAGAAGTGACGAAGTGCGAATGAGCGTCGATATTTTTCTGACAACGTTTATTGGCGATGTTCCACACCCGCAACGTTTTGTCGTCGCTGGCCGACAATAAATATTTACCGCCCGGATGGAATCGCAAGCCGCGTACCCAATTGTCGTGTCCAGTCTGCCCAAAGAATAAGAAACAAAATGAAGCAAATTCACTTAGCAAGGCCAGCGTAAGTCGCCCCAGGAGTCTAGCTTCGCATAACTCAGTTAGGATGCGACCCTAGCCAATTTTCCACCTACTCAACCCCTCAACAAACCAATCAAACCGATCGACTCACCAAAGTGAACAGACACAATCCGACGCTAACGTCCCACACTCGAATGGTTTTGTCGCGCGATCCGCTGACTAAGAAGGGACCATTGCGTTGAGAAGTGGCCACAGCATTGCTCGCCTTTCCACCCTCCCCGCTCCCATCGGCCTCGTTAATTGATGCTGTGGCCGTGTCGGGCGCCCAACAAATGCACTCCACAACGTGGTCGTGCTCGCGTAGCTCTGCTTTGCACTCTTTCGTCGCTATAACCCAAATTCTGACCGTCTAAAAAGATTAAAATGTTTTGCAACATCCCACAGCTTTACAACAAACCCAGCTTACTTGATCGTTACTGCACGACGCTAATAGCGAACCATCTTGGTACACTCTCACCATTCGCACCCACTCCCGATGCCCGGTAAAGGTCTTTGTGCAATATCTAAGCGCAAAGAAAATGAATGCCCTCGTCCTGCCTCATCTTCATCACAAAAAATCCCCGGCTCACCCAGTCGCAATTTCCCACATTTTGATCGTTTTGTCGCGCGAAGACGAAACTAGAAAATCGCCGCCTGGCAAAAATGTGACGCTAGACACATTATGGTCGTGTCCAGTTAAGGTACGAATACATTCGTACGTTTGAAAATCCCACAATTTTATGGTCATATCGGCTGAGCACGATGCTGTTCAAATATACGAAGCAGCGTTACTTACAAAACTGTGCTTGCTAGCACTGGCTTGCTTACCCAACAGTTTTCCAGTGTGATCGAATGCTAAATCTTGCACACAATCCGTGTGCCCTTTTAAGGTCTTCTCGAAATCGCCTGTCTCAAAGTCCCACACCTGCGTGACAAATAAAATGTACGAACACGGCTGAAATACCCGCATAATAAGACAGAACTAACCTTAATCGTTGCATCTTCGCTGCAAGTCGCAATCAAACTAAAGACAGGATGAAAAACCACGCGGGTCACGGGCGCTCTATGTCCCGTCAACGAATATTTCTCCGGAGGTCTGGGTATCCACTCAGTCGGTGATCGCTTGTCTCTCGTTGGTGCACCGGCGATATACTCGCGTTCCGTTTCGGCTAATTTCGCTTCTAAATCCATAACCTTCTTCTGAAGTCTGATAACCGATGTCCATTTTTTCTCCAGCAAACCGGAATACTTTTTGTCCAAATCATCCTCGGGCTATACAAATTCATTTACTCTTCCTAAGTTACAAAATAACAAATTTTATCAAACCATACCACATCTGCTTCCTTTCGGAAATTTTCCAGCGCCTCTGCGTATCCATTTGACTGGAGATAATCAGCGATCGCTCGATTTCTGAAAGAAAAACGAAAAATAAAAATGAGAGAACGACAAAAAGACTCTGAGAGCGTTGACTGTGTCTGCGAAGTCACAACATTACAAATCCATCATTCATTTCTGCCCGAAACACTTGCAATTGGCACGTGCTCGTTATCATAACCTTTCCTTGTCCTAACAGCCGTTATTTACGCTGCGTTTTTTGTCAAACGATGTGCAATACAGCAGCTGTTCTTTGTGGCCACCCACAAATGGCTGCTCATCCTTTTTCATTCACGCGTTTTATGTCCCTCTCGTCTACGCCTGCACGATGCGCCCTCGCCCCGCCTCAGTCCTCATTCACGATCCATTCCCCCTTGCCGTTTTCTGCTATTCTTCCCCTCATTCCCATTTGTGGGGGCAATAATTTTCTCGGAGACCGTTCTCCCACCCCCGTCTTTATTGGACAGGATAATCAATACAGCGAAATGCACACCAGCAGATAAGCGCAGGGACGAAAACCAAAGTCAGCTCTCGCACGCCAACAGGATTCCCTTTACCCTACAAGGCACGGTTCATCAGCTCTCGTAGCCTGCGACTACTTTGTTAGTGCACAATCAATTTTTTGAGGCCTTTTCGCCTATCCGCTATTCAGACGGCAGATCGCGCGGAAGGAAAAGGGCATCATTTTATCCGAACGCTCCAACCAGCTTCCACAGAAGCTCGTTAGTCGAAACGCGACAGAAGCGAATTACGTTCATCCCGGGCGAGCCAAATGCGTCTAGAAGAACTAACGTAAGCTTTCGGAGAAGGCGCAAGCAGCTGGTCAACGGCGATGATGAGAGGAGGGCGGTCGCCTGCATCGCAGGGCGCTCGAAGGAAACGAAGCCATCCGGGATTTGATATGAGATCAGTGAAAAGAATTCGAACAAGCTTCAATGAAATACGAAAAGGAAAAGGCGCATGAATGTCATCAATGTCAGAAACAGCTGTCCGCAATAGCGTAATCCCTCAAGCAGAAATTTTAGATGTCCTTTGCATTTCCTGTTCACGACAGAGAGTCGCATTTTTCAGTACGAACAAAAACTGGCTCGAGCAAGCCTGCCCTGGCGAAACTTTGATCTCTTATCGTTTATAGTCAGACACTGACGATCACCAGTGACTAACGGTAATACGACAGCACCTACGTCCACCCCTGCTCTGCGGAAAGAAACACATCTTTTCCATTACGATCCGTCAATGAGTCATTGATTCCATGTAAACGACAGTGGGAATCAATTTCAAATGACGCATTCATTACGCACCAATCATATCACTATCGTCAACCCTTTTAGAACACCGACTGGCGAATTTAGTGAAGTGACTGATCCTCTAATACCTCGATCCACAAATAACGTTCAAAAACGTTTCGACGCTAGATCCAGTCACGAAATACGACTTTGCTCGAACGACTATTTTAACAATACAGAGCACAATTTTAACAAATAGCGGTCGGTTGCGCAAGTAAACGTTTTAACGGAAAACAATTCGAAGAATCGAGAATTTGCACGACGCACATTTTGATTTGCACAACCCGACCGAGCGGCCAGCTTGGCGCCCATTCCCAATTAGTGTGCCAATAGTGCAAGCGAAAGTACGCACCCACAAACCGGACTCCCCGATGCGAAGCCGCGGGAAATATGTGATGAGATGCATCGGCGAAATTGTGCTATCGAAATAAAATGCTGTATTTTCATCCGTCACTTCACTGCGCTGCTGTCGTGGCGGGTAAAAAAAAAACCAGGGGTGGAATTCTACTCGCATATCCTTTGCACCTTGTAATGCGGACTTTCGACAGATAAACGATGGCGTAGCTGAGCTGCATAAAACTTCGGCATAATCCATCGAACATAGAAAAACTTAACTCTCGTATGTAACTTTCCATAGGCAGCCAAAGATCGAATGACACACCAACAGCGTAGCCACGGCGGCCACGGCTTTGAATAGGCAAGGCTGTGAACTTATTTTGACTGCGTTTCGCTTTCCTCAAACTAGGTGGGGCTCACCTTTGACGATGACTACAGTACTTCCACCAGAAGTTCATCCATTATACTGACGAAGGGCGGCTCACACTGGCCCTCCTTTTACAGGCATCCAAGTAGGTACCATACTATCATTTCTGGGGTGCTGAGAGTTGAGTTCGACTAACAATTAGGGCTACATACCGTAGCTACACACCTACGTGATACCACGGATAGGCCTGAAAACCCCACCCCTACTTACAGTTCGTCCTTTTGTTTCTGAGACAAAACCATTTTCATAGCAGTACTGTAATCCGAGCGACTCAAAATTCGGAGAGACGCAGACGTAGATCGCAACGATCCGGTCTTGACTTCTACGAGGGTTATTTACAAGCAAGCCACTAAAGGCTTTTTAGAAACGGCAGAAGCTCGAGACGACCCGCGATCGGAAATCTGTCGATACACTTAAAATACGGGTGATAACTGATGGCAAAAAAGGTATTCTGTCGATCGATTAACAGGATAAGAGTCGATAATTTCGCAGGAATGCACCAGCAATAATAGGGCTGAGCAAACGAAACCGAGGAGGAAACTTTTCTGGAATGAAGAGAAAAGAAAATCAATAGAAACACGCAGATCTCGCGCACACATTCCATACCAACTTGTGCTACGCTGTAGTAAGTGGTAACCACGCGCCTGCTCTGTTCGAGCGCGAGATTTAAATTCGATAAAGCGCAATAGCGTTTGTAAGCGATAAGGAAGATACGTATGGGCGCTAATGTACCAGCGGATTGTGATACAATATAGATCATTATTTCGGATGACCATATCTATTATTACTCGTACATTCTGTAATTTAAGACACTCGCACAGAAGCTGTATTGTAACTGGAACTAGTTCGGCAGCACCTGATCTGAATAAACATACAGTATGCACAACGGAAGATAAATGACGGTGAGGACCTCAGCACGCGTCTTACTCATTGTTAGCCAAAGCAAGTTTAGCTGCACCACTCCTCAGCACTGCACAGTGTCTTGCCGCGAGCTTTCTTCCGCCTCCTGGTACTTACTGACAATTAGTAGCTGGTACTTCCTGGCATGCACTTTTCGAATTGAACGGTCATTTCATGGTCATTGCGCACAGCTGCAGTTGACTCGAACAGAAAGGAAACCTATTTGGCGAAAGTGTTAGGAGCGAGAGGGAATGCGGACGGTGTATCGTTATTGTGTACACACAAGGTATGTCCATGGTTTAGTTAGCATAGTTTGAATTACGGGGAAAAGATTAATCGGCAAATATTTACTCACGAGCCAAGAACGAGCTCAGCAAGCTGTTTATCGCTGGCCGCCCATACGGCTTCGATAGTTGAACTGGCATCCACTATCGCCCCATTTGAAACTGTCGCATCTCTCTCCATCTCCACCCTGCTCCAACTCCGCCCACACCAAACTGGCATTATTGTTACGCGGGAGAACATCACGTCATTCCACGTTCAGTATGATCAATTGCAAGCACCTTCCCAACACGTCTCCGAGTTTGAGTCATTGCTTGACGGCTTTTTTGCGCTCGGTTTGAATAGGTCCATTTTGGAAAAAGGGCGACTCACTCGAGTTGCTAAGCGAGAGCCAACTAGCCATTGATTGCTGTTGTGGTCAAAAAAGACATTCCGCGCTTCCAGGTGACTGCGACGGTTCGGTCGGTTACTCCGCTACCAGTCCCCGCATTCCTAATCCATCCACTTATCACCGCCTCTCCTATAAACACACTCGACTGGCCGCACGGAACGCGTTCGTGGTCCATCATTCACGATATGAACCAAAACGGGGATTATGGTGCTGACGAGACCGCAACCGAATATGGACAATACTGTATTCGGAGAATGGGACGGACTGACTGGGTGAAAGTCCTCGAGGCTATTGAATCCGAATCGGAGTCCAGTGTTCATGAGCGGTGTAACTTTTCCGAAGCAGATGCCGATGTGGAGCACCGTGTTGCTAAGGGATGGACTGACGGATTTTACGTCATTGAGAATATGCAGAGTGAGTGCCAATTTTGTCTGTGGTGATGCTGTACGCTGTGGAATTGGCCGAGCTGTTAAAGGCGCGCCGAGGGTTGCTAAGGTTGCTTACTTCTGATGCAACAGATATCTTTGGTTCCCATAACCCTCGGTCGACCTGCAGCTGTGTCCCGAGTCGTTTTTTCATACATACCTCATCTATTTACGGATGTTGGGCCCCGGGGTGGCCGCGTATCCTTGGCACGCCCTTCTGGCAAGCCTCCTACCTTTTCCGTCAGGGCCCGTGTGCTCCTTGTCCGAGACCACCCACAGCGTTTGAGCGATAAGCGATAAGCGGTGCTGGTAGTGTCCATTCAATCACAGGAAGAACGATGAAATCAACACCATGTGAGGCCTCTTTCAGACGGCCAATTGCTCGGCTATATCGCCGCTGTGAAACACGGCGGCACTCACGGATACATCGGTGGATGTTATATTCACGAGTCCATATCAGGCACCGAGCTAGCACTCAGTCTACTGCAGACGGCTATTGATCACTTGAAAGGGTGCAACACCTTGATCGATTACCGATGTGGTGAGCTTCCTTCTTCTATTCTCATATGCTGAAGCTGTACTAATTAGTTCTAATGACGGTAGAATTGCCAATGAAGGCAATTAGCCCTCGAGAATCTGACTTTCCCTGTTGCACTTGGTCTGAGAAAAGACTGGCATCAGGCTGTCTTGTTTCTGCGAGTAAATCAGTCCAGGCAACCACTGTTTATTTCAGGTGACCTGGTCCCGCTAAAACACGAGTCACTGATCCTCTCACAGTTCAGGGAATGCGAGTGGCATCCAGTGCGCTACGTCGGGATGCCAAATTGGGAACACCTGCCGTCCATGGCCAATCAGCAAATGTACGTGTGCCACGCCCAGATGATCCTTGTGGAAGACATCGCCGAGTTCGACCGCACGATCAGTGGTCAGGATCGGACGGACTGGCTTCGTCGCTTCCTCAGGCATTCCAACGAGGGCTGGATCCCGAAAAGTGCCCAGTTGGTACTCACCGATCGTCGTGGCAATATTCGAGGCTACGGCTGTGTTCGTCCTGGTTCAGCCAGGGCAAGAATCGGTCCCATCTATGCCCGTGATTTCAAAGCCTTTATGCTCTTGTTCCGTAACCTGATGGGTAGCTCGAGGGAGGCGCGCGAAAGAGGCATCGACTTGGTTGTGAGCAGTGCTAATCGACAGGCCATCGACTTCGTGGAAAGTGTGCTGAAATTGGAAAGATTGGAAGAGAATGGATCCAATAAAGTCACCAGACGGTATTATACCAAGTGGCATCCGCACGTGGCGGTGGACCAGGCCTATTGTCTGAGCAATTGTATGACTCAGTTTATTTGAGCATCGTGCTCAGTCTTTTTGTTTGCCATGCTTGGAGCTAGCAATATAGTGATAGTATTATGGGCACCTTTTCGCGTCTGCACGCTCGTTTACATTGATCTTTGCGTCACTTCTTGTCAGCTTTTGTCCATGCTATCTAAACTGCTCAGGTTCGCGAGTTAGATGATGCTTGCTCAAACGTATGCTAGTCCTACGACCATGACGTGCTATCTTGCTGTATCACATTATTTCTCTGATGCTGTTTTACACACATGGCCCGAACGTGTGAGCACAGCGGAGACTCGGGCATAAGAGTGCTGGCACTGATAACTCTGGTCGACGATATCGATGGAGAGAGGAGGTGGTAAAACAGTAAATATGTATGGTGCTCTCACGTCACTTTGTGTGGAAGGGTAGTTTGCTTTTTCTCCTACAGACAGCATCACTGCTATTACCAGTCGAAAGCAGCCCCTTGAGCCTGTTTGTATTCCAATCTCATTCCAGTTCCGAAGATGGCTGTGCGATATTGTCCGCTCATATTCATCTGTCGACGTGGGATATACAGTCGACCTCGGATAATTGCAACCGCTCGGGACGCAAAAAAAGAGTTGCAATTATCCGATATTGCAAATACGCGAAGTCCAGATGGATTTTTGAAAAAAGTTGCAATTACGCGAAGTTTTCTATGCTTTGCGCACCTAAGTCACTATCACTCTTTATTAATGCTTTCAAAAAAGTTTTTTACCGGGGAAACAACTTTTTCTTAGTCGCATAGTTTTGACTAATCGAGTACAACCGAAATCTCTCCCTCACTAATCTTACAGCAAAAACAGTTAGCCATTTTGCGACGATGATGAATTACAAAGTTCTTTTAAACCATACGGTCGGGTCCACTTATAGTGTAATAGATATCCCTCTTTCTAGCTCGTACAGTAAGCACAGATACTGTACAGTACATGTATGATCATTGATGTCCTGCGTAAACGTAAGTATGTAAGTGCGTGCCCGCGTATGTTAGGCCGCACCTCGCCCACCCCATGCGGCGCTATGTAAACCAACGGGCCGTATATGGACCGCCATTGTCCGCCATTATCGATTGCGGACAATGGTCGAGAATGGTGCCTGTAACCAGTTGCGATGATGTTTTAACCTTGTATGTACACTGCCGTGTTTTATATGTTCGGGGACTCCAAGTAAACACTTTGAGGTTTGCGAGTTGTCGAGTATTACAATAGCCACACCGGATAATGTCACACTCCAGTTATTGTCACAGTTTTTCAAAGTCCGATTTTTTGCCCCATATGTACTTCGTGTGTATTTTGAGTTCGCTTATAATCACGCCGATTTGGCACAGTCCGCTTACTGTCACATAAATTTCTGTACCCAGGATGATTAGGAGCAGAAAAGGGTCACATTTACACCCTTGGAAGACTAATGGCCTAATTATAGTTGGGTGCACACGCGCCTGTCGCACAACAGGGTAGCGACCAACTATGATTAGGCCCTAAAACAAGCGCAAAATCGTCAAAAACTAAGATTTTTACAATATAACGCGCACATTTTGGGTCATAGCACCTTATGCTTCAGCAGCTTTGATTTGTTGACTGACTCGCATAATTTAACCTTCTTTAATTACAAAAACTGTTTGCAAAAGCGTTGCGTCTTTCAAATGGGTGGGAATACACGAAAAATGGTACCTCGCATTAGTCACAGTCTGGATTTTGTCACATTTTCTTCTCATCCGTGGCTGGTGATACTGAGTGGACTCGACTGTATCCTCAATTTCATAAAAAGCAGCATATTGCAGACGACTAACTGCCTAGGCCAAAGTACGGGGAGTCTGAATTTGTTTTCGAAGTCTTATTGATCGTCTAATGTAAGAGAAAAATTGCAATTATGCGTGGTAAAATGCGCCTTGGGGTGTAAAAGAGCGTTGCAATTATGCGAAGTTGCAAATATCTGAGGTGCAATTATCCGAGGTTGACATACACGAAAAACATAGGACAAAAAATCGGGGAATGAGAACTTGTAGCATTTATCCGAGGTCGACTGTATTTGGAAGAGGTCTGCTGCCAATGCACTTGCTGGCGGAGTCCATCAAAGCGTAGTGGGTACCATGATTATAAATCAGCAACAGTAAAAAAACCGGAAGCAATGTGTTCAAATGTCTGAGCAATGGCTTTAGTCACAAGATCTGTGTTCCAGAAATTCTTCCAAACCTAGTAAAAAACGTTAACTAAATTCCCCTTTGTTCGGGGACGTTTGAGGAAGCGCATTGCTGGAACAGTACTCACCTTCCGTAAGACATCTCTTGACATCTAAAGAAGCAGTACATTTTGGTCCTACCATGTAAGTGTTAAGCGACAGTGTTTGGCACCCAGTCATCGTCGGAGACTCTGATGTACACGAGTATGCATGAAATGAGACCTTCGCGGATATTCGTATCAGTGATACTGTAGGTATCAAACGTAATGCTACCAGAGTAGTAGGTACTGTACATACTCATTGTCAAATATTACTGTCGGGCAATCTCTTATGCAGAGGTTGGCAACGCACACACACTATTTCGGGTTACCGTTCAGGGTGTTCATCGATGCTCGTATGTTCGAGTATCATCTGCAGCAACAATCCGAAGTCTTTATTCAGTGCACAATACATAAACCGAACAGGACGAACAAAATTCGCGTTCCACTCACGAGTGCCAAGCATTCTTCGCGTTATGACTCGGGTTATGACTCAACGTCAGTGCATCACCGTTTATGTCAGCCTCTGGCCCAACAGAAGAGGACCTGCAGCACAGTTTCAGCCTAATCCTATTCAAATGATCACGCAATTCCTTGTTGAAACAGAGATAGAACAAAGCGCAGTCAATGTGATTGAAAATGAAGAGGACGATCATGATAGACAAGAACCAGCGTGCGGTGAGCCCGCCAAATGTCACACTGTAGAAGAATATTAGCATGAGACAATAGACGATAGAGTCAAGTAAGCATTGCACGAACAGTTTGACCTCTCTCGCTTTATACTTACGTATTTCGGGGGTCAGCACAGCTGAATGCATTTTGATGATCCACACGCAAGCCATGACTTGGAAAGCCACCTGCAGGACGCCCGACGAGATGTCGTGGATGCGATCAGAGTACTCGAGGAGCTGGCTGTACGTATTGTTCGCGTAGTCGTACGGACCAGCCATTAGGACAACCGAGTCCTGGTAGAACAGCATGGGGGAGTAAAGTAGGTGCAAGCCCAGCCATATGGACGCACAAATGCCCACTCGCACCTTCCTCGTGGACAACTTGGTGAACGCGCCCTTCTTCACAAAACACAGCCAGCGACTACAGGCGATGAGGACCATCCAGTAATTAGAGCCTCTGAACCCGCATGCGTTGCAGTAAGAGGCCAGTCGAAGCATGGCCTCCGAGCGTGGAATGACATTGAGCGAGAACAGACTGGGTCCCATAATGTTGCCCAGCAGGGACTCGATGTCACTCAAAACCAGGTTCAGCATGAACGTGAACGTGGCATTATTGACTTTACTTCGGGCAATGGCCACGGCCACGATCAGATTCAGTAAGATGCCACTGGACCCCAGAATCGCAAACCCAACGCTCAGGCTCATGGTTGGTCGGAGTAAGTGACGATAGCAGATGGGAGTTGTAACACCGAGCTGGTAACTACAGAAGGTTTAGATTGTAGCCACTATCACTCGCTCTTACCCAACCAACAAGACATGTAATAGGAACACAGGCGCCTCAACTGAACTCCTGACCTGACAACCATTCTACTGTACTAAGTAGTCGCGAGAGTGGACGTCATGAGTGACGCGTGAGGCTGATTATGTCCCAGACTCAAGCCACAAGACCTGCCCCAATTGTCCTCATTAGCTCCGCGCGATTCTACTTTGAAGGCCCCAGCGAGCCATGTTGTTACGATCACTCTCGAAACCTGCACGCGGTGGGGACAATTAATTCAATATCATTTCACTGTTCCAGCATCTTTATTTCCACTCCGCCGCTCTACGAACGGAGCATAGAAACGTGTAAAAAAGTTTTATCAAGAACAAAGGCACCGCTCTCTCAGCGCCCCGGCGCGTCCGATTTCTGGATCACAGGAGAGCTCACCTCATCATCCACCTGAAAGAGGCAGGAGATCATCCCTTCCCCAACGTGATACGAACATCGGACTCAAATTTTGGTGCTTTTTTTACATCGCTTGTTTTTTTTACTCCAGGGCATACTAGTCAGCCATTTCGCACTGTAGTGAGCGGGTCAGGAATTCCCCTCAGGATAGTCTGCACACATCACATCACTATGGATTATAGGTAGTGTAGGTGATCATAAAGTTTTCGGGATGCCCGTAAGCGTTGCTCTGACTTTCGTGCGTTTTTGGTTATCCCTCACAGTCTCACCCGCAGAGAGGAACAATGAAATGCACGCATATCGGAATGCACCATTTGAGTTGTGAAGAGCGGCCAATAGGCGCGAGCAAAATATTCAGTTTGTGCCCTGTGCTTGCTGCATTTTTTTAAGTTTTGTGGGCCTAAACCTGTTTTTCCTCTGGCCGGCCAGCAGTCAAACCTTGTAAGCAAGGCTGTGCGAGGACCCGCACACACAGGCGTCCGTCAGTGCGTCACTATGTATAGGAGCACCTCCACACGAGGGTATCCTGGGCAGAACACTGATTTCCTCAGGCGATGGCGGGTTGGCTGTGAACCCTGGGGCTCTCGACAATCGAGACTGTTTGGTCTCCGTCTCCCAAATTGGAGCACTGAGTCAGTCACCAACGGCCTGGCGCGCAAGGTCAGCGAGGGTTCATGATTCGCAAACAGGCCTCCATCACTGGACCTCCATTCGCCAGGGAAACCGCTTGTCGATACTTTCGTGCATTGCCCTACAATATCGTTATTAGCACCCAATTTTCCATCCAGCAGGGCGTTCCGAATCTACGCAAGCGTGCTACACAGGTTTCGCATGAGCGAGTATCAGACTCATTGGGTCATTGAATGATATGCCATCTAGAATACAGGGCTGAACTTCTACACTTACGATTAGATGAGTGACAGATTAGCAAAAAACCCAACAGTCTAGCATACTGTAAGGAATTAAAAAGCAGCCCGAGACATTTTTCAAGATTGAGTTCGTAAACACATATGCTCGTGATGCTCGTGTATCATCTAGAATGCAAGGCTAGACGCTTCCTGACATGAGTGAACATAGAGTACATCTCGAGAAGATAAAAGAGCTGGATATAATAAAGACCTTTTTGTAACATACATACAAGATTGACTTCATAAAATGCATGACCAATACTCATGGACCTTTTTCATTCTGGAAAATTCCATGTTTGTAGGTTCAGTTGGAAAAAATGTTACTGCAGCACATTGAACATTGTCAGTATCCATGCCTGCTTGGCCATATTTCGAAGAGGTACAGGCCAATCACATTAGGCCAATCACAGGCCTTCGTCAGCGACGAAGTTACTTTTTGCGCTGTGCCTGCATTCTGCATGAAGTCTGCCCTCTGTTCATATTCTTTATTCAAACACAAACAGAAACACACATTACACAGGACAAAAAGACCCCGCGCTTCAACCTCAACGCCCAGATTCACGAATGCCAAACACTTTTCACGTTCTGACTCGGGCTATTCCTAATGAGTGCTTCACCATTGTTTCAACCTGGCGCAACAGAGGAGGACCTGCAACACAGTCTTTTTCTAATCCTATTTAAATGATCACGCAATTCCTTGTTGAAACAGAGATAGAACAAAGCGCAGTCAACGTGATTGAAAATGAAGAGGACGATCATGACGACTAGGAACCAACCTGCAGTGAAGCCACCTATTAACGCAGCATAGACGAATATGAGCATGAGACAATAGATGATAGAGTCAAGGAAGCATTGCACGAACAGTTTGACCTCGCTCGCTTTATACTTACGTATTTCGGGGGTCAGTGCAGCTGAATGCATTTTGATGATCCACACGCAAGCCACGACTTGGAAACCCACCTGCAGGACGCCCGACGAGATGTCGTGGATGCGATCAGAGTACTCGAGGAACTGGCTGTACGTATTGTTCGCGTAGTCGAATCGACCAGACAAAAGGACAACGGAGCCTTGATAGAACAGTATGGGTGAGTAAAGTAGGTGCAAGCCCAGCCATATGGACACACAAATGCGCACTTGCACCTTCCTCGTGGACAACTTGGTGAACGCGCCCTTCTTCACAAAACACAACCAGCGACTACAGGCGATGAGGACCATCCAGTAATTAGAGCCTCTGAACCCGCATGCGTTGCAGTAAGAGAACAGCCGCAGCATCGCCTCTGAATGTGGAATGACTTCCAGTGCGAAGAAGCTGTTTCCAATGATGTTGCCCAGCAGGGACTCGATGTCACTCAAAACCAGGTTCAGCATGAACGTGAACGTGGCATTTTGGACTTTACTTCGGGCAATGGCCACGGCCACGATCAGATTCAGTAAGATGCCACTGGACCCCAGAATAGCGTACCCGATACTCAGACTCACATTCATCTTACAAGTTGGTCGAAACGGATGAACAGGGCGTAATACAGTATGGGCAGCGATAGCAAGTCAACAGATTTTCAAAGAATCGAGCACAGTCGCCCTCAGCCGAGCAGCAAGTATCAGAACTAACATAAACCTACCCAACTTGAACCGACGTCATGACTGACATATGATGAATACCACGGTTATTAGAACCCTGATAACCCGATTATAAGTAGAGGCATTGAGGTGCCACAACAACCCACTAACCTGACACCTTTCCTCAATGGCCCTAATCAGACACGCAATGCTGCTCGACTCGCGTGTAAAGCTTTTTTGTGACGGCAATTATTTCCTTTTTTTTCACATTCTTATTAGCATCTCAGTTTCCACGCCAGGCTGGCTCCACCTTCAACCATCTTCTCCCCATCGCTCTGCCTAACGTAAGACCGTCGAGGTCGAACATCGTTCCTTTTCATGGGCATTTTGTCCGTAGATAATTCACGCAGCAAAACAAAACCGACCGAACATTTTTCTGTACCAATATGATCTCACCAAGCAGAAATATGACGACAACTGAACCTTGGGACTGAAGATGGCATTATTATTCTACAATATAGCTCAATCGATTGCAACATAGTTTGGGCTTTTGTGAGATCTCTTCTGGTGTGTTGAGGTTTTAGTCTGTAGGTACTATGAACATCTCTGTCCAAAGCAGCATGTGGCTTTGGCTTGGTCTTGCAAGCTTTTATACAGAGGGTGGGTGTCGCGGGCACAGTTACATTTTCAAGTTCTTACTGACTGACAAGAGCCTGACCGGTTTCTGTTTTAGGCAATACATTTAGCCACAATCCTGGGATTTAAAATGAGACCTTGGTGTGAACGCAGCACATCCAATTAGCAACCTCACGATTCGCCAGTAAAACGCCTTTCAATCCTTCGAGGCCTCGGTTATTAGCACCCGCTGTTCCGTCCCGCCAGGCCTTCCTAAGCTGCACAGACCAGACGTGAGCAGGTTTCGCATGGGCGAGTTTCATACTTATTACTGGTTATACGCCGTCTTATAATGCAAGGTTGAAAGTTCTCACAATCAATCATGAGTGAAGATACATCTCGGAAAGATAAAAGCGGCTGACCATGAGCAAGTGCACATACAAGATCGAGTTCAAGATATGCATTACTCGCGAACTTCTTTTAGAGCAGTGGGAATCGCACGAACTTTTTTCATGCGCTGTAGGTAGAAAAAGCTGGGTGTTCCAACAGTAGCTGAGTGTACTTGTGCTGTACTTGTGCTTTCAGTATTCCCGTCGGCTTGACACTATTTCCGAGAGGCACAAGTCGGCATCACACCATTGTCTGTGTCGACTAACTGTTGTTATTGTAATTATGGGCACTAAAGCAAAGAGCTGCTAGGTACCCAACAAATATTTGAGAAGTGCTATATAAAACTGCAATTGCTACAGACTGCATACATGCTGTTCAAAGCCTTAGAACCTTTGCGGCCCTTTTCGAGTGTGCTCTCATCCAGAGGCCGATCGAACTTATCTCCCCGAGAAAATACTACAGGAAGCACATTACATTAGTGGTACCTGCAGTATATGTGTACCAAACACATACTCACACATATGTGAGCCTCGATTGGTAGGCGCTGGTCCCACATGCTTTGGTCCAGCAACCATGGCTGGGAGAAGTTTTTATTCCAGCTGAGGGAGGCAATGCAGTAGGCCTGGTCCGTCGCCGTGGTCTTGCCCACCTGGTTCTGGGCCTCACGCCCTTTGGTCAAGTGGTTGGAGTTTAGCGAGGGAACTATTGTATGTTGTTCAAAGCATCAGAATATTTGGGCCCTTCACAGTGTGTCAGAAACTGGTAGTACTTGCTTACAGTGTCAATCATAAATGCTGACCGACTGCAGGCAAAACAGCGTTGGAAGTCTCGTGGGACCTGGCACAAAATTGGCAAGGAGTCCAAAGCACAAATTTTATGTAAAAAGTCTGTGATATTATAAAAAATTTGGTCACATTGCCACACTGTTTTATTTCTCAACTTAACTTTAAATCTAATCTATTCTAGAAATCCAAACCCGTAGAGTCACAATTCAAGAATGCCAAACATTCTTCACGTTCTGGCTCGGATTATGGGTCAATTCTACACCACCCGCGTCAGCATCTGGCCCAACAGAAGAGGGCCTGCAGCACAGTCTTTCTCTAATACTGGCCATACGATCACGCAACTCCTTGTTGAAACAGAGATAGAAAACAGCACAGTCGATGTGGTTGAAGATGAAGAGGACGATCATGATGGCCATGAACCAGCCTGCGGTGAATCTGCCAAGAAGTACGGCATAGAGGAATATGAGCATGAGACAATAGACGATAGAGTCAAGTAAGCATTGCACGAACAGTTTGACCTCTCTCGCTTTATACTTACGTATTTCGGGGGTCAGCACAGCTGAATGCATTTTGATGATCCACACGCAAGCCATGACTTGGAAACCCACTTGCAGGACGCCCGACGAGATGTCGTGGATGCGATCAGAGTACTCGAGGAGCTGGCTGTACGTATTGTTCGCGTAGTCGTACGGACCAGCCATTAGGACAACCGAGTCCTGGTAGAACAGCATGGGGGAGTAAAGTAGGTGCAAGCCCAGCCATATGGACGCACAAATGCCCACTCGCACCTTCCTCGTGGACAACTTGGTGAACGCGCCCTTCTTCACAAAACACAGCCAGCGACTACAGGCGATGAGGACCATCCAGTAATTAGAGCCTCTGAACCCGCATGCGTTGCAGTAAGAGGCCAGTCGAAGCATGGCCTCCGAGCGTGGAATGACGTTGAGCGAGAACAGACTGGGTCCCATAATGTTGCCCAGCAGGGACTCCATGTCACTCAAAACCAGGTTCAGCATGAACGTGAACGTGGCATTTTGGACTTTACTTCGGGCAATGGCCACGGCCACGATCAGATTCAGTAAGATGCCACTGGACCCCAGAATCGCAGACCCTATCGTCATCGCCAGAATCATGCTAGGCAGGTTGGGTGGACGACAGGGCAAGACAGCAGATGTAGCCTGCGACTGGCTCTGACAATTGCAATAACACTCGCCCTCGCCTAAACAACGAGACACAGTATGTGTCTAGCTTGGACTCGTTTTACTGACTGAGTCGATGACGCTGGATGGCGGATATGACCTTGACACACTGATTGGGGGAAGAGAGACTGAGCTGCCATAACAAGCCGCAGGGCTGGCACCTGTCCCCAATGGCCCTAATTAGATGCTTCGTGCAATATCGCTCCATTCGCCCATAGCCTCGACATGTCGGGTGCAATCATTAGCACCCTGTCGCAGGTACCTGCATCTCGAGTTCCAGACAGTTCTATATATGACGACCTAGCTTTTACCCTCCCCCCCCCCCCCCCCCAAGTATAAGACCACGGAATTATGGTTCAAACTTCGTACCGGACCGAATCTCCTGGCCTCTTGAGGTAACAATGATAGCAGAGCAATGTCTCGAAAACTACCCCAAAAAAGTTTCATTACTGCCGTACAAGCAACGACAACCAAAATCTAGACTGAAGATGACACAAGCACGCGCATGGCATCGACTTTCGACAGCAAATGGATTAGGGCTCGATTTATCATCAGAAAAATAAAAGCAACTCAAAAAACAAAATCTGGTATTTTAACCATACCAACTTATCTAGACATCCCACCACGCAAGTCACCTTCAATCCGTATCTTCGACCGCATTAGTCCACGTCCGGAACGATATGCGTCGATCTCCGCAAACCAGGTCCCTCGATCGAGCAGGCGTGCTAGTCACGTTCAAGCGGGTCAATCCATTGCACGAATCAATAATGGTTTGTACGCCGGCGGTCGTGACCAAGCACATGCTTACATCCAATTCCTCCAAAAACGGGCACGAAGCGGCGATCGCGCGTCCGTTATTTCACAATTTCGCAAGTTAAGACGACGAATATTGGTCAAGTAATTTGCGGCGACTGTCAAACTGGCATCAGATACCCTCCTAGTATTCGGAATTTCCAACCATTCCAACCGATAACCAAAATTCTGACACCATCCGATGAGTGTGTCGTTATTGACGCATTCTCCGCTAACGAATAGCTTCTTTAAGTCAGGCAATTCGAGCAACAGTTGAAGCGCTACTGGAGGCGAGATATATGGTCGACACAAAGTTAATTCTTTGAGACGTCGTTGATTAGTGGCAATGGCGCCCAGAACCACCGCGTCGACTTCGGTCGGATAGGGGCCACATGTGTACAAACCGAGGATTTCCAATCGGCGCAGTCTTGTCACTAAATGAAATAAAGTATGACTTCCGCATGTTTCGACGTCCAAGCGCAAACACGTCAAGGCGGGGAAATTGTTGGCGATTGCATCGACAACTACATCGGAGCAGTAGAAATTTGTGGTAAGAAATAGACTTTTCATCTGAGTGCATCGGCGTCCCAAATCAGCCAATGCCGAGGCAAAGTCTTCGTTGGTAAATGGCTGCACAATGCGACGATTCCTTGGCCAGTTGAGATGCACTGATTTCAGATTCGGCGAGCGAATCGTTCCTAATGAGTTGAACATGGGCACGCTTTCGAATTCATTCAAATTTAGATTGATGAGATGGTCAGCTCTATCGAGCAAACCAGCCACATACTCCGGAACAAGATCACTTCCAGCAACCGACAGCTCTTCTAGATCCGAGGCGTCCAATGAGCAAAGGAATACTCCCGGTAAGGCGTCATTGCCTGCATAGCTCAATTTATTCAATTTCAATGACGGACGATACGGGATACTTGCGAAAGCTTGTCGCAAATACTGGTCGTTATCTCCCCTTCGCTCCCACATCGCGTCGGTAACAGTGCTCGGAAGACGGAACGATCGATCTAAACGAAGTTCTTCTATCTGACCTCGGCTGTCTGATGTTATCAAAAATTCTGCCAGATCTAGCGCCTTTAGTGGGCAGCCCGAAAAATCGATGCTTTTCAAATGACGAAATTTCACCAGCTCCAAAATATGGTTGTTAGTTATCGATTTGAACATGGCGAACTCACTCAACGATTCGATATTTGGCGAGTGATCGACCAACGATTGCAAGACGACTGATAAGGCCGATCGTCGCTCGCTCGCTGCCGCATTCGCCACATCTCCTTTATCGAAAAATTGATCCAACGCGCCATTGCGTAAGTTCGGAAGAATTACCGTTGCTCGACGGAGTGTACTAAACAACGGAAGCGCTGCGGCATTTGCAGGGACGTTTGCTTGTTGCTGCCCAATGCCGACATTGATCCCTCCAATTCGAGGTCGTCTCGCTGGTGGTTCGTTTTCCATCGGGTATTGAATTTGTCTCCTTACTCCACGCAATTGATCCATCAAAAACGATAGATGAACTCAACACCGCACGTCGTTTAGAAACTAAAAATAAAAAGGAAATTAGGCCTTCATTCGAGAAAGCCGTTTGTTGCACACACAACTTCGCAGAATCTTTGCTCCCGATAATCCTTTGTCTAAAACGCGCCAAATTTCCCGACTTCAAATCGCTCTGCTTAGTTCTCACCAGTTGAAAATTCGTGACCACCCACTTATGTCACCGTTAAGTTTCAGTTTCAACTAAGAATTAGTGTAAATTAGGTTTAGCAAAGCAGTTCATCAAATAGTGTTTTATTTTTACACTTTTTACCTTCTATATAGCTGTCTACCGTCACGAAGACCTTAAAATACTCGACGTCGATTTTTTGTTGAATCTTATTTATATTGCCACAGTTCTTACGATCGGATCAATCAGATCACAAAATTAAAGAGCGAGACGAGTGAACGGTGAAAAAATAATTGGATTTTCATTGAAAAACATGTAAGTCTTGGAAGAAAATGACAGATTACGACGTTTATGATCACCGGGACTTGCAGGTTCGTACACCTTTCATGGTCTTGTCGTTAGCTGCCGACCTGCTCACATAAATATTCTTTTCGTTTTTCAGGCCACTTGCTTGGATGTAGACGCAACCAATCAATATTTAGCTCTTGCAGGGTAAGTCTTGCGATTTCAGTTTAGGGAATGAGAGCCATCGGCACTGTAAGTGTGGATTATCTGCGTAGCTGCAGCGTTGCTATTGGCCTTGGCCGGATGGATAGACCGTCTGGATTGCAGTTTGGTATATTCTGATTGGTTTAATATGTATTTTAATTGATCTGTTCACAGTGATTATATGCATTTGGCCTTGCATCCTTGTCTACTGATGAGGAAAGTGGTATAGGTACTGCCTTTTTCCTGTTTAGAAAGCGATACCTGGCGATCACATCGGCTATCGATCCAGAAAACTGCGAGATCAAGTACGCGCGACGTAGTCGGTGGGAAGCCGGTTGCGTGCGTTGGTGCCCGAAGGAAATCAATCGAACTTATTTGGCCGTGACTGTTAGTCTCAATGTCAGGGTTCTTCTTGGGTGTGGTTATTGTGGTATCGTTTCAGAGCAGTCAGTCATTCGAACTGTACATTATTCAAGCCAGTTGCGCTAACTTGGCGCATACTGTTCGAGCTCATGCTCGGACAGTGACGGACCTCGATTGGGACCATTTCAATGCGAATCGCCTGGCCACATGCTCAGTTGATGATAACGCTCACATCTGGGACTTGAGAGATTTGAAAAAGCCATCGCTCACTTTGAATGTTATTGGTAAGTTGTTTATATTTAACTTTTTATGGCGTGAAACAGAAAGGACTGCTCTAGCTGGTGCTAATCAAATCAAGTGGGCGAAATTGCTGGAAAACTTGTGCGCTACGGCTCACGATGGTGATGTTCGCGTTTGGGATATTCGAGTAAGCAATCCACAATCAGCATTCTTCAAATATTTCCCCACAGTTATTGGTTTTAGAAAGGCACTAGTCCAGTCCAGTACATATCTGCTCATTTGGCCAAAGTGCTCTGTCTCGATTGGCATCCGAAAAATGATGTCCAACTGATTTCGTCGGGACAAGATTGCACTCTGAAAGTATGTTGTTGCCTATTGTCATCTGTCTGTTCGCGCTAGTTATATGATTTTTCTGTCATAGTTATGGGATTTTACAAAGCCAGCGAAGCCAGAACTGCAGTGCACTATTATGGCCCCAGTATGGAAAGCCAAATTTGCGGTAAGGTTATGGTCGTGTTTACGAAAACGTACAGTATTTCGTTATCTTTGCGTTATTTTCTTTTACAGCCTTTCGAAAACGGCCTTTTGACAATACCCACTCCTCACGTCAGTCACACCGAACACGCCTTGTCCCTTTGGAATTGTCAGGATTTTTCATCCGCCGTGTACAGTTTCTTGGGTCATACTGATCTGGTTCTGGACTTTTGCTGGAGACAGCCTTCGGTCAATGAGTCTCGCGATTTCGTCCAAATTCTTAGTTTATCTAAGGATTGTACGGTGCGAGTTTGGACATTGGATAGCAGAACACAGCAGGTGAGCATCGAATAGTCTTGTTTTTTCAGCCGCTCCCAAATTTCTTAACAATGCTGGGTTATGCTACCCACTGGAAGTTAAAACGTTTAGATTTCTCCTCCTGCAGATGTCCAACGAGAGAGATCTGCAGCGATTTGAATTTTAGTGGGTAGCATCCTCCCATATACTGTAGCTACTTCTGGCCTTGATGATGAGGAAATTTATGGTCAAGAAATCCGGTTGTCTGTTTTAGTTGTGTGACCAAAGACGGCAAACGCCCGAGATGCCAGTGAACGGACTGAATGATGGAGAGCTGAATTTGTTAATGGATAGTCTCGATCGAACCACAGTCGAGCCATCGTTTCTAGTCAAACGCACTCGAAGCGATTTGGACGTGCAGCAAGAGTTCAATGCCTTGCGTGGATTGAACGTGCCCAATGTGACTGTGGAGGAAGTATGTTCGTGGCCTGATGTAGGAGGTCGGGTTGAGATGACTCTTACTAACTCTTGGCTAACACAGAATGCATCAGAATAGAAACAGTTTTGTTCGATGATTTCGGACTGAGATTTATTTTCCGTTGTGACCTCTCTTGTAGATCAATCGCGACAAGGGCATGATGGTCGTTTCTGTCGAGCATCGCACTCACGTTATTAGACTAGCTATTTATTTCTCGCCCGCTAACTCGACCAGCTCTTCTACTTCTTCCCATTTATCTTTCCAATTCTCTCGAGATACTACAATTCCTAATGCTGTCAAAGTTTCTGCCTTGAAGGTAGTTATGGAAGGAAGTTTTTATGGCGACGTTGTCTGCTTGATTGAATTACTCGAGTGTCAAACGAGCGAAGGTGTCAGAATTTTTTTTTAGCGACTTCAAGAAGTGTGCGAGCAACAACAGCTTTCTGGTCAAACGGCCGTTTTGGAAGCCTGTTTGAGACGATTGCCTGAAATGGTTGGTCAGATGCTGGTGAGGATTTGATGTTGTAACTGGGACGCACGGGAGTGGGAAGCTATGATGCACGCTGCTTTGTTCCTGGATGATACACGCCGGACGCCAGTGTCCATGAGACGGGGGGGGGGGAAGGCGCATTTGGACGCAACATCCATTTCCTTTTTAGGGCAATGAGCAGCAGTCGAACAGTATGGAGAGCAGTATCATCCTTCAGTCGCAAATCATGCAGTCGCCGAGTCTGCTGGCTTCGTTCTTGGATGCCCGGGTCCCGTTTCCGCGCACTACTGGTGCCCATTTCAATGCTGTTGGTAAGGATGGGGGTCTATGGAGTCTTTTTTTAGTGGTATTTGGAGATTATTTTCAGGAATTCTGGTTTGTTTTGGTCGTTGCGAGTTTGCCGAGACTGGGCCACCGACCAGCACTGTTCAGACTCCACGCTCGTATTCAGCATTGGCCAGCTTCGCGCGAGAGCCTCGAAGCTATTTTACTATCAAGAATACGGACTACAGTTTGAAATCGTACTATCAGAGGGAATGGAGGGTAAGCTGACTGTCGACATTGCTGGGAGCTTCTGACATGGTCCGTATTTTAGCCGAGTCGAAAGCTTTTGTCTCCGAGCGTGAAGCTACGAACAAGGGATGACCTGGAAGACCCTGCGTCCGAGCTGATGGTGTACGATGCCACTGCTATGCTGCCTCTGCACAAGGAATTGGCACGTACTTATTGGTATGTTTTGGTTGGACGTAGGTGGTTGGGTCCTTGAGTTGGTTCGTTTCAGTTACCCAGACGGTGAGACGGATTTGGTAAATATATGCCTGAAGAATGCCAACGCTGCTGCTGCTGTTGGGCGGAAGGATCTTGTGCAGGTGAAGACTTTGTGTGAGTGCGGATGGAGTATGGATGATGGTGTATTCTTCATTTAGGCATGGAGTGTATTGAGCCATTGCGCATTGCCAGCCTTGCGAGGTTCGCTAGACCCCGATTTCGATACGCCTTGGGCTATGCACCCTTTCGGAAGAAAACTAGTCACGTCATTGTAAGAATTGGTTGACGGTGGTAGTGGCTGGTGGTCAGATGGCGTTTTGCAGGATTGATCATTTGTCCAAAATCGGAGACGTTCAGTCGGCTGCCACTATTTGTTGCGTCCTTGGGAAACGACCAAGATACCAACAGCAGGAGCGGCCGTGCAGTCGAATGTCGGCGGTCAGCGAGTCCGGGGTAAGAGTACTGGGTAAAATGGGGAGGAGTCAGTCAAGGCAGTCGTATGTTTGTGCGGATGATTTGTGGCCCCTGACGGCAGCTGGCTGTAAGTTAAACCCGTGGGCGCTTTGGGGACCAGTTGACTGACTCGGGGGTTCTAGCGGGGTTTCACTTGTTGCTTCGCTTTGGCTTTTACTTTACACCGGCTCTGTGGCAGCTGCTGGTCTATATTCACTCACCCGTTGACAAAACACACTTAGAGGGCGGCACAGAAAATGCTTTGAATAGTAACCAAGGAGCTGACTTACTAAGGTCTTGCCTGTCAATTTCTTGTTACAGATGACGAATCGATATCATCGCAAAAAGCGCCTCTATTTGCTCTTCGTAAGCTAAGGAAAAAGCATGCTCATTGTTTCTTTTTTCAATCTGAGTGGTGATTGTGGTTTCTTGACTCGCAACCTTGATTCTTTTGGGAAGTGCCATTTTTTGGTTTGTGACCCTGGGTTACGTGATAGCCTGGCCGACCATGGCGGATGGGTGGGGGCCCTTATGTTGTGTTGTACCGATTCTGCTGGCTTTCGCTGCTTGCTAGTCAGCTTGCATAACGACGCCTTTGTTATTTTTATTTGCCATGTGACTCATGTTTTGAGTTTCTTGTCCTTTCTGGAATGGATGGTGACTGTCTGACTTTTAGAATGGAGGATCGCCATACAACACAGTGCATTCGTCCGAAGGACTCTATGAAGCGTGGACTGGTAAGGCCTGAAGCGTCATAGGCTTTGAAGTTAGAGTGCTGCTTTGCAGGTTATTTGATGCGACAACGAAGCGGGAGCTGCAGCGAGAAAGATGCCAGTTTCAGCGAGCATACGGGCCTAGAACAACTGGCGATGGCGGACAGCAAGATCCCGACTGTACTGAGGGAACAGGACTATCACGACAGGAATGTCAAGTGAGCAGTCACCAAGTTTGTACTCTTGGAAGTGGGAAGTAATCGATAATGAGTTATCGATCGCTTGACACTTTTGAGGGAGTGCACACCCAAATCGATTCATGCTGTCACCTTTAAAAAAAATTGGAAAGCTACAACGGCTTAGTTGAACGAAATTGCACGCGTTTTTTAATGCCCTTTGTTCTCCGCAGTACTTGAGAGAGGGGTGGGTTTAGTGTAGAGCCTTCCTATACTGTAGATCAGTCGTGCGAGTGGGTGCCATAGAGTTAGTAAAAATGCGATTGTACTTTCGTAGATTGCTCGATCCAGACATGAACGATCGGTTCGAAGCTTTGAAACAGGCTTATGCTGATATTCTCTACCGATGGGGTATGTTGAACGAACGAGCGGCCGTGTTGAAGTATTCGAACAGACCGACTGAACGGTATAGAGGAATGGGTATGGGTACTCGGATCGCGCAGCTG
This sequence comes from Mesodorylaimus sp. YZB2_4, assembly GCA_030248295.1. Classification (NCBI taxonomy): domain Eukaryota; kingdom Metazoa; phylum Nematoda; class Enoplea; order Dorylaimida; family Dorylaimidae; genus Mesodorylaimus; species Mesodorylaimus sp. YZB2_4. The sequence continues at coordinate 1,300,739 of JASANH010000138.1, read as the reverse complement.
GCTCAAGTTTAAACAGATTGCATTGCAGAATTCGTTGCTCAATGCAAAAGCTGCGGTGCTGATTGTCGATGGCCCTTGTGCACAGACTGTCACACGTACGCTATAGTGTGCACGGTGTGCCAAATGGCCGTAAAAGGTAATGTCTGGTCTTGTTTCGGCTATTTGCTTTTCTTAACTGGGGCGTCCATTCCAGGGTTGTGCAGTGTGTGTTCCTTGTGTGGTCACGGCGGCCATACGCTTCATCTGGCCAAGTGGTTCGAATCGCAAAAGAAGTGCCCATCGGGGTGCGGATGTAATTGTCTTATTGGATAGCCTTTTATTTTTGTACATGGAACACAAAGTGTAGTATCGGTGATGTAATAGAAAGACTGTGGCAGAATATGAATCCCACCGGAGAACTGGCTAACAGATGAACATGTGTACGAGTAGATATCGCCGCTAGTCGAACGTGATTGTCACACTCACACTGAGTACTCGAATGGTCGCTTACTAACGTACGGGTCGACAAAAGGATTGAACCAACTGATGGAGAAACGACCTCCAAATACGACTTGCAGGCTCTTCCAGCGATCCCGTTTCTCCCATTTCGCTTGTTCTCTTTTCAATTGTTCGATGGCCTGCAACAGACAGGCATCAATCGCGTGATGAATAAGCAGCAGGTGGTTTAAGTCCCAAGACACTACGTAGCTGCCATGACAAAATGATGGCGGAAACACAAGCTCCCTACCTACCGTTTCGTCGCTGCAAATAGCGTGAATCTGAGTGCCGCACATAACTAACGTGAATATGGCAAATAATAAAGATTCGAATAGAAGAACTATTAACAGAACGGTCGTCACAGGCGGTGAGTATGCTGTACAACCTAAAAAGAGGACCGCAGCTAAAATCAATGATAAGACTCGAGGGATAGGCAGGCGCGGAACAATATCACTGCGGGTTCCCTGGCAATGACAATCGATGGCTTCCTTGGAACGTGATACCCTGCATTAGGGACACTAATGAATAGGATGATGGAGGATAATATCCGTCTACCGGGGGGGGGGGGTATCGAGTGCCCAAAAACCTATCCGCACAGCGACTCACCCTTGTTTTTCCAGTCACTCCCGATACAGTAAACAAATTGCCAAATCCCCCAGCCGAATGCGTGGACAGATGTCGCAGCGACATACAACTATCAAATAAGACGAACGGTTGTCAAGAGTGACACTTCGAAGTGAAGTCAGCTCATTAGCTTACCGTGAAAAGGACAAAGAACTTCTGATTAGACTCGCCAACGCAGTTATTGACCCACGGACAGTGATGGTCCATTTTTCTAATACATCTTTGGCATATGCTAGAAAGGAATCCCGTGAGAAAGGCTAACAGGCGGCAGACAGGAAAACAGGCGGCAGATCACCTGCAATGATGAGCGCGATCGGGTTTGATGCTGCAGCACTTTGCGCACTTGTACACCACTTGACCATCTCGTAAGCCCAAACGTTGGATATGTTCTTCGGTTGCATTGCCTTTTGGCACTGCGCCCTGAAACAGAAGGGGACCTCAGATCGAAACGTAAATCCACAAAAACAATAGACGAGAAATGTTCGCATCTTCGAGATGCCTGAGTCAAATGTTAATGATTTTTAGCTTATGCCAGACATTTAGTGTCCCATGCATCAGTCTGACCGCCAGAAAAACTGAACGATTTAGTTTAATAGCGGTCATACGAAGCAGATAAATTAGCAGACCCCACAATTACATGAAGACTAAGGGACGTCAGGTCAATACGATCAAGCTTACCGGATCGGTTAACATGGTTTTAACGTGGCTGGAGTAAGCTAAGAAGACCCACAACTGAAATAACAGCCCGTTAATCCACTGATATATGGGATAGTCGGAAGCTGGAAGAAATAGAATAGTCACGATGCAGAATTCACCGTACGCCAATAAAATCCTGAAAAGCACTATGAAATCTAGCCGCTGTGCGCGAAAATAAAAGAATTCAGGGTTATATAAGCGACTTCCTTCAAAGTGAAGCGCAAAGTGTCCTTATCTCATGGGCCTATGGGCCTATGACCATCTACCGCAGAAGGTACACAGCTCCCTCTTGGCAATACAGATTTACCGTTAGCCCTCAAAATGTGCAAACTCAAAAGCTCAAGGCCCTTAACCACCTCATAACGTGACTTACCATGTCATGACACCGCAAACGATACCACAGCAATCTCGAACACACCATTTCTGACCGCAGCATTGCGTGTTTGGATCCGTTATTGCCACACCACCCATTCACCATCAATATCACGTCCGACTCGGAGTAGTGGGGTTAAAAAACTGACAATGAGGATCAATTCTAGAAACTAATCACCTCGATTCTCAAAACTAGTAGTACTTAAACGGTGCAACTTGGAAAACATACCCGTGTGCGGTTAGGACCATTCCCAAAGTGCACTTTTTCTCGGGTAAGCATCACCTGTTAAATATTTCTTTCGTAATTTTTACTTTTAGTTGTACATTTTATTCCGGCTAATAAAAATAATTAGCGCATCAGAGTTTGATTTAGAGACGAAATGTTTCAAAATCATGTCACATATAGTATATTTTGAAAGTGTCAAATACGCGGCCGTTTTATAAAAACTCGCACTCAAATCTGTCAACTTTACGCTTCTTAATTCGACTGCTTTCTTGAAAGATAAGAAAAACCCGTCTACAGAAAAGGGTAGTCGAGAAACAAACCGCACAAAAAGCGAATTGAGCAATTATTCCGCTATTTGGAATAAATGGCAAGCAAATTTTTGATTTCGCGCCTTTCTTTCCTATATCACACCGGAGGGCGGACCATTCCATCCAATAGGCGTGTGCCCATAAAAACATGGCTATATAGCCAGCCATGCTTACAAATCATCAGTGGTTTCTGTTTCTGTTTCTGTTTTCATTGGTTGGTTTATATCGATATCTTGCTTGATTTTGCGGGTTATCAATGGTGATTTATCTGCCGTTCGTTATATCCGTTTAGTGCTCTATAAGGAAGGGCAGGTCAGGGCAGCAGTGTCAGGTTATTGAAGACCTCAAAAAGATTTGCCGGCGTCCAAAAATTACTGTGGTGGTACGTTGAAATCTGGTCAAATGATACAATTGGTAGGTACTTATGATTGGCCGAGACCAATGGAGCCTTCTTTGGTATCCTGCTATGAGGCTAGTCTGCGCCCCTCAGTTTAGCGTAGATCTACATGATGACAAAAAGATGACGAGTCCGAACATTTGTGAGGACAAACGAGGCATTTGTCTGATAGACTTGTGGGGCAGTAATTTAACTCCCAGGTATAGAGCTACCTAATGCACATTGTGACATTGTTGACGTGTTTCTCGTCTGGATGTTCGCAATTTCTAAAATTTTTAGATTGAAGCAACCTCGCGGAATCGCACCCGTATGAGCTGGCATGAACCATGAAGAGACCATGACCAAGATGAGCCATGAAGCCACGAAGAGGAAAAGGTGAGGAAGCCACCTCTAGCATAGCATAGGTTACGTAATACAAACCCCAAAAACACATGATGAGCAAGATGACGAGTCCGAATGGGTTTCCCTTGAGGACAAACGAGGCATTTGTCTGACTATTTCACGGCATCTCAGTACGGCATAAGTATGTGCTGCTAGTGCTCAGGCTATCACACGACTAATGTTTAGGGTCAGCAATCATGTTGCAAGCATCTGACGAACAGCTCAAGAACGAACGGTGAAGCTGATTTGGTGAGTCTCTTATTTTGTTTGGAGAATCGTCATGCTGTACACTCCGTGCGCTTGATTCCCAGTAGCCGTATTTTTAGAAAACCTTAATCCATAGGTAGGCCTTGACGAGGGAAGATAAACTGTACGTTGATCAGGATGACATCCGATTGCTACAACAATCCCCTGAATGTCTTCAGGAAAAAAATGTTCAAGTCTAACGATAATATTGGAAACTTTTTGAATAGGAATTCGTCTAACGATGAGATTCCTTCTGAAAACCCTCAAAACAAATTGTCATACCAAAATTCTACCAGGGCAGGGAGATGTTTTTTCCTCCACAACCTGTATACCGATGGCAGTATCCCATATAAGCCCAATGAGAAAAGTTCCTTCGCTGTTCAATCTTTCCTCAATTGCTATATGAAACTGATTATGGCGTGAACATTGCCCGTGCTGTTGTAGGCCGTGGGTACCTCACACCGGAGAGGAGCCTATTCAGGGGTTGTAGCAACTGGCTCTCGGTCTGGGAAGACCAATTGGGTGCTTGGGCAATAGAAACGGGCCGAGAGATACCAATGCCTTGAGTTATATTCTGGCTTGATTTAGGATTGATAGTTGACACTGCCATCGATCAACCAATTGTTTGGCCTGCGACCAATCCATGCTGCGCTCAGCTCACAATCAGGTGGGACAGCAGGTATGGGCCTATATTTGTGTATACTGTATGGCTTATTATAGTGCTCTATAATTGCTGAACTTGTGGGTATGTGGTGCGAATCCTGAGCATTAAGAGTGATGAACAAGATGACGAGTCCGAATATGCTTACACTTTTTGAGGACAATGAGGCATTTGTCTGACGATTTGCTCTAATTAAAGCGGATTTGGCTCTCGCCATTATGGCCATGCTATTGTGCGGTTGCTGTTATAGCTATAGCCCGTGCCCGCTCTTATATGCTCTTTTTTCAGACTGTTTCTCTAATGGACAGAACAAATCCGGCGTACGCATGGCGAGTTGCAGGAGTCTACAGGTAAGGATGAGCTAGTGTAATGTGACTATTGACTAGGGTGAGAAGGCCACGTATGATGAGCAAAGATGACGAGTCCGAATGGGTTTCCCTTGAGGACAAACGAGGCATTTGTCTGAGTAGGAATCATTAGTCTAAAAACCCTGTCAATTATTTGTTCTCGCGAAGACAAAAATATTTTACTTAATTTTAGGCACTTGCCAGCTCCTCGTGCTGGTTAGAAGTGTACGCCCGAATTAAGTTTTAGTGCATCCGTTAACAGTCCAGATCTGTGAATTCTGGGCGAGCCGATGATCAGCTGATATCCAATTTAAGAAGAATCTTGTTGCACACGTGTGTCCTGTCAGTAAAATCTCGTTGAGGTTGGAGTCCTTGCTTTGTTCATCGCTTGTTTGCGCTGTCTGCCAGGCAGTCCCTTCGCAGTGGTGTATGTCATGATGTCGCATTGATCCCCGGAGTTGTAGATATCGTCGGGGACAAAAGATGTCTGAACAAACGATGTACGGCTCGTGCGAAGGCCCGGAAGCCATGTATGTCAAGTTGGTGTCGTCCGATGGGCACGAGTTCATTATCAAAAGAGATCATGCATTGACTTCGGGCACCATCAAGGCTATGTTGTCTGGGCCTGGTAAGTTGCGTATATCTTTAGTCTGTGATCGATCAGGAGTCGGGAACTTGATCGATTTGAAGTTTCATACTTGTCCAAGTTGTGTGCTTGCAGATGTCAGCTTTTATCTTTTTTAGGACAGTTTTCGGAAAATGAGACAAATGTTGTAAACTTTCGAGAAATTCCGTAAGTGCGCACTGGCTAGTGTTTGTGGCTGTACTCATGTGTGCGTATTGCAGGTCTCACGTTCTGCAGAAGGTGTGTCAATACTTCATCTACAAAGTAAGATTCACGAACAGCTCGACAGAAATCCCCGAATTTCCCATAACCCCTGAAGTGGCGTTAGAGCTATTAATGGCTGCGAATTTCTTGGATTGTTAAAACCTTTGTGGCGTATTCTAAAGTGACGACAATACAGTATGGATAACCATTTAGATGGAGCCGCCCCTTACAGTAGTTCTCAATTTTGTGTTGAGGATATTTAATCGCTTGAAATATCTTACACGGAATCGTCATTTGATAAATCGTGTTTCCGGTTGGTCATCTGCTGTAAATTGGGTTGAGCTTTGCAGGATTGTTTTCCCAATGTATCGACGAGTAAATGACAGTGCGTTTGAACTGGTCATCGCTGTTTAGGTGTGGATTCGTGTCCTCGAGTCACTCGTTTGACCCAGATAGTTTTCGGGTAGCCTTGAGTGGAATGTGTGACGTAGAGTCATGAATGGACTCTTAGCTGAGTGTGAAGACGGGATAGTGGCCCAGTTGCGAGTCGAGTGCCCGCTGCCATTTTGATGGACGATGAACACATGGCGGAGTGTTTTGTTTTGACCAGTGTGGCGTAAAGTGGAAATGGCCCGAGGGCAAAAGGGAATGGGAAAGTAAGTGGGCTTTGGCCGACTTTAGGGCCGGTCCTATCAGAGTGTGTCGAGTGGCCTGCAGTGATAATAGGCCGAAAAGATGGAAAGTTACGACATGGGTCGGTCAAAACGAGTGTGCGCAAAAGTTACTTCAAGAAACAGAAGGAAGTTTGATTTAGAAAAATGGAAAATGGGTGTTTGTGGAACGACTGCGGGCCCGAGGGGCATGGCATAGGAGTTGTAGGACCCAAGTACCGTTACAATTACGACTATTGGACAGGCGGGCAGCCGCAGAACACGGCTACTCGAGAAAGGCCGTACATGGTCCAACTGGCCCAGCACAGACGCAAACTGGTGGTGCGAATATGGCAGGCCACGAAAAAACTTGGCGAGTGCGCATGCGTCACTCGGACGAGACGGTGCTTTTAAACCGACCGATTAAATTAGATCTGGGGCGGAAATTAGAACTGGGTATACTCGAATTGCGCTCACCCGGCTGGGGTATATAGAGGCACGAAGTCGGTCGTTGCATTCATCGTGCAGCCCCAAGACTCGTCGTATTTTCGGTGCTCCCCTCTCCTGCAAGGCAGACGGAGCCACGTTCACTCGCGCAGTGCTAGAATGGAGTTGGAGACCAGGATCAAGGCCTACAAATTTGTCTCCTATTCTGCGGTATCATTCAGCGTTATAGCTGTCTTATCAGTATGCGTCACTCTGCCCATGGTGTACAACTATGTACAGCACGTGCGACGACAGATGTACCACGAAATGCGATTCTGCAAGGTGATCGCCTGCACTGCCCCCGTTGTGGCCGGGTTACGACATGCTGCCTTGTTTAGGGTTCGGCCGAAGATATATGGAACGAAGTTAGCCAGCTGAAGGTTATGCCCCACGAGTCCGCCGCCAACAGGACCAGGAGGCAAGCCGAGGCCTACCCAGGCACCCCTCCCCCATCCCCTTACGGGCCCGCCACTACAGGCATCCCAATAGTTGTGACAACGGGACAACTGCCCTCTGGATCTTGCGATAACTGCTGTCTGCCCGGCCCACCAGGACCACCTGGTAAGCTGTGCTTTTTGATATCCCACTTAACCAACTGTGATCTGTTTATTTTTAGGCCCGCCTGGTAAACCCGGTAAACCTGGCAAACCGGGAGCCCCTGGATTACCTGGAACTCCTGGCGCGCCACCACAAGCTCCGTGCGATACGCCAACACCCCCTCCATGCAAACCATGCCCACCAGGCCCACCAGGTATTTATTGCCCAGTTTGAGCCTCCATTCGAGCCTGCATTCTGCAATTATTACAGGTCCACCCGGCCCACCTGGCCCACCTGGCGATCCTGGCGATGCTGGAACGCCTGGCCGTCCAGGAACCGATTCACCAGCAGGACCGCCTGTAAGCTGCAGGCCCTGAAAATCCATTTCCTTCTGAGCTGAAAAAATTGACGGTTTTCTGATTACAGGGACCGCCCGGCCCACCTGGACCAGGTGGTAAGTATTACGCACGCCAGTACTCATTGTGAATCTGTGGCTAACCTCACTCATTTCAGGCCCACCCGGCCCAGATGGTGGTCCTGGCGATCCTGGCACTCCAGCCCCGAGTCAACCAATTGGCGTAGGTCGCCCTTGCTTTGATGCTGTGAATACAGATTAATCTGTTTTAATTTCAGCCCGGCGAACCTGGCGATCCTGGCGATGCTGGTCCACCTGGTAAATTAAGCCTACGCCTGAAGTCTAACTTATTTTGTTCGTCATGCCGCTTCGATAACTTGTATTGTTTCAGGTCCTCCTGGAGCCCCCGGAGATCCTGGCAAGGACGGCGATGGTGGTCAACCAGGTATGGTCGACATTCATAGCTCTTTTGCGTGCACTCATAGCCGATTGATTTCAGGTCCCAAAGGTCCCAAGGGCCCACCCGGCCCGGCAGGAGGCGATGGTCAACCTGGACCCCCAGGCCCACCAGGACCACCTGGGCCCCCGGGCGAGAAGGGTATGTATATTTATAACTTCATGTATTTCCAACTAAATAATGCAAACATTTACAGGTATTTGCCCGAAATACTGCGCTCTCGGTAAGGAATCTTTTTGCCTCTCGCCCTCTAGACTGCTTTACACGGATAATGTTTCTAGACGGCGGCGTATTTTTCGAGGATGGAACAAGGAGATAAGCGCACGGAATGGTCACTCATCGATATTGCTAACCAATCTTCGACCATGGCTCAGAATAGACCAACCAGCCAACATAATATGTTTAACGTTACTCTGGCTTTCGGTGCCTTCGTTGTATTGTGCAGCATTTCTGCACTCCTTCCTGTCTGCGTGCGGGCTTCTCACACGTGCAATCGCATTGACCCCTCGTTTCCTGTATCTCGGCTAGTAATGCATTTCGATGTGTGTGTACCTTTCATAGAACAGGTGGAAGAAATGATAGCACGCCTGTCTCCTCGTCTCTGATCCCTGGCACAGCTTGCTCACTCGTAGGTGTAACACACTTTTGCACTGCACGGCACAGGTCAGTGATCACTGTCTCGTGTACATCTCCTTACGACGACTGAATGTGAGCGAACAATTTCTGATTGTACAAGTGCGAAAATTGTTCGGTCAAGTGCGAATGGCAAATTTGCGTGTACAAAGAATAAAAATTCATGCGTTCACCCAATAAGGATATGTGTAAATTGAAGTATTGTACTCTTCCTCGCCAGCACAATAAGCATCCAGACTCGCGACCCAGATGAGGGCCATTCGATTGCCTCTCTTGCAATCATTCGACGACACATTACTTCTCCTCCGACATCTTCCTACATGGTCGGGCGAAGACGAGACGCTCGATCAATCGCCAAGCAGGTGGCGGAAAAAACATGACGGTACACCACATTCGGACATGAAACCGGGTTGCGACTCGTGTCAAAGAATACGAGGTTACTGGGACGGGTTATATCATGGCTATTTATCATTCCGTCAGCAAAGTATCCACCAAAAGTTTTGCAACCTCCTCCTGCTCCTCGGGTTCGTCGTGCCATGTTCGCAGGAGGCTGAGGCTGCGAACATTCCTCCCCTATTCCGCGCTCCCACGAGGCCATCCATTCACTGACCTATGCCATTTCCTCATTCAATACAAAACGAGGAGCGTAGATCTTGCAAAAAAGTTACCGGATTGGCCACAACTCAATGTGCTTGGTCGTATTAGAAATTGACAGACTGAAAATGAGATGACTCGGAAAACTGTGATTATGGGTCGGGACACACATGCCAGCAAAAGTTCCCCCCCCCCCCCCCCCCGGAGCCAATCGAGACAGTGGTACATGGGCTGATGAAAGTGTTTTATTTCATTCTCCATGCTCTTCTAAGTTGTTATGCACTAATAAGATATGGCGCGGGAAATGCGTCACTGTTTTGCCACTTGCTAAAAAATTGACTTGAACTCGATTTGGTTTATCCGAAGCGGGCGACGAGGAAGCGAAAGAAAGTGGCAGAGGTCGTTTGTGCGAGGAGCAAAAGATGCGAAAAATGGGTATCTCGGCGATTGTTCGTGTAACCGGCATAATAGTCGAAGGGACCACCTAAATTCAAAACAGGTCAGACACCGTGTTCTTGCCCATATGGAAAGTTGCTGTAATAGCAGTACAGGTTGCATGCTTACTGATGTAGTAGATATGTTTGTCCTGTCGACCAGATACCTGGTGCCTGGCCGCCTTATGCACGGAGCAGTGTGTGGTTGCCTTGAATCGCCGCCACATACGGAGTATCATCCAGGCGAGGAAGAAGCCCGCCAAGTTGATGTCTCAGGCTCCTGCGACTAGGTGGCCTGCCTGGAGGGTTTTTGAGGCCATTCGCTCCCCGCGGTATCTTCTCCAATCTCGGGCTATTCCGCCCATTACACTGAGGCTGCTTGCACACGAGTGTCAGCTTGACTTGGGTTTGCCAAGTTCGAGCCAGCCAGCTTTTTCGCTAGGAACTTGCAAAAATTGGGTAGATCGAACCTAGCCAGCCACCTTACCCCATTGTATAGACTAGCCCATTGCGGTCTGTCAATGGCATCTTGCTTTTCGACTCCCTTGTTGCTACATCCTCGCATCAAAACTATTCTCCCCTGCCAAAGTGCTATTCATAAACATAAACCTATTTGCGCTCTTGATACTTTGCACCGCATCACTCTGCCGTGTGGGCTTCCTCGATTGGCGAACTCGTCTCGGGACACGCATACCCTTGACGCATTTGGTGAAACCAGCAAGAAGCCATTGCCAACACCGAATCCAAGGCCTCATTAATCTTAGCATCGTGCTGCATAGATCACGCGATCTCGTTTCCTGACCACCCTCAGCGCCAACCACTCATCCATTCAAGCCGTGGTAAATGGTAGCTAGCACGCAGGTCGTGGTAGTAGCTACGCTTATACCGAACGTGCTAGCAGATACGCTGTCAGTTTGGGAAATGAACTCATTCGTCCCAATGAGCCCCTTCTATGCACTCACTAATCGCGTTCTTCACCTTCGACTCGATCCCATGCTACGCCAACTCATGACTTCGCCGACAGCATCTGCATATACGAGCAGAACTGATGGAATGGTCCTCTTTTCAAAGGCCTGTTTGGTGTGCATGGAAGCATTCTAAGCGAAACCGCTTTTTCTGCTCAAAAAAGCACAAAGGCCTGCCTGGCACATGGCTGGTCATAAAAAGAGAGAATCATATGCATATGTCATGCGCTCGGGTCTCCTCGTAGCTGTCCATATGAATTAGCCAATCGGGGCAAGAGGGAAGAGAGAAGGTGTCGCCATGATAGCCCGCTCAAAGGTGGGGAGAAACACGTTTATAAGTCCAAGGTCGAGCATTCGATTTGGTTTATCCGAAGCGGGCGACGAGGAAGCGGAAGAAAGTGGCAGAGGTCGTTTGTGCGAGGAGCAAAAGATGCGAGAAATGGGTATCTCGGCGATTGTTCGTGTAACCGGTCGTATGAATAATGAATGAAGAGGAGGGCAGGAATGCGAGGAGTGTTGGCTGTACTGCTTACATCTTGGCCAACTGTTCTCCACCTAGCCGCCGTATACGGGCCGAGTGCGGCGTCCGGGGACAGGAAAAGGGAATGAGTTCTCGGCGACTGGGCGCTCGACGTTTTTCGCGGCTCAGCATGGCTTTTAGCGAGAACTCGGAGCGGGCCAAACGAGCCGACCATGGCCAACGAGCGTAATCGAACTGCTTCTTCGCGGGCCTTCTTACAATATGCATACGCGGTCGATGCGCCCTCCAGTTTGGCTGCCGGGCGGAAACTGACGACGATGACCTCGCTACCGTATTCATAAGTGTCAGGACTCGCAGACGTGGACTAAATTATTATAACGATTCAATCAAATTATCTTATCCTAACCTTAACTTCCGTCCGCGCTCGTCAGCCGCAGCCACCAAAGCTGGCCGCGTCTCCCGCAGACTCGGCCGGCGCGTCCACTCGGCCATGGCTAACGACCGAGCGCTCAATCAGGAGTACTCTCGCCTACGCGCTGAATTTGAAGCCTCGAATTGGAATGCTGGTCTGTTTGTGACGCAGCGTGTCATGTACAAATCGAGGCACCCATAAATAATCTTTAATTACGGTAGCCGCTGCTCGCTGCACTTTTTACACGGACTAGTGTGTCGGCTTAGTTCGATCGACGGGCTCGATTTGCATAAACGATCACCTCATCCGCCCGAGGATTAGCGCCCGACGCCCCTGAATGGTAGGGATTATGGACTCCTCCTCCCCGCACCCGCCGGCGCTACTCGCTACGTGGCGCCCAGTCGCTCTCTCTGCACTCACTCACTCATTTTCGGCCTTCGACTCGCAAGTGGCTGCTTGTTGAAGTTGGCCCAGTCCGATCAGAGCAATGAGCTTGGCACAAGAGCCAGATTCGCTCATTCTCTATTGACGGATTAACAAGGCCCTCCCACGTTCCTCTGGTTTCTTTGGCTGGGCCTCGGACTGTGATTGTGCTGCGGACAGTGGTGCTCGAGAGTGCAAGCATGTATTGCCAGTACACCATATTGGTCTTCTTAGTTTTGGACTTGGTCAGTCAAGGTATGTTCCAAGTTGGGTAGCCTTGTTTGGCGTTATTGATCCGTGTTTTCCTGGTGAACTCGTCTGCGCGCGCCCGAGCATAGCCATAAGCATCCGGATGTTCAAAAATTTACGTGTCTTTGTTTGGGTGGATGCCAGGTGCTAACAACTCTTATTAGGCTCTTCCTTTTTTAAAGGGCACTAAACGCGTGTTCATTCTCACAAAAGAGTTCACTCCGAAATGTATACTGCCACTTCACTAAATTGTCATGTTTTTCATAGCTGTCATTAAAAATCCTTTAGTGCTTCGTGTGTCAGCCTCACCTCGAACTATTTGTGCCACATGCGTATTGTTCTAGCCCCTCGAACATTAGGTTTACGACGCCCGGTACGAATTGCCGTCCCATTTCGGATGCTAGGAATTAGTTGTGCTTAACAAAAATAGCGCTTTCAGAAAAGTGCATAAACCAATTTTAATGTATTTCCAGTTTGTTGTGTCATAAAGTGTCGCCAGTGCGAGAACAAGTACGGTGGGTGCGACACTGGCGAATGTCAAGGCGAATCGTGCATTATGATGGAGTCCATTACGAATGGTAAGCAATCTAGAAGAGCCGACCTCTCCCGCGGGTAATCCCCCAAACGTTGACAAAAGGCCAATGAGAAAGCTTTTATGAACTACTACAATGGACCAGTCCGGCTTGTCTTTTTGTGTTGAACCATATCAAACAAAGCCAAATTCGATCAGCCATCGCCTGCCCCTAGCCAACACACAAGACTCACTCGAATCCATTAGACGATCAGCGAGTGGATACGGCGAAGGGAGGGTCCGTGTGGGCAGAGTGAGAAGAAAATGCGTCCAGCTGCACACATTTGGATAATGTGAACCGGAGGACAGCATTCGTTTCATTTACTTTTACGAGCGGGGCATTAGCGCCAATTTTACAATCCAAATGCGTATTCTCCATTTTCTAACCAAATAACCTTTCTCCCCATTCCGGCTCGAAACAGCAGCACAGTCTCAGTAGAGCTAAAATCACACCACTCCTTACTGGAACCCCGAATTCACAGCCGCATTAATTTCCAGGCATGCGATCAGTGTCGAAAAAATGTTCGGACAAACCAGCCACTCAAAATTCGTGCGAGATCACGCACCCGATTGCGGACATGGAGAAGAGGAGATGCACGTGCAGTGGCCAGTGGTGCAATTCGGACGAGGAGATGGCCAAGCAGAACGGAGCCCGTTCTCAGACTGCCATCGATAGGAATAAGCGAGGCAATTACGGCAGGTCAGGCCCCACAATATCCACCAACTACCTAGTCATGCTAATATTCATGTGTCTTTTCATAGTCGGCTCTTTTAGTCTGCTCATATTCAACACAGTGTGTGTGCATTTGTGTTAGCAATGGTGTACACAGTGTGCTAATGGAGTATGTATTCACGGCTTTATTACAGTCCCAGTGAGATTTTATGGAAGAGAGGCTTTTATGAAGTGGCAAAGTTTTGTTAGCTTGTTTTCGCTTTTGACATTCTTGGGCAATTTGTAAAGAGTGAATCGGCGATTAATGGCAATCTTGCGGGCATTTGACGAGGACTGATAAAGCGCGCTGGCCAATACTTTCGAGCGTCGATTGGCAAATGGATGTGGAGAGTAAAGTCGACGGGGAGGCCGGACGATGGGAGGGAGTCAGTGTAAGAAGCAAACAGCTGCGGGAGGCCCTTCTTGCTCATCGATCCTTGAACGAGGGGCGAGATTTTAAAAGAAGTCGTAAAAGCATTTTAATTCAAGACCAACGACCCGTCAAAATTTAACCAACGCTCCGAGCAGACGCGATGAAGCGACGAATCAATTTGCGCCCGCTCGCCTCGTTTCATCTAACCGAGACTCTCTCGTCGCTAAGTGTCCACCAACCAAAAATATCTATTCTTTACGTAGTTTATGTCCCGGCTCACGAGCACCATCTTAGCAATCTAAAAAAACTAAATCGAAAAGCTTTTCGCTTCTGACGTCTTCGACCGACCAAGCAACACTAACTACAGCCCTGCCTCTCCGAGCCCGCCTAGGCATCGCCCGCAGTCCTGCTTATAGCACTTACCAATTCGCGATATGAGAAACGTGAATGACTTTTTTATGCTCACTCTGGGGATGAGAATTTCATCTAATTCTATGTTAAAGCCGCCTACGAAGGGCTTCCGCACTAAATCTGACGTTGCGTGACTAAAGACTGGAAGTAAGCCCCAAATTCTCAAAGGTACACCACTGCCAATTTAATCAGTGGAAATAGTTTAGAAACTGCCAGTGCCTTTCAAAGGGCCAACCGCAAGACTGAACTCGCCTTGTCTCAACGTGGAAAATGTACGCAGCGGCCTATGTACAAAGAGCAATGACTAACGGTAAGAGGGTAGCTATCGCTAGTATAGCATGTGACGCAGAGGCACACATCACAGTACATGTCATTGAAGTAATATGACTATTAAGATCATGGGCAGTCGTGACTGTTCCTCGAGCTCCATGTGCCATAGATATCATTTTCACTGTCGTAGCATATCTTGCGTATGATAAGAAAAAGTCGTACTTCACAATCGAGACAGTTTCTTGTCGGGCGCGTCACTATAGCCACCCAATAAACACGCTAATGTGTATTAAGTTTTAAATCACATTTTGCTTCACCAAAACGATTTCTGCTGACAGCTGTATACACGCCCTCGTCTCCCGAATCTGGATCGTCGATTATGATACTCCAGTTGCCCGAGGAGCAGTTCTCTGAAAGCAGCTCTGATTCACGCACTGAATGCGGAAGAGGCGCGGATGCAGTTACGTAGGTGGCTCCTAATCGCATGAGGTTAGCTGACGGGACTCGGATAGAATAAGAAGTGTGACCTGACACTAACAACGCTTCGGGCGTACTGTGCGCCTGCTACGACCTAAGAAGACACTGATAAAACAGTACGGGCATCCTTCGTGGTCACATCCCTCCAGCATCAATACTTGACATTGCTTTGGGCTTACCTAATCTCACACGGTCATCAGCTTTCAAGCAGACTCCGTCGTGATAAAAGTGCACTCTTGGTTCTGGATACCCCACCGTCCTGAATGTCAGTGTGATCCGGCGCAGTCCAGTCTTTGCTGACGCATCTTCGTGTTGGTACATTTCTTGGAACTCGGTCTTGTGGCCGGTCACTTCGCAATCTGACAGAAACTTGTTAGACAGCGTGCTATCAAGGGTTCAAGTTGGTGTGCTTACAATGGACATTTAGCGAGAACACGCAGTCAACGTTGGCTATATCGTTCGAAGCCACGCACCGAATTTCACCACTGTCGTTTGGATCAGTGTCAAAGATCTCAAGCCAATGCTCATTGCCTTTATTGATCAGGCGATGGCGATCGTGGTCCAGGATTTCAGAGCAGTTGTGGTACCACTTTACGCCTAGGACGAGAGCACGTGATGGAATGGATTTCACAGCCCGTTGACTGTGAGGAGGAGGAGGGAGGCAGGACAAGTGTAGCTAGAGCCAGTTAGGAAACACATCTTCATATGAGGATTGTGAGTGCCTCTTAGCACTCATCACACGCCAGAGCACATCTTGGCGGAGCAACAATGTTATGGACCCTCTCATTCCAACGTATGTATTTTCCTGTAACACGGTCGATCACTCCTGCCGCCAAGCAGAGTCGGCCTCCTGAGCCAAGGCACAGCAGGGTGATGCCGCAGAGAGCTCTTTCGCAAAAACACTTACGACGTTAGAGCTTTTATGCAGTGGACGGGACCAAGGACGGGTGAGACCAACCCGCCTGGTAGACGCTCACTAAGTCTCTGGGCAAAGGGGGGTCAAAGGTCGGGTTACATTCCCTGGGACGCCAAAGACGGCCACCCAAGGACGGTGCTAGTCCACATTTTGTGAGTCGGTCCCAATCTCACTCTACACGTCCTTACCCACAGGACTCGATCCCCCGACTTGGCAGTAGAACTGTGCTTTTTGTCCGGCATTGCATAGAGTCGCTCTTGGTGTCACAATGAAATAAGGGGGCACTGCAGTAGCGGTCTTTTTCCTTGTAGTATTGCCGACTGTCAGTGCCGCAGCGATAGCCAACGCATCCGTACTGCTATCGCTGTCCGAAGTCTCCGAATCAGAATCAAACGTACGACGTGAGCTGAAAGCCATGGCTAATTAAAGAATCAAGATTAAAACAAGCAGAAGAAGGAAAAACCAGGGGTGCGAAATAAACTTCTCATCTTTATCATCTCTGATATGGCTGAGTGACCAAGTAAGCTTAGCTGACGCTTTGCCGGGCAAAGCAGGAAAGGATAATCAATTGTCAAACTCTTCACGAGAGACGCCCAGGAGAGAAGGCGTACGAAAAGGCCAGGCATCAAGGCAACCACATATCAAGAAACCATGCACAAAGGGAAAATCAATCAGAATCCATAATATGCTCTTCTCGAGTGAGGCCATACTTTTGTCCCCGAGCCTGCCTCCTTTCTCGCCAATCGAGCCAGTAACAAGATTCCATAAAAAATGGCTTGCTGAAACTTGCGTAGGACTGACAATGAGCCATTTTGCGTCTTTAAAAAAGTCTCGTTCACAAGAACCAATTGGAAGGACAACATGCCTGTGATCGTATTCATGCAGTAGGTTATGCTGTAATTGCAATTGCGTGTCGGCTACCAACTGGTGATGGAGTAATAGTAACAATCACGGCCACCGCGCAACACACCCCATTCAACTTACTTTCGATATTGCAGCACAGCCGCTGCAAATCCGCGGCCTGCAGTGACTGGAAGTGATCTGTGCTGGATCTTTTGTCCATCTTTGTACTCCACATCGCCTTCCTCCTAAGCAACAATTGCATCACACCGCGATGGGGTGTGCAACACTTACATTGGGCATGTCCGATCCCGTGGTGGTCATTCCCACAGCACAGTCCATGGCACCATTCTTCCATATTCTCCTGTGTAGTTCTCCACACTCACTGTCAGCCGGGTCTTGACTATGTATTGAGAAACTGGATTCTAGAGCCTCTGTGGAGGGAGACTGGCATCCAGGCGAACGGTGTTGGCTGAAACAGAAAATGGTAAGTTATCAAACCTTTGTGACATCTACTCCTACTGTGTTGGTGATATCAGTTTGCGTGACTTCGAGCATAATCGACAGCAAATCTGCTTCCCGATAGTCATGCAAGGACCTGTGGTGCAATCGGCAATACCCATGACCACCCAGTAGTGCGGGTTCAGGCCTCGATAGACATTCATTTGCATTATGTCAAAACAAAGTGTTCGTGGAGGCAATTTGACTCTTGTTGGGTCAAGAAACACAACACAGCAAGCAAATGCAGGTTGGCCCAATTCATCTTTACTGACAAGTGAGTTTTAGGCACGTATAGCAATGGAAAGTATATGTGATAATCAGTATAGACATAACGTTATGTACACACCACTTAATCCTGGAGCACCCATGTGTTCAGTTTGCCGTGCCCAATCAATTTGCGCACCTAATCGCCACTTTTAGCCAAAAAGTCCGCTGCTTTTCGGATTACCTGCTTAGTAGCCAGATGCTCAGCATCGATACGATCGCATGCAGCTTCCAGGGTCAGCCAAGCGTAATTGGTGTGTTCATGGGATAACCGAATGCGAGGGTCCTTTGCGATCAGTTCGGCCAGAAAGTACACGACTGTCTTTTCGCCACTTCTGACCATGTATTTGATTTCCTCGCGAAACCCGAACAGGATACGGTAATCGGTGTGTTTGAGTCCAGTCTCTTCTTCGGTCTCACGAATCGCTGCATCACGGTCACTTTCGCCAGGATCGTTATGACCTGAACACAGAAAATTCGGTACCTTACCTACAGCAGTTTCGTGCGCACAAATGTCATGACTTAACTGATGAGCCAACTACAGCATTCCTCTGCCACCTTACCCTTTGGCGGAGTCCAGTGTGCACCCTTCGTGTGCTGCACTAGAAGATATTCAATAACCGATGATGCCGGCTTTCGGAAAACAATCAGACCAGCGGCGCGCCTCATCTTCCACAGCCAAATCTTGCTTAGATTGAAAGGAATTTTGCTGGTCTCGCAAGTAACAATAGCGTACAGACTGGCCTAGGTACCATCTGTGTTGTTCCTATACACACCTCAGAACTCGCGCTGCCACAAAGCGCGGGCTCAACAGACTTCTAAATGGAACATTTGCAGGAGTAGAACTTTCTGACTCGCCCTGTCGCCATATTTAAACATGCGCGTGACAGGGCCAACGATTCTTGCCTGTCATGGAATACCTGTACTGTAGCTAATGACGCGAGGATACATCCACCTGGGTGGGCATCGACGAGACAAGCAGTCACCAATCATACATTTATCATCAATCAGACGCAAACAGTGCTGCTCACAAAACAAGATTACCTGTGAGCGGAACGGGCTCAGCACCCGTAGCCTGGTCGTCTCGCATCGTTTCAACGGTGATCATAGCATTGATAACCGCATTTGCAAGCTGCTGTTCAAAATCTATGGGCGGACAGAGGTCTTCGTAGTCCATCGAGGCGCAGAGGCTGCTAAGGTTCTCCATCTGCAATGCAAGATGCAAAAGGGTACAAAATGATGATCCTACAGTATTCTCTCATACCATACAGAAGGCAACGACTCCTTGTTTGACGGTCAGCCGAACCTGGTCGAATTGGTCTTGATGTAGGGTCCAGAGGTCCTGCCCTCTGCTTTCCATTAATTCATTTAGGGTGTCAATTAGTGCAGCTTTGATCAGCACGGCTAATCGAACCGCCAAATTTTTTAGCAAGTCATCTTAAAGTGGTAGGTACCTGTTAGTACTGGATATAGCTACGCCACGTGGACACTACCTGGCATGGTGATATAGACTGAGTAGCCGTCCAGCCGATCAAGGTCAAACAGAATCAACAGTCGAATTTCAATGATGGCCCTGGCCAGCCAGTACCGTTCGTTAAACACCCAGTAGCACTCGTCAAATAGTAAGGACTGCGGGTTAGCGATCTTGAAGTCAGCGATTTTAGCCCAATCGTAACAATGATCACTGCCTGCGTGGAATAGGCGACGGTGATCTGATCGTTGGCTATCTAAATTCCTGAGCAGAATGAACGAATTAAGACAAGCAATTTTGGGGTGCTATGGGTACATAGCACCTTGACATCTGGGTGCCTGTTTCGTACCTGACTCCCCATCACATAGAAAAGGGATACGGATGTGCCTCCACTACTGTGCTAGCAACAGATATACCGATTTTGAAAACCTTTAGCTACCCTGATTTTTGTGTCTCTGACTGTGTAACCCTCATCCCGTCAGGTCGTGGCGAATGGGAGAGAGTAATCGATACTCTCCCCTGGCTGGGAGACGTCAACCTCTCGGGTTGATGCTTCAGCCGTGGGTATAGTCGTAAGACATGCCGGGCTACACACTATCAGCTCCAACTTACTTTTCCACCGCACACAACGCGCAGACAATGCGTTTTGACTTTGACATGCATCTTACACAAATACTGTGTTTGCATTTGGCGCAAGTGACTGGCTTCTTGAAACCCTTGAAACTAGTGCGGCACAAGAAACACATCTGATGTCGAAGAGTGTACGAGAATGGAATGACTCGGCTTTGCCGCCTTTGACCAGCAGATTCCGCTCGTTGCCTGAAATTGGTCTCATACTTATTGATTGCCAAAAAAGGAGACACTGCTTACTGGATTTGTCTCAATATCTCGAATCGAAGTTTATCATTTCGCCCATTGACTGCAGCTATATGGAAGAGTTCAGACCTCGAAAATTCGTGCCAATTGTGAGACATGATAGAGCGTTATAGTCGAGGGCAACCCGAGTATAGCTGCAGGAGACGGCCTACGTTTTGATATCCCCACTTCCATAAATGGCACTCGTGAATGAGTTCGCGCAAGCAGCTGGAAACTACTCCGTTTGGACAGCTGAACCAATTGCAATAAAAGCGCCTTCATGAATCTTCAGAAGCCATAGGTGTTCTCTGTCTCGGCAGAACCGACTTGGTAGTAACACAAATACTGTACATATAGCACGTCCTGTCATCCAATTATGTACTGCACATCGGTATGTCTCAGATACGCCGGACACAAAGAGATGAATCATAGGTTACTGATAAGAATAACAGAAAACAACCACCTGGGGTTTTTAGAAACCTCATAGAATACTCTAAAGAGATCATGGCTTTGCCGAAGTTTGTAATTTTTTGGACCCATTTCTGGTAGCGATCCAGTTTTCCAACAATAAGCCGCATGAGAAGAGTCATGAGTATCCCCGCCCACGTGATGGTAAAGAATAGACTAGACCCCAGTTTCTGACTCCGAGAATGGCAAGGTGAACTTTGAGCTGTAGCAGTCGCAGCACAACTGTGGTAGACGCTGAACTATCCATGTAAGCTCAGCGAGAGGTGAGAAATTTTTCGATTATCTAGTGTGTCAATCTGGTTCTGCATCTCAGCGCACCCACCTAGTGCGATCTGAGCATGGTCTTGACTAGAGTTTGTCTGATCTGCCGAAGGAGCAAAGTGGGGCCGTGGAGCAAATCCTAGCCGTATGTTCACGAGGGCTGGAAGTCATGGCGCATAGGCCTTGCACTTCACAGCGCCTACCTCGTCGCGGGTGAGCTGGCAGGAACTCGCCCCTTCTGTTGTGGGGACGTGCGGTTGGTTGTCGAGCGTCCGCGGAAATGGCCTCGCCCGCAGTGCCCAAGCGTGGTTACTTGTCACTTCTGCCTCGACATGCGAGTCCATCAGCGCGTCAGCCCGTCTCGTGCAAATTGTCTCGGGCCCCGTCGACATCTGTCATTACGAGCAAAGGTACGAGAAAAAGTGATCAGTCCAAGGTAAGCTACATCAAACCGAAAACCGCTCATTCGGCTCATTCGGAACGCGCCTACGAGAACCTTGGCCCGACTGCATCGGTAGACATCGCTGGAACTGAATATGAAAATGTGAAAAAAACGAAAATACCCGTTTGGAAAGGACCCCTTAAATCGTTGGCGCCCCCAAAAAGCGTAGCGGAGGTAGTCCGAACAGAAAATTACACCAGGATTTGTCCACCGCCTCCGAGTGTTATATCGCGCGATCGAACGAAAAGATACAAGTACACAAGGAAATCTGCAAACTTCGTCCGTAGATCTTCGAGTAGCAATTCCAAGGATCAACGACGTCGAAGAGGTCCATCAAAGCCAGGCAAGGGAAAACAAAGCGTTTCTACTCGACATCGATGGCTGTGTTTCGCGGTCTTTATGATCATATTCGGGTTGCTAGTTGCGGTCGGTATCGGAGTCGCAGTCGGCTTGCTTCTGAAGCAATCTCAAGACGGTGCGGCCAACGTCCACGAGTATAACGGCCCCGTAGTGAAACCGATCTATGACACTTTTTGTTCCGAGTTGGACGACGAGTCGAAAGGATGCGTGATGGGAGATTCACCAAGCATTGAAACGTGCCTGCACGGGGGCCATTGTACAAGGTTTGATTTCCGATTAGACATGTTGGGAGATCGCTGGAGCGTCACTGATCGCAAAAACCGCACGACAATTCCCATCAACTCAAACAACACGCACTTATGTCGTCTTCGTCACCAAGGTCACACTCACTTGGGCGTGTGCTCGAAGAATGAACTGTGCGATCAGGTCTATACAAAGAGCAAAGACGATCCGAGTTGGTACGAGGAAGCAAGCTGGGAGGACAACTGCGATGAGTGGAATCCGTGTGTTCGTGCCACCCGCAGTGCTCTGCCATTGTTGCACACGTTGAACGAGACGACGCGAGGCGAATGCAAGTCCATGGTGGCGAGTCGATGCACTAGCCAAGTCCAAGCTGTCGTTTGGATACAACATCTTCGATGCAAAGTTGGACGTCAGCGGATTGCGATCAAACCGTGCGCAGGTATTTCGGACATACCTGGGTCCATCCACATCGCACCACGGCTGCCCAGCTAACTGAGCTGATCGTGAGCCAGCCACGAGCCGAGCCAAACGAGCTTAGCAGCTGACAGTGAGATGTCGCTCAAATTGCCAGCTCAGCTTGCGATTGGCTCAGCTCGGCTAGATTGTTCACATTCATCTCAGGTTGCTCGGCTGGCAAATTGAAAATTTAGAAGTTTAAGAGCGTCTTAGTTCAGCTGATGGCTCGATTAGCTCTGCAGCCGAATGAGGACGCCAGCACATACAATACATTGGACTTCTCCATCTTAGGTCTCCCATTCCGATTGTGGCGATGCGCTGCTTGCGCCCCCACTGACCCGACGGTCAAGTGCGACAATGGCGACCCTTCGATGGCCGAAGATGGCTGTTCGTACACTTGCCTCGATGGAGTGAGACCCATGCCGACAGGAAGCAGGTGCAAATTAGCCGCTGATCAGAATGCAACAGCCTACTGTTACAGGGGAACGTGCATGAAGGCCACTGTGTTGAACCGTGCTAGCGACATCATGGACGAAGCCGAATGCAACATTAAAAAGAAACAAGACAGCATGGACAAGTGACCAATAAGATCCATTTGACAGAGGTCCTTTCTGTGCTATCTGGCCATAAATAGTGTTGGAGCCTTTTTGAGTAGCTTACTTTGCTCGTGACCTGATCGAACGCATACTCTTTGGTTTGTGAAGATCATCGATTTTGATGCTTGAGTGATTTCCAGTCCCTTCCCGCGATTTATTACGATCCTGTGGAACTGTGACTTGGATCAGGTTGAAAAATATGATAAAAATAATACAGTATGCATGCCCGTGTTGATAGAACCGACAAAAGCCACATGTACAAGATAATACACAGCCCACAATCACCGACGCCATAATTCACCGTTCGAGCCCGAAATTTTCACCCCAATTCTTCCTTCTTCACGTAAGCTGTTTGACCCATAATAATTGCATCGCCGATATCCTGACCTCGCTCCATCCTGGCTCTGGTCATTCTTAGCTGATCTCTTCGACCTCGCAATCGTTCAACTTCCTTTTTCAAATTTCCGATTTCGCTTCTTAATTCAGCTTTCTTTGCTGATGCCTCTTCGATGGTAGACATTCGCTTTGTACGCGTCGACTGAGCATAACCACGGTTTTTGAGCAGTCGTCGTCTCCGTCGTGCTTGACTGGCCGCATCTTTCGGTAAACGACGTAGGTAATCGTTAAGATCCTTGATATCCATATTGACCAATTCATCGTCTGATATTCCCACAGTCATATCTTTTAAAGTCGTCGATTTCTTCTGGTTCGAAACCGACGGATCACTCGACGAACTGCCGGATTTTTTCAATGCGGGAAGCGACTTTTGAGAAGTCGAATTGGACCGACTGGAACCAAACGTACCTCCAAACGTTCTGACAGTTCGTTTTGGCGGACTCATGGTCGATGATAAGGCAAAATCCGATCAAGTCTAGCCAGACGACGATGAATCAGCGGATTGTCGGTCGACCGACCAGCAGCAAACAAGCAAACGGACCTGTCCTACCGTAATCTAGGAGCACACCAACCGTATACGTAGCACATAAAAGCGGGAAATTTGAATTTTCGATAGTTCACAGCCGTTTTCAGTAAATTCCCGCATAAAAGTATAATCATTTCCTTCGAGTCAAGTAAGTCACTTTAGGTATATTTCTTATCGTCAACGAAATCCGAGTGGATCGATCAATAGTTTCACCCGCATGACAGCCAGTACATTGGTCCAGGTTCCAAATATTTTCTGTTATCGTGTCTTGCAATCGTTCGGCGATACCGTGGAGAAAATTGTTGTACAGATCGTTGGTTATCAGAATCAAGCTCCGCCTCTGTAATAAAAGCGAGCCAATCAGGTTTTGTTGGCCCTTAGTCGCACGGCCATTGCTTCCCGTCATGGCCATGGATTCCATCGAGTCAACAGGGCCACCTTCTGCCGATCGGTTGTACATGTCCAACATAATGTGACCACCCAGACTGATAGTGGCAATGACCGGGTAATACATCGGACCGTCCACATGGGGCTGAAAAGGGAAATCAAGGCTTATGACCGAGTGTAGCCGAGCGAACATCTTCTAAATGGTGGGACTCACGATGAGTTCGCTGCGCGTAAACTCTTCTTGTCGCTCTACTCTGTCTGCCAACATGTAGGACACTATCATCGCCTGTAATGTAGTGCAGCGCACTAAAAAGCCAGAAGGGCCCCAAAGTACGTACTCCCCAACCCAGGTTTGACATTACGGGTAGGGACACATATTTTGAACCTGCCAGCAGCATATCACAAAACACTCTGCCGTCACTCACCATGATGCCTTGTCCAGCTAAATACTCATTGACCAAAACGTGGTTAGGCCGACTCTCCTCTGGAAATAACGATCCAGGCAATTGACAGATCTTATCGATGCAAGATTTCAACCACGTGGGCAGGTCCGCATCCACGATTAGTCCTTTCCTTCCCAACGTTCCACCTGCACAAAAACTGGTGTCTATAATACTATGCAGCTATCAATCCGCAAGAAACATTACAAGAGTATCATGAGTGGATTGCGAGGAAATACCCGTACTCGGTCAATTTAAATTTTGTGCGTGCCGTAACAGCGGGTGGGAAACAGAAAAGAACTTTTTCAGTGCGCGAGTAGAGGGTAGCCTTCGGTCATCAGCAGGCACGCTTAGACCAGCCAACCAGCCGCCTAATGTGAAAGGACGATTTTCGCCGGCTAATAACTCAAGAACGGGTGGACGAAAATTTTTGATTTCTTGCACACTTCGAAGAATCGGCCGAGTCTACAATCGTGCCAATTTTTATCAAAATCTGTCCAGCCGTAGTTGAATTCCAGAATACGCGATATCTTGTTCAGGGGGGAGAAGACGAGGAGGAGGAACAACATGTGCCTAGAGCAACAACCAGAGGTCGTACAGTTGTAAATGTTAGTTTATCTGAAAGCTGAAACTTTCGAACTCTGCCTTTTGACGGTCATTTCTTTTAAGCTTCAATTTCCGAAAAGTTATTCCTTAAAATACTTACTGTTTCAGCTGTTTTTGTCCGTCGCCCGTCAAATACTGGACGGATTTCGATAAAAATTAGCACAGTTGCAGATCTGACCTATCTTGCAAAGCGTGCGAAAAGCCAACTTTTTTGGTTCAGTCATCCTTGAGTTATCGACTAACGAGTGTAGTTGACGCTGGTGTTTCTGTTTTTTCATTTTCGGCGCGAAGCTTAGAAACATCAACTGAACGGGTTGAGGCGCAGCGCCATTGATTGGCTAGGCTCAGCGGGCTCTAACGAAGATGGGTTTGCTGCACAGCAATAAATTTGCCGGTAATAAATTGAGAATGTGCGAACGAATATAAATGATGTGGAAAGAGTTTCCGTGGGCAGGACATGTTTTATTTGATGCGGAGGTAATATTGTTGAGAAAAATTCGAGCTTATAATAACTTGACAAACGTTGCGTATCCTGAATTTCAGCTTCTGAGGGAACAGAAGTTCAGATCACCCCGAGCATGACCCAGTTCTTTTTAGGCTGGCTTCAGTCTCCGATAGATTGCCCCTTTTTACATGGATTAGAGCATATTTTGTTTGTGGCAGAGAGTGGCTTTTCAATAGCATTTTTGTTTTCCGACCACGAGGCTCTCAGTTCGAGTTTAGAATGGTTCAGAATTTTTAGGCAAACCTATATTTGCACTGCGCCGTACAGCGCCGTGAGGCGCACACGGATTTTAGATACAGTAGCCCGAGAAAAACCAGGCGCCGTGCAGGGCGCTGTATCTGGGGCGCAGTTTCGCGGCGCTGTGAAGTATAGGCATTTGGTTTTAGTTTTTGTTTCTCGTCTTTCCACGGGGCAGACAAACGTTATTGCGAACAAGGAATATGAGGGTGGTCCTTGACTTTTTGCCCAGTCACAGATAAGGTTTCGATGCGTAAAAGAAGTACTTGATTTGCTGTTTTTCCTGCAGCCTGTATATCTTACAGCCTGCAGCTTGTTAGCACATATTCGAAAAATCTGTGCATGTCGTCAGTAAGAGTTTCTGACTAGCATGAAATGGTCGATCGGTGAGGTGTTTTGGGCCAAACTAGTTTGTAGCAAAAAAACGAAAAACGGTCTTATTATTTCCAAAAAGTCTGTTATGACAGACTCGAAACTTTTAGACCAGCCAATGCACACAGTGGAACCAGGGCTAAGGATGGCTGGTCTACTCGGCCAGTGCTACGCAATCACGGTTTAAGAAAAATGTCTGAGCAGAAGCTGCTTTTTCTGCATGAAAATCAGGACGACTTATCCTGGCAACGAGCAGAGATCCTGTGCTTGTGGTCTACTAGTGGGCTAGCAGTGTCTAACTCTCGGGCTATGCGCGCACATGCTCATAGTGGGTAATGTCCAAGCCGCGGCTAGGTAAATCATTCTGTTTTATGTGTCCCTTCACCCTCGAGCGTGTCATCACTGATATGATAAACCATGAGCGTGAGCATAAAGTTGGAAGAAGGGGAGGTAGGATTGTTGAGAGTGTTTCTCGAGGTTCAGGCATTTAACAATAAGCCTTATCACTTTAATCGCAGCGCTACAGCTTCAGCATTATGCAGGTTGCTTTTGTGGAACAGCACAGCTGCCTTTGGGGAGCCTGTCTGAACAGCAGCAGTACACAGCAGAGAAGCATGTTGGATTTGATTCGGACATCGGCAAGCATCTGTTTGCGAGTGATTATACACTGTGCAGTGCAGGCCACCTCCTTTCCTTGCGGCCGAGTAGACCAGCCATCCTAAGCCCTGGTTCCACTGTGTGCATTGGCTGGTCTAAAAGTTTCGAGTCTGTCATAACAGACTTTTTGGAAATAATATTCAGTTCTGCATCGACTACTCTCTCACGGCAGCGAGAAATCTGTGTGAGGGCTGCGTTGGCTTGGGAGAAGCCTCTCCCAGTTATCAGCGAGTTTTACTGCCACATCAAGTCATGTGTATTGCGTCCCTTCACCATCGACTGCGCATACCTGTGCTACCTTGTGAATTATCTGGCACCCATCACATCACCAGTCACCAGTTACCACTTCGCCTGGTTGCTAGGTCATGGGTCAGTATTAGAGTATGATTTATTATCGGGTGCAGTAGGTATACAAAGAGTATTCGTAGGGTGACAACATGTAAAAAGAGGAACCACTTACCCCAATTCTGCAAGCGCCTGTGACTCAGCTGCTCCCACTTCGGCTTCGGCGCGTTATGCACTCTTTCGATCAAGTATGATTCTTCTTGCTCAGATATAAAATTCGGAATGTAGTAGGCAGTGGAAGGAGCCTGAAATCCACTGACGATGAGATACGTACACGTACAGAGCATCTTTCCGAAGCACAGACCTTTCGCACGATAAAATTCTGAACATGATCCATTAGATCAAAAAGTAAAGACGCTCTTGGAGGGGGCAATCGCCGATTTCCCTTCTATCCTAGATAAATTGAGCAATGAGGAATGAGAAGCGGAGTGGATTCGATCGATCAACGAAATAGTATTTTCGCGCTCTCATGCAGACAATAATTTAATTAGAGCGGCAATTCAAAGTACACTTGACAAAAAGTGATTGCCTGGTTTACTAATGTTACTTAAAAACTAAAAGAATGTAGTGGATGATATCGTACAAAGTAATGCGCCAATAAAAAACTCTACTGTACATGATGACCTTATCACACTGCCCCAAACGGTTTGTCAGCTTCAGCGATTTCGAGGGGTTGGTCAGATTCATACAGAGTAGGCGTGGCCAAGACCATGAACAGTGTCCCCAGATTGAACATGGCGTACAAGACGAGGAACAGACGATCGATGACCAGTCCGACAAAGGCCCATTCGTCCGACTCCTGAATGGAAGGAAGGCAGGGTCAGGTAGGCACTAGGCAACAGGCCTGAGGCATACTGTACTTGTTCGTCCTCCTCTATGGCCCGATAGTGCTCGGTCAGGTAAGCCACGCAAGTGACGATCTGACGGACAAGTCTAGAATGTAACTGCCCTTCCAAGTCTTCGACCGAGGCCACACGTTTGCGAGATTCAGATTTATCTTCGTCACTTTCACTTTTGGCTTTGTCCTCGTCTTTCTTCTCTTTGTTCCCAGCTTGTCCCTCCTTCACTTGCTTTAGTCTCCGCTTCATCTGCACGTCATACAAGTACTTGGCAGTGGGACCACAGGCGTGCTGAAGAAGCGAGGCTTGCAGGATTCGCTGACCGATCAAGTCGCGACTGAACGCAGCTCTGTGAGCTGTTGGAGCCACTTGGCCCTCGACAGCATGTCGCTGTGAATAGTCATTTATACGAAGGAACCTGCAAAGACGAGTCGCTGTGATAAGGTGATAAGGCCAGGGCAGCTACATCGTGCGATAAGAGGGATAACAAAGGCTTCCTCAAATTCATTGACTAGGGAGGGCATTGATTGGTAATTCACGGTTTGCGAACAAGGCTCCCGCTTCTC
Organism: Mesodorylaimus sp. YZB2_4; assembly: GCA_030248295.1. NCBI lineage: Eukaryota > Metazoa > Nematoda > Enoplea > Dorylaimida > Dorylaimidae > Mesodorylaimus > Mesodorylaimus sp. YZB2_4. The sequence goes on along the minus strand of JASANH010000138.1, from coordinate 1,272,136 downwards.
GTTCAAATCCCTGTCTAACCTGCATAAAAGTGAGGTTCTGTAGCTCCTGGATGATTGGTTTCGGGTCTAAGCACCTAGAAAAAGATGGCAAAACAAAATTGTCCACTCTTCTTTAGAGCCAAGCCGGGCTGGCTGTAAGCGACAGAACCAAACTTTTGAATGCAGGTTAAATAGGATATTAACAAGATTAGCGGAAACGTAATTTGCAAACGGTGGATATAAGTGATTCTACTGACCGAAAGACTATGTTGTGTCCAAAAAGTCTGCGCTCAACTTTTGATTCACACTTTGCCCACCGTGAATGAGGGTGTGCCTTTCGTGTGTATACCCCTTCAATTTTTGTCATGCCAGACTTACAGTATGTGTATGTGGTGGCTCGACTGGAAATCGATACTCTGCACAGCGCCTACAGCTGTGGCATCACCCTTCAGGATGATGTTTCAGCCATTGACTAGGTCGAAAGACTTGGTTAGCTGTCCTGGGTTTTAGGTAGGGTGCAAAAGCTCCACCAGTGACTCCCTCCAGTAATATGGACCCAGTAGTATTACATGTGTACATCCTCTTGACTTTCTTCTGCATATATATGGGCCTCTTACAGCTATAGATGCACAAGTCACGCACACAAAAATCGTGAAGCAACATGCAATGACAGCTGGCGTGATCGTTTGCAATTCGCTGTTTAGCTACTGAAGACAGATTTGAACCTTTGTTATAGCAACCTGTAGGTCGACTGCAGCTACTGTTCGCTCGATCAAGCCAGCGCCACCTGGCGTCATAAAGCAGACCCATTTTTGGGTGGGCTGGGTGGGCTCCTGCTTCTCTAGAAGTCCGAACATAGAAGAAGGGAGTGGTCTCACACAATATAGGCCACCGGTCGGAAAAGTTTCGCAAAGATTTTTGGGACACTGATCGTGTGCATGGTCTTACCAGGGCAATACATCAATGAATACTTTCCTTATCCACGTCGGCATCAAATGTGTTGATCCACGACGGAAATGGAAGTTCACCGATATGACGCTGATCATGATACTCAGAGTTATCAATATCATAGTCAATAGTAGATACCGACCGATCATAGGAATCATTGTGCTAGTCGAAGGGACAATATCGATCAGGACCTGCAGACAACAACTGTGGCCGGTATTCTTATCACCAAGCATTGATAGCGGCTTACCACCAAGAAGACGCTGAGCGTGATCAGAATTGATATGGCGAATGTAATCTTGTGATCAGACAAATAGAAGACGAATGTAGTCAGGAAAGAGATGAGGAAGCATGGTATTATAAGGTTGACAGTAAAGAAGAGGGTCTTGCGTCTTATCCGGAATGTATAGGTGATATCGACGTACTTCTCTGGCCCGCAGCAGCCGGGGTAAATCTCTTCATGTCTTGCACTAGTCAGTTTCATCAAATCCCACTCAGCACTCCTAAAATCGGTCCCATCAATATCGAGAACGAGAATTCGGAACCGCCTTACTCATAGAAGTAAGATAAGTCCATTCCTAAGTCCAAGTACTCGGCATATTCGGACATGGATTTGCGAAAGTCGCTTTGGCGCATGTCCACAGACGAACCAGTATGAGACCAAAGACCGAATTTCAGCTTACATTCTTGAATATCGTACGGAAAATATGTGATGTCAATCTGAAGAAAAAGGTGAACACTGATGGATCCAACTCTCACTGTCAGACGACTGGTGTTCGGTGACCTGGCACTAGACCCCGGATCGGGTCAGGTACTTTCAGGTCGGGTCGGGTCGGGTCACTTTTTTGAAAGATCGGGTCAAACGGGTCAAAAAATACAGAAATTTTGCAAGTTACTACTGTTAGCAACTACAGAAACCTTTTCATAGTTGTTCGACTCCTGGATTTGCAGTATATGCTTCATGAATGCATGCACGAAGTCTTTCATTCCACGTTCTCATTCTGCGTAACTTCCGAGAATGTCACACAAATCGTAAGCTGTGAGAATGACCAATTTTTCTGAGTAATTTCTGCAAAGGGAAGGGTCCATATGTGAGAGTTCTCATAAACATTCTTTTCAACTCTGATAAATGAGTGGGACCAGTCATACTCTAACATAAGAAGGAACTGATAAGTTTTAGCAGGTCGTAGGGGTATCTACAATCACATTTGACATAACTTCATCGGTATACCTGGCTGGAAGGGCAGTATAGTCTGTACCCAAACACAAAATATGTACCAATAATAGCCCCCCCTGACCACCATCCATGTTAGCAGTGCAGAACAGTTTGCTGTGTTCAAAAGTGATAGGTACCCTCACATCCCTCCATCAGTAGTGGAGGTCACTGACAGGAGCTAGTGTCCAGCACAATATGACTTTGTAAGCAATATCTTTTGTGAAGACTAGATGCAACTCTAGCCTGGGGCTCATATATAGTAGGTATTTCTCTGTTTAACTAAGGATAAGCTGTTTCAGACTCCGAAAGTTATGACAGAACTGTCTCTAATTTTCACGCCTATTATTCGGATTGATTAAACCTTGTCTCCAGTGGACAGACCCTAGTCGCTTTTAGATCTGAGGTTTTTTAAAAATTATTTGACCACCATTGTGGTAAATATGAAGGAACGTTATTGCATTTACTAAGGATAACTAGGGAATAACACAAGATGAAGATTCGCGCGCGTGAGATGTCTCCATCTCATATTTCCTTACAGTCACCTTTACACCAATGCTGCCACGTTCTAAGCATTTGTGAATGGATTTTATCGCGAGGAACTTTAGCTGCTTATGACAAATTCGGGTCAACCCGACCCGAAATTTCGGGTCAGGGACTTTCGGGTCGGGTTCAACCCGACCTGATCCGGTGTCTATGTGGCACCCATGTGGCGAACAGATTGTATGACAAGACTCCAAGTGATAGGTTGGATGACACAGTAACATCTTACCGGACAGAACGACTTGTAAATAGCTGGTGGTTTCCAAATGACGCGCCCATCAAAGTAGACCAACGCGTCGTTCATGATGGTTATCTCAGGATCGCCAGCAGCACTAGAATCATGGTAAGTCGTACAGCGATGCGGGTCAGCGATGCAAGTCACCGCTGGATCGGGACAGGATGAACATTTTTGGGGTCAAACCACGGGAAGGCCTGTTCGCGACAGTTTTCTGTAGTTTTGGGCACAAGTGGCACTGTTTACAGGCATTCTTATGGATCTGGAGATCCAGATGCTGCTTTAATATCTTAACCCATAATTGCAAAGCAACATTTTTGGCCAGAAAAAAGGACAGGGAAATAAATGACGCAGCTCATAGCCTGCGGGTTGCCTGCACAAACAGCCTGTCTGTCCAACCTGGCAGTTTGTGCACTCCAACATGCAAGGTCATCGCATCACTCTTCTGTCAGACTCACGAGCCAACTGTTCCAGAGCCGCGGTGCGTTGGTCCCGCATTGGGCCAGCAACGCTGACCAGGAGGCGCAGTTCTATCCGCCGGGTCCCGATCCAGAGGGTGAAGTGCAAGTTATCACTGACTTGTTGTACAGAACAATATCGGGGGTCCACAGTTGAAAGGACGGAATATGCAGTTTGGTCAAATTGGCGTAATCAGATGGCGACCATACCAGCTTACTGTCTGTCCATTCCATCGACAGCCATAGATTGCTCGTGAAGATTTGATTTTTCAAATCATAAAAGAACAAGACGCACCAACTTGGTTAGAATGCCATGACCTGAAGGTTTCGCGGAAGGCCACATAAGGAAACAAACTTCCCTTACCACATCAATAATTCGAATCAAGGAGGCACCGAACTTAATAGTCACCAAATCAGTCGAGTTCTTGATCGGCCTGGCGAGTTTGTTGTACTTGTACATCAAGTGGTCGTAGAGCTGCATGGCCGGCTTGTTGCACGCTGCTGACTCGAATATCATTTCTCAAAAGCGTTGGATTCTGATTGGAAAGGGCGTCATTCCGTCATAGCACGACGATGGTACCTGCCCATGGGTCTCGCACAGCATGCGGTCAGAGTGTCCATCCCATTCAGTACACTTCAGCTCACATTCAATCAGTACATCTCTTACCCACTAGAATCGCCACCACCTCCAACGTCCGTATTTTCATCGTAGTCTTCGGTCACTTCGCACACAGCCTCAAGCGAGAAAGCAGACCTATCGAGTGGCATGGCTTTTGGTTTCCAGCGTTAGCTACCAAGAATAATACCACCATTCGGCGCTACAGGGATAAAAGCAGGTTCAGGCAAAGCTTTATGGGTTGCTTCTGGCTTAGGCCGCGTCCTCTTCTTGCTGGGGCGATAACAATCTGGCGTGTGCGGAGTCCGCTTTTTTATCTTCCCGAATTACGGGAAACAAATAGACGGATTATGTCTTCCCGTATAACCTCTGCTAATAAGAAGTCTGCCTGGGCGGAGACGGCATTCCGGGAGAAATGCGCGGGCCTTAGTTTGTGTTATTGATCTGAGGCCATATTCCAGAAATCAGGAAACGACAGGACAGTACTTTTCCGATGAGTTATTCCAAGAACACGGCAAAGAGTTTTCATGATTTGCGCAAGGAATATAGGTGCGAGGACTGACAGCACGCTTTTTACTGACGCCGTTCTTTCGTATCCTCCTCGCAATTCGAGCTCTCCTTCGGATAATAATCTCGCCGACTCACTTTACGCTGCAGTCTGATGGATGTGTTCAAATACTTTCGAACTCTGTTTTTCCAATCGTATGATTTGCAGAGTCTGGTTGCTTCTGTTGTCTCCTTGCGCGAGGGCCTCCTGACTTTACAACGATCAAATCGAGAATCGAGTGATATCAGCATGGGATCAATTGGTCGTTCGAACTCTTGCAAAACAATGATGATGATGATCGCTCTGATGATCGCCACTTCAATCTGCCCAATTTCAAATGCCGAAAAAGATTTTACAGTGGACGCAAAAATCGTCATGCACTTCGTGGAGCACAGTCGATCGAGCACAGTGGCAACATGGATCGAGGGAATTTCAAACGCCCTCAACGACCTCCGCGTCAAAGTCGACACAGTTTTCAAGACGGCGTACAAGGATGCGCTCATTTTCTTGATCGTCCCACCGAGCAGCGAAATGCCAATCGAAGAGTATCTTGTACTTTCGTTCTATGAGAGGCTATCCGATGGCGCAAGCGGAAGCAAAATGGCTGAGGCAACCCACACCGACATCGTCATTGCTCAAATTCAACAATGCGGTGAGCCCGTACTGTACATCCTTATACAAGAAACTGCCCTTGATCCAAGTGAAACGTTCGACGCGTGGCTTGGAAAAGCAAAAGCGGCGCGGACGACGAACCCGAACGATGTGGTCGATGTGAGCGTGATGACCAGCCCACTCAACGGAACTCCATTCTACGCATACGTCAAAAGCGACTTGGACGACGATTCGGAATGGAAACACGGGGAGAAGGACCAGTCGGCGTCTGATCCATTCGATCTTGTGGCCAAAGAAGTGGCGAAGAAACTCACGGCACTGCTCGCCACGTGCGTGTGCCACGAGTGGGTGCCGGCGCAGAACTCGTGCTATTACTTCTCGTACGAGTACATGACCCACTGCAACGCCTTCTGGCCCGGCTACCACTGCGTCATGTACATGAAGTGCGCCAATCGCACGGTGAAAGCTCCCCAGTACGAACGGTACTGTTGGAGAGACAACAAGAAGACCACCAGTTGCAAAAACGACCCCTGCTACGAAGCCTGCAAGTCCGTTCCGCTGGTCAAGAAAGCTTGCAATGCGTCGTGCGATAATCCGTCTGGATTCCGCGAAATCAACAAAAACTTCAGCTTTCCGTACCGCTGTTGCGAGAACCGATTTGACTTCACGGCGGATGCCGAACAGCACAGCAAGTATCCTCAGTGGGAACCGTGCTCTGCCACCGACGCCTGTGCGACTGATGATGCGCAAGAGGAAAAGGAGGAACTGAGTCCTGGCAGCATCGCCGGAGGGGTGCTCCTGCTTCTGGTCGGAGTCACTCTGCTGGTGGGCGTTCCCCTGCTCGTCTTTTTCTGCTACATCAAGCCTCGACGTCAGCGAATGAAAGAGCTCGATATCGAGGAGCAGCAAATAAAGGAAAAGAAGGAGAAACAATCAATCAAGCTCGCCAAAAGCACCGCAGCCGCCAGCAAATCGGGTATGGCTCCGCAAGCCTAGCTGTGATGTGATCGTCGATGACATGTTCTGTGTTTCTTTACTCACGCTCGTGATCGTGAAATCTCGCCAAACACTTGTGATTCCCTAGAAACTACTTCCGCGTCGTCTGCCTTTCAGTGTTTACAGACACTAATGACTGCGAATGTGCATCCTGTCAATGTGGAGTCGCTGATAGGCTGATAGGCACTCATAGGCGCTCACAGGCTGATGGGCACTCATAACAATGCAGTTGTGGCCACGGTTGTCAAGCGCTACCTAAATCCTCACTTAGGTATATCAACCTCTCGGGTTCATGTTTCAGCCGATAGCCGCAGGACTTGCCTGGTCCAGTCGGAGCTCTTGCCTAAGACTTCGCCGCCTGGGTGCCGGACTTCGTCATCATCTCCCGCCGCCTGGGTGCGCTGGTTACACAACTCTTACCCTCATTTCTTCGCGCATTATCACCAGCTGTCCTTCCACTCGTCTAGGCACCTTTTGTACATGTTGGTAAGGCTAATCACTGTCTTCAAGATTTTTATACCTGGGGTTAGATACACCTATAAATTAACTATTTCATATGTGGTTACAGGTCAGACACATATTGTATTGATGTTAAGCAGTGGTTGAGGGAGGCTATTATTACTGGTGCAGGACGGGCGCATGGTTGTACTGTATTGTTTGATTCCTCAAGTAAACGCTTCAGCGCACTAGATCGTTGGACAGGCAAGCACATACCATATCTTACACACATATCGAGTGCATACGTACATATCAAGAACTGTACATAGAAGTATAGACTCATGATTGAAGGTATAGCATCACACGTTTTATGCATTCTTTTAGGCCGCCGGTTCATGCACCGTAAACACGTCACTAATACCTCATGGGAAATTATTTCAACTGCGCCCAAGGCGGCGAGGTTACATATAACAAATTTCGGCGCTTATAGTTTAAAGTCATCATGTAATATCATACTTTATCCATAGCCAAGCACTATACAGCGCACTCGAGGGCTAAGGAACACATAAATGACAATCATTTTGTACTGAGGCGGGAGTCGAACCCTCCCTTGTAGGCGCACCCAGCGTGAAATGCAGACGCCTTAACCCGCTAGACAACGAGCCCGGTTTCTTTCTAGTCCCTCACTCAGTGTACGTGATTACGATTCTCAAAATCAACGCGGACACACTTGCAGTCCATTCACTCAATGGCCAACGTCCTTCTGTGCGCCCTTCTCTTCGCCATTTAAAACGATATAATAGAATGTCAACGGACTAAGAATAAGTCCTAGCTTATACCCGTACATAGCTGTATAAAGCTGTAGATACTCCACACTGTCGAGGGAGACTATTTGAGAGCGAACACAAGTGGCCTACTGCAGGAGGGGTCCCGCACTCACAACTTTCGCCATTTCTGACTAAGATCTGAGTAATTTTCTTAGCTAGACTTACTCAGATCGTCGGAAAGAAGTTAGTCAGAGTTTTGCAGAAGTTAGTCAGTCTTAGTAAGAAATGTATGACTTTTCTGCGTAAGACTGAGTAAGATCTTAGCTACCAAGCAAACAACTCTGATCATCTTACCTGGTGTTCTATATCGCGCAAGCTCTTTCACAAGTCCGCATCAGACAACTTTACGGGTATTATTCAACGTGACATGTAATAGCAGCGAAGAAGTTCCTATCGCTAACCGTCAATTTCGATCTCCTAACATTAATAGAATTCGCTACTAACTAGTCTGTAGCATCCAGCAATATACCAAAACGATCGTATTTACTTTTATCAACATTTTCGCCTTGCTCTATTTTTTCTTCAAATAGACGAATCCGTTTTAGCAGAGCTGATTGTTCGTCCATACTTTCGCTAACCCATCGATCTCGATCTTGTTTGATATGCTAGACCATCCTGAACGAGCTCGTCCCACACAGACCACGCAAGAGGGGGCAATGGCCTTCTTCGATAAGCTGCCAATACCACGCACGGGGCTCCCTTTCCCTGAAAATAAAGTGTTTTGGTAAATAGAATAGGCGAGGACACAACTTATAAATTAGGCTTTGACTGTTCCCCTGTTCCGCCCAACAAGGGTGTGCAGACCTTTGCTGTTTCAGGCCCCACGCTTGACCAAGGAAAAATTTTTGAATGTTTTGCGGGGCGAAGACCCCCTGTTTTGCCCGTCTGGCAAGGTTGTGCAGGTAGCTGCTACCTTTGGTGTTTCAGACCACTTGTTTGACCTCTACCCCCTGAAGGGAAATTTCGCAAAAACCCCTTTTTTGGATGTCTTTCTTGGCAAAACGGCCCGCCATGTCTTCTAATCCCCCTTTCGGAAAGACAATCAGACGAAGTTAGCGATGTTGCTTTTACAGGTAAGTATCGACTGATGACTGTATTCCTGATCGCAAGAATATTATACCCAGTATATATGCAGGCTACACTTACACACTCTTTACGCAGTCCGCACCAACACTATCCGCCTTTTTCAGCAAGAAAGAAGAATCATCTTGCTTTTCTAGCCTCGATTTAAATTCTTCCAATCTCTTGTTCGATTCACCTTGAGGCAACTTTTGGTCAGAGTTCGATTTTGGCCGTCTCTAAAGCGTATCTAATATTCCAAGCGACAACAATATCTTGGAACATTCAGTTCAAAATGCTGAAGTGATTTCGTTCACTGGATAGCCTTGTACAACGAGATCGCCTTTCGCCTAAATTCAGGTGTCATCGACTTAGACTCGGTAAATTTCGTGGATAATCTAGTCAGCGTGTTGGCAGCAATTATTACCATCTTTCATTGGCGAGGAGAACCAGACGCGCACCAGTAGTGCGCGTTCAAACCTCCAAAACTTCTTGTTTTCTTTTCTCCTTGGTCGTTCATTCTCGATAATGCAATTTCGGGTTCATAAGGACTATTATTTCCAACTGGAATGGCATCTGATTCGAAAGGGACAAGTTGGGAGGCGATGGCCAAGCTGATTTGGGCGTTGATCCGCCTTTCTGGCCCGCAACCGTGACTGGGAGGCCGAGGTTCTATTCCGACGGAGGACGGCAGTTTAGTAGCTTGTCGTTGGCTTTGGACACCTGGCTCCGGGCGGCCACGTTACTGTCAAACGGCGGACGCCCACCCAAGGGGCAGAGAATTGGGAAACTGTCCTCGAACACCAGTCGAGATGGTCCCTAAGCTAACGATAAGCCCAAGCCCCTTCTCACCCAGTATGCCCTCGTGTTGAGGTGCTCCCAGTGAAGACACAGGAACCTGCCATGAGAGCTGGTCACCTCTAGGAATAGGTCGATATCAGCTTTTTCCATGATCGAGATCAGGGCAAGCCCGATCGGGATCGGGAGTTTTTGTTTGAGATCGAACAGTTTGCACGCACGAAGGAGATGAGTCTATTTTCCAGACTAAAGCACACTTCAGCCATCCAGGTTTTTTATCAGGTCGAGTTTCAGTCGTTACATATTAGCTGAAATTGATAAGTACCGTATTTCCTCGAAATTCTCCCCGCGGGAGAAATTTTTTCAAATGGGTCCCAGACGGGGGAGAATAAAGTTCAATCGGGGTCTAGACAGGGGAGAATAACCAGAGGGGGGAGGATTTCGAGGAAATACGGTACATTGGCAGTTTCGATACGCGTCCAGCAAGGTCAGCCTAGGCTAAGTAAAATCAGTGTTGCTATCATTGTCGATTTGAGCCGATGTTGGTGTTGCCTCTTCATCGCTACTGCTTCATGGCAGATATGATGGATCAGAGTGCACCTGCCATGCTTATGCATATCGTAATTATTAGCAGAATCCCGATGCCTCAGTGTCAGGATCAGGATCGGGATCCCAACCTATTACTCACAGCCGCGCATCATCTCATGACTGCTGGCCACCTAATATGATTGGAAGTCCCGTAGAGAACTGGGCCGGCGCGGCCCAACCCGCAAAACTTTTAAAAAATATGGGGAAAAGTTTGTGGAGGCTTTTACAAAATAGAAATCCGCTCCATAAATCAAAAACGATTTGTCTTCGAAGGAGATGGCATCTTGTGGAGCTCGAGAAAGCATAAGACGAAACATTTCACAAAACTGCGTTTGGAAGGGGGAGGGGGTCTAACTGAAGTGGTCGACCATTTTTGATGGGGGTTCGCGATAAGTGGTCGGCATGCGGTCAGGGTGGGAGGGGGGGTCAAAAAATCGAGATTTTGTGCGGTCGACCTTTATGGATGGCCCCTTTCGAAAATTTCACCAATTTGTATGCGAATATGGTCACCTCAGCGCATGAAACGCTGGTTCAGGTGGCAAGACGATTCGAGCAAGAGAAATTTGTGAATTCGTGGTTACATACAGCAGGCAAACGTGAGAACTTGGTAAATATCATCGAAGAATTGTTTGAAAATACCCTTGATGGTCAGACAAGGTACGGATCGGTTAAGTTAACGTCAAAAGTCATGGTCACACCTTTGTATGATAAAAAGTCTGCATTGATCTTAGCCTTCGGCGATCAAGTTTCCAGCATATCAACAGTTGTCAGTGCGAAAGTATTTTCGATGGCAGTCAGGACTAAAGGTTTCGAAGATGGAAAGAAAACGTGCTCACATGTCGGCCGATTTTCCGATGGGGACGCTCTGTTTTATGCTGTAATTTATAAAATTTTCATTCGATTTGGTCGCGTTTATGTTTTGTGTAAAGAACTGCGTATACTCAACGCTTTGATTGACTCGATTCCACCATGTAAGAATGTTTTGTTGGCTGATTTGTGGGTAGATACGCGCCCTAATGGAAATATGTTTCATCTGGCTGAGTTATCAACTGCATCGAATCGTGGAACTGCAGAACTTGAAAAAAAGGTGTATAGTACTTGACTTTAATGATCGAATTTTATTGATGGAAAAATGTATGACTTTTGAATGCAATTGAAAATTCCCACTGCTTGAAGTGCTCGAGTAAAAGCTATAAATAGATGTACGATTCACAATGGCTTTGGTGTGCAATATTTTCCCCAGATTTTCCAAACCATGCGCAGCGCGAATCAGTATCACGATCATAGCCAAAAAATAGATTATGACTGATTTTTACCAATAAGACTTGTTAAGAAATTATAAAGTATTACTCAGTTTCATTTTGGGCTTGTGCAGTATTTAGAGATGCTAAGAAGTTGCTCAGTCTTACTCAGATTTATGTTGGGCCTCTCTACTATTTGGAGATGCTAAGAACTTATGATTTCTTACTCAGAAATAGATGCTTATACAGAAATTACTCAGAAATTTATGCCATACTTAGATCTTATTCTGACTTACTCAGAAGTTACGCAGAATAAAAATGCGGTACTGTAAATGTTATGGTATACCGTTTCGTAACGCGCTGTTTTTGACTTCATATTTTTGAGAAAACCCGAGTAGTTTGAGGGGAATTTGATAAACTCCAAAGTCACCCCGACATTGATCATATTTTAGCCCTGGTCGATCGCTTGACTGCGTCATATGTCACATGCAGTATACGCTGACTGTTTGTTGCCGCTGGAATGCATCAAGGTTGAGCCATAGACTTTAAGAACTCTGTGCTTCACTTGACGCATACTTTGTATTCGCAGCAAAGAGCTCGTGGTTATGAACTAGTCATTATTTTCAGGTGACGCCACTGACCCAAGTATGTCAGACGAATACGGGTGAGTGGACACAAATGCACGCCAGGTTCCTTGCCTATCCAGCATACAAACATCTTAAAGCAAAGACCCCTACAGCCAGGGACTCATAGAGCACATAGCACAAGCCACAGACTACCAGATAAGTAAGATCACTAGAATCGATACGCGTCACCATTGTGCAATGCCCTAAAGCAAGGTGCAAGACCGTCTCTTGAGCATTCTATTGTTACGCAGGAACTCGACAGCTTGCGTCAAAGCGTTTCTGGGGGCTTCGCCGACACGCTCCCATGCGTTGTCGTATTTAAACCAGGCGTAATCCAAATGCTCGTCGGACAACTGAATAGGGGCGTAGATGGAGACCAGCTCGGCCAGATAAAACGTGACGACCTTTTCTTGATTCCTACCCGACAGAACAACGATGCTGAAATCCGGGATCATGGCGTAATCGCTCGATGTGTAGCCCGTCTCTTCGAGTACTTCGCGTCTGGCAGTCTCCTCGTCGGTCTCGCCGATCTCGTTATGACCTGAAGCAAAATACAGTGGAACTGTGAATGTAACATGTTGGTGAATTGCCTTTAGGAAGTCCCCAATTCCTCCTCGTGTTTCGCAATAATAGGAATTCCAAATTGTCCATGTTTTTGCCCCGAAAAATGATGATTCCGGCCTTGCGTATCAGCATTCTGCAGGTCCAAGGTCAGGGTCACACCTGACCATCCTTGGCCTGCACTCCATGAACTATACGCTGCCACCAGGGGGTCTTATGTCGGCAGTGTAAAGCTGGCAATACCTGCGCTGGTGTCTGGACTGATGAGGCTAGTCGCAAGTGCCGCCTTCCCAGCCAGGCATACAATATCAGTGGCTTATCAGCTATGATGCCCCCGGGTGTGCGACCCTGTACAACATACAATACAAAACAAAGATGCCTGTTCAGTCTATCTTTTCTTCGCGTGACGCAAGGTTGAAAAATATTTTGATCGTGAGACACATCGTGTAAAGCAAGCGTTTAGCTTCCCGCACCTACCGCTCCTTTTAATTTGAATTCCTTGGTTAGTGTTATAGGTAAGCTAGGACCTGTTGATCAGTGACTGTGCGGAGCACGGATACTGTACCTCACAACCCGCTCGCGACTAGTCGGGCCGCCCAAGCACCAGCAGGCGCAGGTGATCGTAACTTATTGTACAGTATAGGAAAGAGCCGAGTTTTCTAATCGGATCCGTTCTTTTGGGCAGGTTGGATGAAAGATGGACGACGACGATTACATGGAAGATGAACAGTACGATCTGCAATATTCTGATGACAGCGGTAGCGAACCTGACGTCGATTTGGAGAACCAGTACTACAACAGCAAAGCGTTGAAGAATGATGATCCAAAAGCCGCACTGGAAAATTTTCGCAAGGTTTGTTGTTTTTTAATCCTGTGTGGCCCTGTTATCCTTGTATTGGCCTATTAGGTATACCTACGTTTCTAGATGGCTAGGCGTGTGACAGTTTTTCTTGTCGAGCTGCAAAGACGGAGCAAAAAGTTGATCTTAGGAGTTAATTTTGTAGGTGCTAGAACTCGAAAAAGAAAAAGGCGAATGGGGATTCAAGGCGCTGAAACAAATGGTGAAGATATCATTCACTTTGGTGAGAGCTATGTTGCACTACAAAAAATAAGAAAGCGTTTATGTACTACGTACATGGGTTTTGATTGTAGGGGCAATACGAGTTGATGATGCGCTATTATAAGCAACTGTTGACATACATCAAATCGGCGGTAACACGAAACTATTCGGAAAAATCGATCAATTCCATTCTCGACTACATTTCGACTTCAAATCAAGTATGTAAACCAGAGCAGTCTTACCAAACACGTATTGTCGGCCACACCACAATTAACCGCTCAGATCATTGGCCGGCCTACCATTTGCTGTAGGCCTACTCTTTATTTTTAGATGGATCTATTACAGCAGTTTTATGAAACGACCTTAGAAGCTTTACGGGACGCAAAAAATGAAAGGCTTTGGTTCAAAACAAACACGAAATTAGCAAAATTATACTTGGATCGAAAGGATTTTAATCGATTGGCAAAAATTTTAAAACAAATACGTCAGTCCTGTCAGGTAAAAGCGCCGATGTACGTGGGATTATGAAATGCACAATATCTAAAGCAGATCTTTATTACAGACGGATGATGGCGAAGAAGATATGAAAAAGGGTACGCAGTTACTGGAAATTTACGCATTGGAAATCCAAATGTATACAGAACAGAAGAATAATAAGAAGCTAAAAGTAACTATTTTTCATCTTGGCGAAGGTGTCTAAATACAGCTAGACGCGGAGCAGAAGGTCGGTGCCTGTGGTGGCCTGGGGGGGGGGGGGGGGAAACCCCTGATGGGCGGCCAGGACACTGAACCTTTCCTCTCAACCCCACTCACCTCAGGTCCAGCAGGAAGAAAGAAAATGAAGCAAGCAAAAGCGACCAAATTGTATCTAGGCTGGACCAAGTCCTGACCTGACTGATCAAGCCCTGGCCTCTAAGCAAAGGCCGATTGTCCAGCCAGCCTACAGTACTGTATGTAAACAGTAATACAACTCACTCACTCGACTCGACCCAAACCTGACCTGGCCTGACCTGTCTCACTCGCAATCAAATCAGGCTTCCCGTTGTCATAGCACTGGAAAGCCAGCCTGGCCTGGGCTAGCAAGATCTTTTGATCATGCTTGGATTTGAATTTGCTGTGCTGTGCTTTATATTGAGCTCTCAATTATCAGAAAACAATTTTATGATGATAAGTCTAAGAACCAATGCGTTGCATTCTATTCTCACTATCAAACGCTTCTAGAAGTCAAGGAAGTACTGAAGGATATAAAATTTTGAAGCATAGCTTCCCTAACAGGAAAATGCGTAAAAGGCGCAGTAATTTCTAAAATTTTCGCCTCCGGCGGGGCGGTGGCACATTTCTCGCCCCCTCCCCTAACCCAGCCGACCTTGCCCATACTTGAGGTTGGTATCTGAATAATCTTGACTGATCGTGGTGTCTATTTAGGCCTTGTACGAGCAGTCTCTGCACATCAAGTCAGCTATTCCGCATCCATTAATCATGGGCGTGATCCGAGGTAAGGTTTGTCCTGATAGTCGAAGAAGCAAAGACTTATTCATGTTCCATGTAGAGTGCGGCGGGAAAATGCATCTACGAGAAGGTCAATTCGAGAAGGCGCACACCGATTTTTTCGAATCTTTCAAAAACTACGATGAGTCCGGGAACGCGAGACGCACGACTTGCCTAAAATATTTGGTTTTGGCCAATATGCTAATGAAATCTGACATTAATCCGTTCGATTCTCAAGAAGCAAAGCCATACAAGAACGACCCAGAAATTCTGGCTATGACAAATCTTGTGAGGTAAGTGACGCTTGGGCTCTGGGGTAAGTGAGGTGCGCCCTCGGTCCCTTGTGATCCGACACTTCTATCTTTAGTTTGGGGAAAGTCTCTTCTGTACTCTTTTGCTACACTCTGAAGTCTCTCTTTAGCGCTTATCAAAATAATGACATCAACGAGTTTGAGCGGATTCTAAAAAGCAACAAGGCATCGATTATGGATGACCCATTTATTCGAGAGCACATCGAAGGTCTGTTTGGCATCCTATTTTCCCAGCGGACAATTCTTATTGCTTCTTGTCTTCAGAATTGCTCCGAAATATTCGCACGCAGGTCATGATAAAGCTGATTCGTCCGTACACGAGAATTCACATGCCCTATCTGGCTACGGAATTGAATATAGACGTGGCCGAAGTTGAGAACCTGCTGGTACAGTGCATTCTGGACAAGTAAGGAGAAGGTTTTTAGTTGGCGGGCGATATCGGAACCAGGATCTCATTTTAGCACTATCCGAGGTAAAATCGATCAAGTAAAGGGCGTGTTGGAGTTGGACAAAGAATGTTCAGTATCCGGTGGTGCGAGCGGCCGTTACGGGGCTTTGGAGAAATGGACGCATCAGCTAACCACGTTGCACACAACCATTGCTAATAAGATGTGCTAAGGTCGTTCATGGTGATAGCGGTGTGATTATCTTTTGTCTCGTTGTCAGTTTCAGACTTACCATTAGAATAGGAAGGATCTGAAATCTGTTTTTCAATCTACGTGCTTATGGCGATTGGATTGTTATAATGCCGTTAATAAAAATGCGGGTTTAGAGAGCAGGGGAGGGCATGATTGCCATCAAATAGTCGCGGCTTTTCCTGAATTCTCTCTCTTGGAGAAAACATCACGTGTCGCCTGGTTTTACTTTTACTTGATACACTGTGCGTCCATTCCTGGTGAAGGCTGTCCTGTGCCCACGTGCCTGTACCACTTCTTGCAGCAGACTTTCATGGGGCTGCAAGTTCTAACATGCTAATAAGATGATTGTCGAAGTGCGGTCGCGCTGCCATGATGGATGGACCTCGGAGGCATTGGAAGGAAGCATAAAGAGGTATTCGATAGGAATTTTAATTTTTGAAACCTCTCGAGCGTGACAATAAGAGTGGTGAACGGATGACTCGGGGCGGGGGGGGGGAGTGACTTGATGTCTTGGATCACTTGCTTCTGAGGGCTCGGAAGTACTCTCCACGGCGGCCACGTCGAAACTCACAAGTCAGTATCAATACGCGGCAGGCGGCAGGGGTGGTGCAGTGGTTCGGATTCCGTCTGTCCGTATCGCTTGATAGCGAGCAGCTGGGCTCGTCCCGGGTTCAATGGCTGGCGACTTACAGGTACACACACACACACACTTACAGTAGGTTTGTTTGTAAACTGTAAATCCTCGCTGACCCAGCATGCCAAGCGGGATGACATATCCAGTATTGTCGAGATGGAAGCCAAACGAGTAGACAGGAACGGATGTCGAACACCGACAGGTTCAAAGCCGCCCTGCCATTGCCCAATCGCAAGGGAGCGCTGGTAGCTGGAGCTGGTACATCCAAGACGTCCATATGTGTGGGCCGGCATGCCTTGCTTGTGGCTTGACTGCTAACTGTCTATAGGCGAAACAGGCACGGCACCTGTAACCCTCGTGCCTGGTAAGCCATGGCGAGTGGGAGAGAGAAACCGATTCCCTCTGGCCTGGAAGCGTTAGTCCCTCGAGTTGATGTTTCAGCCGCAGGTATTGCCGCAAGACTTGCCTTGCTCCAGTCGGAATTTTAGTCCCGCCGACTTCGGTCGGCCACACTCCCTCCTACGGCCAGGCTTGGTTACACGCCTTTCCTGGGGTGGCATGCGCGTTGGGGCTTTAATCCGTGGGAAAAGATCATCTTGGAGTCTTTGAGTGTGTTTGAGTGTATCATGTCGAGTGTGTGTTTGAAAAGATCATCTTTGAGTGAGTATTCCGATTCTAAGCCTCCTTCTGTTTAAAAGCATACAACTCTGCACTGGTTATAAAAATTTTATAACGGCCCAAGTCATAAACTACGCCATCAGTAAGCCTGGCCGTCGGAAGCATACTCGTAAAGTAGCTTTGTTGCAGTAGGCGATGTTGACCCCTAGAAGTCGGATCTGCTGCCGAGTTTGAAGCTGAATAGAGCTGATTCCACTGGCCAACACTCACGTCTGTCACAAAGCATAGCAGAAAGGGGTCATCAGATGGCAGGCACATAATCTGAACTCGGAGGATCCCGAGCCTCATCAGCCGTCCGCTGTTCTTCTCGGCTATCATCCGACTCCAGGAGGAGGCTATACTGCATTGCAAACGGAGTAGACACCCTCACTGCAAACCCATCTTTGTGCTCGTCATCGAGAGCTGCTAACGATTTCAGTAACTGGCTAAAGGTTGGCCTTTGCTTTGGATCAAAGCCCCAGCAGATGCTCATCAGCTGATGAACGTCGGAAGGTGCTGAGCGAGGTTTTCTGCAGTCTGTGCCCACTCACTATTGCGTCCAGTATGTCTTCTTGACTTTTCAACTCGGCGTAAGGTACTGGACCTGGCGACTGCAACTCGGTGGAGCTCTCGTCCATTATGGCATATATCTCCCTCATAAAGATCCCGAAAGACCATACGTCCGACTGCGATGTGAACTGACTACGAAATCCCTCCGGAGCCGTATATCTCATGTTGAACATGGGGCCATGTCGTGATTCGTACATGCCCATCCTTCGACCAACATCCTTGGCCAGACCGAAATCAGTTAGCTTGGCTGTTATGAATTTTGCGGATAGTGCATCGATCTGAACTAGGACGTTCCTGGCCCCGATGTCTCTGTGAACCATTCCCATCTGACACAAGTGCACGCACGCTGTGTGCACGTCTTTGAAAATATGCAAGACGTCAAAATTTCTAAAAAGCATTCGTTGAGAGCGCACGTAATCGATTGCACTCCCGCCGTTAACATACTCCAGAACCAGAGCGGGCGTAGTTCTGCCTTGTTCGTCTTGGTAATTCGTGCACACGCCAAACGCCTTGACAATGTTTTTGTGGTGGAGGAAGTCCAGAGCGATGATTTCTTGAATAAAACAATTTATACCAGTTAATCGAAATCCCTGATCTGCTTTGTTCGTTTTCACAGCCACGCTCAAGACCTAACCGTCGGGCTGCGTCCAAGAGCAGAGCCAGACGTCGCCGAAATGACCCCCTCCCAACTTCCTCTTGCGAGTAAGCTGCTGACGGTCGATCCTCTTCCGACTGATAAGCTTCTCCATTTTCACCCTTTTTCTGTACCCGATTGCGACATAGATTATCAGGACTGTCAAAACCATTGCTGCCAGAACGCCGACCAAATACCAGTACCATGGAGTAGGTGCAGAGGTGTCGGGAGGAGGACTGTAGCTGGCCGTGAAGT
This sequence comes from Mesodorylaimus sp. YZB2_4, assembly GCA_030248295.1. Taxonomy (NCBI): domain Eukaryota; kingdom Metazoa; phylum Nematoda; class Enoplea; order Dorylaimida; family Dorylaimidae; genus Mesodorylaimus; species Mesodorylaimus sp. YZB2_4. Next base: position 1,253,607 of record JASANH010000138.1, on the reverse strand, counting down.
CGTAATAGAATGTTTGTTCGTCGATGTCATCAGTGCCGGGATAGGCAGTCACCCTGACAGTGTAGTTCTAGCCTGAAGCAAACTAATATCGCATACACACATACCTGCGTACTATTTACCTGCTGTGAGTCCTTCCAGCTCAATCCAGAGGGTGGATAAGCGATCATGAAATGCATTTCTTTTCAGGTTCGGTTGAGCAGCCTGTTCCGGACTGATAAGGAAGGAGCCGATAACAAGGTTTAAAAAAAGGAGGAGCAAGGTGGTAGCCCCTGTCCAACTCATTGCGCATGGTCACAATGGCCGTTGAGGAATTGGTCATCACTGCATCCATGACTATGTTCAGCACCGAGCATTTATTTTCGTCAGCGAAGGGTTTCGTCATTGCGATATAGGGCGCGAAAATGACAACATCCTTCGGCATATATCTGCAACCACTGCTTCCAGTAACCTCTAGTACAGTGCTATTCTCAGCACTGAATGAATAAGTATTCACGTAGGTGGTTGTGGCATTGACCCAGTAAAAGTAGAACCAATCCAATGCGAACATAGAAAATTCCTGAGAAGCTTGAGCGTCAAGACCAAGCTGGGTTAGGGACAGCAGTTCTTTGCACACCTGCGTGCCAATGTCGTAGGTCCAAAAGACCCCGTCTGACAGGAATACGATGGACCCCTGTTTGTCATGACTCCTCGTCCAATAGTTTCGCCTGTCAATACTCAATTTTGTATGGGTCAATTTGCGTCCACAGGGACCATGCCCACCACCGACGACAATGTCGCTCCGATTGCTGGTTGTGTCTACTTGAAGCAGTTGCCAATGATTCTCGCTTACAAGCCTGATGTAAAAGAGCAGGGCCCTCGGTGCGTATACAATGATATCACCAGGACGATATTCGAAACAATCAACGACACCTTCCGTGGACTGTATCGACATATTGTTGTCCAGCCAGACGTCACCTTTCACGAGACACGATCGGTCGGTACGATTACTGAAACACGAAGACTATACACACTCTCTAACACCATTGATTGTGTCTTAGCCCAAAGAATAACTCTCTCATCGTTCGGGCCAAGCCCACAGCGGTCACGATATATCCCGTCTTGCATACAATCATTAGTAGGCAGCAAGCTGGCATGGATGTAATACTTTAATAAAGGCGCGTTGGTTCTGTATCGTGTGGCCAGCAGCTCTTAGCCGGAAACGGTAGTTTATATTTAGTAGCCCGTTCTCAAAGTCAGGAAGAAGGTCCTCGATGGCATGCAGGCCAGTTCTCTCATTGGCTGCAGCTGCATACTTACGGCGATGTTCTGTAATCTGTTGACAGCTCACCAAGTACCCACAAGGTTCGAACGAGGGGATGGGCGCCTATGTGGAAGATCTCCCCTTCTACCCATCATCACGCGACTGGACGCAGAGGGACGCTACCGCGCATGTCTCCCTCTCACATCATGGCAAGTGGCTACACAGGCCATTTTAGAAGTAACCTCGCTTGGAAGCCGAAGGAGTAGACAATCGGGAAACTGGTCCTCGTACACCAGTCGGGAAGGACCCTCCCTTTTCGCCCATCTTGGGACGCTAATGCTGGCACAGGATGCCTCGGCGCAGGTCAGAGCCGTGCCGTGAGAGACGGTCACCTCATGGCCACGCTGAGCATATAAGGACTGCTGGGCAGATATAGGAAAACGGTTTGGAAATCCCGTGGGGAGCAGGAAGGGGAGGGGCCCCTAGTGTCAGACATGACTTCAAGGTCAAGGTCAGAATTCTGTCAAAACCCTGATTAGGGTCGCGGTCAGAAAATTTTTTGGGGTTCGGTCAAGTTCAGGGTTAGGTCAGAAAGTTTCTTGAAGGGTCGGTCAAGGTCAGGGTCAGGTCAGAATTTCTTGCACCCGGTATTCTGACAGCGAAAGAACATAAATTTAGCGAAACGTTGGCGAAAAAATTTTCAAGCTCCCGCCTTTCTGTGTAGGGATCAGTTTCACAGCTGTAAATCCCAATGCATGTCCTAAATTCTAGGACAATCCTTAGTTATTTCACAATCAGCTTGGTGTCCTACCCTAGGACGCCAAGTGCCTTGAGTTTAGGACGGCCCAGACCATGTCCTGAGACACTTTGTGGTGTCTTTATTTCCAAGCAGCACTGCCAGTCGCAGGGCAATTTGCTATAATACCTGGCAGTTGCCCTGCGACTGGCTGTCAGGGCAGGTTTTAGGGCAGACGTTTCTTGGGCAATTTTTTGGCAATCTTTAAGCGTCTTGAGATTGAGGCACTTTGCCTTAGCTCTCTCGACCCGCAAAAACGGTTCTTTTTTTTTGCTGAACTAAAATTCTGTCGTGACGTGCCTGAACTGAAACTAATTTAGCCATTGAGACCAAAAAGGGACGGCAGAATCCCATCATCATCATCTTACTCAAGCAAATACATGCGCTTGACAAGGAGGGAGATACACACGTGATTAATCAAAACTCAGACGCGAGATCAAGTTACTAGCAAACATAATCCCATGGTACAGAATCCCGTAAAACAGCCGCAGAAAACACAAAATTCTGTATGTGGACTCAAAATTATGACTTGGAAAAACCAAATGATGTGGTTCACAGAGTCCCCGCTAACATGACGGTCAGATTTTGTGTATACAGTAAAAGGGAATTCCAAAGAATCATTGAGCCCCATGGTTAAGCTTATAAAATAGAGCCAATTTGGCACGTTTACAGCGCTCATATACATAACGTCGACTATCCAGCCTTCGCCAAGGCGTCCTCGTAAGGTACGATAAAATTATTCAGATACATGCAATCTCACAGCAAACTTCGATCAGTAACGGGTGCCCGGCTTGTTTCCGGCGTTAAATTTTGTGGTCTGCTAAAATGTCTTAAGTCATCCTTTTTTAATTGTGAAACAAGATGAGACCTGTCTTAGGACGCGCCTAAATCTAGGGATAAGACTCGCGCTGGCCAATCCCATCCCCTGCTTATGGTCCCGAGTAGGACAGGCACGCTGTGCTTCGAGAGTTTCAAGGCTGCGTCAATAGCTTGGCCATTCGACATTTTGTACCGGCATAGCCATACATCGCCAAACAGCCCCTTTCCGAGCAATCTGTCAAGTGTCAGCTGAGAGGCATCGATGCGCTGCCGATTCATAAATTCCTCCAGGCGCATTTGCTTTGCAATCAGCAGCACAATCAGCAGCAGGCCCAGCGATCCCGATAGGTACCAATACCACAAGACAGGGAGGAGTCCAGGAGACACGGGGCAGTCGACATGGAATTGGTGGGTGAATGACCTTTGCTTGCCATCACTCGACGCGAACAGTGTAACTGTGGCCGTAAGGTTGTATGTGACTCCTAAAAGGTAATTGGTGAGTTCCCGGGCAGGTAAAGGGCTGTTGGTTCGTACCTGTTCGCAGCTTCCTTATGGGCACTGTTCGAGCTGGAAGTCGATCAATGCTGTTTTCTATCAGGCAGTTATCATAATCGCTCTGGGTCAGAGGGCCTTGCAACCGACTCTGATCCGTAGTAATGGGCTTGCACGAGATTGCCCGCATTCCTGGCCCTCGTCCCACGCATTTTCTATCGTCAGATTTGCATCACTTGGATCCGCCATACTCACATTCAAGACAAGGCGTGGAATTATGCAAGTGCTGTTCAAGGTCGCTGGCGCCATTGCAAAACTATAAGGCAGAATATCTAAGGCTCGAAGGATCTCTTTCCCTTTCCCAGACATCGCAACTTTCACTGGGGATGTTTGGCTTGTGCGCCAAGAATAGGCATGCACTTGCGAGGTGCTAGCATTAAGCCAGTACGAATAGGACCAGTCAATGGCGAATACGGCGATCTCCTTGGTCATAGATGCGGTCAGACCAACGTCAGATAAGAATATGCCACTCTGGCAGTCACCTCGAGCCCCATCGTACGACCACATAGCCCCGTCGGATACGAATATTACCAGCCCGTCCTCATTTCGGCCTCGGCGCCAATACGGACGCCAATCAATGGCTATTTTTCCGTGATCCAATCTGCGTCTGCAGCTTGGAACAGTGTTCTTCAAATCAACCACTGCACGGCTTTCATAGGTGGTGCTATCAACCTGGACCAAGTGCCATTGAGTGTCAACACTCCTCGTGTAGAATAATAGTCTCTTGGGCGGATAACGCAACGTGGCCTGGGTGCTCGTCGAAGCAGTCAGATACGCGTACTAGGGTACTGCCCCCACACGAGGATACGGATCTATCTTGACGAGACAGGTTCGATTCGAAATAGACCTGTAAGATCACACGTTGTGCATTTGAGCATGTATTGCAGGGTGAAAATGGTACTCACCTAAACGTCCAAAAGTAGTTCATTTCATCAACGCAAACAGGCGAAGAACTTTCGTTGGATCGACCCAGAGCATCAAGGGCAAGATGACACTGAGGCGAGGGTAGCGTTGCATAGTGATCGATGCCATCATTGGCGTAGCCGTCAATGGCAAATGTCCTGATCTCATGTGTCCTTTGGGGGGTCGCCAGATGAGAAGCAGCCTCTTCGCAGGTGCACAGAATTGGTTGCGGGTCCACACGTCCGCAAGAAGGCAACTCAACGTAGCCAGTTGGACTGCTCGGACTGATATACCATTCGGTTCGGTCACTTTGGATAGCGTGAAGATCAATCGCGCAAATGAAGCAATCCAATCCTTCAGGGAGGTCCAAAAAAGCTACTTTGCCCATTCCCTGATTCCAGTTAAGTGAGTTTAAATTGCCCCTTGTTTCTTTCCAAATTGGTTCTTGGCTGGACGCATTGACTGTACTAAACACAAATGAGCAGGGCAGGTCACGGTCGCACGTATCTGATCTTCTAATCCAGGATGTACATTCAGCGAATCTATACGAATCGCTGGGCAATGACGTGTCAAAGTCGAAGAATACGTTTAGTGATAAGCTATGGTCAGAAAAGCTACGTCCGACGTATCCTCTGATATTCCAGTGGGGAAGCAGAGATCGGAGTCTTGCATAGTGTCAGAACAATTACAAGGCTAATCAAGCGCATGGCAATACAGCACAGGTTATGCGTACTTTAGGAAGCAGGGGATCTTGAAGTAAGACAACAAAAACTTGTCTGTTTTCCCGCACTCCGCGAACAGCATACGCGTGCCCGTTAGAAGCAGCAGCTAACAAACACTCTGATGTCATTGGCACTTTCGCAACCTAACGGGCCATGTTAGCCTAACATTCCCCGTTCATCGAACATGCGTCAGCAATAAATAAGGGCGTCGGCCAAATTCGAGCAGTGAGAGAAAATTGGAGCCTGTTACATCTCTTACCAGATGCATGTGTAAAACTGGCAGGCACACCAAAGTTGTCTTCCATAAACCAAACTCCATAAAATGTGAAGCTTGTTTTCCGATGACAAGAATTGAATTATAAGGAGTTCGATGCAGAAACTTGCTCTGAGGCGACTGAAGCTCAGAAAGTAGGAATAAATCTTGTGGGTTCCTGATGCGACTGCAGTACCCTAGGAGATGGCGCAGATATCGACGTAGGTTTCCAGGCACGAGCAAAGACAAAGCAAAGAGCTCTCTTTACGCGATCCGCAAAATCCGTATGTACAGCGATGTGACGCTTGGATTTGCATCAGCGACATACATACTCCCCTTGTATTCACATGGTATCGCGAAAGGCTAACTATTGTGAGTGCTGGCTAGTAAGGTCTTTCCTTAGCACAATTCTGCTAACGAGCTTTTCACATCTTCAGGTTCCACTTGTCCTGGCATAACGATTTCTGCTTATTCACGGAAGCCGCGTAAGCAGAGACCGTTTTGTCTATAGCGGACACCAGGCAAGGTCGTGTGACAGCCGCCCATAAGTCGGGTTCACTTTTGTCTCCACTACTGTAGTTTCACACCACGCTGGCGACGACGAATGAACATTGAACCCTGCCACTGCTGTGTTCGTCTTCCATGCCGCCCGACATCACTCACCAACCAAGTTTGCAGTCAGCGAGGATTTGCGGTTTTTAGTTACAAACGCAGCTCTATCTTCGGGGATGAAACCTAGGTGGGGCTCATGTCGATGGCCCGCTACCAAGTAGTCCCTGACAGACGAAAACCAAACCACTGCACCACTGCATGGAAGTGTGATGTAGTTAGGCTGGGATGTTCCTAGCCCTTAGTCCTAATCACACCACACTCAATGATGCTTACCCAATGTGCGCTGGTATGGCTGGTATCTTGCACTGCGACGGGCGCCGGTGATGCGAGCCATTGACAAACGAAGAAAAAGCGATCGAAATGAATATGCGAAGTGATGTAGTTTCTTTACTCGAGCAATCGGCGAGCACGAACTGACTCAACATGTTTAGGGCTCCTCCTTATATACCCATCCTGATACACAGGCCTATAGTAAGACTAATTGGTAATCGGTGCAAATAAGAAAACTGGAATGCAGTCTAAAAGTCAATATGCAAAACAGGATAATGCACGTGCCTATGCCTAATCAGTCGTCATGCAAATCTACAGAATAAAATTTGGTCAAGGTGCAGAAGAACCTGATGGCAGGATCCATGAAACGAAACGTATCTATTCCTAATGAGCTTGCTTGCTTTGGTCCTGACATAAGAAGAGATTCTCACTCTCATTATGCGGCAAATCCAAATAGCCATATCACAGAAGGATGGAATGCTGATCCGATGATGGCTGTGTTGCGATGTCTTTCGACCAGCCCATCGAGGGGCACTGGCAAAGTTATAGTGACAGCATTATCCAGTACTTACTTCGGTGTATATCGCGTCATTTATCCATGGCATGGATCGCGAGGATTACAGGTTTGCAAACTGACCTGATAAAAGCTTTGAAAAATGGGTCTAATCGTGAGATTCGACAGTGCGCAGGATTTTTTGGTGTTTTTGTGCTCATATTTTTTTCAGCGGCCTTACCACAGTGAATGCGATACCCATTGCACGCTCAGTTACTAGTCATGGTCTATGCATGTACAGAAGTAGCCTACACACACTCACACATGCATTAGTGTTCACCCATCTCGTGGCAGGATGTGCCTACAGCTTAGAATTAGACATATCCTCTGTGAACCGTATATTTTAAATCTTGGGCTATGCAATCGATTTCACCAGCAATACAGCACACCATCAACTCAAGCATTCTCTCTCTACCGATTTTTAATTTCGCGCTTTTTATATCTACTTACTGCAAGCTCCAGACCATTCCAAATCAGTTCAAGGTGCGCCAATAATATCTAGCATCTCCGTTTTTCTTATCGTCCCTTTTATCTTTATCTTTTCTGGTCTTTTTCGCTTTCTTTTTCTGTTTTAGTTTTTTCGTTTTATTGTTCTCTTCAGGCGGACGATTTCACAATAAGCTCGTTACATCTGATCAAATTTGACTCAAAATGTTGTCTCACTCAATGAAATCGTTGAAGCCTATGGAGGAAAAATGGAGTGACCAGAGCGAAGGATTTGATTTAAAAGAATTTTGGAAGGAAGTTGTTCGTTGCGTCGAGTGCCGAAAGATAATATTGCGTGATGAAGCCTATGAATGCGGTATTTGCGGATCACCAAAATCTCAAAAAAATTGCGACATTCTATGCGAGATTTGCGGTCCTCTGAAGCATCGTCATGGAAAGTTAAATCCCAACGTCGAATCAGTCAAAGAGAATGGATATGATCAAATAGCCGAACACGAAGAGCAGGAGCGAGCTCAGCAGAATCGACCAAGTCTGTCGATTCTGCCTTCTGTTCAAGAGCCGGCGGACAAAAACGACGCGTACGATCGACAATGGCCCGCGAAAAAGGTCAAACGCGGCTCCTTCAGTAGTCAAGATCAAGCCGCTTTGAAAGATCGTATTCGCGACATATTCGAATTTGTATGCGGCGATTTATTGGCTGATTTGGAACGCGAAACAATTGACATGGAGAAACGTCGTCTCCTTCTGGAGAATAGGCAAAATCAAATATGGTGCATTCTCCGTCGGTTCGAAAGCGATATTCGATCAGTGTTGAACAACCGTGAACCTGATAAGTACGTACGTACTTACACTGGGGAAATCAAATTTTGCGCTGAATCCGGCCCGCAGTCATTGACCGAGAGCAGCCCATCTACTCCGCCGATTCCGGATACGATAACGGTACCGAACGAGTATCAAATTTTTGTCGGTGGCCTTCCATCAAATGTTGGTGAAAAGGAATTGATGCAAGTATTTTCTGGTAATAAAAATCAGTTTCTTTTGAAAAAAAATCTAAATTGGAAAACAATCTTTGTTTCAGCATATGGTCGAGTTATTGGCGTGAAATTATTGCCGAAGATCGAGGGCAAAAATGCTTGCGCTTTCGTGGCGTTCGAATCGGTCGAGGTGGTTAAAGAAATTCTGCGTTCACCAACTGCGTTGGCCCAGTTTCCATCGGGCACTCGGTCACGACGTCTGTACGTAGAAGCCAAGTGCTCGACTTCAATGGCCGAGTTGTCAGACCGTTTTAAGGTGCGAGTCAACAATTTGCCACTCGGTTCACGGTTGATCGACGTGAAAGAATTCTTCGAAAGTAAGTACTTGTTCTTGTCATCGGAGTCCATTAGTATAACTGTGATAAACACATTTACAACCGATAGAGTCCCATCTCGCCTCAAACACATAACCTTTAGCGATGAGGGAATAAAATTCAAGGCTCAAGATTCCATCATCTCGACTGTCAACCCTGAGTGTGAGCCTATTTTCCTCCACCTTTTAATCCACATAGTGATTCTATCAGTTTTCCTGTTAATCCGAAGTATTATGTTTTTTCTCTCGCTTTCCAGATTACGGCAAAGTTTTGGGGGCCAAGATGCGTTATCGTCGGGGAGTCGGCAATACGCCTCGCGGTTGTTTCGCATTCATCGCTTTCGATTCGGCCGAAACAGCGCGTCGCGTCGCTGATCGCCGAGTGTTCTATTTTGGAAACCAAGCACGTCCAATATCTGTCAAGTTAGCCAGCGAATATTACCAAAAATAAACAGCGTTGGCCAGCCAAATCGGTTGAAAGAGGTTGGTGGTTTGATTTGAGTCGAGTTTTTCGTTTTATTTTCGTTTCGAATTGGTTGGGTCTATTTTATGACGAGCGTAGAAAATACTGAATCGTGTTTAAATCGATTTAAATGTTGCTTTGATGCGTCCTTGTATTGCCGTGCATTATCTGTTACCTGTTAAATTGGTGGCGGTTTATTCGATTATAAGTGACTTTTGTTGAGCTCGTGCAATGATGAATTTACGGTTGAATCAAGGATAAGAACATACATACGCGGTTTGTGGTTCTCAGCCGTGGTCTCAATAGGCAGGGAGCATGCAAGAATGTTATCGTTTCCCTCTCTTTTTGCCTTCTCCTTTCTTGTGGCAACTGGACGGCGGTCGCCCCACTTGTCCATGATGTACTTTATGCACGCCGCTGTTCTTGATACTCAAACGATGATGGATGCCGCTGCTCAGGGATGGTTTCGACGAGGATGTTGGTAGCGAGCTGATCAAACCATCTCCGTGATCGTCCACGGTTTCGCGAGATCGGCGATGGGGCTTGTGATCGTTTGAGAAATCGTCTTTTCCTGAATCATCTTCCATGTCGTCGTCCTCGTCATCGCTTCCATCCTCATCGTCATCGTCGTCGTCTTCCCTTTCTTCTTGTTGTGACAGAGCCCGCACCGCCTGCAAAACAAGGTCAAAAGTGAGAGAACGAGCGGAAAAAGTGATAAAATTGATCGGAGGTAGTCATAGGCGTGGATCCCTGTTTGTGGCACCAAATGTAACAGGCTGAATGGCCCTACATTGGAGAAGATACCGATAGTATCAAAACCCTCCAGGCAGGCCTCCTAGTCGCAGGAGGCTGAGAGAGCAACCCGATGGGTTTCTGCCTCGCCTGGAGGAGTGTATCGAGCGCCAAACGAAGGCAACTGATACACTCTATACGGTGGTCAGTCAAGACAGCCACCTACACTCCGTTCTCCACAGGCCAACCATCTATCAGGTACACTGTATAGGACATTGCTGGAAGCCAGAATAAGAATATCCCCAAAAGATAGCAGTGCCTATGACTGATCGGCACATCCACAGGCGTGCACACCCGATATCACCACTTTTAAACAACCCCAGCCAAAATTAACCTACCAGCTGCGAAGTGACTGACGACAGGGAGAACAAGCGCTCGGACTCCTTAAAACGCCGACCTTTTTTGTCCGCTTTGCTGGCATCATTAGTGGTCGTGTTCTTCGAGGGTGGTTGAGTCGTCAGATATCGATCCCAACCCTTGATCACGTTTCCGTATTGACTCGTCTCCTCCAAGTAATTGCCTTCGAAAGCATAGATCTGACGTTCCAAAGCGGCCAAGGTCTCCTAGTAAGCATGCGGAGTTGAGCGAAAGAATAAAGCTGTAGAGGCTCGACTGGCACGGAGGCAGCGGCTGGGAAAGTCGCCCGTCAGGGTGATGTTTCAGCCATGGACCATTGGAACAGTTGTTTAGATGCCCTTGGTTTTTAGCGTGGTGTAAAAGCTCCGCTGGTCACTCACTCCAGTATATGGTGGACCCAGCCAGACAGACGTATTACAATGACAGTACTTACAGCGATTTCCGCCCTACGCTTCACCAAATCCACCAACTCGGCTTTGTAATTGGGTGCAGAAAACTGGCCAGGTCCGATTCCAGATCCACTTGTGTTCGAACTCATCTAAACCACCTTACCCATGAGACATCCACAAAAAATTTAAACTGCCTTCAAGTAAGCACAGGCTTCAACCCAATGCATTCATGAGTCAAAAAGCGAGGTGTCGAAAACAAACAACTTTATTCCTAGTAAACCAGTTGAAATGAACTAGAATCTAATGTCTATGAAAAACAATACGTGTACACTAATTCGTAATCATCTCTATTTGAAGTCGACATCGCCGTATTTTGTTGTGTTTGACGGCGTCGAGGGACCATAACTAAATTTAGACCTCGGCGGTGGTGCCGGTTCAGTCGACTGAGGCGTCGTTGGCTGATAGCTGCTGGGAGCTTGAGCCTGCGACTGTTGCTGCTGTTGACCAGCGGGTGACGATCCACTGACGCCGAACTGTTGACGCAGATATTCTTCGCGATTTCGACGCCTGAGCTCGTCGTAAGTGGTGGATGACTTTGGGGCAATCTGATCAGCACTGCCATGTTGAGCATCGCTACTGCTATTACCCCCCGAAACACTGAAGTCCGGGGACGTGTACATGTCAGCACCGCGTTGAATCGCAGGGTATCCCTGATCAGCACCACTGCTGGATCCACTGCTGATTTCGGGTAAGGTGACCATCTCTTGCAATACCTGGAATGCAAATAGGAAATGGTAAGGGGGTATGTCGTCTCCAAACAAGTATGCCTCATCAAAGAGCTATGAAGCTTACAATTAAATAATTATCCTGCGCCTTTCAGTCGGCAAGAGAAGAGGGCACTTTTGTTGTTCTGGGGAATAACGAAAATACAATATTTGAGTCTGCCTGATCTATCGAACAGGCACCATTTACGAAACTAGCGACGGAAAAAATCAGGCTTTAATGCAGTTAGGCCTGCTCACCTCGAACTGCCGTTTTCCACCACCGTAACTTTTTCGTAAGGCTTCGGCGAGCTCGCTGTTTGGTAAACTCATCAACTTTTGTCGACATTTGCCCAAATAACTGAACTTTCCAATGAAATAGCCGATCACAACGGCAGCTGTGTATTTCATGTACATTCCGTACACCGGAGATGGTTTCAAGTAACCGAGACTACCCAAATATCGCACGCCCAAGATGCCGGCCACTGAGAACGGAACAGAACGATAATAAAAGCTTTCTCTATTGCATTCTCGAAATGCTCTCATTTCTTCAGCGGTCAATCGACGAATTTGAGGTTGTTCTGGTTGCCCTGGCTGAGCCGGTGCTGCGCCATGCTGCTGTTGCGGTTGTTGTGCCGGCATAAAAACACCAGGAGGAGCAGCCATTTTTCAAATTCCACGAAAAAATAGACAAAACAAACAATAAAAATTTTACTCCAAATTGCCCAACTTTCGGCGTCAGGCTTACTGTAGCACAGCCCAGTGGGATTTTCAGGTTAAGAGCACCTATTTCATAGCGGTAAATTCAAAAATGTCATTTAGAAGCTACCTACGAGGCCTACTGTAGTTTTAACGAAGCAAGCAGCTGTTCACCCTGAAAGTTTATTTTCATAGAGGCACAGACATGTAGTTCCAAGACGGCATATTTTACGAGGGCACGAGGTGTAGATCTACGAGGGCATAAGATACAAAAATAGAATCACCCTGTTGGCAAGGTGTCTGCACACTGATCCTATCATACAGGCACAGTCACTTTCTTCACTTTGTGCAAAAGCACAGAGGTAACAGGTGCTTGAATGGTTGGGGCCTGCGTACTGTCGCCTGGTATTTTCGCCCTATTCGATGGTTGAGTGCTCAATCGAGGGGGCTTTATTCGCCGACGACTCTTGGGGCACTGGTTGACACTGTAGGGCCCGCACAGGTCTCGTATCTGGTAGCAACACATCGACTTGGTGGCTTGCGATGACAGGAGGGTGCAACAGAGCTGAAATATAGGAATGGCCTAGGAAGGGAGACATGGTTGGGTGTGCATCTACGTTACCTCTTGCCTGTTCACACCAGAGTCCAGCTTGAGACCATCGATCAGCAGTTCGCAGTTGATCACGTGCTCTGGCATCCGAGTGTCGTCGCTGCACTCTGCAAAATGGATGTGTGCTCATTGTCAGCTCAAAGACTTGGTTGCTTTGGACGCTCGGTCACTGGATGCCATGCCAGCAAGTAGTGCGATCAGAGAGCCTACAGTACTATAGAAGTAAAGCAGCAGGTAGCGCGGGTCTCCCCACTCGACTTCTAGCCCGTTGCCTCAGGCTAGCCGAAAGTCATATGTACATAGCGAGGCCGTGAGGAGACCACTCAAGGCCAGGCTCCTCAGGTCTCTCGGAGCACCTCCTCCTCACCTGCACCAGCTTCACGAATGATACGAAGGATGGACTGCACGACAAGGGTAGGAGGGTCCGACGGGTTTTCCTGAGTCACTAATCGCCCCTCGACGAAACGTGTGGGTCACCCATGACCTGGCGCGGTCAGCGAGGGGCCAAGTTCACGGTTTTCCAAAACTCTATCGCCAGAGATTGAACCCGGGACGAAACTATGCTCATACTGAGCAATACGAGCACGAACCATCCCCGCCAAGGAGCAAACATGTCACGTTGATGGTGCCATCGGGTCCAAAAGATGACCGTGGGTACAGCAGAGAAACCCGCACTGCATGCCCACACCAGGGCCCACTCACCAATGGGATACTGCGCTCCATTATTCTTATTCTCCAATTCACCGTCCAAGCCATTGCCATCCACACTCCCGCGCTCATCGGCCTCCACCGCAATGGCCGATAGCAAACACCAAAGCAGATAACAGGCCAGCTTCCCTTCCATTTCGCTTATCCGTTTGACCAGTGGCGGAAGTTCCAGGCCGCACGTCCGAAAGGGTCAGCGATGAAAGCCGGGCGGACCGAGTCAATTACTTGGCCGCGGTCAGGCGAGACAACAAACAACGGCCGTGCTGGGCGCCGCTCACTCACTCTAACTGGGCTAGAACTGGCGCCAACAGGTACAACCACCCTCGTCCCTGACACCCGATGCCCCCATGTCCAGCCCTTCAAAAGTGAGCCGGAAACGTTCTGCCTTTTAGCCTTCACTCTCTTATAACTCCAGCTATTGACAGCTAACATCAGACCTTCCCAGACCATTTTTTGGAAACCTCGTGCGAGTGAGCACCCGCTACATTCCGCAGAAGTCTTGACTAACAGCCAGCCACTGGCGACAACTGACGGCATCACCCATTACGAGCCCCACGACATAACATTCGATGACGAAAATTGATACTTCTCATACCGAGCCGTCTCCCCATGTCACAGTCGAGACTGCCTCACTCCCTCAAAAACAATTCTTGCCACCAAATGTTCAGTTTACACTTCTAGCTACAAAGAATAAAAGTGATACAATCAGTCCATAAAACTAAGCCAACAATCACTCATGTGCATAATAACCAAACTGAACCAAACCTAACCGTCCGATACCAGCTCTTCTGCGAAGGGGCCAATCCCCTGACTCTGCACACCTCGAGGCCAACCCACGCCCCTCCACTCCCCATACATCACCCGTCTTCATCGGTTCAATCAAATCTCATATTCGGCATTTGACGGCGACGATGCTCGCGCAAACGTTCTGAACGTCTCAGTGGTCCTTGCCGACGTCTGTACAAACGCCACAGGCTGCTAGCGGCCGTCTGCCCTGACCCGCTTGTTGAGTATCCGATATCTTCGGCGTCACTCGAGTCCTCTGAATAAGTCTGCGAAGAATCGTCTTCGCAGTCTGACTCGGTTCTGCCATCGAATATCCACCGGGCAACCACGGCATCCCACTGCAAGTCACAAGGCTTAAAATCAACACCACCTTCGACCACCATCACATCTCGTAACACTTACCGATGCAGTGCAAATTTCATTACGATCGGGATGCCAACTGACGTCGCGAACGCACGCGTGATGACCTTTCAGACGTTTTACCAGCGCGCCAGTCAATAGATCGTAGACTGAAAAGCATCCAAATCAACGACACGTTACCAACACACCAGGAGTGAGAGACTTACTGACGCAGGCACCCGATGCACACCCGGTGTACACGTATCGTTGACCAGTGTTAAACGACGGAGAGAAAAAGCAGCGAATCAGGGTGTGAAGGACGGTGTGGTGATCTCGATAAGTCATCACGCTCGTGTCGCCATCCAAGCGCTGGTATTTTAGAGCTAAAGGGAAAAGCATCTTATACTTGTTGCATGATGGCACCTGAAAGCAACTAGTTCGCTTACATTTCCGAGGCACATTCTGCCATCGATAATCCCATCCTTGTTTGGACACTGCGACGCGAGTAGCGTTCATTGCATCCTCGTTGGAAAATTTGCGAATGTCCCACAATTTGATCGATTGATCTTTTGAATTGGATATCAAATAGCGTGCATCTCCCTTCGAATCGATAAAAGTTATCCCATCGGCATGACCGGCCAGGACACCAACTGGCTTCGGGTTCTCCTCACTAAGCGTGCGTCGATCCCATACCTGAAAGTGGACGCACTCCCTTGGATAAACCCTTTCCTTAATAGCAAGCACGCTTACCTTGCACAAGCCATCATCGCCCCCACTGTACACGATATGAGACGCATCGTCAGCAAAGCAAACTGCATTTACATCGTCTTCGTGAGCCGAAATCTAGAAAATAATTTGCTTTCATATAATTGAGTTAGTAGCCGACCCACAGCACTCACCTTGAGCGTTCGTGTGTTTTGCTGCCGATCGTAAACGTACAAGCATCGATCGCTAGCACCGGCCAAAATTTCATTGCCGTCTGAACTAAAACGTAGCGAAAAGACGCAAAATCTGTATTCGCCCGGATGCAAATGAAAAGCCGCGTGATTTTCGTCCCCGTCTCCGTAAATGTTGCATTGATGAACTGACAAGGAATACCAAACTTGCACCATTACCATAGGCTGTTTAACAAGTTCTCCTTCGACTTACTGTAATCCGACCAACTCGAATAAACCGCGTGTCGACCATCCGGACTGACGGCCACATCGAGAATACTCCACCCAACATCCTTGGCTTCCACAGAATGAAACTGCAGACTGGAACGCGGTGTTGAAGTCCCAGCAGCCGGTGCACTTGATCTCATCCGCATGTAGCCAGAATCAGATAATTTGGTCATGTCATAGAAACGGATTCGTTGATCTTGGCAAGCCGTAATCAATACCCGTCCATCTTTCGTGTACTGCCCGCAAAACACCTTGCTGCGATAAGTGTCGATCTTGGACATGACGTTGGGCAACATACTGAAAGCAAACGTACATCTGAATTCATACCACCATTAGAAATCGATACTTACTGGCTGTTGATATAGCATTTATCCCCTTGTGTCATATAAGCCGAGACAGGAGCTACGGATTGGCGCAGAAGCGCCCCGCCGTACTCGCGATCCCGTAATCGATTGACAATATTTCGACGACTAGCCACCGTTCTTGTGCACAATGAATAATTACCACTGTTCAGTTCCACGATTGTCTTTATATCGGCAGACTAAATAGAAAAGAGTAAGTTAGATAACTGAACCACTTCCCGAAACAACGCACTTTCAGGCAGCTTGAACTGTTTCCGGCACCGTTTGTCCCCTTTTGCTCATCGCTGCTGTCGGAGGCCACACCACCCGTCTGACCCATGCCAATATCGTCGTCTCCGTACGAAGTTTCAGACGATATCAGACGGAACTGACCACTGAAAGAGGTAAATCGATCGATGATGTTTACCCACCGAAAACAGCCCAGGGATTTCTCACTCAGCTGCACTCACGATCAGGGTCTTTTCGAGGATAGGTTGGAAACAGATTTGGGAAATTTATGCATAGCTATATAAGCCTATTCTGAATCCTAAATATAGCACAAATTCATTCTTGCCTGCGAATCAGCGAACTCAATATGGCTGCAATCGATTCATCGTCTCGGTCATCGATATCCGACTCGACGCTCGGACGATTGGTCTCGTGCTGATTGTTGCTGTCGTCACCAGACATACGTAACAAATTTCGCCAAGTCGGTGCATCAATCCGGCCTTCGCCACGTGAACGCCCTCTCGTTCCACCGTTTCGATGACCGGACTCGCTCGACGAGTGATTGGGACGACGAGCCGAGAAATGTGGACTACGAGTTAATAAATTGAAAGGAAATTCTTCTTCTTCTGGAACTGGTTGTCTGTGAGACCATGAAATGCCCATGCAAATGCGCCTTGAATGCAGACAGATCTCTGACCAGCCTGCACGTGATTTATGATCACCGCCGATTACCGTAATCATCAACGGAAACGAGGGCTTATTAGGCGGTAAATATAAATTTCAGGTTTTTTCAGAGGCATAGAATAAATGTGTGCCTGTGAACTTCTACAGCTTTTTTTTGAAGCAGCGTCAAATGCAGGCATAAGATCAAACTGTTATTTAAATAATTGAGTATTTTTTCTGATTTTAGATTGTCTGAACCTTAATTTTACGCACGTGCTTACTTGATACTGACAATGCAAATCGGAGAGGAAAACCAGAAGCAAAAATTTTTGTGATCCTCGATCGAATTTCCAGAACTGTTTGTATCGATCTGCATTCTCCCTTCTGTCGTTTCCAGCGTCAAAAATGACTGGCGAGGCGAAATCAGCGAGTAGCGAAACGTCTTCTGGCTCTTCTGAAAAGCCACCGACTGCTGTCAATGTTCAACAGAAACCAGGCACTGCTAGCCATTCTTTGCCTGTTTCTAAA
Source organism: Mesodorylaimus sp. YZB2_4 (assembly GCA_030248295.1). Lineage (NCBI taxonomy): Eukaryota > Metazoa > Nematoda > Enoplea > Dorylaimida > Dorylaimidae > Mesodorylaimus > Mesodorylaimus sp. YZB2_4. Next base: position 1,236,266 of record JASANH010000138.1, on the reverse strand, counting down.
GTTATAGTTCATCCGCTGGTTCTATTATCTGTCGTCGATCATTTCACTCGTGTCAGCAAAACTGGCAGTTCAAAACGTGTACTTGGTATTTTGTTAGGATCTTGGAAAGAGAACAAAGTCTTGGATGTATCGAATAGTTTCGCTGGTACGTATGGATGGCTTTGGGCTTTTGGGCTTCCGTATTCGTTATGAGAATTCCTTGCATGCATATTGCGGGGTGTCAGTTTCTGTGATCTTTCCTGAGGGTTCAAAGGAGTCCTAGGCCTATTCACCAGTGAATATTTTCTGGATTCTGGCTGCGCTGATGCTCTTGACATCCCCCGTTAGAAGAATTCGCAAGACGAATAGGCCTTCATAACACAGCAATTCCTTGAGGATGTTTACCTATCTACCCTTTAACGTGGCCCCTGATCGAAGACAAGGATTAGTAAACATGCTGTACATGAGTCGGGCTCCACGCTAATGTGACATCACTAGCACACCGTTCGCTTAGCTGACTGTCGGACGAGTGATGTTGGCATTTCCTCGTTTCCACACTGCTTGTTATGGAAGCCATTGATCCCGGTACGCAATCGGACTTTTGCTGTGCCAAAGCTAGGTTTCTGTCTCATTGGCCTTGAGGCTTACAGTCAGCTGTGCAGCAGGGCCTAAAATGCATTCCCTCTGGTCGTCAGACAAGTACGTGATCTCCATCGTCTGCTTTCTAGTTCCTTTCGATGAGGATAACAAGGACAAGCCAGTATGGTTTTTGGATATCGACTATTTGGAAAATATGTACCACATGTTCCGAAAAGTGAACGGTAAGACGCTTCATGTAACTACTTACTTGATTCAACTTGTCATCCTGTTTTTCCATCGCAGCTCGAGAAAAGATTGTTGGTTGGTATCACACTGGTCCAAAATTGCATCCAAATGATATCGAAATCAACGAGTTAGTCAAGAAACATTGCACCAATTCCGTCTTGGTTATTGTGGATGCCAAACCGAAAGATCTAGGCCTGCCGACCGATGCTTACATTGAAGTTGAAGAACTGCACGACGTAAGAGCTTTGTCCGAACTGTTGTGGGTTCCGTTATGCTTACAGTGCGAATCCTTTCCTAGCCAGGGAGGCAGTCCAGTTTGTAATTTTGACTGATTTTTTAAACCTCGATTGTCCTTTCTCACTCATACCAGCCTATTTCCTGCCTTGGCGAGATGATATTATTACGAATGGCCTTTTTCTTTGTAGGATGGCACTCCTCCGATCAAAACTTTCGAGCACGTGCCCAGCGAGATCGGTGCTGAAGAAGCCGAAGAAGTTGGAGTTGAACATCTTTTGCGGTAAGGTTGTTTGGGCGAGTGCCTAGGCTGTCTTGCTAACTTTTTTATTTTAGTGACATCAAAGACCAGACGGCCGGAACCCTGTCGCAGCGTATCACTGATCAGTTGTCCGGTTTGAAGGGCCTGAACGCTCAATTATCCGATATCCGACGATACCTGGGCGAAGTGGCCGCAGGAAAAATGCCTGTCAATAATGCTATCGTCTTCTTGCTACAGGTTAGGAATGCTGTTGGTTATTTCTAATGCTCCCTCGGGAACATATGGTCACGAGAGAATTAGAGACCTCATGATTCAAGGCGGATGCGTTTCTAGAAAAAAGGGCAGTTAGCGAGCGATTCTGAATTCTTGCGGCGTTGTTGAAAACCGTTAGTTTTGACTGATGTAGGAAGCTTGCGGGACCGTACTTTATCTTTTTAACTGCTTGGCAAACACATTTGTAAATTCCAGTGTGCGGTTTAGGTTTTCTGGGTCATTTTTAAAATGGCCTCTCAAAGTCTCGCTCACAAATTGCGTAATGGGGCTGACATTGGATATGAGTTTCGCCATTAACAACGCTCATCCGGGTTCAGTTGCACTGTGCGGAAGTTTCGTTTTTTTCAGGATACGTTGAACTTACTGCCCGATATTGGTGTGCAGGAATTCGTAAGGTCATGTAATATTCAAATGAATGATCAGATGATGGCTATCTACGTCGGGTCTCTGGTCCGAGCCGTTGTGGCGCTTCATAATTTAATCAACAACAAGGTATGTTTGTGACATTGTCCGGTATCTGAACCAAGTGGTGTAGCGCTGAGGCTTGAGGGCATTCACTGAGGCTGATAAGTGCAGGGTGCATATGGGTTCAGAATCCTACATATATGAGTGCACCGGGATCTAAAGGCTCAAAAATAGGCGGCCGTAATCTCATAACTTTCGGACCTACAGTTTCTAATTAACTGGCTCATTTCCAAGGCTCTAATAAAAATCTATTTGTAGCTGTCGTTGCGCGATGCGGAGAAGGGAGACGGAGGAAAGGAGAAGAAAGACGAAAAAGATAAAGAAAAGGAGAAAGAGAAAGAAGAAACTGATAAGGCCAAGAAAGATGATAAGAAGGCTGCGAGTGAGCAGAAGTAGTTCAGTGAAGCGGATGTGAATTATCGCACTGGTAAGGTGTTTTGTGTTATTCCTGCAAGGAGGATTTCGATTTTGAGAATTACTATGTATGTTCGTGCTTTTTTCCGCCCGTAATAATTTGTGATAAACGTAATCTGCTTGACGGATAGGCTCAATTACGGGCGCAATCTAGTGAGAAGTCGCCCAGGGATAAAAAACGTCTGGCCTCACAAACGCTAAGCTAATCGTAAGCTGTGCCGAGTTAGACTCGCCCAAAGTATGCCCGTGAGCGAGCAAAGTAGTCCAGTGGGGAGGGGGGGGCTGCATATAAGGCCAATTTTGATCGATGCGGTTTTGAAAAAACGCCTTTGGCGATGAGATTAAGCTGAATGAGAAAAGGGCGGGCTGACAAGGGCGCGTTAACGGGGTTGTTGGCCGGCAGAGCTTCCTACTTCGATTGGCCGCACTCATCGGCCTAATCTGCGCATGTAGGAATATAAATAAGTTATTGCCTCTACTCGCACCATTTCCTCCTCGGCTGGCTCATATTTGGAATAGGAGTGAGTCGGTCTTGGCGCCAGTTTTTTCCAATCTCGAACCCCGTCCTCGCCCAGCTAGCTAGTGAAGAAATTTGCGTGCCTAAGTACATTATTCTTATTGGAAGACGGCCTTGTCTGCTCTTTCGTCACAAGGGTGCCAGAAAATCCTTTTGAACAGAAAAAGTTCACTTCACAGTTTGCTAGTGACGAACGACCAGGCGGTGTGTCGTTTCTCTTCATCATTCACTTTGTCCTCTCCGAGTCGTTCAAGTGTTTTCGCCGTGGCTCTTTGAAACTTTTTCACCAAGAAACAGGTGTGGCCTCGTTCGAGCAAGACACGAGGCGCTAATGTGATCTTGTAACTCGGTGGGATAGTGTTACCTGCAGCTCTGCACGAATCAGCTAAAAAATGGAGTGGATTTGAGTGTCGACTTGGAGGGTACTTATATGTCACATTTCAACCAACCCCTTCACTCGCCCATTCTCCAACTGCTAGAGCAGGAAAAAATGTTTTAGTTTATGTAATATGGAATGTTGAGGTGTGGTTTGTTGACGGTGGACGTACTGTCGGCTGCGAGGGTGTCAGGTGGGAAATTTAGCTAAGTGTGCTTATAGAGTCGCATAATAGTTTTTTTAAATTCTCTGAAGTCGCTTGAGTGGGAGTCCATTAATAATGGACTTTTATGGATAAAGGCTTCGAGTCGGGTTTGTGCAGGGTCAGGCGAGAGTATTCGATTCATTCACCGCCTTCGATCGCACGTCCCAATGGCCGTGACATAGTGTGAAAGGGCATCGCCTTGTGTCAACTCACCTTTCTCCCCAAGACACGCGCTTTACGAATCTAGGCTCGCTTCAAACACGTCAGCATGGATTTACATTTCCTGCTCCTCATATCGCTGGGACTTTTTCACTCCCATGAGAGCTCACAAGCTGCCGCCGATGACTCACTCGTCAAAATTTTCTCTAATCAAAACTTTACCAACGCATCGTTGGACATTCACCGGGCCAGTGACATGGCCGCCCCGCAGGCATCCATTTCGGATGACGACTACGACGAGATGGCTTGCTGGAATGAGGAACTTGACATCGAGCTGAGGATCATCGAAGATTTGATAGCTAACGGGTACAGCAAGCAGATACTGCCCCAAAAGAACGGCACGGATGTGGTGCTTGAAATACACATCAGCGACATCCCCCACATATCCGAAATTGGATCATTCTTTGAACTGGACATGTTCTATAGCGAGGTGTGGGAAGACAAAAGACTCGCCTACGGGGAACGTACGCATACGACTAGCAGTCGGTAAGATGAGTCGGGCGAGGGTTGAGGACATCCCATTGATCGATGCCAATAACCTCCGACTCCCACTGGTCGAGATAACCCTCCCCAGTCCCAGCTATTTGGCCGGGTCAGGTAGCGGACTGTGAGAGATCATATCAGGTCGCCGATCAATACGTTTAGTCTGCCTCCATCCCTCTGGCTTCAATTTCCCATGACCATCCCCATTATTTCTTCACGCTCTCTATTTCAGGTGCGTGAAAAACATGACCTTGGATCTTGACTATCTGCAGCGTCTGTGGACTCCGAACGTGTGCATAGTCAACAGCAAGTCGGCAGTAATTCATGCATCGCCCTCGGAGAATGTGTTCCTTATCTTGTACCCGAACGGGCGAATGTGGAAGAATTGCCGGATGCTCGTCCGAGCACCTTGTTCTATTGATTTGCGCAATTTCCCGTTCGACACGCAAACATGCAGTCTGTTATTCGAAAGTTATTCGTACAATTCTCAAAAAGTACGGCTACAATGGATGAAGGTGCCCAGTGCGGTCACCCTCATGAAGGAGAACATGGAACTGGCTGATTTCACTTTGATCGCTCACCAAACGGAAAAACTGACCGTTGAGTATCCGAATGGCCACTGGGATCAGTTAAAAGGTATGTCGTTATTGGGAAAAGATGGTTGCGCTGAGGCGGAAAGGAAGAAATGGCGTGCGGCGTAAAGCAGGTGGACCGAAGCGAACACGAGGAGCACCTCAAAACGTTCGTGACTGATGCTGTCTTCTCGTTCTTTTTAGCCACATTCGTTTTTGAGAGACGTTATGGATTTTTTATTTGGCAAGCCTTCGTCCCATCTTATATGACAGTGGCTGTCGCTTACAGTAAGCCTGGGTGCTACTGGGCTTATGCGGATAATGCCACGCTTCCCGTTTTAGTCACTTTTTGGATGGACCCGAAAGAGCTGTGCACGCGAGCCACCTTAGCAATCAGCGCATTCCTCGCCATCTGCCTGCAGTTCGGCAATGTGCAACAGAACCAGCCGAGAGTCTCTTACATAAAAGGTAATCATTACCCCAGTGGGATTGTTGCTGGGCAGTCGCCGCAGTGACAACTACCCAAACCTCCTTTCAGCAATGGACGTCTGGATGCTAGCCTCGATTCTGTTTATGTTCGGCGCGCTGGTGGAACTGGCAATAATTAGTTACGTTTCTCGACAAAGAGAGAAATACCTAGAAGCTAGCAGGAAAATATGCGCCAGCAGTCCGGCCGGAAGTCTCAGGCATATCGGACTCAAGGCCAACGCCCGTAAGAGATCGACTGAAAACGGATTTGAGTGGGAGATGTTGGCTGAACGTGATCGAGAAAGGGTGCTTCAAACCAGAGAAAATGGCGTATTATCCTCGCCAGCGAGTGCCAGCATTCGCTCTTCTGACGAGAATGGTACTCTCAGGAGTAAACGATCAGTGATCACGTGGTGGCCTATGCAGATGGTGGGAGAGAGGAGAACAAAGAAGCGGAAACTTCCCATGTCCCCTGACACTGTTGATAAGTTCTTTCTCTGCTTGTACCCGCCAGCGTTCCTGGCCTTTAATTTGTTCTATTGGTGGTACTATTTACCTCACGCCATCTGGTAGTAGCCCATGTTCCAGTCACATTGTTTATACCGGTATCTGTAATCTATTGTATGAAAGAAAACGAGTGATGGATACAGCTTGATAATGTACCAACTGGCCAAGCCTAAGGACAGCCTTCACGCCGTGCTTTCTCACGCACCCATGAAATGCCGAATTGCTTCAGTTCATGCTTGTTTTCTCACGCTAGCCCTAGTTTTAAACATAATGTTGCTGTCAATAACACCAAGCTCTCTGTCTGCTTCTTCTGTTCAAATGTCTGAGCGCAACTCGACATACCTTCGAGCTCTCACGATCAGAACATTAGTGAAACTGTTAAGAATGGTTCCCGACGGGCTCCATGCAAGACAAGCCCAAGTACAGTGTTTCTTTACACTATTTGCACTCTTGCACTCGTACAGTACGCAGCAATGCTTAAGAACACTTTCAATTCGTGGGGCGCAGTTGAAAGCCAACGGGGTAGGTACTGTCCGAGCAAGCAGACCTGCTTGCGAGGAGGATCGCAGGGTGATGAAACGGCACTCGGGTATCTTTGTTTTTCGAGGCAAGGTCATCGCGGATATGGAATTCTTGATATTACAAAACAAGAAGAGTCGGAATTGGGCACCTCCGAAAGGTAGGTAACTTAGGATTAGATATCAAGGTTCTTTGTAGCCGCTTCCAGACATATAAGCTAGTCATGGCGGCAGCGAAGGCGATGTCTTGAAGACATACAGCATAAGATAACACCGAATGGATGAATAATTCGTGGAAGACAGATGATGGCGGAGTTTCATTTGTACTATCTGTACTATCTGTTTTCCTTGGAAATGTACACGCGGCACTATGCGGGGCGTGGAAGGCGTGTATATTCTCAAAGAAAACAGGTTACATGCATGTTGAAATAGAATGGTCCAGTAGTGTTTGCTTGCCAGTAAGTCGCTTATAAATAAACTTTCTCTGGGCAGGAGTTGAAACAATAGGTCCCTCGGGTGGTCATAAACGATATTTATGGTGCGATAGATTTACCTCCGTCACACTGCTCATTTTGTCACATCTGATTTGCAGGTCACAACGAAGATAACGAGAGTGATGATGCTGCTGCGATACGTGAATTGTTCGAAGAAACCGGCTTCGATTCGGGGGACTTTATGATGATTCCTGGTTTTAGTATTAATGTCCACTACAAGACAAAGCCTGACAAGATGGTCGTGTTCTTTCTGGCCGAGTTGACCTCCCTCTACGCCCCTATTCGCTTATCGGACGAGCATTCGGACTACGCTTGGTTAAAATACGCGGACGCTTGGGAACGGATCGGTGAGTCTCACAGCGAGACCAGAGACGCCTTACATCACGTTCTTGATTTCCTAAAGAGCAGTAGAAAGTACAAGTGCCTGACCTGAAACTTGGCTATCAGCTAGGTGACCTATTGTTTTCCGATAACTGGTCTGTGATTAACCGATATAGCATTGTGATACAGCGGTTTTGTCTGTACGATATTGGTTGCTTGCTCCTTGGCCTGCTCGTAAAAACGGATTTGAGTTTCTTAATGTTCTATGCATTGGGATTGGTATCTACAGAGAGCTCTGTGATATAAAGTTTGCAGTTTGACACTTGGCGCGTGTAAGGGGCCTGCTTATGTTCTATCCTAGGTTCCTTCTAGCTTGTACCTTCCAACCTAACTCACAGTGCGCGCACTCTTGACACAAACTGTTGCTGAAGCTACTGGAATCTTTTCTAGCGCGTGTCTGATACTGTGGTGCAGTTCGTGCGTAGACATTCTGAGGGGAGGTGGCTGATACGACATCGATAGCCACTCAACAGGTCTTAATAATTCCTTGTTACCATCCTGCTTCGATGGTTGCACAGCTTTGTGCAGTAGGCCACTGTGCTGTACGGCGGGTGAGCAGATGGCAATGAGTGATCAGAACTTACGACCGTCGTTAGACCTCCTAGCTGTCTGTCCTCAATCAGTAGCTGTCATAGCCAGTCTATGTACGCATGTAGCGAGGCCTCGGACGAATAAGAACATTTGCCATCCAAGCGGGTTGTCCAAGCTAATGATTTTAGACCACCAGACAGACTTGCCTCAAATAGTTGACTTGCCATCACATTTTAGAGATCAGGGTTGGTGACACAAATGTTAGCATCTGTATTTCCATGTTCCGAACTGACACTTAGATCTATGCTTCGTACGGGAGACGTTAATCTGACCAGGTTCTAGCCACTCTGCTTGCACTTCTACGATAGTCTGATCGTGAACGAATACTAATTGACGACCTACGTGTCCAAGCAATAGGCAAGGTAACGAAGGCGAATGACGAATGACCTAATCATCAAGAAAGGCTGGATGGATAGCTTAAATTGGCATTCTTGACTTCATAGAAACTGTATTTTATTCTGTCGGAAAAAATGGGACTATTACGTTTTTAGAATGGCCTGTGCTTATCGCGGTGGGGGGGCGATCCTGTGTGAAATCACCTGGGATTCTATACCCCGAGCGTTAAACCTGTTTTGCTTGCTCAATAGCCATGTGCTTCTAGGGTGCGTAATAGCGGCATGGATCTATAGCACATAAATCAGCAACTCAGCCGCGGGGATAGCGATCATTTTTATTGTCTGGTTGTAGCCTAATTGCCTCTTTCTGCGTAACTTTTCCATATATCCTAGCCAGATGGCTGTAATTTAGTATTGTAAGCGTTGAGGTACTCGGCCTGAAAAAAGTCTCAGTCGGCTGTTGGAGCCCGCTATTTCCTACCGTCGCCACGACCCACTTACTGCTGTCGAAGCATCAAGCAAATAGCGGCAGATCGTCGAGCGTTTTGATCCTTAGAGCTAGCGACGCGTGCTGCTTGTGCTGATAAGCATTGCACGCTTGAGCCAACACCGTCGACTCCAGGGGCGGTCAATGTAGCGGTGTGGATTTGACTAGCGCTAGTCGACTAGTCAACAGTCGACAAATCGACATTTTGATTTTTGGACTGTAGAGGCAGCTAGCTCAAGAATTTTTCCAAAAACGAGACACAGCAACCAGGTACGTGGTCATCTCTCACAATCAGTCCTAATGAGGATATTGCTTTTGTCGTGATCAGTATGCCAGTCCACGCGCCAGTGTCATACATTGTTAAAACAGTAACGGGGATGAAGATGGAACAAGGTGACCGAGATATTCCTATGTTAAAATTGGCTTTGAGGGAACTTGCAATGAAACTGCACATCATATCCTTTCTTATTAGATTGCCAGAACGGTTGGAGCGAGAGCGGAGGCGTAACAATATTTCAAAATGATGACTTTGCGACCTCATTATGTTGTGTGGGCTCTTGTAGCTGTGATATTCTTCGCGTCTTTCCTCTATCTGAACAATACTCGAGGCCGTTTGAATCCCGTCTCTATATCAGAAATGGGTGGAAAAGAGGCGGTAGATCGAGCATCGGCAATCCTGGAGGAGGTGAAGGCAACCACAAAGAAGCCAGAAGTGACGTGCTCAGTGATTTTCTCCAGGCTATTTCTAAATTGGGTGACGGCATATCGCAAGTGCCTGGTCGAGCAAGTGGTAAACCAGAAGAAGACATATTGGAGTCACCTGCACGTAGCCGTCGACAAATGTCTCGGTCAAGCCACGTGGCAGTTATTCGATATTCACTATCTTCAGAACAGGGACGACGTCAAGCTGGCCATTTTGACTCCTCTTGATCCAGAGTAAGTGTCTTTTGGATCCTTGCGTACGCATCTATTTATGCATGCAGTGTTGAGTCCACATGCCCCCCCCCCCCCCGTACGCCCCATGCCGCGCTCACCTGTCCGTTGGACCCCTTTTCAGCTTTGACAACTGCACCGAGGTGACGTTGGGTGTCGGAAATGACATCGAGTCCGAAAAGAAGCTCTTGGAGTTATCACCGCATTGCAAATTTTTTGGGGCCGATCCTATTTTGGCAAGCGGTAAAATATTCCGAGACATAGGCACATATTTCGAAGTCGCTGTGGCAGCTGAGGCTGGCGTCCTGGAAGCTAGCGTATTAGAAGGTGGCAAGTATCAACCGAAGAATGTCAGCACAGTAACTCTGATCGATTTCCTGAAGAACTATACCAGACTCACGAAAATTGATTATTTGTTCATGGACAACGAAGGACCAGAGTACCATTTATTGTGGCAGTTTCTCCGAGATGGCCTGCTCGAACAAGAAGGAATCTCAGTTTGTCAACTCTCAGTAGAAATGCACGGTCCATTTGCATACTACGGGGTGAATGCCACGACCTACGAAGAACTTGTTTCAGCGCTAATTAATAAGTCTGCCTTCGTGCCCCTCTGGAGTGCAGCCCCCGGCTATCATGTCCGGTCATTTTATATGAATGTCGAAGACAGGTACTGCCTGGAAAAATTTCTAGAAGCCCGGTTCTGTTCCGTGGTGACCAAATGATCTTGATGTGAAAATTACGCTTCGACAATTCTGTACCTACCTTGCTATGGCATATTCACAAGTTCGTGCACTGAATCGGAATGTCTTCTCTTTCCCTGTTCCATATTCTCGTCTGTTTCAAACTTGTAGTGTATCAGACAAATCTGTTCATCGCTTCATTTCTTTGAGCTTGCGAAGAATGAAATTCAGTGGAGTATGCGCCATTATAGCGCCTTCCGCCCGTTCCCAGTATAGGCTCCAGTTGAGCTCAAGTTGAGCTTGAATTAAACCAACTCGAACTGAAGTATACACAACGACTGGATGAGGATGTATAGGTGCGACATTTAGCCTTCTTTTAATGGCATTTGACCTGCCAAGCTCATGTGCTATCTCCACCACACACCTGCATGTTTACTCGCTCAAAACCGTTTCAGGAGGTTCCTATCATACAAGATGGATGACTGCCAGGAAATCTCTAAGTCAGACTCTCTTTTGTAAACTGTAATGTATTGTGCTTGTTTCCATGGGTTTTCAAAATGCAGGTCGTGGTTTAGCATGTATGTCATATCTGATCCGCACTCAAATTATACTAGTGAAAATCTCTTTTTAGCATTGCGCCTCTACTTGGCTTGTTTGCGCGCCTACGTATATAATTATGTCGCACTTCTGGCCGAATTCGACTTGTAACTTTGTTCAACATTTGCACCATACCCTTTTCCGTTGAAGGTGGTTGGATTGTGAAAACTGCCTACTGGTAAAACTAAATCGCTTTAACAATATATTTACTCTACCAGGACAGTACATTTTGTGCACTGGAAGCTTCCGAGGAGTTGTGTGGGAGTTTTTAACTCGGTTCGACTGACAATGAGTCTGCATCGCAGTCTAATGTGCACTTCAACACAAGGCCAGTTTTGCTGTTTTGCAAATCACGTAAGTGGCAATTTTCGACTTATACAGCGCTGCAGAAATTCTATTTCTGCCGCGCATGTGTCTCTAATGAAAGAGTGTATGACCACGTTGTATTGTGCGTATCCACTCATGCGCAGTCAAAATAACGGGTCTGAGAGAGGTGTCTACTCGTGCCATCCGGAACAGATGAATACAATGTGGGGGTAGAACAGAATTCCAGGACACTGATAAACGATATCCGTGATGGATGTCAATTTTTTCGCATATGTTAAGTGGAAGTTTTAAACGAGAGTTAATCATATCATCGGGTACACGGGGGGGGGGCTTCAATTGGACATGCTCAATTAGAAATAAAAGATTAGTATACGCAGGAGGGCCTAGCTCCGTCTAAAGGCTCCTCACTAGCTAGACTTAGAATAACCATATCAATTCCTTATCACATTTCCAACAACTGACGAAAGGCGTCATTTCTCCCATCATTGACTTGAGCCAGCGATAAACCAATGTCTCAAATGATGCCACAAAACATCCCCCACCCAATGCATGCCATCAGGGTTTTTCAGTGAGCCTCCCGCACCAAACAGGCTCTCGGAAAATGTGATGGGCAAGAGCCAATGGACAATGCGATGCATCAAATGGTGGTCCTCGATTTGGGAATAGCACGATACCAGAATACCATTGACCAGTATCACTCCGGACGGAGTCAACGGGCTGTATCTTCCCTCCAAATCACTTTTTTCCACCTTTTCTACTCGTTCTTCAACATACACCCCATCCTTCATCACATACAGGCTTTGACCAGCCACCACATTTTTGGATAACACGGCTTTTCTGTTGGGTGCTACAAATACCAAATGCTCGTCGGATAATGTCACAGTTTTGCCACTGCACGTAGTAAATCGAAATCCACGAGCGTTTTTGGTCTCATCGCGGTGCAAGAAGCTGACTACTGGCTCGAAGGAATCTTGTCCGACCTTCACTTGGTCTCCAATTTGCAAGTGATCGACGCGTTTAATCCCAGACAAAGTTTGTACTTGATCAGCGCCATTGATGCAAGCAGCTTTTGGACTGCCACCGGGGTCGTCGGCACCTGTGGAAAAGGTAGATTTAGTTTGAGGCATAAGATCTCTCTGTTGGTTTGTAGATATTAACCATATTTTCTGCTTCCATGTTTGCCGTACGTTTCGCATCTACCCGAGAGGAACAGTGTTGCCGTGCAGTTTTATTGCTCGGCAATATACTGTAAAGCGGTAAAATCATCCCCACTTGATGAGTGTTTTGTTTGCGAAGCCCGTGCGTCATTGGGGTTTCTGGGGCAGAGATAAGATCGACACCAGGCAGGGGGTGACTTATCGTTAGTCAGCCATGATCTAATGACGGGGAAAAATTCTTTGTACCAGCGTTTATACTTCTGACTCCAGCCAGAGGGGGCATATCTTTCTCGTTTTATGGCCTTCAGAATATCACATCTTGATAGCCCGACTTTTCACCCAGGGGTTATCTCCTAACAGAAAAATCCATCCCAATAAAAAGCAGGTGCTGGACTCGACTTATTACGGCCAGTGCCATATTGGTCAAGCACTCACTACTTACCGACAAATACCACAAAGTGGAACGCTACTGCAAATGCTATTAACTTGGCCATATCGAGCACCAGTCGTTGTGCGAGCTCAAACTCGTAATACCAGATCTGCGTCTTCGGCCATTGTAAGTATCTATAAGACACGGATATGTGGGCGTAACTCGCAACAGTCCCTCCCTTTCAATTTGCACATTTCTGCCCACACATGGCCAGGTATCCTCCCATTGTTCCGTGCAAGACCTACGTTTATCCTGTTTACGTCGACGAGTGTATACGGATGTGTGGCGAATTCAGTCTTGGCGGTTTAAAAGTTACGGCCACTTATGCCGGTATCCTTTGTGTTTGGTGGTACAGGAGCACATGGTATGTATGAAACTGCACTGGGAGGCTTATTAGGCGTGATATGGCTAATATTATCATGCCCTCATTCAACTACTGATCGAGCAGCAGATCCGGTCGCCATGCAGTTTTCAGAGAGCAAAGAGCTGGTAAATCTAGCCATAAATAGATGGAGCCACAAGTTATTTACTATCAGGAAAATGATTGAATAAATGGACGTCCAGTAAAGTACCATCTCGACAAATAATTGGGCGCTGAATACCTCACATGTTTAATTTCATTAAAATACGGATGCTTTTTGAAATTTTTATGTGATGAAGTCCAAAAACGTGCTGTCTGATACCTGTTCATACTGTCAAATGGTTCAACCACATAGCTGTCAAGTGACCTGGTACACGATGAGTCTGCCGTCAGACTAAACTATGATGATCCGCATTTTTTGCAAACTGGATCAGTAACTCCTTAAAATTGTGCCGTCACTACACTACCAACGCATTACATTATTGGCCATCGCAATAAGAGGCTATGGCAAGACCAAAGGAGTCTGTTTCGCTGACCCCTTAATGGCGCATGTGTCAGTTTAGTCTTTTCTTATGACGACTGGAGCGATGGGGATGTAAAAATCTTACGTTAGTGTTTCCCAAACGTATTGCAGGTATTTTATGGCAAACATAACACTTTCACAGCATACCTCTCGCACCTCCCCCCCATCCCAATGATACTTGTGCTCGCGTTACATCTTCCCACTGTTTCGCCTCTACCCTTCAACTGTTCTACTGTACGTGCTTACTGAACCGGCAGCGCATCATGGATGCCAGACTCCGCATAGTCATGTGTCGGCTCAGTGTGCCGGCCCACGCATAATTGGCATATAGAGAATTGCTACTGCATTATTAATCGTCGGTTCTTGCTGGCCCGATAATAACAGAAGACCGAAAAGACACCGCGCAGGCAACATAAACTAGTTGCGTTGACAGGGAGCGATGCCACAACTTGAAAGACGGTTACTTATCCAGCCCGCACAAATGGGGATAAATATGGTTTATTGTTGGCCTGACGACAGAATTTCCATGGTCTGTTTCCCTTTCTTGCACCACATGGCAAAGTCTCCTTTTATCCTTGTATTGAAATACAATCGTTTAACGCTTGCAGATATTCAAATGCAATCGTTCAAAGTTATCAGACATAGTTGACATAACACAATGAGAGGTAATTAAACGCAGCAACACCTTTCATTCAGAAAATGGCTTCATTTAGGATGACAACGGTGATAACGTTTGGGCGATGAAGTCTTGATCCAGTGATCTATATCCGCCACAGGGGTCATCTGCTTCTACGTACTGTACTGGCGCGTGCTGTACAGTAATCAGCGACTTTCACCCGCAAAAAACCAGCGCCTGAGATGGTGCCACAACACGTCACCAGCCCAATGCAAACCCTCACTGTTACCCAACAGTCCGTCAACGCCAAATATGGCCTCTGAAGATGTGAAGCGCAAAAGCCAGTTGACAATACGATGCATCAAATGATGATCCTCGACCTGCGAATAGCAGGACACCAACACATTGTTGACCAGCATGACTCCAGACGGGGTCAACGGACTGTACCGTCCTTTTAGTTCTTTACGTTCGATCCGTGTGATTTCTTCTTCCACGTACCCGTACTCTCCACTTTTCAGCACGTAGAGACGATGACCGAGTCTTACATTCTTGGCCAGGATTGCCTTTGTATTTGGAGCGATAAACAGCAGGTGCTCATCGGAAAGGGTCACTTTGGTGCCACTGGTGGTGGTGAATCGGTACCCCATCGCAGTCCTACTCTGGTCGCGATGTAAGAAGCTAATGATAGGCTCGAATCGTTTCCCGCCAACGGGTACTTGGTCGCCCACGTTCAACTGGTCGATGCGTTTTGTATCTGATTGAGTCTTGACTTTGTCAGAGCCACTGATACAAGCAGCCTTGACGTTTCCACCGTGATCTTCGCCCGGGTGGGAAGAGACGAGATCTAAAATAGGTACCGTTCTAATTTGGCACCTCACAATCAGATCTTGAAATAGATAGCATCTATCATGGTCTCTTCTTTCAGACTCCGCTGACATTCTAAATTTATTGGCACTCCATAGCTTTATCACGATTCTACTTTCATAGTTCCAGTCTCACTTACTCGCATAAGACAGAAAGCACGCAAAGTATAGTAATACGGCCATGGGAACACTGCAACTTATCGTTATTCGCAAACTAAAACTTCGCGAAAACTGTCTTCTTCTTCTTTTTCGACCCAAATATATACAGCCGCTGTAGTCATGGTGCAGCAGTAGGTACGTCTTCGCGCTTGGGTGGATTGATTCCTGTCGTCACATTCGACAGTTAGGAACCATCCCAAAATAGGGCTCGGGGCATTCATTCACGCGTATTCTCCGCAGTCTTTGCGCCCACATTGGCGAACTAAGGTCCCATCATCATAGGCGAACTTATGATGACCCGACCCTACCCGTGCTCAGTTAGTCGAGCCGGGCTTAATTCTGACACCTCTTATCGAACTTATATATGAATGCGAACGCCGTCACACGTGGAACCACCGACCACGCATGAGTGGAATCCATATTCATGAACCCTGCTGATATTTAGCCACTACTACTACTAGCCGGAGCTGATTTCGTAGCTTCTCGTGTTACCAGTTGCGCCCCGAGGAGGCAATCAGCGAGGGACATGCCGAACTCTGAAAGTTTCACCAGCCAAAGTTTCAGCTTTGCAACCGTGTTAAGATTCTTCTGTTTTAAGTTGTCCCAACACCCCACATTAGTCAAATATCTCGCAGAATCTTCCAGGCAAAAGGGTTTGCAGCCCCTTGCAGATCAGCGCTGAAAGCTAAGAGTGAGTACTAACGCTTAAAAACTGATTACGCGAGGGGTAGCGGCTCATTGATGGCAGATCAAGTTGTCCTCCTATGAAATCACACCTTTAGTTTGAGTAGTGACCCACGGCATAACCGACTGTGGGCTCTGCGCATGAGCAGATACTGCTTACTGTGGCCGCGGCATAAGCAGTGCCAATGATTCCAGGCCAACCTCGTACATCTACTGCAATTCTCGATAACTGACAAAGAGGTAAAAACGTCATGGAGTAGAGGCGGCCCTTGTTGGAATGGACAGCCAGGAGGGCAAAGGAGAGGAGAGCTAGCTGAACTCCCCTGTATTCATGTCCCATCTACCTTACTTGTCCCCGTGGAATATGAAACCAACATCATCCAGTAAACTTCTATCGTGCTTATTTTCGATTGCCCGCCCTCTTCCCCTCGCCGTACTGCAAGCTGTTGCAGTATCACGGCTGCTGTACTTCTATTACATACACAATGCGCGGCGATGATGGCCAACTGATATTTTCGTACTGTAGCTGCTGCAGTAGATAGGCGCTGTATAAATAAGAGTGCAGTAAGAATGCAGATACTGCTAAATTTGTATCCGTCCATGCCATTGTGATACCGCCGTACAATGCGAGTTCAGTCGCAGCCTCAATTCAGTAGCTGCAACTGTGTGTATGTGTGTGTGTCAGCGAGAGAGAGCGGTTGCGTTGCCCGGTTTTCGACAATGGCTCCTTTGATCTTGAGCGAGAATCGAAGCACTTGGTCGGAATCGATGATGTACGCAAATGGATTCGCTATCTACACAACTGTTGTTCTTCTGGTCTTAGCCTGCGCGTGCCTAGGTAAGAAGGAAGATAAGGAAAAACAAGAGAAAGAAAAGGTGAGTCAACTATTTTAGCCAATCATTGTTTATTCTTCATTGTGCGTCATTCAGGCGGCAGGCTCTGAATCGCCAGCAGCTGGTGAAGGAGCGGATGCATCCGAGCCCAAAGGGTCATCGCAGAAGTCCGTGAAATCGCTAAACATATCGGGCAAAGAATCGAAGGTGCCCTCTGTGCAAATTCCGCCTCAGAAATCGATCGATGCCAATGTCGCTGCAGATGCGAACAAGAGCGCCGAAATGAAAAAGTCGTTGCAGCTTGCTAAATCAGCGACGGCTCCACCTTCCGCCAAGACACCACTGAAACTACCAAACCCGTCTCCAACTCCTGTTGCTCAAGCGCCAGAAGAAGCACCACAAATGGCCAAGAAATCCTTTCGACCACCGCCTGCAGTGAAAGCGAGCAGCGCCCCGGTTGCCGTACCTGCTGAGTCGTTGCCCAAGTCGACCAAGTCTGGGAAGTCGGGAAAGTAAACAGATTTCTTGCTTCGTGAAGCCGTGGACTGATTGCGATACTGTTGCGTTTTAGAATGTTGCCGTCGATGATCCTGCCAAAAGGAGGCCCGAAGCAAGCTCAAGGTAGCCCTAAGTTTTTTTATTTTTCTTGATTCTCATAAATAGTTCTTGCTTCAGTTTTCGCGCCGCCCAGACCGTCGATGGACCACGTGGCGTCAGATGACCCCGCTTATCGAAGTTTGGTTGGTTTGGACGACGCATTCGGCCCGACTCACATCGCTGGCTCAGCGTACGGTGCCGAAGGAAAGGGGAGTGCTGAATCGCTCATGCCCTCTACAGCTCGTTCCATGTCAGCTGTAGCAGGAATGGGTGCCAGTCAGGTGTCGAAATCCAGCGAAGGAGGGAAAAGCAGAGACAAAAAGAAAAAGAAATCCAAGTCCAAGGGGAAGAAATGATGGAACGACAATGAGAATCTGTGACTGCGAGGGCGCAACTTTCTTTCATGTATTGCGTTCTTCTCATGTCGGCAATTTGCGTTGAGGATATCTCTTGTTACCACAACCGAGAAAACGACAGTCGACACAATACTGAGCATGGACAAGTCCAGACCAGATCACAAAATCACGCCCTGCTCACCACATTCATCGGCTCCGAGGTAGAGCCTTGCTGCGGTGGGTGATCTTTGTTGCTCTTTTCCATCTGATGTACGCCGTGTACTACCCCCTCGTGCCTCGTCGGAGTGCGTTTGGCCAATTCCGCCGCGGGGCACCAGTGCGCCGTTGGTTGGATCAGAGTAGACCACGGCTAAAAAATGTCAATGTTTGCATGGGGCCATTGTCAAGGTGGCAGTCAAAACTAAGAGACGTTATCGTACCAGCTTTTCGCGATACACCTTGATTATCTGGTACACAGCAAAGCCGATCATCGAAAGCATGGGACCAGAGCTGATGATCCAGCCGACATCTTGGGCAGTGTCCGACATGATGCCGTGCAGCGATTCGCTGGGCCAGTAATGATACAGCGTGGAGACGAAGATGAACTAAAGACGACCAATAATATTTTTTGAGACTAATGGTCCGTTATAGGACGCATTTTGTAGCAGACACTTACCCCCATGAACATAGGAGTGACAGCAGTCCAAGTCAAACGCCAGTACCAGTTGGGATCCTTGTTGAGCATGCGCTTGATGTCCTGCATGAACACTGACAAGCCTAAAACAGGATTTGGGAAAAGGCATAAGACTCGCTGGTTTGTCATCCCTTACCGTAGATCCAGCACACCACGACAGCTTCGTACAAAGCCAAGAACATGACGATATACCCACTGGCGTAATCGTCCCAGATGGTGAAGGCTTCAATACCTCCCTGCAACAGACTCACGTTTTTAGTGTAGGAAGACTGAAATAGACATGGCAGCAGCAGCTGCCAGCTAGCTACTTATTGCCATACCTGCAAGCAGAACGGGATGCCGATCAGAAAGCAGAAGAGACATCCGATGCCCACGACCTTGTTCTTGTGAGGCACCAGAGAAGGGAACTGATCGATGATTGCCGTCGTGCATGTCTCATACAGAACAAACTGTAACACATCCTACGGTACGCGTGACTTTACGCTTACAAGTCAGTCTCAGGCTCACCTGGCTATCCAGCCCCAATGTGATCAGCATGAAGAAGAACAGGGCGGACCAGAACGGCGCACCAGGGGTAGTTCCCAGGGCCTCTGGGAAGGCAACGAAAGCCAGGCCTGAAATAGGGATTTGCCACACCTCGTTTTAGGCGCCATATGGGCCTTTACCTGGCCCAGAATCAGTCGCACTGTCAACCGTAACGTTAAGCAGCACGCTCAGGTACCCCACAATGGAGAAGGTGGTCAACCCGGCGAATGTGCTCGTGAACGTGTCCACTGCGGCCACGATGATTGCGTCCCTGAAAAAAGCTCGAACGAAAATAAAGCCGCCATGAAGGCTACCTGAAAATAGTAGGTACCTAAAAAAGTCGTTATCGAACTCGTTGTAGCTGGCTAAAGTAATCAGGCCGCCCTGCGCTGGTCCCAACGAGTAGAACACCTGCACTGCTGCCATTCGCCACACCTGAAAAACCAGGCACATACGCGTTTATCGCAGTTTTAACAAATCTAAGCTTACCTCGACCTCCAGGAGTTTCTGGGGTTGAGGAGTCAGGTAGAACAGAATTCCGTCCGTGGAGCCAGGAAGCGAAAGCCCGTAACCGAGCAGAATGATCAGTGTGACGTAGGGGAAGAGGGCCGTGAAGTAGACGACTTTGCCACTGGTCTGCACCCCACCCCACAGGCACAAGAACACCAAAAGCCAGGCTCCAGCCAGGCAAACCACCAGCAGAGGGCTCAACTGGCCAGGGCTATCGAACGTAGTGTCAGCCTGGGCGCCCAACATGTAGTAGCTGTGAAAAGAGCATTTAATTAACCAGAGCATTCTGCAGTGCCATATCTTCATAACTTGCCGAAAGAATTGTTCAGAAGCCGACATTTTCTTAGTTTGGGCAAGAATCGTTTGGAGCTCATCGGCAACCTGCCCGCTGTGGCAGGAACGATTGAAATAGATGGCACTGCTGTCGTTCATCGCATTCTTGCATTTGTTGTCTTCGATTCGTGACATGCATGCTATAACATGCATGCCCGCACTTTATGCTTGAGATGGCTTGCCCACACAGCATCCTAAAAAACTCTTGATGCCTTACAGGACGTCGTCCACGTGTGGTTGCATCCAACCCAGAGCAGCTCGGACCGAAAGGAGGCAAATAAATAGTAGAAGGCCCATGCGATGATCACGTTGTAGTAGATGACCACGTTGAACGTGACGAGGACCACCGCCCAGCCGAGACCTGAAAGCAGCACTCCATGATAAATTAGGCCGAGTCCACTCCGCTTCTTCGACAGAGAGTCCATGAATTTATACACATTCTGTCTTCCATACTGAATTCGGCCTTGGCCCATAAAATTGTCACTCACCTTGAAACAAGGGCGCCATTCGGGCAAACACTTTCGTTGGTCCGAGAGAGCTGAACTGGCCCATCGCGAGCTCCATGGCGTAGAGAGGCAGTCCAGAGAGAACGACCGAGATGGCATACGGGATCAGGAAAGCGCCTAAAATGAACAGCGTTTCTATAGTTCTAACTGCAGAATTCCTTGCCTTATACCTCCTCCATTCTTGTAAGCCAAATGCGAGAATCGCCAGACGTTTCCCAAGCCGACTGAATAGCCGACACAGGATAAGATGAACTGCAACTTGTTGCCCCATTTTCCGCGTTCATGTTTCTTCGATTCTTCCCTCTCGTTCTTTTTCGGCTTCTCCCACGGCCACGAGAATTTCACCATTCTGAGTTTGACTTGCTGACTGACTGAGCTGTGCGCTAACAGGAAGCAAAAATGGGCATACTGAAAGCTGGGACCTGCAATCAATCGTATGGTGCAAAAATAGTGCTCATCGTAAAGTGGGATTTTGTGTGTGCTGGGCAACACACCTTGACGCCCAGTTCTCCCACAAGTGGGAGCATTTGTACCACGCTGGAAGCCTGGAGCGACCAACCAAGTCTTCCGACCGAACTGTGGCTGATGCCTCCAGCTGCTGCTCTTACAATAGCAAGCTGTCTTGCCGGAGCGTGAGAGCATGAGTTGGCCAAGGGCGAATGTCGTCAAAACAGGGCTTGAATTGGAGAGATTTCTCGCGCGCTAAACGTTCGCGTCAGTGAGCACTGGTCCTCGCCCATTTAGCCACAGAGCGGCACATCCTCAACATGGGCCGCTCTGTGGACCTCGATAACCCTGTCTTCTTGCCCAACATTGCACTCGTCGTTAGTCCCGCCGGTTTCTCGGCATTCACTCATCCAACACCCGTTTTCATGAGTCATGGCGTCAATCTCCTCAAAGCCTCAACGCTTGACAGACTGTCGCGCGCCTAGCATTCAGCAGGTAGGTAACGCTGCGACTCTTGAACATTCGAAGCACCTGGTCAAATCCACGGATACACGGATACACAGTGTATCCGTGCTCAAATCTGTGTCGCCACACGCTTTACAATATCTCTGTAGTCAGTTTCCGTGCTTGGTCTGAACTTGCACGCTAGTACTAATGATGAGAACAGGGATACGGACAAAACGTCCAGGTTCTTCTGTACTGCTGTTGCTTCGATTAAATGGTTGCTTATTATAAATATCTGCAGCACGACGCATTTTAGACTTTTTCTACGTGATCCTCCGTACTCGTACATCCTCCGTAATTAGACCGGTTGGAGCGAAAGTGGAGGTGAAGCTTATCATTTTAAAATGATTTCTTGGCGATCTCATCGTGTTGTGAGGGCTCTTGTAGCTGTAATATTCTTCGCGTCTTTCCTCTATCTGAACAATACTCGAAACCGTTTGAATCCCGTCTCTATATCAGAAATGGGTGGAAAAGAGGCGGTAGATCGAGCATCGGCAATCCTGGAGGAGGTGAAGGCAACCACAAAGAAGCCAGAAGTGACGTGCTCAGTGATTTTCTCCAGGCTATTTCTAAATTGGGTGACGGCATATCGCAAGTGCCTGGTCGAGCAAGTGGTAAACCAGAAGAAGACATATTGGAGTCACCTGCACGTAGCCATCGACAAATGTCTGGGCCAAGCCACGTGGCAGTTATTCGATGTCCACTATCTTCAGAACAGCGACGACGTCAAGTTGGCCATTTTGACTCCTCTTGCTCCAGGGTGAGTGCTTATTTTGTCCTTGCTGTTTTCGTTTTTATTTATATCCAATTATGCGTGCAATGTTCGTGTGGCCTTGTTATTTTCCTATGCCACGCTCACCTGTCCATTGCACCCTTTGTATGTAGGTTTGATAACTGCACCGGGGTGACGTTGGGTATCGGCGACGACATCGCCGCCGAAAAGAAGCTCTTGGAGTTATCACCGCATTGCAAATTTTTTGGGGCTGATCCTATTTTGGCAAGCGGTAAAATATTCCGAGACATAGGCACATATTTCGAAGTCGCTGTGGCAGCTGAGGCTGGCGTCCTGGAAGCTAGCGTATTGGAAGGTGGCAAGTATCAACCGAAGAATGTCAGCACAGTAACTCTGATCGATTTCCTGAAGAGCTATACCAGGCTCACGAAAATTGATTATTTGTTCATGGACAATGAAGGACCAGAGTACCATTTATTGTGGCAGTTTCTCCGAGATGGCCTGCTCGAACAAGAAGAAATCTCAGTGTGTCAGCTCTCAGTGGAAATGCACGGCCCATTCAAATCGTATGGGATAAACGCATCGTGCTACGAAGACCTTGTCTCGGCGCTAGTCAACGAGTCTGCCTTCGTGCCCCTCTGGAGTGCCGCCCCTGTCTATCATGTGCGGTCATTTTATATGAATGTCGAAGATAAGTACTGCCTGGGAAAATTTCTAGAAGCCCGGTTCTGTTCCGTGGTGACCAAATGATCTTGATGTGCAAATTACGTTTCGAAAATTTTGTACCTACTTTGCGTTGACATACAGTATTCACAAGTTTGTGCGCTGAGTCGGGATGTCTTCTCTTTCCCTGTTCCATATTCTCTGTAGCTCAAGCTCTCGCAGCATATTCTCTATGTCTCAAGCTTGTAGTGCATTGGAAAAATCTGTGTTCATATACACTATGGTATTCTTCGTTATATTTTTCTTTGTTTACGAGAAGGGTTGATTCGAAATTAATGCAGCTGTGCTCTTGTTGACACTGAAGGGGTCATATCTTCATCTTCACTGATGCACTTTATCAGTGAACTGTGTTTGTTTCTGGACACCTAAGGTCGAACGATGTGGCGGGTTCTCAAGGCGGAAGCAGGATTCGAGTAAGGGGTGCGCAACAAAAAAGGTCAAGATTCATATACATTGTAAATTGTAAATTATAGGGATTTCGCAATAATGGCAAGATGGCGAAATGCCACAATGGCAAAGCACGTACAGGCATACCTTGACACACATTCAGGGGTTAATTTTCACCCTTGCACCCCCCTGGTTACGCGCCAGGGTTCTTGTCATGCAGCAACAGAAAATTCGGCTCGAATCCTGGTGCATGGTTTAACTCCCATCCCTCCGGGAATGATAAGCGAGGTAACTAACTGACAATGCCTAATCAGCGGACGATACAATGTCCCGCAAGTCAAAACAATATCAAGCCAGCGATCCCTTAGCCAAGGGGTCAATCCCGATCAATATTATTGTTAAAACGAATCCTAGACCACACACTGGTGCTCAGAAGTGATCGGAAGCGTTGAGAACCAGACATGTCACGCCATATTTTATCCATAGTCAAGCACCAAACAGCACACTCGAAGGCTGAGGAACACAAATTTGACAATCATTTTTTACTGAGGCGGGAGTCGAACGCTCCCCAGTAAGTGCGCACCCAGCGTGAAGGCAGACGCCTTAACCCGCTAGGCCGCGACCACCGCATAGACCAGGATCGTGGCCTAGCGCAACACAGCCCAGACGGCCTAGTCACAGCACAACAGTGACTCAACGATGGGCCAAGGGCAGGTTAGCGACGGTGTGCATGTAAAAATACTAATTGGCGAAGCTCTAAAGCGATGTATCCATAGTCAAGCAACAATGATGGAAAAAGTGGAAAGCTTACAATGATGAAGCTGATGGTACAGTGAAGTCATGGCAAGATGACGTACTGGTGCTGCTTCAGTTAAGCAGTGATGCAATCAATGATTAAAACAAGTAGACTCGAAAACTTGCAGTGACAGCTGAAGCTGTCTGATGCGCTGAAAGAAGCTGGAAATAAAGGGCAAAAAAATAAAAGTGAAAAATGTACTAGCTTTATCTGAATGCACTTATTGACCCATACTCCGCACCGCTTCACTTAACTCATAATTTATCGCATCATTTCCCAGTGCTACGGCTGATCCACGTACATTATAATACCGGCACTGACAATGAGAAAAATCATCAAATCGTTATGACAAATAATTACATATTGATGGGTTTTGATGATTCTGTCACGTTTTATCGCCTCCCCCCCCCCCCCCTGATCTCTGGAGTCAAGGTCTTCCATGAAATACACGGCGAAGTAACCACAGTAAGCTGGGATCTTATCGTTAGGTAGCAGTAAAACTTACGATTAGAAGTCTGAGCAACGGTCTGAGGAATCAAAGCAGCAGTCGTCAGGGCAGCAGTTTTAGTCTTCAAAGATCGCAACTCACTATGCTGACTGTAGAGCTTCACAGCCTGGGTTGCAATTTAGATTGAGATTGCCCTTGGTTTCTATCATGATAACATCAGCGCCAGACAGAGTGTTGCCACTCCGTCTTTGTCGCGCGTGTACCCGTTTGTCTAGTTCATGTTTGTTGTCGTCCTACGTGTTTACTGGAAGTGACTATGCACTGTATTGTATTTTCTCCATGTCCTAGTGGCTACCACAGCCCGTTCACACAGCTTTACAAAGCGTATGAGCATATATGCGACTATAAGTATCAAAAAGTGTCACTATCAAGTACAATAGTACTCATATTATAGATCCCTATCATCCCCATAATATCATGACTGCCCGTATCAGTGACTTGAAGCAGCCATGAACCAATGCCTCAAATTCCACAAGACATCCCCAACCCAGTGCATTCCATCGGCGCTCTTCAATGAGCCGTCCGCTCCAAACACGCTCTCGGATAACGTAATGGACAGGAACCAATTGACCATGCGATGCATCAGACGGTGGTCCTCAATTTGAGAGTAGCATGATACCAGAACATTGTTTACCAATATGACTCCGGACGGGGTCAAAGGGCTGTATCTGCCCTTTAGGCGTCTCAGTTCAACATGCGTGACGACTTCTTCAACGTACTGTCCATTTTTGGCCCGGTATATACGATGGCCAGCCTTCACATTTTTGGCCAAGCACGCTTTGTTGTTTGGAGCCGTGAAGAGCAAGTGTTCATTAGAAAGAGTCAATTGTGTGCCATTGGCTGTAGTGAACTGAAATCCCGAGGCACTCTTGGTCTCGTCTCGGTGTAAGAAACTGATGATCGGCTCGAAGCGGCCATCCCCAACGGCTACTCTATCACCCACGATCAGTTGCTCAACACGTTTGATGCCTGATGGAGTCTGGACATGATCAAAGCCATTGATGCACGCCGGTCTGACGCCACCTCCCACTCCCGTTTCACGGCTTCGTCCCTGACCTCCTGAAACGGACACCGCTTATATCTATCGGTATAAAGTCGATACACAGGCAGCGAGAAAATAAAGCACAGTAAAGCCCTTTTGCCAGAAAACGCCCCCAATCAAGGTCAGCCACTCTCGAACTATGATACCAGCCCCATGAACATACTTGTGAAAGGCAGCAGCATCAACAATGGAATCAGCAAGCTGATAGCCATCTTTTCGAAGTTGACTTGCAACAGACTCGACGCCACCAAGGCAAGAATACGAAATAAGTAGGAGACACCGATGGTTTCTTACTCGGTGTTGTAAATGAAGTTGGTTTGGAAATTTCGCTACGTGGTCGTCAGAAGTATATTGTCTTACAATTAAAACGACAGTTCCGCTCCTGCGCCCTTTTTGCTTTGCATAACGTTGCCGACTTCCCGTCTGCTATTGCCCGAACTCGTTTTTGGAGGCGGTTATTACTGACGTCTGCAATGATTGATGCCCGTCAAGGTTGGCTTAGAAGGCAATCTGACATTTTTAACAAAGAGAAAAGCGAAACTAAAGTAAAAAACAGCCGTAATCCTTCGAGGTGACTGGTCGTATAGCCTCTGCGGAACAAGACCCGTGACTGCCAGCCTGTCATTAAAAGGTACCTTCAAACATAAACTGGTCCTGCAATAATTTATGACCCAAACGCAAATGTTGGTGACGATTGGCCGACGGACGCACAACGACGTAAAAACAAACCGGCTGTGGAGGAAAGTACGGGTCGACTGATCAGGAATGGAAAGACAATACGTGCACTACAGAAACATCGTCTATCCCTAGAGGGGTTCATAAAAACATGAGCGAAAAAAGCTCCGAATGTTTGTAAGATACTGCTCTGTTTAGGAGCTCTAGAGCTACTTTTACGATCCATGTACCACGCATAAGTTGGTCTTACAATCAGTAAAGACATGTCATGAGTCTTAGGACAACCCCGAGTCCTAAGATCGTAAGGTCTACAGTACTGTGATGACGTGTAGACGGCCATGTCCTAAATTTGAAACATGTTCTAGATGGTTGGGAAAGTGGTCTGTATTCGACTCGCAGATACTGTCATTCTTACACTCAAACAACTGACTGCGAGTTCTCCCATTCGTGCTTACCCTGCACCACCCAGAAACCAGACGTTTGTCCGCCCTTAATTCGCACTGTTTTTAGCCCTCATCGCCGACTGTTTGAATCCTCGATAATAAAAGTTTCTGTCCACTTTCCTGCGCTAAACAAGCTTTCGCTACATCGATGCCGAGTGCCATGCACGAGCTAATTCTAGACTCGGGCTCGAATGTTTGCTGAGAAAAGTAGAACTCGCCTTGGCTACGCGCCTGTGCATTACCTGCGGCCATTTAGCCTCTTTACATTCTGCCATCTCTTGAACAGTTGCTTGCTTTCTTTGAACGAAAGCTAAGTAAACGAAACTTCCAACAGACACGCCGAGAACCTTCCCGACGGCCAAGCCGATTTTACACGTAAACAAGCCACGAGGATATAAACCAGACCTGGTGCAGGCAGAACGTCAGTCCAGACTGCTTCTCCCAAACAGTAAGCTGCTAAATACGAGTCTGCAGGTCGCAGTGACAGCATGGCCACCGACGTTCCCTTGAGTCATAGTTGGGCAGCCAATACTTGGGATTGGCCTTTGGAGAGAAACGACGGCGTCGTCAAGGTGACCAACACACCTGACAAGTTCGAAGTGGGGCTGGCTGCCGGAGATTACAAACCGGACGAAATCAAGGTGAGATGTTGTGCGGCTGCAGGTACCGGCTGAAAGCTAGGCTGCTTTTGCACGTGCCCGAGTCTCCACTCCGACGGGGATGAGCTCCACGTCGAGGTGGTCCCTGGTTGCTTTTGCAAGCATGACTGGCGACTACAGTAGCGTGCACGACTGTCAACTCATGGGAGAAGGAATCCAACCCCAATCTCTTGACGGGGGTTCCTTTCCCGTTCGGTGCAGACCGCCCGGCAACACGTGCAGGAATCAGACGCCCATGGTTCGAACCTGGGACCATTGGAAGGTCTTATCACTAACAAGAAGCCACTCGCAGCCCATGGGCTGATGGGA
The DNA here is from genome assembly GCA_030248295.1 of Mesodorylaimus sp. YZB2_4. Lineage (NCBI taxonomy): Eukaryota > Metazoa > Nematoda > Enoplea > Dorylaimida > Dorylaimidae > Mesodorylaimus > Mesodorylaimus sp. YZB2_4. Next base: position 1,208,771 of record JASANH010000138.1, on the reverse strand, counting down.
AGGGGGCCCATAAAACCCAGGTGCTGCTGAATCCCTCCTGTCGCTCGTCCAGTCGACGCTATCAGTCCTTCCAGCCCCACCGATCAGCCTTGACACCCTGCACCCACTTCAGATCAGCGTGATCAATGACGAATTGGTCATCAATGCTCGCCATGAACTGCGCTCGGACGAGCACGGCAGCGTGTCGCGTGAACTACACCGCACTTACAGATTGCCAACCGATGTTGACAAGGCCACAATCAAGTCCCATCTGAGTCAGCACGGAACCCTCCTCATTTCGGCCAATAAGAAGAAATGAACTTATCGCCGCACATTATTACAAGTTTTTCGGTTTTAGGATTTATCACGGTTACCCTCATCTTTTCGTTTCATTGTATTCAGTGCAGTTCTGCTTGCTGTGTTCAATGAACGGTTAGACTGAATGCAACAATTTTTTCCTTCAAGTTACTTACACATGGCGAATGAGCACACACTACAGTATCCCATACGACACCAAGATCTTACACAATATGAATTCCTAACCAGCCGTATTCAATTTAAATCATCAACAACAAATTAGAAAAAGCTCTACGCCACTGTCATATCATGCGTTACTACTACGAGGCACTAGACTGTGCATATCGATACCGAATTTGTAATCACTCCAGGAAACGCACAAATTCTCACCCGACTTTACTGGTTTCCAGTTTTAACGAATTCCAAGGATTTCGCAAGCACAGCAGACGTTTTAAATCATCGACGGCGTCGCTGGCTTTTTCCCAGTTTTAAAATGATGCTGCAGCGAATTATTTTTTACCGCTAAAAGGGTCAGGCAAGTTGAAGCACTTTTTTTTCGCACGGAGCTACAGTACATGCATGGACTGACTTACCTCCATTTGACGGAGTCGATTTGCTGCTATTAAGCAAGGATTGGTTTAAGCGGAATCTCGATTCATTTAAATGCGGCCGCAGATTGGTATCTTTTGAGGATGACATCGCAGAACTCAGGCTTCTAAACTTTTCAGAACCACTTGTTCCATTTACGTTCGTTTTTTCCATCGACGGTTTCTTTAGATCTACGCTATGCGTCTTGTCGCTTCGATTATTCAATTCCACAATACTTGATCGCAAGTCACCATTTTTTGTTCGGGTTCCATTCAGAAACTTCCCAGCGCTTCGACCTTTATTTCTCTCGACTGGCTCATTTTGCACTTTAACCGATAATCGCTGCTTCTTGACGGATGATTCGACTGCGTCAATCGAATCAGCAGCTCGCTTGTTCGCACAAGCCAAAGCACCATCGACCGTACGAGGTTGCAGGACCGGCATTTTTGACGATGGCGTTGGTACAACTGCGCGTGTTTCCTTTGCCAGACGATTGATCAGGCTTTGAATTTCCATCATTCGAGAACTATTGTTCAGCAAATACTGAGCTTGCGGAATAGACATCGTAGATTTGATTGAAGAGCAGGCCAGCTTTTTCTTGCCATTTTTCTCAAGAGTTTCACCCTTCGTTTGAAGCAACGGAAGTAAGTGTTGCGGTTTTAAATCGGCCATCGTTGCTGTCGAAGCTACAGCACTTTCAGTACTGATCGATTTTTCTTTCAAACTGATCCCGCTTTCCTGTACACTCTTTCCCAGTTTCGTCGACGTCGACGGCTCAGTGACATTCGCTGCATGTCTGACCGAAATACGTTCTTTTGGTAGTGGAAAAAGCCAATAAGGACGCTTCCGTTTGCAGGAGGGCCATAATTCTTCGTTCACGACATCGCCGCTATCGGACGTGCTTAGAATATCTTGACTTCCCAATAATGAACAGCGTTTTATGTGCCAGCCCAAACTTGAGGCCGAACGGTAAACCATGTCGCAAAAGACGCATGAACAGGGAAGATTCCGGATTGTAAGCAAAGATGACGTGTAACCATGCGTTTTCAAGTAGTGCTTCTCCATATCGACGATATGACGCGCCGTAAATTTACTGCACAGAGCGCAATTCCAAGCGACTTTTCTGTGAGGATATCTCTGATGTTCATACAGATGAAAAATATCTGTGGCCGAGAATTTGCAATACGGCTCTACACAACGATAAGATTTTAGCTGCTTCTCAGGTATCATTATTTCGTCATCCATACGCTTCACTTCGGTCCCCTTCTGTTTATCCGATGATTTGTATTCAGAAGCCAACTTGAAGCCAATATTGTACAAATACTCGGCCATTTTTGACGTTCTATGCACCTTGTCTTCATCGCCGCTCGCGTCGCTTTTGAACGTAAATTCAGATACTGGACGTTCTCCAATTTCAGACGCAGCAGCTGCAGGGGCTCCCAGTACCTGTTCGCACAATGTCTTCTTGTTCTCCGAACTCCATTCGACCAACAATCCGACGACTTGGGAAGGATGCACGCTGATCGATGCAGGTATCGCAAATTCTAGTTGTTCTTCGATATGCTTTTTGAAACTTAGTAGCGATTCCATTTTGAACGAGCGGGAACTTGGTAGAACGCGTCGCTGAGCTTCGACGAACAGGTCTTCAATGAACCATTCCAGCAAATCGACGATAAGATAATGTTGGCGAATAAGAGTCGGCGCATCTTCTCGCGACCTGGCGCGCGAAACAAACATGTTGAACCGATCCAACAACTCTTCTGCGGATTGAGCCACTGGTCGAGTCAGGTGAGGTGAAGGCACAGTCTGCTTCTCCAAAAGCGATTTGTAGCCGCTTGAGTTCGGAGAAAGGATCGAAATCGCCTTCTTTTCATCCTGAAAAGCCAAAAAGACTCAGTAAAGATTTCAATTCAGCTTTGCGTCATTTTTTATCTCACGCGTGAATGTCATGCATCTGGTTTTAAAATTCAATGTGCTAGACATAAAAGCACCATTATAAACATATTTCTTACCATGTCACTTGTTGAACCTGTTTTAGTTTGGGTTTGAGAGCTGATTATTTTCTCTGTAGACTCATATTTCTTCTTTGGAAAATGATCTGATGCCTTGTCTTTGAACATTGTGGCGGCCGAAGACAAAGATCCCGCACTGGCTTCTTTGTCGCTAAAATCAGAAATAAACGTTCAAAAAAAAGCATGGCATGAGGATTTTGAATGCGCCTAATAAAAATGAACAGAACACCATAGAGCTGTATAGTTCTAGATGTTTTATCCCCAATTCCGAGAGTAGAGACCAGTCAAGTGCAATTTTGCTTAAGATTAAAACATTCATTCGACATGTACATGCCACGAGGTAGGTACATGTTCCTTTAGTTCTTATGCATACCTGCTAACCGGAACGCAGGCATGCGGCTTTCGCAAGCTCATTCGCTGCATCGTGCGAGGTTGACAAACATTTCTTCCAAATAATCTAGTCAAGCATAAAAGTTTTGATTAATCGGAACTAGTCAGCTTTTGAAAGCAATCGATGGATCAAATTCATATAATCGCCACTTTTGTGTTTAATTAATTAATAACAAATTGCTTTCTTCACTGATGCAGCCGACCCATTTTAGCCCACCTCCTCGGATGCGTGTGGTTTTTAGCTGAGGCGCTCATACGCTCGTACTCTACTAACCTTTAAGCTGAAGGGTCTCAAAGTATGTATTCCAAATCTATAGGGGTGGCCCAACCATCAGGGAAAAGTAGTCTTACCAACCTACATACAGTGCAGGCTTAGCGCGTTTGTGTCTCAAACATGGTCGTGTCTTCAGTCGATCAAAGGTTACTTACTCGGGATTCTCGGTCACAAAATCGGTCAAAACAAAAGCCGTAACTTTGATACCAATGTCAAACACCAAACTTTTATCGACGTTATGCGCTGCCCCTTATTGTGCAGTTTCCTGGGTCTCAAAACGTTGGCATATATATGTATTTACATATATAGCATTTTGCATCTACCTATGTAGGTACCCAGGTCTGTGTAAGATCCGAAAGGAAAAAGGATCGCAGCAGGACTAACCTGAAGAAGAGACCAAAAATTATCCAGCCGCGACTGATTTGTCTCAAAGCCTTTTCAAAGCTAGTAGACGAGCAAATGTTCGAAAGAGAGTTCAAATCTAACCGAATTCCAAACCTGATATTTTCCCGCCAAAATGTCCCTTTTTTGTCGCGCACAACTTCGCTCTTCGTTCTACATAATACTTATAACAAAAAGGCGGTAAGTACAAAAATGGATTATTATGCTGTAATGATGTTCTAGAGCTGCAGCGACTGTGCGAGAAGTTTGATAAATCCTTTCATTTTCGCAGTGGCAAGTGGCGCTCGTTTAAAAAAATTTCCAATCACAGTTTAGAAGGTGGGTAAAACTTCTGTTACAACAGAGGAAAACATTAAAATTAGGAATAGTTATGCCTATTTCATCATCCACGAGGAATAATTCACTCGAATACTGTACGAATCTTGAACTCTTGATCGATCACAGTCTGCGTCTCTCCTGCAAACTTTTGATTTGAGTTTTGGTGGCTGTATCTTATTATGGCTGTGTCTTATTATTCTGTTATTAAATATCTTATTTTTTGACACTCCCTGTTTTCTGACTGTCGTGCAAAATTTCTTTGCCCCTGCCATGCTCAAACTTTGGGACGTCCCACCCACTACTGCAGCACGATCAGTGAAGCTTTCGGGTGGCGAAGTGAAGCTACGTACAGGCTTGTAATCTCTGTCACTTTACACTGCGCGCAAAACTTTTGGCCGAGCTTGTATGTGCAAGAATGACTGGACTGAACTTGTACACACAGGTTACAAAGATCAGACGCACACTGGTCGCGGCATCACAGCTTTACAATCAATATCAGTCCGAAGAGTCAGATAACTGCTGGTGTCCTCAGAAGTGTATCAGCTCATTTCACACTCCAAACCGCAAAACCAGTCATATTTCCTCGTAGGATTTCTTATCATCAAACCAAACATTGGGCAGTGTCCTGGTTCCGGTCGCATTGCTTGCAACTGGGTATGGCTGGCCCTTAAGGTCAGTGGTTATGTCACAGTCAAAACGAGTCTGTGGCCCAATACCAGTCTCAATCAACTGATTATTTGCAGCTCCACTAATTAGCGGTCTCTGGGGAGATGCGGGTCCGGAGAGATGTCGTATTTTATAGAAGGAAGGTCGTCGATATGCGAACTTTTTCAAATAAGTGGATGACGGACGAGGAGTTTGTCGTTTTTGGCAAGGAAATACCGAATTTAGCCAACAGTCGAACCAAAAGTAGCAACAACAAATAATGCTCCATAAAATGATCAAGAGTAAGGACATGGCCACAATGGCTGATGTTTCCATTAGTCAGCTAGCATCACAAATCGATCGTAATGGCCGTCAGCTTTAGGCCTAGTGATGCTCCAGGTCAAGAACGCATGTGGTCCCACAGAACACTCGAGGAACTAAACGTCTCTTCTGCCAGATCGCCAAGTTTGTGGTCGAGCTAGTTAGATGGAGTGCCGCAACGTTGCTGATGGAATGACGTGCGCGGGCACATGAAGGGCATGTCAACTGGAGATAGCGTATGAGGTGGTGGTCACCAGAGCGTGCCTGTTTAAGAAATGTATTGATCGATGAATACTCTTACACAGCACTGACACACAGAAGAAGGCTCCTTTTTGAGCGTAATCAGATCACACTCCAGACAGCCCCAGTTAGGATAGAATGAGGAGCATGATCGCGTTTAGCCCGACCATAAGTAGAACTCACTAAAAGATATCGTTCTTCTTACGATTAGAAAAGAACAAGCTTATGAAGGCACTGAATACGAGAGAAATGATGGGAGAAGGTTCGCCTGTTCTTGTAGCGCTCTCGCGTGGATAATAGTGCTCGCAATCAAATAAGCTATTGGAGAGCATATTGACCAGACTCATGAATATATTTTTATCAAGACTTAGGCAAATACTTACTCTTGAAAACGTACCACCTTGAAATTGAGACAGATAAAAGTAGGGCCCAGACTGTTTCCAACGTTGCTTAGCATCTCTTAGCAAACAATGACAGGCAGCAGAGTCAATGTCCACAAGTGCGTGTCAAGGTGACCTTTACACAAACTGCTCTCCCTTCCAAACACGGGATAACGTGACAAAATTAAAAACAACTACAATCAGTCTCGTTCTTTCTCCCTGTGGCTGTGGGTTTGTCTTGAAATTCCATAAGACTCTTGCATGGGGTCTGCGCGATGTGGTGGTTGCTGTTCCAAGACCATGGCAATTGTTTTGCAGCTTCACGCGTGGTCTTGCTGTCAGCAGTTTCGGCTTTATTCTGATTTGAAGGACAGTAAGTCCCTGAAGGTCATAAAGTGAGCTGCTTGGTGCCACATTTGCAGAAAGTGCCTTAGGAAAGAAGGTGGATGACAACCAGCAGTCGCACCAGAAGTAATAGCATCCAACTATGCCCCGTAAGATTATGATCGTTAGAGAAATGTATACGATTGCATACATTTCCTTTGCGATTAGTAACTTGCTGACCGTTCTCAGGCTTGCATTTGTGTGCAAGGACCTACCCGTACTTCGTTCTGAGAGCTACGAACTCAATCTTGGCCAATCATAGTTTTTTCATTGCGGCATGGTCAAACTGCAGAATTTTTTATTTCTTTTCAATTTATGGTTTTTGTGTGGATTGGAAAATTGACCCAACTTAATCCAGTTACATTCTGTAGTGCGCCATAGCCGAGCTAGGCGAACTAGTATGTGCTATCATACCACGATATCGGTATCAGGTCTGCTTAGTTTTAGATGGAAACCAAAATGAATGCCGAAAGCATGTCGTTTAAAATTTTGGACGATAGGATGGTCCCGTGACTTGGTCGACTCCCCCACTGAGATGATTCCCCCACCATAACCACATCAGGACCTTTTTTTCGCCTGATGGGGAGACACGACTTGTGTTGCAACAATCAGTACTAGTGTGATAGGCTTGTAGAATGTGGGCAGTGTAAAGTAAAATTTTGGTGCTGCAGCTCACGTGCAAGGCACTCAGGCTCCGAACTTTTTGAACTCCTTCGTGTATTTCAGTGAGGATATTTGACACACTGCCAATACGAGCGAATGTAAGACCAGACCAGTTTTCTCTGCTAATCAAGGCAGGGTAATTGCAAACGTGAAAGTGCTAGCACTGGAAATCAATTAAAAAAGAAGATATGCATTTAGCCAGTGGGACTTCAGTGAACTCACCAGTATGGCAGCTGCAGATTTTGGCAAAGCATTTTTCTCACTTACGAAACATTAGGCTCATTTTCTTTATCTTCGGACCAGTACCACCTAGGACCAAGCATCGACTGATCCACCGATCCGATCTTAGGGGCATCGGTTTCCGATCCGATCCAACCGCTGGATCGGCAGGATCGGCAACTGAAATTTTTTGCTCTGTATCAGCTGAAGAATGATAAGTGTGGCATACTATGATGAGAAAATCCCGTTTTTTCTCTCAAATCAGCATTCGATCGCACTTTACGCTCTGCTTATCTCTGCTTTGTCCTTTGGAGTAGCTGACAGAGAGTGACAGCGAAGAAACATAGCAGGTTGGTGAGGACGCAGTGAGTACGTCATCCCCATAAATCTAAAATTTTTTGAATCGGATCGGCCGGATTGGATCGCGGTGATGATCCAGACCCTGCTTATCGGGATCCAGGCCTAGGGTCGGATCGGTCGATGCTGGCCTTGGACCAGGCGAGAGTGGGCCAAGGAGCAAACTTTTAAGGCCGCTATTACAACATGGCATTAGCATGGCAGTCGAATGATGAAAAAACAAAATCATGAACTATTTGAGGTATATTTCATATCTTCCGGGATTAATGATGACGATTTGTGCATCAATGCTTTATTCCCAGACAAGGGCTCAAAATTTGAATAGCCGCAGTTTCTCAAAACTGATGGGGGGGGGGAGGACACGGTGGGGAATCGTCTCAGTGGGGGAATCGACCCAAGTGAGGTCGATTCCCCCACGTCTCACAATCGATAGGATAGGGCACAATCATTGTCAGCCTAATGCATGGGAGCACCCAATGCCAATATATACAGTATGTTCCGCACACCATCGCCAGAACAGCCCAGACTTTGGTATAAGCCCCTACAGTCAAGGAAGCGAGCACACGATTCATGCTTGTTTTTTATACCATTTCGTTAAATATTGTAGCCAGCATTCCTGGTTCCGTAACCCCCATTAGGGCCTAATGAATAAAAAGAACCATGAACACAAAAGAAGCAGTATTTCTATGAATTAAACAAATCAGTCACCCTATACTAACTGCTCGGGTGATTTTAATGACGGATTCTCATCCTAAAACTCCTCTTACATAATAGCAAGCAAGCATTAATCCTGAAGCCACTTGAATTACTATAACGATACCTAAAAATCTTCCGAATCCCCATAGATATAAGATATTTTTAGGGGCTCTTAATTTTTATACCTGTCGTAATATTCTCTAATTATAATCAGGGAGATTGATACTCTCCATGGCTGGGAGACATCAACCTGTCTGGTTGATGTTTCTAGGTCATGCATAGTCGCGAGACTAACCCGCCTCGAGTTGTGGTATTTGTTTTGGAGACTTCGGTCTCGGCTATCTCCCGCCGCCTGAGCGTGCTGGTTAGAATATTATAAAGAAATAAATATAAAGAAAAATATGCCCCATCTGATACAAAAACCTACAATACTTTCGAGCGGTTTCATATAGGAATCAATACAGCAAGCAGAGACGAGCTTACAAAACTCTCCTGAAACCCTTTGAGGGGACAAAATATGTCTGCCCTCTCCATTAAATCTACGAGCCTTCTTCGGAGTAATCGCCACAGATCACCTTGTTTTCCTTCTCCTCACAGTCCTGTCCTGAAAACAATGTCTAGACTATTCATTGACTGGTTCTCGATTTGCATTGATGCTGCTTTTGTGCCTGTCTTTGAGTGCCCTTTGGTGGTCCTCTCATAATCAATCGAGAGTCTTAGTAAACGGCTGCTTCTCTGTCTTGTTAAGGGTCGGCTCTATCGCGGGGCGGGCAGATCACAAATGCATCTCTGTGCTAAATGCTGCTTCTTCAAGTTTTACAGACTCGTTTGTTTCAGCACTCCTTTCACTTCCCCCCCCCCCCCCCCCGAAATCCCTGACCATGTGGCACTAAACGAGATCGTGGTATTTATTCCCATGATCATCCTGTTTGTACCAAATTTACAGTTTGATGCACCCCTAGAGTTATTTTTCACTTCCCTTCCTTTTTTCTTATCTCTGTGATAGTCTCCAAGCCAGCAACTGCATATCTGATCACCTCCTATCTTTTGCCGTCGCTTATCTTATATGGGCCGTAATTCATGTGACCGAAATGGGCCCCGTGGCCTAGTCCCGCGGTCTCTGTGTCTCATTCAGTAGTGACGTCCCAAACCGTCCAAAACAAATCTAAATAAAGTCGAAAACAAAGTCCAGACTAAATAAGCTTCAAGTTTTAATCCAAAATACGTGCAGCTTACGAGACCAATGGCAAGGCTGTGATCGAATACAGGCGTCCAGGTGATGAGGCAACGTTGCTGAGGCCACGGAATCAGGATTCTTCTTTTATTTATTTGATTCTGATAAGTGGCTCTCCCTGATGATAGTGTAGGACCTTTGCTATGCCGAAGCCTACATCTCGAGCACTGGGTCGCTCTGCAGTAGGAACCGAGCAATCCATTCAAATTTCGAGTCGGTCGTATTGCTCCCGGGTATCATTAGCATAATCATCAGGAAAGTCATCGCTAAAACAAGGAATTTCAGGCCCGAGGGACTGAAGAATCCGTACATGAAAAGAACTTATTCGAGGCCCCGTGTTCGTGGTCTTTCACGAGTTTAGCCTAGACTGGAACAAACATCTGATCGTCTCTTGCGGGAATCAATGCAGGTAACACTACTGTATTGTACAATCCAATCCACAGCAGCCGGTTCTCCCTGTGCTTGGCCAGCTTGGCTCGGGATGCTGCAGCAGCCGGCCAGCAGATTGCCAGCATTGCGCAGATTTTCACTCGACATCGTAGTCACGCCAGTGTGCTGGGGGTGCCCTTATCCCCGCCTCTATCCGTTCCTCAGTTTGGAACATGTGCTTCTAGTATGCCAGTAGTCTTGCCCTTAGCGCCAACTTCCGTTTGCAGATCATATGGAATGCAACATCACGGATGCGACTACAGTCTCCGCCCATTGTGTGGCCGTGGGGTCGCATTTGTATTATGCATGATTTGGCCAGATGAGTTGTCGATAATGAATCGACAGAAAATACAGCAGAACGGACGCAACGGCCAAATCTAGTTGGTTTCTTGCTGTGCAAATTGCATAAAGTTGCTGTTTCATTTTGAATGCGGTGTCGCATGTTTTCGACTCCTTTTGCATGGCATTCGTTGTTGGGGTCAGTCTCGTGCTCAGTGATTCGAAAATGAGTCAATGCTATTGTGACCTCTGTGATGGATAATGTGGTACGTGATTTGATTGTTCTTGCCCGTCAAATCTAATCAACGACTACGCATCGAAGGAGTTCAAGCTGAGAACACAGCGGTTTTAAAACACCATTCCGTCTACGCAAAATTCAAATCGTTATGCTAAAGGCCACTGATTATCTAGCATTTGATGTTGCCTCAGTCACTAGCCAATTATTCTTAGCAGGCACCTTTATTGTGGCTCATTAAGCTGGAATGTTAGCCAGCTGCCTCCTCTCGCATCCACGTTCTCCTCGCAATAGCCAGCACGATCTTTTCGCAATTTCACCATTTGTGCGAAAATGACATTTTTTAAGGTCAGAACAACGTCAGCAGTTCACGGTGTCTCAGCGCATGCTTCGTCGACGACTTCACAAACAACTTCGGTTCAACAAAAACGGCTCCGAAATTCTAAACCTAAAAAAACCTGCAAAATCGCATACTCAACGTCAGACTACGATGTCACGGATCGTCTTCGAGGTCACTGATCCGGTGCTGCTGCTTGATCAATCAACACCTCGACCAGGCGAGTTGCACGAGCAGAAGAAAATGCGATTGGGTGTCGACTCGAGCAGTGCTATGGGCAAAAAGGGAATTATTCTCATTCTTTTATTTAGGCACATCCTGGTGACAATGTCTAAGGTCTATTTTTAGAAGTGCGTGTTGTCTGCCTAGAGCAGATTAAATCCTGTTTCAATGAATTCGTCATCCTGGACGAATACATTTCAGCCACTTGTGCTCTCTTCTTATACAACATCCCAAGCAGGTCCTCCTTGGTTGGACGTAGTCAGCCTGCTTCGCTGGCCTGATACATTTTCATTGTATTTATGCGCACTGTCATTGTACGCCTTCGCATGGGGCATTGGATGCAGGCGTGAGATCGAAGCATATACATGTGGGCTTCGAGTAATTTTCTGTAGAGCACAAGGGCCTCGTCGTCGGCTTGTCCTCAAAGGTACGAGTAGACAGAGGCCATTGATCGGCTCCTAGCGAGCTGTTTCTACACTTTTACTCTGCGCCTTCTCCTGGCTCTTATCATATTATTTTCTAGTTTATCTTTTTCGGGCCGCTACATCGATGGTGATTGTGAGTTAGAGTGACGATTAGTGAGTGATCAGAGGCTTGATCACGGCGTAAAGTCGAAGTAAGTTAAGACCTTCCGACAACACGGCATTGCTTGTGCCAGGTGGTTGAATCCTTCACCTCCAATACACTTGCTTGAGCAGGCATAAATTGTCCTAGCCAGATAAAATCCAGTTTCTCGTCCCACTATAATGCACCCAATTGTTCATTCTAGGCACAAACAGGAGGGACTGTTTGACAAAAAGTGTCTTTTCTGTTTGACACCCATGCACACACTCAAAATATTCACCTACTATAAGATTACCTTCACCTACTCTGGAGCTGCTTTGGGGGACTCCGATTCTATACCTGGGACATGGGCGGCAGGATTGTTCGACTATCTACCACCCTCGTTATGTTTCATAGGTGACCGCGCTCGTCTATCGCGCATGCATGAGATCATCTGTCGATGAGCGTAGATGGTGTTTTAGATACTGGCAGGCTGTTTTCCCGAATTCTCAGTGCTTCATTGAGACAAATCTTGATCTGAGTTATTTACGCACGTCTTGTGCACAGGGGCCACACCAATACGTAAAAGGCAAAACCGTTCGTCGAATCATGTCGAGCGTTGATGATGGCGGCGAAATACAAACGAATGTCCTGGCCGCCATAACCGGCTCTACGACGTGCTGTAGCAGCTGGCACAATCGACACTGCATCGACGGAAGCCAGTTGGAGGCGAGCAACGGGCTAGCATTCACCCTTTCTAGCCCAGACGACCATGCATGTGTCTCGACGACGAGCTGTGTTTATGGAACCCCTTTGATCATCGATTGGCGTCGGAGACGCTGTCGAGACGAGACGGTCGAAGAGAGCGTGCGTCTAGGAGCCTTGAACCTTGTGGCTTCGACTGAGCCTGGTACGTATGCGTCCTATTCTATTAGCTAGCAACTGAGCTAACAACATTGCTTGCCCCTTCTGCCTCCCCCACGCTGGCGAAAAACGAGTTGGAAAAAATGTTCATTATCACTTTCTCTTCTCGCTGCCTGTGTAGGGTTCTTTGGCAGTTACGTATTTCATGTTTGGAACAGGACTCGACTAGGCATACGGCCCGAGTTTTAACCAAACGCCGTACCTAGGTCTGCGGATCGTTAAATGATTTATGCGCTTCCAAATTTCACGTTGCGCACAGTGGCATTTACTTAACCTGTTTCTTCTTGTGACTGTAGTCCCTGACTTACTCTTCATTTCCTGAGTAGAAGACTGAAATTTATAGAAATGTCAGAGAGTTTATGAAAATTTTCCAGAACGAGAGGTATCTTACGCTAAAGCGACTCCTGGCCGAGTCTGGGCTAGAGCCCCTCGAGAGCATCAAAACCACTCGCTTATTCTGCTGAAGCGGTCATGCAGCCATTCTACCCAGTATACTGATCGTGAGCCTTCTCAAAGTTTCTTTGCCAAGATTGTATCTACCGCCATCCGCCCATTTGCTATCCTGTCTGTCATCTGCCAAGTGCATGATGCACACATAATCAGTCGACGCGCCTAACATAGCTACTGTATGTCTTCATTGCTCCAAGCCCCATCTGCGCTGGCGAGCTTATCATCAAGACGGCGAAATGAAAACAATTTCGCTCATACTTCTAGCAAACAGCTCGCTTTGGTGTGGCAGCTAATTTGACAGCACTTTTAATCGATAGCTCTGGGAACTGGCACTAATGAGACGACTGCACTCCTTCCGGGCTTTGCGCGGGGCCTCTCGTCAACATGCTCGATATAACTATGGAATAGCCATTGTTTGTCCTTTGCAGGCGCCATCGGCTGCCATCATTCGCCGCCTATGTTCAGTGAAAACGGGCCGGTTCAAACATACAAATACGTAGGGTCACCAGCCACATCCCCCACTACCATTCCCAATTCCCCCTTTCATCATTCGTCTGATTCTTCAAGGATGACTGAACGCGACTCGACTAGATCCTTTAGCAATATCAGCCCGGGAAAACGGAGCCGTAATCGTGACTCCAATAGGCACGTCACATTTTCTGATCCCGAGATCAGTCATATATTGATCACGCACGAGGAGCCGGTACTATCCGATCTTGCGCACTCACCAGTGGCCAGTGTGGACAAGCCGTTGACCATTCGACGCTATTATCTTGCCGATGCGAGCATCGTGGATGAGTTACGGAATCTGAAATTGTGTCACTGTTTGGATACGCTGGAGAATTGGGCCGAGATGTATTACGATACACCGGCCAGTTCGCTATCTAGTTTGGAATGCATACTCATGAAGGACACGCGGGCATCCAAGTATTGGAAATTCTTCTCCTTCGCTGAGGACAACATCATGGAAATCACTACCGACGAGAAGGAGATCAACGAGCCATTGAGTCGATTGGTGCCCGCCGCCCCCAACGGACCCAAGCAGATAGGGCATACCAATAAACATAGACGAATAATCGATAGCGAGTCACTGAAGCCATTTTTCGCCATTCGAAATATAATGGATTCGTTCCTGACTTTGGAAGACGGCACGTATTTGAAAGTGACTGTCACTGACTATGGATTCGCCTGGGTCGTAGTCGAGAGACTGTGCATCGACGGTGAACGATTGGCTGATATCACCTTGGAGATAGACACGCTGGCTAAAACACTGGGTAAGGGTCCTGCTACAACCTCCCTCAGCCATCCATTGGCGAGTGTAACTGAGAAGTAGAACATTGGATTTACTTTAGCAACACTTGGCCCTTCTGGACCATGTCCATGGTGTTATGCTTATTATTCTTTTTTCCTACTCTAGGTCTCTCCAGTCTGGCCAACTACGACCCTATGCGTTATCTTTGATCAAAGTTCATTCACGTCATTTCTACGAACATTTCTTCAAGTGCTATTCAGTTTGTGTGACTTCTTGTTGAGGTAGTTCTGAGCATCAAATGCTCTACACGTGTTCGTGCAGTTTCTGTACAAGCTCATTTCAGTTTTTTTCGTTATACTATACCACAAAAGACTGTTCCGCCAGACATTGCGTGTAGGGTGCCGTGACGTGCGGGATTCGTGCTTTGATTCCTTGTTGGTTGCTCAGGCGTCTTTTTGTATCCACTTTTCTCGTCACTATGATGAGCCACGCTGATGTGCCGCTGTCTGTTTGTGATAGGAGGTACCTACTGGTAGAGTTCACTTTCTTGGTACCCTGCGAAAAGCTCTTTGGAGAAATTGATGAATTTCGCTGAAATTAAGGAATGTAACTCTCATAAAGCCTCTGCACTGCACTAGCTTGTGTTCTTTGAGTTCTTTTGGCTGTGGTTCTTTCACTTCGCAAGAAACGACACCTAACCTAAACGTACACTTGCTACAGCCTTATAGTTTTTGTCTTCTCATGTTCCCCGTCTTCACTTTGTCACACCGTCTGCGATTATCTCAAGCTACCATGAAGACCGTACATTTCTTATGAAGTCAGCCAACTGAAAAAGATGAGCCTCACTATCTGTCCCATCTGAGTCCCCAAGCATCAGTGTCTTCCTGGTCTGAACGTGTCAGAGGACAGTATAAGAGCAGATGCGTTCGGGCGACCATTGTGTGATAGCCCGGTCTATCCGTACATTGTTGGAAGTCTGTTCTGTTATTCATCGTCTTGCTTACCTTGTTCAACCTTCCCATTATTTCTTGGCAGCATTACACAGACGATTAAAACTTCCATTTTCGCTCCCTGCCCAGAACAAGACCACCTTTCTTTCGTCGGAGTAAGCAGCGAAACAACTTGGCCGATCCTAGCGTTCCATTCGTGGCGGCATAATTGCATTGACCGTGCTAGTCTCGCCTTTCAAACCACTTTTAAAAGAAAGCTTGCTTTCCCCGAGAGCAGTCTGATCTGCTGTGGGCGGACTGTAGCCAGCTATGACCATATCATATCCAGATAACTTCCTTCGGGTGCTCTTCCGATGGAAAGGTAGCGCATGGAAGGCCGTGTGGAAGGAGATGCTGTTGTGGTTGAGCCTTTATTACGGGGTCCGCATCGCCCTCGACTTTGCGGTGATCGAGGAAACGGATAAAACTAGGGCGAAGCAGGTCATCGACCTCTTCAACACGTTCACTAAGAAGGTGCCTTTGGAGTTCTTGCTCGGTTTCTACGTGGTACAAGTGGTCAATAGATGGTGGAAGCAGATACAACATGTGCCCTGGCCCGATGATATTCTGGTTTGGATAGGTGCCTTGTGTCCGAACGATGATCGGGAGTCGAAGTTACGAAGACATACAGTGGCCAGATATCTGATCCTTTGTGAGACACTGGCGCTGCGATCAGTGTCGACTCGGATTCGAAAACGATTTCCTAATCCCGAACAATTGGTCGAGGCGGGCCTGATGTTGGAACACGAGCTGAAGTTGTACAAGGAGTGCCCATGCCCGAACATGCGCTGGCAGCTGCCCTTGGAATGGATAGTACACAGCGTCCTCCTGCCTATTACGGGCACAGGGGAGGGCAAGATGCCACTGGTCGTAGCAGGCTCCTTCATCAACCACGTGAATACGTTTAGAGCTAACTTGAGAGAATTGTTCATGTAAGCTCGCTCATTGTTATGCCATCTCTGTTAGAAGAGAGAATTGCTGTTCCTTGTAGGTACGACTGGATTTGCATTCCATTAGTCTATACACAGACGGTAAGGGTCACTTTCTGTTCGTTGAATGCATTGAATGGGTGTGGGTAAGCTATTTTCATACACACGGAGCAAAGCCAGGGCTAGTTGCTGTAGGAAAGGGGTACTGTGGGTGATGCCAACGGCTAACTTTGCTTTCAGGTCAGTGTGGTCGTATACGGCTACTTCGCAATGTGCTTGATCGGCCATCAGTACTACGGGAAGGAGACGGATATTTACCTTCCAATGCTGACCATCCTCCAATTCTTTTTCTACGTCGGGTGGCTGAAAGTAGCGCAAGATCTTATGCGTCCATTTGGGGAGGTATGCTCGGGTAGCCTTCCTGATTTTATCATCTGCCAGTCACCCTTTCAGGACGATGACGATGTTGAGCTCAACTGTATCTTGGATCGTCATGCCGCCGTTGCCTTCAGCTTAGTTGATCACGTGTGCAATACCAATCCCCCACTGATCGAAGATGGTCTGTTTAAAAATGCCAATAAGGGCGGTGGAAATGCGGCACCTTGCGTGAGGTTACCCTACTCGAAGATGTCACTCAAAGCCGCCCGTGACCATCCGCCTAAACTGCACGCCACAGTCAACATTACGGATAACGAGCAAACGGAAATGGTCTTCAGGAAACCGACTTGGTTTCGCCCTAACCTGGAGCGGGCAGCCACTGTGTCCGGAGGAGAACAAACCGATGGCCCCAACTCCACCAACAACTCTGGTCCGCTGAGACGTAGCAGGTCGTTGGGTCTGGCGCAATTTCTGAAAAGAGCTACAGCACCAAAAGACGCGCAAGAAGGTCGTAAGGAAAGCTCCCATTTCTGAGACTGTTCTAATCATCCTGGGGGTGTAGATACTGAGTATTATTTGATTATGCATAGAACTACGTAGGTACTTTCGGCTCATGAGTAAGGAACTCGTCTGTTTTGGCAGTTGTCATGACGTTTTAATGAAGTAATTCGTAATTTTTATTAATAATAAACTTCTTCCACTGGCATGCACGTAGGATGCCGTTGGAAGACCAAAGTGATCCTCGCGCACGACAGAGACTGTGTGCACGTTCCCAGGAGGAGGTAAGGTTCCTTCCTTCCTCAGCACTCATCGACGAGTCTAGCTGGGACTAATTGACTATTACATACCATTCTTGACTGTTGAGTTGAGGCCAGGAACTGCGTCTTCAGATTCTCCATCCTGACAAAAATGAGCGATACACTTTTTCCCCTTCTTAGCATTGGGTACTAAAAATTATTCTGCAAATGTCTTTGTAATTGTATTGTATGTTCCGCTGTTACCAATCACTTATTTACTGTAGTTACTAGTGCTGGCGTTAATAGGGATTGTATGCACATGGGCACCGCGAAAGACAAAGGCCCTACGACAAGTGAGTATGTACTCGTTAGGACCACTTCAACTACATGCTGGTGAGTCGCAGCCTACAGTAACACTGGCGACACACACAGCATAGGTATTTTCTCTAGTTAAATTACAAGCTGTTTCAGTTCACAGCAACGATTTCCAACATCAGGGCACATTCTAACTTCAAACGACACCGCCTCATCTAAACCAAAAACGTTAACTAACGGCAGCTTAACCTGTCACACCCACGAAACTTTCAAAACAAATGTGCAAACTCCCGCGCAGCCGAGTCGATATCGGGAAACTTGAAATGGTATCCAGACTCCAAAGTGCGTTTGGGAGTAACTTTCTGACCCGTCAAAAAAAGCCGCGCCCTCTCGGGACTGAATAATGCCTTTAAATAGAATTCCGGCACGGGAATGATGGCCGGCCTCCATAACGCTGACGCATAGGCCTTAGCCCATTCCTTATTCGTGCATGCCTTGGGAGCCACGGCATTCAGAACACCATTAACTGAATCCTTGTTCAGCGCGTGCATAAAAATGCCCACCACGTCGTCGATGTGCACCCATGGCATCCACTGCTGTCCACTCCCCAACGGACCCCCCAATCCGACCGAGAAAGGTATGATGGTTTGCTTGACTACACCGCCTTGCCGTCCCATGACCAGACCTAAAAACGATAAGCTAGCACTTTGGATTAAGAAGCAGAACGGTTCCTCCTACCAAGACGAATTATGACCCGTCGAGTCGGTACATCCGCTGGCAGGTTCCCAGCAGCTTCCCAATCTCGGCATAACGAAGTGAAAAAGTCGCCATCATTGCCGCCCGGGCTGTCTTCCGTGTAAGCCGCCGTGTCGCTGGCTGGATAATAGCCTGCAGGAACAATGTCTCGAATAAGTCAAGCATGGGCACGGAAAACGGCCTACCCACTGCAGACGTAGTAATAAAGACTTTCGGTTTTCGTTGAGCCTTAACGATGGCATCGGCCAAAATTTTTGTCGTTTTTATGCGACTATCGTAAACTTCCGTTTTGTACTTGGGCCATCTGAATAAAAAGCAAAGGTGAGATACTCACTGTGGCTACCTAAATGCTAATCGACTGGTAACCTGAACTGTTAGTCTTCGATTATACAGTACCGCGTTATTACTGACCTTTGGAACACATTGGCTATGTTGGCACCAGCCAAATTTATGACAGCATGGCAATCGTCCGGAAGACCATTCTTTGCGATCATACCCTGAAAGATACATAATCCTCAAAAACATGAGCAAGTGGTCTGTCCAATACCTCCAAGCCAGGTTCGACCGAATCACCTAACCGGCTGGAGCGAACGAGGACCATAATTTAGGAGCAGAACCAGACAGAACGAGGACCAACCTGAATCTTTTTTGCGTGCCTTATACTACACCGACTGACAGTGCATACAGAAAAGCTACTGGCTAAAAATTTCTGGTGAAGGGACATCCATGGAAAAACTCAAAGCGAGAGCGTTAGAGAACGAAGAATACAGTCTCCGCAATTTAGGCCATCGAAATGGCAAGTTTTCTTGCGCGTCTTCTCTCCGGGTATGCACTAATAATGCTAAGTGTCTCCTGGTGATTAAAGCTATTGAAGTTTACTGCAACGTGTTTGGTCTAGTCTGATCAAGGGCAAAAAGCTAGTGGTTTATTTCTGTTCTAGTTCGGCTACAAAAGCTGGCTGGCTCGGCCGAAGCTGGCCCTTAACATATGCTCCCTCACATCATCTGCTACCTGCAAGTCAGCAACAGTGCGCTACCGACTAGTCAACCCCGTAGCATGACCATTCAGAAGTCTGCCTAGTCATTGACGTCAGCCGTCAGTGCGCATTATCTGAACGGACTCTATTCTGAGAAAGTGCTCATTCGCATGACAAGCGCCTATTCCAAGGGCGAAAATCTTCATTTACCCACGACAGACGACCATCGGGCCCCGCGTTTCGAGAGATAATTTGCGCTTTGTGACCACTCTGTTTCAATGCGTTCAGCAGCGCTGTGCCAACAAATCCACTTCCACCACCTAAAACTGAAACCGTCTTGACTCCCGTTTGACAAGCTAAAAAATAAACGATTGCAAACTTATCGACAAGAATGCTCATCCTTTGCTCGAATCGAAATTCGTAGTTCTCACTTTCGATTTCACCACTCAAAACACGCTTGCTTCTACTCTACACGCATTTGCCCGGATGCTTACTTCTATTTTTGTTGTGTTGTGCGCATGCCTTGGCGCTTCTAGCAAACATTTCACGGCACGTTATAAGAACCGATTCGAACTTTGCCAACCCGGATTTTGCAAATGTTAGAGATAGTCTTGAAGGGATCATTTGTGCCAAGCAAGGGATCACAGTACAAAAATGACATGCATCATCGGTCATCAGTGTCACACGTTAACCTTCTGTCACTCCCAAACCGCTCACTTTCTTTCATTTCTCCTGGCCAAGCATCTGCTTCCAGATGGACAGGAACTCTAAAATAGGAGGTCAAAGGGAAGATGTTGTACAGCGTACGAGCTACCCACTCGCGACCAAACTACCCACCTTTGAAGTCGATCTTGCCGTCCTTGTTCTTGTCGTACTCTTTGATAATGAGCGCTGCTTCCTTGTCCGTCAACGGCGTACCCAACTTGGCCATGACAGTGCGCAACTCTTTCAATGAGATGGATCCACTCTTGTCCGTATCGAACATCTGCACACAAAACTTTGGCCTGATGGAGGTAGGGTGCATGATTGTGCTTACCTGGAAGGCTTCCCTGGCTTCTCGCTCCATGTTCGTTTTGGACGACTTGAGCGCACGAGTCAGCATGGTCAGGAACTCGTTCAAATCGATCTTGTTGTCGCCTGGAAGGCCACTACGCTAGTCGAAAATCATCTACATGCCCATCCAGCCTATTCCTCTCAACTCCAATCCAAACCATCATGAGTTAAACTCTTACGATTGGTATCCATGGACCTGAGCATGACCTTGGCCTGGTCCATGGTCACTTTGCATCCGAACTTGTCCATGGCTCGTTTCAGTTCTTCTATGCTGACCGTGCCGTCATTGTTCATGTCCATCGATTGGAACTCGACCACAAACGCTTTCATTTGCGACTCGGTAACGCCGTACTTGGTAGCCTACGAATCTCAAGTTGCCGAAATACGGCCAAAGAAATCGCATCTTACCAAATCTTTTGTGTTTACAGTCTTGGTGCCCATGATGATCACTTGAATTTCGTCCAGAAACACTAACCGCGTCTTCGCGAGCGGTCGATATCCGCCTAAACACACACTTGCGCTCGGATATCGACTGCCGAAGTGTGTGAGCTGCACTGCTATCTATACTTTACAATAGGTACATTCTTGGCAGTCGCTTCAAACGCTGATTTCACTCTCGCCTTGTCGTCAAGAAGATAAACCAACTTTTTCAAAATTGTGATTGAACGTGGTGATTGATATGGCCTGACACACGAATAGCATCCATTGATTTGGTGCATCTGCTGATTGGCTTCACTATATTCCTCAAATGGTGTCAGTTAATGAGCAGAAACGTCACCGTTGGTGCGAATGCTAAGCGGCTTATCGGTATCGCGAGCAAAAATGGACTGTTCCGCTAACAACCATCCGCGTTCAGTAAATCAGATCCTGGCGTTCGTTAGATCTGTTACTGGTGCTCTCGTGCTTAAATCGTTATTTGACAGTTTCGCATAATCTTCTTTCAGTATCCGGCGGACACTACCGCTTGGACTCCTACATGGCTAGTTGCATAAGCGTAAGCAGACCAGTTGTTCATAAGCGGCATCTCCCGTGCCTCATAATCGTCCATCAGGCGCCATAAAGCAGGCCCAGGCACTTGCCTAATTGTTCATTCTGATGCGCTTTTCCAAATTGTGTGACCACGTATAAAACAGCCCGTCACTCTGACTTGGCATTGAATCCCGCACGCTCCAGCTCGACTATTCGAGCGATTACCAGCGACTCGAAATGAAATCGTTGGTCCTCGTTTTGGTCTTGGTGGCCTGTGCGAATGCTGACGAAAGCGTAGCGGCCTATGAACAATGTCTCAATGATGTCATACTGTTGAAAACGTGTGCAACGGGCCAGGTGGCCCACTATGAACAGGAACTGCGGCAAGATTTGGGCAATCTCACTGGGGAACTGATTTCATGCTTGAAAGAGTTAAGTGGGTTTAAAACTTATGGCGGCCAGCTGAAAGCTAAATGACCGTTTTAGGGATGGTGTTCAAGAATTTTGCAAGCTGAATGTCTCGTTTCTACTGGTGGGCCAACCAGGAGGACCACCGCCTGGTTCCCCGCGTCAATTCGGCGGCCCTCATCCATCATCCCCACATCCACCGACTCCTCCTCAGGACTTTAGCCCTAGGTTCCAACGCATGACTTTCCCTACTCCTGATCCCAAGATGGGCCAGTGCTTCAGCGGAGTGGAACGAGACTTCGGTGCCTGCGTCGTCAAGGCGGCTGATATACCCAGAGATGTCATCAAGGCTCTGAAGACGCGTATGCACGAGCTGCAAGGCCCTCACCCGGGTCCACAGACATCAGGACCAGGTGGACCAGGTGGTTTTGGCCCCCATCCAGGAGGTCCTAGCGATTTTGGACCTAATCCTACTGGAGGACCAGGCGGACCCGAATTCGGGGGTCCTAGCTTTGGATTTGGAGCACCAGGGGGTTTCGGTGGTCCAAGTGCTCTCGGAGGATCCAACGGTCCAAACCCGATACAGTAAGTTGTCTGCATGTACGTTTCTACCCGTAGCTGATATTCTTGTTCTTCCAGTTCCTACTTCGTCAACGGGTCAATTCAAGACATCAAACAGAAAACACTCGAGATTTGCAACGGAAATCAAGAGGCCGCCAACAAATTGCTGAAATGCGGATTCAACGCAGCCAAGGCTCACTTCACGTCCATTTTTGCTATTTCGCACCCACTAGCCATCGTTTGTCGCGCTGCGGGTGCGTGCGGCACTAGCAAGTAGGTCCAGGTGAACAGCACAAACACCCCTCCAGAGTCCAGACCTCTCCTCTCTTCACCATTTTCAGACCTATTTCGGAAGACTGCCAAGGCAAGTTGAAGAAAGCGGGTAACGCGTTTTGCAATTGTCGTGAACAGGTTCCTCAGTTCTTCAAGAGCAACGAAAACTGCACTGAGCTGGCCGATAAATTTAAAGGTGCCGAGACTCGCAGATTCCCTGAGCACATGGACTTCTGCGCTCACAAAGATCAGAATATTCACCAGCTCTGCCATGACATACAAAAGAAGATGGTTGCGATCCGTGAAAAGATTGACAGTTCCAGGCAATAGCTGTTTTGGGTCAAGCTACTGCCATCGCCTCTTATTGTAGCTCTGTAGTAGGGCATGTAAAAGCAAGGGCCTTCATGAGTTAAATTGGAGGCAAAGGCACCCGTTTATATTCATGTTTATGTTTTTCCACATCACCCATACCACGCCACGAGATGGACACGGAAAAGGCACACACAAGGCATTCGACCAGGCACACTGGGCGTCTGTCTCTCACACCTGGTACTGTGTGCGGCCGCGTGAGAGCAGTGTTCGACCAGCAGCCGAGCAAATCAGCCTATGTAGACTGTGTCACTTCACCCTCGAGTGCGGTCGGAGATGGGGTAAAACATGAACATGAACATATTCTGTCAGCAGCGCCATAACGGCCCTTAGCAGCCGTATTATCAAAAGTACAAATGATTATTTGAATCGGCAATCCGCAGCAGCTGAACAATGCAAAATCCCACTTTCTGCCAGGAGCTGGATGTCGCGAAGGTTAAAACAACTTTTATGACTCGCTGATCGAATGTTCAAAGACAACTCTCGATAAGTCCGGGCAGTGCTCTGTACCCATAGGATCCGGGCGCAATAGTTATCTGCCAGCATTGCTCAACACTGACCTCGATTGTGCGAGACACAGCATGCATACATATATGCCAATTGGTAACTTGCTCGCAGTTACAGTAAGCAGCTATGTATATTCAGGACTCGCTGTCTTGCCCATGTTGCGTTGCATGCACCCATTTCATCTGTATACACACATACTGTATTGCTCCGCACTGCAAGCTGCAGCGGAATCTTGCCGCTGCGATATTGGGAAAAAAGGGTTTCTCGCAAGCTATCGTTTATTTGCAATAATCTTCTCGGGAAAACTTATTGTCATAGGAGCGACTTCCAAAACGCGAAACTCCTCCTCAGAGAATGGTGTTGGTCATAGACAATTGCCGAATACAAGCCATAAGACGAAGAAGCTAGATGGCCAGTTAATGTTCATAATTTACCACATGACTTATGAAACACATATGCGCACTAAAAGGTGAAGGGACGTACGTACATACACATAATTATCACTGCGCCTTGCACATAAGACTCAGAATCCGGATTAATAAACCGCTCGAGATTTCGCCAGATCGACAATCGAAGTCCAGCGACCAATCGAGTCCCGCCAAACAAACGCCCGCATGTTCTCATTGTCAGATTTTGAGGGAGAGCAAAGCGTGATCACTTGTAGCAACTGGTCAAAAGAGATCGTTGATGTCCTTGGACCAAGCCAGACACACCGTGCGCTAATGCGAATAAAGGGACATGCGTGCATATATCGACTGCGATATACAATGTTCTATCTATTGTACAGTGATCTCTGTCTTTTGGATCGACTTTATGCAGTGGCTTGGAAGACCACTTGTCTTCAGGGCATGATGCGAGCACACACTCCATTACCATCACATTAGTCTCCACATCTGATCCTCTGTGTGATTTACAGCAGCAATAATGGATTTGTTCGTTCAGCGTTGTCACTTTGTTCTCTGAGTTTCACTTCTCTTCGCCCATTCGCGTATATTATTCGCTTTCATAAAGTACTTTCCTGCCCACATTCAAAAGCCTACTAGTGTTTCACTTCTCTCCTTTTTGCCTCCTTCTATGTCTGACCCTGACTGAGCGGTTATTTAAGCACGACCCCTCAACAGTACCAAAAAGTCGTCTGAGCCATTCTGAACCTGCATTTTTTCAGCACCCAAGCTGAGTTCTTGCGGGAACAATGCTAAGTCAACATCCGACAGTGCCCCATTTCCTGTGTCGTAATAGCGAATCGTTTCGAGTCCTGTCGTCGATGGGAGGCTTAATTGTGTGTAAACAAGGAAACCGAGCGCATACCGATCCTGCCGACAAGAAACACGACTCCTACTTATGCGGACCATTGCTAATAAGAAGGGGTCTCTTACACAATCTAATAGCCCCATGAAACCGTGACTAAACCCGGTGACGAGACGGATAGAAAAGCCTAGAAGACCCTGTCTGCATATTGTATGCGCTCATGTTCTGACATCCATTACAGCCTCGCGGCTTGTGACAGAGTAAACTTGGCCGGAGTTTGAAAGCCATAACGTATTCCAAAGATAGATAGCCCTGGGAAAGTATTATGCGCCATCGGGTAAGGCCAGGGAACTGACTGTACGACGAGTCGACAATATTCTTGGGAGTCGGCTTCGAATGAGTCCTTCATATACAAAGCTGAACACACCATCCGAGCCGATTATGGTCGACGGGTGCAGGCAGTGACGACGATACCACATCCGCCCTCAGCCAGTGCTCGTGTGGACTAGAACGAGAAGTGTGCGTTTGACAGTTGTGCACGGCAGAGCGAAGATGACCATCTCTTATTCGGATAACTATTTCAAAATTTTATCATATTGGAGAGGCAGTGCGTGGAAAGCGGTCTGGAAAGAGTTGCTGCTTTGGTTAACTTTCTACTACGCTGTAAAATTGATTCTGGAATTTGCACTTTCCCCTGCCAGCCAACAGGATGCCAAGAAGGTGGTGGCTCTATTCGCCACGTACACGGACAAAGTGCCTTTGCAGTTCTTGCTCGGTTTCTACGTTGGTAGGTGGCTTGCTTCAGTGCCCTACCACTTTCAACCCCTCCTTTAGTTTGCTACGTTTCAGGCCAAGTGTTAACCCGATGGTGGGCTCAAATCCAAAACGTGCCGTGGCCTGATGATATCATGGCTTGGGTATGCGCGCTGATTCCGGAGAACGATCACGAGGCCAAACTACGACGTCATACTGTGGCGCGGTACCTAGTTCTGAGCGAGACCCTGGTGTTGAGAACAGTCTCCTCGCGGATACGGAAGAGGTTTCCCACACTGCAAGTTTTGGTAGATAGCCAACTGATGACGAAAGAGGAGTTGGAACTGTACAACAAGTGTCCTTGCCCGAACACGGGTTGGCAATTGCCATTACAGTGGGCCATCAACGGTGTGTTGGTACCGCTCGGAACACGGGCCCAGAACCCAGTCACCCTTGGGACTATGGGTCATATGATGAACTGCTTCAATTCGTTTCGAGCCAGCTTGCGGCAGTTGTTTATGTAAGTCCTTTTCGGTACCGAGATGTGTACCCACTATGTTTGTGTGCCAGGCAGAGCCCTTGCTGGCTGAGCAAATGACTCTTAGCGCCCACTTTCCAGGTATGACTGGATCTGTATCCCCCTCGTCTATACCCAAACCGTGAGTGTCGTTGTGTACGGATATTTCGCCATGTGCTGCATAGGACACCAGGCCCTGGGCACAGGCTCTGACATATTCGTGCCAGTATTGACTATTCTACAGTTCGTGGTAAGCACTCCTATACTCAACCCTCTCCACTCGCCCCTGCACTCTTCCTTTCACAGTTCTACGTCGGCTGGTTCAAAGTGGCGCAAGACCTGATGCGACCCTTCGGAGAGGTACAGTATGCTTGAGTGTGCTGTCATACCTCAGCCTGTACGTATAGTAAGTCCATTTCAGGACGATGACGACGTGGAGCTCAATTATCTCCTGGATCGTCACGCAGCCGTTGCGATGAGCATGGCCAACTATGTCACTACAAACAACCCCATCCTCTCAGAGGATCCGTACTTTGAAAATTTGGGCAAGACAAACAGCAACGAGCCTTTCACTTTGCCTTACTCCAAGCTCTCACTTTCGGGCACCCACGATCGCCCTCCTAAATTGCACGCTGCAGTCGATGTCAAACAGCCCGAAGAGCAATTGCAAATGGCCTTTAAGCCAGTATATACCATCCCAATCTCGGCACCAGCTTCGGGTGACGGCACAGCTTCAGCCAGTTCCATCCCGCAAGTGAGCACACGAGAGTCCCGAACGTTCCACCATCGAACCCACATTCTTTCCTCAATCAAGAGAAGTATACGAAAACTGACTGCATCGAATCGAGAACACGTCTATTTCTAATTTCCTTCTCCAGCTTTCCCACCTTTCCATGCGCTCATCGGCTTGTGCGATGTATGAGCTGATAGTTCATAAGCATTCAATGAATGATGCTCGTTCGACAGACCGGTTATGACTTGTGTACATGCTGTATGTGTGCCCGTCTGCCTTCTTTAGTCATTCGTATATACATTTGCAAATGTTGCTTCGTGGTCGTAATGCAATTCAGATTGCTCGTATTTGTCGGATGACTGCTTTCATCAGTTTTCGTATAAGCAAGTCATTGCCTCGCATACATTAGCTACCAGCGTGATCACGGACCCGCGTTCTTCCAGTGGCATGACATGGAAGTAGAACAACGAACGGAAGCGCGTCATCTGACGTTTTCGATTCGAAAGAGACAACGACTATTCTGACACTGCATCACTCAAAAAAGATGTTTCAGTCAGAGACCGGGTCAGGGCTGCCCTGGGTTTTTGTAGTGCAAAACATCCATCAGTTACTCCCTCCAGTGATACGAACCTGATGCATAATCGGCTTTCATCCCACCACTCGTGTAGCTCCACTGAACCTGCATTCATATTTGCTAGTGAAGTTGCCTGCTGACGATGACCAACCCACATGAGACGTAACGTCACTCAGCGTTTGACCCTGCCTGCACGTGAGCTGAGCCCATTTCGCCTAGTCACACCGTACAAGCAAGGCCGGTTCCCCCCCCCCCCCCCCCCTACACAGCAACTCCCCTCAGTGACTCCATTCTGCTTTAATGAAGGCACGTTAGATTAGTCGCGCGTCTACTGGGGCAATAAAGGAGATTGTAACCTGTGCCGGGCCTGCCTACCTACTCCATTGGCTCCGTCTCTCCGCACCTAGAATGTACCAGGTGGCTTTACCAACCAGTCTCTATTGCATTAGCCAAGTCTAGCCCATCAGGTAACGCTGACGTCACTCACTGATCGTTCATAACGTCATGTCCATAAAGGGCCACCATAGGACGAGTATCAATATAGCCAAATCCCCATTTATATTGTGGCTATAAGCAACACCCTATGCCCATACTTTACCACATTCGACATCCAGTAATAGTCATAACTAGAACACCAACTAAATAGTTTCAATGCCGATCACAATCTACCACACGAAAACGACTGGTTACTCAGTTAGTAAGCAACTAGACCGCTATTAGCTACTCAAGCAGCGAGACCCTCACAATTCATTCATGACGAACAAGGGACGCAGGATCTGTTTGGCCATAGCTGCGTGGATCACTTCCACACACCCGACCACGACGCGGTGCTTTTCGTCCAACATGGACTCAAACTTGGCTTTCACGTCGTCGTTTGGATTGACGAATATGGAGTAGGTACGATCAGGATTCATATGACTAGCCGTCTCCACCATTGGCAGATCCGATACCGTATCCCCGCATATCAGGACACTGCCCGATGCCAAATCCAAACCGCACTGCTCCAACATGTAACGAATCCCATCCGCTTTCGTCCAATGTTCAGCATCAGTCGTTTTCAAGACCAATTCCAATTCTAACTCTAACTGTACCACTTCGAAGATGTGGTGCTTCGGATCGATTACCTCCACCTCTTTCAGAACTGCTTCGATGTAACTCTTGGATAAAACCTCGTCCACTTTGCCCGTTACATTTTGTATTCCCACCGTTATGCGATCCACTTTTCGTTGAAATCCAGACCCGACGACGACGAATTTGCTGAACTCCTCTTTCTCCAACAGACTATTGATACTTTCGGCCAACTGATCCAGGGCAGCCGCCCCTTCCTCGGTCAGGATCTTCTCATCGGCTACTCGTTTGCCATCGATCAACCATTCTCGACCCCAAGAGCCACCGAACGTCAAATGGCCTTCTTCCCACGGCACCGTCGAGCAGTCGAGTATTCCGAAATCCCGCAATGGACCGGCCGTCAAGACCATGGCCACCTTGGTGTACCGATCAGCGAACTGGGACAGGATGACTGCGCTATAGGCCGGCTGAATACTGGTTCGGTAATTGCACGCGTATGTCTTCATCGTTCCGTCCCAGTCAGTGATAAATATATCAATGCCATCGGACAGTTCGAAATTGAGCATTCTGAGAACAGCGTTCATTTCTTCCACAAATTCCTCTTTACTCCTCGGATGGCTTTCAGCCAAGAAATCGATAAAATTGTCGATGTCGCCTTCATCCTTGTAGAAATTCAGGAAACGACGATCCTTATTGAGCAAGTCCAATTCGTCTCGAACATCCATTTCCACTCCATTCAGATGCAGTGTCACCCCGTCACCCGTTCCGTGTACTTTCTCCTTCAACGTACGTTCGATGTTCTCCAACGACAAGACAGCAGCGTCGTCGAACGGTTTGTGATTGATAATCAGCTGCGCGATGTGACGGCGACAATCGCGTGCTTTCATCATCATTTCTTGAAACTGACGAACCGAACTCAATTCGTTGACGACGACGACATCGTGACACCAAGACGGGTCCAAGTAGCTGTCCAACCATTTCTGAATATCGTGCATCTTGACAAAGTCGAACAAGCACCGGCCCATTTGTTCGGCTACAGATCTTTCCATGACAGCCGCTTCTCGTATGATCTTGGCGAACCCTTCCGTGTCGTTAATGTCGGGCACACGCAAGTAAGACTTGGATAATCCGGCTACGTGGAACTGATTCTCAGCTCCGGCACCCGTCGACAGGACGATCAGCGCTTTCGGGTTGCAGATAATGGCTTCCTTGACTACGAGGTTCATACCATCGGCCACGGGTGTCACCATGATCTGAAACAAGAGAATCATTAGTAGTCACCTCCGTCCCCACCCAGCTCGACTTACGACATCAGCAGCCATGAAATAGCGAGCCACTTCCTGGTGCGGATGACCCTCAGTATCGATATGAACCACTTGGCCGAATTCTTTATTGATCTCATCGGCCAGCTTCAATACTCGATTCTGATACTCGATGTAGCTGCTGACACCCGTTCGACTACTGGCTGCGATTTGGTAATACACATCTTTTCTATTCTCGCCCGAGGCGGCGCTTTGACGGAGATACAACTGGTATGCGCGCAGACGTTCTTCGATGCCTTTTGTGTAGTCGAATCGTTCGACGCACATGAACAGGCGACTGCCAGGAGGCTTTCCTTCCAACAATCGCTGTCGCAGATCATCCGCTTCGCTCTGAGCAGTTTTCTCTTGGCACCATGTCAACAGCTGCTCTGGATTGATGCTGATAGGAAACGCACCAACGTCCACTGTCCACCCTTTGTACGACACTGTGTATATCTTCCTATTGCCTGATAATTCGCGACTTTCCTTAACGCTTGCCTTTGGCAGGTATTTGTTAACATGGCTCAGAAAGTTCTTGACATCCTTAAAAAAGCAAAGGAGTATTTGAACGATTCTGCCAGTTACATCACGCCTTCCGCTCTCACCCAAATTGACCCACTAGTGCTCATCAGCCAGTACGGGTGGGCCTATTCAGTCCTAGCGAGGCCCCACCCGAGACAAATGTCCAAATATAGCTTACCCTTTGAGTCTGGAACCCCACTCGACTGAATGCGCACAATCCGCGCAGGACACCCATGGCTTGTTCACGGTACAATTCGAAGAAGGAATCTTGCAAGAGGTACGGAATATGCAAGAAGAACCCGCAATGAACCTCGGGCATCAACGAGCGCATGATGGTGCCGACCAGAAATAGGTGGTAGTCATGGATCCAAAGGAAATCTTGGGGTCGACTTCTTCGAGCGGTGTGCGTTGCGAAATAATGGTTGACTTTGATGTACGTGATCCAATCCTCGTCTAATTTCTTGCGCACCTTTTCTTCCTGGCCCTTGTACTCGTCGACGATGTAGGCCATCAGATTATGGAAAGCTGGCCACAGCAATCCGTTGCTAATACCATCGTAGAATGGCTTGTGATCTTGTTTCATAATAATAACTGGATTGACCACAAATTTTCGTTCAGCGAAGTTGTCCAAGACGCGTTGCATCCGTTGAAGGTCCAACTCGGTTTGCAACCATAACGGTTGAGTGTGGGCATCTTCGTCCTTTCCTCCATCGCTCAACGTAGCTTTCATTATGCTCGAGCCTCGTTGTAATTTTGCGTTCACTGAATTGCTTCGTTTTATATTCTGCGCTAAATCGGCCAATGGCATTCTATTGAATCCAGCTACCGTCGCGTCCATAAATCCGACCCACAGATCTTCGGCCCTCATACAGGGCATCACGCCCGAAACTAGCCCACCAGCCGCCGCCGCACATTCGAACGTCACATTCGATTTGACCGGTTTGCGAGCCAGGCGAACGGGAGGCGCGTTGGCAACGACCACACGCCGAGACGTAAAGTGGTACCAGGAGAGACAACGAGGGAATAGTACCACCATGGTCGACCCGTGAACATCGACCACCCGCCGTTCCAATACCTTCTCAAAAATGAAAGCTTCCGTGAACGCTTTGCGATTGCTCTTCAAATACGAGTCGGAGAAATAGGGCAAATCAGAAATGACAGACGAGGCCAAATCGCTGCCCGTTTTTGCCAGATGTACGTGCAAATAAAGCATCAGGATCTCCACGTAATCAGTGCCATTTCGAGCATCGCATTCGATCAAATACGGCGTGGCTTTCGTCAAAAATGCCGAAGCCGAATCGCCCAATTTATCTACCAGGGTGGCAAATAGATGATAATTTTCCCGTTTCTGACTCAAGCTACGTTCTAGTAGCACCAATAAGCCCTCAAAGGCCAATTCGCTCTCTTTTCCATTCGATACCCAGAATCGTTGAAAATGCTCCGTCAATTTTTGACACGAATTCAACGAAATCGATTCGGCAGCTTCACCCTTATCACTCGAAAATAATTCGTTATCGACTGCATCGAATGCTTCTTTGACGAACCCACTCAGCGACCATAGACCACCTTCTTTCTCAAACGGACGCCGTCGTTTCTGAATTTGCATCGCGTCTTCCATTTTACTCGAAATGTTCGCCGTTTCAGTTTTATTCTAAAAAAAATGCAAAAC
Source organism: Mesodorylaimus sp. YZB2_4 (assembly GCA_030248295.1). Classification (NCBI taxonomy): domain Eukaryota; kingdom Metazoa; phylum Nematoda; class Enoplea; order Dorylaimida; family Dorylaimidae; genus Mesodorylaimus; species Mesodorylaimus sp. YZB2_4. The sequence goes on along the minus strand of JASANH010000138.1, from coordinate 1,177,096 downwards.
AAAATTTTTAACTGCGCAAATTGAAAGTCACTATTTACTACCTCACACTAGTGTAAACCCGCGATTTTAGTATTCTGTAAAATTTGATAAACGACGAAGCCATGTCATCAGAGCGCATTTTCAGGCACGACCTTGCTGTGCAAAACAATCCATCTCTATCACGCACCCCCTTCCCTCCAGGCCTGCTCATATTCTGCAAACTGTATGTTTGCACAGAGCCGAGCGGAAAATCAAAATAACATCCTTGTTCACGAACGAACGGCCCTTTGCACCCAGCAAAACTAATCGTCACTTCTCGTCATAAGAAAATATCTCCAGCAGACAAGACCTAATCTAATCCCTCGCCCAGACGAACGGGCGGGAAATTCGAATTGAACTATGCTTAAAAACCAGTTCTTCCTGCCCCTTCCAATATCCACTACCCGACATCGAAACTAACTTACCGACTGCCCAACCTCCGACATTACCACATTTGGATCAACGGCCACTTGTATCTGGAAATTCATCACATATTCATCAGATTGGCTCGGCCTATTTTCTAAGAAACAAAAATCTGTTTTCTAAAATGATAAAAAACTTTTTTTCTTACCCGCATTCATTTGGCTCAATATAGAAATCAAAAATTTCCCGATCGAACCTAAAAAAGAAACGCAAACTTGAAATTTACGCTCTGATAGCCAGCAATACTTGGCGGGCTCATTTGCACCGGCGAGCAACCCCTAACGACGCCTAGCCGCCACACCCATCGTCCCAGACAACGGGCCCCTCTACTAGCTACTGCTCGAATGCTCCATCACTCACGCACAGCCTAGGCGACTGGCCCAGTGCATTCGAGCCGTATCCAGTCTCCCAGATCTCCCCAGTCCAGTATCAAGGCTCAGCACCCAGCGCCAAAATACATGCAAACCTTTACTTGCAAGCGAGAAACAGCAAACGCCTTGCGTCAACACGGACATAGAAATTAGCCGTCTGGAAAACAGCAAGAATACGCAATAACTTTGCTTAGCCAGATTTCAGGGCACGCACTGTACACTATAGCGTCTGGTACTAACAATATTCACCCCATTTTGGACAATTTCTTAGACAGAGTCTCAGCCATTTTCCTGGCCTCACTGATCGCCTCTGTCACATCCTTTACCAATTTAGAAACCACATCTTTGCGACTATTAAATTCGTCCAAGGCTTCACTCTGATCAGCCAATTCTTCGTCGATGCCCGACTCTGAATCAGCTGATTCGTGATCAGTAGCACCAGAAGCACTTGAGCGCTGCAATAGACTATTTAGTGAGAGGGCCGGGGAATCGTAGCCTTCGTCAGCCGTCGGTGACATTTCCCCACTATCGCCCTCCACATCAGCCACCACCTGATCGATCAGCTGGCATATCACTTCCAGCACGCATGGATCGTTGGATTCCAGTTTTATGCCCTCCTTCTCGCACAGTTCCCTTTCGGTTGACATAGCTCGATGGAAAGTCGAGTGCCTTCGTTTATGCAACGGCTCGAAATCGGCAGTGGACAAAGGAGTCTCAGTAGCAGGAGTCCCATTTCTCGATTCTTCTTTCCTCTCGTCCAGACTAGCAAGTCGTTTCGTACCACTCTTCTCTGGCCGGCTATCGACCAGGGAAGTTGTAGCCGTAACGATAGGATACAAGTTACAAACGGTACAGGCCTTGTTGTTGGGCACTCCGTTCGGTTTCGACTGGCCAGTTGAGAATACGGTATCGAAGAATCCCCAGGACAAAGGCACGTCTTCGGTATAGTAGAATTCCACCCAGATTGACCCGTTAACGTAATATTCCATCTCGCCAGTGTACGGATTCATAGTAGCGAATATGAACTTGTTGCCAGTCTAAATGAACAAGGTCTGAAACTCGGCTTATTTCAAGCACATGATTCCTTACCGGATCCAAAGGCATCAGCCACCGACTGCAATAAAGATCCGTCATCGAATCGGGTATGCAAGCCACGACAGTGATGTAATGAGTTGAATTGTTGCAGTAGAAATCGCAGAAATACAATTTGTGCCTCGGCGTGAACAGGTATTCGGCAGAAACCGAAAGGCGCACGTTTCCAAAAGGCGACGTTTTTGGCATTTGGCCACCCGGTTGACGAGCATTAAAAAATAAACCATCGATTTCACCTGAAACGAAAGAATGAGTGTTAGCCCTTGCCGCTCACCTTCGCCTTTATTGTGCGAGCGAAAGTGTTTCAGAGTCCAGGCTAACACAAGAGCTCAAGTCAGGATGCCAACGGCAAGAGTGATACCCCTCCCAGCCGTGGGTGGGAAATACCTGCGCGGTCCCTACAGAATAGACCATCTAATGACAGCTCTTTGCTAGGCCGACTTGGGGAACCCTTTCAATGGGATGCAGGTTACGCAAGGAGCAGCCACGCCCTTGCGGTCACGACCACAATCGCAGCAACCCTTAATTATGTAATGCACCAACCTGAACCTCTCACAAGGAACCTCCGTCCGCTGTGTCCTCTGACTTGGCGTTCTCGAGGGATGTCATCGGTCTAATTTGATAAAGTTTAAAGTGCCATCGCGTGCACTGTCAGCGGCCAAAGATCCGACGGCCACAGTTGTAACCGTAGCCGACAGGCGTAGGAGAGAATGTGGCCGACTGTCGGCGGGACAAACTCCGACTAAACAAGTCTTGCGACTCTACCTGCTGCTGAAACATCAACTCGACTGGTTGACCTTTCCCAGCCAGGGTAGATTGATTATTCTCTCCCAATAGCCATAGCCCACCAGCGCCAGGGCTACACGGTTTCAACAACTTTTCACTGACCTACAAACAAAAAAGTGGAACTTCAGTTTTGTTCTGGACTTTTTTCCCCATCCTATTTATCTATCATCTTTGTGCGATTCAAGCAAACCCCAAAGGCGAAAATAGTCAGACATGCAAAACGTATCTAGGATCATCCGAGTAAAGCCTCTCGTATCTTTTTGGTTCGGGTTCTACTCATCGATAAAATGATTGATAAATGACAAAATAGAAAAAAAACTTTGCACATCAAAAGAAAAAAATCTGGCACAGAGCAGCCCTGAACCCGTCCTTTTGTTTGGTACACGCTCTACCGACCAGGCCAACAGCGCCACTTGCGAGGATCGGAAACACTCTTTAATAGCTGTTGAAACCGGCGGAGCTTGTCAGACGGCTGGTTGAAGCTTTGCAGAAAGCCCACCCTCCACATTCTGCATGCATGCATCAGAATATACCACGTCAAACTAGCATTGATCGATCCAACAAAAAAATGAAATTTGTTCAGCACGCTTGCCGTAACTGTGTAATACGACTGGGTCCGTATTACTGGAGGGAGTGACCGGTGGAGCTTTTGCACCACGCCAAAAACACAGGGCAGCCTACTAAGTCCTCCGACCTAGTACATGGCTGAAACGTCACCCTGACGGGAGACGCTCCCAGCTGCCGGCTCCGTGCAGAGTATCGATTGCCAGTCGAGCCTCTACAACTGGTGTCATGCTCCCTGAGATGGTCTGGGCTCTCACTAATATTGTTTATCAGTCCACCCAAAAAGCAAAACAGGAGAACCACTCAGCGCCGAAGGAAGTCCACATTATGATATGCCACTTAAAATTATTTTCAGGTGTAGATTAATCGTACAGGATTTAACTTTCTAATCTGACTGATCCAGCAGTCGGATCGGACGAGGAACCAAGTCCCATGATCGGCCAGTGCTGGGGCAGAGGACACACTCGATGGAGTTGCCTCGCCCTTGTCAGCTGGGGTCTAGCAAGGCTGCTTGTGGTGCTCACTTATCTATGAATGGGCATCCCCAGCAGACCTCACTCCACGCTCTTACCGTTGATAGGAGACGCTGGATGTCCGTTATCATCTTTTCGATATTTCTTCATTATGCCGTGATCACTCAGTCGAACTGAAACCAGATACAGTTGAAGAGAAATCAAAAAACCACCAAATGACCCAATACCCAGTCGGATTTACGCACGAGAAGTGTTTTTCGCGCTTTTGGACGATACTGACCAACTCTTTCTGTTCCTCCCCACAGGCAGCATAGCAGAAACATAAAGGACAATTTTAGTCACTTCTCCCAGACCTAGCGAGCAAAGCAATGACTCTATATGCACCAAAAAATACCAAATCAGGAAGTAACATTCTCAAAAGCTTTTTCTTAGCGTTCGTTCGGGATCACTTGTTTCGGGATCAGGACTCGCTCAATCCCAGCCGGGATCGGGACCGAGATCGGGATTTTCAGGGTTTTTTTTCACTTTTAATTCGCTATAGGTAACCTACAACCCCAACTAGCCAGCAAATGTAGAGCCAAAAATTTTTCGCGCACTATTTATCATTGCATTCAAGATCATGCAAGCAAAAAAGCATAGAAACAGCCCCCAATTAGCAAACAAATCCCTGCCTTCCTTATTATCACTTCAATCATCCGCATAAGTTTCTCCAGCTTACCCTTCTGGAACACTTTCTTCTCGATTCCTTCCTGTCCCCTTCTACTTCTTCACACATCTCCACAACATGCAGTCCCGACCATTTTTCATTGGGATCCCGAACGAACGCTCCTTTTTCTCCCAGACACAAGTTCTCCCAGCCAGGGATCAAGATTTCTGTGTAATGATTTCTAGCGTACTTCAAGTCCTGGATTACTAATTCTACAATCAACGAAACAAGTGCATTGAGCTTATGCAAGTCCAACTAAATGCTACTTACAAATGTGAGCCACCCTAAACCATCACCACGATCACACTTCCAACCAAACATTCTATTCTACTGAGTTTCTCTGCGAATATACAAAAACATATATGAGGGGATCGTGAGGGTCTGTTTGCTCTAATTGGGTTCTAATAATACCACCCACCCAGAGTAGAAAACCATGCGAAATTCCTAGCAACCCAGACCATACACCACTTGGAAAATAGCCATATTATTATAATCCAGCAGAACACTATTCGGTTTTGCGCTATACGCGTATCAGATTTATCCGACCGGAAACAAAGCCGCAACCCGGAGATTATTCTATGAGGGATCGACCACATAACCAGGTAAAATATAAATCAGATGACGTACCGTGATCAAAGTATGTGGTCGGTTTATTCCGATAGAAGACATAGAAACGTTGCATGCCACCCAACGGGCTCTTCGCATTTAGCGGCCGTAAATATGCCAGCGCCAGATCATAGACTTTGCGAAGTTCTTCAGCGTCAAATACTAAAAAAATTAAAACTCAATCAATTATCGCTGTTTCCGCTTCGTTCTCTACGTTCGCTATTGCGTCTTGATTCGGACGCTACCATCTGGCCTGGCTAGACTTTTTCCATGCTCATGTTTCACCACATCACCAAAAACTGGTATGCGTACTCGAGGGTGAAGAAGGGACCCATATTACATAATGACATACCTGGCCGCATGAGAGGCAGACACCTAACCCATCAGCACCATACCTGCAAAAGCCACTCGCGTGACCCATTCCTCGAACAAGGAAACGTCGAAGTACGGGACGGGAACTCTGTCTTGATATCGGAAGTGGTTGTAAAATGTTTGGTATCATAAAATCTTGGCGGAGAATGTCCACGGTCAGCACGAAGGGGCCAAATTTCCCGTCAAATTCGCCCCCCCGTCATGATAAGATATATTTTTTAACCGAACAAACGGCCTCCTATATATGAGGCCATTTGTACGGTCCATATAGACTTTGGTCACTTTGATAGCTCGCCATTTTCTGCCAACATTTTCCAATATGCATTTTCTGATACCAAGGAACATTTTCGCACGCCCAAGTTCCCATACAGCACAGGTCACTTGCTTAGGCCAACTTGCGGACACCTGGGCCCCTTCCCCGGCCGTCCCCTTGTAACCCCAAACCACTCCATGGCTAAAAGGAGTCCTTACCGGCTTTGAACTCCGATTCACCGCGAGCGATTATCAGATTCTCTGCCGTCACTGCCTTCACTGACACCTTGTAGTAAGAGCCAGGCGATACTGACAAAGTCAGACGGGTCTTCCAGCTGGCCAATTCGAATGATTCCGATCGTTCGGCCCCTTCTATGCACAAGAAATACGTGAAATAGGCTGGCTCACCTGCGAGAAACGAGGGACTGTAAAACGATATAAAATAGACAACAACAATCATACGAGCTTGGAACGATGGCGTATCCCACACGATCGTAGTTTCAATGCTTTTCACTTCGCACCGAATACACAGTTGAATCGGATATAATTGAGCTGAAATAGAAGGAATTATCATTGACACATACACAATGCAAGAAAGTATAATTTCTGTCAGTTAGTTCTCTTTGTTAGTCTTGTGTTTCTCTTTGTTAGTTCTTCAGCTCTCTTGACACAGAAACTGACTAAACTCAAACCCAAACACACAGCCAAGAAATTTGAATGGCCACGTCACTCAAAGATTTTCAATGTTCCGCTTCACCAAAAATGCTCTTTACTTTGCAAATATGAACATTTCGCACGCAAAAATATCGTGGATTTATTGAATTCTTGTGCACAAATTTGGGAAAGGTGCATGCTTTCTTGAGCAACACTTATTGGGATCAGATTAAATGTGACCGACTGCCAGCATCGACCGATACACTGATCCAGGGGGTGGATCTGACTGATGGATCGGCAATTTGAATTTTTCGCGCTTCATCTGCCGATAATAATAGTAATGCGTCAACATCGCTGACTGGGTATCCAAGGTAGTGTAGACCCCCCCTAAAAAATTTTGGGAAAATTTTGTAAAGGGGGGACCCTTCTCATTTTTCAGACCCCCTGTCCCGCCCAGCAAGGGTGTGCAGGTAGCCTTTACTGTGTTTGACCCCCACCACTTTTTTGGGCAGAAGAAAATTTTCTTACATGGCGAAGACCCCCTGTCCCGCCCGGCAAGGGTGTGCAGGTAACTTTACTTTTTTTTACCCCCTCCCCCCCAACTATCTTTGGCAGAGGAAAATTTTTTACATGGCGAAGACCCCCTGTCCCGCCCGGCAAGGGTGTGCAGGTAACTTTACTGTTTTTTACCCCCTCCCCCCCCCCCCCCAACTATCTTTGGCAGAGGAAAATTTTTTACATGGCGAAGACCCTCCAGTCCCGCCTGGCGAGGTTGTGCAGGTACCTTTGCTATTTTTGACCCCCCGAAAAAATTGAATTTTTTATAGTGAAAAAGACCCAATGTTCTGCCTTGGAAGGCCCAAACAAACTTTAAATTTTCGCGGGAAAAATTTAAATTTAAAAATTCAATTTTTACAAGAAATCAAAATGGGCCGCCATGTCGCCGACCCTCCGACCCCCCCCCCCCCCCCGGAAGAAGATCAGACCCCCCTTCCCGCAGACGAAGTCAGCGATGTTGTAATGCGTGGCAACGCATTCGTCCCATCATGAGCAATGAGCACGATAAGGAATTCGCTTCTTTGATAAGCACGATAAGTATTAGTCCCGCTTTACGCCCTGGTTAGTTCTGCCGTGTCCTTTGGAGTGGTCCAATATGCAGTGACAGCGATAAAACAGAGCAGGCTGCTGAGGCTGCGGTCCTAAAGCGGATCGGGATTAGGATCCAGGCTAGGCACGTACGCAGGTATATTCTGTCGGTGAGACCCAGCACCGACCGGCCCACCCTGAGTACATATAGAGACAAAAAACTCCAATTTGCTTGGATAATTAGTGCAGTATTTATCACTGCATTCAAAATCAGGCAAGCAAAAACGCGAAGAATCAGCCACTGATTAGCAACCAAACCCCTTCATTCCTCGTTATCAATTCAATTATCCGTCAGTTTCTCTGAAACATCTCCACAACATTCAATCCCGTTAATTTTCAATCAGGACTGGGAGGGGCAATCAGACTGGGATCCCAAACGAACCCTAGCTCTACTTTTGAAATTTTGTGCCCTCCCCACCTTGTGTCCGCATAGGAGCCGCGGTGGTTTGGCCATCAACCCTGACTGGGAGGCCGCAGTTCTATGCGGGTTGAAAATTGCAGTTTATTCAGGCCGTTCTCAGAAAAGGACTCGGTCTTCGACGACGATATATCAAGCCCAAAAGTGGACATGCTCTCTTCGCGAAGCCCACCCCTCCGCTGTCCATTTTTCGCCGAAATCCCTCCTCACCCCTGACTGTGGATGTCCTTTGCCGATGGGCTTTTATCAGCGAAAGAAAGTGCATCATGCTAGAAAATAGATGAGCAGGCGTTGGGTGGATTTAGCAGTCGGATCGGACCAATCGGATAGGCGGATCGGTCGATGCTGGCGCTGAACAGTGTCTGTCTGAGGTAGGGTGTCTCAGTAAGGCTATTAGAAAAGTTTCAAAGATACAGCTTTTTTCGCTCGATGCTTCTCCACTCTCACTACTTTTAAGTCTCAAGAACAAAAATATCCAGCAACATTTGCATATCAACTGAAGAAGATAGAGCAGACATTTTTGAAAAATGCCAATGAGACTTTCCCCATACATGAACCGGACGTTAGTGTAAGAGTGATCCAAATGGAAGCAGCACCGTTACTTCAACAGCTTGAACAACCCACGCGTGAATGATAATCTGTCAGTCTATCTATCAGTACTCTGGTACATTCGGTGGGAAATCAGCCGATTTGCATTGCCCATGGGAATCCAGAGGATCCAGCAATACCCCACAGTCTAGGCCATGCCGACGGTGATTTGGTTTTACCCAATCATATTTTTCCGGGGTTGGACCAGGGGTCCGATAAATCCTCAAGGCTTAACTTCTAGACTCCCGCCTGTAATTATCTAGCAGCCCAATCAATCACCAGGCATGGCCTTACTTTCAGCGCTTGATTTTCATAATTATCCCAAACCATACAAAGCAAGCGTGAAGGGTGCATAGCGCGTGCTGCTGACCAGGATAGCTACAATTCCAAAAAGTTGGACCGTGGAAAGCTTTCCACGACGAAACTTGCCAAGGAAAGTTTCCATTAGCTGCATATAAAGTCGCGCCAACCACATCGCGTGTGTTTATTTGGAAAAAGACACCGGACGGCAAATGCATTGGTTTTTTACCTGAAAACTTACTATTATGGACCATAACGTGGGCGGACGGTGGTGCCAACAAAGCCTCGGCTCGTCGCAGCGAATTCGGTATCGGAACAGATGCACTGCTTAATAAAGTGCGCCTGAATCTACCGTGCTGCGGATATTGACCGTATGTCGAAGCTGGAGGAATCGAAGCCGAATAAGCAGGTGGGGCGTGAATGTTCCGATGATGCAGACGGGTACGACCTTTCTCGATCGGTGCATAATGCGAGTCCCACGCAGGCCAATAGTTGGGATCGGGGAACGCAATCATCTGAGATCGCCCGTCGTGATACATCGTCTGGTATTTAAAATTGATCGGCCAAGTTAATCTGAAGCGAATAAGCAATTTAGGGCCAGCTGAGCTACTGCAGATCGAAACCAACTGTACAAAGCAAGACAAGAGGATATTTTGTGAAGGGCACCCACGATTTGAAAAGTAACGCAGATTCTTCGAAAAGGTCAAGTTCATTTAAGCAGCGCCACAAATGTTTGGTCCCATCAAGATTAGATCAAGAAAAAATAGAACAGCTGATTCCACAAGTATTTTTAGGAGAGAGCACAGCCGAACAGTCACAAAAGCACTCTGTTGTTATTTTCTATGCTTTTACATTTTGCACCTGCCACACCTTTGGACCTTTGAATTTAGTTATAGAAAGTAAATAACAACATTGACCTCAAACCAAAATCTCTCATAACTCCAAAACAACCCGTTCCATTCCAAAACCAGTAGATATGTCCAAAACCGTAAGTCTTTTCCCGCTTCTAGCAGACAATATTTGTACTTATATCAAGATGCCATAAATTAGCTGATCGCTGTGACGTATGTGCGCAACCATCACGGTCACGCTTGTCGCAAGCTTCCCGCTCGTCTTTTCAAGCTCATTTTATTCTTGACCGAAACTTATTTGTCTGCTTATTTTTTCTCCGTTTTTACATTCATCAAAAGTTTTACAGTAGGTATAACGGATTGATTTGGTTATTTTTTTTTCACAAGAGGGTCCCTCGGAATCCATTATTTATCCAGGCAGCGCGAACTGGTTGAATTTACGTTTTCGTCGTTCGGTGTCAGTCTACAGTGAAGTGATAATCAATCCGAAACAACAGGTAAGCCGCTATTCCCAAATTGGAGGCCTTCGGCGTGTTCCATGAACAAATAGGGCACAGTGCCCATAGACTTACAAAAAAGGATAGCGCTGCATGTTGGTAAAATTCTCAGCGGAGCTGACTATGCACGTCATCCACTCCGAAACAGCAAAGCCGGTCCATGTCACTGAGCATTATCATCGGATTTTTTATGATGATACAAAAGTGGACGAACAAACTTATCGCTTACTCTTTTGGACTCGACTGCTTGCTTGCACATGCGCTGACTTCTGTATTCAGACCATTGTAGCTACTTATTTTCTAAGCAGTTGCTAAATGCAAATTTTAGCCAAGTCGCAGCAGGCAGGCTGCCAGTTGCCTCGGGCAATGGATAAAATCAAAGTTTATTGGGTTTTTTACTTCCTCTACCTAATGTTTCGTTGTCTAGTCGTGTATTGGCTTGGTCGTTTAACCTTGAAAACGTGGTTTTGGCCCAATTTGAAAGAGTAATAACCTGACGCGACGATTGGCGTCCGACAACAATCGTGTCACGTTAAACGCGTTCTAGTGACTTAACCGTGCTCAGCAGTAGGTACGCATCTAGGTAGCATAGTGAGGTTTTGGGCTGGTGTATACCTACTTCGTGCGTCTCGTATTCGGCGGCTTTGATACTGTGTACTCTTTAGACTAGTGGCGTGCAAGACTTGACAGAGGAACAGTTGCGACGAAACAAAGTACTAATGGATTTTCAAAATGGAACGGATGCCATTTGTTTTTCGAAACTTTTGTCTGCGATGTACTTGGTAAACCAGGGTTTGTCATCTCCCGTAAATTAAGTTCCGTGCACAAATTTGTGATCGTCCAATCGGCTGTGCCTACGGTAATGATATATAGATGGACTGTTTTTTCGCCAGTTTTGGAACAAGTCAGCCCGAGTTTTCGTGGCTTTATCGTCAATTTTGCATTTGCTGGCCAACTTGGGCCGTTTTAGTGATCTAGCTTTCTTTTTTTCGCTTTTGCGGGTTAGCAGGCACTTTGTGGTCTTTTATGTCGTTTGTATTCTGCACGTTGAATATTCTTGGTTTTTCTGAATTCGACGAGGCATATTATTCTAGCCAACTTGTCGCCTCGTTTCAACTAGATTTCGAACAAAAACGATTCAGGGGCGCGCGTGCATTCGTGTTTCAATTGTTGTTAGAAAGTTATTTCGACTTTGACTACTAAAATACGCTTTTGAGAGAAGTATAGCCTAAAGGGGCAGGCCGCGTATTCACAATGGATGTTGGTGGCGAGGGACTATAACTCTCGTGTTTTGAAGTTTGAGACGTTATTGCAAAAGTGGTTCATCATATCGCGCCCGGGCAGAGAAACCAGACGCGCCGTTGACAATTCCCAACTTTTGATCGTATACTAGTGCAGTTGTAATATTCTCCAAAACAGGTAGGAGTATGATCTTTCTGCGTATATACTGCGATTAGTTGTCGGACTGTTCCGGTCTTATTCGGTGCGACAGTAGCGGAACCGAGTGGCACCTGCGCGAAAATTACAAACGGAATCGCGGACGACAATTTTCGTTCTACCTTTAAGACACTCGATTGCCTTCATAAATTTACCGCGATTCTTTTCTCGTCGTCATCTTATAGTAGTAACGCCCATGCGAGATGGTGCTCGACCGAATTCTCTCACATCCTTTTCCGGCTCGGTCATGGCCGTCGAGTCTGCCGTCATCGGGAGCGGCTAGTTGTTATTGGGGCGACATACTCGGCTCGTGCTCGTCTTATCGTGTCTCGTCCTCTTATATTGGCGGACTTGTGGAAAACTAGTAAATCTACGAAGGCAATTACGCATTGGTTGCTATGGGCGGTGAATAACACGGTGTCCTAGTAGAAGGCCAATGCTCTCGGGTCTATCTAGGGGTGGCATTGACGGTAATGCGATGCAAACATTTATTATATGCTGTCCTTTCAAGGGTCATTCCGCGACTAACGCTTTGTCGTTTTGCGCACAAGTCGGACGGTTGCATATTTGGGCGTACGCGGTAGACGTAGGCCGAGAGGTAATTTTGGATGTAGAAATAGGGATCTCATTACTGGCCACTAGAGACTGTAAAAGGATATTTTTCGATGGGTCTGGATTTTGGGTGGGTATTCGATTATGAATATGTCATGTCGGCAGCTGGCCTTTGTAGTCTAATATTCGAGCAGCTGCTGAGCTAACAATATTATAAATGGTGTTGAGTAAAATGACGATTATGGACGCGTTGTTGTAGCCGAGACGCGTTTGGACAAAGTAAATAGGTTTTTCGCGGTTCGAGTTTCTATCGGAGACGTTTCTCGATTCGAAAAGAGGCCGAGGTGCAGTTGAAATTTTTTTCAACTGTAATTTTAAGTAGTAGGCCGCTGTTTCTCATCGCGCGAGTCGAGTCAGGCGATTTCTGACGATCATGGCCGAGCAGACGAGGCTTTTCGAGACGAACGAACGAGAGCCTGTTTTGCGATGTTGGCGTGTCGGCAAACAAGTTCCTTAGAGGATGGTTAACGCCGGTTCGTTTCTCTTTCTACTCGATTTATTTACATGTAGGAGGGAGGCCCCGCTTGGCAGCCTATTTGCTGGCTGAGGACAGTATAAAATGAGACGAGATTAGTGGTTTGCGTGAATAATATGATTTAGGTGGTCTCCTATTGGTTAAAGCGCACTCGAAATCGGCGAGGAGTGCGATAGGGCGTTGAATAGAAAAAAGGAGCAGAGTCGACTCGTTTGCTACGGATCTTTTCCTTCTCGCTTTTCGACAATGGCAAACGTTGGCTTTTTAACCATGAAACCGGTTGGTAATACACTTTGGAGTCGGCTGTCAGTGCGTACTCGCTTTGTCCCGCAGGCATTCGAAGAGCGAAAGAGCTGGTTTTATGGACGTCGTCGTCGTAAGCGCGATTCCGTACGCAATTGACGGCGTAAAGAGGACGACGAACAGTTGTTGGCGGCAATTGAAAACGATCGGTATTGGAGGGGGACGGCGGGAGCCACCGGCGGACACCTCGTTACTCGATGTTTTGCTGTTTGGCTAGAAACCACTACTTGGCCAACAATTCCCTCCTTAATGCCGTCTTTTCCGAGCATTGTTGGCTCGATCGTTTTAGTTGTATATTATCATAACGAGCGGCTCGATCTGGCATGCTGAATTAGCTGAGGTGCGAGTGAAGGGATGCCTTGTTTATCAAATGGAATTGCTATATTTTGCTTTCTTTCTGATGGGATTTCCGAATCGAGTAGAGCTGTACCCTAAATAAGCTTGTGTCAAAATATGGCTGCCTGGTGAGTAATCTTGGCGAGTCGGATCGTGAATAATGCCAGCACGCGCGTTTGACACGTTGAGAACCGAAGTGAAATGATTTTTGGCCCAGACTAACAATTTGTTTGTACTGTTGAGCGGCGAGGCGGGGGTTATGTAAACTGGAAGGATGAGGCGCATTTAGCTGATTGCCGCTGATGGGGGAGCGCAATTAATCACGTTTATGGTTCTACTTGCAATGCTGTCCGAGGAATGGTGTGACGTTCGCTAATCGAATCAGCTGCGTATCAGGCTGTTGGCCGTGGTGGTCCAATCGGATAGTTTGATGTACGTGATCGGCGTGCGAACTATACGTGCTAATTATAAAGAGCTAATTAGATGGGTCGTGTATGAGCAGGTCGTTCGGAGTGCGCCCTAGGACCTACTCGCTCTCGCGAAAGGCTTTGAGAATATGTGCTGGCTTTGTGGAACGTAATAGGTGTTTCTGCGAATTAGCCGATCTGAATTTAGCTCTAAGAGGTCGCGTAAAAGGAATAGGAAAGTATATTTATTCTCGTCTCTTGGGCACTAGCGCTGTTGATCTCGTTTCGATGCCTGACGAGCTTTTCCGATGAGGTTGGCTTTTTTCATGGATTGGCGTGCCGGCGCGTGGAGGCGGTATTGACTGGGTGGGCGATGAAATCGGAGGTTAGAGAGCTATCGTGTCTCGCCGTCAGTGGTGGCCATTGCTTCTAAATAGGGCTCGATGTGTATAGTTATTATTCGAATCCACTGGCGTCGGTTCGGCTGGGCGGAAAATGGCATTGATTTGAAACGGCGTCTCATTGATGGCCGTTGTCGCCCGGTGCTCGAACCAGCGTTGGTGGCTATAATTTAGCAAAGCGGAACAAAGTCGTCCATGGGCTTCTCAAACGGTTGGCCGGCGACCGTTCGAATTGATCCGTTATATATTTGCGCTGCTCCTTCGCGACGGGTATGGGTTTTTCTTTTTTTCGAAAGCCCCGCCCCGTAGCAGGTTCATCGGACGGACCTCGGGTCGAGTCGGCATTGGCGTCGGCGTTCTCTTTCGCTTTCATTCTTCGTGCTATCTGTGCCGTTTCTCGAAGAGTCGCTTATGAAACAGGCGCTGGCGTTTTTAATGCCTACCTATTGATTTTGGCTAGGAGCGAGCGAGTAGGACAGCTAGTTATCCTTTCCTCCTCTCGGTTAGCAAGCAGGTTTCCGTTCCGTCCAAATGACCGAAGCGAGACTGGCAAACGCGAGCAGCCAATAGGCTTTTAAAGTAGATGGAAAGTGGAGTTTTTCTGAACACAAGCGCGCCAAAGAATGTAATGTCTTTATGACATAAGACGGAGTTGAGAAAGGCGGTCGCTTGTTTGCTTTTCAAAGCGTGTTACGTCGATGATATTCCCTGGTTCAGAGGGCGTAAAGGCGGAAGATGGTCGTGCGGATGGTGATTAGCCCGTCAGCCCCTGTCCCGTATAATTCGAGTCATGATATTGTGTTCAGTGCATAATTATATGCAAATTACGCGCATCATTCGCCTAGCTCTTCTGGCTTTTTATGATTTGTCCTTGCCGTTAGCAGCTGAGGAGCCTCGAGATTTGGAGGGTGCTTTCTCACGAGTCAACCCACCGGTCGCGCATTGATGGGGCGTTAGTAGATGAGTAGAAAGATCCTATTAACAGGAGCGAGAAGGAGGCCTAGTGCATACTTTTGTTAGAGTTCATTCTGTTGAGCTCGTTTCAATTTGTTTCGCTTTCGCATCCTGCTCGCCACTCGAGCCGTCCTGCCGTGTATGAGCCTAGCAAGGTATGCTTGTAAAAACGACCTATTTGCGTCCTCGTTGTCACCAGCTGAACGCTCGAGTCGTAGTCGATTTTCCATGTTTGCTTTAGGAAACTGGCTTTAGAAAAATGAAAATCTTGTTCCTACTGACGAAGTGCTTTAAGACCTAGCACGGGGCGTGCGGCGTAAGTAAGATGGGCGTTTAAACGAGTGATATTGTTGCGAAAACGGACACGTCGATTGGGGCAAATGTTGTGACGTTTTAGAATCTTGAAAAGCTGAAGTAGCAAGCAGCTGGCGTAATAATAAGCTTGAGCCGAATGATTGAATCCTGCGATCAAATTTTGTTTGGACAAGGTCTGATAAGCGTAAGCTTTGTTATTTTCAGAGGCTCATTATAGATTTTGTGAAGGAATGCGAGTCGACTTGATTAATTCTGTTTTTGAGCAGAAACTTGGTGTGATGTTGGGTTGATTATTTGTGACGTCAGCGTTGGTCGTGGCGTAATTGGGTTGCTTTTATGAGTCGGAGTTATTTTCCGTTCTCATTCTTAGCGCGCAACGTCTCCATGATTCGATTGTCGTCAAGCGCGTGATGAGGAGACCCGCGGCGTATAAAAAAGGATAATACTTTTGCTGCTCGTGTATTTTATTATAACCTCGGCGGTAACATGTTCAACGAGGCGGATTGGAGCTCCGGCGAGACTTGGGAACGAACAGGGAAGAAGACGTCAAGAGACTATTGCCAATACGCCCTCGTCGTGCCCCGGCTCTGGTGCCGCTTAGCGAGCTGAAAGGGTGGAAGGCTGTACGGAAAAGGAAGCAACCTAGAAGAGAGAGAATACGCTCGGCACTCGAGCATAAATCGTTATTGATTAAATGGGCTTGCTTTTTCCCACCAGCCCCAAGGACAAGGTCGAGCTTGTGGTGCGTAAAATAAGCAAAGAAAGAGACGGCGATCCGCGAACGTCTTGCTGAGCCTGAGTCTATGTAGCTAGTTGACATAATACCTATTTTTATCCTTTGTCTTGATGGGTTTTGATTTGTCTCGCAGTGGTTCGTAAAGGGCAGAAAGGGACGAGGCTCGATTGATTCTGGACGTATGGAATGCCGAAAATGAGAATAATGTCAATTGTAGTGAAGAAACACTGCCTGAAAAATGAGTTCTATTAGTTCAATTTATGGCCGGGGCGGTAAACTAAAGATTTAGAGCGCGCCTAGTTCGCAAAAAAGTGCCAGCGGGAGATGGCGTTTTTTAAAGTAAATTTGTCTGACAATGGTGATGGCCGGCGAAGAGCGAGTACAAACAAGGCGGGCGAGTGTACATAGTCGGGTTTTTTAAAGATTAGATACACAGTGACAAGAAAATACCCATGTATAGAGAAGTGGCGGGTTTGTAAACATGGAATGATCCAAGGATGTTTTTCTTATTTCAGAGAATTGGCAAGATTGAACGAAATGGCAACCTTTTTATTGAAACGTTGAGAAAAAAGAGAAACTGGACATAATGAGTTACGAAGCGATGCCATGCGTGTTAAAGAACGAGGATGGTACGCCGATGTACGGATTGCTTATCAAACCGTTGCAGAGTCAAGTGGTTATCCAAGTTGGCCAGCAACAGCCCCAACAGCAATCGATGCCCGTACCGCAGTCCATCGGCGGATCAACCGTGCCCATGTTGGCAGCCGTCTCGTCGCAATTACCGACCACCTCGAGCTGGAATGGGAGCACACGGAGCACTGGCTCTGGAACTTCATCGAACAGTTCGGCCACCGCTCCTCGACGTCACTATCCGACCATTTTGCCGCGGGAAACACCGGCGTCAACTTCAAAGATGCCGTCGGGAGCGAGCTGGAATTCTCCACCCAGCAACGGATATGCGAACTGTAACGGCAACCCGTCGAATGGTTTCGCCGCTTTGGTCCAAAACTCGGCAAAAACGCCGCCATCAATTAATACGGTTAAATTTGCCTATACAGCATCCGTGCCGTCAGCATCGCCCTTGTCGACATCGCCATTCCTTCCATTTTTGAATCCGACTGGACAGCAAACGCCAGCAGCGTTTACTCAGGCATTATCCGCTTACGGACTGATACCATCGCAGTCCGTGCTCGGATCGACCAGTGGATCCGAGTCGCAGTTGGGAGAGCAGCAGTTCGCGACTGTTTTTGAGCATCGCTCTGGTGGAATGGCCGCCAATCCGTCAGAAGCCGCCGCGTGTGCGTCTAATTCGTCTGCTCAAAATAACTTTGGCGGCGGTGGCGGGTGTTCATCGACGGACTTGGATAGTTTGCTGCGTGACATCGATCTCAGCGAGATTACGAATTCGTTGATGCCTCTCTTACAAGACTGCGGCTCGGAGAATGCAGAGGTGGTGCGTGATTCCTTCTCCGATTCGTCGGCGAGGATGGCCGATGATAAGGACTTGATTTGTACGCCTGAACCGCCCAATCAGTCGGAATCGATGGGTGTCTTCGAAGCACCAGGGGGTGGCACCCAAACGTCGAGCAATTCGGCAGCACCAACGTCGAGGCCGCCTTGCCGGTATCAGGGACTGCTATCTAATACGAACAACCTTCGAGTTGGCTGCTCGGCCTCCTTGAATGCTCCTTCCAACATCTATTCCATATTCGATCAGGTCGTAGTGTCAAATAACGATACGACCATTTCCGTCTGCACTACGACCGCTACCAACACGTCCGCTGGTCTAAATATGGAATCGAAAAACATCCCGAACCAAGTAGTGATTGTGCAACCTCAGGCGGTCAGCGGAGACTATGATCACGCGTCTCACGAAGCCACGACCCCCGATAGCGGCATACAATCGATCGGCGATTCTCCGCACGCTGTTCCTCAAAGTTCACCTATGCAATTCTTTTCGACGAGTCCTGATGCTCGACGGAGACGTGTGTCTGCGAATGGTAGTGCGACGGCTGTGCCTCAAGCGGAATTATCACAATCTCACCAACAACCTCAACTGGCCACATTTCAACCAGTGCCGTCGTCCTTGGAGCAGCATATCGGAGATGCCAGCGCGGCTTCGGCATCGTGGGCCCAGACATATATGCAACCGCTGTGCGTCAACACTGCGTATTTCGAACCGATCAGCGAATGCGAAAGCTCGCCCATCGTACGGGTGCCTGACAATTCGGCTGGTACTTCACATTTTCCATCGTTGACTATTCCGAGATGCTATTCTCCTTCGACCACCAGTTCCGAGTGCGGGAATGAGCCTCGACATCGGAAGAGTTCTGCGGGACTGGGTGTGACCAAAAGAAGACGAAGAACGAAGAAAAAAACCACGTCAACGACTGCAGGTTCGACGGCAGACTACGAGGATATGCCTGTTTTGCAACCGGAAGGATCGAGCTGCTCCCCGAAGAGGCAAAGGACAACCCAAGTTGAAACAGGACGTAAGTACTGTAAATGTTGATGACCAATCAATGTTGCAACAAAAATTGCATTGCAGAATTAATTCTTTTAGAGTCAGTTTGTCAACGTCAACTTGGCCAAGTTGGGCAACCCGAAAATTCCAGGAAGGACGATGAACATTTGACGTTAAATGCTGACGATCCGAATGCCTTAGTCGAGAAGCTTCTATCGGTCGTTCCGAAAGAGCAGTTGGCTTCGTTGAGGCGAATTTTGGACGAGCGCTTGAACGGGGCAGCTGGAAATCAAGCGAATGGTGCTTCAACATGTTCTGGTGAGACCAGTGTTCCGTATTCGCAAAATCTGATTCAAGCAGGCGAGACATCTCGAGAAAGATCGGCTGCCGAGAAAGGTCTGTCCAGGTGGCAATTGAACAGTGGCGGCTACGCGTCGGACACATCGGACGTGAGTTCAATGGCCGATATTATTTCTCAAGGTGGAAAGAAAGCCAATGAAGAAGAAGCTGACTCGGCGACTTCGTTAAGCGCACGTTGGAGAAACGATGCTGCGTCCAACTTGCAAGTCGGCAGAAGATGCTCGGCGTCTTCGGGTGCTGTTGTCGTTGGTGAATCAAAGAAGCCAGATCCTTTGAAGAAACTGTTGGAGTACAGGGCGAAGGCTCGTTCGAATTGCGTGAAGCCGGTGGTGGCGACGCGTCCCAACGAGTTGATCCCGTCTCTTATTCAACTAAATATCAAGGACGACGAGTGCGAGGAAATAATTGCGCATGAATCTCTATCGAAGGCCTTCGCACGCATGAAAGAACGATTGATCGAATTAAAAGATGTTCCCAAATTGGTGAATGAAACCGAGGTATCCGTGGCGGAGACGCTAAAAACTGTTGCAGCCTTCAATAGCCTTCAAAATTTGGAAGCCGAAGCTAGCGACGACGAAGACGATGAAACGAGTATGTCGTCGCCTGAATTAGTACCCGAGTGCTCGCCCGAGTTGGCCCCTGAGGTAGTGCAAGACGTCCCGGCGAGGAAGGACTGTGTTATCGATGACAATATCGGAACGAATAGTGCAAAACCGGTGCTCATCGAAGAAGGAAGAGAGGAAACGAGGGAGACGGTGACTGAACGGGAGCCTGAAGATGTGCAGGTTAGTCAAGGACTGGTCCTAGTGAAAGAAAACCCGCAACGTCAGAACATTTCTGTCAAAATTAAACTGTCTCTCTTGCGTGGCGGTTCTGAAAATGGCTCGGGGAAGTCGGACAAGAACCCCATATCTTTTTTGGCAGACAATGGGAACGAACAAGCTCCAGCAGTGGTCGAGTGTGAAACTGGGGCGACTGTTATTGAGAAAGCGAAGCGATCCAAAACTCGCACGTGTTTGCCGCCGAAGAAGCGGTTCAAGGACGGACCGACGAATGGAGCGAGTGGAGTGAATTCAAGCGCTGAGACACTGCTAGTTCGTGACGTTGAGAGAAATAGAAAGAGAAATCGTTTTCGCGATCACGTTTTGAGCCCGAGCGCTTCGAAGAAACGTAAATTCAATTTAGATGCCCTGGTTGTTCTGGAACCATTAGTCGTTCAAAGGCAGCATGACGGATTAACGATCGAAGTAAAGGATGCGGGATGTGAGGAGAAATCACCAGCCGAATCGCGAGAAAGTATTGATCTTGAGAAGAGTGGTGGCACGAAATTTCGAAGGTGCAGTATTTGTAAAACTTGGTTACGGGTCGAAGAAAAAGATGTTTCCGGAATGGAGAAGAGCATATGTTCGGAGTGTCGAGCTAGCAGCACACAAGTCTCGGAATCTTCGATTTCTACGGATAAACGAAGTGCCTCGGATTCCAGAATGGAAAAGGGAAATGAAAGGACAACTGGTAGCGGTGTCAAAGCAAAACAGTCGGCTTCTACTAAAAGGCAAGTGGCAGGTCGAGTTTAACAGTGTAGAACCTGACTGAACAGTCTACGCTCACTTATTGTTAGTCTTTACAATTTTAACTGTCACTTATTTGCTAACCGTGACTTATGTTTTTATCATTTAGCACTAACCAAATGGTGAAGGCGATTTCGGGTTCCCGGTGGAAGTATCCGCGTAAAACATTTGTCAAATCTGGAATATTTTGTGTCAGCGATAGGTAATAATGACTTTGTACGCCTTGGTCTGCTTGCTATCATTATGATGCAATAAATTGGCTTGACTGATGCGAATTGGACGCTAAAATTGTTGTTTGTTTTTAGGTCATCAAATGACTCGTCGCAGCCGCTTGCATCAACTCTTTCACCAAAACAATGTCGACTTTTGGGCGATGGAGCTGAAGGAGGAGATTTTCAGTTACCTTATGACCTGTGGTGGCAGCAACAGCATCGTAAAGTGAGCACGTTTTTCTTGGCTGGAGCGATAGAATACTGGAATTTTTTTTGCAGAATCAAGTAAACGCTGTTCATCTGCGGAAGTACAAGAAACTGCGTTCGAGTATGGCTTTGATAGCAGTGATGTGGTTGATGAAGGCCTCATGATCTTTTTGGTTTAGATGTTTATGTCGATACGAAGCCCGCCGCTACTTTTCAACAACAAGTGTGCACTTGCAAATCTCCCATCGATGCGTCGACTCGTGCGTGTGGTGATGACTGTTTGAACAGGTGAGTGCTAACAATTGTGAATCGATAAAATTCTCGCCTAAACTGTTGCTTTTCTAGAATGATGTTCACGGAATGTTGCGTCTCGAGTTGCCCCTGCGGCGAACAGTGTACTAATAATCGATTCCAAAAACGTGTTTGGGCACCTGGGTTAGAAGTTTTCGATTCGGGCACCGACAAGGGAATGGGCGTTAGGACGAGCAAAGCTATCAAAGAAGGTAAATAACTTTTTGAAGAATGAATCGAAGAATTGGAATGACGTGCTTGCATTTGAATAGGCTCGTTTATTTGTGAATATCTGGGCGAAGTGGTAAGCAGAAAGACATTCGGGGATCGTATGGCTACGTGGTACAAGGACTTCAATCATCATTATGCACTGAATCTGGACGCTGGTCTCATAATCGATAGTTATCGTTCTGGAAGTCTCGCTCGCTTCATCAATCATTCGTGCGATCCGAATTGCGAAATGCAAAAGTGGCTGGTGAATGGTCAATATCGAGTCGGAGTATTTGCTTTGAAAGATATTGGGCCCAATGAAGAATTGACGTACAATTACAAATTTCACGCTTTCAATACTCCGCAGGCTTGTCTGTGCGGAACGAGGTCGTGCCGCGGTTTCGTTGACGGAGGCCGCAGTGCCCATCAGGCCAGGAAGAGCAAACCGAAACGATCGAACGCTAGAGAGGTAAGGTAATTAGTGGTGGATTTGGAAGATATCGATGACCTTAATTTTAATTTCAGGATCAGTCTGACACGACATCCAGCAAGGCTCACCTACTGAAACCGATCTCCAATCGAGAGCGAGTCCTGATCGTTAAGGGCAACGTATTCCTGCTTCGTAACGTGGATGGGCTGCGACGAAAATTGCAGGCGTTGACAGGCGCTTCTCTGGAATCTTCGAATTCAGTTGACGATGAAAAGCGAAAAGCAGGTGCGAGTCAACGAGGGATATGTTGGATAGAGATCGGAAAAAACCAGTTTTTCTTTCAGATATTATATCATCTCAACTGAATGCGCTAAAGACATCTCGGTCAATGCGAACGCGTCGATCAGCCTTGTCAGAAAACGATGCTCAACTGCAAAAATTGACAGGATTAGTTCAATTATTGAAATCTGTGCTCGATACGTTGACTTCAGCTCTTGGTATGTTGGCGCTTTCTTCTGGAGTTTCCGCATATTTAAAACTTCTTCAAGTGTATTTTCCTTTTTTTACTAATTTCATCTTTTTAGACGCGGACGGAAGGCCGCTTATTTCAAAATTTAAGAAAAGCTTGGTGCGATCAGGCAAGAAATCGACAATCTCAAATGGGCAGCATCAAAATGAGAAATCGGACAGTGGACTCGACTTTGGTCTGTTGGAACGGAATGTAGAGAAAGGTGTATACAGGACACCCGAAGCCTTCGACCGAGATGTCAGGTCGTTGCTTAGTCAACTGAAGGCAACTGTTTGGGAAGAAACGTCGGCGACCGCAGTCACTCAATCGATTGAAGAACTCGAGCGGCTATACGAGTCCAGGAAAGCTTCGATTGCGGATCAGCTAAAAGACGCTTTGGGATTTCAGTTGCCGACTGATTTCGTACCAAATCCGCGCGCGCCGACTGGGACACCGAAAAGTCGTAGGAATGGTAAATTTAATAACGAAGCGAGAAATTTCGAACAAATCGACTGTGGACGCAAAGAGTTATCTGAAGATCTGTACTGGGGGTCGAATACGCCGTTCATGGTTGCCACCGATGTCGATGACGGCAGTTCGGAATTGTGGGCGGAGAAAGCCGATGCTTACGATGAGTTGGACGACAAGGTTCATTGCGTGTGTGGAATATGCGAAGATGATGGTAAGGGTGCTTACCGAGGAGGACTCTCTTGAGGGTGTGGGGAAGCAGCAGGTGTTATGGGTGCAGCCTACAACGTGAATGACTCGTTTCAGGTATGATGATTCAATGTGATTCTTGTCGATACTGGCAGCACAGCGAGTGTGTTGGCGCAGCGAGCGAACAGGATGAATACATCTGCGAATTCTGCACTACAGGCAATCGGTCACTTTTGAAGGATGTCATCATGAATCCCCAGCCGGAAATCCGCTTGCAACAATGCACCTACTACAGATCGCTCATGAAAAATGGTCTACAAGTTCGAGTTGGTAAGTTCAAGTCACGGAAGGGGAGTGGGAAGAGTATGTAATGGCGTATCTCGTTATAGGCGAATGTACTTATGTGAAAAAGAATATTGATGAAAAGCATAAAAGACTTTTGCAAAGCTTCAATCGGGAGTGTGTCAAATCGTCGGGGATGCAAGATGAATGCATCATTTCGATTTCGACTGATGACAATGACGATGATGACATTCTGTTCGATGACTTGGAGCTGGAGGATTTCGAAGAAACTTCCAACCAGCAGACGTTTTATCGTCGTAGCGACTTGAGGGTGTTTCGCGTGGAGAGGCTCTTCACAGGACCAAGGTCAGGAATATGGCAGCAGTGTTTTGTGCTTTCCTCGATTGCTGTTCTTGTTTTAGGGGCGTGAAATTCGTATTTGGTTATTATTTCGCAAGACCTCACGAAACGTTTTGTGAACCGAGTCGGCGGTTTTATCGGAATGAGGTAGGTGACGGTTGTTAAGGTCACAGTGTGCAGTCGTAGGTTAATATTTGGTGATTGCAGATTTTTGTGACGCCTCTTTACGACACGCTACCCTTGGATGCCGTCGTCGGTCGCTGCTTGGTTGTGGACGTACAGACGTACTGCAGGGGACGGCCCAAATATCCAAAGTTCGCCGAAGAAGACATCTACGTTTGCGAGTATAGATTGGACAAGGCTCAGCGACTGTTCGATAAGATGCACGCTCGTAATCGATATCCGATTTGTACAAAGCCATACATTTTTAAAATGTTTCCTGAAAGGATAAGGGTGAAACGAGATTTTACGGTAAGATGCTAATAATTATTTCGGTCCATTTTGGATTTGTGACCGTTCCTGTTTTAGCCTTTCAAGAACTCGAAGAAGGTGGATGGTGGTCAGCATGCCCGAGGTTCTTCAAGAGTATCGAAGAAGGGTGATCAAACGAAGAAATCGAAGGCTGACACACGGTCGGACTCAGGAAGAGCCTCAGAGATTATGAACAAGCAAAAATTATTGGTAGGTTCGAGGAATTCGACTTGGTTTGTTTCTGGTTCTAATGAAATTGCATCTTTTATAGGCAAAAAAGAAACAGAAGCGTGTCGAACAACTGATTGAGAAACTGAAACGGAGTAGACGTTAGCGCTGGGATGGGATGGGATGGGATGGGATGGGATGGGATGGGATAGGGTGGGATCGGGTGGGTTGCGGTACTTGTGAGGGCTGTAGTATGAGATCAGGTATTTGAGATTTTAGTTCTCGGTGTTACGTAACTACCAAGATATTTATTTTGAGCCCTTCGCAACTGTACATTGTAAGAATGAGTATGCCTTGCCTGTTTTATCATATATTCAAGTGTTTATGAGAAAGTGCTACAGGTACTTGAAATAGAAATACTCAATTACGTGGTCTAAACATTGATCCAATAGCTGGGGAGTAGGTCGGACTTTACACTGCTGCACCCTGTTCGGTAGGGGCCGTGTGCTCGGTCATTGCATGCGGTCGTCGCGTGTGTGGGTTGCCGGGTGCACCATGGGCAGACACACAGCCAAGGTGGAGAACTTCCCCAAAGCGACCATAATAAGGGACTGGAAAATCCTGAAGAAACTTGGAGCGGGCTCGTTCGGGGCTGTATATCGTGTGGGAAACCTGAAGACGAACGAAATATGCGCCATGAAAGTTGAAGCGATCGAAAAAGAGGATGACTCGATGCTGAAGATGGAGGTCAGAGTTTTGGAGTTGGGTGGTCAGGGGATCGACAGAATGGACTGTTTTAGGTTGCGGTCCTAAAAGCGTTTCAGAAGGCAACTCGACGCTCCCATGTTTGCGAATATGTCGATAGCGGAGTGACGTTGACGATTCGATTCGTGGTCATGAAATTGGTCGGGCCGAATTTGGCCGATGTTCGAAGAAACTCTCCGCGCAGTCGATTCAGCGAGATCACCACGATTCGGCTCGGAATTCAGTGCGTTCGCTCGATCGAAGACCTGCATCAGATAGGTTTCATCCACCGCGATATCAAACCTGCCAACTATGCCATCGGAATAGGAGCAACTGAGCGACGAAATGTGTTTCTTCTCGATTTTGGTCTCGCCAGGCAATACATCGATCGAACTGGGGCGCTGCGGCCGCCTCGTAAGAGAGTCGGGTTCAGAGGCACTGTTCGATACGCATCACCAAATGCTCATTTGGTGGGTGCCCTGGTTCAGGAGTCCTGTGGAGAACATATCGTAGTTTTATGTTTAGAAGCGTGACCTCGCCAGGCACGATGACCTGTGGTCACTTTTGTACATGCTGATCGAAGTGCAGCAAGGAAAACTACCGTGGAGGAAAGCTGGCGATAAAATCGCGGTATGTCCGCTGAAATTTTTTTGGTGATTTTGTATATTTGATAATTCATTTTCTACTTGCAGGTTGGCGAAATGAAGAGAAAGACCGTCGCTGATGCGCTGCTTAAGGGCATGGCTAAAGAGTTTCATCCAATCCTGAACGAGCTGCAAGGACTGCAATTCTTCGACTCGCCCGATTACGACTGGTTCTGTGGACAGTTGGAGACGACCATGAAACGAATGCGGTACGAATACGAGGCGCCATATGATTGGGAAACTAGTGGAGCGGCGTACGACATGCTCACGCCAATCAGTCTCCTCAATCCGTTCAAAAGACAAAAACGAGAAGCCAAGAATGCTAAAAAGGAGCGTGGAGAAGAGGAGCGATCTCGACTGAGCATCTAGTCAGGATACGATGACTGGTGATCAGACTAGTGTCCTGTGCATGCAGTAGTCGCCTGCTGTCAACTGTCGCATTCAGTCCGCGAGAAACCTTTCCCCGCGGCACTCCGCCTTCGACTTGCCTCATCAATCCTTTTTTAGCATTGACCGAAACCAGATTGCACTCTGATGGCCCAAGCCCCAAGGATGTTGTCGAAGTCGCTCTCTCGTTAGTGCAGGCCAAAACGCAGTACTTCCTGGGGTAGCGCTTAGACTGGGTTGGAGCGCAGGGAAAAGTTGAAAAGTCCAGGAATTTAAGCAAGGTTGTGCGGGGAGCAGCACACGTAACAGCATTCCTCTGCGCCCCCTCCCCAAGCGAGGGGATCCCGGACAGGCCAACGTCTTCCTTTTACATTGGCGGCTTTGAACCCTGTCAGTGTTGGACAGTCCGAGACTGTCTTCTCGTTTGGCTTCCGTCTCTCCACTCGGAGCACCTCGACGGTATCGGGTGAGTCACCCACGGTCTGGCGTGCAAGGTTAGCGAGGGTTTATAGCTCGCAAACCAACCTCCATCACCGAGGATCGAACCCGGGACGGATCCAGCCACTTGCTCCCTAGCAATACGGAGAGACGAATGCCGAACCGTTGCACCACCGCGGCCGCTTGCCTGTGTTCGTGCGGCGGCATGTTCAAGAACAGGCTGCTGGTGGTAAGGACGCTTCGCCAAGTGAGCAGAAATTTTTCTTGTGTTGAAATGACCCGGACGAAGGTCAGTCAAAGCTTCATCCTAAGCGGGGTTGTCCTAAACAAGTTGGCTTCTCCTGACTTCTATGCAACGGGCCAGTGGTTTCTGGCATGTACATAGTGGTCCACAGCTCAGAAATCAGGTAATTCACAGAACAGACGCGGACGCGGACGAGCACGACTCAGGCAGCCACTACCACATTCCGCAAGCTGAATGAAGTCTGAGCCATTACAATTTTTATGCTGCAAAATGGACAGTTTTGAGAACACCTGTCGAGTAGGAAAAAGTTTCATTAAATTTGGTAAAGCGGCGTTGAGTGGAGGCGTGTGCGTGATCGAAGACGGTCAGGTGCTCGGCGGCAAATGCGCAGTTATTTTTACAATGTAGGGACGATGGGAAAATGGCATTTGCTTGTTCATGTCAAAATGTGCACAAAGTTTTGCGATTTGCCCGAGTGAACCAGGAAAGAGCAAAGTCTTCTTTCCACAATTCTGGCTTGTTTCAATTTACAAACCTATCGAACGAGGATGCGCTTGTTGAGTTGCGCGCGAAATCTAGTCCGGGCTAGCCGGACCCAATGGCTGGACGAGTTAAGAGTGAGGAAAACGATGAGCGTTCTTTAGACATGGCAAAGAACAGGCTTATGGGGGCGGCTTCTAGAAGTGCTAGAGGGAGCGAGGTTTAGCTGTTAGCTAAGAGAATAGAAGAGGATTTGGAAGAGGGCAACGGAAGGAGAGACTCGCTGAACTTTCACTCTAGTCAGCGCCCGACGAGACGACTCAGGGCCGAGAGGCGTTCGGCAAGTTTTGACTCGTCAGACGGGACACCAACGACGAAGCCGTCGACAAAACGACGGCACGACGACAACGAGAAAGATCTTTTCCTCTCACAAAACTACGACCACAATGCGAACGTCGATTACGACGCTTTTCACTTTTATCGTTTTCCTATCATACGCTAATGTACAACGCCCACGAGCCGATAGAAAATCCAATCCCGACAGTGAGACCAAAAGTAACTGCCCTCACTGCGATTGTTTATGGCCAGGCATCCCACCCGTCATAGGGGCTGCCCTCGTTGCCACACCCTTCTGCCAACCTACTACTCACCCCGGCTGGACATGGTCCTAGGAGTGGTTCTGAGGGAGCACTGTAGAACCCTGAATGTAACTCGTTGTACGCAGGACGAAACACTGATCATATTGACGAAATTTTGCTTCGGCCTGATCCCATTGGATACGATGACAACGACCCGAATATCAAGGCCGTACTGAAAGAGCTTAGGACGATTTATCAGAATGCCATCAGGCCTGTGGAGAAACAGTTTCGATATGCTGATCTGAGGCGTCACACTATGAGTGGTATGCTATGCGTATGTGGCCTTGGGAAAGGAGCTGCTGAACCCCAGTCTGCTGTACCGCCATGAGACCGGATACATAGTTTAGCTTAGGTGCAGTGGTTCCGTAGTGTGCCCGTATTGGGTGATGGTGAGCGGCTGGGCTCAACCAGGGTTCCTGGCGATGAAGGTTGTTTGCAAAAGCCGTCGCTGATCTGAACGGCGGGACATGAGTAGGTCATCTGGTAGGTCATAAATTTTAAAAACCTGGGATGTACGGTGACCAGGAAATACGTGTATTTTAGACGTGGATATCTACGCCAAGCCAATGGTTCTATTAGTTGGCCCTTGGAGCACTGGAAAGTCGACCATGATCAATTACCTGCTCGGTATCGAAGGCGCACTGGAAAGCTTATACGTCGGTAAGGACGAATGGCACTCGTGTTTGCCAAACTAGATTCACCTAACATGATAGGTGCTGAGCCGACCACGGGCGACTTCACTGTCCTGTCTTACGGAGATGAGTATCGAACTGTGGAAGGAGTTGTACTGGCAACTGATGCCACCAAGCCATTCGCCTCAATGGAGAAGTTCGGACAGATTTTCTTGGAGCATTTACTGGGTGTAGAGATGAATAGGCCTTTGCTAAGGAACATCAGCTTTATCGACACGCCTGGTATACTGGAGAACAGGAGACAGCAGGAGCGAGGATACCCTTACAACGACGTCATGAGGTGGCTCGTTCATCGGTCAGGTATGCAGGCCAGGCCTTCTCCAACTGCCAGGCCGCATCTGACTGTTTTTTCCTCATCAGACCTCATTTTCGTCGTTTTCGACCCAACCAAACTCGACGTCGGATATGAACTTGAGACCCTCTTCAAACAACTTAAAGGCAAAGAATCTGTTCTGAGAATGTAAGCGAATCATATGACTGAGGACGTGCTGAGCGTAGGCAGGAATGTGGACCCCCAACTCGTGCTCTGCCACCCAGAAAATGGGCTCTGCACGTCAAAACTGCCCACATATCGCGCAGTGCAGCCACATATTTACTCTTGTACCTCAACCTGCCTTCAATGCCCACTCCAAGCTGGCTTTGGTTTTAGCATTCTGAACAAGGCCGATTCCATGTCCGAACAGGATTTGATGCGTGTGTACGGAGCCCTGTTCTGGAGTCTTTCTCCATTGATCAACGTCACCGAACCACCCCGCGTTTACGTGGGTTCATTCTGGGGTGAGCCGTACCACGATGACGATCTGGCTGAGATTCTTCTTCGCGAAGAGAAATCGCTCCTGCACGACATGAGGGAAGTGGTCAGAAATCGAGTCTACAATAAGATCGCCTTCGTGCGTCAGTACGCCATTCGAGTGCGCATACACGCTCTCCTGGTCGACAGTTACGTGGCGGCCTATCGAAGGAACAAAGGCTTGTTAGGAGGCAGCGACGAACTGGCGAGACAGATCGTAGAGGACCCGGAAACGTACGACGTGTTCAAAACTGTGCTTAGTCACCCCAATATATCCAAGTACGATCTACCAGAACCTGATGAGTATGAAGAATTCTTCCGAATCAATCCCCTGCAAGAACAAAGACGCATCAGCGAGCACTGCGGGTACTTTTCTGGTTGCGCCATAGATCAATTGAATCGAGCCATCAGCAACGACCTGCCCATTTTATTGAGACGATTCCAAACACCCAATGAACGAAGGGGACAGAAACGCACCTTCGACCGCCAGGGTGATTTCGCCGAGTGGCATAGGGATCACGAAATGAAGAAGAAGACGACGGGCGGTCAGAAGGTGCCCGGCAATGGGGCATCAGCGACCAGTGTTCGCACTCCGTCCCCGGGCACCAAAAAATATCGAAAATCAACCCCCGCACCAGTTGAGCAAGAGGAGCCCCCAACACCGACTTCTCAAGAAGAAGAAGAAGACACACCGCCCACGAAGCAAGAAGTGAAAAGGAGGGAGAAACCCGCGCAAACAAAAGAGCAGAAATCGCCCCAAGCAAGGTCGAGTAAACTGAGCGGCAGGTCGAGACAACGGTCGGCTGAAGAGCAGAATATAGCTGAAGCAAGTGCCAAAGAACAAGGCAGAAAAAAGAGGCGAACGAGAGAGAAAGTAGAATCAGTTGAAAAAGGTAAGCGGATGACCCGTGGGGTGCTGAACGATGACGAGAAGCAAGCGTAAATGGCGGCACCTTCGTAGTCCTACATCACGGCAGCAGCCCCAGTATCTTGGACAAGAACAACAGCTCTGACTGTGTCTAACTTTCCTGAAAATATTGTGTATGTAAGGGAAAAATGCTTGTCCTAAAAACATAAAAATCCGTAGCGCCCTCAGGAAAATCGCTCAAATGCGAGACGAAGAGACGAAAGCCTGTTTGTAAGCTTGGCACGGTCGAGGGGGACCAAGTAGTGGAGTTTCACCAGCCGTTGCGATTAGAATCAAGCACTTTTCATGGAGGCAAATCATGCAGACGTGCAGATATTGACAATTTATAAAATTGGATCAATTTTAAGTATGCGAGCCTACACATTCGCTCCCTGCACATATATGTTTTTGGAATGTAACAAGTCCTTCTTTCAGAAATTCCTACCAAGGCCCCGAAACAGGAGCCAAAAGAATCTCCTCCACCATCACCGCCGCCAGTTCCAGTAGAATCGGTGGAGGAAGTACAAGCTGAAGAAGAGTCAGAAATTGAAGTCCCGGAGGAGCCAACAGAGGATGCATCGACACCTCCGCCCCCTCCTCCTCCTCCACCAGCCAAATCAGGACGTAAGACCAGTCCGAAGAGCAGTCAAGAAGAGTCGACTCAACGGGCCGACTCCCCGAAATCCCAAGCGTCCGCTAAAACATCCAAACCAGCTGGTGCGACGAAGAAGGTGAGCGGGGAGAGGGCCGCAAGAGGAAAGATCGCCAAGGAAGAAAGCGAAGAGCAAGAATTGAGCCAAGATGCTCCAGTACATAAAGGGGTCACTCCACCTCACAAGGGCGGTGCGAAAACATCCGCCGAAAGGGAGAAGAAACCAACACCTAGTAAATCCAAACCCCAACCATCACCTCCACCTTCCAGTGCCCCGCCATGCAACAAGTTCAGGAAGTCCTGCCAAGAAGGTGGCACTGCGACACAGGCAACAAAACCTGCTCCAGCGCCAGCCCAGCAACGAAAAACGCCGGAAGCTCCAAAATCGGTGCCAGCCCCGCCAGCTTCATCGACGGGGGTTAAATGCAACAAGTACAGAAAGGACTGCAATAATCCTGACAAGCCCCAAAAAGTAGCTGAGCAGACCAAGGAGGTCAAAAAGGCCGCCAGTAAGAAAGAGGCCCCATCCCCACCTCCAGTTTCTGCGCCCAGCGTGCCCGAAGGCAAGAAATGCAACAAGTACAGAAAGGACTGCCAAGAGTCGAGTGGTGCTGAAGAGAAGAAGCCTGCCAAGCCTGTCATCAAGGATGGAGGGCATGGACAGAAAAAGCAAAAGGATCAACCATCTGAAATAAAGACCGCACCATCCCCGACTCCGGTGTCATCGTCAGCCACCAAATGCAACAAGTACAGGAAGTCTTGTCAGCAAGAGGCCCCCGTCGACTCAGAGGACCAACGGAAGACCAAGCCAGTCGCCCAAAAGACTGACGACGACGACGATAAGCAAGCCACTGAGAGCCAGCCAATAAAATGTGGCACGTATTCGTACAGAAAGTCATGTCGTGGCAAAGAAGAGGACGACGAGGATGAAAAGGTGGTCCGCCAAGAGAAGAGCAAGAAGACGGAAGAGAAAAGACCAGAAGTCAAAGCTGCCCCGGCGCCGTCCCTCGTTCCTCCATCAGGCAAGTGCAACAAATACCGCAAAAACTGCCAGCAAGAAGAAAATACGCCCGCCACACCAAAGGCCGAAGCAAAATTGCAATCAAAGCCAGAATCGAAAAAAGTTGAACCCAAACCTACAAAATCCGAGCCGCGAATCGCGGTTCCTGTGGTCAGTCTCGGTGGCAAGTGTAATAAGTACAGAAAATCGTGCCAAACTGGATCCGATGCCGAGTCAGTGTCACAACCAGCACCAGCCAAACAAGTGGTAGAGAAGGCTGAGAAGGTCCAGGCAGTAGTCCAGGCTGCGACTACGGGTGGTCCGTGCAACAAGTATCGTAAATCGTGCCGCGATTCAGGGTCAGTAAAAGAAACTCAGCAGAAAGCTGTACCAGCAGCCGCTTCCAAAGATGGGACGAAGCCGAAAAAATTATGCAAGAAGAATGCAACAGCTCCGACTCCAGTCAAGAAGGAGCAAGCTAAGAAAGGTGGCAAAGCATCCGTCCCAGTGCCGCAACCTGATGCTGCCCCTGTTCAACAGAACAAGTGGAGGAAGCAGAAGACCCCGCCCGCCGAGCAGCTGATAAGCACCTGAGCAGAATGGTCTTAGGATGCCTATATGTATAAAGGGTGGACACGTGTTCAAATCCGTGACGTGTTTACGCCTTGGGGTGCATGATCCTGGCTCAAACAATGAGCTTGGTATGGATGTTTTCTATTAGGTCACCCCGGCGTGCTAACCCGTCCAAAATTGTGTGCACATATTTGCGGGTTCTAGTCTAATCGAGAAGGTAGTCTAGCGAGGGTGCTCTGAGAGTAGGGTTGTAGGAGTAGACGGTGTGCTGTAAATAGGTGACGGTGAATAGACCTAGGCTCGTCTGCTATCAACTTGTATGAACATGTTTTCTAGTCATCCTTGTTCATACCACCCGTTTCTGTTTTCTATTCTCCATGGTAAGCCCCTAATTTTGTTGGCTTTAGGATGACAAGGCAGCCAAGGTTGAGGTGAGCGCGCACTTTTATGTTCTGATAACTTATCTGTCCCAAGAATTCTCTCCTCTTCCAGCGCGCCGACCAGCTGCCTAACAAAGGAAAGTTTAGAAAATAA
Organism: Mesodorylaimus sp. YZB2_4; assembly: GCA_030248295.1. Taxonomy (NCBI): domain Eukaryota; kingdom Metazoa; phylum Nematoda; class Enoplea; order Dorylaimida; family Dorylaimidae; genus Mesodorylaimus; species Mesodorylaimus sp. YZB2_4. The sequence continues at coordinate 1,144,092 of JASANH010000138.1, read as the reverse complement.
AAAATTAAATACCTGTCGTGTCGTTAGTGTCGTTTCGACTATTATCTCTTGGAAAGCAGACAGTGCATTACTGTATGTAGGTACGCTGCGCTTTCTCGCGCGATTTATTTTAAATTTGACATAAGCAGCTGATGATCAGGCGCGAAGAGAAGAAATGGTGGGGTGGACACATTTCCCGCGTTTTTGGGCCATTTTGCTCCTTGCGAAAAAATAAAGAGCTCTTCTCGGTCTGGTTGGTTGAAGGTTGTTTTGAACAGTGATTTATTATCGAAAGTAATATGTCGTAATGGCTTTATTCAACGTCTCTGAAACGCGCGTTGCTTTGGATAAACTGGAAAAACTTCTGTGTTGCGATTACTGGTAAGGATCGGCGCCTTACGTAGGCCTATGTTTCTTTGTCATATATTCTTCCAATTTGTCTCCAATGACGATAAGCGTTTGGGCCATCTCGAAGGTGCCATGCTGCATGCTCAGGCGATATTATCTTAATTTGGAATCCTAGCCTTTTTATCTAAAACTATAGTACATGCCACTTCTGTTTTACATTAGCCTGTTCAGGCTAACGTTGTGACCTTTTGGGTATAAAACATGTTCAAGAAGATAAAACGTGAAGTTGCTTTCTGCGCGCAACACGTATGTGTCTTGATGCAGCCAAAGCCGGGTCAGCAGATCAGGTACGCCGTCGCGGCACTTTTGCACTTTGTCCCTGCAATAGGCTTAGGGTTAGGTTGAATTAGGCTGAATTTAGGCTTAATCTTATCGTTAGGCTTAGGCTAGGATGGACTGGATTTAAGAGAGGGGGGGACAAACTGCGAAAGCGTGTCCGTGTCGTGTCGCATGGTGATAAAACGGTTATTACCGCACCATACTGCTGAAACCTATCACAGTGAATTCGCAATGGAGCAAGATATTTTGAAAATTACATTTATTTCGAAAGTCGGACAAGGTGTCGAATAGTGGGCACTTTATTTGATGCTATTGTGTTGCTGACATGCCTTTGTATTTCAGTAAACAACAATAGATAACACGGTGGCCTGCACCGACCTATCCGATTCAGAAAACGAATTTCAGCAGCTATGACATAAAACTGACATCACGGCTTCCCAAAACTGTTTTGTTTCCTCGCGCTTGTTAACCGGTGGTCAGATAGCTGAATCACTGTGAATACCTACAGTATTTTGGTTTATCGTCGAATGCCATAAATACTTGAATGATATCGCAGGGAGATCACTGCAAATGGGTCGATAACGAAGAACTAGGCCTATAAGAGGGGAATGAGAGCTTGCAATCTATCTGGCTTATTTGGCTGCCAAAATCAGCGTGAACGCCTTGCAGTACAGGAGATTTATGAATTCCCTCGATGAGCATAGTTTCTCACTTTTACCTTCTTCATCTAAAACATGGCAGTGTGTCGATGGCGTGGTTTATACCTGTCGTCGGGTTCCCAGAAATGTTGGCCCATTTGAAAAATTCAGCCGAATGAGTCATGAGGGGAACTAAACGGGTTAATTTATGGTAGGTGTCAAAGGTCCCTCCTCCTAGGACCTTATTATCCCTCTTTTTCTGAGCACCTCTCAAACACATTTGCTGGATGAATGCGCAGCATTTTTTTCGATGGTGTATGGTAGGCTGGAGGAGGATGAAACTCAATTTCGCTTATTGATCATGTGTATCCTAATACTGTCAGTAATTCATGGGTATTGTATTTGTAGGTATTTATTAGAATGCTGCAGTTTATTTCCTCGATAGGACACGATTCTAGTTGTTTGAAAGTTCGATGTTTTCCTCCACTTTTCCTCTCTCGGACCCACTATGCGATAATTCATCCCGATATTGAGGTATGACATGACAGTCCTAAGGGGTCAGTTTAGTTTTTGGTTTTGGCCTAATTTTGGATGATGTCAAGAATCGAGTGGTTATTCGATGCCTCGTTTCCACACCCAATAAATTCCTCAATATCTTCTGTACACTTACAGAGTATGCATACATCGAAATTTCGGACAAGGTGTCAAATAGTGGGTACTTTATTTGATGCTATTGTGTTGCTGACATGCCTTTGTATTTCAGTAAACGGCAGTCGAATCAGTTATCATTCATCGGGCTATGCGATCACGTCTTTTGCAAGTAAGTGGTTCACTGCTGTTTCATGCCATAGTTTTCGGTAGGTACGCACTGTTTCTATTTCAGTTCATGCATTACCAACAACGTTACGGTTCGATGTCCGATTTGTGATGCTGATGTTCAAATCAGAAATGAACGTCCGATTCGCCTGTTGACCGAAATTTTGGACTTTTGCACTGGCTTGCGTAAACAGCTGGAGAAATATCAACAGTCTTTTGAGACGAACGAAAATACGCATAGAAATGAGTTGGAAGAAACTTTGGCGTCAGAAGCCAATCCGAATGAGAACGTACGACCCACACCATTGAAGTTACGAATTAGTCTGAAGGATGGCAAGACGACCATATTGAACGAGGCGCCGGATTGGAAGGCGACTGGTGATAACACAGAACCGGAAGCTATTAGTGAACGTCCGATTAAGCGTCGGCTGTTATTGTCTCCTTACGAAGGCTACGCCCCGCCGAAAACAAGGCGTCAAGCTAAAGAACAGTTGAACTTGAGCGGCGGAACGCTGAATCAGTCGGATTCTGAAGGCTTGTTTAGTACTCAAAGTACCAATAGCAGCGGCATGGATTTGCGGGTGTCGTTGCCCGTGTCAATGAAGAAGGCCCGAAAAGGCGAAACACCGCTGCATTTGGCTTGCAAAAACGGAAATTTAGACGCCGTCAAGAATTTATTGTCTGGCGACAACGCCTCAGGTATCAATGTCGCCGATCACGCTGGATGGACTCCACTTCACGAAGCGAGCATAATTGGTCATGCCGATATTGTCAAGTGCCTATTGGAGGCGGGGGCAGTTGTGGATTCTGTTGGTGATGACTTCTTCACTCCATTGCACGCGGCGATTTATCGTGCCCGTTCGGATGTTATCAAGGTCTTGCTTTCTTACGGCGCCGATGTCAATGCGAAAACCGCTTTCGGTGATACTGCTCTGATGTTGGCGAGAAAATGCGATACAAGAGGTGTTGGTATTGAAGAAATTTTGGTAAATTTTTCAGACTCGTCAAACACTGTGTATCCTATTGAAATTACGAAGCGTCGAAGAGGCCAAATCAAAGTGTCCTATTCGCATTTGGAGCAAGATCAAATTCGTCAAATCGTACAAATGGAAAATTCACCAAACTTTAAGGGGAAAGTTTTTGTGCTGGCCTGCTTTGATGCTCAGGATACGACGCATTTGATTGTGAACGGTAATGTTAGCGCTCGTTCCTCCAAGTACTTGTATTCAGTGATTAATGGAAAATGGATTGTCTCTTTCGACTGGATTGCCGCTTGTCTTCAGGAAGGCCTGTTGGTGGACGAAGAACCGTTCGAAGTCAGCGGAAGCGCGGAAAATTTACAATCTAATGGCCCTAAGCGTGCTCGTCATAACTTCGAATCGATGGTACGTTTCTGCGATGTGTAAATGCACAAGCATACTGTATATTATTTTTTAGAAACCTGGTCTTTTCGCTGGTTGCCGAACTCTCATCCGAGGTGGACACGGAAAAAATGACGCTGGCATTGATCTCTCAAAGGTATTAATTCGAATGGGACAAGGAATCGTGGAGAGCCGTGCATTAGCCACTTTGCCGGATTCGAAATTGCCATATCATGCAGGTACGTGTTGTATGCTATACTGATATTGTAGGCGGTTGCTCCTGAACGTAGCACCCTCGAATCTTGTTTGTCTTGCAGACGAAACTTGGAACTCGCCATACGTTATTGTGTGTCCGGATGGGAATCAGAAGATGCCCACTTCGCTGCGTGACATGGACATTCCCCGAGTTCCAGCTTCCTGGGTGATTGATTCTGTTGATCATTTTCGCTTGTTGCCATTTTCTGGCTATTGAGAGATCACACGAGTAAGATGGAAGAATTTTTTTCATCTTTTTAACAAAAAGGAAATTAGAGTTTGAACTTTCAAACAAGTGTTTGAGCGAAGTGGAAAGAATTAACAAGAATTGCGTACAACATCTTCAGTGCCTCGTCTGATGAGTAAAATCATTGCTCTAGTCGTTGCCCAACCTTTTCTCGTACGTATGATCGTGATAAGCCGCACCCGCCGCTGTTTGAGGAGCTCGTTTCTTTTGGCCATTTCGTTTCCTCGGTTTCGATGCACTGCGCTTGGGCGCACGTTTTGGTTGAGCTGCTTTCCTTCAAAGAGTATTCGTTATCACCAGCCATCACTGGCCAATCACCAAGCAAGCACATACTTTGGTAACGGCGTTGCGGACCATTGCTTGACCAAGAGCGAATCGGAAGATTGCGCAGGAATGCTCGGGTTTATCGGGATACCGAATTGAGTACTGTCTTCCCAATCGAATGGTTGTTCATCCCCAACTAGAACGGTAATTTTTAATTTTTTTAACTACTTTAGACAGGACTGTTTTTCGCCTGCAATCAAAACTTTGAAGCAAGGCGTTGGGGCCAGCCACATGCCAGCGTTCACTTTCTGCCCACTTGAAGCACTTCCTTAAACTTCCTCAAACGAACCCTGCCAGTGTTTTGCAACTGAAACTGTCTTTCCCGTCTCTCTACACTCTGATTAGGGAACCTAGGGAAGAGTGGGCACCTCGACGATTGCGCAGCGCGTGCGTCACACACGGCCAGGCGTAAAATTTCAGCGATTCGTAAACCGGTCTCCGCCGCCGAGGATTGAACCCCCAGGACGAGTCCAACCACTCCTGGGGGGGGGGGGGGGGCAAAGCCAAACCGCGAGTAAGGGGGTGGTGGCTTCGCTCGTCATCAGACCAATGTAACAGGCCTGCATCAACCTGGTCGAAAAATTTGCCGATCGGATTTGGGGGAATCGACCCGAGCTGCGGTGCGGGTCGTATTTTTGAATTCCAACCAGAAGAGCTTTCTCTATGGGCTAAAATATCATTCAACCCCTCCCCTCCTGGCTGCGGGTATTCTTTATCGATGACCCTTTATCAACGAAAGAAAATACATCACGCCAGGAAACAAATGCTCAGGTGCAATACAAAATTTTTAAACTTTTTTTGGGGCCTTGCGCCGCCTCAGTTCCCTGACGGAACTTCCAACCCGTTTTGCCTACAGCAGGCCAGCAGTCATTGTATTATGACTGGGCGAGAGGGGAGGGTCCTTTCCGACTGGTCTTCCAGAACCAGCTCCCTGATACTACTCGTTTGGCGTCCGCCACTTGACGGCGCCCAGTGAGTCACCCAGAGCCAGCTGGTCAATGACAGTTCCCTCTCCTAAACTACTGTGGTCAGCGGGAAAAGAACAGCCACCCCCCCCCCCCCCGTCAGGGTTGCCGGCCCAAGCAATGCGGGACCAACGCCTTTTGAAACCAACTGAGCTCTAGTGTAATGCAACGTTGGGTCGGATAGGTGGCCTCAGACTCGGTCGATGCTCGGCCCACAGACCATGCGTTTTGCTAAGGAGCATTGCAATTACACTCACCCTTGTAAGACATGGCGATTTCGTCCAACCAACGTAACATTCCGTCGTAGTTGGGCACATCTCCATACCTGAAACGCGAATATCATGGGCCCACGGTCTCGACAACGACGACGTTGTCTTACTGCAGGCTAGTGACGTGGTCGTAGATGTAGTACATCTGTTCGGGAAGTCCTTCCAACAGTCGTTCGCGACTGTACTGCTGTTTCATTTGGAGGACGATCTCTTTCGTTGGGGCACGTCTCCATCTGAAATGGGCAAACGTTTCCGTTCAATCTGTCGCAATCGAATGTGATTCGTTACTTACGGCAGCGGACCACGAAAGAATTCGCACAGTACGTACATGAAACTCATCAAATCGTCCCGTCGGTCTTGTTCCTAAATCATAGAAAGCCTTAATGCCAAAAAGTTGCCAGCAATTGAATTACGCACGTGTCGTTGCATGCTGCCAACCGACGAGTAACGCATGGTGCCGCGAAATCCAGCGTTGGCCCTGGCAGGCCGGACGTTGCCATCTTGGTCACAAAACTGTCTCGCCAAACCGAAATCTAGAATATACAGCTCGTGCGACTTTCTTCCCAATCCGATGGCAAAGTTTCCCTAAAGAATAAAAAGGGATTGCTCGAATCCATTTTGATTCCATAACGTTACAGGTAAGTTCTCACGGGTTTTATATCCCGATGAACAAAGCCAGCGTTATGCACGTCTCGAATTGCACCAAGCATCTGTTTGCCCAATCGAACAGCCGTCGACAACGAGAAGCGTCCGTAGGTTCGACTACGACGCAGTTGATTTAGGTTCTTCCCAACCAATTCCATGGCCAGGTAGCTGTAACTCCCTTCGTTGCCGCAGCCCAAGAAATCCACAGCATGACGAGATCCTGCAAAAAAATACTCAAATAGGTATTGCTCTTAAACTGGAATTTCGTCTTACCTTGAGACAAAAGCAGTTTCAACACTAAAGTTTCCATTTTTAGCAATGGACGCTTCGCAGGCACCTTTTCGATTTTCACCGCCACTGTGCAATCGGGGGCTTCAAAATTCGGCTCATCTCCAGTTTTGGGCACCTCGTGAGCACTGTACACACACCCGTAGCCACCCTCGCCGATAACGTCGACCTGCAAATTCGAAGGCTAAAAAGGGGAAGGAGGCAAATGACGAAAAGGCTTACGAGAACCCAACGACGATTGATGCAGTAACCCGGCGGAGGCAATGGGACATCAGGAGCAACAGGCCCGCTACTAGGACCCGGAGACGGCATGCGGTGATAAGATTGGTACAAATTTTCCATTCGACAGTCCTAAAATTAACAAGCTGTTAAAATACGCCCAGAAAGCCTCTGAGCCAAAGCGATCATTCTGCCTGTCCTGCCCCTCATCCCGAGTTCTCGACTTTGGCACAAACATACGGCTCGTCATGCACGTCCAATTCACATAGGCATACCGAGTTTCTTTCCCTAATAATCACAGGTCTCACAGTACACAAGAAAAGCAAGGAAAGGGAAGCCATGACGCTCTTTCCCGAGAAATTATGCTTGCGTCTTGACTCAAGACTAATGGCAATAAAAGCCCACAAAATAACACAGGTAGCGTAAGTGGAAAAGCTCAGCACGGGTGTCTAAATCCTTTCAAAAATTGGGAAAATGCAGTGTCACCTGGTGTGGTCTAGGCCAATATAAAGTAATTGGTGGAATACCAAACAAGCGTGGGGTAAAATACCCTAACTCGGCCGGCCCCAGGTTTTTTTAAAGTCTCGTGACAGTCTGCGTGGAAAACCCTCGAAAAAGCGAAAAATTTACATTTGATATACGTTAGTCAAGCAAGACCGAAAATCAGCTCGGAAAACCGTTTGGAAATTCGGTGTTTCTATGTCCCTGTTTTTGGAAAGCCATAGTCCAAACTAATCAAGCTGCCGCTTGGAATCGCGATCGTAAGCCGAACTTCAACTTTGACGCATAGCTATAGAAAAGATTTTCCAAAACGATTCATCAAATTTCGATGGACGGGCTACTTCCAATTCGTCCTCCCATCCTATCTATTTCAGACGAGAAAGTGCCTAATTTAGACGAAATGAGGCTCCCGATTAAAAGTCGAAATAGCGTCTATCCCTCTCCTCGTTACGGCCACAAGTCGAAAAGGTGGCAGAGCAGAGCTTCACCCAAGGGAGGCACCCTCCAGAAAGGCTATAACATTACATAGACCACCACCCAATAGGGACCGTGGGCAGCAAGTATACGCAGGCAGCTACTTTCCCAAAAACACAGAACACCTACGCAACCAATCAACATCACGGGGACTAGTTTAATCCGGTACAGAAGCAATGTCCGTCTAAGCCTGCCATAAATTTCAAGAAACATGTCTTCATGAGAAACAAAGTAATTATGTACCTCCTCTGTCAGCAATAGCTCGTGACCGACGGCGATGATGGAGACGCCTTCAAAAGACGGCGCCACGCGCGAGCAGTAGTCGGTCGGTATCTCGGTATCTCGCGATGGACTGCTAAACACGCCGGAAATGACACAGTTCTTCTCGACTAGACCACGAGGGATCTCTCTTCATAAAATGGCACATACAGTAACTAGCTCGCGAGCAGACAGCATAACCTTGATAAAGCAGACTACTTACCTCAAAGCGCAGGAAATTTGAAATTAGAATTGTTCGACCGACTTTTTTTCTGCGCTGCCAGAAAAACTTGTGATTGGTTTTTTAACAAAGAAAGAATATATAGATAAATAATAAATTGAATTGTACAAAATTTTGTTTTGCATTACAAAAGTTGAAGATTCTTTAAATTTTTTCCCTCTTGGAGATCGGCTGGACAGAGAGGTCAGTTTGCTTCTTATACAGTACATAGCCTATTAATGATTTGGACGGCAACTAAATTCAAATTCTTCAGCTGTAAACTGAAAATTTTGGTGTCTTGCTTGTCTAACAACATTTCTTTATGTCAGCTCAAAAATCATTTCACTTTTGATTCTTAGGCCTATTGTTCCTTAGTTTTCCGAAAAGAAATTTCTCGTAAGAAATCTCTTTATTTTGTTTTTATTCGATCCGAATTCATCTGATAGCGTTATAGCTTTTTTCAAAATGACTTCCTCCTCGACTTCGTCACTGAAATTCGGCGATTTGACAATATTTTACGAAAAACGATCCGATAAGTCATTACCGCCCTCGCTAACTGACATTCTAACTGCATCGGATCTAAAACCAGGCGTTTATGAAGGTGAGTATTTTCGGTTTTCGTAAATTGTTTTCTTACGTGTGATTGTTTTCAGGCGGTTTCAAAATCTGGGAATGCAGTATCGATTTGTGCCGATATCTTGCCTCGGAGCCGAATCGACTCGATGGGAAACGAGTGCTGGAATTAGGATGCGGTGCTGGTTTGCCTGGTATCGTCGCTTTGAAGCAAGCTGCTCGACACGTTTGCTTCCAGGATTTTGTGAGTACGATGTAATTTCTTATGGGTGGGGCTGCAAGTGAACATGATTTAGGAATTATCGAAGCATTTTCGGCTTGGATGTGCTAAATTAATTTATCAAATTAATTTCCTAGTCTCGCCTGCGAAATATTTCGGTTGTGCTCTCTCTATCTTGTAGAATGACGAAGTGATCAATACGTGGACCAAGCGCAACGTTCAAATCAACTGCGATCCAGACAGTGACGTCATCCTTAGATCGTCGTTTTTGGTTGGTGATTGGGATCACACTCAATCGCATTGTCAAGCAGAAGGCGAAAGGTATGTACTGTGCCTGTTATATGGCTAGCGCGATTAGCCACTGAGAGCGGATAGAACTTTCATCGGCGGACATTCACACAAGCGAATAGACTACCCTGACGGGCAGCATAACTACAGAAGCAGCAGTGGACTCTTTGACAGCGCTCATCATCATCAAGCATAGGGTTGAGCGCAAGTATGAGCAAGGTCGGCTGGGTTAGAGGGGGGTTTGGAGGGGGGGAGAGGAGGGGGAAGGGGAGGGGGTAGAGATCCAATCAGATCGCCTAAGCCTGATCCTATTACGTGTGAGACAGGTCAGGCCAGGTCAGGTTTGCGTCGAGTCGAGTGAATGAGTTGTATGACTGTTTACACAGAGTACTGTAGGCTGGCTGGACAATTGGCCTGTGCTTGGAGGACAGGTCTTGGTCCTGCCCACATACGAGTTTGCCGTAATTCTCCACATTTGATCGCTTTTGCTTCCTTCCTGCTGGACCTGAGGTGGGGGGGTTGATTCCCAGCCCCCCCCTTGCTCATACTTGGAGCGGTGCAATGCAGAGAGGCCTATCCCAGATGCCAGGTGGGGCCGCTGATGACCAGTGGATAGTCATCTGTCTCCTAACACTTTCAAGGGTGCTTCTGGCCGAGCTGACATCGGTTCTGGCATGTCCCAGACCGCCCTTTTTGATGACTTTGCTTGGCTCGTCCTTGGGTGAATTAAAATGGACAAGTAACAGCAACCAAGTCCACGACACCTCGTGCTTACGATGAGTCATTCAATAAGCGGCGCGTCGCGGAGTGTCGCGAACGCGCTTGCCAGCCAATGAGGGGGTCACATAGGCAAGGCATTAGTGTAAAGTGAGATAATAGAAAATTCTAGAGATCTCAGGGCTCAGGGCTGCTTTCTGTGAATCGAATCGAATGTATGGTTTGTTATCACTTGTTTCTTCGAAATATACTGTATTTAAATCAAATCGCCGTGTGGTTCTGCCGTCGAGCAATATCAATTTCCACTGCGCTAACAATCGGCGACAGCGTAGGCTCTCGATTCGGAGAGCAGCAGCCATATTTGAGGTTCTGACGGCCCCAGGGTTAGATTGCTTCGAGAGCAATTAAGACCAGAGACCAGTCCTGTCGCGCCTATTAAATTAGGACTCTCACTTCCGTCGCGAGTTTCTCTCCTGATTCCTGAGCCAAGCTACATAGTCTCGCACATTATCGTGTACACCAATGGTTTCCTGCATTCCACTCGAGTCATCTGCTACACCGTGTCATCTTATGTATTTTTGAGGTTTGATGTCGTGCTGACCAGCGAGACGATCTACAATGTGGAGAATTACGGCAAGCTCGTTCGTACGATCGACTCGGCATTGACTGCATCAGGATACGCGTAAGCTGCTCGTGACTCGCTTCTTTACTCACGATCAGCTTGGCATCGTGACATTTCAGGCTCCTGGCAGCCAAGTCGTATTATTTCGGAGTTGGAGGCAGCGTTGATAGTTTTCTTGATTTCCTATGTATTGATAAGACATTTCATGCTCGGCTTGTGTGGTCATCTTGTGACAGTGCTATCGTCAGACAAATTTTATTATTAGAAAGGGCCTGTTGATGATGAGGTAGTCGGTCAAGTTTTCAAAGATGCCTTATATTTTTGTGAATCCCCAGTGCTTTTATTTTGTAGAGATTGCACAACAGTTTTTCGTGATCAGCGGTAATTAGTGCTTGTACGAAATTTCAATATTCAAATCTGGCGCCCGCTTGTGCTTACACCAACTGTCTGCTAGAAGCGCTAATATACGAGCTTGAAACAAAAGTCACTTGGCGCCGGCGATCACCATGTAGTCAATATGGATGCCTCGAGGCATGAAATCGTAGCTAGATTCATGCGTATTGGCGGGTTGGACAACTTCCTATGTCCGGCAATAATACACGTAAGCGCTTCGCCCCACGCGACTTGTTGATAACAGCTCGCGCTAAGGATAGTCAGCGCCAATCCCGCCGCCATTTATGCGTTTGAAGAAGGTACGGCAATATGCTGGCCGTATACAAATATATCTTAAATTTGCTGGCAAGGTCCTTGATTGATTGTTGATCGCTACACATCGTCAGAAATTATCACGGATGTATGTTTAAAAACTATTCCAAGAGAATGTGAAATGCGCAGCTGCTTTGCTTGGCTCACTGCCACCGCATCCAAACTAGTTTGGTGTAGTCAGTGGTTCCCAGCCCACAGCGGTACGAATTCACGGATCCACTTACGATTAGCAGGGATGCGTGTTGTGGCATTCGCGATTTTTATCTTTGTGAGATAGAAAAGATTGGCTTATTTTCTAGGGCAAAAACGAAAATGAATTCGTTACCGACCGAACTAATCGGCAAAATTTTCCTGTATTCGAATATGGAGGACATTTTATTATCGATTCGTCTTACGTGTTCCGAATGGAATTCCATCTGTCGGTCCGTTTTTTCGAGGCGTAGCAGCGCAAATGTGGTCATATCCGATTTCCAAAAATTAAGTCTACGTTCATCAAGCAGACGTCATTTCTACGATCCCCAAGAATGGTTGCGCAGTCTACTCAAATTTATTCTCTCAATTTTCGGCGGAAAAGTAACGGGTATTAACCTGGATAATTTACCAGATCGGGGTGCATTTATGCTCATGACAGGTGTGAATACGGGTGAAACTAGTCCATGGACGGTCACTCGGGAACTTTTGCAAGAAATTCTGCAAAAATGCCCAAATGTGGTTGAATTATATTTGGGATTGTCCAATTTGGAACCCGCCGCGTATCCCGTTTTGGCCGAATTCAGTCATTTGCGTTCGTTGGCTGTCCACGATGTGAACGAATCATTCGAACACGTTCTTCAACGTTTGCCCGCTCTTCGTCTTTTGACAATAAGCGGTAAAGATGCGCCCTTGGTTTGGCCGGGTAGTGTGCACGTTCGAGAGTTGTGCATACGCCATCCAATTCCACGTTCATATTTGGAATTGTGTGGAGAAGAATGCGATTTTCAACGATTTCTTACAGCTTTTCCAAATTTGCGAACACATATTGATGCTCGTACGGGTTTATCGATCATATCTCCCATTCTGCGTACGGGCATTTCACACTGGTACCGACAGTTGGTTGCCTTGAAGACTTCGACCGTGCTCAATTACTTCTGTACATTCAGACCTTGGACGCCGACAGAGGTTCAGACGTTTGTCAATTTACGCTCCTTGACGTTGAAGGTAAGATTGCATCTAGTTTGAGCTGACGATGAGTCTGAGCAGCATCGACCGAGACAGGGGAGTGGATCGGTTCCCCTGCTCCGATCCGACTGCTGGTTAGTAAAAGTTTTCGCGCTTTTTCTGCTGGAAAATGATAAAGTGTGGCATGCTAGGATGAGAAAGTCCAGTTTTTTCTCTCAAATCGACATTTGATCCCATTTTTAGGCGCTGGTTAGCTCTCCCGTGTCCTTTGGAGCGGTCGATAGAGAGTTACAGCGAAGAAACAGGGCAGGTTGGTGATGACGCAGTCCCAAAGACGTCATCCCCACCAATCTTGAATTTTATGAAGCGGATCGGGATCCAGGCCTAGGGTCGCATTGGTCGATGCTGGGGTCTGGATGACGAGGGGTGCGAGTTTTCCCGCCATTTTAAATTTTGAATATTTCACGGAAAATCTACTTTGCACAATGAACTCGATGCTCTTTTCTAAACCCATTATCTGGGGGGGTAAAACATTGAATCCCGTAACAATTTGCGAGTAAAACTGAGAATTTTCACTTGGGTGGACGTCCATCGCGGGTGGCCCGTGGTCTCTCGTCGTGCCTCAGAAGCACACAGCCAAGGAACTTCTGACTTGGCTGCGTGTTTCTGATTCAAGGATCAGCGTTTGCAACGAACAAAAGTATCCGTACTCGTCCCGATCAGCTTGTACCCATATCCGGCGGGGTGGGCTGGGGGGTCTGAAGTAAATGTGGACAGTTATTCTGCATTAGCTTGCCGTTTCCATTTTCAGATAACCCGAACCAGTTATACGCTTTTCCACAATCTGCATTTGTTCCGTCATCTATTGAGCCTTCGCCTGTGGTTTCGTAGGCCTTGCGACGGATTTGACTTAGATTCAATCTTCTCCATTTCAAGTTTACGCTCATTGCACATCCGCGATTTCATGTATAAAAGCGAGGATACGCGGGAGAAATTTGTGGCCTACCGAGGTCCGCAATACAGGCGACTCGATCATCCCAGGGATCTGCGGCCGTTTGCTCAACTGAAAACATTGCGCGTATGGGCATTGTGCGATGTGCATTTGTGTCGGGCACAGAATTATTTCACGGCCGTCATCGAACAAAGTGCTGCCAGCATGGAAACATTGCAGTTCATTCCTGGTCGATACACTGAGCCTTGGTTCCTAACCGATTTCATGCACAGTCTGAACGACGTCCTGTTGCGAAGCCGCGTTATCAACAGACTGAAGTGGTTGGAAATGCCCGTTGGCAGTTGGGTTAATAATGGTTACTATGAGAGGAACCCCCGCGTGAATCCTTTGCTCGACACGGGGGCACCGCGATTACGGAAACTGGCCTTTGATATGGACGGCGAGTCACTGGAATGGTTGTGCAATGGTCCCAGCCGCGCCTTGTCGACTTCACTGCCACGTCTCGCCGATTTGTCCCTACGATTTCTGAATAACGATCAAAAGAACGATATTCGATCGCCGCCAGTATTGGAAATCAATCGATTCTTAATCGAATGCCCACTCGTGCAAGAATTGTTCGTCGACGCTCCTTGCATCGTGTCACGTGACCTGGCCCATCTGATCGGTCGTCATCGTCATCTCGACCGACTGACATTCAGCGGTGCTATGGAGAGCGCGCAAATGAGTTTCACCCAAGTCATGCGTTACTTGGCCGATGCACGTGCCAACACCGTTCGTCAAGGATATCGATTACCCGTGCTGCATTTGCATATAAGTGGACGTGCGTGTCAAACCGCGGTGAAGCAATTGCTGTTGCAAGCTGGGGTCGAACTGATGTAAGACTCGCGTGATTACAGGTATTACGAGGTTGTATTTTCCCATCGTTATTAAAAACCATGATGAGTAGTTTCCTTACAAATAACCGCGCGCCAACTGTCAACAAAAATACGTAGTAAATAATTGATTGGCAGTAATTAATCACAAATCACTTCTTCCGATGATACAAATCAAAACTGTCCAACAGAAAATGGAATGTAGGCGAGCGCAATTCATGCTTTCCTTCCCTTGATGCTGAGCGCAGTAGAATTATCGGCATTTTTCTTTTTTAGTCCACGCGGCCACATGCTCTGTTTCTTAGGATTCGGTGAAAAGCCCACTTCGAAACTGATCCCTTTCGAAACTTTCTTCGAGGTGATAGCCTGAAACAACCCTCCTTATCTCTGTATGTGCTCAGTCACAAGACTTACTTCTTCCTTGGGAGTCTGTTTCGCCAGCTTCGGCTCCTTCGCTTCGTTATTGGCCCGCTTGGCGAACTTTGATAAGAATTTTGCTGGCGACTTTTCCACGGCAACCTTGAATAACCAAGACCAAAAACATATCGGGATCCATAGCATAAGTATGGAAGGGACAAGGCGAGACAAAACTGCAGTACTAACCGTCTTCTTCCGGTTCATGCCGCCATCATTCGGCAGCAAGAATTTCGATTTGGGCGCCCCCTGAATACTTTCCGGTGGTTCGAACGGCGATGCGTTCTTCAGTTCCTCTTCTTTTACATCCAGTGGTAAGCCTTGAATTTCCACAGGATACGAAGTCTTCAAATGCGGTGGCTGTTGCTGATTGCGTAAATTCAGGATTGATAGCCGCGTATCCCACGGTGTCCCGGGAGTTTCGTACCTGCAATATACAATGTATGTAGTTATACTGTAGAACCTGTTTACCCTCGTTCTAATGGGAAGCCAAACTTGCAGGATTCTCGTCATTTCTCAAACGCCAAATACACACAGCACGCGTAAAGGTCACTGAAGCTGCACCTTCTGCCTGCTCAAGAATCACCATGGAACTATTTCAAATCAAGGTTGCGTCTTCAGACGCTAATGCTATGCAGGTCTCTCTGGAGGACAGTACCCCATATTTGATGCGTGTTTCGTTAAAACGTTTATCTCTAAGACATCAAAAGAAAGTGTCTCGCCTCACACATAGAGTATCCGTGTACAGTACGTGCAACAGCTAGCTAACTCGGCCACATGCATCATTTCCCCGCCTCGAACTTAAGCCCCCCGTGATAGCTGTGTGTTCGCATGACCCTTGTGGTCGAGTTGATATGATCTTCGACAAGCATACTGGATGCCCCGGGTTCGACTCCCGGCGGCCCCGAACCTTTATCAAAAAAAGTACGCGAATGAAATACAGAAGCTGAAACGTGGAGTTAGTCGGTGGTGAAATGTCCTAAATACACTAGTCTCGGTAAGACGGGTTCCTGACGGCGCAGTTGCGACGCTCATACTTGCAGTGACGTTTGTAAAGTGGACTGACGCTACCAGCCTCCCTCAATGCCACTCGCTCGACCCCTGGGGCCGTACGAGATCCCGCATCCTCCCCGGAGCGGGATCGACGATGAGGACATTGCACTCCTCGAATCCTGACATGCCCACTACTAGTGCGGCTGGCCGTTCCTAGAACCCACCAGCAACACTGGATATGGCAGGGCCCGGGTAAGCTGAGAGGGAGACCGTATCGCCAGGCGTGAGGGCAGCCCAGCAGGTCCATGATGGAAGAGAGAAGTCCTCATCGTTTTATATGCTTATCAGCTAACACAAGAGGGAACAATGAATGTTCCCCCATTTTGACTCAGGATTTTGCAGAGGTTTTTAGTTCCCGAGACCAATTTGAACTATAAGGAGTTCAGCGCGACAGGAACCCTACAAGTGTGGTGCAGACAAATTTGTAAACTTACGACTGCGATATCTTTTCCATAGCGGACACGCCATCGGACCAACTCTCTTCTTCTTGTTCATCACGCTGCTGACTTGGAAACTGCAACGACCGAGCCACTGGTTCTTGGGGTGGTGCTGGTACTTTGAATTCGTCGTCGGTGGCGTATGCGGAGTGGACGGACATTCGCTTACGCCCAGGAGTGATCCCGTTATCACCTCGAGCAGCCGGGACGTAGGCGGCACGAATAGCATGGCCGTCACCCGGTTCCACTGTCGTTTGCAACATGACATCGTCCTCGTCTTCGCAATTGTCAAATCCTGCAAGACTGTCAGTCTTGCTACAAGCTAGACCCGCCACTGCGGCACTTACTGGCATTGTGTCGCTCAGCGGACATGACGGTGCTGTTGCAACCGAACGTCCCTGCGCTCGTTGCACTCCTCGAACTATCCTGCCTAGCACGCTTGGACGGCACAGGACCTGAAATAAACTGCATCCTTATCATACATCATAAATTACCAAGCCGAGCAGCTACTCACGGGACAAATACTGCGGCCGATTTTCTAATAAATTTGCCAACAAATCCCGCTCATGAGACAACGATGAAACCTGAAAACCATAGGACTACTTCTGTAAGGCACCCCTTTGGCTAATCTACACAAATTACTTGATTCTGCAGTTGCGAAATTTTCTCTATCAACATCGCTCTTTCGCGTTTTTCCTTTTCGGCATTCACTTGCGCCTGCTGCTCATATTCTTCTACGCACTTTCTATGATCTTCTCGGAGTCGTACGATCTAAAACAACGATGCAAATTATAGTAGACCATCTTCACTTTTAGTAATCAGTACCTGTGTTTTCATCAGTTCGGCATTCGACAGTAAATCATCTCTTTCGAACCGAATCTTGACTATCTCCTGGTTTGTCGATCGAAGCTAAAAGAAGCGTCCCATTATGAATCTGGTAGCAGACAACGACTATCACAGCTCTTACCCGTTCTTCCAATTCTCCAACTTCCAGGCTGGCCTTTTCAGCGCCTTCCAATAATTTTTGTTTCTCCTCACGAAAATTAGACACCTAGAAAACCGTGCAAAAAAGTGAATAAGTTCAAATAACATCAAGATAACATCAAATTAAGCACAGAAGCGAGCCTTTGAGCAGCACGCGCCACCGTCATCAGTAGGAGCGACATAGGGCAAGCCAAATTTAGAAAGAACAAGGCGGATTATAAATTGAGGACAGCCTATGGCAAAGAGTTCACTGCCATCGAAATGCTGGACGTGGAACTGCCAGGCAGATACTGTGGGGGCAAGCCAGTAGGAGCGCATTTATAGGAGTAATTACGGCACAGCTCCAGATTTTGCATGGGTCCTCCATGATCCCACGAACTTGCTCTGAGACACCATGTGCCCGCCTGAACATGGGAGAGGGCCGCTCCCTATCATCACGCCCAATCAGCGGATCATCACCATTCCATTCTAACATCGCTGACTGGGTATTCAAGGTAGTGTAGACCCCCGTAAAAGATTTTGTAAAGGGGGATCCTTCTCATTTTTTAGACCCCCCTGTCCCGCCCGGCAAGGATGTGCAGGTACCTTTACTGTGATTGACCCACATACTTTTTTGGAAGAAGAAAATTTTTTTACATAGCGAAGACCCCCTTCAAAGTTTTTAAAAAATTTTGTAAAGGGGGCCCCTTTTATTTTTTAAACCCCCCCCGTCCCGCCCGGAAGGGTTTGCAGGTACCTTTACTGTTTTTAAACACCCCTCCCCTACATTTTTGGCAGAAGAAAATTTTTTACATGGCGAAGATCCTTCTGTCCCGCCCGGCGAGGTTGTGCAGGTACCTTTGCTATTTTTAACCCCACCCCCACCCCGAAAGAAAAATTTCATTTTTTTATAGTAAAAAAGACCCAATGTTTTGGAAGCCCCAAACTAACTTTCAATTTTCGCGGGAAAAATTTTAATTTAAAAAATCCAATTTTCACAAGCAACCAAAATGGGCTGCCAAGTCGCCGACCCCCCCCCCCCCCCCGCAGACGAAGTCAGCGATGTTAATTCTACACCCGCTGGTCCTTTCTGCAGTGCGACCATTCCTGCGATGATGATGACGATTCCATGATGCCAAAACAGCTTTCATAGTTTTCTTGCTTTGAGCCGCCTTTCATTTGATCATAACCCAAAAACCCTCACCGAACACCCGCAAAAAGCAATCATATGTTTTACCTGAGTCTCCAAAGAAAGTATTCGAGCATTCCGCGAATCACATTCGATTCGAAGGGCCGACGTTTGCTCCTCGAGTAACGCTAACTGAAAAAGATTTCATATGACCGAAACCCCAAATTTTTTTTAAAATCAGCCTAAAGTACAGTACGTACCTGTTCTCTTATTGCAGCACTTTCCTTTTTCGCGCTTTCTTCATTTGCTAAAACTTTCTGCCGTTTTTCACGCAACTGTGCTATCTAAACTGATCAAGAATAGAGCACATTA
The DNA here is from genome assembly GCA_030248295.1 of Mesodorylaimus sp. YZB2_4. NCBI lineage: Eukaryota > Metazoa > Nematoda > Enoplea > Dorylaimida > Dorylaimidae > Mesodorylaimus > Mesodorylaimus sp. YZB2_4. The sequence continues at coordinate 1,125,471 of JASANH010000138.1, read as the reverse complement.
TACAAGGCACCAAACAGTCCTACCTGCGACTCTAAAATCTGCACTTGAGAAGCACAATCATCGCGTTCATGCCGAACAGCCGCATAATCAGTCTTGAGCCGCATCAGCTAGAACTTAAATTGTCCGATCCGCGCCACAAGTAAGACACTAAGAAATTACCTGTGTCTTCACAGATGCAACTTCCTTGCGCGTTTCATCGCTTTCTTCCATATGCTTCTTGCTGTCCTCTTGTAAGCGGATTATCTAAAACAAGGATCTGGCCATAGCATAGCCGAACACTCAAAGCCAGACCACGCTACCTCATATTCCAATAATTGTATTCGAACCAGAGAATCGTCGCGTTCCCTTGTGAGCATTGATTTCTCTTGAGCAAGTTGCTTGATCTAAAGACTGCGTTTTAACATCAGTTGCGAATCAGACCAAAGCACTGCTTCCTTACTCGTATCTCCAATTCATGTGCTTCCTTCCTCAACGATTCTTTCTCTTCCGTAAACACCTTATTCTGATCATTGCAGTGAGATACCTTTAACAGAGGATACGCATTACTAAATGCTGTAAGCTGAGCTCACAAAAATACCTGGGACATCAAATGTTCGCGTTCAAATTCCAACGCTACTTTCTCCTCTCCGGCACGGGATACCTGAAATTAACAATTCGAAACACCGCTCACGCTAGAACAAGTTGGAAAGCACATACTTGAGCTTCCAACAAACCAATCTTGGTTTTGACAGCTTGTTCGCTCTCGTGCAGGGTTTCGTTTTCCAATTGGAGCACCGATAGCTGAAATCGTGTATAAAGCAAACGTTGCTTCTGCCAGTCCATGACCAATAGTCATAACCATACCTGTGATTCCAATGCTTGAACCTGCGACATATAAGTACGCCGCTCCTCATTAACCAGCGCGGTCATGCTGGCCAAACGTTCTTTCAACGAGTCCAATTCAGTGTTCAGTTTCTTTACTTCCTGAAAAAGAAACAGCGGGCTGATTGGCATTTACTACATAGCAGGGAGCATCCCGATAGTCATTATCCCAGTTGAAAGTATCCGCCCGGATGTACATTATAGCTGGGCACTAAGTCATTCACTTTTATAGGGCGTCCAGATTACTTCCAGGCGAATCTCACAGATTTCTCTAGGTTTTTTTATCAACTGTGAAAACGACGCACTAGGGTCTCTCACGTCAGCCAAGAGGATCGATCATATTTAACACTATGAAAAAGCGAAAAAATAAACTGGCCTCATCATGAAAAGAAAAACCAGGATACTGCTTTGACATGCAGTGCAGTCCCAGGAATGATCCTGACAAGGACATACTGGATACTTGGAATCCCGAAAGCAACTAAAGTATAGCGACAAGTGAATCAGTGAAGCTTATTGTCAATCTTTTCTCACAAAGAGGAAACCTCGCGAAGTGTGTCCTTGAATTTGATATTGGATCGGAACAAGTGCCGAATTGCGGAGGTAAAAAACAAATTGAGGAAAGTTTGATGGCAAACCGAGAACGGATAGCTGTGGCTTAGCTACCTTTTTAACACAGAGCCTTAACGCGCACACTCTACTCATAGTCAGTGATAACAGGTTTCGTGAACAGACGAAGGACATTGTGCAGAGCCTAATCACAATGATCAGCTGTATGTCGCTTAAACTTTCCAGAATACATTCTCTCGTCAGCTCCTATGATTTGGCACTTGCCCCGATATCAAAGTCCATGACAGTAATCATCGAGGTTTCCATGTAAATTGCATCATCACAAAGATGGTTTCCAGAGTCTGGTCGGGTCTGTATGTCCCCGCCTGTTGCAGTCGAATCAGCAAATTTGAATAGGCTTCATAGGCAACGATGTCAAATCGTTCGATTTATTAGGCAAACGCTCAACGCAACCCCCCCTCGAAACCTGGGCGGACGGGGGGGGGGGGGAAGTTGGGGCCTTGGCTGGCTTAGTGGCCACCTTGAATTAAGGTACGTCCGGTCATTTTGGGCAAAATTGGCCAGTTCCTTACCAGACTCCCTAGACTTTGGTTAAAAGGGAACATCGCCAACCGTTAAGTCGAATTTTGAAAAACCGAAAAATTGTAATTTGTTTCCTAGGTGCATAAGAAACCTCTGTGCAAAATATTAGAGGCGCCTGGCCAGCTGGTCAGCAGTGGTCAACGCCTAGAGTACAGTGAAACTTTCAAATTCTGCTGGATTTTTTTTAAGTTCTTCAAGGAAAAACCTCAAACCCGAGTGTTGGAAGCTTCATCTTGAAACTTCGTGCCCAAAAACCGAATTTGGAAAGAACTCTGCGTGTTTTTCTCAACGCTCAGCTTCGTAACCACACAAAAATTCAGGACACTAGACGCTAACCACTAATAACCAGTTGGCCAGACGCCTCTAATATTTTGCACAAAGCGTCCTTTTGCACCTAGAACATATTGAAATTTTTGGTTTTTCAGAGTTCGACCAAACGGTTGGCGATGTTCTTTGTAAGTCTAGACACCTCTTCCCGGTGTGGAATCGAGATGACGTGAGCCGACGACCCCAATCATGGAGCGAGGTAATGGCACAAGACACTCTGCCAGAAAAATAGAACTCTATCCTTCCAGTGCTAAACTGCCAGACATAAGTTGTGCCTATGCTATAAAACGGGATACTATGCAAGCCAGCCATACATGAGGCCTCCCCTGTTAAATGTATATTGCTGCCTCCAAATCGTGTGCATACGCAGTTGCATGCAGTACGATCGCAAGCAGGGTTCCCACCAGCGTGACAGGATGAACTCAAAGGTTTTAGAGGATTTAGAGCAGAATTCTTCTAGATTTAAAGATTTTGAACATATTTTCTGCCAAACCCGTCACAAAAGTAACTGTTCAGGCATGAAGTCTTACTAATACTCTACCGCTGCAGGCTACATATCGTCCTAAAACAAAATCAACGCAATGGAAAAGTTATTACTAGGCCGCACAAAGTATATCCCTTTTTTAATTTCTGTGGGTAGGACCCAGTTCCCCATGGGCTTCCAACCCGTTCTGCCTCGGCCAGCAGTCCTGATATGACATGCGAAGCCATGAGGTGATCTTTTTTTACGCCAGCTTTACTATATGTATCTCCACTAGGAACACGTTAACACGAGGGCGCATCCTGTGACAGCACCAGCGTACCAGGATGATACTGGGCGAGAAGGGAGGTCACTAACCAACCTACCAAATGAGCCACCGCGGCAACTAAAAAGTACAACATCGCTGACTGGGTATCCAAGGTAGTGTAGACCCCTAAAAATTTTGGGAAAATTTTGTAAAGGGGGGACGCTTCTCATTTTTCAGACCCCCTGTCCCGCCCAGCAAGGGTGTGCCGGTACCTTTACTGTGTTTGATCCCCCTACTATTTTTGACAGAAGAAAATTTTTTACTTTGCGAAGACCCCCTAAAAAAATGTTGGAAAAATTTTGTAAAGGGGGACCCTTCTCATGTTTTAGACCCTCCTATCCCGCCCGGCAAGGGTGTGCAGGTCACGCAGTCTGTGCCCTCCACCTTTAATGTGTTTGACCCCCCCCCCCCCCAATTTTTTGGCAGAAGAAAATTTTCTTACATGGCGAAGATCCCCCTTCAAAGTTTTTAAAAAATGTTGTAAAGGGGGACCATTCTTATTTTTTAGACCCCCCTGTCCCGCCCGGCAAGGGTGTGCAGGTAACTTTACTGTTTTTACCCCCCCCCCCCAAAAGAAAAATTTCATTTTATTGTAGTAAAAAAGACACAATGTTTTTCCTTCGAAGGCCCAAACCAACTTTAAATTTTCGCGGGAAAAATGTAAATTTAAAAACTTCAATTTTTTCAAGAAACCAAAATGGGCCGCCATGTCGTCGACCTTCCGACCCCCCCCCCCCCCCCCGAGGAAGATCAGACCCCCTTCCCGCAGACGAAGTCAGCGATGTTGAAAAAGTATATCCTAATTTCAGGATCTCGCACTTTTTACGTTTTACACGCTGTATGTAACCCAATTTTCAGTCGAATTCGGACTCTGTGAGCGAGCTTAACAAATGCACTTTGACGAAGAACAGTGAGAATCAGCTTACCTCTCGCCGACAATACGCTTCATCCGCAAGATCTTGCAAGTTTCTGATTTGTAATGCCAACGCGCCATTTTTCTGGACCAACTCTTCGATTTCATTCTTGTGGTTTCCAGCGATCGTTTGCATTTGTTTCGATAAACGTTCGACATTCGATTCTACAACATTCTTAGCCCGTTCCAAATCGTCACGTTCTTTGCACAAACGCGCCAACTAGAAGGACATGATCGAATATTAGGTTAGGTGCTAATCAAGCATATCAGCGCGTACCTCTGCAAACAGATGATCTCGCTCTTTCTCGAGTCCTTGGAACAAAGCTTCATCCACTTTCGCAACAGACAGTTCATTTGTTAGTCTGTAAATGAAACGAGCAGGGTGCAGTTTATGCAAAACCAGCAGCCTCGCAGAAAGCTCTTACCTTTGAACATCTTTCTCCACTTCCTTTGCTTTCTCCAACTGACCAGCCAACTTCTCTTCACGAGCTTGCACATCCCATAATTTCGTTCGCGTTTCTTTTTCTGATCGACGCAACGCATCCATTTCGAGCTCTGAAATAACAAGACTGAGAATTATAGTACGTAACATGAAGAGAAGAGCAAATAGACAAACCCAGGAGTCGAACTTTCTCTGTCACGTCCGCCAATTCCATTGCTTTTAAATCGCGTTGGTAATTGCTGTCACTGAGCTCACGCTTCAGACGTTGTATTTCTACAGCTCGTTCTCTGAGCCTAGCCTGAAAAGGCTGGATGTTTTACAACCAGATGCATAGATCAAAATCCACAGAAGTGTTACCGTGGTCTTGACAACGGGCGATTCGCGACCTTCAACTATAGGACTTCGAAAAGATGAACTATCCGCTGCACCTTGTTCCGTTGAACTTCGGCGACTGCTAGTCGATAGGAAAGCTGGGGGTGTCAATGACGAATCAAGCATGATCGCATCCGTGCTTGTTAACTTCTGCGGCCTGATCGCCCGTCGAGAGGTCACTGGGGTGCCAAAACGCTCCCGGACAGCTAAAACAAGACGCTAAGATGAAATGGAAAGCTAGATTTACTTTTATAGAGCTTACGCGAAGCTAAAAAGCTTTTCCAGTCCGCTTCCGTTGGAGCTGGCCGATTGCTTGTTTCGGTCGCAAGAAAATTAAAAACCTTGTGAATTTCGAGTTGAGCGCTTTCAGGTAGTTTTTGACAAACCAAAACGTAGGAGCTGTCGTGTGGGTCAGTTAACGCACGATTCAGTAACAAGGCAGCGACCTGAAATTGCAACACAACAATGCGTGAACACATTTTATCGCCTTAAGTGCAGCCTTACCATCGTTGTCTTCCATTCGAGCTCACACGGACACCCGAACTGAGGATTTTCGTCAACAACGGCATCAATGTTAGCCTTGTCGCAAAACTGAGGTCCATAATACTCGGAGAGCACAATGCTAATGATATCGCGTCCTCTTTCTTCCTTGTCAGAGTGACCGGAGCTATAACAAAGCAATCATTGATGGTGTAGATTACCAAGGAGCACGTTGAGCCTTACTTGTAAAGGTTTTGAGCAATGACTGACAGGAACCCACTGCGATGCAGTGATACGATACTGGAAAACGTGGAGCCATCATCTTTCAAGGCGTTCACCTAGAAAACTACAAGTTTAGAGCAATACGAAAAGCTTCGCCCATCCAGTCCTGCAGTATACGCCGCACATGGTCTAGGTAGCTCATGTGCCACGTCCATAATCGAAGAACAACCATCGCCTTACCCATGCCAAGTAAGCCTTCCTTTTCTCTTCGCTGACACGAAGACAAGCATGACGTGGTTGAGTCGCCATATTAAAGCCTAAGAAGAGCAGCTGATTCGGCGTGGAGCAAGAAGGCAACCACCTATAAACCAGTTCGTAGGTAGCATTCCTGCAACAAGGATCCTGCACACCCACAGACTGCCTTGCTCCATTAGGCATAGGGTGCGCAGCCTAAATTAATGAAACTTGTCAGTTTCAGCGGATCCCTGGATTTTAGGGAAACCAAAGTTGTCTCGGCGAGTGCTTTTTCGTAAGGTCTTTCATTGTCCTGCCTGTCGCAGCCAGCTGAAAAGCCCTTTGAAATCGGGAATGTACATTCCGTACTACCCTACCTACAAGAATAGGCCTAGTTGCCTACCCGTAGTTGGCCTAGGCATCACGCCTCATTTTCGAGGTAAACCAACCTACTTACGGATAAGAGCATGCAAGTCTTTGAAATCCCAATCAGATTGCAAATGCTGAAAGACCGACGCTGTCAGAAATGAGAGAGAACAAATGTTTGGAAAAAACAGGAGAACGAAAATTTCAACGCGCGCTCGTGAAGGCGTTGCGCACTCTTACTTTAAACTTCGCAAAATTAAGTTTCAGGAAAGCATTAACTTAATTGAAGCACGACTCGAATTATTTGGCGTATATAGAATATTTATGTTAAATTGCGGGATAACAAGACTTTTGCTGGTTTTAGTGCACGAATAAACAGTTATTTTTGTTAAAATGGTACTATGCTGAAACGTAATTTTACCGAATTTATTGGCTTACACTGCGCCTTCGATATCTCATCCCGAAGATCGGCTTAGGTGTCGATCATGCGCTACGACTGCTCCTACCGATCACTTTACCGTATTCACTTGAGTGTTCGATTTCGACCCAGTCATTATTCGATCGCACTCACAAGACTGATATTCCCCTAAATGGTCGAATGCGGCGCCCCACAGATACAGGTACAGTATGCCTATATTGTAATAACTAACATATAAGCCTAGTCGTTTGAAAAGTACACGAGGCAGTGTAATGCTGATGATGCTTTTGTCCGATTTAGCAATCCAGGCAGACAGTTCTGGAATACTGCCCGAAATTGATTACGATTCTCTGGAATTCTACGAATGCTTGAGCGCTGGTACGTACGGGACAGTCTATCGAGCTCGGTGGAAGACTGTGGATCAAATAGTTGCGGTCAAACGGCTTTTGGTTTTAGAAAAAGAGGTAAGCCGTCCAAGTTAATCTGCTAGTGTATGACTTGCCTCTCGATATTCTTTATAGGCCCATATTCTGAGCTTAGTGCGGCATCGAAACATTATTCAATTCTTTGGGGCTGTGACGAGACCGCCCAACTTTTGCATTGTTACAGGTAGGTCTATATTTGCTCTCTCCATTTCCATAAACTACTCAAAATGCCCACTAGAGTTTGTGATTGTAGTGATGCAGGTCAAGCTGCAGTTTTGAATGGTTTATCGAGCATAATTTGAACGTTAAAAGTGATGCCTATCCCCCTGCTTGAGCTTCATTTTCAGAATTTGCATCGAAAGGTTCGCTGTACGGGTATTTGCACGACAAGCAGAATCCAGATCTAGCTTTCGATGCGATCATCACGTGGGCATTGGACATTGCATCTGGCGTACATTACCTTCATTTTGAGGCACCCGTTGTTATTGTACACCGTGATCTTAAGTCGAAGAACGTAGTCATATCATCCGATAATATCTGCAAATTATGTGATTTTGGTACATCTAAGTCTTTGCTCCAAACCACTAAGATGTCGTACGTTGGAACGATGCCTTGGATGTCACCCGAAATGATTCAAAGTCAGCCAGTGAGCGAAGCCACCGACACGTGGTCCTACGGGGTCATATTGTGGGAAGTGATCACTCGAGAAATTCCATTTGAACGATTAAACGAATTTCGAATCGCTTGGATGGTCGTCGAAGATGGCTTACGTTTAACCATTCCAGAATCCTGCCCAGAGTCTTTTGCCGATTTAATGCGGCGTTGTTGGGAAACTGATCCTAAATCTAGACCAAATTTTAAAGATATTGTGGCTTGCTTGAATGAAATACGCGTCGATAACTCCACATCAACTCAAACCAGGAATTTTCTCGAGAAAAAGAACGAATGGAAAGAGGAAATTCAACAAGAAACGGATCGGCTGAAAGAAAAGGAATCAGAGTTGAATATGAAGCAAACGAAATTAGTCGAATGGGAACAACGATTACGAAGGCGAGAACAGAATCTGGAGTACAATCGACGACGGGAATTGCCTTCGCACGACGTGAACGTATGGTCGGAGGAAGATGTCATTACTTGGATGCTGAAATTGAGTCTTAATGGGGTCGCTTATCAGCAATCGGCCGATTTGGCGTCTACCTTTCGAGCTCAACAAATCACTGGCGAACGATTGCTGCTTTTGACTGAAACGGACTTAAATAATATGGGTGTCACTGCCCCAGCATTCCGATGGCAATTACTGCGCGAGATTACAAGGTTGAACTACGATAATCGGCGTCTGATCAATTTCCCTCCACTGTCAAACGACGTGTCTCAGTCCATGCCGAGACCTCAGTTGAGAGGGACCATGCGCAGTGTATCAGCCGTTCCGCCCGCGTCTCTACGCTCGGTGGATCTGACTTTATTGTTCGGCATTTATGTCCGCCAGGGACCTGGAATCGATTCGCACAAATGGAAACTATTGATGGACGTCGAAGACGACAACGACTTCCTAGCCGATCATCGTACCATTTATGAATTGGAGCACTTGATCACGGACGTAAAGTTCATGGTCCCGACACCTCCCTACCTGTACAAAGTCACCAAGAGTCCCTACGTCATTCGGGAATGGTTGATTGGCTTGAATGACGTGACTCGGGTCCAGTGCGTGGTTAGTTTTACGGACAATGTACGTCAGCCGAGGAACACCGCTTTCACTTTCGATGTCACCTATGACCGTCGGGGAATTCTGGCCGAGAAACACGTACAGCTTCATTTGCAATCGCTGCTCACACCACAGAGAAGTGCTAGAGGAATGAGTGGAAGAACAGGGTCGATTTCTAGCGGTGCTGGAACGTTAAGGAATTATTTGACACCGAATTCATCAAGTTCGAATTTGGTTCTGCATGGAAGTAGAAGCACGCCCGCTTTGCCACCCGCGTGGCAAGATCGCTCATTTTTGGATGCTGTTCCCGTTGTGAGTCCGCCGACTGCAACCATGAAAAGTATGTTCGCTCCGCCTGGGTTTCAGCATGACTGAGTTTGGGAAACGCTTTGACTAGGAGCGGATAATGTGCATGCAAAATAGTGCTATATGCAAATGATTTAAAGTTTAATTTTTTGATGGTAAACTTGTATTTCTACAAAAACTAGGGTTCCCATTTTCTCTAGATGACGGCAGCTGCTGGTTCACTCTGAACCTGTCAAGCCAAGGGCGTTCCCCACCCCTTATGCCCATGGTTTGACGTGAGTCTATGCTGTGCTATTTCATCTCATCCAAGCACTGCAGTGCCGCGCATGAGTACTGAACTTGTAATACAATACAGTATAGCACATTACAAAACTTACTGTAAACAATAGGTTGGGTCAAAATGTCTAGTGGAACGGGTGTTAGGTGCGAGTCAACATTCCGCACTTCAGTTTTCATAGTTGGTTGTGATAGCCTTTGTAATGTCATCTTTTTGCATCTTTTCAGAATCGCCCTTGTGGTCTCAAATCGTGGCTGGTCTGACTCAGCCGTTGTCATCGCCATCACTGAGCAACGGCGGCACCCTGGTCAGGAAGCAATCCAGTGCTCCAGGGCATTCGTTGGGAGCAGCAAGCGAGTACGCCCAGTTGAATGCTCGAGCTATCTCGCACGACCCGAATTCGGCTCGTCATTGGAGCGGGGAGGATAGTTCGCGTCGAGCATCGTTCGTACTGGGCACTGTTGTCGGCACCATCCCCAAATCGATATTGCAGTCAGTTTCGTTCACTGCTGCAGAATCGTACGGCAATGACACGAGCCCAGTTTTACTGACGCAATCAGTTCCGAAAAGACGAGGCGGACGGATACGACATCCGAGACAGAGCGCCCGAAGTTCTAATCTTACTCCCAATTCGCCCAGCAATACGTCAGGCACTAGCAGCGGGTCAAGCGCCTCACTTGAACCCCACTCGTCGCCGGTCGTGCTGGGCGACGATGGATTGGGAAGCACGGACGAGGAGAGTCAGCGGAAGAAGACAACAGCGCTGGATCAGTCGTCGGTCACGAGTGTACAGGTTCATGGTGGCTATCAGAAATGGAGGTGGAAGCACTAGGGTTTGAAAGTGCCATAAACTGATTCGTTGAGTAGACCGCAGATAAATTTGTCGAGTTATTCCATTTTTGCACTTTTGTTAGGTTTTTGATGAAATAACCTTTGCGAGATGATTTCTGGCGGCTGTCACGTTTTAGATGCGTATTAGTGGTGAGACCTCGTTTCGCTCGGTTACGTTTTTGTTTTGCGCGTTTGACGTTAGAATTAGTTTACCTTTGCAGGACCATGCATTGCCTTGGTATTTTGCTGTGATATTCTATGAGCTATGCATTGGTGTGGCAGTCGGATGGGTGCGGGTAATGGAGTGGCTGGTTTTGTTCTCGTCCACTCGACCTGGCCTTCTCCAGTTTCCACTTGACTCGCGCTGCGACCTCGAGTGGCGAGGAGGGTACGTAAAAGGCAGTTGTCCTAATGTTTTCTTAATTACTTGCGGCGTGCTCGGCGCCAGTCGCAGTGGCGTCGAGTCAGTGCCGAAAGGGCGATTAGGGATTGGTGGATGGCGTCCGTCGGCCGCCTGTCCTCCTTCCTCAATCAAGATGGACCCGCTGCCGAATAATGCAAATACTCGAGAACGGGACGCGGCGATGTCCTTTTACAGTTTTTTCCGGTTTATCTTTTGGTAGAGGGCGCCGGAGAGTCGGCTGTTTTCGGCTGCCAATTCTTGTAAGCACTTGTTTTTGGTTGGGCGACGAGATGACTATGCTCGATACTGGCCTTGGTTGGAGTCGATGGCGAGATAGTGTTGGCCATGCATCATTCGCTCGGTCACGGCTGCCAGTTGGTGCGCGGCCTTGAACACTCTCATTTCCCTCTTCGACCAACTCCACGCACGGTCCGGCCTTCCACATCATGGACTCTTACTCGACTATTTTATTGCTCGAAACTCTGCTCTTTTCCAATTTATGTTTCGGTAAGACTTTTCTTGGCTTCAAGGACAGCAGTGGTGTATGCTGAGGAAGAGATGCATAAAGTGGCGACGGGCGAGTCTGCAATACTAGCATCCGATGTGAGACCACCGAGACTAGGTTCCACAAACGGCCTTGTGTCACTTTCTGACTTTAGTCCTAAGCAAGATTTTGTTTTGACTAGAATAGGGGTCTGGTATGGGCAGGGCATAAGGCTCGTGCCAATCTGCCAGTCCAAGTTTGGAGGGGGGGGAGGGTGAATAAGCCGTGGTAAACGTTTTATTGATGGCTGTTGTTTCGAATAAAAACCAAGCTGGCCAGGCTGGGGCCCTTTTATCACCGCGCTGTCTGGACGTTATGTAAGTTGGTAATGGGTGGGTTTACATTAGCTGGTGCCTCGGAGGCGGCCGGTTGGCGGCGATGAGTGGCTCGTGTTCGACTGCCAATCAGAGCGGCCATTAGGGGGGTCGTAGACAGACGAATGACTGCTACTATGAGCCTTGTTGTGAGGCGGCGGTGGGCTTTAGACGGCGCCAGTCTACCCTCGACAGCTGTCAATGGTGGCGCCATAGTTTTGTTTGATAGCTCTAGTATAATCGGCCTTTGATAGGTGTCTTGAAATGAAGAAAGGCTGTTGTCTTTCGTCCCGCAGACGCCGCTCGTTGTTGCCATTCGCCACTCCTACATCGAGTGCGGAGCCTGTTTTGCTTTCAATGTTGACGAGTTTATTTTTCTCTCAGACGCTAATCAATTAGAAACGAATTCTCGATTCGCCCGATTCTCAGTTTATGCCATCTCTGAGATCATGTCCGATTCGATAATTTCATTTTGTATTTTATATTTGTCATTTCTTTTCTTGCCTTCAGCTGTGTCTTCGGCCCCGACTTTGATGCGGTGCTATTGCAACTTGGCGGAATGCACTGATCGTGGTGAGAATTCGTGTAAATCGAGAACGGGCTGCTTCCAGGAACTGCCCCACTACAATATTCCCCAACCATTGTATCGACGATTGAATGCGGCAAAAGGACAGGCGGTCGTTACACCCTCGCCAAATGTGGACTTACGCTTGGGCTGTTTGGAATTATGGCCCTCCGATTCGGCCTCGTTTCAATGTACGGAACCTGGCATTCGCAAATCCCCTCTTATCGATGCGTTGGCGTCTGGTCGACACAATGATCAGGACTTGGATGACACTGACCAGTTCATTTCCAGTAAACGAGCGAAGCACGGCGATCGATGGGGCACGGGTCGTCGTCGGTCATCGACCAATCGTCATAGTCATCACACCATGCCCGAATCTCGCCGGTGGAGTGCCTACGACGTGCCTTTACGATGTTGCCTGGGCGACATGTGCAATCGTCGTAATGTCGTCTCGTCCTCATCGAGGTCTTCCGATCCCGATCCGACGCCCCGATCGAGCACGACACCCAGTCCAGTCACCGACGGGGCCTCGTCGACGAATGGGCAGCAGTGGTGGTTCACATCGACCATGATCCTGGTCCCAGTCATCGGGGGTATCACATTCTTCCTGCTGGTGGCAGTCGGGTGTTGGATGCTGCACTACGGAACTGCTAGTCCGTGCCAAAGCCGCCGTAGAGGCAAGTTCGCTGTTGATGGCGCCACTGTGTCCATCCCGACCCATTATTATTTCTATGACTCTGCTACCACCAAGAATTCGGTGAGTGGCGACTCGATGGAGAAAGCATCGACGAATTCGTGTAAATGCGTCGTAGTCGAAACGACCACACCCGATTTCCCGAACGTGGCGGCCGGCCGATGCGTGCATATCTTGCCTATTTTCTTGTCCAAGTATTATCAAGGCGATTGCGTGGTCAGTGTGAAACCAGCAGACACCAGGACTTCGATTCGATGACTTGGGTCTGTTTTATTGCCGGACCGTTAGAATCTTGGTTTTTTACTATTTGTGCATTTGTTTAATTTTATTATGTGCATTTGAAATTTCTTTAGAGTTCAGTTTTTTGTGATTTGTTTTGGATGTACATACAGTGTGGCCAAAGCGTATTTGGGTAGCCTGCAGAGGGTTGGCTGTTCCAAGAGATGTGTGGGTGTTTGGAAATGGTTTGGTGGATGCAAATTGGGGTAGTAACAGCAGCAGTGATTGCTGCACAGTCTTGAGTACCTACGAGGGTTCTCATAGCCAGCTGCTCGCGTGACATTGTGTATGGCACGAGTACAATACCTGCACCTGGATTGACTCCGTCTTTTCCTGATCGATTTCCCATCGATCGGACCCGATCAGCCGATCAAAGTCACAGATCGACGGTGCTCTCCTTGGTTGCAAGGTGGGCATTCGAAATCTCATCTGCCCCTGACTTATAGCCCCGGTTCGGACCCCTTTGAAGCCCAAAAATGAATATTTTCGGTATCACATGCTCACATACTGTATCCGTACGTTCACGGAAGCGGATGTAAGCATGCAAGGTGCAGGTGCATACTTCCGTTTAGGCTTCACTGTGTAGCAGCAGGTCTAAATCCGGCACTACAGCGGATAATTATTAGTGCTGACTTACAATACCTGGGACAAAACCCGGGATTTGGCGACTGCTTTTGTAGAAGTTCGACAAAGGCAATGTCCAGTTGGTTTTGGTGTTCAATCGAATGCTTGAAGACCTGATGAGCCTTCCTACGCAACACTCCTGGAGAAACTGGCTGACAACACTTCAGTTACAGTTGGTCTACCATCTTATGACTTCGACCTCTGAAACTCTAGAGGGTCAGTCCTGACCCCAAATAAGACTTGTCGTCGTCGTCGATGTCACTCACTGGGACGGTCCAAGGTCAGATGGTACTGTTCTCTTACATTAGCTGCAGCCACCTACAGAATTGCAGTCATTGTTCCATAATTCAATCTAGCTCCACTTGGTTGTTCGATTGCACCGACACCTTTTTTGCAGAGTTCATGCTTGGTTTGAAGGACGGGGGGGGGGACCAAGCACTAAGACATTTTCTGTTACCCGCCAGGTCTTGCCACCAATGCTGCCTTCTCTCAATCTCCACTCCACAGCTAACCGACATCTAAAGCGTGATTAAATGCTGATTTGAGAGAAAAAACGGGATTTTCTTGTTATAGTTTGTCACACTTTATCATTTCCCAGCAGAAAAAGCCTGAAAAATTTTAGTTGCTGATCCAGCAGTCGGATCGGATCGGGAACGGGTTTACCCCTAAGATCGGTCGATGCTGAACACGGGGTGTGGTGAACTTGTCAAAGCGGAGCGGTAACATCACAGCATGTACACGTGCAATAGTACAGAAACAAGATCAAAATTCAAAATTTACCGCCGCCTAGCAGACTATACTGCAACCCGTCGGCTTGATGTTTCATTAAAAAGCTTATTTATAAGGGAGCGGTTGAGGCGAGTGTATTTGTCCATTCCATGGACATATACTAAAATTGGAACGATACAGAGAAGATTAGCATGGCCCCTGCGCAAGGATGACACGCAAATTCGTGAAGCGTTCCAAATTTTTTCCTCCATTAGACACATACTTCGAGGTGGATCTCATTGAATCTACGGCGTTCCTCTGCACTCTCACGATCAATGCTTATCATGAGGCTTATAAGACAACGGCACTTATCACAGGTCGATTCTTGTTCGCTGCATCGAGCTGTGTCATAGACGATCAGAACTGTCAGACCATAGATGGACTTTGACCTTCGCGCAACAAAATGGATTTTTAAATTTGCCTCACATGTACATTGGCTTCGTAGTCAGCCCTCAAACACCTGGGCAAATGATTTCCAATAGGTCCAAGGCGGGAAATTATTATAGGAGTATCTAAATATATTGTACATTATTTGGGTAACTGACAGTATGCAACACATTTTGCAACAAATTTGTCCTAAATAAGTGATTTTCACATCTATCCCTGGAATGCATACAATGCATATAATTCCTGCAATGCATTAATTCCCTCAACGAGCATAAGTTACGCCTTCTTTCTCTTCTGCCACCTGCCACATCTCTATTACAGTAGGTACTGTGGATCGGTACCCCACACTTCCCCGAGGAGACCATGTTAAGAGGGGCGGAAATGGGTTAAAGGAGGGGTGAGTGCGGTAAGTACAAGTCTTTGCGTCCAGAATGCTGACTCGATGCTGTTTTTGAACCATAACGGTACTTGTCTCCACAAAACAGGACGGAGTCGGATGATGAAACCTGACAGGCAGATCCTGATATTTGTGTTTCGTTAGGTCAACGGATCGTGATTTGATCCAGTGAGTAAGAGCTTAAATTAGTTCATTAGATTGGTTTTATGTTCAGTTTTTATCAATGGTTGGTATTAGGGGCTTTGTTCTACAGACTAATAGTCTACTTCTTGGATCCCTGCCACTAACTCTCTGACGCCCGCCGACAACTGACACTACTAACAAGGCAACTTCGTCAGGTGTATCCTGGCGTACAATAGCATTCTAATGCATTTATGTAGAAATCGCTGAC
The DNA here is from genome assembly GCA_030248295.1 of Mesodorylaimus sp. YZB2_4. Lineage (NCBI taxonomy): Eukaryota > Metazoa > Nematoda > Enoplea > Dorylaimida > Dorylaimidae > Mesodorylaimus > Mesodorylaimus sp. YZB2_4. Next base: position 1,109,992 of record JASANH010000138.1, on the reverse strand, counting down.
CACGTAGCCGAGGGCACGTGAAACCTTCCCAAAACTATCCTCTACTGTGCAGTTCTTGCATTTAAAGCCAAGCCAGAGGCCACACTTGACTGAGTTATTGAAGACTGGGGTTAGATGCGGGGAAAATGTCTTTCGCAGCATTGCTGAACATACAACTAACATAGAATCCACTCACATGCTGTAACCATAAGCACAGCAATAAGCTTATGTGCTAAGATTTGAGAGAGTGGTGTCACAGCCATTAGACGGACGACTATAACTGTGTAATGGATCTCTAAACTGCATTAGATCCTCATTTATTCGCAAGCTCAGGCCCTAGGAAATCATAAGTACAAGAAGCAAGGATGGAAGGTTCGGCCACGCTTCGAATAGCCACACCCTTGCCCACATCCTGCGGTGTCCACCATTCGGCAGAAGTAGCGAGGCCTGATCGCGCTCTCATTATTGACATCTTCTTTGAGGTCACCAGCACGTGGACCTTCAAAAGCTCACACCCTAGTAGCCAAACCCTTCCACCGGAATCATTATCGAATTTACTCGAACGATAATATTAGCTACGTTTCTCCACAAATGTCCGAAAATGGTTGGGGCATAATGGACGTCTAAACTGTGTTAGCCCTCTCACTTATTCTTAAGCCCAGGGCTTACAAAATCATAAGTATTGCCATTGCATATTTAGTATTTGCTGACCATGACCATGCTGACCATGTTCTCCTAATCTATTCTCAACTTGTTCAAATCAAATCCCACTCCCGATGACACTCGGCAGCAACACCTTCGCCACACCCTGCGAGGGGTCATTAGTAAAGGGGATAGCGAAAAAAATATTTGCGCAATACTGTTTTTTAATCAACGTAAAAAATTTGTTTCACAGCGCTGCCTCCAATAAGCACATCGAATACCGTATGCCAAGCTCGTTATGTCCGATCGGATCACTTCCCAACAAGCATGCTTTTATGGATTGCGCTCACCAACTTCATAGCCATGCCATTATTCGGCGAGACTGATCTCAACTTGCGTCTCACTTCTGAACTAAAAATAAAGTATATAAGAGGGTTCATGGCACTGTTGACTGCTGCCAAGAAGTTCTCGGTGACGGCGGCACTAGAATCAGTGATGGTGCCTGCACCCTTAAGGAAGTCCACGATCCAGAAACTGGCCTGATACGTCGCCAACACCAATGAGACCAGGCCGCACTGGATGATCATTGATCGTTCGTTGGCCGCACGCTGCATGGACATCAGACTGTCCGCATACCTGGTCCTGTCCTGTCGTCTACTCTGTTCCAGCAGTATCTTCCTTGTCGCCTTCCTGGCTCTAATCACGATCAAAAGGTTCATGAGCACCACGCCGCAGACAATGCCGTTACTAATGTACATGTCCAACACTAAGGGCCAGCGTCCGCAATAAGTGGGACTGGTCTCGTCGCAGTCCAAGATCCAAGCATCGCCCATAAAGTACTGGCCGCAGCCGCACCCGTATTTCAGACTAGTCATGGTCACAGCAAAGCCATAGCACAGAAATAAGATGGCCCTGACTCTATTCTTGGTGAACATAAAGTTCACTTTTGTATAGCAGACCACGGCCAGCATTCGATTGGTGGCGATGACAGCCACGTGACTGACCAAGAGGAACCAAGTCGCATCCATCAACACCCCGAACAGTACGCTCAGCCAGTGCCAATAAGTGTCCATTCTGGCTATGTTGACTGGATAGGAATAAGCGAGCATGACCAGGCTGACCACACAGTCGGGGATAGTCAGCGAGAGTGCGAAGGTGTAGAAGGGATTCGAGAACGTGCTCTTATGCTTCAGTATTATGTACACATAGGCCAGATAGGTCGACAGGCCGAACAGGGACACGAAGATGGAAGCGACGACCAAGGCCATTTCGTGGGAGCTCAGAGGGCTGGCTGGCACAGGCAACGTCTCATTCGCTGTTCGCTTAGAGGAGTCTATCATGACTGGCCACTGTATGAGGGACTTCAGATCACATCGAATTCTGGAGGTTCAGGGTGTTTCCATCAGCAGAGGAAGGTGGGGAGTGTTGCTCACCACGAGCGTGCCAATGGCCTAACTTCCATAAGTGATTGACATCAGTTCCTGAATTCCACATCGCATATCCAGCCAGACGTTGCATCCAGTGCATCTAGAACAGACTGGCAGTCCATGCCCACCTAAAGCAGTGAAGGGCGCATATTATCGATGTGAGGGTAGTCTCACCGGAAACATGATTGTCCAGCTAGTTAATGTACCTTGTGCCCCGTTTAATTGGGTGCGAGAGGTGTGAGGCGGATATGGGCATGGTCCAAGGCCTTCTGGACATTTACGCTATTCTTCTTGAGCTCTAATCCGACTAATGAACCGTTGCTAAGCGCCCATGTATGCAACGGTTCACCCGGACTTGGTTGGTCTCGTATTGCAATGCGTGTTTTCGCTGGATGTTAGACGTGGGCAACAGTATGGCCAACTGCTTCACCAAAGAAAAAGTCCCGAGTCGCGATTCTTGCTCAATCTCCATAAGAGAGTAAGCATACAGACGCTGGGCACGCCCATCCTCCTGAGAACAGTGCGGGATGCAGCGAGGTAGAGTGTAGACTCGTCAAAATACTGTACAAGCCCGAATGGTCAAGCATCAGTGTCACGCGGACTCAACTGTCAGGCGAATGTCGGAACTGGATCACCCTCATCCCATCTGGTACCATCTACGATCCCGTAACACCACTGATGATTTTAAAACTGGCTCATTAGTGCCTCTTTGATTGCTGGTTTATCTTGGAAATACGAAAATTGGGAAACCAAGAAAACGATGGTTGGTGATACAACAAAATGAACAGAATACAGCGCCTAGCAGGTGCCCTAGTAAATTTATCTCTGCAAAGCGTTCCTTCAGTAACCTAAATGCACAAATACTTTTCCTCAAGTTGGTGATGTTCGCTTTGGATCGACAGATTCTGGTGGTTCTGAATTACGACTATTTTCGTTGCTATTATCAATCGACGAGCCACAAGACGTGTCTTCCCGTTGCTTTGACCAAAACTGCTCGATCTAAAAATAGGAACAAGGACAATGTCGCACGGCAATCTCATTACAACGGGAAAGTGCTTACAATTTTCTTCAAATGCTCGGCTGTATTTTGGGCTTGCACTCTCGTTACGGAGTTCCTGTGCTGCTGACGATGATCTTCGTTGATGCAAACTTCCACGTTCTGTGTCTTGTACGGCGGTGAGACAACCACGGCGGACAAAACCAGTATGTTCTCGCCTTCCCACTGCACATCTTCGATCCTGAAAGCAGAAAATGTTTTTCATCAAATAAAACAAAACGGGCATTGCGACTTATTAGCCTTCCTGTTAGTACTCTACCTTATCGGACACACACACCACCAATAAATAGTAATACACAACACATGCGCCTGCTTCAGTCATGGACAGTATGACTAACAAACCTTCAGTCCAAAAGTTTCCTCTAAAATAAATCAGACGAAACACTTACGTCTTCCTGATAGTAATAAAAAGCTTTTGGCCTTCTGGAGAAACGGAATCAGCGCAAATGCTACGACGTTTTCGCGCAGCTTCTTCAAACGCGCGTTTGTTGATCTGAAACCCGATTACTATCTTTATAAAATATACCACGTATTTCTTAACCACATATATCATACGCACCTTTGCGTAATTAAAATTAGGCACTGGGACTTGCGATGAAGCCCCCGGCGGAGCCTCCTGCACAAAGTTCACATCCTGAACCAAATTCACATTGATCAACTGAAGCTGCTGTACTCGAGATTTTTTTGAACCCGGCGCGGGACGATAAGTTTCTAAAGCAATTTACTACCATTATTGCGACAATCCTTTCACTGAAGCATCAACTTACTCAACGCAAGTAGCTTCGACGCTGTATCGTAGGCAACTACTTCTCCTTCAATTTTTTCGCCAAGACAAGTCACGCACTGAACGGTTGCACCAACGGGGAAATATTCCGTTTGTTGCGAATCGGCCATCCCTTTTTACTGGAACTGTATTGTACAAAAACTGTCCGAGGACATGCCGTCTGTGAATTTGACAAATTTGACTTGACCAGCAGTTGCGCGCGCACTGCGCAACCAGTAATTTTTTGCTATAAGCAGCCATACTACCTGAGGATCGCCGCTTTGAATACGCACTCGATATGTCGAGCATCACAATTCGTCTCCATATTTTTCCATAAAAGTCAGTCCTATGCCCATTTTTTAATCATTTCCAAATACGCAAGCAATCCATTACACCACACTGTAAGCATACAACAGGAATCTAAACCTAGCACAGCAAGCGCAGTAAAACTACCTAATTATACCGCTACTCTGGCACCAATGTTTGCACCCATAACTATCATCGAGGGGAAGTCTTTGATAAATGAGTAGCCGCAAAACTGTCTAATTCGGAGCACAAGAATGTCGCTTTGCCTCTGCAAGAACAAAACCATGGATTATGTGCAGCACAGACTACAGAAGAGGGCTTACTTCGTTTGAGCTAAATCCTTTGCCAGTTTATCCAACTCCGCTACTTCGCGCTGTAGTTTATCTACATCGATTTTCATATCCTGGTGAGACTCGGTGCACACGGCTTGCAAACGGCTTAAAACTTCTTGAACTTCCCTGAAAAATTAGATGCATTTGGTAGACGCACTCTCATAGTCACTGACCCTCGCAACCTTACCTCGTCACTTGACTGTCGCAGTTCATCGTGACCGTATGCGATAACTGCCTCAACTTCATTGACAAATGCTGTCGCAGCTGTTTCTTCAGCGCCTGTTCTTTAGCGCGATTGTTCCAGCTAAGTCTTTCGTAGAAGTACCACAAACCGTAAACAGCTGCTCCAGTCGCCAAGATGCGCCAGCCGATCGTGCGATAAACCTAATGCATAACTTATTTCGAATAAGCCCCTTGCATTCCACAACACATCACTCACCAAACCCCCGACTAGAAGCAACCCCACACCGCCATTAGCCACGTATGCCGCGCTCGTGTAGACCAAAGAGTGCATGACCGCGTCCTCGCCATAATTACCAAAGTCGCTCGGCGCATACTCCTGATCTGGAGTAGATATTGACCGCGGGATCTGAAATGGCAAATTATCATTCAAAATCCAATCTGCTGGTGGTTTTATACGAGGGTCAAATATGCAGACTGTAGACTACGCAGGTTTGCACCGTACTAACTTTCTATACATGACTCCTCGCGCTGTCGCCCGTCTCATGATTCATATCACTCTCTCCCTCCCATGTTACGTTAGCAGCCCCACACGAATGGCTTCTCCCAACCTACCATACTCCCGCCGCCAAACACCTTCTCCCTGCCATTTCCGCCACTCGTGTTTGAGCGAAGCATCATGAAACGCCGAACCAACTGCGTCAGACCAAGGGAAAATCGAAATTCCAAATCTTCTCGAAAATCGTCCAATAGAGAGCGACAATGAATTGCAAACGAGAACCGAAACGGCTCTCGAAACTGTAACACACTGACCACCTTATTCGAATAACTCTCTGGCAACAATTCCGCCACGGATCCTGAAAGAGTCAGGACACTGCAGATATGGCAATCTCTAGTAGAAGGTCATTACTTACCAACCATTTCCCTTTCCGTGCCAATAATACGTTCCAGCAGTCCCCCAGTGCACCGCACAGCCAGTTCGTTCTTCACAATGCTATCTATATATTCGATCAGTTCCTAAAACAAGCCACTGTTAGACCAAGCATATCTGCCCGTACTAACAACTGTTTACGTCTTTATAAAGTGGCAAATACGACGGACTGTCAGAAAACGGTTTCTGGAAGCCATCGATTACTGACTCCAATCGCCGTACTTCTTCTGTGAACTCTGTCGAAACCTAAAAACGAAGTCCCAAGTCTACCGAACACCTTTCCCACACACCCATCACCCACCTTCAACTGAACTTCGGCCGACAACTGGACAATCTTGTCCTTGCTTTCAGTTATGAATTGCAGTAACTGAGTTTGCGAAAGGCGCAATTGAGACATCTTCTCCTGATACTGCTTCGACATTTTGCCCCTGAAATGCATGTTAGCTAAGAAATGGAGCTTGGCATACCCAGCACCCTCTCATACCTCTCGTCAGTTAAACTGTTGTTCAAATCGCTGAGGATCTGATGCAGACTCGTGGCCACATGTTTGCCTTTTTCAATGTGGGCCGCGAATTTCGTCAGGATAGCCGACTGAGAAATGCACAGCTAAAAAAAGGAAAATATGATCCTAGCCTCCTCGCAAGACACGTGCGGGACATGAACAGATTTTGCAGAATGCAATAGCCATGACTGTGATGCTAACAGGAAAGAGACGTGAACTTACTGCGTCCTAGAGTGAATCAAAATTTTGCAGCATGCGCAAAATAAACCATGTGAGAGGGTGTACTAGATTATTGTGCCTGTGCATGATAGTCTATACGGAAGCACCATGCCCTTTACCTCAAACTGACGCTCGAAATCTTGAAATTCCAGCATTCTAGACTGATAGCCCTCGGCCAAATACGTATCTGAAACAGTCTAATTTAACCGATCTGCCCGAAAGTGCGAGAAATACAGCTTACTAGGCGACATTGCGACACCTTTGTCTTTCAATCTATGCTGCAGCATTTCACGGGCGGATACGAAGAACACCCTGTGCTTGGCTTCTTCCGCGTTGCATATTTGAAGCTCCTCGACTAAGAATCTCGTCAGACGTTGAGTATGCTGAGCACGAACCTGTAAGACAAAGACTAGTGCAAGCAGTGTACTAGGCAGCCACTCTAAACTGTATCTAACGCACCTGCTCCATGAATTCTGGTTCAGCAGCACTCGCATCCCATCGATTATTCAAAATGAAGACGTTCGGTTTCGATAGCTTCGAGCTGACGCGATGGAAGAAGTTCTTCTCCTGAAATTGCCCTCAGCCGCGCTAGCCAGAACCCGATTAGTCGACAGAATGCCCCACTTACTGTTTGTGTCAGTGTCGATTCAGCATTAGCAACCAAAACGAACACGTCCGCATCTAAACAATGTTTGTCGATCCACGAATCAAACTGAGGCGACACATCGATGCCAGGACTGTCCACTAGTACTACTTCGTTTTGGAGTAATTTCGAGTCGCTTTTAGGCCAGAATATGCGTATAAGCGTGTCCTCACCCAGATGGTTGCTGCACAGTGCATGAGCCAGTTGATCGAGTGACTGAAACAATCATGGGAGGGCTGAGTGATAGACAACAGGACACAAGTCTTTCCATTTACCTCTAAACTCTTCGATTGCTCATCTTCTGTCAGGACATATTTTTCATTGCCCTCGGATCCCTCAACCTGTACGAAACAACGGGTCGTATGTCCGATTCCTGACGGCAATACTTTCGAGTGCAGCATGGCGTTGATGGCTGTACTCTTCCCATTGCTTGTTCTAAAACAAATCCACTTCGCTCGCCCAATACCCTCTGACAAATGGAGCCTGGACTCACCTTCCGAAGAATACCACTTTCATGTGATCTCTGGATAACACGTCCCTAATCGTCTGGACCGACTCGCAGAACTGATCCGCTTCAGTCAATGCCTCCCCAGTCACAAACCCCCTGGTACCAGCCACATCTAAAACACCGCATTCGTCAGAACTTAAATTACAGCACATGATACATACCTTTCAAAAACCGAGTGGCCTCTTCTACGTATTGCTGTACACTTTGGAAAATCGAATTGATCTTGTTCTTGGCCTCCACGAATCGTTGCAAAGGAGTACTACCGCCATTCCGAAATGCTTTGCCATTTCCTATAATTCACCAAGATCAAGAGCGTACACCTAGGCCGCAGCAGGTACTAAGACCCACCAGCCACACCTTACCTCCAGCTGGTCTAATACTGCTGGGGCCATCGCCGCCTCCTCGAAACGCATATGCCGACATCCCCGATAATCCCTTACGGCACCTGCAAACACAGACAACCTATCCTCACACATTCAACTGCATCAGGCTCCAAAATACACCCGGCAAACAACCAGTCACAACCATCAGAGGCCACTCATGTCCACCAAACTTTACTGTGCCACACACAAACGGAAGGATTTGCACGGTGCTCAAGGTCACATCGTCAATTCCACAAAATATGCTTTTCCCAAACAAAATAATCTCATTCTTTTCATTAATTCTTTGAATCCAAATCGTCTTCGTATCCCCTAAAAAGAAAACAGATCATTTCTCTCCATTTTACGTAGTCGGCTCATGCCAGCTCAGCAAATTGCACGATCCGTTAGTTAGAAGTCCTCAAGTCCAAATTGTCCAAAACATTCCAGTTGCGAAACTGACTTTTCTATGTGCATCTTGCCTTTACTTCATTCTTCCTCAATCACCATCACCACTTTCGAGGTGTCTCCTGGTTATTACCACGTCGAATATGCGACTGCTGCGGCGGACTGTACCAGAACTCAGCAGGTGCATTCCCGGTTTGTGCCGCCATCGGCATAAACACCGCCTTGTCAGCCCCTTGCACAGGAATACCGTACGCCACGCTCGAGTCTTGATTATGCGTTCGACCATACACACCGCCCATAATCGCCGGTGGCGGCTGTTGAGGCATGTATGCTGGTTCCGAAAACCCGGACGGCAATGGCTGCGCATACACTACGCCTCCACTTCCCAGCATGGAGCCGCTAGAGTTCGGGTTCTCGTACGTTTGGACAACATCGAAGTTGGGCATGCCAGCCGGTCCTCCCCCAAAGTTCGAATCGGCAGGGGCTCGCATTTGGAACACTTCCGATCGTTCGTCCATTCGACGCACGTGCACTCCATCCGAGTGATCCTTCCTCGAGTCGAATTCGCGATAGCTACTGTGCGAATAGGAGCCATCATTCTTGCTGGGCTTGCCCCTTCGGCCGTGATGAGACACGTATCGCTGCTCCGTGAAACTGGACCTTCTATTCGAACGTTCGCTTCCATCGTGCCTATTCTCCGCCGGCAAATACTCAACATTCCGTATGTCCCCAACAAAATGTGCCACTTCCCCGCTAGCCATGGGCCAGTTAGTATCACCCACATGTCCCAACGGAGGGTTCATTGCTCGTCGTTCAGCGAAGAAATTGTGGAATGACATACTCGGTGCTCGACGCAACAATTCCAATAGTTCGTCCAGTGTTCCGGGTGGCAAGGCGGCCCGCACTCCATCCAAGTCCTCCGCTGTCAGTTCACGTCCATAGTCCAGGCCGACATTGATTCTTAACACTTCAGTCAGCCGATGCAGGTCATCCGAATTCACCCCGCCTCGCCCCCTCACGTTTGGACCATGTCCGAATGGGTCTGAATGCTGCGGCCGATGATGACCACTAGTATGATGCCGCGGCGAAGGGGGCGTTCTCGGCCGGCCACGAAGCTCGGCCGTCGAAGGTCTCTTCCTACGCCGTTCACGAGACGACGACCTGCGAGGGGGCGCCTTTTCCAAAACTGGTTTCTGCTGTACTGCTTTTCCTTGTCGCGCAGATGGCGCTGCAGCAGGTCGCCGCGGCAGTGGTGACGGCTTGAGCCTCGACGAATCGCGACGTTCTTTACTTCTCGAGCGAAAGCGGCCATGAGACGATCTTGAGCTACTTCGCCGTCGCTTTGTTCCTGAACGAAGTTCAATCAGTGTTTAGCGACCTATGCTCCCCTAACCAGTCCATACAAGGACATTATTCCTAAAATAAATTCGCGGAGCGGAGCGATGACACGACCATATACCTTGGGAAGTTGCAATGCAAATCAATTTGACCTTTCATAGCCTTTCCTGTTTCTTTAACATTTCTTTTCGATCTCCCTGATTCTCCATCAATGACTTGAGCCTGGGGCAAACTGAGCATCGTCCGCCCAATTTACATTTCGATCGCACACGAGATCGACTGCACTGTTCCCGACATCCAGTTCATCCTTCAGTCGAACTTCCATTCGATAGTGCCCCGATTTCAAACGCGGTTCATAGCACAGTGAAGCTCACACTCACGCATAAGACCCACCCAGTTGCAGGACACCACAGACTAACATCTTACCAACTGGTGATGACCGCTGATCGTAGCTTCTCTGATTATCATTACTCGTACGCCTTTGTAACGGCCTAGACAGAAAAATTTGCTCGACAAAACACGGCACAGTTTTCAGTCTCGTCTAACTCACCTGGTAGAAGTAACAGGACGCGACACTGGCGGTCTTGGTTTGGTCGGGGGACGTGAAGAGGTCACTCGCACGTCACTCTTCTCCTTCATGCTCGGACCTGGAGAATACAAACTGCATGTGCACACGAATCGTACCTACTGCGCCTTCAATTTACCTCTAGCAGAAGTTCTGGTCGGAGCTGGACGAGTCTCCTTCAAACTGCTATCTTTTCTTTGATCAGATCTCGTGTCCGTTTTTCTCAACATCGCAGCAGCCGCTTGCTTCGACGTGTTAGCTCTTTTTACACTGACCGACTTGCCCGTATCTTTCTTGACCGTCGCTGTAGAACTGGGTTTAGGCATCGACGATACCACCGGCTTCGTTGATTTCGTTGGTGCAGGCTTCTTCGGCGTATCTGGTTTCGGGACCGTCATTTTTATTCCCATCTCGTCCACTGCACAAAGAAGACTTGGTCAGAATCACCCCTCAAATTCGATACCTACTACTTACCGATCTGCTTGGCTATTAGTGCATTGACAGCACAAAATATGACTCCCGGATCGGCCAACAATTGAATGACATTTTGGATCCGTCCAATATTACCTTCCATATTCAAAACGAGTTTGACAGCAGTCACCAACGACTCTTTCATCTGATTCGCATCGTCGGCTTCCAAAAGCAAGCATTCCGAGATGGGTTTGTAGCATTTATCCTAAACGAACAAACTGACAGTGCCGAGGACGAAACGACCAAAGACAGAAGGACTTACAAAATATTCAATCCAATGCTTGTTGGTTATGCAATGAGCGATTATATCCGTTACCATGTAATTGCAAGCAGCGCAGTAGTACACAGGTGGTACACGCCGATTCGGGAACCAAATTTCAACGATCGTTTGCAAACCTACACAGAAATCGACATCGATAGCTCATAGTTTGTGATTCACACGCATTGATAGTTTGCATATTTGCCAGGACATAATCTCACGCCACTTCTCTAACGCACCGTTTATGATTAGGCTGCCGCAAATGTTATGTCTACGAGAATGTCACCACTCCTCGCACTAGCGCAGTGCACCCGCTTCTAACTTGTTCTGCTTGTTATCGACTACTAAAGTAGATGTACCTACTGTACTGAAGTCTCCAACAGAACATAGTTCCACCGAGTCCAGGGTGGCCTCATGCTACTTCCACGATTCCTTCCACCACCACATCTCACTTACCCACAATTTTATCCTGCGTTTCTTTCGACTGCTTCTGATACGTACCATTTCCGACGCTTTTTTTAACATCGACTCGGTCCCACTTAACTTTGTAGGCTAAATATAAAAATACACTCTCGCACAATCCAACAGTCATAAAATTCACTGTCTTACATCCATCCCCGGCGAACAATTGTTCCATCAAGGACATCATGACAGTCTCCTCCATTTCCTCCAATTCTGTCACAACACTGCAATTCATATCGTGATACTTATCGCCGACATACGATCGCATTGAACCTCGCCCGTGACGAGTCATGTGAGCTCGAGCAGCTGAGAATACTTTGGCAACGTGATCAGGGTCGCTTTGTCGTTTGGCAATAGTTGCCGACTCGAATTCAGACACTGAAACATCGGGAGGCGCAAATACCGCATTATCCTGCTTTTCCTAAAGGAAAAAAACGATTCCTTAACTTCTGTATGCTCAGCAAAGTGACCAGATCTTACCATGTAATTTTCAATATGCAAAAAACTCGTCAAATGGCTCAACAGCGAGTCCACATCCGAATGGAACGACGAACACATGACGCATACGAAATTACATGGGACTCCACTACTGTCGCACACTTCGATCACTTGATCGGCCCCTGCAACAACACCAGAACAATATTCCATGCAAAAATTCAGCTGGCCCAAAATCTTACCGACTATTGTCTCGGCGAAATTGTCCACATCTAACTGGCGACTAGCCTGAGGTTTTAACTCTTCAGCTAAAAAACAAAACAGTAGAATCAGCGCCTGTAAATACAAACAAAGCAAAAAACCTCTACCAAGCAGGTCTTGGCAAATTCTCCATCGTACGACGTTCTAAAAAAGGCCCCTCGATAACAATTGAGTTGCTGACACCCGCTGCACACAAAATACCTTCTTATGGTCCGACGCATTCAAGTGCTCTTCGTACCGCGGCGTTGTGGGCAGCAGCAGTGGACAAGCCTGCAATATACGGTCAGCGTTAGCAAGACTTTAACTCGAAGGGAAAACCAAAGCTGGTTACCACACAATAAAAGCAGCAATAAACTTTGACGTCGAATTCCAGATTTCGAATACTGTCGACGTAAGCCTTGACCCCCGCGACTGGTTCCTTTCTACGAGACACAACTGGTGACACAGCAATCAATACGTTTTCGCCTGCTTTCGATGTGGCGACTCCCGCGTCAGGTTTGGGATCTTCCGTTTTCGGCGCTGTTGTCAGAGCTTTGCTGGTTTCTATTCGAGTCTTGTCGGACGTCTCCACAGTTCGACCTTTCTTTGGATGACTGGACCCAGAAGATTTCTCAGAGCTCTCAGCTGGTCGTTTTAGCGGCGGTTTTACTGGTCCTTTGAAACCCTGCTTGGAGCGTTCCGGCGGATGCTTGGATGCAGTTGGTCGTTGACGGGTCGAATCGTGGGCCGATTGGACTTTCAAGTTCTTGCTGGACTTTTGACCATTTCCCGAATCATTCGTCGTTTCTTTTCGTTTCGCATCAGTGCCGCATGAAGTTTTCTTGTCCGCAAGCACCACACCTTTGCTTTCCGATGGTGGGGGCGCACTCGAGTCCTTTGACACCAATTGCTGCGGTCTCTTTTCGTGAGCCACAGGCTCTGACGAAACATCAGGTGGTCCTGAGACGGGCTGTTCGATGCTTTTCTCAGAAGTATGACGATTCAGTGACGACGTCAGGGATTCATCGAATGACGCGTCTTCTGGGACCGCGATCTCCAAGATGTCCCCGTCGTAAGCACTAGATGCCAAACGGGAATCCACACTGACTGTTGACGCATCGACGATGGCCGTATCCGCTGCTGCATCTTCAGGCTTGTCTTCGCGAGCCGTAATCGTCACAGGTGCAACCTTTTGATCGACGTCTACAGGAATACTCGTCAGCTCACTCGAATTTTCAGGTGCAAGGATAGCAGGTGCTTCATTGGCGTCAGTAGGGTGAGGTTCCCTTTGAACTTCTTTTGCGTCGTTCGATTTGTTCGCCAATGAAGCACGTCCTTGACCTTCAGTTTTCTTTGTCAGCGTAGTTTGCTCGTCAGCTTTAAGAATTATCGATTTGGTGGATTCTTCTTCTTTGATCGCCGCGACCGCCTTCGATGCATCGCCATTTTCTTCTCTCGGAATCTTCATTTTCTGATTATCAATATTTTTCTCCTCTTTATCTTTAGCGACATTTCCCATCTTTTTCTGATCGTTGCTGTTCTTCTCTGCCGATCCAGAACCTTTTTGAGTCTCGACATGCTTTTTCTCATCGCCTTTATTTGGTGTACTCTGGCTCGGTTTCTTTTCTGTAACCTTCCTCTGTGAAGTTCGTCGCGGAGATCGGCTCCGATGTCGATCATGCCTTGATCGCGATCGAGAACTTCGGCGACGACTTCGACTTCGACCTGACCTGCTTGGCCTTCGTCGGTCAACTTCTCGATTTCTCGAGCGCGAGTCATCGAGTGATTTCCTTCTTGACGACGTTGATTGCGAGTGCATCTTCTTCGTCGTCACTTTGTTGTTATTTCCGCCGCTTGGCTTCGGTTTGTTTGCTTCGCTCGGTTTAACAGCTGCCATAGACTTGCGGTGATCAGGTTTTGATGACGCAGGGGCCGCGTTTTCGACATTGCAGCTGGGCGCCTGGTTCGCGCCGCCAGCTAAAGCGGGTGTTTCTTCATCTTCTACGCATTCATCCAAAACCTGAAAAATATGAGCGTACGTGTGCATGACGCAGATAGCACACGGGCGCTCGATTGAAAAATTATTCCTCGTAAATGCAAACAGGAAAAGATTCTGCCAAAAAAAGTCGCCAGGATTTTGTTAAAAAACCCCAACAAGCTAATAATTACCATTTCGAACTGAATTACTCCTTTAAGGCAAAGATGGCGAGAAAATATTCGTGCCTCTGACTGAAACTGAACTTCACGGGAGGCCTCTCAAAATTTATGGCTGCACTTTACTGCGTAACAGGTGAACAAAAAAGTTTTAAAAAATCCGGTGGAAATAAATCAATCCGAAGACCCCAAGAGCTCATCGCTTACCTCGAAATCTTCGAATCCTTCGACTCCCTCTGCCACGTCACTGACATCATCCGCAGTAGGTGACAATATTTCATCAGTGCATTCGATACCGAGTGAACTTTGATCTCCGTCTCCCAAAGTATCGGCACCCGCATCGCTCGCCTCAAGGTGACCGTCATTAGGGTCCGCCATTGTCTAATCGTAAGTATGTCAATGAGAAAACTTTTTATGCATGAAAAACAAATAAAAATAGCACACTTGCCAGACTTTCGTAGCCTCCGAGTTTTCAATTCTTTTTTTCCGACTGCCACGCAAAAAACTTGATCGGATCGGAAATTCTTGCGATCGGCGGATACTGTAGACTGCGTAAAATATAGTTTAAGTGAAACAATATATATATCTTTTGAATTTTACACAACTTAAAAAAACAGGAAAAGAACTTTTGCATTTTCAGCCAAATTTCTTTAAAAAACTTTTAATTTTAAGCCTAAAATGCACCAGGAGGCATTTTCTAAATTCTATTCGAAACTATACTTTACCTGATCGTTTGTCGTGATGGACATTGGGTTGGAACATGTTCTCGTCGATTGGTCGGTCGGGTTTTGGATAGGGATTTATCATTAGTTTTTTGCATGTAGAACGGTAATGACCATACAACGTCGAACATGAGTGATATCGCAACCGAACATATTTTGGACGGGTTGCCATCTTCGGACAGACCGGATGGTTTGGAGCCGTTCGATCTCGCACTGCAGAAGTACAGAGTCGAAAACCCCAATCCAGTTTCAGTGGAATGCAAGGTAAGAAAGATGGGTAGTGGAGGTGCACTCCTTATATTAGAGCAGTCCTAATGTTTGGAATGAGTGAGCGTGTATTTTTTGGATCCTATCTCTTATGGCTTTTACGGTAGGTCTGGTGTAGTTGCTGAAATATCCGCGCAGTACCTACAGTATTTCCTCATAACGTTAGCTTCCCACTAATGTGCCTCACGATCAGTTGGTGTAGCTTCCCCCCCCCCCCCCGGTCAGTAGCTGTATACGGGACGCCAAAAGGACATCCACGACACCGATGCACAGGTCACCTTTGAACAGGACAGGTTATTCGACAGCATGCAGTACGTACTGTGAATAGGAAGCACCTACTGAAGTCATTATCTGTAATGAGGAAAAAAAGCCGAGCTGATAAGTGCTGGAATCTTCGGGAACTGTCGTAGACGCCGCGTGCCTAAACTTCGTGTCCTCTGGTAACCTTTTGTGGGAACCCTTCAACCCATGCACAAGTAATTTCAATGTTCTCGTACCAACACGGGTGCAGGGACCTGTGAGAGAGAAAAAATATGGAACTTAAAAAATTTCTGGTAAAGTAGACAAGCATCCTTCTGTTTCCTATCTTGCTCTTTCCGATGTATGTCCCCTCCGAGAAGCCGATTTGTATTTTTGCTCTCTGACGACAATGCGGGTTTTTCTCTAAAATAAAGTTATCGCCATTGTTCTTTTGGTCACTGGATTATCCAACACGCAAAAGGCATCGTGGTCTCGCCTTCCTTAATCGCAAAATTTGTATTTAGATTTGTGGTAGTCATATTTCGGATACGCAAGAATGGATGCTTCATCATTTTACGGAACAGCACAGACGAGTAAGCTATTTTTAATCCTGTAACCTTTTTGTTTTTATTGCGTCGTGTCATATAGATTGTAAGATATATCGATCATTTCCGATCAAAATGCATTAAGCAACAAGACGAAGACGCGACGACTCGGTTCATGGACGAAGTAGACAAGGTTAAGGACTCCGTGCTATGTAAGTTCAAATGTTCCGCGATATCAGCTCTTATTGTAGTTTTCCATTTTCAGATACCCAGGAACTATTTGAATTCAGTGGTCGTTTATTCTGTTGTGCTTGCGTCTGCGAAGTCAACGACATTCCATCACACTTGGCCTCGACAAGGCACAATGAACTCGTTTTGGTAAATTGCTTTCATTTTGTCAGGTTTTGAGTGTCAAATGAAAACAGCTATCGCGAATGGATTTTCGATCCATCTAAACAACGTTTTCTTTCAGAGTATCGTAGATAGCTCGGCGTTTGTGCGCATAAAAGAAAGATGCCTGACCATCAGCGGCAACAATATTGATGAAGAACAGTATCGAAATGAGATCCTGGTTTCACTTGTCGAAGAACTACCACCGACTGCAGATTCGCCTCTCGAAGTCGTGGTCTTAAAAAACGATATCGATTTCGACGCTTGGTTTGTCCGCTTTTTCCGCGCATTGAATATTGTTCTTCAAAGTAGTCGTAAGTGCGATTTGGTTGGTTTTTCAGCAGCGCTAATGCCTTTTGTTGATCAGGTGCTGGTGCCTTATATGGCGAAAAATTCGAATGGGATTCCGTGGCGTCATCCCCTGTAGATTCCAAAGATTTCATCGGAGACGAACCGGTGGTTGCCCTTGTTGAGTCGGAAGGTGGAGAGACAGAAGCTGCTGAGCAAGGAGAAACTGCCATTGGACGTATTGATGATTTCATCAAGAAGGAGCCGTCGCCAGATTTACGTGAATATCTTCCAGAATCATTAATTGCAGTTGCGGCTTCAGAATTGGACATGGTCGAAAAACCATCAACATTAGTTTCGGAGTCGAGTGAGACGTTGCAATCGTCTTTGCTATCGCGTCTGACTGAATCGCCTTATTTTGAAAAATCGATGGAACCATCGCCGAGTGCGAGTCAAAATGCTGCAGTCGTTGCGATGGATACCAACAGTTGTGTGGCAAGTCAGTTTTTACTCGAGACGAAAACTTGCCCGATTAGCTGTTTCCAGGTCTGCGATGTAAAGTGCTTTTCTCGGTCCGCTTTCGAGGCTCATATAAAGACGGAGGATCACGCGAAAGTATGTGACGAACTGTAGCCTATTGAAGAAACCAGCTTGTGAAAGAAGCATCTTCTAAATTTTAGAAAACCAAAGTACACGAATTTCTCAGTTCTGATGGCAAATTCGTGGTTGGCGTTCTACCAGCCACTGTGCAAGCGAATTTCGATGCGATGTCCGATCACATTGTGGGTAAGCGGAATGCATTTTGAATACTCCGCAATTGTCCGTCTGATCCCGGCATCGATTGTTTTGCTGATACAACGGGTAGAGGCCGATCGGATTTGGCTAGATCGGCAACTCACGAAGATCTTATTGATAGATTCCCTCGTCAGAATTGTCCCGTTTTATCTGCCTGGGACTTATTTTGCTGCTAAACAACGTTTCCCCTTTAGTCTGCGCAAAATCCCGTTGAAGGCGCTGGTTGGTTCTCCTGTTCCCGTTTTGGGAGGACTGCTGGAAAGCGTAGCGAGGAACCAAAACATTTTGGGGAGGACGTGGCGCCAGTTATGGCATCCTTGCAGAAATTGTATTTTTTGGATCAGATCTGTCGATGTTGGGTTGGCCACTGTCGATTTCAGGTTTAAACGAGACCTATGAAATGTACGATAGTCGGATGGACTTGCGATTTTGGATATGCAGCTTGTGCTATTGTGGCTCGCTTTGCCCGGCCAGTTTCGCCTCCCATTTGCAAGGGATCAAACATAAGAAGCGATACATCGTAAGTATATCATCAGTCAGTCAGAGCCAATGTGACTGGAGCGTATTGGACCGTCACCTGACTCCCTCCCTACCCGTGCAGGCGGAGTTTAGCTTCCAGGGGCAAGCCTAAGCCTATACCCTCTCTATGAATTAAGCCAAGTCCAACACATACGCCCGATACACACTGCTGAACCCTATCCTACCTGTAGGCGACCTCCAGTACTAGACTAGACTTTAACTTGTGCCATGGCTTTGAAATGGACCATATTTGCCAGGATACGGGGACACTACGATATACGTGAGGCCTGCTGTGTGTACTGTATGTACACAGTGCAGGCCATAGAGGTGTGAATAGATCCCATAGAAACCTGCCACTGCATAAAATAACATCGCAAGGCCCCACACACCAGGCGGATTTAGATCGAGATCTTTTGACCGTGGGTAATGATTCTTCAGCAAAGAAGAATATGAATTTAATATTCGATGCAATTAACTAGCACGCTTCCCCAAAAACCATAATGGAAAGAGAAAAGTTTGTTCGGGAGAGAAATTTTCGCTGAATCGAATGGTATCAAATTTATATCGTTTATCACTGACGAATCATTCACCTCAGCCAGAAAAGATCGCAATCTAAATCCGCCTTGTGCGCAAGGACCTTGGACTCCTTTACTGCACATATGCGTGCGTGATTTTAAGGCAGTCGTTAACACAGTGGAGGAATGGCCATTTCCTGAAAAATACGTAATGTCCATGCGGCGATTTATCGCTGTCGAAGCATTTCGATTTCCGACTGTTATGCCATCTAACTTCCAAATGGTTTTTGATTTTTCAAAATTGGGGTGATTTGAAAATTTACCCTCATAACTAGGGCCAAAAGTTTAGCTCTGGTAAAGGTTTGTGCGACGGATACAAGAAACGTCTTTTGGTTGCTGTCTCTCTCCAAGCTTCCAGACCCCCTGGCCAATACTGGTTTCGGATACTGACTGGAGTGAGTGCTTTGCAGGAATTTCGATACCCGGAGAAGAAAAGAAGAATAACGAACAAGAACGAGATGACGGAGTGGTTGAATCAAGTCGTGCAGGAAATTGCCCCTGCCGAAGGGAAAGGGAACGTCAAACACGCCTTGATCGTGTCGAGTGAGTTCACTGGGGTTTTCTGTTCAGACGCGAACTACAAAGCGAGGGAGCCGTGGTGGCTGAGTTGGTCCCGTATTGCTCGGGCCAGCAACCCTGACTGGGAGGCCGCAGTTCTGTTTCTGCTGAGGACGGCAGTTAGCCCGCTCTCAGAGTAAACACTAAGTCACTCTGCGTCACTGGCCTTGCACACCTGGCTCTGGGCGACTCACCCAGTACCGTCAAGTGACGGACGCCGACCGAGTGAAGAATCAGGAAACTGTTTCTTGAAACCAATTAGGAAGGTCTCGACCAATATCGTCCTTGGACGCTGGTGCTGGCACAGGATGCCCTACGCTAGTTTTCTCCTAGTGGTCCGGGGGACCTGCCGCTAGGCCAGCATCGACCGATCCGCCGATCCAGGGGGTAGATCAAATCTACCGATTAATTGGTCTCGACCAGGTATATCGTTTTTTTTTTTTTTTTTTTTTGTGTTGTCTCCTGTCTTTGGACGCTGGTGCTGATAGAGAGTTACAGCGATGACCCAGGGCAGGTTGGTGAGAAAGCTAGTCCCGTCATTCCCGCCATCTTGTATTCTCTGAGTGGTCCGGGGGATCGGGGGCCCGGGGGGGGGGGGACGGCCCGGGGTCGGATCGGTCGATGCTGGCCGCTAGGGTTGGTCGCTTTACGGCCTCGCTTGTATCATCCTGCTGGTCGGCTATAGGCAAAACGGGTTGGAAGTCCACTGGTGAGCTGGGGCGGCGCGGGGTACAATCCACGAAGGTTAAAAAAAGACCTGCACAGCGAACATTTTTTAGGCGATATTGCTGAGCTTTTGAAAGCGATCGGTTGGTCAAACGAGGGCAAATCAGAACCAGTGACCGTTCTGGTCGAGACAGTGACGAAGAATGCGGTAGATGAGGGCGCGGTGAAGAAGGTGCCAGAACTGATTGCCGATGTCGTGGCAACGAATGATGTGGTCAGGGTGCCGGTGGAAAGTATGCAAAGCAAATCGGAGCCGAAGATGGATGTGGTTGCGCAAGAATTGGTTAAGGAAGAACAGTTGTCGATGAAGCAAGTGTCGGCCTCGAATGACGTCGGTGGTGATAAAGAGTCGGAGGGTGTGTCAGTCTCCCCTGTCGACACACTGGTTCATACTGCAGCATCTGATGCCGATGCAGGTGCAACCGTTGTTACTTTTTGTTTCCGTAGCCAGCAGGAAATACTTGACGAAAAACCTGTTCGAGAAGTGGAGATTGGAGATTCAGAGATCGTAATGCAATGCGAGGTGAGTATGGAGGAATAGCTGGGATCGATAGCAAGTTGAAGGGGGGAATTTTCAGACCTGCTGGGAACTTGTGGTTGCAAAGGAAAACGAGAAATTAGCAAAATGGCGGCAGCACGTTTTTTCTTCTGATCATAAAAAAGTATGTGATACATTTTTTAAGATGGTTTGTATCATACATTGACGTTTCTATTTCAGGTTAAGAAAATTAGAAAACAATGGGATTTTGGTAAGTGATAATTTTGAATTCTACTTTTGTCATATTGGAAATTTTGATAATTTTAAGACCCCGACTCGTTCACGAATGCAGAGCCATCGTCCCTGGTCATGAAGGCTTTGGAGCAAGCCAGATCGCCGAATGATGTGGTTGTTGTTGGTAGGTAGTGCAGAACGTGGTGGGTTGTGGTTGTAAGAAATAAATCATTTCTGTTCCAGGTTTAGCCGAGATTGTTGAGGTTCATAATTCTGGAGCGAATGCCAAAACGGGTGATATTGACGCCGTTTGCCTGACCTGCGCTGAGCCCATGAAAAGTTCGAAAGCATTAGCGTCGCATTTGGCCAGTAGAACGCATAAAATAAAATATTTGGTAACTGCATATTGGGGTGGTCTATGGCGGAGTGAACTCACAGGCTTGTTTTGATTGTTTTAGAAGAGGCACTATCCGCAAGAAGCTATCACAGTGTTCAAAGGATTGAAATCGACGACGCTCAAAGAAATCAGCCGCTTTCTAGAGGATAAGGGAGCTCGGGCTGGGGTCATACGAGTTTACGATCCGAGTTCGAAGAGACTAAAACCAAAAAGTAAGTTTCAAATAAACGACGAGCCAAATGTTTTATTTTCTACTTATGAATTTCTTTTGTACTTAGGTAACGACGCAACGAAACCTATTTCGAACGAGACTTTGAATTCGGTAGTTGTGCTTGGGAAGACTGTGTCAAGTGTGTCATCTCCAACTGACGCATCGAAAACTTCCCAGTCCGAGTCGGAGCAGATAATCCAGCAGAACATTGTGGCGGGTAAAGACGCTGTGAAGGCGTCCAATTCAGCCGAGAAAGGCCAGGATGTCAAACGAGGCGATGTGGCTGACTTGAAACTGAATGTTACTGCTCAAAAGGCAGTGGTCGATCGACAGGCCATTAGCGGCGATGGGAAATCGACGGGACAGGAAGGAATGCGGGCACTCGCCGTGCCTGGTAAGTAGCCTAGTGCATTCCTTGTTGCTGACCATTGGAGCTATTCTTGCTTTCAGCAACTGCTTCCCTGACCTCGTCGACTGTGTTAGGCGGTAATTTGACTAACTCCAATCATGCCAATTCAGTCGGTACGAAGCCGCTCGAGACTGCGACGTCGAGTACTTCAGTAAGTTGCAATTTAGTTTGCATGTACGCAGGCCTTAGCTGTGCCTTCTGCAGTGTGAAATAAAGGACAAACGAGAATGGCTTTACATGGCACCGATCCACGATGACTTGAATGAATCGGATCTGGAGAAGATTTTGTTGAAATTTGTTCCAAAGAAAGTGAAGAACCTTGTCATAAGGAAGAATCCGAGCGGACGCCGTTACGCGATTATGAATGCTGGAGAACATGCGCACGCGTTAATCAAGAATTTGAATGGAAACACATTTCCTGGTAAGCGATACGTGAGAAGACTGACCGTTTCCATACTGGTGGTTGTTTCAGGCTTTACACAAGTACTGCATGTGGAATACTCACGAGACCAAAAGATAGGGAAGGAGGTAGCGACGGCTAAGATTGAAGACGCGGCTGTTAAATGTACGTCCTGCTGAATCGCTTTGATATGACCCCCAAGTGTTTTTGTCTTTAGTGCTTATGGGATCTCCGTCAGCAGTCATTCCTATTCGGTATCACGCTTTCGCTCAGCCAGCGATGGATGAGTGCAAGGAAGCTTTGGTCGGCGTGGATGAAATACACGAATTTTGTAGTAAGGACTTGACGTACGAGCCATCCTATTTGTGCAAACTATGTCGCACTTGTTGTAACTGCCACGAACTGATTTCGCATTTGACCAGTATCGATCATCGGCTCAAATATTTCGTACGTACGGATCGATTTGAGATAATGTCAGTTTATGTCTCTGTGACTTGCAGGAAGCAAGACATCCAGCTATTTACTATTCGCTGACGGCTGGCGTGGCGTCAACACAACGATCAGTGCTGCAGACTTTAGCGATCAAGCAGCACGCAGAAGCGATCGAACACCAGGAAGGACGTGCTCGAATTTCGCAACGATTGACAATGCAAGTTGATCCAGTACAATACGGGATGAAGAAAAACGCCTTGGCGGCTGCAGGTGCGTAAGTGATTATGTGTCTTTTAGTCTTTCGTGTAAGCATGCTCTGGGCTGCTGCTGGTACCACTGTGCATCTCGTTTGCGTTGTAGCTCAAACTTCATCGACGGTCGTTACGCCACCCTTTTTGACTGTGCCCCCACCTGGGACAACTGCAGTTACGACTCAGTCACGATTCGGGTCCGCAGCGTCGACGGTATCCTCGAATATGCTGCCCCCTGGAGTAAGTGCAAATGACACTAGTTCGACGTCGACAATGCTGCAGCGAGTGCCAGCGCCGTTCTTGAATACCCCCTTGCCGCCTGGCGTCAGTGCGGAGGATCATTTGTCATCGACGTCAATCTCGAAACCACCAGTTGAACAGTCTGCCTGGAACACGCAGTGCGATCGATTTTTAGCCAAATTAAGCGGCAATTCGTCCAAAAGTATGCTTGAAAGTTTGGGAGCCTTGGCTTTTTGGTCCAGTAGGTGTCTGTTTCTACTACGTGGACCTCAGCCTTGATGGGTTGCCCACGTAGTGCTGTCTTGTGTATTGGTCTGCCTGTGACCAATGAGACTGGTTAATTGAACGGGCGTATTGTTCTCATTTTGATTTTCCTTTGTTTAACCTTTAACAATATGGTCTTGTAACTATGTCGGGACTGCCAGCGTATAACTTGTTGCTTCTCTCTACAGAACCTGCTACAGGTACGAAGGAAGTGTCCAGTCCGGCAGCCGTTGCCAACAAGAAGGAAACGAAAGCGGATGACTCGAGCAAAAGAGGACGAGAATCACGGGAGGAGAAGAAAATTTCAACAAGGTCTCGCGAGCGGTCGTCAGACAGAAGCTCACAGTCGGATAGGCGGAAGCGTTCACGATCTCGCTCGCGACCACGTCGCTCAAATAGTCGATCACGCTCGCGTCGATCAAGGAGTCGATCTCGAAAACGCGCTGACAAGGAGAGTAGCAAGTCGAAGGTTGCAAGAAAATCATCGCCGTTGTTTGATGAATCAAAGAAGGCGAAATCCAAGTCGCCAAAACGAAGATCAAGGTCGCCAGTCAAACATAAGGCAACAGTGTCGAAGCGGCGTTCGAATTCCCCGAGAGAAACGGGAAGAAAGAAGGCTCGTTTAGAAGGCGGGTCGGACAAGGAATCGCCCTCAAAAAGCAATGCAGCCAAATCGGCCGAATTGCCCGATCTTTTGATTAAATTGACGGAGCATTTGGTGAAAGCGGAGCAAAGGAAACCAGAACCGATTTCGACGTTGGGTACTTTGCTGAATCGTGTTTTGGGTCAGAAAGCATCGACATCGGCCTCGGTATCGACAGCACCAGCAGTGGAGAGCGGGTTGAGCCAGTTGTTAGCTATGTTGGAAAAAGGAAAGACTGAAAAGCCGAAACCGACAAAAGTTCAAGGTCAAGCAACCGGCGATATGTCGGCGTTGATGAAAATGTTGGCGGCGGAAGAAGAGCGACAACGTCGTCAACAGGAACAGAAGAATGCGCTGATAGCTTTACTCTCTTCGAGACTCGTTCCTCCGTCGGCATCGAGTAGTTCGTCAAGCGGTGGTCCTATGGTCATCGATTATGGGCACGGATCGAAGAAGTCGGTATCGCAACCAATTCAGGTGCCTCGCGGGTCATGTCAACCATTCAATCCAGCAGAACTGGATGGGACGGATGACTTGGTCAGCGAGGCTATGAGAAATGTGTTGAAGGCTCAAGGTGTCTCGACCATCACGCAGTCGCAACATGCAAGTCGTCCGACCTTTTCACCAGTGGCAAGTCGAGCATCGTTTCTTCCTGATATGAGTCGTCCACCACCTCCGGGACCACGTTTACCAGCATCGTTTGGAAATCTTCGTCCTCCAGCGCCCGCCATGGTTCAACATCCGCCTGTGACTACCAATCAACAGACCAGTGCCCTCGTAAATGCTGCAGCTGTCAGGCTTCTGAGTAGTCTTTTGAACCAGTCTTTGCCACCTCGAGGCTGAGCGCAGTGAGTGCACCGCCGTTGCGTCATAGAAAATGCTATTTTTGACTGGCGCTTTTTGTTAAACCCAAGTTTCAATGTTTTGGTATAAAGGTATGCATGTGCGTTCGAGACTACGTGCTTCATGGAAGCACAATTTCGTGACTTCTTTCGTCGATATGAAATGTTCTAAATATCGCAATCTATAATGTACGATTTGATTGGGTTAATAAAGAGGAAAGAGTGAATTTAAATGCATGCGGATATACACGATCGCGTAATCGATCGGATAGATGCTTGAAATTGATCTTTTCATGCTGCCTTATTAGGCTATGCGGGTGTTGAGTGGTGGAGTCTTAGCTACGTTGTTTACCTAGTGTGTGATTGACTGGAGTGGGTAACTCGCTCTCTTAAAGGCGTCATATACTCTAGTTCAGTTTATTAATCACTTCCTGTTTGAAATTGGGGCCGCGCCTTTTTTCAAATTCCCGCTTCTTCGTCCCAGCCTACGACAAGGGTTGCGCGTAGAAGATTGACCAATCAGAGCCTTCTATGGGCGGGGTCGCGCGGGATGTCGATGAAGCCATGTGACATCGATCGATACCTTCCCTACGTAGACGCGTCGCGACTCGCGTATTCAGCGTTGTGGCGCGAAAAGGTTGAGCCAGCTTCTTTGGCGAGTGCAAAATCGTTATTTCAGGTCGCTTCGTCTTGTTTTCATCTCTGTTCAAACATTTTTGTAAAGTTCGATATTTTTGTTGGTTCGAGTTTGGAATCAGACATGGCGGACACTTCGAAAGTAAGCTACCCTATATATATTTTGTATAAAGCCTTCTTCCTTTCCCTTTTTATTTAGTAATTGATAAAAAGAAAATCGGACCTCAGAATTTTTCTCTTGGTCTAGAGTAATTCTGTATAAATATTTTCTAAAAACAAGTTATATTTTGCAGTAATTCTTACTTTGACTTGGTCGAAACTAAATATTAACTGTAGACCGACTCGCCCAAATAAAGATGTCTCAGATCTCCGTGCGTAAAACATTATTATTCTTGTCTTTCAGGACGGCGGTGATGGAGAATACATCAAATTAAAGGTGGTCGGACAGGTACGAAGTTTGCTTTTTCCTCCTAGTATTTTCCAATAAGTTGGATTTTTACTGGTTTTAGGATAGCAATGAAATCCACTTTCGAGTGAAGATGACAACTCAGTTGGGTAAATTGAAGCGTTCATACGCAGAACGGGTCGGCGTCGCTGTGGCATCCCTTCGGTTCTTATTCGACGGTCGCCGTATCAACGATGACGAAACACCCAAACAGGTGAGTACGCCGTCGTTGGTCCCGAGTATCCCCCTCCCAGCTTCTGGCATAGTTCAATCTTTTCCGTCGCCAAACCTTTTTATTAGTCGAAAATGTTCATTTCGTTTGCACTTTTAGCTCGAAATGGAAAACGACGACGTTATTGAAGTTTATCAAGAGCAGACGGGAGGTGGCCAATAATTTGGCTTATTTTTTGATGTTGCGGCTTCTTGTTCTCGATGACAGTATGTTTTGTTTTCGTGTGCACGATCTTATTGATGGGGTTTTTTCAATGCCGCGTATCATGCATTAGTGCACCTTTAAAAAGTGTTGGTGTTTAATCGTTGGACAAATTTCTTGAAAGATTTGAGAGCACAGCCAACATGAATAAAACAAAGAGATAAATGTAGTTAAACAAAGAAATACAGAAAATTTGAAAAGGAAAAATCACGAATGGAAAAATGGCGCTGTGTTTTACTCGGCTGTACAGTGCGAGACAATTATTTCTTTTTCGATTTCCTGCTTTTCTTTTCTGGCGGAGGTGGAGCACTGAAATAAGAGTAAAATTGGTGAGGAAAATATGTTTGGAAATGAAAACGTACTGGGCAGGTGATTCTGATGGCATTAAATTGGGCAGATGATCGCAAACTTCGACGGCCGTCACTGAAAATGGAACTCATTGATTTCACCGAATTTCAACAGGACAGTCATGGGGGGGGGGGAGGGGCCATTCCCCGACGCGAGGGTGCTCGGGAAATGGCCCCTACTTGTCGAATACAAAAACATGAAAAGCCGCGTGTTCCATGTGAACCCCTCAGAGGGCGGATGAAGAAAAAACGAGTGAATTATCGCAAGCAAGGGCTCAATGTTTTTTTAGTGATTGAAGACATTTCAAACAGAAAGAAAAACATTTTTCAATCGAAAATTAAATTTAAAAAATGGCGGGAAATATTACTTGCAATCACGCCTATCATGGCCGCAAGGCACACGAAGGGGGGGTTCGATTGAGGATACGGGACGACGGAAAAGTTAAAAAAGGACTAAACTTACATTCGCTAACGTCCACTTCAACGGCTGATGATTCAGAATCATTTCTATCCCATTTCTGTCCCAATCGATTGCGATGCTCAGCTCTGATCAATTTTTCTTTTCTCAATTCTTCGCGTTGACGCATTTTATCACGTCGAATCACGCGACGTTCTTCGACTTCGCATTTCTGATGCCGTTTTATAAATGCCTCGTCGGTTATATTTTCTGTTCCTTCCAGCACGGTGCCGGTCGAATATGGCAGAATGCGCCAACCCGGTGCTGAAAACAATTTGATCATGAATGCGATTGTTTTCGAAAAAATATTAGAATTCTTACTTTGAACTTCGTCCGTATTTTTTGAGCTGCTCGATCTCACGAATTTTGTAGTTGATCGACTTTGACCTGGCGGCCGTTCCCCGACGATTGTCTCATTCCCACCATCATTTCGGTAACGTTTTTTCGATTGCGTACTTGGTTCGGATTCGAGCGTTGTACGCCGTCGACCACTGCGCAGTAAGCCACAAACCGAATCAGTCTTGTCTTCAATGCCCGGCTCAATTGATTTTTGAGCGACAATAACGTCCGATAATCGTCGAATCTGCTTCCTAATGATTTCAAAAAATAAAATTTGGAGTTTAAAAACATTTTTCAATTATTTCCGCTTACTTTCTTGATTCCGTTTCTTTGATAGCCAATTCTCGTTTCTTTGAGCTGGTTACTTCAGTTTCCGCATTAGGAGGCGCAGATACTGTATCTGATACCGTGTCTTGTGGGGGTGATGGGCGTTTGACCTCGATATCGGCGCAATCGTATTGTTGAGCAACATTGGCGGTCGGCAGCCGCTTTTCGAACGAGCGAAGCGCGTTTTTCAGCTAAAACAGAAGCAAAAAATCTGTAAAAATACGAATTGAAAAGAAAAGCATACAATTTGCAATGAAAACAAATCATTAAAAATGGGTTAATTATGATTTTTCCGCCCACGAACAATTATAGAAATCATTGCTACAATAATAATTTAGTTTTTTACAAAGCAGACCTCATAAAATCATAAATTCATCAATTTTAAAAATATTCAGTGAAATTTATTCGCAAAAAAACCTCACCGCATTGTTTTCGCGCCGCAATTCATCAATTTCTCGATCTTTTGCCGCTGTAATTTGTTGTTGTCTGTTTAAAATATTAGCTTGCGATACGATAATATTTTTCAAACATCTTTGTACATCCATCACCGAACCCGTCGATCCTATTTCTTCATTATCGCCACTGCCAATATTCATCGACCCATTGTTGGATTTTGTTCGGCGATGAAGCGACGTCAAAAAATATGGATCGCTGGGAATTCTATTGGTAGCCATAATTTCGTCGCCGATATTTGAATATCGCGAATGAGCACCGTTTCGATTTCCTCGTCCAACAGCGGCCGGTGCCTTTTCCGTCACGAAAATACCCCCCGCAACATTTCCACCTCGTTCCACATTTTGCGATGGCGCTGCCACGGTCATGAGACGAGTTTCATTGGCCGACCTCGAACCGCTTTGGATCAATCGTTGCACAGCTTGGTCAACAGTTAGAGTCGTAGCCATACCCCAACCAATATTTCTTTGGTTAATTTATTTCTTTCCTTTTTATTTTCATAAAATTATCAAAATACTGAGAAAGGCATTTTTTAGGCGTTTCCGCGCACACCCTCGCCAACCAATCGCGTGCAAGCACTTGGCCACGCCCACTACTAAATCGACACTGGCTGGGTGGGCATTTTATCTCGAAATGTATTTCAAATGAAACAAACCCAGACGCAAAATGGTCCGAATAAATATTGACTAGTCAGTAATGCACACAATCCCCGACCATACAAAAAATACTGCCATTTCGATTTGAGTCACGGACACAAATTATGGAAAAAAAGAAAAAACATTTGATACGTATAGAGCTGGCATTCTTCGTGTGGCCCATTATTGGTAAATTACGCAGCACTTTCACAGAAATCTACTAATTGCGTAAAAAATCTTTACATTAATGGCTTGATAAGAAAGACTTCTAAAATTCACCCTCTTTTAGTATGATGCCTAAATGTCATGGCCTCAAAGTAAGAGTCCTTCGCACGCCCTCTTTCAATTGTGTAACATCTTTCAGCACATTGCTATGAAAATGAGTCCTAGTAGCAAGCTCGTCATTAACGAGCGCGACCTTTTTATCATCTTGGGTTCCATTTTCATTCTTCACCAAACTAGGCCTTACGTAATCTGATCCATTCACATTCAAGCTCTCGCAGCAGCCCACTGTGCTGTTGACTTTCTTGTGACCCTGCACATTCGAGCCTCCTCTAAATACATCGGCCCGTATCAAACGATAAAGCAGTATGGCGTTGATAATGTTCAATAAAGCCATGCAACTTCCATAAAATGAAAGATACCAAAATGGCACTCGATACCCGTCGTAGAATATACCAACAGTCTGAAAGAAGTAAATATAAAGTTATGTTCCATGCTGTGCTCCCCGGACCACTTACCAAATAAGCCAAAGGGAAACATCGAAATATGACAAAGGTCAGTAGGTTTGCGTATATGTTCATACGAACAGATGGGTCAGATCGATCGATTCCAGCCATTTGGTACAATTGGCGACGATGGAGAAAAATGGTGTTCACTTCCACCAACATCCCAAATGCCTGGTATCCGACGCATTCGCCATAAGAAACTACGTACGACGCCGAAATCAAGATCTAGAAACCGCAAAGACCACTGCGAAAGCTAAGTTCCTTTGTGCCACTATATGCACATTTACGGTCATGTGGTGCAGAAGGATATCCCATTTCAACAAAATCTTCGAAGCCAAGATAATGTCAAATACATCGTAAAGAAAATACCCTGAAAGAAAACGACATGGTCGAAGGTAGCGTTCGTTCGGGATCCCGATCCCGGTCGGGATTGGCCCTCCCAAACCCGATCCCGATCCCGAGAAAAAGTGGGCGAGATTCGGGAGAATGTTGTGGAGACAATGCTTTTATTCGAACACGGAACGGGATTGGTGTACGGAGGAGAATGTCATGATCGAATAAAACTACTCCCAGAAAATGCAGAAGTCCTGCTTTTTTTAAATACAATCTGCGCGCAGTTGGATGTGGTATCAGCCTGCATTTTCCATTGCGTTCAGTCACGATGGGTGGGCCATCATCAGCTGCTGCGTAAGCTGACAACATTCTGATCGGCACTGACTCACGTGGTCATGGCAATTAGAATGTTTAAGAAAGGGAAATATTGAGACTGTGGCGGATGATTGAATCGATAGAGAGGAAGGAAGAGAGGGATTTGCTTGCTAATTTGTAACGGATTCTCCGCTGTTCTTGCTTCCCTGATTTTGAATTCAATAATAAATACTGCGCTAAAAATTATCAAAGGAAAGGGAATCTTTGGCTTTTTATTTGCCGGCTACTTGGGGTAGGTTGCAGGTATTGTTATGGAAAATGCTATCCTAAAATCCCGATCCCGGTCGGGATTGAGCGAGTCCCGATCCCGAACGAATGCTAGTCGAAGGAACTTTTCTCGCACGCCGAAAAGTTGCTTACCCGTAGTGAAACAACACAGCCCGTAGGTCGGCCAGTTGACGAAGGCCACCATGTCTTCACGCATATATTTACCATACACGACAACACTAAAGAAGAACATGTGTTGATGATTGCAAGAACTGACTGACGCGAGGACAGCTAAAGCGACCCGTTTGTCAGATAGGACTATGCGTGCTAGCCAGCGCAAAAATGCATTCTGCCTAGGCCTGCAATATCTTTTCCCACGAGTTCGAATGCAGGAAACACGAATGCTAGCAAAGTTAGCACTGAGCTCAATCAGATTAGGTGAACACGCAATTTAACTGTACAGTCTTACCAAATCAAGGACCAAGAACCGGTGATAACTGCGTGAAGAAATGATATGACCAAGTTGTGCCATCGAAACACTCGATATTCGTCACCGTAACCTCGAACAATACCGCGTGGGACATCGATGACCTGAGCAGCCACTTTGCTCAATACTTTGAAGAAACAAATTGTAACAAAAGTCAGCACCCAACCGGACCAACCGGGA
The DNA here is from genome assembly GCA_030248295.1 of Mesodorylaimus sp. YZB2_4. Taxonomy (NCBI): domain Eukaryota; kingdom Metazoa; phylum Nematoda; class Enoplea; order Dorylaimida; family Dorylaimidae; genus Mesodorylaimus; species Mesodorylaimus sp. YZB2_4. The sequence goes on along the minus strand of JASANH010000138.1, from coordinate 1,079,004 downwards.
TCAAATTTGGACAGTATTTTCATTTCAGAAAGACACTTGCTTCGAGATCAATGCGCAGTAAAGGGACAGTATCATGGACATGCGAGTCGAACTTTGGCTCTAAGGACAAAAGTGCCTGGGCAGGCACCACCCACCGGGCGAACAACAAAAAAATTAAAAAATGGCGTGCGTTGCGTGCATTTGATTTGTTTTGTTTTGTTTAGTTTGCATCTGCCTGGAAGTTGTGCGCACTTACTGTCGGTGTAAATTAAAGGTACAGATTTATTTAAACTTCTAAAATATAAGCAAAAAATGTTTATGATTTCAAGCAAGGAGGCGAATAAGTAGATGAATTTCTGATTTTCAGAAAAAAGCCCAAGCTGACCTGAGTATGTGGAGAACTTTAACTCACTTTTACCGCGACTCGATGCGTCTTGGTCAAGTGGACAAAGTCAAGTGAAAAAAAAAAAAAAAAATTGGTTACGATATCTGCGAACATTTTTCGTCGCGGGCGTTCGACTTCAAAAATAATGTTTTCAAAGCGAGATGACAGGCGTCCAACCACATCGCGGGTATTCGCCGATCCTCGATCCTCGAGTGATGCCCGAATCGTCAAAGCGAAGCCGATTCAGTCGAAATATGCTCAACGATTGGGCGATCAACATCGTGGAAAAGACTTTGTCACAGCGACCGATACGTATAAAGATTTTGCTGCTGGATACGAAGTGATTGAAGACGATGATGGTAAGAAACAACAGCTTTTGTTGATGCGTGTGGGGTCTTCGGTTCACAATGCAGACTATCACGGGCCCAGCATCCACCGATCCGACTGCTGGATCGGCCGAATCGGCAACTAAAATTTTTTGCGCTTTATCTGTTGGAAAATGACACGGTGTGGCATACTCGATGAGAAAATCCCTTTTTTTCTCTCGAATCAGCATTTAATCCCACTTTTAGGTGCTGGCTATCTCTCCTGTGTCCTTTGGTTGGAGTGGTCTGACAGAAAGTGACAGCGAGGAAGCAGAGCAGGCTGGTGAGAACTTGGTGCCAAGCTCGTAATCCCAACCAGTTTTTAATTTTTTGAAGCGGATCTGATCGGGATCGGGCCGATCCAGAGCCTGGATTCCAGACTGATCCCTGGATTCGGGATCCAGGCCTAGAGTCGGATCGGTCGATGCTGGCATGGGCCTAGGTATAAGTAAATACTACTCGTGCATGATACAGGTCGATGTTTTTAGACTTGTATCTTGCATTGATCCTCGGCGTTTCAATCATTTAGCTGACCTTTTTAAACTGATTTAGATACTCCTATTCCAGTCTGATGCTAAGTCATCAGTATATTTGAGAGTTCGTGACATCGTGTTTCAGATCGAACTGATTCGCCGGAAGAGCCATCCACGCCGTCACTGTCTACTGATGAGATGAACAAGATCAATGCCAAAATTCTCAAGGCAGAATTGATGGGCGATATGGTAAGCGATAAGGCTATTTTCCCTCACTTTCCAAGCTTCCATTTTGACTTTTTTTGTATTAGGAAACCATTAAGCGGCTCAAAGCACAAATCGATGGGTCGAAATCACTCGAACCGCGGGAATTGACGGAGGCAGCCACGACTTCAAAGAATCGTGAACAAGGGTCTTCTAGTGGCGATGTGCTGCTTACGAGGACTGATTTTCGCACTGGTCTGAGTATGCCTGTGCAAACCAAACGAACAGAGGAAGGCGAATCCAAAAAAAAGAAGGTGAGTTTGTTGTAATGTTTCGCCTACCATAATTGTATGCTTGATTTTTGTGTAGATGAAAGTCGATATGGACTACGACTCACACTTGACTGTGAAAGAACTAGTCGAACAAGAACGTACGACAACAGCTGAAGACCAGCTGGCCATGTTTGGAGCCATGTCTGCAAAGGTAAGTAATTTGACGTAGATTGTTGCGTATGTTTTACAGTTTTGGTGTAACTTCTAGGCGGCAACTTCACAGAAAGTGGACGATGATACGACTGTCGACGATGTCTTCATGTCAAAGCGGAAAAATGCAAAAGCGGAGGCCAAAGAAAAGGCAAAGGCCCATTCTCGAGCAGTCGAAGGTAAGAACTGTTTCAGAAAGCCCTCTGCTTTGCATCTCTCAATGGGCTGTTTTCTTCTGCTCAGATGCTTTTATATTGGCGCTTGCATGACCGCAAATTATTTTTCAGAACATAGAAGGTTTGAAGACACATTAGAAAATTGTCAACTTTGTATCGATAGTCGTAAATTGCAGAAGCATCTAATAGTCGCCACTGGGCTGAAGGTAAGTTATCTATGTTTTCACGCCTTCCACATTCATTAATGTCTAGAAACCGAAAAATTTAAAAACATGAGACCCGAGCGGGAGTCGAGCCCATGATAAAAAACAACGTCTTTATGGATGAGTGGTTGCCACAAGCCAATTATTCCTTAGCTCACTTTTCGGACACCTCTGCTTCGAATCCTCAAATTCAAAAGGATCGATAGGCCACGCTTTCCCTGCTTGTCTAAGGGATGCGGGTTCGATTCCCGCCCAGGTTTTTCATTCTGTCCCTGTTTCTTGGTTGCAGTCAGACCCATTTCTTTTGTCTAAAACCATCATTAACTTTTTTCAGACCTATCTAAGCGTACCCCCGATTCAGTCTTTGGTTGAGAATCACTGTTATATCGTGCCTATGATGCATGTGGCCAGCGTCTTGCAATTGGACGAAGACGTGTTTGACGAAATGAAGGTAAGCCCGTTTTGTTGGTTTGATAGCTCATTGATCCCGCCTGTGCTCGTAATGGACGGTTAGAGGTGGAAATGTAGGCCATATCCGCATTGAAAGGTCTTGTTTTCCTTTTCAATTATGCCATTTCTGCGCTTGTTCCAAGAATTTTTAATTTTAGATCTGGCGGAAAGGACTGGTGGCCATGTTTTCCGATATGGACGAGGACTGTGTGTTTGTTGAAACCGCAAAGAACGTTGCTCATCAAAAACATATGGTGATTGAATGCATACCTGTGCCGAAGGAAGTCGGAGATTTAGCCCCCATATATTTCAAGGTAAGACTGTTCGAGGTTGAGTTTTGAGCCGTCTCATCAAACTTATGTGAACTGTTTTGCAGAAAGCCATTTTGGAATGCGACGAGGAGTGGGCTCAGAATAAACGTCTTATCGACTTGTCTGAGAAAGGCATTCGTAGATCGGTAAGTTCTATAATTTGACGGCCTTTATTGTGCTAATATCGTCTATTTTTTGTGTCAGATTCCAAAAGGATTTTCGTACTTCGCTGTTGACTTCGGCCTTCAGCCTGGCTTCGCCCACGTTATCGAAAATGAAGCATTATTTCCTGCCAATTTCGCGCGGGTATTTGCTTCTGTGTGCTGCTAATATAATCGAATATAGGCATGCTCACGCTTGCAGGAAGTAATCGGCGGAGTGCTCGATCTTCATCATAATTTGTGGAGAAAACCTGCGCGAGAAAGCTTCGAAGAACAAGTTAAAAAGATGCAAAAACTCAAAGATTCGTGGACACCGTACGATTGGACGGAAAGGGTGAAAGCCGCCATGCGTGAAAAGACCGATTGATACATACTCATGTGGGTATCGTATATGGCACTGTTTCTGTAAAGCGGGGGGGGGAATGTTTACTTTGTAAAGATGTTGAATTTCCTGAGTCCCATGGAAAAGCATTTAGAGGCTGGAGAGGGTAAAAGTGGTCGTCTTTGCGTGGAGACGCTGCTGATTAGTGGATGGTGAGTGGGTGGGGCTACTCTATCGACCATCTATCCGTAGGCGACTCTGGGTTTCTAGCAGATCTTCCTAAAAGCTCGGCAGGTTGTTCAGGAGGAAATGAGTGCGCTGGCGTGGGATTCAGAAAAGTTCATTTAGGTGGAGTGAATTCCGAGTTGCTATCGTTTCCCTGCCGAGCGTGACACTGTCCCGGGGCGGTGGCTTGGATGGAAGAGAATAAGCTGCATTTAAAGCGAGTCAGCGTCGAGCGGGTTTTTAATTTTGCTATCCGTTCCCATGCTCTGATGCGAGTCGCGCGAGGGCACGGCCCGTGTATTTACAGGCTTGTATCTGTATACATAATGGGAGCTTAGCCCAGCATATAGGGCGCAATTAGCGAGCAACGAAATCAATGCTTCGACCATTCTCGCTTCTTCGGACGCAACCCGTGCTGGAGGGGAGTCGGAGTGGCGCGGGCTGAGCGAGCACGGTTAAGGCCCGATCGTGTTGATAATGGCTGTCCTCGTTCGAGGTCTCGTCTTATCGTATTTGCCCAGGCACTCGCATCCTTCTTTAACTGTCCTCCGTCGCAGCTCGGCGACAGCGAAATACGCCTCGAATAAGAAAGCACGTTGCCCAGCGACAAACGGAAAAGCCGCTGGCGCGTGGCCGGCCACATTTCCTGCGGCTTGGGCGAATAGAAGTGGAGAAAATATGCCATGCTCGAAAATGGACCGCATATTCATTGAGTCGTGCTAAACTAGCCGACGCCAATTGCAGATTGGATTGTTTTCATACAACTTGCCACTCACATGCGTTCAACGCCCCAAGCAGGGATGCTGACTGTGGCAGTCCACCACTGACTTGTTGTGCCCCTTGCGAATGGTGTGCTAAGGATGAATCCCAGTCGACAGTGTTTGACTCGCCTTGTGTGCTCCACTCACTTTCAACCTGTCTGGTATTCGTGCGCAGTAACCACTGCCATCCTGTTCGACCAGGCGCCCGTCTTCATGGCAGCATCACTCGACCCCAAGGGGGGCAACTGGACAGGACGAGGCTTCGTTGTGGCTAGTGATAACGAGACTGATGACCCGTCGGTGCAACGTCAGTTCAGATCTGTCCTGGACAATTCGGGCTTCCTTGACTTTCAATTCGATGATCGAAATGCCTCGGCCGAAATCGATGACGTATCGATGAGTACAACGGTGAGCATTCCCGCCGAAGACTCCTTGTCGGGCATAATCATATTCAGCTGGTGCGTTGTCGCGCTGTTTGGATTTTTCTTCGCTCTGCTCATAGCTGCCCACTGGCAATTCGAAAGGAAGAATGGCTCCGGGGGGTCGACCAGATCCGACTTGGTCACAAAAACCTGGGACAAGTCCAGACAAGAGCACACAACTCGACCAACACTGCTTTTGACTGAAACTATCGAAATCGAGGACGGTGCCATTATTAAGGGTGTTTTATAAAACAGAAAGAGTAACTCTTTCTAGTCCATATCTTTCATGGTGGTATCCTGCGCGTTCTGAGATCGACGGGTTTTTCGTTCGAGTAGTCACGAGATAAGGATTAACTATATTTCCTTTTCCAGATGACAATATTTGAGATTATCGACGTTTACAGTTTGTCTCATCAGTTTATGCTGTTGCTTATATTTGTGCTGTGCATAATGGCAGCTTCATATGTAGGAGCATTATGTTGGAGCCTTGTATACTGCTCTCGAAGGCAATTATGTCTACTCTTTTATGCATTTGCGGCAGGCATTCTAAAGGTCACAGCATGATAGCAACGCGAGATAGCGCGACAAGAAAGCTTTCTATACGGGTCCTAAAACACCTGTTGCGGCACTAATGCAGTAGGATGGGTAGTGTCATGGCTCTTGAGATATTGCGAGCTCTCCTCGATCTATTGCCAGCTCTTAGAATAACGTTAACATGCTTTTTCGTCAGAGACGTGCCAGGGACCTGAAGCGACACTCCGACTTGTCGATAGCTGCCTTCTCGACTTAGTGTTCCATAAGCAGAAGTCAGCCCGGCCTAGGGTCTATTTGCATCTGATTTAGGAGTGCTCGAGCGAGACGTTGTGCTCGGTGGCAAATAGCCCCGGGAAGTGATGTATCATGTGTATGACCGTGCACTTTTTGGCAACATAGGCCTGTAGGATGTGACGACTGATTACTAGTCGGGAGTAAAGGGAGAAAGAGGACTCAGGACTCAGTGGGGCAACCTGAAGCCCTCGAGACATCATATGGCCCTTGGGCACGAAGTTTATCCTATCTATATCACCTTGCTTGACATGTTGACATGAACGATTGGGCCACACGAGCGAGTCGCGGATGTGTCTTTGCTAAGTCTTAGTTGCTCCTACGTGACTGATTGGCTTCATTTGTTATCTTGTCAGTTTCACTTATACGTTGTCACAGCGCCATGATACTTAATTGATTTCGTATTGTGTTTAAGGGCGCTGCAATTACTTAGATGCCTCCGGTTTTGCTGATTGCAGTCTTGCTAGGACTGGATGCTTGCGATGGCGATGACGATACCGATAAGAGCGAAATTTCGAACCAGTAAGAGAGATCGTAAAAAATGGAAGACCAGGGTGGAAAATGGAGAAATGGAAGCTAGAAGTACTGCCTCATAATGACGGCTAAGCTTACTCTCTTGGATCACTTTCGTCAGCACGGTATGAAAGTGTAGTTTGTGTTTCCCCCATATAGCATGACACAGTGCAGTGTTTTAGCTTGTATTGGAAAGGCTGCTCGATTGGAAAGAGGTTTTATGAGGCCAAAATGACTGCTCTGAAAGACCCATACCACAATGCGCCCTCTGTTTTGATCACTACAGTTAATGACGATTACAGCTCACTGATCGTGAGTCTCACGAAACGCATAATGTGAGCTCCGTCGGATCAGAAATTTCATCTGTTCTAGGCAAAACCAGCCGGCCTGCTTCTATGGTTGCCAGTCGATTTGGGTGGACTGCAGTGGCGCTAAATTTTTTGTTGTCCAACCACCGCGAACAGTGCAAGCCATTGTAGGCCCTCATTGTCCCCACCCTCACTCTACTAAAGCAGCTTCCTATTTACGCTAGTTTCTCACAATAAAAACTAGCGTAAATAGGAATTATGAAATAACCAATTTTCAATTGTCAGTAGTTGACTTAAATCCAGTCAACTGAGTTTAATGAATGAGACGTATTTACGCTTAGTTACTCAGAATAATCATTTGCTGCTAATTAATTTCCAGGAAGCTTACATTGAACAAGTATTTCATGAAAAGTGGCAACACATTCAGGCCTGACAATTCGATTGTTGCGTCAGATGACAGGACGGTACCAAAGTCGACTTTTGCATTCGCTTCGAACAATGTTAATTGAGGCTTTTTGTGAGGCCACTAAAGCATTCCGGGGCGGGTCGACTTGACAACTGGGTATATATATGGCTGATGATTTAGTCGAAATCAGGGTCGGCGTGGCTATACGAGTGAAGTACTGCGTTCTCGTACCGCACATTAATTGAAAATGAGGGTCACTGTTATATTGATATTACTGGCTGGTAAATAACGCGATTCAGGACACGGCCACTCTGGATAAAACGATGAGTACTGCCTTTCAGGTATCGCCATTTGCGCCGCCCATAAACGTGGTCCCAACGAAAGCGAAAATTCACATCGACCTGAAGAGTCAAACAATGGCCGGGGTAAAGAGCGAACTAAAGAAGGACGTGGTCAATCTAGCGGCGCTGGTGTCCCAAAAGATAGGTCATCGCCGAAAGATGGATCGGGTGCAGGATCAGGAGATAGAAATGGCGCTGATGGCGCCCGACCGCCACCACGCGAGCAAGAAGGTTCAGGATCAGGAAGCGGACCATCTGCTAAGGATGGCGGTGGTGCCGCCCGACAGCCGCCACGAGATCAATCAGGCTCAGGGGCAGCAGCAGGTGCGTCAACACAAGACGGTCCAGCTGCCAGCCCGCGACCCCGTCGACAGGCCCCGGAAACTGCAGCAGTAGCCCCGCAACCCGCGCAACCTGAAGGCAGCAACGTGCCACCTCCCAAACCAGAAGGAAGCAGCGAAGAAGAGGGTTCAGCTGATGGTCAAGGCGCTGGGCGACAGCGCCCCGGTGGTGGACAGCGACCACAACCAGGACAGCGTGGTCAGCGTGGTCAAACGGGTCAGCAAAAAGGCCAGCGAGGCCAACGCGGTCAAGACAAACGAGGCGTCTCGGGCTCGGGCTCCAGCTCAACGCGTCCTCAAGGAGAGAGCTCTGGATCTCGCCCCAAGCCGCGACCAGCTGGAAGCGAAGGCGGTGCCGGATCAAAGCCAGTAGATGGTGGTACTGGTCGTCAGGACCCAGCTAAGGCCAGCCCACCTCAAAGTTCGGATGGACCTCAAATATTAATTGCTTCTCCTCAAAATTTAGCATCTGCTGGATCCGACCCAGCGCAGGAAGCCGGCCCAGCTATTGCTCCGGTAAAGCCAGCTTATTAAAACTGAGTGATCGTGTCAACATAGCACAAGGTCATACAGCTATTGCACAGTGCGTGAGTATATATTATACCCTGCACAGCTACCCGACTGGCCGCGAGCGCTCGCAATTCATGAGCTATGCAATAAAGAGAGATTACATTCTTTGTCCTATTACTCGACATGGTGCCGTTAGCACAACGTGCATATGTACTGCATGGGCAATCTAGCGCCCCTGCCCACTTTAAAAGCCGCTGACATTGTCAAAACATGCCCTAATCTCGTACTATCAATAAAGTGGTCCGCGTTTGGTGGAAACTTTGGTCCAATCACTGACTACTGAGGGGCTTCAGATTAAATCAACACACCTCTGAAGCACTATTTCTAATTACTGTACAACTCGAAGCCACCACACGATAAATCAGAATTGCGCCAGTTATTTAGTTTAGACGGAACTTGCCGAAATGTGGGCAGCGATGATAATTTCTGATATAGAATTTGTCAAGGCTTCCGTAAGGCATAGTGGCAGCTTGTGGCAGCACTGTAACTACGTATGCGGATAAATCAGGTTTGCTAGGACCAGAGCGAAGTGCGAAAAGGCTGTGTTGACGCAAAATGGAGGGCCTTACAAGCGATTGCAAGCTCGCTGGAACCAATACAGAATTTCATACAATAGCATGCTTGCGCAACGAGTCAGATAGGACTACAGTGCCGAAATGTACTGCACCTAAGCAGAGCTTCAGCATTTACTCGTGGTAACTTTTACTAAATAACAACATCAACAATCAATATCTCAGCGATCTCCCTTTTACCTACCGCATCTCATGGTCAGCTTATCGTTAGCTCAAGCGTCTCAGCTCGCGTTAACCCACTTTACGTTTCTGTGATTCAACCTGGTGCTTTGGTTAGGACCAGCGAATTTTTTGCGTGTGGTGTCGTCGGACCGCTCGCTCAATGCGAAGATCGACTTCTGGCCAGAGATATCCTTAGAGAATGTCCAATTCGACTGAGGATACTAACGATACTAGTCCGAGTGTGATCAACGAAGCATCTTCAATCACGATATCGGCAAGTACGATCGCGACCAGAACATTGGCATCGAGTACAAAAACGACGATTGCAAGCACACTACAGACATTGACAACACTGGTTGCTTATTGGACGAGTGCCAGTGCGCCCGTGTCGACTACCGTGCATGACTTGCCGGATTGGGCCATCGTTATGCTCGTTCTAATCGGACTGATGCTGTTGCTTGGCATCGTAGGCATAGTGTTATGCGTGATACAACTACGGAAAAGAAAGATGGGACTGGTGCTCACGGCTCGGCTATCCAACAATCGTAAGAAGATGAGAAATATGCCCGAACATCAGCCCGCAGCCATGTCGCCGAAACGGGGCAAATTAATTGGGGGCAAACTCGTCTCTCCCAAAAACGGAGGAAAGATCGGTTCAGTTGCGGGTCCTGCGGCTGGCGCAAACGACTTGCAGCAAGCTGGAGTAGTAAGTGCGAAAAAGAAACAATTCGGCCTTTCATTGCTTTCGAGCAAAAAGTTCAGTGCATCTGGAATGATTTGGCCATCCGATGATCTCGCTACCTCGTCCGATCACACCCACTCGACAAGCTCGCTTTCGAATAGCGATCAGGCAGAGGCAAAAACTTCTGAGCGCATGAAAACAATTCACAGATTCTTCGTCGGCGACTACAAGAAGGGACAGGGAGACAGAAAGTCGAAAAAGGTCAAAAACAAGTCAAAGAAGACAAAATCATCGAGGAGCAGTAATCGTATACCATCTGGGCCTAAATCGACCACGTGCAAACTTTCATTGTCGAAACAGAGTGAAACGCCCATTCGTTCCGACGAGGCTGCGGGTTCATCGAATTCCTCCAAATCTACCAGCCACGATCCTGGGCATAAGCAGCTGGATAATGTTTCTGCATTGACGGCCACCGGGTCTGTCTCTTTAGGACGATCCCCCACAGGGCACGTGAAGATCGGCAAAAAAAAGAAGACCTAACTGCGAAAGGTGTGAAAGTGATTGTATTGACGGAACATCCTTGCGCAGCCAGCTTCCAACCAGCTCGCTCATTCCGTGCAGTCTGTGATGCTAGTCTTATTGGTTTGCTTCATATCATGTTCTCAACAGCCTCTTCTTTCCATTTTTATCGGCTAAACTACTGTAGGTTATTTGCAAAGAAAGCGTTTACACGGATATCTCCAGTTCAGTTTTCGATCCTACCCGCTTTATAATGAAGAGCCATGACCATTCGGAACGGTGCAGTATACAGCACACTATTCCGAGATTGCAAAACTTCCATCCCATCAACTCGCAGCACACGCGAGGATGAGTCTTGATATTGCGCCATGACAGGAATGTCCAAGTTAGTACTTAAGAGGATAGGTTCACGGGTTTACGTAGGGCCCAGCGGGACCCGTCGGACCTTATTAGGTATTTTAGAAAGGAAGGGAAATGCTGGCAGATAGCATGCTTCACATTACTTCAGAGGCACTGTGGGCGTAGTCTTGCATAGAATCACCCCTTTGTTGAAGTTTCCTGCGCCGAGTGTACAGTTGCATGACTAGTGAAAAAGAAGAAATCCTGATGGTGACTAGAATTTGCAGCCACCTTGTTGAATTTGCAGACACGCTGAAAAGATTGTGATATCCTTATTAGGCTTTGAGCGTGAACTACAAATTACATTTTCCTTAATTCTTTATGCGGGATCGGCTTTCACAAAAAATTGCCTGTCAAGATGCGCACAGACGAGCAGCAACTAACGCGCGTATATAAAACAGATGCAGGCAGGAGTTTGTGATACATTGGTGCACTGTGTGACCAGCACGCCTGGCGGTCGGGAGTAATCGATACGCTCCCCTGGCTGGGACGTCAACCTCTTCGGTTGATGTTTCTAGAGCAGATATAGTCGCGAGACTTGCCTCCCTCCGATCGGAGGGTTTTGCTTATAGTCTGCGGTCTCGACTATCTCTCGCCGCCTGGGTGCGCTGGTTACAACTGCACCGACGAAGCCGAGTCAGCTTGTGTGCGAATAACGTAACTTTTTGAGGTCTCGCTTATCCAGAGAATGCCATGTCATTCTGCAGTGCTGCATGCAGGGCTTAGATAATGAAGAGGTGTTGCGCTACAGTGTATGTAAATTTACGCAACAGATAAAAACATTGGTAATAGAAGACAGAGATAGCCCCGTGTCATTCTGCTCAAGACCTCTGCTGGCGACTGGAATAACTTCGACCGGTGACTCTTCCACGCGACCTTGAGATATACATGGGGTCGAGAATTTCATTGAACGACGTTGAATCATTCGGGTAACGCAGAGTGAGATAGAAGGTCAGCCGAATCAACAAAGGGGACTCTGACCGAGCCTCCGCCAAGCATGGTCACTAGAATTAACGGCTAATTTTCATCCCGATTTCTACAAAACCAACTTGTGCGGCCGAGGGTGACCCCTTCCGCCGGTCCCGAAGCGCTGACAATAAATTTGGCATATTATGTGTTGAACTCGCATGTGTCAAAACAGCTCACAAGCATAGCGATTAGCCAATCGGCTCATTGACCACTTCCTGTTAAGCTTGCGCAGCATGCCTGGGTGGGCCTTTTCCAACATTCAGAGCAGCTTTGACTCTGGACGAATGAGTACAACTCTGGTTATCAAGCAAACACGTAAATAAGGTATGATCTGTAGCTCGCTCGCAACAATTTGCTAGGTTTCGGAGGTAAAAAATTACATGTTCTCCTACCTCGTCACATCACGGATAACGCATACTCACGCTCCACTTCCCATACAGTACATACAGAAGACCACGCCCGATAGACGATCCTCAGGTAACCCTATATCTCGTAATCAGCTTGTCCGTTCAGGGAAGGTCTTTGGAAATATAATGAGTTGTTGTCCTTCGCTCGCTGGTTGCCCGGCGACGGTTTGTCATTGGCGCTGGACTCCGCGCCCCATAAATCTCTTCGAACGACCGACCCAAATTGCGGCTGATCACCAACTTATGTTTACTGACTCTCCTCAAATCGTAATATCTCGTTGCTTGGCACACATTCATTCCGACTGAGACTATAAGCATCAGAGTCATCAGGGAAATGACCACGAAGTAGGCATTGGTAGGACACGCGTCGATGATGATTTCAGGAGGGCCATCACCTATTGCAAAGTGGTGTAGGAAGAAGGTGCAAAGGACGATGGTGCGCTGCATATCAGCTTACCAGGCAGCGCTTCCCTTGTGCCGGGTGGACACAGACTACTTTTTGTTGCGGCAAACTCGACGCCTTTGAAATGTGATGACCTAGCTATGGCGACCGTAGGATAAGCCTAATTCGATCAGGCCGTCCCTCAAGAGACCTGAAGCGGAAAGTAAGGTTAGGCTGTCAGGTCCGAAAAGTCGTATTAGACTTGATTGAAAGCCCTCTTGGGCAATTGGGTTAGCCTACACAAATATATGTACATATATGCTTGGCTGCCAGACAGAGTTATCGACATTAGCGTGCGCACGTCTGCCACAGATATTTGGTACAAGCCTGCATATTTTCCGCCAGACTGCCTGTGCCCTCTATGGATCAATGAAGCGCTACAAAGGTGATCTAATAGAAAGGACTACTGTATTTATGCCTCAAGGTATGTGTACATAGATGCGGGACTTAGCATCATCGGAATCAAAACCTTTATCCGATGGTTTGCATAGAATTCATGGTGGTAGCAAGGCAAAATATGGACCCTAATCATCCTAGCAGCACGCGTCAATTTGCTAAAATAAGGGGACTCTCTGACGCAGACAACGTGCTGTGGAAGGTGGGAGAAGTGCTGTGTGATGGCCTCGTGGCCTGGTGGGTAGGCGTCTGCCTTTCACGCCAGGCGCGCAGTTACGGGCGAGTGTTCGACTCGCGGGCCGGTAAATCATTTCGTCTAAAATGTGTCCCTTCACCCTCGAGTGCGCATAAGCTTTAGTGATGTGGCAAATCATGAACATGAACATGAACATGAACATGAGGTGGGTGAGAAGCAGTTGACGTGGGCAACTGTGTCTTTGTATCAGCGGATACCAATTGCAGAATTTTTGACGCGATCATCCTAAAAATTCGATTTTCCCTGAACTGACAATGTAAAAGAGTGCCCACAACTCGCATCGCATCGAAGTACTCCTCTAGCTTTATAGAATCTGGTTTTATTAAAAAATTGCAGATAGGCGAAGCATAAGTCGAGACCGTATCTTCGTATCAAGCAGTTCAAGACGTACGTCTTCGATCATAGGTTCAATAAGCACTTGGGTACGTTGCAAGACTGCCGGGAGAACGACACTGCTGACTGACAAGGAATGTCATGTTATGCTTGTGAAATTTGGATAATGCTTTATACTGTATGTAAAACGTAACAAGGAAAGTCCGAGTCCCTTTTTCTGCTTATTTTAGGGACATGCGTACGGGGCCCTGAAATTTCTGATGCGGGAGAATTTTTAAGTTTGACCTCTGAGCGCCCAAATCGAAACCTGGATTGGTCACTGATGTAAGCATAGTACACGTTGAACTTAAGGGGAAAGGGATATGTTTATAGCGGTGTATGCAAGCAGGCCCTGCCGTCAAATTTGTATGAGTCACGAGGGCCAAGAATCCTTTGGGATGGACTGGGGGGTCAAAATTGTTACTGTTGCCCGTGCATAATTTTTAGGGCCCCCCTGAGCTTTGATCAAAGCCTTTGCATACCCTGCCCACTAGTCCCCTCAGTACGCCTCCACATTCTCTCCTACGTGGGATCGATTACCGGACACCCCAAATCTTGACTACCAGTACGTCAGGCCGCCCTTACGCAAACCTTGCACAAAGATTGGCAGGACCCAGGGGATTTACGCTCCCGTGTTCCCCCACCGTGTCGTTTCCTCCACTGTGTCGCTTCCCCCCCCCCCCCCCATAATTTTATCCTGACATGAAGGTAGGTACAGACTTGGGGCAAAAGGCAGCACGTGTGTGATAGGATGTGTGTGGCAACACGATAGGCTTGTAGGGTGTGGGCAGTGTAAAGTACAAGTTTGCAGGTGCAGCTCAGCTCAACGTGCAAGGTTTTCAGGCTACGAACTTTTTGAACTACCAACTTTACTGGAGAAGAAATGGTTTACACGCCGCCAATACGAGTGTATGTAAGACCAGACCAGTTTTTCTGTGCCAACAAAGCCATGTTTCAAATCCAAATGTAGAACTATACCTCACTGTGAATCGGAAAAAACAGAAGACATAAATTCAGGCAGTGGGACCTTAAGTGAATTCACAAGTACGGCGGCTGCAGATTTTGGCAAAGCAGTTTTCTCATTTACGATACATTAGGCTCGTCTTCTTTGTGCTTATATCAGGCGAGCGTGGTCCACACAAAATCGTGGAGTACTCGAGGCATTTCATGTCTTCTAGGATAAGCGATGAAGATTTATGCATGAGTACTTATTCCTATACGAAGGCTTAAAATTTGAATAGCCGCAGTTTCTTAACACTGATGGTGCGGGAATCGACGGCGCTTTTGCAGTTTGTCCCCCAATCTCTTCCATCCAGTCCATCCTAGCCTAAGCCTAAGCCTAAGACTAAGCCTAAATCCAGCCTATCCTAGCCTAAGCCTAAGACTGCTGGGGGACAAAGTGCAAAAGTGCCGGATCGACCATTTAGGGGACACGTGTCACAATTGGATTTACAGACAACTTCATCGCGCTATCGCCACGGAAAAAATGAGTTACAGTCCCCCCCTCGAGCCGAGCCGCCTAAAATTTTCAGGGTGTAAACACATTGGAATTTTACCTTCTGAGAGCTCTAATCGTAAGACCTATCATAAACGGTTCAAGAGCTGGTGGAATTTTTTTTCGATATAACAAAAGCATTTGACCGAGTACCGCACGCAAAGCTACTAATGACGCTTGCAAAGTATCACAAGTTGCCAACCAAACTGACGCGATGGCTACATTCATACTTATCAGGACGGTCCCAAATGACTGTCGTCGAAGATGCTCGATCAATTCAAAGGCCAGTTTTATCGGGGGTTCCTCAGGGCTCTGTTTTGGCCCCAACGCTATTTATTGCTTTTATAAACCCACTCCTGGATGAATTTGAACGACGGTTTCCTAAACTGCTTTGCCAGGCATATGCCGATGACATTGTTTTACTGGCCCCTGGAGCAACCGAAAGAGAGCTTCAATTCTCTATTTAGCAAGCAGTTGAGTTTATTGACGACTGTGTGTCATCAATGGGCTTGGAGTTCAATCAAGAGAAAACTCAGGCGTGCGTATTTCATTTTTCTCGCCATACAAAGGAACCTCCCGTCATCTCGTTACGTCGGCAGCAGCTCAAGTTCGTTTATTCCGTAAAGTACCTCGGAGTTATTCTCTCCTCTAATATGCAGTTTAACGAGCATTGCCAAACTATTGCCAGAAAAGCGAGAACTATGATGAAGTGCACCAGACGTCGATTTGGGAAATTGGCAAAGCGTGTGCTAGAAACTGTCTACTTGCAATGCGTATTGCCAGCCCTGGACTATGGATGCACAATCTGGGCACCTATTCAGCAAATATCGATCCACGATTTAGAGAGGGCGCAAAAATTTGCTGCCAGAGTGATTTTAAATAACTGGACGATTTCATATGATGATGCTTTGTCAGCCTTGCGCTTATCCACGCTACAGACTCGTCGAAGTTACTTCAAAGCGGTTTTATTTTACAAGATTTACAACGGCTATATGGTTTTTTCGAATCGATATTTTCAGCATCAAATGGATATAGGGCTGCGCAGGAGCTCCAGGACCCTAGTCGAGCCACACCATCTGGTTGTAACGAATCATAGGACTTCTTCCTTTACTCAGTCATTTGAACATAGTGCCCTTGTTTTATGGAACTCCTTGCCAAATGACATCGTGGTGAAAGGGCTTACAGCTTTTAAAACATCGTTGCGTGAACTCTTGTTTTCTAAGTAGTTTTTCAGAGCTCTTATATTCTTATGTAGCTCGTATATATATACATTGTGTGCTGCACCCTTGAGTGCATTTTAGCGATGCTTGGCGACGGTAAAGTGACATGACATGACATGACAAGAGCGGGTGAGAGATATTTTTATAATTGTATATGTGGTCACTGTCTGGGTACGACCATATCACGGTGATAATGCGGCATCCCGTCAAATCTCAAGTCAAAGTCAAGCAAGCACCTGTCAAGCACCCGAGTCAAGCACCGTCGGGCCCGGTGTTAGTGCTTGGACGTACGGGAGACCGCCCTGGAACTCCGGGTGTCGTACTCTTGTACTACTTGCTCATCTCACTCCGTGCTAACTAAGACACAATCTAAAACATCTCGCCCGACTGAACCAGCAAATTCATAAGGTTCAGTCCTACATCTCAACCGAAATTTTGACCAGTACTACAGCATTTTTCTTTCGCTCTATCTTGCCACACTGCTTCAGTATCAGGACCCGTTCACGAGGTCCCACCCAAAGCTGTACGAGATGTGCTGAGAAGACAATCCGCTCTCGTCATCAAAACACCTTAACATACACATTGCACCCGAGCCTCTCACCTTCAAACAAACACCGGAAATGGTGTGCACCCGTGACGTCTGTTTATCCCAGTTTCAGCTCACGATCCAAAGCCAGTACATGAAAGTCATATTTTACAAAATTTCGCATTCACTAGGTGGTGCTACATCTTTCATAATTCCTTAGCACCTGTGCAGCGGAGCCTCTCTTCTGTCGTCATGCAATGGTCCAGCATGTTTAACCTAATAGCTGTTTTTCAAGCATGTTTCCACACCTGCTTCGACTGTCAACCTCGAAAAACCTCTATAAAATGTGTTCCTCCTTTCGCCGCCCGCATTGAGGCTGTTTGTTCCAAAGAATCTTGTCTTAGGGATGGCGATGTTAAGGTGCATGTTGTTTGTGCTGGTGGTTTATGCCACCTCAAACTGCTGCATGAGTGCGAAGAAGACGTATCTTGGGTAAAGCAAGAAGCAAGTATCTCGCGTGATGAGGTGCTAGCGAACGAATTGTTTTAGGTACACTCTCTTCCAGCTTTATCCTGACACTGAAGAGAAATTGGACTTCCTGAACTCGATTTACAATGGGTCACATGACTTTGAGGTACGGGTTTGCAACATTTTCTGATGCTAGCCTGATCCAATGTAGTTTCTCAGCATGTGCAGCCATGTACTCTGTCTGCACAAGCGGAACAGCCTCCTACAGCAGTTGCTATAGGCGAGGGATTGCCTGCTTCGTCCATCCACTGATACCCATTCCTTATTAGGTCGACTTTTGGCAGCCACCAGCCAAAGTGAACTCGCAGATTGAGATCTTTGTTCCACCGTTGCTCAAGTACCGAGTAATCGAAGACTTAAACTCGCGTGATATCTTTTACAATTACTCGATGCCTAATTTGTACAGGTAGGCGCTTGGTTTGACGGACATGTGAATCAAGCAACGACAAGTTTTCCACAGAGCTATGGAAGAAGAACAACGTCCAGCTTCAGAAACTAGAGCGCGCAAGTTCAGGGACGAAACGTCGTTTTATTTATCGCAATACAATTCGTGGGAAGAGGTAAGTTGGTGGTGAGGCTTGAAGACTACCAGAGTTAGTGATCATCAGAGTTTTCGTGGGAGCAGATTGAGATTTATTTGAAAAAGTCGGCCAGTACATTGCGAACTGTCACAAAGCTGCAAAGCATTGGCAAGTCGCACGAGGGCCGCGATCTGCTAGTGATAAAGGTAAATGACTGTACAATGAGGGTGCGTGATAGAAGGCTGACTGCCCCTTCTCCTGATTGCAGCTTGGAAACTCTAAAACGGACTCCCTTCATCGAAGGAAGCCGGCCATATGGGTCGATGGGGGTAAGTATAGGCTCCTTCCGTGGTCTCCGTGGGTCCATATTGTAAGTGCAACTGACCATGAGTGAGTTTAGTGGGAGTTGCTTACAGTATGATAGCCATGTCAATCGACTCAGGGACAGATCATAAAAACGTGTCACTTAAGGAATTCATGCCCGAGAATGGATTTCGCCAGCAACTCTTCTGTATATGATCGATACGGTATGGTCGAATGTCCAGTTTTCCACTAGTTCCTATGAGATAACGTATTTTAGCTTTCTCACGCGTATGAAATCAATGATACTAAGGCACAGCGTTATTTGGACGAGATCGACTGGTATTTCTTGCCTGTCATGAATCCTGATGGTTATGCTTACTCACATACAAAAGTGTGCCAGTGCTTTTTCAGTACAAGTGCATACTTTCTAAGTAATCTCTTCTAGGATCGCATGTGGCGCAAGAACCGCAGTCCACAAGCATGCATAGGCCGGCGGTGTTGTCAAGGAGTAGACTTGAACAGAAACTTTGCTACCCAGTGGGGAAGTGAGTCGGCCATTAGCTCTTGCTTCTTACGATTAGCCTTGCCAAAACGATCTGCTCTGCTGCTGCACTCTGCCCTTTTCAGTGTCCGGTGCCAGTCGTAATCCATGCAGTCAGACGTACATGGGCGCGTCAGCATTCAGCGAGCCAGAGAGTAAAGCAGTCCAAGATTTCGTCATGCGGCATAGACACGCACTAAAGGGCTTTTTCACATTCCACTCTTTTGGCCAGTTATGGATGTATCCTTATGGGTACAAGAAAAGGACCTACTCGGAGGACATGGAGGAGCTGGTAAGAAGGCCTCGTTTTTCGCTCAAAGTTTCTTTTTAGTCACTGTCTTTTTCGGGCAGCGTGACCTGTCAAATAGGGCTGTGGCTGCTCTGCGTGTAATCCACGGCACAAGGTATAAGGTTGGCACTGCAGCTAACATTTTGTGTGAGTAACTCCAAATTCCACTTCATCAGGGCACCTAGTAAAGGTATCTTTGTACTTTAGACTCGGCTTCAGGTGCGTCCGAAGATTGGGCAAAGGCTGAAGCCAAGATCAAGTATTCATACTGCGTCGAACTGAGACCCTCTGGTTTCGGTAACGGATTTATCCTGGCTCCGCGTTTCATAATCCCAACGGCGGAAGAAATGTGGGCGGCCATGACAGTTGTGGCAGATAGGATCATCGAGCAGTGTATGCTTAGCCGGGAAACTAGAAAACACAGAATTACAGGCTTGTTATGTTTAGATGGCACCAACTCGGGATCACACATACCTGTTTCGATACCTGGTCATGAATCTGCGCACGAAGAAACGGTCAATAACAATACATCGTCTGAGACTAGGCGTGAAGGCAGTCAGGAAAGTGATGCTCTATATGTTTGATAGTGCTATGTACGCTTGAGCTTTTATTATGCGTGCTGAGTTTTACTTCAATTCTGTTCAATTAACTGTCAATGCTCGTGCTGACTCACCTTATGCGTGTCCTGATACTCATACCACGAAACAGCGTAGGCATGACCGATTGCAACATGACCAAAACCCACCACCTGCGCGACCAATCAATACTTCCGCAGCCCTCTCTCGTTTCCGAATTGGCAAAGTGGAAAAGAAGGAAAACGATGTAATTTAAAACTGCTATGCAAATAAAAAATCTATAGGTCCTACGTCCAACAAGACACACGCTTATAAGTAGAATCTCATGCATCATGGTTCAACTTATCGATTTCTCCCAAAGTCGTCTAAAACACCGACCGATCGCTTCATTCGGCAGCTGCACGCCTTACCAGCGTGGCTTGGTCTTGATCGTGGGGTTTATTACTAAGCCAATGACTCGACTAGTCCTTGTGCTTTTACCTTTATGCAGCCTTACCCTCATTTTATTGGTCAAAAATTCAACGGCTGCTGATCCCTCAACTAAACTGACCAGTTACGATACGAAAGATGATTGCGACCTGGCTTGCATTGGCGACCATGACCTGTCCTGTATTGCCACCTCTCATCAGTTTTATTGTCGTTGCGTAAACGACTATTACAGCCGCACTGAAATATGTAATGAGGAGTGCACTAAGGAATACGAATGGAGTCTGTTCATTTATGGTGAGTGCCAAGACATCACCAAATCGGCACGTGGCCTGTGCAAGTATAAATGCATTTATCGCTTTCGCCTATGGACGACCATTTTCGTTTTTGTCGTATTCGCTTCAGGTAATCGGTTTCATCCCGTCCTCTTCCCTCAACCACCCCGCTTCCATAACCAGTGGTCATCAGACGTTTGTTTTCAGCCGTCGTCGTGATAGCTGTGACAGTGCCCAATCTGATTGTCTCGTGTTACATGTGCTACAAAATGGGCGAAAAACCTCACACGGGTCTCCACTATTATCCGAGCAGGGACGACTTCAGTTACAACGGCGATATGGCGGGATCGAACGATTACAACAGGTCGTCGCACATGAACGTCGTGGCGCAAAGTTCCTTGACACCAGGGTTGCGATCGTGGAACTATCCTTATCACGCTTACTACGGCGGAAAGATGAGAGATTAATAGGCAAGAGAGTGAAGAGGGTGACTCTATCGTGTATTGAATACACTTGTCTTTTTGTAATGTGGGGTGTATGCTAGCGGTACTCTACTTTCTCTTGAATTCACGCACGACATATGGTATGCCTTAGTCTATTTGCGGCGATAATTTTCAGGGCGAAGATTAAAATAAGCAGATATCTAATTAATCTTCTCGTGCATAAAGCCGCTTGAGAAGGTGATTACTATCTGTTTTCTTTGGGAGTGTACACGCGGCACCATGCGGCAACGTGGCGGGCGTGTATATAGTAAGCGGCGCATGTCTTGATGCTCCTCCTCCAGTTTGAATGCCCGGATGAAAGTAGGACTAAGGTTGGGACAAATGCAGTATATCTGCACACCATGTTGAATCAAAAGCCCGGAATGGAAACCCGTCGAATGTGTTCCCCCAGGGCCTACCGCGTTAGGTGAGACATTCATCCAAGGGGTAGTGGCAGACTTGCCACATCTTCGCTTCGCAAGTCTGAAATAGATCACCAGGTGAGTTGAATCTGGGTCTGAGACGTCTCGAAAGAGATTTCTGCGAATGAATACAACATACTTACGTATCGTTATTCAAGATTTTACTTCGTGGGTGTCACATGCAGGCTATGTGCCGTCACATGCAGGCCATGTGCCGTCGCATGCTGGCCATGTGCCGTCGCATGCTGGCTATGGTGCCGTCACATAGTGCTTGCGTGCTGTGCCATTCGCTCGACCACTAGCTCAGGTGCAGCAGGAATTTCTGAATAGTGTTTTATAGTCTCAGACTACTTTTTAGCTCTTGTCTCAATGTTGGAAAACTCTCAAGCACATTCACATTCCTTGTCAGGCAAAATGACGATCATGAGCCCCCAAAAAGTTTCAACTGCAATCATCGTCACGATCATTCATACTCGGCTTCGTCATCTTGCTCATCTTGCTCATCGTCATCGTCATCTTGCTCGTCTTCCTCGCCCTCTCCACCTTGATCGTGTTGCTCTTTATTAGTCGATTCCTCCTGATCATCCTCGGCGCTGTCATTGTCATTGGCATCGGCGCTGCTGTCGCCATCGTCATCGACGCCATCGCCAGAGTCATCGTTTTCGGCCAGACTTTCTTCGCTCAGGTTGCCTTCAGTTTCATTTCCATTTCCGCATTCTCCTTCGCATGAGCAGTTTTCCGTGCACAGAACGTTCAGGGCGACACACGAACATCTTGTGGTTGTGCATAGGATTTGGTCCGTTTTGGCTCGTTCGCCACAGCGGCGGCGGGGCCTCCATCGGTCTAGAATGACGGTTTCCAGTTGCGCTGCGTCAGATACCGTTGCATTTGGGAAATGGAAATTTGGACGATAGGACAACATTTTGGAATGATGATTCTTGGAAACGGCTGGCTCGCTGAGTTGATCGTTAAATGAGCCAACGATGGGCTGAATTCCTGGTAGACCGACCGTTCACGGTAAGATCTGGGTGATTGAATGACTATTTTCGCCAGGGTGCGTGTGATGCGAGCGTGGGGACATTGTAAACCTGTTGGACTGATGGACATGCTATAGCTATGTACCGTCACATGCTAGCTCCATCTGGCGAAATGTTCCTGTTTGACCAAGGCTCTCTGAAGGCTGTCTCCAAGCAGAGATTGTTCCAGGCTAGCTTCAGAACCAATTTTTACCAATCTCGTCAAATCATAAGGGCATGCCTTCCACTGTAGATACTGCACTTGATACCATGAGTGGTAGTCATTTCCACCTTTTCTCTATGCCTGAAGGGATATGAAACCATTGCCGCAATAAACCTAAATCTATTGTGTCAAATGGAGGTCATTACAAGCCAGAGACTCTGTTTTTAAACTATCACATCATGGTTATTCGATGGCCGCACCTCAAAATGACCTGGATAGACACTATGTTCCTGTGACCTTTGCTATCTATCGTCAACCATCAACAGTTTCCTAGCCTCAGTCAACTTCGCCAGTGCTTCTTGTTTGAAACTCCTCAATTTCTCATTATCATCTTTTAAACTCTGACATCTTCTCTCCAACTTTTGAAGTCGGCTGGTTAAGTCCTGACGACTGTCCACCCAAGTTCGTTCTCCCTTCGCCTTGGCACTGGCCATCTCTTTGGCTACAGCCAACAACTCTTTGAACATGGACTCCATTTTCGTCATTCGTTCTTCCTTCGATTCCAGCAAGACGCCTAGTTTTTGATTCTCCGTTTCAAGCACCTTGGCACCTTCCCACAAACTATCCTGTCGTTTTGAAGTCATTTTAGTTTCGGCTTCTAGTTGAGCTAGTCTTAGTCCCAATGTCCTTTTCTCGTCCAATGACTTCTCCAACATTTCTTGCAATCGTGTCACCTCGCTTTTATATTTCGCTTGCAATTCATCTAACAAAGTCTTGCATGCTTCGACTTTGGACCTTGCCCCGAGTTCTTCCTCGAATGTGTTCTCCGTTTTTTCGCAAGACAACGTGGATGCTCGAACTCGCCATTCATCGTTTTCCAAAATGGCGTTTCTCAAATCGTGTTGTAAACTAGCATTTTCCAGTTCCGTATTCAAACATGAGACGTTGAATCTGAGCATCGTATACTCGTTGTGCTTCGCGGGCGTGTTCCCGTTCCATGGCTAATTGTTTGGATAAATCATCGTTCTCCTCAGTTATCAGTTTGACCAATTTCTGAATCTCTTCCGTTTTTGTCTGGGTGGCATCAATCCCACCTTGTCCATTTAATGGATGGGATGGCCTGGGTCGGTCGCGATGGTCTCGCAATTGGTCTTGCAAAGAGATATTCTGTTCAGTTAGGCTTTGCATATTTGATTTAAGCTTAGCATTTTCAACGGCTAAAAAATCGAGTTGACGACGCATTTCGTCAAAATGAGAGCCAGAAAATATTGGTCTCATTGTCTCTTCCATTAACGAAACTGGAGATTCCAAGAAAGAGCGCACAGAAGCTGCAGGAGCAATAGACGCAGTCATCTGCTCGGGCGGACGCTTTTTTAGGAATTTCTTCATTTTAAGGTGGACAGCAAGAGACTGGATGGATGACTGGTTGAACGGGGTCCGGGTTGGACGAGACGCGGTGGAAAGATGGTTGCCATAGCAATAGAAGGATGCTAGGTGATGGTAGCAGTATCAGTGAACGACTTGCAAGATATGGCAACGAAAGTAACTCGCCTATGTGGCAGATCGAGACAACTGCGAAAACTCACTTTACGAGATAATGAAGATCAAAGATCCGATATTCTGCTAACTTGTCTGGCTGTTTTAGCAGCTGATATTAGGTTTCTTCAGTAGATCAGGTTGTTGCGAATGACTCTCGCCTGTTATTCGCAGAATATTTGATCTCTAATGTCGCTTTTGTGGAACAAACTCACGACGAATAAAGATTTCACCAAGTCTTTTTGTTTATAATTATGTTTTTAGAGAACATTTTAGCAGAGATCAACAATTTCGTTTACATTGCGTATTTGTTGTTCGCTTGCCTGGTCCCTGAGTGCGCTACAGCGTTTGGCTACTAGGTATCCTACCGCAAATTTGTTATTCTTATTCGCGAATGTGCTGTATGCGATGTGTTTGCAAGAGAACACATACTGTACATCAACACCATCAGTCATATCAAGGACCCTCGCAGCTGATCAGGCGATCCCTCTTGCATTCACTCGTGTACGTACAGTCCAGCTCAGCGGACCTCAGCTTATTACACCCAAGATCTTCTAGTCCAGCGCATACAAATAGCAATGTCAGCGATTTACGGTTTTGATCTTTGAACAAAGCCGTGCTGCTTTGATTAGTGTGCATAATGAGGGGATTCGAGTTTTGAGCATTGCACAAATAAGCAAGTTACGAGTAAGTCTAGTAAAAATGTAGTTCAGATACTTTACTGTAGTAATCGTGTGCACGGCTTGACCACGCACACAATTACCAACCAGCTGGGGCCGTGGCCTGTTAAGGGAGGCGTCCGCCTCTCACGCCAGGTGCCTGTGAGAGTCCAACTCGAGGCCCAGAACTCATTTAGTGTATAATGTGCCCCTTCACCCTCGAGCGCGCATGTGGCAAGACATGAACATGAGCACTTTGCTTAAAAGCTTGGAACCTCTCAGAAATTCTTGAAATCATGTAGTGCTGCAAGGACCCCTTCTGCTGTATTTCATTACAGCCACCAAAATTTCTATTCACTGTGAGACAACCAGCCCATGTCCTACGCACGCGAAGACGGATGCTGAAACTAGTCTTCTCGTCGTGCGCATCAGTATCAGTGTTGTGCGCGGTCCAAACTGGCTCGTATTTGTGCCACATCTCGCGACTGTTGAGTCGCTCTCGAAAAGAATTTGTGTCTTCGCCGTACTCCTTGTCGCAATTGCTCCTTTAAACGTGTTATCTGCTCTTCCAGCGACCTCAACCATTGCTTGTACATTTTCTCCAACATCTCCGCTTGTCGTAACGCGTCCTGTTTCTCCGATCGAAGATGATTGATCTCGCTGTCAAGGTCCAGTCTGTGGCGCTGAGAAAGCTCCGACAGCCTTAAAAATAGGTAACAGTCTTGCTATTTCAGACTGTGTAAACAATACCCAAACAAAGAGAAAACGTGGGCATCCATAGTTTCGACCTGATATCGTGGGTTGCTGGTGAATATCCGAGCCAAATGACAGCAATGGGCCACGCGCACAATGAAGCTTACAGGAAGGGGAACGACATCGATATCATGGCATTGATGCTCAAGCACCCATCGGGCCTCATAGCCTACGTGGACAGTTGCCGATACGCGCCGTATGACTATGACTAACGTTTTGAGGTATGCTAACTAGCAGCAGGCTTGCTTCCTCAACTGAAGATCAACCATGCAGATAATTGGCAACAAGGGGGCTTTGGTGGCGGAGAATCAGCGTGATGATTGCCTCATTCTGATGAGAACCGAAGAAGGTGATGCAACGACCCCCATTCAGTACTCTTTTCCTGAACGTTTCCAAAATCATACGCGGCCGAGATTGGTCATTTCTTGGACATTCTTGAAGTTAAGGGTCGACCTCCATTTTGTAGTCTGTTTTTCTTTCCAAGCCTTAACTGCTTTTCAGGCAAAGCAGAGTGCGCCATTACGAGCGAAAGTGTTATCAATGGCATCAAAGTGGCATTAGCTGCGGAGGAAGCGAGCAAAAGTGGTCGTGTGACTGACATCCATTACGACTAACGGGTCGAGAAGACATGGCTCGTGGTAATGGAGAGGCTTGTTTGGCTATATCAGACAAACCCTGTCAGTTGACGTTGCCGATAAGACCTTCTTAGTCATAACAACGAGGACAAAGATTTAGCAAAGACACACCTGAGTGGAGACCGATGGCCGCTGATACTGAAGACCAGCAGAAAGCATAATCAATAGCTAGATCTCCGTACCTCGAATGCAAATACTGTGCACGATGATATCACAGACACGCATCGGAATAGCAGTGCCTGCACATTTCATCCTGCTCGACCCCAAATCACCAAAAGACGCTTATCACTGCCACAGTAACAGTGGTGACTGCACTTAAGACAGCCTCACTTTATGCTTATCTTCGTCACCTTTGGTTCGGCTGGCTTGCACACATTCACTGTCGATACCATCACCTGCACTCCCATTACACTTAAACTGCTCAGACTCGAACTTCCCCTGCTTACAGGCTTTGTCTAAACAATAGGCCGCCTCTAGGCGATGAATCTGGCATGCCGTTCCCTTCATTGGGTTGGTCTGGATGGCAACCTGGATCCAGTTGATCAGCTCGAGATTGGACTTGGAGAAAGAGAGCAGGGGTTGGGGAAGGGTGGCCATCCCATTATTTCTCATATCCAGTGCCGATATCTCACTCAATTCCGTGGCGACGAAAACTGGCAGATTGTTGAACGCCAATTTCAGTTCCCGCAGCCGAAATGCGTAGCGCAGTGCTTTAGGAATGCGATTCCAACCGACACAAGGGACAATCAGGGCTTCGAGTTTAGTCTAAGGCACCAGTGCATCGTCGCTCAGGTTGACTGATGCATAGTTGGAGACATCCAAGGTGGTCGAATTGGTCAGATCCCTCGCATCAGCTTGAGTTATTGCTAATTGTCTGGTCTGCCCATAAGCGCAATCCAAAGGTTTGGTACCGTTCGCTAGAGATTAACGGCTGCCAGCCAGGCTGAGCCATTCTAATTGAGACAGCCCAGCAAAAGAGGGTAAGGTACGCAGTCCGTTTCCACTTAGGTCTAAATAACACAGGAGTGCCAAACTAGCCAGCAGGTCTTTGCGCATTGTTCCCATGTTCATATTACCCAAATCCAAGTACTCCACTTAGAAACAGTTGGGGAAGCCGAAGGAAGTGACTATTGAAGCTTTCGCACCACGCTCGAAACCCAATAGTCTCTGGCTGCAACAGTAGCTCAGTCCTCAGCTGCTCGCTCCGCCTTGCAGTCAGATAAGTATCTACAGGTGCAACTATCCTCAGCTCATATGGCCTGCTCTCACTGTGCGACCACTGTGCCAGCAGCAGCGGAAGAAGACGCGTCCGTTCGTAAAGTCTAAGGTGGGCTCTTGCTAATTTTTAAAAATCCAGTCTCTGCGTGCAGTACCATGCGCAGGCCAGATGCTCTACTGACTCTCCCTCCAGTAATATGGACCCAAACATACTAAAGTACTAAGTGAATAGATCAAAATGGACATCAGTCATTTTGAGGGATCAAGCGTACTTTAAAAGGAGCCATGGGCTTCTCCTATAAAAGGAGCAATGGGGTGTAAAGTAGGAATATAATAAAGCGTGGTAATGCAGTATGCTAGTGCACAAAGTGTTAAGCCAAAAACTGATGCCCTTGCTGTCACTCGCTGCCTAAGTTTGTCTCGTTCTGTGCGCTTTGCTGCCCTTCTGAACCGCTTTGGCGATGGACACACCGTCAATCGTCAGCATCAGCCCAGCGATGAACGTAATCGCGAAGAATTTGTGCTCGAGTAGACAGTGTTCGTGCACCAAAAACTGTCTTACATGCAGTCCGTGGTGCCACTGCGGTCGCTAGTGTTGGATCCCTAATAATGGCAAGTTTGGTTTCTCGTACATGCAGGCTTTGTGCCGTCACAAGCAGGCTATGTGCCGTCACAAGCAGGCTATGTGCCGTCACAAGCAGGCTATGTGCCGTCACAAGCAGGCTATGTGCCGTCACAAGCAGGCTATGTGCCGTCACAAGCAGGCTATGTGCCGTCACAAGCAGGCTATGTGCCGTCACAAGCAGGCTATGTGCCGTCACAAGCAGGCTATGTGCCGTCACAAGCAGGCTATGTGCCGTCACAAGCAGGCTATGTGCCGTCCAAGCAGGCTATGTGCCGTACAAGCAGGCTATGTGCCGTCACAAGCAGGCTATGTGCCGTCACAAGCAGGCTATGTGCCGTCACAAGCAGGCTATGTGCCGTCACAAGCAGGCTATGTGCCGTCACAAGCAGGCTATGTGCCGTCACAAGCAGGCTATGTGCCGTCACAAGCAGGCTATGTGCCGTCACAAGCAGGCTATGTGCCGTCACAAGCAGGCTATGTGCCGTCACAAGCAGGCTATGTGCCGTCACATGCATGCTTTCACCCCTCGAATATGTTGCCCCAGGGCCTAGGCCCCCAGGACTTGTCTGGATCCTAACTTTCTCTTTTACGATTTACGATCGCTAGATTCAAATCTATGGAGCTTCACTGCGCCCGCATAATGCGGTCAGGTACTAATGTACAAAAACTGACGCTTACAAGATTTACGGGTAAGCTCAGCGACGTTTCTTACCTTTGTGCACCCTGACTGTGTGTGCTTCAATGATACACCCAATTGAACTTGCTCTGGCCCTCACTCTTGCGTTAGTTACAAGGGCACTTCATGTGATGCAAGGGCTCTCCTATTAAGCCATCAGCTCTCTCGAACTCACTGGTCAGGTCACTGAAATGCCATAGAAAGTCAAGACACATATATTCACATGCTTGAGCTAGTCACGCCCTTACATTTAGTGTAGATAGACCGTCCTGGAAACCCATGGTTCCCGCTAAGGACTCAAGTTTTGGGGCATGCGTCTCTATTCTAATCCTCAGTTTCTTCATGATTATGATCTGACTTTAGTAGGTTCCTGATGTTGCGTGTTTTCGTGGCTCTGAAAAGAACCAGTTGAACGAATCAACCATGAGACCTAACTAACAATGAGACCACGATCTTGGGCACAGCGTGTTACTTAATTGATCTATCTTAAACTAAATTATGGTGTTCTCCGAGATTGCATACTGCTCAACTGCTGTAGACATATAGCTCGGGAAGATAGGGAAGATATTAAGGGGCCCCCATCAATCAATTACGGTCAATTCAATAACCCATCTCGTTTTACCAACAGCATTGATCAAAAAATAATATCGAAACTACGATTACTGCATCGCACTCTAGCACCTACATCTCAGCACCACCAGTAAACGAAAGAGCAAGCAAGCAAGCTACCTTGCCTTCGACACTCTAATCCCCTTGATCAGCTTTTCTGCACTCACCTTGGGTGAGCCTAATACAGCTTGCGATTAGTGCAGTGCCAAATCCAAGTCGCTCCTTCGATGCGCATACCATTCAAATCTGAACATCACTTTCTATATCAGCTTGGCACGGCGATAGCAATAAGGAGCTTGGACACGGGCTTAAAAGAATAGGACAATCGTTTGTTGGCGCAAAACTGTGGTAAGCTGATTTTCGTCTTCTGTCCCATTTTGGAGACTGCGTTCACTGTGTGCTTCTTACTGCCCTAAGGTCTAGTGCTAACGCTCGATATTGGCAGTTACCCAGTACCTTTACCGCTTACTACGGTGTTGGTGGCATCAGATAAGCATGTCTCTATCAGATAACACAGCGGCGATTAATGCCTCCGCATCAACCATTTATGTGGCTGGTAATAGCTCCACTCCGAAAGTGTCAGTGGTGACCTTATCCAAATTCGAACTTTGGATGCAGGCTGTATTCTTCTACTTTTTCGTGTGCGGGGTGGTATCCAACTCGTGTTGTTGGCTGATTACAGCGGCCATTTGGAGGAGCAAGCAACTTCGAAGTAGGTTCTTCATCATCGTAGGATTCTTGATGTTGAGTCGCGGTCTGACTAACATGATGGGCCTATCAACGGGCTTGTATCGAATCTTGAGAACGGCTGGACTGGTAGGGACCGACTTTAAACGCATAACTTGCATTATGATCCATATCAACCTCTACTTCTGTTGGACGATCGAGATGTCCATCCTGTGCACTTTGGTCATCGATCGTATGCTGGCCATCATTGCAGTCAACTACTATCGAAATCTAACCCGGCAGTCTGCCGTGTACATGTGCTTGGCTCAGTACGCAGTGATCAGCCTGATCAAGCTAATACCCGTCCTCACGTTAGATCATTTGCTGGAGGCAGCCTCGTGCGTGAACATGTATGCCCCCATCAACTTCGCGTTTGGTCAGTTCAGTCAGTACATCGATTTTGCTATCGCGGTCCTGATCGTTGTTTTGTATACCACTCTCATTCTGTACATTCGCGTAATGGTAAACTCGCAGAAAATGAATGGCGGAACACTGCGGACCACGCTAGAACGTCAACTGAAGTTGATCCCAGTTTTGAGGAACCTGGTCTTGATTTACTTCGGTCTCATGTTCCCTGGAAAGCTGTTGAATCTGCTGGCCAGTGTAGTTCCCTTGGATCACCAGCAACGCATGGTGGCCTATGGAGGTATGATCCTCAACGTGGACGTGTTCGTCAACGCCATCCTCCTACTGATAACCCATTCCGACATCCGTGAAGGCGCTCTGCCGTGTTGGAAGAACGGAAAGAATAAAGTGCACCCATCTGCGCACCCGAGTCAAGAACACAAAGTGACAGCTGTCAAAAGTCGAGTAATTAGCGGTAGCCGTGTCTGATGAGCCAGTGATGTTCATTAGTACCTCAGAATCGATGAATGATTGACACGCGTCTGCATGGTCAGATGGATGGAAGCTTGCACATTAGCATGATGTTTTATGCATGTGGTCATGACCGTTTTGTGCGCTTGCCTGCTGCACGTCGTATGTTTGCTGTGCGCGATTATGTCTGCTCCATTTCACTATCTTTGCCAGAGAACACGCTGGGCGTACCATCCTTGAATGAATATGCTATCGCATCCTGTGCTCGTTCGCCATTTTGGCAGTACGATACTGTAAGCCTATGTTACCCTGACGAATACAGTATGTGAAATATATCACGATTCGGCATATGGCCGTACCGTACTTACAAAACTTTGCTTTAGCTTTGAGCGCACCCAGACCCTGCACTAGACGTATTCGTAGGTCGTACGATTAGAAGGATCGATGTAACAGGGCAAGCAAATGCTAGAGACGTTGGTGCATTCCCTCAACTGATCGCATTGTCAAAGATTTCGTAAGATCGACGCACCGATTGGCTGGCTTTATTCAGTACAGTACGACCATATCAAATGCCCTACTTGTGACATGCACGCACGTTTCGCTAAAATACTCCGATTGACGTCATCCATCAATAATACCTAGTTGCGAGCCTACGACGGACCCTACCATTCCGCCAACACAGTGAAGCATGCTCTCACCGGACTGATTTCGATTCTTCAAAGCTTCCACCAGAAGCCTGACAAAGGACAAGGTTTAGGTTTTTCTTGAGCGCTCTATGACAAGACTCTGAACCTGATCAATTATACAAACACTACAGAGAGGCCCTTGTTACAAAGGACCTTTTGTTCCTTTCCTGTTTCGTGTTTGACAGAGGGTAGAGTAAAGGTAGCAGATTCATTTGGATGATCGACCCGGATCCTTGCCCGATTCTCAGCATGGACACTGGCACAACATCGTCAACCTTCGCAACCTGGTGTCAGCTGACCCCTTATCACGGCGTGCAAGACTTCTATAGAACCAAAAACAAAATTGCCAAATCCGTCTGGTTGGCAGTGATCATAACTGGATGTATCCTCGCGTTGAATCAGAGCATTGACTTCATTATGGACTACGCGTTCGAGGAGCAGTGGGTGACCAACGTGTACAGGGTGACCCCTCCTGGTTACGTTATGCAGTGGCCCGATGTCACCATTTGTTACAGTAGCGAGCTCGATGTTAGAAGCTGGAGTGGTAAAGAATACGACCCCTATGATATTGCTTATCTGAGCTATCAAGAATACGGGCTACGATTCCATCATCAATTCCTGACTGACTCCCCCGAAACTGATCTCGAAAAGAAAACAGAAGCTATCCGAGACAAGATTTTGAGTGGAGCACTTTCCTTTGAGGTAAGACCAGGATGGGAGAATTGACGGTAGCTTGAGATACGCTTTGCCACCAATCGAGGTGGAACTATGCAACTGTACATTGCCCGCTTTACCAGGAATCGTGGTACGACATATGCCAACAGACAGCACTTGATTGCAACACGAATAAGGGCTTCACTGCATACGTACATTGCGATTGTACACATTTTGGAATGCCATCGAGCAATCAGGGCTGTTTTGTCATGAATTTGACGGCCATTCGATCTCTCAACAACGAGTACTATAACCCAGGTAAGATTTGCGGGGCCTCTCACGTCGCCTAAAGCTGGCTATAGTTCACGGCCTACTGCTGTACCCGGGGGGCGGGTGCCAGAGGAGCTTCCTGCTACCATTATCCGCCCATGAACCACAGAGTAAATGATCACTGATGCCACAGCACATCGCTAGCACTTGCCACCCTTTCACACTAAATCATGATTGATGCCGACAGCTTCTATGCCCATGCAGCCCTACTCTGCAATGGTGTTCTCAGGCTACGAATCAGGCATCCAGTTACTGCTCAATCCCAGAACCTATGACTACTACGACAAAGTCCTCTATCGCGACAAGCTCACATCGGGATTCAAGCTCTACATCCACTTTAATGGTGAAGAAAGCGACAAGTTCAGTAAACCCATTCTGGCCGGTTCTGGTACGCATCTTCTGATCAGCATGAAAGTCGAGCTGCATCGAACAGCGGCCAGAAGACCTTATACTTTTCGATTCCACACTCCCAAACCCCCTTGCGTCACAAAGTTCGAGTACAAGTGGTTGAACACGAGTAAGCGCATGCTCGCATTCCCGTCCTATAGAGCACGTGGACACCTAGCTCCTTTCAGGCTACTCATCTCGGACCTTGTGTCGCCAAGATTGCTTTACGGAATTTGCCTTGGAGACCTGCCGCTGCGTCTCCATGAAATCCTCCGTACCACTCTTGGTCAATACGAGTAAATGCAACGAGACTGCGGAAGACATTTGCCAAAGGGAGATGTAAGAGTCTATCACCAGCGTCCGTTATCACCTGCCCAGTCGCTACTTACTACTATTATTCTTTCCAGAAACACATCCAGGAAGACTAAAAGCGCTCTCCCAACAGGTTTCAACCTGACCGATTGTTTTGATCAGTGCCGAGATCCGTGCGAGCACCAAGTGGTACTGACCGAGGTATCCTCAGCCCCGTTTCCAGCCCATACCAAACTCGAATCCTTCACCAGCTATCTCAACCGAGCTGCGCTGGGTCAAGGTAGAAACCTGACTCAAGACCAAGTCAGTCAGCTCGTTTTCATCGAACTGTTCTACGAATCAAAGGAGTACAAGGTGGTCGAACGAGTCATGCGGGTCTCCTTGGAGGACCTCATCAGCAATATTGGTAAGACCTACTGTATCTCATCACCTAGCATACTTCCATTGCCCTTCTTGCAGGAGGCACCCTCGGCGTGTGGACTGGGCTCAGCCTGATCGGCATATTCCAAGCCATCGTTTACATATGCTACGCTCTCCGAAGCGTCCTCACGCACGCAGGCGACCTGGCCAGAACGCGCGTTAAGGCAATCAAGAGGCATAACCAAATTTGATACAGCTACTTCGTGTGATCCGTGTACAGCAATAAAACATGTGGTGGGTCAAGTCATCCCCACACCCTTCAATAACATATCCAGGTCGTTAGCAAGAACCAACCAAGAAACAGCACATACAACCCAAAACAGTAATAACATGGAAGATGCGGACAACCGGCCATAAACGCCAGTCCATACAACAGAAAGCGAAACAGGAAAGCAGAAAAACATTCCAGCACCAAAAATAACAATGACAGTGATGATTGATTGTACATTTATCAGCATGGCATAAGCACTAGCATGTACATTGAACTACCAAATAAGACAACGTAAGTAAACCCTACCAATACAAATGAACTTTTAAAAAATATACACAAAAAGCTCTTCTTCTCTTTGCTATTACATTGTTATTCTGTCCCAATAGCTGCCGCTAATCATCGCACCCAAGCGATCGGAACCCACTGAGGCTGTGTTTCCTGTCTGGCCAATGCGTCGAGCAGCTCCTTGAATGCTGTTTCCAAATGTTCGTTAATCAAGACATAATCGAAGTAGGGCCCGTATGCTCGTTCCAGTCGTTTAGCACTGTCCAACATACGCTCCAACTCCTCGTCAGTGAAGCCTCGGCTGTAGGTCGCATCGAATGTGCTGCGTACACGTTGCGATTGTCTGGTCGCTTTCAAAGTTTGAAAGGGCGGCGGTCGAACATACACGATATACGGTTTCAGTTCGGGCGACCGCAGAATCCTTATCGCTTGCGGATGAGGATTTAAGACGCACACTCGACCCATCGCTAGAACTGATCGGACGGAATCGATAGTTGTGCCATACAGATTTCCTTTGTACTCCCCGAATTCAATAAATCTTCCTTCGCGAGCCCACTGCTCCATTTGTGAACGACTAGTGAAATGATATTCCACGCCAGAAGTCTCGCCATGTTTCGCTGGACGACTAGTATGCGGGACGGTTGTACTGAATCGATCAGGTGCCATCAGGATCAATCTCCTTTTCAATTCATTTCGGCCAACACCGGGTGCTCCTATCAATACGATTGGACGTCGCAGATCGGGACGTGGATATAAGCGGGCCACCTCTTCATATGTTTTCAATTCGTCACGCTCGTAGTCATCGGCCGACCTTGTTTCATACATGATTCGTCTGAAAATGGGAAAATATGATACGTGAGATAAGTAAGCAGAAGGGAAGTAAAATACGGCTACCAGGCAACAAAAATGTAGTGTTGACATTCAACCAGACATGCAGGCTTACCTGACTTTGCGGCTCCCAACAGAACTACGTCTTCCGCCGCCTCCACTAAGGGAACTCTTTTCTGAACCAGGGGACTGCTGCTTCTGCTGTTGCTGGTAGGCGATACGTTTTTCCTGAAGCTGTTTGCTTGGAATCAAGCCGACACGGCCGATAGGATCTTGCTCCAACTTGGCTTGCCACCAAAATGAATCATTCGCATCGACTACCAGCAAAATGTCACCCCGTTTGAATGCAACGCCAGCTTCTGGACAAGGATTCAAATGATCTACGCTTGGCTGATAATCGAACAGAGCCCGTACACGAATGCGACCTTCCGGCGACGATATGTCAGCCGAAGATGTGAGAGTGCTTCCAGAATTTGTCGAAGCGTTGACATGACCATGATTCGAAGAGGAAGCGGTAGGAATCAGCTAAACATCAATGGGATCATGTAGTTTTAAGGAAGGAATAAAACACAGCAGCGTCACCTTGAATGTGACTGTTCCACAGGCGCCAGTAGTTGATAACAGTTTGACTACGTCACTCGGTTGCTTGCCGATAACATTGACTCCATTGACCTCTACTACTCGATCGCCAACCTGGATACAACCACTACGATCTGCCGCTCCACCATGCATGATACGCGCTATGACCAGATCGCCGCTGCCTTCAAGTTGCTACAAAGAAGGATTGATAAGAAACCGCACAGTTTGGAAATAAGAGTACTGCTCCCAGCTGATCGAAACTTCCAGGAACCCAGCGGCAATAGCAGCGCCCTACCTTTATAGTCGCTCCTAACGGTTCATTGTTTTTCACCAGCCTCACGATCTTCACGGCGCATCCTTCATCCTCGTCCACCTCGTACGGTACTTCGGGCAAGCACGGTTCGAATTCTTTTCGAGCAACTCGATCGTGGGCATTAAGCAAAGATCGAACGTGCGTGTTGTCCAACAAACGTCGCAATTCCTCGACAAAGTTTGCATTAGACGCTGAACTTTTGCGAGAATTTGTCCCCGTCGGACTCGCATTATTGGATGCCGATTTAGCGCCGTCGTCAAAAACGGTGCGAATTATTTCGTCCAATAAGAAAATGGCGTCCGAGTCCGTTGGCTGAACATTTCTCGTTCGATGAGCGCTAACCAGCTTATGCAAGCGTAACAGAGCTTGGAAGTCGGGTCGATCAAGGAGTGTACCTAATTGACGCCGTTCGATTCCCGTTCCATTTACACCATTGCCGTTATTTAACAACTCCTTTGAAAGCGATTGCGTTAAATTGTTGCAAAAGTCCCTCACGTTCAATATTGACAATGTTGTCGCCGTCACGTCGCCATTGCTGTCATCTGTTACATACTCGCCCACATTTTCCCTATCTACTGCACTGCAGTTATCCGCCATTGCTCTCCGCTCAATAAGAAAAAAACAGAAATTGCCACGACGAACAACGCAAAATTAACCAAGTCAACAAATGCTAATCCAGAATAGTGCGCGGCACGGCCAACAAAAAAATTACCGTTCCACATGCAAGACCAAAACTTGTTTCTTTCATATGCGAAGCAGGCATATGAAAGAGCACGTTTTTGGCGAACAACGAAACAAATGGCACTTGGCAGGAAATAACAAACCAGCTGCAGGAAATTATTACTATGTACAGGCTGATCCCTGATCATGGCTACTCGGATTGGAACAAGCGGGAATGTTTGACGGGCATGGGGGCTTGTCAGACGAGGCCGTCTCTCCATCGTTTGATTTGAGGGCCCGCATTATTCTGAATACACGAATGATAAGATGTCTGAGGCAGATTATTTCTTGCTGGCAAACAGGGCGCAGCTGGAGCGATGGCGCCTGGGATAATATTACATTTAGGTAATCACCTGATTGCAGTGCCTCTGAGAGCAATGACATGATAGCACTACCTCAGTTTGCTTTTCTGACAAGGTATACGTATTTTCGAAGGCCCATCATTAGTCGACGAAGTCGCAAACGCTGTTGCGCCATTACGGATCAAAATCACGATGAAATCGTTTAATCTGCAGGTCCATTTGCGTTTTCAGGGGCTGTGTGTGAAACATATTGGTGAGGCGAGTTGACTCACCCGAGCCCACTCTTTGATCCAATAGTCCGAGGCTATGCGGTCTTAGCAAAAGAAGTTCCAAAAATATAATAAAATCAGTCCCCTGACAATTCTCCAGAGCGACTAAAAACATCCGGAGGTTCTGGAGTTCATTTTTTGATTTTTTTGGATTACGCTCATTCGGCGGCTTTTTTGCACTGTCACAATCGACACAAATAGGACGATAAACGCTTCATATTGAAATTCACTGTTAGCCACAGTACCATGAGCTTCGTAAAATCAACCTGAAAAGCCAATGAAGTCGGTTTGAGACGAGCACTAGTATATTGGCTGGTGTACTCGAATGCAACGTGGGAAGGTCCTTAAAAAGGGAGCAGCATACAGTACTCGGCTGTTCTCCTCTGGAACGAGTGATTTTCGTGACAGCATGACAGGAGTGTCAGTGAAAGCAGATAGGATGGC
Source organism: Mesodorylaimus sp. YZB2_4 (assembly GCA_030248295.1). Lineage (NCBI taxonomy): Eukaryota > Metazoa > Nematoda > Enoplea > Dorylaimida > Dorylaimidae > Mesodorylaimus > Mesodorylaimus sp. YZB2_4. The sequence goes on along the minus strand of JASANH010000138.1, from coordinate 1,041,830 downwards.
AAGACAACTGCAAGTAGGCATTGGTGCGATGTACCTTGTTGGAAACCTTTTCTTCCCTTTTTATCACGCCGTGTTACTCTTGCTGTATGCAGCATTGGATCATGGGGTGATATTATGCGCCATTTTACCGTCCTAATTTCGTAATATGGTGCAGTAAGCATTGCATTCGTGCAGTAAGCGTGCATGGATAGCACAGCATTGAGCAATGCCGTGCCATCCATGCAGCGCATACCAGCACAGGGCTTCTGCCTCTTCGTTCCATTCTCTCAGCAATCCTTACTGGAAGCCAAATCACATAGCGGCAGCCACTTTTCTGAGGAACCGCAGCGAGCGCACGTTTTGACGGCACAGCAATCACTGGATGCTCAGGACTCAATGGTCGACTTGAAACACTTCCGCCGTAGATACGCCACCTTGCTAAGGCAGTGCTCAATTAAACTGATACAAACTAAGCGCAATACTGTTCAATACTGAAAATTTTATCGTTGCATTATGCAATATATTTGATCCCAAACCTGGTATGCGATGTCGCACGACAGCCGTCCATCGCAACATTGCTCGCAAGGAGGAATGATACTGTTAGCCGTGTCGCGCACATGCACGATTTAAGTCCAAGAAAAATCTGTTTTTGCAAGTTTAAGACTCAGACGGACGGTCAAACCAATAAAATTCATTTTTTGAGGATCTTATGCCGCAAAAATAAGGTTTTTAAGCAGCAGTTTGAGTGAAATTTTGCATTGTTTGCACAGTTTGTCCGTTATTACAAAAATTTAAATTTTGTTAACTGAAACTTTATTTTCCTCACAGGATAAAATTTTGTGCTTTTTGCGGGAATCCCCCATTTTTTGCTAATTTCTTTGTTCGTAAACGTAAACAGTATAGACATTGGAAATTCTTTCAAGTTACATTTTTCTGCATTTTTATTATTCTCTCATCTTTCAAATTCTTGTTAGAGGCTATTGGCCTACTCTAATCGCAAATCATGGCGAAACCGCCACCGTCGAAACCCTACTCGACCAACGACAAAGTTCTCTGCGATCATCAAGGAATGATGTACGAAGCGAAGATTCTGGATATGAAAACCAACGATACAGGAGAAGCGCAGTTTCTTGTTCACTATCAAGGATGGAATAGCCGATGGGACGAATGGGTCACTGACGAACGTTTGTACGAGTTCACTGAAGAAAACGTCAAGAAACAACAAGAGCTGGCAACCAAAGTTGCTAGCACCGGCGGGAAAACGGGAAGTCATCGCAGTCGAGGATCTCAAAGTGGCAGTGCTGGCGAAACGAGTACGCCATCGGGAAAATCAAAAGCTTCAACCAGCGGAAAGTCGAAAGGTGAGTTCAGGTTGATGCGGAATATGGTAGTTTTCTCTGTCATCTATGTACCCCGTTCAGTGCTAAAAAACCAAAATATGGTGAAGCATAGGTATGAATGCATGGTAAAGAAGTAGCCTGCGGTGAAGCTACTGGGACGTCTGGAGCTAGGAAGTTATCTTTACTAATAATCCGTGCTTTGAGACTTCAGCAGGCCATTGGTGGCGGGCGAAAAGCATAATAGCATAACAATACCTACAAAACCGCTGGGTTGATGTCTGACCAGTCTTTGACTACTAGAAACGGTCTGTTGCTGCCCTGAGTCTTAATGCGGAAACCTAAACTCCCCGCGGCATCACCCTAGCCAATCCAGCAGGTTTTGGCTCAGGAGACCTTTGTGTAGGGTAGGGACTATGTAGGGTGATGGGTGCCTACCCGACCCCTGACATTCGGAAGGCCAACCATATTTATCGTAGCAGCTCTTGATGACGGAACAGTTGGTTCTAAATTGAACGATGAATTCTATTGTAGGTGGATCATCGGGGCCGTCTACTCCGTTCGATGGTTCTTCGACGAAAACGAGTGGCGGTATAAGTGTTGGCGAAAGTGCTGGAGGCGGAGGTTTGGAAGTGGAAAGCCGAGCGTCGACTCCGTCTGTTGATGGTGGCGCCAGTGTTGCCTCGACATCGACCACTGGTCAAGTGAGTGCGACCGGTTCAACTAAACGCAAAGCTGGCGGGAAAACAAAAAGCGGGGCAAGTGCTGCTAATACACCGGCTGCTGAAACGCTGAGTAGCGAAATACAACCAGAAACTCCAGCATCGTCGGAGCCAAAGCGTAAACGGGGCCGCGTGACAGCTCCCAGTTCAGTGGCTGCAGCCGTGCAACCACTGGCTGTTAGTGGAACAGCTACTCCAAGCGATACTGCGAATCCGGCACCAGGCGTCGAGTCGTTCGAGCAGTTTCGCACTCGCCAGGAAGTGCAGGTGAAGATACCAGAGGATTTGAAGGAACTGATCGTCAACGACCATGATTTGGTGGTAAATCAGTCCAAATTGACCAAGCTGCCGTCCACGAAAACGGTCGAAGACATTTTGAGCGATTACAGCAGATTCAAGCTTAACCAAAAAGGTGTTAGCAGTGCGAAGCAAGCGTAAGTATCATGACTGTAGACGGCGATTGAATGTCTTGGCTGCGGTCAACGCATCTGTTTTATTTTTAGGCACATTCGAGAAACTGTTAACGGAATTCGAGAATACTTTAACGAGATGTGTGGGGTACATCTGCTGTACAAATTCGAACGTCCTCAGTACAACGAGCTATTGGAGAAACAGCAACAAGACGAAAACGAGGATACCACTTCGGCTGACGACGGAACAGGTTCAAAGCAACGCACTGGTATGTCGTCCTATTACGGTTTCCCGCATTTGCTACGTTTGTTCGTTCGTATCGGAAAAATGCTGGCTTACAGCGACCTGGATCAGAAAAGCATTGACTTGGTTTTGGGTTGGATTCAAGAATTTTTGAAATTCTTGTCCAAGAATAAGGCGAGCTTGTTTAGCGTCGACGATTATTACACGCCGCCTCCCGAATATCAACGTAAAGCTTTTTCGGCATAAAATTGGAACAGGCGGTTTTCTTTTTTGAGGGGAGGGGTTAAAAATTTTTTTTGGGAGATGTGATGTCTTAAAGTGAGTCTTGCAGTTATCAAGGAGGAAAGGAACGTCGAAATGTTTGGTTTTTGCCTAAACGTTGATTTTTCTTTGCGTCAATATGAGTAATTTGATCCATGTTTTGTTATTCAGTATTTTCTGGCACTGATTATGTGACGTTGATAATTTGAAATGAGACAAAGAGGGGAGAGAATTGGATGGAGTGTTTGCGTACAGTGCTGTAAGAGATAAAAAACTGCTGTTTGGCCTCTTGGTAGAGGTAATGACTTTGAGTTGTTTATTAGAGACTGAATGACTATGAATATGGGCGTAACGGATTCCAGGAGAGCGTTGGCTTTGGGGAGGAACGGGCGAGGTAATTCATCTCGACTCAATCACAAGATGTACAGAGCGAAGTCGGGATACGCCCTCCGCGTTACTGCCGTATACGTCAGCAGGATCCCGCGCTCTCGTCACACAACATCAGCAGCAAAGTAGAAAAGGTAATGGCAAAACTGGATTCGCTCACGAATGGCAAAGATTGGCGAAAGAAATCCGAGGCCTGGCTCGCGTTTTATGTTTGCTGCAGTCGTAGCAGCGGATGTGCGATCCGAACGAGGCACTGCTGATCGTGAGGCTATGGACAAATCGCTGATCCTGAATGGGGCGCCGATGGCTGTATCACCGTTGTGCCCCGCAGCGGCCAGACCACCACCACCGAGCTACCTGGCCATTTATGGTTCCAGGTCAGCTGATGTAGAAAGAACGCCTCCGAGTAACTGCCTCACCATCGTCCGACCGTCAATGACGGGATCGAGTGGGGGTGACTCTGTCAGGATGCCGTCTCACGTGGCAGCCGCTGTCCAACATGGGAAGTACAGGCGGACCTATTCGCAGTACGCTTTCGGACTCGATGGTCGAGGCGGCGGTGGTGTGTCGCGTGATGTGAGAAAGAAGGAGGATCGCCGGGAGAAGAATAGGTGTGTACAATGTAATTGAGGGGTCGTGGACACAGGCTGGGATTATTGGGAATGCGGGGTTCTTGCATGCCTCGTCGAGTCTAGTCCAAAGTTTTTAGGCTGCTGACGTTGCCGACAGAACCAGTCTGGACTGGTTTGCTCTTCCTTCGTGTTCTGCCCATTTTCTATCTTGGACCCAATAGGCGAGTGGGAGTAGAATAATGAATGGGCGTGGTCAGGACTATAAGGGTGCCAATCAGGTAAGGTGATAAGGAGGCATGTCATTGTGAGATGCAGCGCATGGCAAAGGTGACCTCAGTCTTTGTTAGGGTGTTCCCACCTTCCGAGAGTGACGTGTCCAAATGAGTCAGCCTCCCTACCACATCATCATCCATTTCAGAATCGCAGCAAAAAACTGTCGCGAAGAGAAGCAGAATTACATTCGTAGTTTGGAAACACGCATAGGCATGCTGGAAGCGAGGAATCGAGAACTCATCAACAAACTTAGCGGACTCAAAGACATCATCTTGGACCTGTCCAAGAATCGGACCTGCGCCTGTGCTCATCGAAGTGTCGTCAAATGCCTGGCTGATAACGTACATGTTAAGAGTGGCCAAGGCGCCCATCAAGATGTGCAGAGTGACTTATTGGTAGTCGATGTCACAGATTCTGATGACAGTAAGCACACTGCGATCGAGTCTGGGTCACAGGAAAGTGAGGAAAGCACATCCTTCAGCTCGTAGTTATACTGCTATCCTCAAGTAATGTGCACTTTAGGTGTGCCCATGTGTACCATACGGTCTTATATAACTGTGCCACATACTTACTGTACATCGAGCCCGTACAGTGCATATTATGAGCGTTTGGTTTGGCTCAGTAGTCTAATTGACCTTCGCCTCCACGGCACCAGCATATATCGGATATGATCTCTGTCATTCGACAAGCGACAGGGACCACACAGTCGATGCACGTTTTCCGCTAATGCATGTTTAGATACTGCTGTTTGATTGTAAAACGTCTCAGCTCCTGTGCAGTGTCCTGTACTCGATCAATTTACAGCAACTCAGCAAATAAAATTGCACGCAAAAATTCAGCCCGAGTGGGACTCGAACTCCCGTCGTGCCACTGTGGCCTGGTTGCAATGTCATCCCTGCTGGGCCTCTGCATGGACTCTGAGTATGAAGCGGGTGTCAGGCCGGCTTCGCGGACAACACAGTTGTTTCAACTTGGGCGAGAAATTCGAAGTCGAATCATGGTACAGTGTTTTGGGCCGGAAATTCAAACTGTCCACGGGCATCTCGAAGACCCAGAATCAAAATGGCAGAGCGAAAAATGAAATGACTGCAGGCTCGACATTTTTATTTATAGGCCGAGATACGAAGGCCGTTATTCAGGGGAAGCGGAGCAAAAAATCAAAAGGTGGGGTTGGAACAGCGTTCGCAATTACGACAGAACCGAGACGACGGTTTACTAACGCTACGGCGCACACCGTTCTGGCGCACGTAATCTGGCGTGTGCTGCCCGCCCCTTTTACACTACAGTAAGATGATGCGCTTCACTGGTCAAACTTGCGGACTCATATTCTACAGTACGGGGTCCACACTTTATCAGTCGTTTTCGATCGATATCTCCCGAACCGATCGAAATATCGCGAAATCCCATCGTAGAGTTCTCGGGTACCATGTCCCGCATGCTGGGGTCAAATTTCATCGAAATCCGTCAAACGGTGCCCGAATGGCGGCGAAAAACCTTCCCAGAACTATATAGACCTCGTCGTAAAGTACTCTAGTTTTGTAGAACCGCGAGAACTATCTTCTAGCACAGGTATCGGACAGTAGCTACTTGATGTTACCAACAGTTTGACCAGGGAAGGGTAAAGGTCGCGTCTGGCCTTGTGCTGGCGGCGCTGACCAAATCCGGCGGGACATGTGGTCGAAAATAGACGAATTCTCAGCATGTGGGCAATCGTGATCTAACCGATAGACTCGGAGGTTGCGATCGGCAACGCCAGACGTTATTCAAATAGCAATCGCTTACGTCAATCACATTTTATTTACTCTGATTACTTTAGGATTAAAGCCAAGGGCACACATGTACATGAAGTCGCACATATCGCACTGATTATTCATCGCCCTACTGGCTGAAGCTTTTGGCTGGCTTTTTTTTCCAGCAGCATGCCCAGTCCTTCCTTGACGCCCGTCAGGTTTTGCAGCATTCAGGTGGGCACATGCAAACCTTCCGTCGAGGCTTTGGCTGGCTTCGTCGTTTCATCAGCGTGGCCAGTCCTTCCTTGACGCCCGGCGGGTCTCGGGGCATTAAAGTCGAGCACATGCAGATATTCCGTCGAGGTTTTGGCTGGCTTCGTCGTCCCTTGCATTTCAACGTTCGATCAGCTCAACCGCACAGCAACCACGGTAAATGGAATGTGGGCCATAGGATAACCAATGCGCGCAATCAGTGTAAAGGATGATGAGGTCATAGTGTCGTGCATACTCGTGTACTCGCGCGTGTGTGAACAGTCGATCGATAAGTGACGTCTCAGCGCTGCGTGGGCGCGTGTGCTGCGTTTTGACAATTTTTTGAGGGGTAATTTGGTCGTTTTTTCAAATTGACTTTGAGTTTTTGGCGTTCCAGGAGTGCCTAAAACGCCAATGTTTGCATGAGGACACAGCTGACATGGGTCGTGGCTTAAAGGAGTGGCGTTTGCTGCCGAGCCTGGCAGGCGTAGGAGAGAGATGGCTGACCGAAGTCGGCGGGACAAAAACTCCGACTAAAGTAGGTGAGTCTTGCGACTATACTGTACCTATGGCTGAATGAAACACCAACCCGAGAGGTTGACGTCCAAGTTAGGGGAGAGTATCAATTACTCTCGCCCACTCGCTATGGCCTACCAGTCGGGGGGTAACAGTGTGCTGGGATTTTTAAAGAAATTATACGTAAAAAAATACTGGGCTGCACATTAACTTTTTCGGACGATGGTGGGTGGGCTATGACCCCTGTCGGTGTTCTACAACTGAGGATGTCTACTCGTTTGGTCTCCATCTCTCCGTTTGGAGCACCTCGACAGTTCCGGTGAGTCATCCACGGCCTGGCGTGCAAGGTCAGTGAGGGCTTCTATTCTAAAGCCAGAGATTTAACCCAGGACGAATCCAGCCACTCATACCGAGCAATACAGGTAGGCGGCGCCAGCGGTGGTGTAGCGGCTCGTCATTCGTCTCTCAGTACTGCTTGAAAGCGAGAGACTGAACTCATCCCGGGCTGAATTCCCAGTGATGGAGCCCTTAGAAATTGAGCAAGCATTACACACCTTTATGCTTTTGCGGACCGTGGCCATCCTAGAAACCACGTTTGCATGCCACACCGACCTCTGAGAAGTTCGAAATCGCTTCTGTAATAGGCGGAATCGCCCTTAATTGGAGAAGATACTGCGGGGAGCGGATGGACTAAAAAACTCTTGAGGCAGGTCACCTTGTCACAAGTGCCTGATACATCAGCCCGACGGGTTTTTAGCCCCGCCTGTAGGAGCGTATCGAGCGGCCAATGAAGGTAACTGATACGCTGTATGCGGCGGCCAGTCAAGGCAACCACATACACTACCTGCTCCACAGGCCAAACACACCTGCTACACTCCTGATCTAATAATGTTTTCTCAGAGCGGGGAAAAGTGCACGGGTATACTGCTGTTTATAGCCCATTCATATATTTCTTTTTATTCAGCCTCCAGTACGACTCAATTCTATTTCAACTGGTCCTACGTTCTACTGTGCTATGGTTTCTAGGAAAGGGCAGACGCGCTGATATACTACGATCCAAAATTAAGTTAATCACGTGGTGATGTAAGCATAGTCTGATAGTCTGTCACTTCTACCACGATATGTCCCTGGTTTATCAAACAGCTCAAACCAACCAGTTTCGACTATCCGGTAAGCTGACTACTGGTTTGGAACAATGAGCGACATACATTTTTTCTGGCTGCACCCACTGACGGTCGGAGGATACTCTGGTCGACATCCTCCAACACGCTGCCAATCTCTAGTTGCGATCAAAAGCCAAGTCTCCGTTGGTGGGCAGTTTTCCTGGCTTGGTAAAAGCGTGAGAAGTTCTCCTTTTCAAGCATTCGATGAAGTCTTCGAGCTTGCTCTTTTCGAACTCTAGAGAGGAGCAGGCTGCAATTCGCCAAGTGTTGTGCCAGCAGTATTCAATCTCTCTCAATCAGTTTTACTGTTAGGACAGGTACATAAGCGGAAACTGGGAGAAAAACAAAAGTTTTCAGTAACGCCAGGACACTCCTACTGTAGGTGCAACATGCTGATTTACATAGTCGCCTTATGCACATATTTTTGATTGCATGAAAGAGAGTGCTATCGTGGTGCTCGATATTTCTAATTCTCTTTCGGCGAGATAGTGGCTAGTCTCGTTAAAAAAGTTATGCTCTGTTGTTTATCATACAGCTTTTGGGCTGTCCTCTCCTCAAGCCCAGTAGTAATCGTATAACCATTCCCCATTTGCAGTTTGATCAGATCAGTCGATAAGCATGACCTGCAGTTCGTGTCCAGCCATAATTCTTTTCTAGCTTTTAAGCATTGTCTCACTCAAAATATCAGTTCTCTGCTAATGTTTAGGCTCTAAGTACCGGTAGATGAGGGATGTAAGTTTGGATGCGTAACTCCTGTAAATTAAACAGAGATACAACAGTTTCAGGGCCTGTCCTTCATGCAACAAGCCTGCGCAGTAGCTATTGGGTACCGCATATCCAACTTTACGAGCCAATCCTGTGTGGCGCGTGCACCACATGTACATGGCCTCAGCGAAACGATGGTGAAGCGGCTTGGTGTTCTTCTTTCTACCCGTATTGCGTGGTACTAAGCAAGCGGTCGAGTCCGAGAGAGAGCGATCAGACTGGATTCAATGCCCAACGACAGGGGTCGCTTTGTGAAAACCGAAATCGCTCGCTGATCTTGCAATGCCAGGGCCAGGTTTCACCAAGTTACAAGCAATACAAGCCACATGTTCACAAGTTACAAGCTCATAAGTTACGAGTCCACAAGACTCGAGTTTCACCAAAGTGAATAATCAGAGCCCCGAGTGTTACAAGACTTGTTTCGGGAACACTATAACGACTGTGGGTAATTTGGTTTCATGAACTTACAGGCGGAGACTGCTAAACGTAACTTGTAGAGAATTTTTTATGAGTCAGAACGAAACTCCTAGGACTTGTAGCATTGCCTGTTTTCATCCATTTCCCCTATGTTTCTGCTATGGATTCCTTTCTTTTCGCCGTTTGCCAGCTCAATCATGATGGCAGGAAACCAAAATTTGTCTGCCCTGCGAAAGGGGAATAACTTATCAAAGCACCTTGCCCCTTCACCTTCCAAAAGATCGATGCGCTGCATCCTTCTGAGCTCGGGCTCGTTTACAAGCCTCGATCTGTCACAGGTCGCTCTCTACAGGTCCCCTTTTTTACAAGGACTGGAAAAGTCATGGTGAAACGCTTGTCCGTCGGCCTTTTGACCTGTTGCCCATATTTCTCTATACTTGCAATGTGTTTGTCTTGGACGGCTCACAGGCTCCTTGTAACCAGGCACGCTTGCTTTTCTAGCTTGTGAGTTTGTTCTGGTGAAACGCGGATATTTGTAAAATAGTCACTCGCTTGTAACACCTGCAAGTGCTTCGGTGAAACTGGGCCAAGCTCAGGTGACTAGTGGGTGAGTCCCGTATTGTCGAGGGAAGTACGTCATAGACAACCAGGAAACTGGCCCCAGGACACCAGTCTGGAAGGCCCCCTCACCCGCTATTTCTAGAACGTTTGTGCCAGCGCAGGACGCCGCCGACGGAGATGGCAGAGGGAAGATGCGTGTGGTTGGTTGGCTCACAGTCCCATTTATCATATCATGACTGCTGGCCGGTTATGGGCAAAAACGGGTTTCAAGACCGCGGCGGCAATTCAGCCTGCAAAAAATATAAGAAATATAAATTGCTCCGTGATCGTAAGTATTATAACATCATAATTTCACTGAACGATAGCACTTAACCGCGCGGCAATATACTTATAGTACGACAACTTCATATACAAACCACCATGGCTTACTGAGCAGCACCTAATGATGCGTTAACAAGGAAAACAAAGCAGTTATGACCTAACACGTCCAACTGCATATGTAACTTCTAAGAGTATCTTCCGTCATACCGCTTCCCGCGCCCTTGTCCACAATCGAAGCCTCTGTCTGGTTGAAACAACCGCATATCTCTCATCTTTCAGTGATTCATTCCAGATTGATCTGGTCGTGATGATGCGTCCACTCCCGTTCTCGCTGGCCGGACTGGGCACAAGTAAAACGTCCTCGACTGGCGGCTGCCACGACATGAGTACTCCAACATGAAATGAGTCAAACCAGTGAATAGAATAAAATGAGTACGCAAATTGCTTTTATATATGCGTTGGCTTAGTGGTCGTAAGGAAATCGTCTACGCTCGGACCAGTTTCCACTCTCTACTGTATATTGGAGTGAAATAGTATTTTTATACAAATTTGAAACCGTCCAAGTGTCACGGTTTAAACTCTAAATTTGTTCGTTTTCAGACAAACATAACCGAGTCGATGACAAATGACACGTGTCGGCAATCTATTTAAAGGCATTCTTCGTCCAAGGACAACACTGTGTCATCTTTGCTCGCTAGTGAAGTTGCGCGTTACCATGACGATGAGTGAGCTACTTGCGTCAGTGACCTTATTCGGGGCTGGGTTTGTACGCACCCCATTTCCAACCGCCAATCGCCGCCAAAACTAGCTCGGCATAGCAGGCTAATTGAAAGTGAAACAATGGAATCTGGGCCGAGGGGAAGTCAAGTAGCATTTGATGACTGAATGAGTGCTTCTGGCAAGGTTTCAAAGAACGTGTTCAGTGTCCGGCTTGTTGGCCACATTGGAAGACTGACGAAATGTTGCAATTTCGTTCAATGCATTTTAGAGAAATAAAATGAGTGCTGGGCCTGCTGGTGATGATGCGTCCACGGCCCCATGGTTGCTTCGGGCGGAACCCATGTTGAACGAAAACACCCCAACTGCAGTCAAAGTGACTTCAAACGTCGTAGATTGACAACTCAGACATCAACATCACCCCGCTTCTTAAAAAGTGTGGTACATCCTGTTTTGACGTCTGTAAGAACTTAATCACATTAGGCGAGTATCTGCTCACTAATGGATGCCCGAGCATTTCAAGGCCACTCCATTGGCCTCAACTTCTCCACTCATTCCTATCGTACTTGGCATGTTTGCGTCTTTGAATTTACTTTTTCTAGTAGAGTTCCAGGCCAGCATGCATGCGTGTCTGCTAGCACACCTAATCGTAAGTTGGGGATGACCTTCAAGCGAATGGATAATTCCAGGTAAACAAGTGCCCAGGTCTGAACTTCGATTTATGGGCGCTATTTCACCGCGCCCAGTGGGCGTTTCGTACGAATGCATAAGAACCTTTCTGACAAAAACTAATGCCTGACTCGAATCGACTTCCTATCAATCGAAATGTCAAACAGTCTCTCCTTCTCTTCGCGTAATTATACTGACATCGACTGACACTAAAAACCATGCATTTTAAATTATGATTACGGGGTGGTATATATACTGGGACTGGTAAGAAAGAAATAAATAGGCGCAAAGATCATCCAGTTTGAATCATGCGCAATTATGATTTCAAAAAGGATGTCGGCAACCACGGGCTGAGGACATAACGGGCGTTCTTTACAAGGCACGATTGCCTTCCGATCACCACCATCGGAGGACCAAGCTTATCCTTAGTCGATTGTTGGACGGCCATGGGCCAGATTACCAGAGAAAACCAGCATGGAGTACACAAGAGCACCAAGATTCTGATAGGGTCGATCCTGGTGGCCGCGCGCGGTCCAAAAAATGTGCCAATGATATCCTTATTTGATACATTCTGCACAGTGTGGAGGGGATGCGCCTTTGTGACTGATGATGTAATGTGCGCGCTACTTTTGTTCGCCAGGATTCCTATCGAGCTGGTCTGACAGAGCGATATTGCCACGCATGGTGGTTTGCTGTCTGACATCAATTCCATATGCATGAAATTCGGATGAAGTGACCACTCATTTTGTTTTTGAGAAGCTCGACAGATGTTTTGTCTCATTGTCAGTGTGAAGAATATTCTAAATTGTTCAGTGCGAGAGTAGGAGGCCTTTGTCCGTGTGTCTTTTATATAAGACAGCGCTCTCACAAGGTCAGCTCAGGGTAGCCATGGTAAGTCAATAAGCCTAAGCTCTCCTTTTGATCGACATCTATTGATGCCCGCATTCCTAGCGTCCCTAAGGCAGGAGGCGGTATTTCAATCAAACACCTCCTGCCTACATTAGCTGCTAAGTTTGTAGTATCTGCGCCACCGCGGTCAACTGCGGAACCTGCGGAAATCTAGAGAGGGGAGTCTGTCCCTGCCTTGACCTAATTTTTATGTCAGCGTTGTAACCCTCGTGCCTGGTAGGCCATGGCGAGTGGAAGAGAGTAATCGATACTCTTCCCTGACTGGGAAACGTCAACCCCGCGGGTTGATGTTTCAGCCGTAGGTATAGTCGCAAGACTTGCCTGCAGCAGTCGGAGTTTTTGTCCCGCCGACTTCAGTCGGCCGCCTCCCTCCCTCCTGCGCCTGCCAGGCTTGCTTACAGCGTCAACACCAACACCAACTGGTCCACAAAGCGCTGTCTTATAGACCATTCCTAACTAGCAGCTATGTCTAGCTTGCTGCCTCATGCTCTTATGAGGAAGGAATGAGGTTGAGCTGGGGTTGCTATCCAGTAAGTACATCCTGCTTACGGCCGCCTCCATCAGTTATAGAATATACATAGATGGATTATGTATGTCAGCAGCTTCTGTCATATCACAGCTTCTTTATCGAGGCATTCAGTTGCTAATAAGTCCATCAGGGTGATTTAATCGACTCCAGACAAGTTAATTCTTAAGAGAAGCACACGCGTGGACATACTCTGCCTTTATAATAACAGTTGCCTGACAACCTAAAAAGCTGTAACAAGCACGAGTCACTCTTCATCGCTTTCCTTCCCGTATACTTGGCGGTGCGGCTAGCAACCACTGGTCGATGCAAGCACTCCTCTTTCTACACATGGAAATGGCGTGGGCTCGGATTTTGATGCTTATTATCCCCATGGCTGGTAAGTACAGCATCGTATGCATGTGTTTACTATGAGTACAGTGTTGCTCCACCCAGAGCTGGCCCAAAGCTTTGACGGAGTGCATCCCGAAACCAAGTTACTCGCCGATATTCTTGGGCCAAGCTACGATCCCAGAGCCAGACCTCCTTTCCGACCTGAGCAGGCAGTGGATGTGGACTTCCGGTTTAACCTGAGACAAATTTATGAAGTGGTACTGTATCCGAGGAAACGTGTAAAGCAATCCTACAGGGCATCTGCTTTCAGAGCGAAAGATCTCAGACGGTGGCTCTGTTAACCACGACATATCAAACATGGAAAGACCCTCGATTACAGTGGAACGCCTCGGATTATGGTGGCCTCGACAGCTTCTCCGTTTTCTACACTTACGTTTGGACGCCGGACACCACTTTGTACAATACGTGAGTACAGTCCATATCCACCCCCCCCCCCCTCAAAGCAGCCAGCAAAGCCGGGATCGGAAGCAGGAGGTACAGTATATTAGTCAATGTATCACACATAATACAAAGCCAGTTCTATTTTTCCCTGTTCTCCAGGATAGATATTCGTAAAGGCAGGTCCACACCCAACCCTGGCGCTTCAATGCTGTCGTAATAAGCTTATGACATCAAACTTTTATGCGTCTTCCCTGCTTGACAATCGCCGTTTCCAGCCTGGTTTTTTCAGCGTCGTCAGGCTCCTCTTTCCCAACAATGCTGAACGCTGAATAAGATGATAAGGTTGCACGAGTGGTAACCCGGGGGGGAGGGGGATATTTTCTATGGTGAACTATTATCCCTTTGGTTTTTCACACTAAGGGACCACAAACAATTTGTGCGGCTGATGAGGCAATAAACTGTACAGATAAAACTCGCAGTCTTGCAAAGACACACTCTTCAATCATGAAATAAAAAACGTTGTCACAAAAACAAGGGGAAAATTCGGCTGCTTGAACCATGTATGCATTGAATGTGACACCATGACAACTGTCAGCATTTCCAGTTTCACTCACTTTATTCCTTTCACACGCACTGTGCAAAGCCAGAGCATAAACATGGCAGCCAGAGAAACCCGATACCACCACCAGATCACAGTCGCGCAGTCCCTGGATCAGAGATCATTCTTCTGTCGCTTCAGAATCAGGTTCCTTGACATTTTCTCCGAGCACCCGATTGTTCTTTCCCATCAGCTTGACAGCCATCCGTTTCCTCATCGCGATGCCACCCATCACATGCGCCCAGATTTTCTAAAATGGACTTGTTTCAAAGTTACCTAAAGCGAAGGTGACTGACCTACCCGGACGTCGTCTGCTTTGTGCGATACGTTGACGTGTTGGAGAAGGATCATAGTCCTCCGACCCTGCGAATCATACTTGTCGGCGTCGAACTTGACACGGGTGACAGTGAGCGGAGCCGTGGCACCAGCTTCGATGAATCCGATCTCTGGACTCACCGTAAGCACAAACGGGTGATTGCAGAGAACCTATGTAAATCATGCGGAGTCTGGAACTGATACTATGAAGGCGGGTTAAGTCGATTCACAGAAGGATAAATTCTCCTAGCCACTGTCAATTACGACCCCCCGGAGCAGATGTGAAAAGGAGGATCCGAGCCCGACTTTACTGCTTCCCGACATACTGTACGTACCTTGTACGCGACCTTGTTCTTGCTCACGTTTTTCAACTTCAACTGAGCCGTCACGTTTTCCGTGTACCGCACGCCGTCCATCATCAACTCATTAGCCGGCGTCGTCTCTAAAGCCTTGTTCGGTTTCTTACCCGATTTGTTCGGCGACTCCTCTTCCGCCATCTGCGCGTCCACAGACCGACCGCCCGCCGCAAACGCCCAAGCCTCCGATGAGACCTCATAGTTCACGATCGCTTTCATCTTTACATTATCTGCGGGGCAAACTTTTTATTTTGGACGGTTGCTGTACTTGTGAGGCGTTCGCACCTGCTAATCATGAGGACCCTGATGTGAGACTTCAATTTGTAGCAGACTTTGACGTGCAGCTGCCACTATCTGACCCAAAAGCGACATGTTAAACTCAACTAAAACATTTATTTCTATGTAATGATCTTAGGAAGCAGGTAGCACTAACATACTTCCGTTGTTGTTAGACATGGTGTACCGATTCTGACATGACATCTGACCACTGTGTTTAGGGTTGACATGTATGACCCAAGTGTGGAAGACAGAGCTAACGCAATTGTGAAACTGGACAGTGTGGAGGGGACCGAGTCTACCGTACAAGTCATTTACAACACCCGCTACACCATTGGGTGCCGCTTCAAAATGCGGTACTTTCCATTCGACACGCAGAATTGGTAAGTAGGGTACATGGTTGGCCTGAGATTCCTTCCCGAGCTCTCCATTTCTCTGCAGTACATTCATCTTCGGTTCGTGGACGTACGACCAAGGGAGCATCAACTACCGCCTTATTTCCAACACTGTGACAACTGAGGACTTCAGAGAAAGCGACGAATGGTCACTGGTCAGTTTCGATATCGTTTCTAGGTCTGAGAAATATGCCTGCTGCAAATACCCGTATCAAGTCCTTTACGCTCATTTGGTCATGAAGAGAAAGTCCCTCTACTACATTTTCAACCTAGTCTTGCCAACCGTCATCATAAACATCATGGCCTCATTTGGGCTGTTCGCCAGTGCTGGTAACGCTGATAATCGACACGACAAGCTGCAAATTGGCATCACCACTTTACTCTCCTATTGCATTCTTCTGCTAACTGTCTCGGATCAGATTCCCAAAGGATCAACGGCCATCCCACTGATTAGTAAGTCCATCCGACCAAGGGTCTGTTGCACCAAAGTCATTAGCGACGTACTGTAACAGCCTCTCGCTGCCGACAGCTATCCCCTGCCTCACAAAGGACCCGTCTGGGCGACACTCGCACAATCTGATGACTTTTGAGTGCATGCCATTTTTACATCGCTCCATACTTGGTCAATATTTGAGTGCGAAGTGCAGCATGCATTCATGCAATAACAATGGTACGGGACCACCCTCATACCACTGGCAGATGCTCCAGGCATTGCACTAGCGATCAGTAAATGGCGCGTGACAATTTTAACTCATCGGCGGCTTGCACGTGTTTACACCTGATCACATTTGGCGAGTGTCATCCCGGATGGCTCCTCCTTAATGCGAATCATCAACTTTTATAATCGAATTAAAAAACCTACAAATCGGGACCTTGATTCCGCACTGACGTGAGCATCGCTGAAACTGGATGTTGCGAACGCGACTTCGATTAAAAATTTTAAAAAATTCAGGACGAGTATTTCTTTAATGGCAATGATAACCTGGGGCTACCAACTTTCAAGTAGACATTCCAAAAAGGGCGCACACAAAAAGGGCGCAGCAAACAGAGCGCATCAGTAATTAGGGCGCCCAGAAAAGGGCGCTAGCATGCAAAAGAGGGTCACAAAGGAACAAAGGCGCAAGCAATCACGGGTTATAAGTGAGCCATCGGTGTATTGATGACTATTATAATCATTCGATTGTCCAGTTTGACTATCGAACCATACCCCTCGAATTCAAACCCAAACCCACGGTTAGATTTTGCACTAATACGTAGAGTATCTATCGGAAAGAGAAAATTGAGAAATGAAGAAAAAATGGAGAAAAGGTCGTTCTAACGGAGGAAAAATTCAGAGAAAGTGTAATATCTACTAGCAAAACAAAGGCCGTTGTTTTGAACGAATTCCAACAATCACAGATGCGATAACAAGCAACCTGGCGATTGTGAAAAGAACGATCAGCTATCGCAGAGCACAGAGCGAGCAAGATGCGAGTCAGTCAACTCATTTCTGCCTCCAAAACTTGTTCAAGGTCCCAAGAGCCCATATCTCAATTTCTCAATCCCAGCTGCTCAACGCGTTCGCACAGGCATTCTTGCTGCTCCTCCAAAACTTCATCTCTTTCTAGGAGCTGTGACTCCGCATGAGTATCAGAAATGAGCAAACATTGGATGGTCAGACGGCTCCTTCTCGGTCAGGGTTAAATCAAATTCTTGTCTTTCTTTGCTTTCAAGAAGGAAAATTATATACACTTCCGCTCTTTTTACCCATGCGCCCTTTTTGGATGCGCCCTTTTTGATGCGCCCTTTTTGCCTGAGACGTCCAAAAATATTGTCCTTCGGTCAGGAGCTACACCTTGGCGCCGTGATCGACAGCTTCCCCAGCCCTTCTCTTCTCTTTTAGGCTGGTTCTTTTTCTCAGTCATGGTCCAAAATGCCATTAAGATGTACTTGGCCATATTTCTAAGCTACCCCCAGCGTCGGCGAGTAGTCAAATCCGTTTGCAAGTTGCTCATAGACAAAGCGTGTCGTTGTATCAGAAGGAATCAGTCAACTGTTGTGCACACGGGCAAAAACATCAAAGATATGGTCCAAGACGGGAGTGAAGACAGGACACCAGAAATTGTGTGTTTGTGGATAAGTGTTGGAGTACTTGGAGTTATCACTGTCATCATGTTCGCTGTGGCTTATTCCAGATGATGTCGTGGTCGTGTTTACGGGGCTGTCGTGATGTAAGGATTGGGGAAGGATTCTTTGCGTTATTGTATCACAAATATCATTACACTCATTCGGTTCATTATTTAATTTTATTTTCGATGCTCAAAATTATCGCAATTCTGCAAAAAAATTTTTTCAATCAGAATAAACCTTCTCAAGTTCGGAGTCTGGAACAGTCAGCACCCAGCTGCAAATTGATTGACGTCATGCAGAAAAGTAAATAAAACACTTTTATCACTTCACTCTAATCGTAAGACACCTCTTTCCTGAGCAGAGTAGACCTCTTCGACTTTGTGAGTGTCATTATATGTTCTGCTGGTGCTTAAGAAAGCAAGCAGACTTTGCATTCAGTCCAGTTCACCCAACTATGACATCAGAGAAACGCCATATTTGATTTGAGGCGATAGAAAAACTGCAAGCGGAACGCCGCTGGTTCGTTGAGTGATGATTGGAAGAATGGTGCGAGCGGGTTGTCATCTGAAACTAATCACAAACTTGATTACTGTCTCTCCCAAAACAAGAGTGCCGTCGAGCGTAAGTGCATTCGCAGATGGCATGACGAGTCTATGGGAAAAACGACTCAATTAGATTTTAGGGTCCTTTCAAATTAGACCTGTTTCCCATTAAGCGCAGTTTGATCAGTAAACTCGGTTCGGACCACGAGAGTGTCTACACGGCACATACCGAGACCAGTCTTACCATCGAGGGATTTCTGCATGATGATGTTTCTACGCGAAAAAATTGTGTGCTTGCTATTGTTCATTGCTTTGTGCACTGACCTGGCCAGCGCTCGAGGTCTGTTCAATCGGAATCGGGTTGGATATGAAAGTAAGCTGTTTAATGGGACGATGGTAATGAATGCTAGATATGCAAATTTTAAAAGAGGCGCCAGGTTGGAGCATAGAGGTCGAACGAGTATGAAATAGGGACAAGGACATGTCTGTAAGCCACAAACGGCTTATTTTCGCCTATCAGATTTTGACCAGCACCAGAAAATTCTGTTTTTCAGAGAATGAAGAGCAGAAAATCACCAATGGCTTTATCACAGCCTCATTCTCTGGTCAACGAAACAGCAATGCAGCGTCTCCTGAAGAACAGAACGCCGATGTGATAGTTTCCCAGTCGCGGCCGTGGCATCCCGTCTACCATGCCGTCAAAATGAGCTCATTCAGATCAAAGTAACTTGTGTGATGGACATGATGTGATGGAAGAAGTTAAAAAAGCGTGCATCAGATGATGATTTTGGCGTGGTGTGCTGAGAAAGCGATAAAATAATCGTGGCATTGACCCGTAGAGTCGCCGTCAACTACAGCCGGCTAGGATGAGATAAACTTTTTCATCTGTACAGTGCAGTATGCTCCGCGCATCCATCGGCAGTGCAAACACAGCTAAGCCATTCTTATTTTTTAACCATACAGTAAGTTCGTTTCGAGAAACAAGAAATAAGTTGTTGCGCACGATATCAGTCGAACTGGACAGCTCTCGATCCGTCGTCAATCGCGAACACCCAAATTTTTAAAATTTCTTCCCGCGATTCGGCGAGCATGTGCCAGAGTTAAGGGACAGTGTAAAGTCGGCGACCTCGTCCCTGGGTGTGCGCTCACTGACTTTCCAATTCTGCCAAGGCTGAAATCGGTTGGGTTGTTCGATATCGCATTCGTATCTTTCTCCGCCTTCCAACTCTCGTAGCATCAAACATGGCTTGGGGCGAAGTCGATAATTCGAGTCTTTTGAAGAAACTGGCCATAGTTGGCTTGATATTGGCCATTGTCATGCTCATTTTTGCCATAGTATCATCCGCTGCTTTCTACTCTTATTGTACCTTCTGCTACTACGGTGGTTCTGCTGTCGGAGCTGGTATTATTGGTATTATTTGCGGTATACTAGGCTTGCTCGGATTGGCTTGGGATAATGCTATTTTGATGATCGTTCATTGCATCTTCGCTATTATTTCGGCTTTATTTGATCTCGGTGTCGTCATTTACTGCATCACCACATTTACTTGGGGTCACGGGTACGCCGGCTTCATCGTAGTTATGGTTGTTTTGCTCGTCCTCGGAATCGTTCACAGTGAGTACCTTACATAGCTAATAAGTCAAGTTTAAAAAATTGGACCTATTTTATTCGTAAACTAATTTTTCTTACAGTGATAATTAGCATCTATCAATCCTATCTGATGCTGTCGGTATGGTGCCGCGGAATGGGCAGCGATACTTCTTAGGTGATCGGCTGTTTTGCTACTCGAAATTAGATTAACGCTTCGGTTTTTTCAGATACCCCTTTACGAGACAAAGTTCTGACGAAAAGCGCAAATTTCTAAAGATATGCAATAATTATTACAGATTACAGATCATGTAACTAATTATCTGAATAGTAGTTGTCTGACCGAACGTTTCATAAATAGTGTTCTGCTAGGTTTTTGGTCTGGCTCGATGCATGATGATGATTATAAGTATAGTTTGATAAAAATGTGCTCTAGTTTTAATCAACAAAGTTCGAAACGAAACGTGCTTTCTGAATGTGATTCAACGATGCGCGTCATCATATTTCCAGTCCAATTTCGAATGTTTGCGGTTACTGACATCCTTTCGCGAGCTATGCCGTATCCCTCGAATCGACGTCGCGGATTTTTTCAGATCTCTTATAAATCCCAGCGATACTCATCAGACCCAACCGACATAGTTTATTCCACCAAGCCACCACGCCGACAAAACGGGACTCCCGCATCCGATCGGAGATCAGAGATTCCTCCGATCGTTCCTCCGATCAGCCGATCGTCGGTCGATCGGATGAATCTCTGAGGGGCCGATGGAGGGGCCTTATATAGGCGATCCTCAGTCCAGGCACTAGCAAGTCGCGGCAATCTCTAAGAATTATATGAAAACTAGTCGAGCTCAACCTTTTGGTCTCGCTCGGGTCCTGACGAGGGAGAGGACAAATAGTCCGTGCATGCTAGATGTGCTATGCAAATAGGCGCATTAAAGCACGTATTACATGTGCAGCTATGAACGTATGCAGTATACTGATCTTCTAAACATACATAGTCGTCTTCATATCCATGTGGTATCGGCAAGCAGTCGCCATCTCGCCAATCGGAGATCCTGTCTTTACAGCACCAAGCGCTCTACGCGAGACTCGACCACCCCGGTCATCTTATTCTGTTCGTGTAGCCAGCTCCGTGCGCTGGTGCATCACTGATGGCTTCGGATAACGAGCGGGCTCTGGAGTGGGTGATCGAGACCGTGGAGAGTTTGTGCAAAGAATTCTCCAAAGTGAACGATGAGAATCTCCTTCACTTGGCCTTGTCGACGTCCAATATACTGGACGAGCTTCAAATGCCTGCCGTCGAACACGCTAAGCACGAGGTCAAGACCGTTCTTTACTATCGGTTTCAAAAACTAAACACTTCTTTTTAGGTGGCACTCGTGAAACGACTCAAGAAAAGTTTGTCGCAACTGATCGAGCGCAGCGAAAAGGTGCTGAAATCGTCGGAGATCATCGACCGCCTCAAAAAGTTTCGAGACGATATTCAGAAGCTGTCCTCGGTGTCTCCCGTCGCCTCTATGCAGTAAGCAGAACCTCTTTCTGTCGATTTTCTCTTTCTAGAAAGTCGCTTTTGCCAAATTAATAGTGTTATATCTGGTACCGTCTAGCAGATGCGATACCAGGTTTGCGCTGTTTTTGGTGCTTCAGGCCAGGAGGGAAATCGAGGGGCAAATCGCTTATCGTTCCAACTGATCAAACCAGTTCTGTTCTGCTGCAAGAACGAACAAAAACGCCGACCGCTGAAGCCCGGCGACCTGGCCATGAAAAGGACCGTACTGATCAGGTGACCCAGTTGAACACAGCCGGATGGCACCAATTGGATGAAATCTTCTCACCCAAGAACGACAGCGCCATCAGCGACACGAACTCTGTGAAAACGACCAGTCCTGCTGGTGCGCCTAAAAAACTATCGTATGGCATTTGGAAGGTGGAAGATTTCCTCAGGAACGAGCCATATTCGATCAAAAGCAGGCACGAGAATGCTGGCTCGAGCGAAGGGTCGCCGTCGGTAGCCTTTGGCAAGATGCGATTGAACCAGAGCGATCCGATGGGAAAGCGACTGGAAAATTTGAAGCAACGTCCAGACGATCGCAGTTCAGAGGACCAGACCGATCCCATCGCGCTCGTAGCAGAAAAAACGGCGAGTCACCAAAAGGAAAAGTACGGGTAATACATTTTTTTGATGAAAAATGTGTGAAAACTTTTTGGTCTTTCTTTTTAGCCCAGAGCCGCCTGTTTCGTTTTCCAATATCCGTCCGATCTCCCGAGAGCGCGCTGTTGGAAAACACGCTACACAGCGTACAAATACCGTAAGAGAACTTTGGCAATCTCTTTTGTGTTGCAGTACTTGGGATCGCTTTTAGGAAACTGGGGATGGCCAGCAGGTGATTCTAGCGGCGTTCCTGGTCGTAGGGCTGTTCTGGGCTTTGATCGCGCTTGAATCGACTCGAAACCAATCCATTGTCCAAGGACACCGATCGAGCCTGCGCCTCGTGGTCTGGGACGCGATTTGCGACATGACAAACGCGGCGTGCAAGAAATACGGTTTAGTTTGCAGTGGCTACTGCTCTTCCGGACTCCAGCGCGACAAGTGGCATCACGGACGCTGAGTGATGACTGGACTAATGCACTAATGTGTGGTACTAACATGCTTGAACAGTTTTCATCGTGGTGTATCTATTATTTTCGAAATTCATGTGCTTTGTGGGCTTTGTGAAAAGCGAAGAGATGAAAAGAGACAAGTGCTTCCGCAAGTAGTTCATTCGCCGAAATACAGCATATTTCGGCGAATGAACTACTCGCGGAACCCCAAACAGACCATGTGTCGTCGGGATGCCGTTTTCTGAGAAAATCGGGGTCGCGTCGTAATGAGTCCGACCAAAGAAACATAAACGGTGAGATAGGGATAAGGCGCGTCTTGTGGTCAGGGGACAAATGCAAATGCAGTAAAACCCCATTTTGAATGTTTTTTTACAATTTGCGTTCAAGCAACACGCAAATAGGAACAGTAACTAGTGGCCTTTCTGACCAACGGCCAAACGACCACCAGAATGAGTTTTTCTTCATTCCTGCGCTTATACGTGTATGGCACCTTGTATGTGGGGCCATACTGCTGGTCGCCGTAATCATTGGTTTCAAATTCAGGCTGGACTGTCAAAACATGCAAATCCTGCTGGTTTTAAATCCTGAATTTGCGTTCACAAAATACAATATCAACAATGCTGATGCGGAATCGCGGTCCCGACTTGCAGTGATTCGATTTCGAAGACTGAGTTTTCGCACTATTGAGGAACCGTCCGGGGTGACACTCGCCGAATGTGACCAGGTGAAATCAAAACCCTCGGTCAGAAAAAAATTGTTGTCCGTGGTGTACTTTTGGTGTAGGTGCGATAAGGGCATTCACGCATAGTGCGAACTCTGACTCCACAGTGCTAATATTGCAGCGCACAAGATCTGAAAAAAGATTGCAGTCAGAAATTAGTATAGAAAGGCATCTTGAGGGACTTTCGACTGCAAGCCTCGCGTTAGTGTGAGATTAGATAGCTTACAGCGCAACTTTAGCTTACACGGCTTGGTGTGCTATCGACATAGCAATTTTTCTATAGCGTCGATGCACCATTTTTTCAGTTTGGGACACTTTTGAGGACCTCGAGTGGGTAGTGCAGTTAGTGGTACTCTCATACTGTATGAGCTACAGCAGCTAGCAAGAAGACGCCTGGTATAGATGCTGCTCCTAACAGCAACCAGTGCTGCAGGAACGTCCAAAGATATCAGGTATGGATATATACTTTACAGGTAGACATTTGACCTGCTCGTGAGTGCAGGTCAAATTGCTGGGATCCATTTCTAACACAGGGCGTATCTGATTTAGAACGAGTGGAGTAGCTGCTACGAATACGAGTATATACAGAGTTTGCATGTGTCCCATGCTACCCGCGACGCTCCGCTGGGGTACACCACGCCCCGTCGGATAACTGTTGGTGACTCTGTTGCACAGAGAATAGATACAGTGTGCGCATGGTGCCACATGTGTTACTGTACCTAGCCCAGTAGTTGCACAGTGTAAAGAGAGAAACGTTTGCGCTTGTGGGCGACTCGTTTTGTCTTGTCGCTACGTGCGGTCGGTTGTGCAGTTTGTGCTTTTGCCAGTTGCGTCGTTGCGTTGGGTCGAATCGTCGCGTGTGGACATGGAGTTCCCCGATCAAAACTGCTTCGGCTGCTCGAAAATGATCCGAGAGAAAGGGGTGAGCAAGTTCTTTGCTTTCGGTCCTCTGCTTTGCTGACTCTGCGTTTCAGTTCAAAATGTTCAGCATGAAGGTGTGGCACAAAGGCTGCTTCAAGTGCGCCAAGTGCCTGGACACGATCGACGACGTGGATACGATGACGTTCACACAAAACAACATCTTTTGCACGGCGCACATCGAGGCCGGCGAGATCGGAACCAACGACACGTGCCCGACGTGCAATGTCAAGTTCGTGGCCTCGGACAAGAACCTGATCAACGCCAACCGCATGGCCTACCACTCGACCTGCTTTAAGTGCAGCAAGTGCGACAAGGTGAGCGGACTGTCGCCCGTTTGGGTCCTGGGCTGCTACAAGCGGGCTCGTTTTTAGGTTCTGGGGGAGGCGAAGGAGCAGTGGGCCGCGCACGAGGGCAAGACCTACTGCACGGCGTGCCACCTGAAGGAGGTGGTGAACAAGTGCATCAAGTGCAAGGGCTCGGTCCCGTCCGACAAGCAGCGGGTCAGCCAGGCGGGCATATGGTGCATGAAGTGCTTCGCATGCCAGAGCTGCCGTCGTCGCCTCACCAACAACGACAAGTTCTCCGAACTCGCCGGCATCAACCAACTGTTCTGCGATCGCTGCCAGGCCGCCTACCAAAAAGCCAAGTACACCTTCGAGATGAACCGTCCGGGCGTGTGAAGTCAGGTGATGATGTGGTGACTGCATGGGCTTGGCATTTTCTGTCTTCGCTGCGGTGTGCCTGCTGCTTCTGTGTGAGTGCGAAGAATACGGTGACATTGTTTTAGGCATCGCTCTGGTCTGTCTAGCAACAAGTATTCACACGCGTCCGATCAAGCATTGCATACAGCGCTCATTTACTGCATCAAACTGCTCACGATTAGCATATCCTTGCTACAGTTACCCAATAGATACGCAGGGCCTGTCATAGGGGCACGGTTTCTTGATCGTCGAGTTACACTTTTCAATGCAGGCCGCGAACTGAACATCGCAAATGCATAGACCCTGACCACAGGCGGTGGTTGAATTGGACTTGCACTGAGGGTGCCTCTGTATAGAAGCATCCGCTCTCGTTTCATTGTCCTTTGTACTGTGTGTGACACATTCAAAATCGTATTGACGCCAGTATACTTCGCCCGTGTAAGTGTTGCAGATGCCGGCATCCTTCAAGTCATCGTAGCATCGGTCGTGCACCTTGCAACAGCTGCAATAGAACACAGGTTGAATGTTGTATCAAACTTCTGTCACTGCATGATTCCCCTATTTCTTGATGGTCTAACAATGCTATTCCTCGGCCCTCGCCTTGGCCTTGCTATTCCCGCTCAATGGTGTACTTGGCTATATTGGAGAAGACACCGCGGAGAATCTCAAACACCCTGTAGGCAGGCCTCCTAGCCGTAGAGATAGAGACATCAACCCGACGGGGTTCAGCCTCGCCTGGAGGAGTGTATCAAACGGCCAACGAAGGCAACTGACGCGCTGTACATATGCGGCGGCCAGTCAAAGAAACCAGATACACTACCTCATCCACAGGCCAAACACGCTCGCTAGCTCCAATAATACCTTGCACCCCAGCCAGCTATGTGCACAACAGCAGTGACTCTCCTCGCTTCATCGGAAAACATACTCATATCAGAACCCACTCAAAGTTAGTCTTGTTAATTATAATATACATATGTATTCTTACTTGTCCAACTCGTCCACTGGTTCTCCCACTCCACCGAGTCCACACCAGCACCCGTAGCAGTTCAATGTCCTCAGCAGGTGCAGGGCAGTAGACCCAATCTCCGAACACTGCAATGCTCTACCCAACTGATACAGTGATCGCTTTGTTCTTAATTTGCCTTCTACTTGGGGATTTGGAACTGAGAACGATGCAAAAATAGCAGCCAATAAGCACAGACGAATTAAGTTTTGAACCAAGTCAACACGACACGTCTCCTTCATCCTTCTGTCGATTGCCTCGGTGTAATCATATGCGGGACAAAATTCTATTCAAATGTCCTATATACTTCCAATCGGCGATGCACCTTGTCCAATTTCACACCCACTTCCTCATCCATATATGGATTAAGAACGGCCTAGCCACCCGCAGCTTCCAGATAAAACCATTGGTTCACCTGTCTTGCCTCCTGCCGATGACGCCTATGCCTACTGCAAGTACAAATAGGAGGTAGGTGTGGATACGTATGCACTCGCTCAAAATCAGAAGTCTTCTGAATTCTATGGGGGACGTCAGAAAGCTGCTCCTGAAAATGAAGTTTTCTGCTAACAAAAACGGCAAAACTGGTTTGGAGAGGTGCTTCATAAAAGAAACAGGTTAGTCATGGGTTTCGCAATGATCGCTAAATAAAAGGGAACTTGTAAAAATACAACGAAGGCAACAGTAATGCAGCAAGGTGAAATTCAAATTTGCAGTAGGCAGTAGGTGCTGTCTGCTAGTGTGCGCGTAATTTGACTTGAAATAATTGGCGCGAAGTGTTCTATAACGGATATCGCGGTGCGATTGAAAAGAAAAATAATTTTATCATGGAAGTAATAGACCCTCCGGACTGCGATCGCGTGCTTCGAAAAATCGAGCGAGTATTGTCGGGATTTCAAGAAACCTTGAAAGCCGGGAGCCGACCAACTTTGTTTTTGTTCGAAGAGAAGTATGTAGGCCTATGTTTGTCACTTATGCCTACGCTGTAGGTAGCGCTAGTTGGACACAGTCTGGTACGATAGGTGGGCCTGAGAAATTTGAGTCACCCGTTACAAATGGAGCCATCCCCGTTTCTTTCGTTGTTTTGTTGTGAACTCGTGTTAGGTAAAGGCCGAAACTGCAATAATGACGGAGGCAAAGCATACGGCGTTCTAGGATTAGTGCTCCCTGCATAGGGATAGGGAGAGATCGGGATTGTGCATATATATAGGCATAAGCACGCTAGGTACACTCTGATCCGTGGTATCATATCATCCATGATACCCATCATATCCACCATATCTCGCCAGAGGAAGCAGAAGATATTGTCTCAGTCATCGTGGCAGCTGGTTATTGACTTTAGGGATCGGGATTCGGGCAATCCTATTGCCTATGAACCTATTTTCCTCACTAATGCACACTTTTTCGTCGTCCAGGTTTTTTAAATCTTTTTCTTCGGCCGATTTTGAACCATTATATTTATATAAGCTGACATTGATCAGTATTAGTAGGGTACATTTGCAGTTCATGTTCATGATCATGTTTTACCACATCACCATACGCTTATGCGCATTCGAGGGTGAAGGGACACATTTTACACGAAATGATATGCTGGATACGCCCGTACAGTGACTGCGCACCTAGCGCGAAAGGCAGACGCCTAACCCGCCTTCACGAGCCCGGCTAGTTTCGATGCAGTCCAGCAAGTTCAGTCTAGGCCTAAGCAAAATCAGTGTCGTATCGTTATCATCGATTTGAGCTGATGTTGCTATTTCCACTTGATTGCTACCGCTGCCAACCTCTGAACTATCACCTCGAACGATGACTGAGCCATTACTGTATCTTCTACTTCCTCTGGCGAGATATGGTACGATGGATCAGGGTGTACCTCGTGTGCTTATGCCTATATGTACATGTGCGGAGTTCTGATGCCTCAATGTCAGGATCACGAGAGGGATCCCGACCTATCTCTATCCCTGCATTGTTTGTTTAGCGCTGTTGAGCATGTGCAAGAAGATATCTGGAAATCAATCGCAACAAAGCGTGGATTTCTGAGATGTTTGTGGGGATTTGAAGCAGGCCTGTGTGTGTGTGTAGCATTATGGCAGTGTTTTTTAGAATGGCCATGGTTTTTGCATGTACATACAATATGTTATGTTGGTCTTTCTGGCCGAGCTTGCGGCAAGAAAACTGGAATCGTGTCAGACTATGGAACTTTGCTTCTCTTGGAACTTCACTTCATCTCTCATTTCATTTACATACGCATTTCATGCTTTAGTAACGGTGATTCGGAAATTTTGGAGCTTCGCAGTAGCAACCCTCATCGATTCCTGTACACTATTCGACTGCTGTTTAAAGTATATGAATTAGTGAAGACGAATACTTTTCTTAGCAAAAGGTAAGCTGGAGCGAGCTTATTGCTGATACTCTATCATAGTCAGAGGCCCAGCCCCATCGAGTAACCTGCCTGTCCGATGCAGATCAGTTGCTCGGTAAACCTACAGGAGCGCCACTGATGTGTTTCCCAAGTTTTTATCACTCATTGAATTACTATTGTCATGTCATGTCATACCTACTTTATCCATATCCAAGCACCATACAGCGACCTGGAGGTCTAAGCAACACATATTTGACAATCATTTACCCAGCCGGGTGTCGAACCCTCCCCTGTAAGTGCGCCCCCAGCGTGAGAGGCAGACGCCCTAACCGCTAGGCCACGACCCGGGTCTAGCGATTACGGCTTTCCTCCTAGTAGATAACCACCTATGTGGACATCTATAGTTGCTCATCACATTTCTAACAGGCGGTCCACTATGTTTCGAGATATTTCCTGGGCGTGAGGTGATCTGACAGGAAAGACCACACCATCTGGCCTCTGAACCCTCGTGTGCCCGTAAAAGAGCAAAGGATTTTACCCCTTACAATTACAGGGAGTTGTACGAGGATTGCAAGGATCTTTACAATAATTCGGCGGCATTTGATGGTACTCTGAACTTTGTCACTCATTTGCTTCGAGAATCCCGTTCGTCTTTAAACATTGTAAGTTTTTTCCTTCCCACTCTTTGTGCACTGAATGATTGAAAACTGATTTATTTATATATTTAAGAAACGAGACGACCCCTTTTCGCCCAGCTTATTCCAAGAATCGACAACGACCGTCGTCAATTTGGAGTCGGAAAAATGCAGCGCTCCGTCGTTATCGCAGGAATCCAAATCTGATATCGGTTTTTCTCAAGACTCCGGATTCAATGATTTGCCGTATTCGCAATCGTTGGTGGACTCGAGCTCAAGTCTAGCTGACTTGTTCTCGGACGCCACACGTTTTGAAGCTTCCAGTCAAGATTTTGCACCATTTCAAGACAATCATGAAGGAGTTCTTTTGTTCCCTTCTGATCTGCATTTAACAGAAATTGAACCAGATGACGTCGCGCAGGAACTGGCTTCTATCGAGCAAAGAACAGAAGACGCCCCAACGTTATCGGAATCAATGCCAAGCCAACCCAAGGAACAGCCAGCGAAGAGAGATCGGCAGCAGAAGGTAAGAAGCGATGCGACGCAGGGCCAACCAAAACATGGTCAGCCGAAGAAACAAACGAACCAGGTCACACAGCTGGGTACTCCAACTCATGGTCAGCCACCACGACGTGGATATAGGAAGGCGTTTCGCGTGGATATGAAGAAACTGATTCGTCTTGGAATCTTGAAGCCGATGACCGATCGACTGGATTACACCGACCCAGAGGTAGGATACAGTATTTTTGTCTGGCCAGTTAGGTTCAAGAGTGTTGGAACAAGACTCATTTTAGGATGGATACCACGCGGCATCGTTGCAACGTGGCGGCTTGTTGGAGATTACTGACGAGACTGGTCGAAAACACGCTACTATTGAAGCCTGGCTTCGTAAACTTTTGAAGATGAAAGCTCGACAACGAGCTGGTTTAGACAACGAAATGAAACGAATTCTTTGCCGAGACAGATCCATGCTATCGTACATGAGAGAAGCGGACGACATTGACCATGGAATAACAATTCGAATGAGCCGTCAGGACGGAACTTGGCGAATTGCTGATGCTCCTCAAAACGCGAGTGGATCAAAAGGTGGCAGGAAGAGGGCCGGTCGTCGTGCTAAGTGACTGGGTATGTTAAACTTAGTTTTGGGCTCTTTGAGTAGGAGCTGATAAAATCACGCGACGGGAGGAGATAGAGTAGTTATCTTGGGTGAGTGAGAGATGTGAGTGTCTTGGTTCCTGATTTCGATGCACTTTGCTTGGAACGGGGGTCCCCATATGCGAAGGGACTTCAAGAAGTTCGTAGCCTGACCATATTTTAATTGAAATTGTACAATTCCATACTTACTACTTTTCACATGGCGGTGCACAGTACAAATTTCACTGCTCAGCTCATGCGAGGTACTCAGGCTACGAACTTTTTCAACTCCATACGTACGTATACTGTGTCACTCGCCCTCCTAACCGTGCATATTTTATTTTCGATACAACTACGGCTACAGTATAGCTATATTTTTTTGTAGGTTCGCTCAGCACGAACACGACAAGTGTCAATCGTGTTCTATTTCTAACAAGGTAGTGATTAATTCTGTTTTTCGTTCCGTTTTGTTATTTATTCTATTCATTTTCACATATTTATTTATTGCTGTAATTAGCACACTTAACATGTGTATCTCATTGTGTCGTTAGTTCCTGCCGTCGATGTCCACCTGTTTCCCGGCCTTCTCTGATTTGGCGACAGGTGACAAAGTACTGATTGGTGTGGCAGTGATACCCGTGACAAATCTCACGCTCTTCATTATCATGAAAAGTTCAAGCGGAAAATTATCCCGTCTCGAGTGAGAAGGTTATAGGTGGCCACGGTTGCACCTGCTTCGAACAGATGCGCCCTGCTTTCTCAAGGCGGCTAATATACGTTCAACTCGTCAAAATCGCCATGGCAACGGGGGTTAGCAGGCAATCGAGCTACGAGCCGCAAAGTCACGGAGACGAGCGCGGATGGTACAGTGCCCTTATCACAGTCGAGTGTAGGTGTCCCTTCCTCTGATTCCTTCTCGCCTATGCTCTATTGATTGGATGGTCGGCAATTTACGGGCCGGGATGAAATGAGAAGCGTCTGATCCATTTGTGTGCACTATTACACCTGCCGATTCAATCTACCTTCATCGCATACCACACGAACAGTTTTATTTCTAAGCGTATTACAGTCAGGTGAAATTTTTCCACAACTATCAACGATCGTTTTGATATTTTATGCTAAACAGAATGGAAATGAGTACCGAGGATGGGCAGCTGTGGGAGTCATGATCTGGATGCGCCCTAGCCCCGAATGATTAGACCCACTTGAGAGCATTTAATTATTGAATTTGTGAATTTTTGAGTCCATTGATTTCGTTGACGTCGCAAGGTGATGGCGGATGATAAAGTGGCCAGGATTGCGGTATCAGCGTTTCTAGAACCTTCCACCTCGGCGTCGGAGACGAGGCGATCCGCCGAAGTGGCGCAGCAGCCCGTTGAAAGCACTCCCGTTCGACGCGCATCGACCTTGAGTGAAGCTGAGAAAGGTCGGACGAGTGCAAGTGATCGCATTAAACGGAGGACCAGTACCATTGTGGGGGTCGGAAAAGCGTTTCAGGTAGGTATTATGCTGTAGCTTTGAGATCTGCCCCTCCCCATGGGAGCAGGTCGAGAGAAACAGGAAGAAAAACGGAGGGGCGGTGCGCAGTGACATTATAGCCCTCTCGTGCACCGTTTCAGTTTCTGGCTCGGGCTGCCATCAATAAAAGGAATCGGCTGGCCGAGATCGTTGAAGCACAGAACGATTATCTACGCAAATTCGGTCTTGGTACGGGCGTGGTTGCGTATGCGGAAGAAGGACCATCTGACCCTGGATGGAGAGGGTAAGTGTGCGTTTGGGACTGATACGAAATTGATCGATCGATACGTTTTAGGAAGTTGAAAACGTGGACTGTGAATCCGGCCAGTGATCTGTACTATACTTGGATTTCTATAATGACCATAGCGGTCCTGTACAATACAGTCACCGTCATCATGCGAGCCGTGTTCAGTGGTTTCCAAACGCAATACTTAAACATATGGTGCGGGTTAGATTATTTTTGCGACTTTCTTTACCTCGTCGATATGATCGTCAAGTTTAGGACGGGTAAGCAGAGACAGGGTGCCTCGCTTATAGGACCACTGGTGCCCTCAGTGCACGCATGCCTGGGCATAGTTGTCTAAATATGGTCAGGCCGAAGTTTCGACGTCCTGACACAGCAAGACGCTACTCTTCTGATCATTTATGTCCGATCAGCGTCACCGATGAGCGTGACGCGGAGACGCGATCGAGAAGATCGATAGTCATACTTGGAGGATGCAGGTGTGAGCATAGGGAATAATGGCAAGCCCCTCTTGAGTATGGTTGGGCCTGTTTCCTCCTGAGCCCTCTCACCGAACACGACGAGTTGTATATCAAACGAACGATCTCGGTGAGATTAAAATTATTATGGATCCGATCACTCCATATTTGGTCAAATATTGACCATAAAAAGTCGTGTGCAAGCGCGTAAAAATGCCAGGCCTCTGGCTTTTGAGGCCTAAGCTACGGTTCTGTCAAAGCGCTTGCACGCGGCACTTTAGGGTCAAATATTTGACCGAATATGATTCAATAAAAATATGGCATGCATAACAATTTTATCCTATCGGGAGCTTTCATTAGACATACGATTGATCATATTCGGTGTGTGTCACCCAGGATGGATGACTTGATTCAGACAAGACAAGAATTTTTTATTGCTAGCAGGTGCGAATCGAACGTTTACTGTGAAAACGAAGCACCTGAAGTTGGTGAGAAGTACAGTACTGTACTAGACTGGAAAGTCAAACTTATAAGTTGGGCGGGAAATTATGGCATGAATATGAATATATGCAAATTATCGCGCATCCTGACTCCTACTGTATATGCTTGAAGGGAAGGGGATCGCGGGCTGCCCAGTCGCAGCTGTACTCACAACCTGGTCCTGCCGGTGGTGTTCGAGTAATCGCTGACCCACTTGATCAGGCCCGATTGTGCTGTTGAACTGGAAGCCACCGTATCGCGGGACGAGACACCAAGTGTTTCGAATGCACTGGAAAGTGCTTGGTCGAGGTTAAACAGAATGGCAGGACGCCTTAGTCTGACGAAATCTCACTTTGAGCATTGACGAGGGTGCTGCAGCTGGTCTTCGTGCCTCGGATGATCGATGTCGGAACTCTTCTGCTCATTTAGGATAACTTCGGACCTCATGACATCAAAGTTCATGACCCCCGCCAGACAGTTGTCACGCCAAGTTATGCATGCTTATGCTCTCGGATAGTTTTCTATAGTGGAGCAGCTTCCGATCAGCCGACCTTCTTCACTTTGAAGTTAGAGGCTGTCACTCACCAGGGGGCAGGTCAGATTTACTTGCTGGCTGCTTGCGTCAGCTTATGATAAAGTTCCTTGCACCCCAACTGCTTGTCTTATCCCATCAGGCCCTGCTTCCCATGGTCAGCTTGACTGTTTATTGCAGGCTACCTGGAACAAGGACTATTGGTTCGTGATTTCAAGAAGTTGGCTGTGTACTACGTTCGGAGTCGGCACTTTGTCTTGGACCTAATCAGCATCCTTCCCACCGACCTGGCGTACTGGTTCGAGCCCAGGACCATAGCATTTCGCATGAATCGTGTTCTTCGTCTGCCCCGCCTCTTTGAATTCACTGAACGTACGGAGACGAGGACCAGTTGGCCGAACGCGTTCCGTGTAGGCTGCCTGATCATGTACATTGTGGTGATCATTCATTGGAACGGGTGTTTCTATTTCGCACTCAGCGAGGCCATAGGACTGGGCACTGACTCGTACGTCTACAACGATT
Organism: Mesodorylaimus sp. YZB2_4; assembly: GCA_030248295.1. Classification (NCBI taxonomy): domain Eukaryota; kingdom Metazoa; phylum Nematoda; class Enoplea; order Dorylaimida; family Dorylaimidae; genus Mesodorylaimus; species Mesodorylaimus sp. YZB2_4. Next base: position 1,008,320 of record JASANH010000138.1, on the reverse strand, counting down.
CGGACCCTTACGACTCGCTGACCAGGCGGTACATCTTCAGCTTTTACTGGTCCACACTAAGTTTGACTACGATCGGGGAGACCAAACCGCCTGAGAAGGATGTAGAATACCTGTTCAACATCGTGGATTACTTCGTGGGTGTCCTAATCTTCGCTTCGATCGTGGGTAACGTAGGCAGCATGATCACGAATATGAACGCGGCCAGGTCCGAGTTCCAGAACAGGATGGACGCCGTCAAACAATACATGGGGTTCCAAAGGGTCGGCAAGGAGTTGGAGAATCGAGTGATCAAGTGGTTCGACTATTTGTGGTCCAATAAGCAGTCCCTGAGCGATGATGCCATTTTGGAGACACTGCCTGACAAACTCAGGGCCGAGATCGCCATACACGTCCACTTCGACACGTTGAGGAAAGTTCGCATATTCCAAGATTGCGAGGCTGGCCTGCTGGCCGAAATGGTCCTCAAACTACGATTGCAGGTGTTCAGCCCTGGTGACTATATTTGTCGGAAGGGAGACATCGGCAAGGAAATGTACATCGTCAAACAAGGTGAGTAGTATGTAGGTTGTGCTCTGACCTGGGATCGTCCCCTGCTGCCAGATGTTGGATCCGGTACGACTGTCCCCTACACTCTGCGCGCCATGCCATCTGGCGTTTGGTTATCAATGTTCCTTGGACCCTTTCTTTCTGCTGGGTGCGAGTGTTCGATTCGCGACTGGATAAATCAACTTGTGTTATACGCCCCTCTTTTTCCACTGCTGACTCGGACATGATGCTTTGACCAAGACATTCCTGGCTAGGTCACCTGAAGCCATGTCAGATAGGCGATTGAAATACAGGAAGTATTAACAGTAGGCAGACGATGGGGCCGCCGCAAGAAAGTGGGGCAGGTGGTAGGCCGGCCGTACCATGGTAATGATTATAAGTTGTTGTAATAAAAGAACGAAGGAAACTTCCCTTCTGGTGGGTGTCCTTACGTGCAAGTATGACTACTCGTTTCTTTTGGTTTTCTGCTCATTCAGATGCCAACCAAAACCAAATACAGGTCAGGTCCCATCCTTATTTAGAAACGTACGCACACCGCCTGATAGACCTGTCAACGTTTGGCCTCAGAAGGCTCTGTATCAGCCTGTTCCCCCTTATTGAGACTTGGTCTACCATTTGGCATTGCCTGACCGCTTTTATGGACTCTGTGTTTTGTTACCGGGACGAATATGGGGCACTGATGGTCCGGCTCTGCTCTAGTTTCATGCGCATTTATTTCAGGCAAGCTGCATGTGGTCAGTGACGATGGGGGCACAATCTTTGCCACATTGACGGATGGGGCTGTGTTCGGTGAGCTAAGCATACTGAACATCTCTGGCAACAAGACTGGCAATCGACGCACGGCCAATGTGCGCAGTGTCGGCTACTCTGATCTGTTCGCGTTGTCTAAAGACGATCTGTGGGACGCCCTAAAGGAGTATCCGGACGCTCGTAAGATTCTGATTCAGAAAGGGCGCGAGATTCTAAAAAAAGACAACCTACTCGACGAGAATGCACCCGACGAATGCGAAACACTGGACGAGAAGACTGAACGATTAGACGCCATTGTTGAGAACTTGCAAACCCGATTCGCCAGGCTCATGGGCGAGTACACGAACACTCAGAGGAAACTCAGCGAGAGGGTAAAAATGTTGGAGAAAAAGTTGGACAAATACAAGAGTCCCGTGTGTGTTCCGCCCCAGATACTCCTGCCAGACGGACAGATCTTTGGAGTCATGCGTCAGATGAGTCAGCCGGCTGGAGTGGACGATATGATTTCACATGGAATGACATCTAATCGCAGATTATCCTATATGAGTCTGAACACACTGAGTGACAATGGGAATGTATGATAGGCTGTGTAGTCGGTGTGTTTGGCCTTTCGAGAAGGTAGAGTATGTGGTTGCCTTGACTGGCCGCCGCATACAGCGTATCGGTTGCCTCCGTTGGCCGCTCGATACGCTCTTCCAGGCGAGGCTGAAACCCGTCGGGTTGATGTCTCAGGCACCCACGACAAGGTGACCTGCCTGAAGGGTGTTTTCAGGCCATCCGCTCCCCGCGGTATTTTCTCAAATGTAGGGTTATACCGCCTATTACAGCTGTGGACTGTGATTTTGCATGATCCGGGTACATGTTCAATTCCTTTAACCCTCCTTGCTGTTATGTGGTAGTCTTTTATAAACCAAAACACAGAAAAACGTGCTGTAAGACTGCACTGTCTTCGTGTGCCCTGTGGTGCAATTAGCCTTACTCGTGCGTAGTTGCAGTGGCAGCAAGGCGACATGTGTTCGATGAGAAAACAAGATTCCAATTCCTAAGTATAGCTCATGTGGGATAAGCAAATCTACCTCGAGTCCATGCTCATTGCTTTACAGGAATGTCAGGCCGTCCGTCAAGCAACATTGGCTGTACTGCCACAGACCTATGTGAGCAGAGCTGTATCCATCCATTTGCCCAAAATCGGTGAGGGTGGCCCTACAATCGGCTAGTCAGTGGTCAGGCAAGTCGTCGAAATAGGCGTGGAGTGTGGACTGGTTTCTCCGCATCTATCAGTGCATGGTTCAAGGAACCAATCTGCCTCTCCTAAGTCAGGGCCGCACGAGACCGAGAGCGAGTTCGAGGTCGAGTGTCCAGTTTGGTTTGCAGGCATCAGTAGATTGCTCTTGAGTTCCTGATCCGAATTTTCTGTGAGCACCTCGGTCCCAGGTCCGTCAGAGCCCCTTCGACGGCCGATGCGTGCGGCTGCTGCCCAAATTGTTAGTCTACACGGCCTTCTTGGTGGTGAATAACAAACTCAGCTCTAGGTATCCGTGGACTGAGTGTGGGCTTTCCTGTGGCTTGAGCCATCCTCTGGTCAACCATGACGCCAGTGAAATCCTTGGCTCGCCCTAGGGGTATCTAGGGCTGAACAGGGTGGTCGCTCGACCAGCGGCCTGTAATTACCTCCGGTCGACCGTGACCACGGCGACTTTGGTCAAAGAGTCCAGTCCGCGACAGCTGTTCGATCCGATCGGTCGGTGAGTCAAATTCAGTCGTGGTCGTGTGCTGAACCGTCTTGTGTATCTTTGTGGTTCACTGATCGTAAGGAGACGCCTCCTAAACCCAGCAAGAGTCATCACATGTGTAATTGGCATGGACTAGGCATGTACTTTGCCCTCTGGCCTATAAGTGCACTGGTTCAGGGAACCAGTCCGCCTCTCCTAAGTCAGGGCCAGCACGAGAGCGAGAGCGAGGTCGAGGTCGAGTGACTGGTCTGATTGCAGGCATCGGTAGAGAACTCGTCTTGAGTTCCCGGTCTGAACTTGCTCTGTGAGCACTTCGGGCTCAAGTCTGTCAGAACCCCTTCGACGGCCGGCACGTGCGGCTGCTCCCCGAATTGTGAGGAAGAAAGCCGCAGGCATGGTGAAAAGATCGGGGTCCTTCCGACCGGAGATATGGTTTGTGAAGAAGGGGGAAAACAATCGTGGCCCCCGTCGAATAGCCCTACTCCCTCCAAGGAGAGCACGAGCAAGGAAAGCGCCACACTGAAACTCGATCGATCGAAGAAATCGTGGACGGATCGCGTGTGATCGACAGATGATGAATTTGATTCCCGCCGTGTGATGATTCGTGCATTTAGTGCAAGGCAGTGTCGGAATAATTGCTGAAGAAGAGAATCCGAGAAGTGTGAAGAATGTAGAGCTGGAATGAGCTTCTGAAACCAATCTAGATGCTAGGTTGCTTGCATGTGGTGCCTTGTGGACGCATGCAATTCCATTGATGTACATTCCAGGAATCTACATCACTGCCACGCACAGAAGAGAGACAGTTCAAAAAAGCATCTTTGATACTACTGTACGTCCTGTTACCTTGTCTACCGTGTAGCGGTAGATATGCGAGACCTGGCGTAAGTAAATGTAAACGGATGGACAGTATTAGGCGGTGATGGCTCCGTGAGCTTTGGCGAACTTGGCTGATGTCTCTCGGCATTGCATATTGCTATTTACATGCAAACAGAGGGCGCGGCAATGCGCGTTTCCTACATCCATTTATAGACTATGTAGACCTCTGGACTATGTGGACTTTTCGTAGACCATGTAGACGCGCGTTAGGCATACAATGCGGTACGCATGTATCAACGCACGTTTAGGAACATTTGGGTGCACTCGGGGTTTTCTTCATTTTAATCGATCTAGGCAATGGCCCTTTGAAGCAAGAGATCTCGTCACAACATTGTATTTTCTCGTCACTCATCTCATCTTCGATCGTGGTCATTTCTAGTCCCCCTCGTCTCGATGTGCTGGTAACGGGCAGTGCCTTGATGGTGCACAGTACCCAGGTGACCATGATATTCGAAGCAGAAGTAGTACTGTGTTCGTGCCAGCGGGAACCGAAATGGGAAGACCACTGTATGCGGACTATGTTCTTCGAGTAGGTCGGCATGTGCTGATGGATTAACGAGGACATCGGGCGGACACTGGCGTCCGCTCGTTGTCACATGAACTTTGGCCAATTCGTGCAGCCTCGCCACGAATATTCGCATATTCATGGTGAAGTAGGGCTTGACAAGTATGAGACCAAATTGGCTGAAATTGGCGGCTGAAAAGCACGAGGACAAGGAAAGGAAAGCCAGCTTAGTCTACTCTGCTGATGGCTCGGACTGTGTCCACCCGGACACCCACTAAATCTCCGTGTCTCCACCCATAACGAATATGCAAGAATAAGAGAATACGGACCGGACGGACTGGCAACATCCTGATTTTCGTGCTGGAGACGGACGAAGTTGGGTGAAGCAAGTAAAAGAAAGGATGCTTCAGGATTCATAAAGACAACAATTGTGACTTCCTGAAGCAGCCGCGCACTAATATTCGCCACGACACTTGGTGATGTAGAACAGCAACAGCAGGTGCTTAGGTGCAGAGTCGTTTGGCGTCTGTTTTTGTGATCTTCTCAATAAACAAGATGACAGGACGGGTCCCGGTCAATATTGTGCTATTTGGCAATTCATTATTCCATTCATGCGCAGTTGTCAGAAAGGGCAGAATGGAGACAATGTTGTCGTTTATGAGAGCTCTCCACAAACTACTGTACACCAAAGCAGAGGAAATTAAAAAGTTTTGCCAGATCGCTACTTACTTTGTTGACCAGTACTATTTTTTGGGTGTCCAAAAAAATCAGGCGCCCAGAATATGCGCCACCAGAAGCAAGAAAAAACCAGAATAATGGTACTCTCTTAGCGCAATTGTCAATATATCATCAGTCACCTGGCAAACTGAGCAGCCCGTCGAATTCGTAGATCGAGGCTAATTTTGTGCGTGTGATGGAAATCTTTGCTCAGCCAATTGATCAGTGCAGTATTTTTCCACCACATCGACTGATCAGTGGCTTATCTTTCCGCTTCGTCTTAGAAAAAGGGGGTTCCAAGAGTCTGCTTGAGGCGAAAATAAATTTTATTTACCAAACATGCATGGTGTGCATATTTCCCTCTAATCAATCCAATCAGCTTTCAGGTTTAAGTTGTAAGCTTGCCGCTCTTTACCTGAGCATCAACTGTTTATTGCACATTATCCGCTTAGATTACCGTAGGTCATCAGTGTGCGCGGGCGTCTCAAGGCGCGAAAGAGCTTCCGGTGTCCCGGGGCTGCCTTCAAGCTCAAGTCCTCCCGACTGCGTTGTGTTGGGCGCCAGTCCCTCCCTCGACTATGCCGGCAATCATACGCTATGCTTCCTACATTGCCCAATTAGGCTAGCTTGTAGGCTATCTGAGATGGCTTCGGCGGCGGGTAGTTCGCAACGATCTTTTCCAGTCAGCAAATTGCTCATTTCGGAACGTCTAAAGAAACGTCAGCTTGTCCGGACTGATGCGGATAGTCGACAGCCCCTGGTTAGTGCATTCACACGACCTTTGGATGAGACTGATCGTTTGCCACGAAAACTACGAGTTCATTTGCACAGCGTCGTATTTGCAGTGTTATCGGCAATAGCGTACGTATTCGATTTCGGGAGTGACGTCTTCGTTGGGTTAACGCTGTTGACGAAATGTCGGGTAGTGGAAGGTATTCTCGTTTTGGTTTTCGCCCTCCTGCCATCTATAGTTATAAACATATTGGGCTTCTTGTGGGTGGTGGAAGACTTGAAAAGCCGACCTCAAAACGCAATAACGAATCGATTCATGAAACCCGTTTGGATATGCGGCATTTTAACACAAACAGTTCCTGCTGTATATTCGATCGAATCAGCCTTCTATTATTGCAAATTTCGGCAGCTTCTGGCGGCCAACAATGGTGTCGTCGACGCAAGTATTTTGGAACTGTACTACTGGATTATGGAAAGTGATCGTGATTCAACCCTATTACGCGTCTTCATCTCCTTTCTGGAATCGGCGCCGCAATTGCTGATACAGGCGTATGTATTGTGCAAACACATCTTCATCGATAAGAATGCCTCGAATTCTTTATTTGGTACGTAGCAAGCGGGTGTTTTTGAGGTTGAAGCATGTCTTGGACTTTTGCTAATGTTAAGTGTGGCTTATGAACTGTGTGGAGTATTCATCATTTCTCGGGTACCTCATTCCCACTTCTCGTAAAAGAACTGCCTCATGGAAGAAATTTTAGACTCCCAATCAGATTTTGAGGTCTTCCCAGCTTTTAGGGTGGATGGCAACGCTCGAGACTCCGCTGCTCGTAGTCTCTGCAGTAAAGTTCCATTGTATCGTGAACTATAGATGCCTTTTTGAATTCGGGAAATCGGAGTCCTCAAGTATCTTTTACATCCTATGCTTTAAATGGAGGGGGATGGAAATAAATTTGGAAGCAGACTCGCATGGCCATCTTAGCGGTTAGTTTGTAATTTTTCAGTTCTGCCGTTTCCAGTATGTTTATTTGCATGATTGTTTCTCTCAATGCACAGCATGGGTACATTACATTTCGATGGCGTCGTCGTTATTCGGATTGTCGTGGTCGTTAATGAGTCAGCATCGATGTCTACGCTACGTCAGGTATAGCACAGTGTTTTTTGGGGATTAGTGTCTTTGAAAGCGTGTCAGTTATGCAACTATGTTTCAGACAAGACAAAGAGAATCTCGGCATTGGGCAGTGCGTTCTAATCTTTCTTTGGCGCACGCTAACATTGGTCGGACGTTTCATCGCTTTAATTTTATTTACCCTCACGTTCACATATTGGCTAGCAGTGCTGTTGACGGCGCACTATCTCCTGATTCTGATCTTATTATGCTGCTGGGAGCAACCGAAATTGTCCGAAAGTATCGTGCAACAAATCTTGCTCATATTCAGTGTCGCTTGGGTTCATATATTTTGCCCGTGGAATGTGGAAGAAGGTCGTACACGGTATCGTTACATTTGGCGATACGGTTTGGAATGGTTGGAGTTCATTGTGGTCGTCTTGTGTTTGTATTTGGTTCCGGGCCGGAGCGTATCTCCTGACAAATCCATATTTATTATTACGGCTTCGGTTTTCTACGTCGTCGGCTTGTCTATCATGTGCATATACTATGCGTGTTGTCACCCGAATGCCACGCTTGGACGTCGGCGTTATCCGCCTCTGGTCGTTGTCTACACGCCTCCTGAGAAAGTATCAGCGATATTGCCTATCGACGATCCCACTGTCGCACCCGCGCCAGGGCAGCCAGTGCCACCTGCAGCAGTCATTCGACGTCGAGATGTTCACGAAAGTTCTGACGACGTTGGCTGTTGTGGTTCTGTTCGACGTAGTGATGGTGACGCAGGAGGCGCTTCGATGAAGAGCACTGGCAGTGGTGGCGAATCGATCATACGTGCGGGTGGTGGCGGTGGTTCTGATCGTGAGAGAAGTGCTAGCGGTGGAGCCCCCAATTCGGGTTGCGATGACAGCGGAGACCGACGGGAAGATGATCGCGGGAGAACGAATTAATGTCTGGTAAGTTTGGATCTGAGCTTTTGGTATTTCTTTTTGTGCCATTCTTGTGCAATTTGCTTGTTTGAGCTGTTCATTTTTCAAATCACAAAGTACATGACAGGTTTTTCTTTATTTTTTTGTAAGTACGAGTTTTTTTTTTGTATATTCATCGCATCTACGCAATATTTGTAATCTACAGTAATCTCGTACGGTGAATCTGTTTTTGATTGGATGCAATTGTCGTGAGATGTTGCAACCCAAAGGACCAAATTACGAGGTACCCCTGTCTAGGACAACATGTTTGAGCGAGTGCGCTTTTGCATTTTTAGGCGATATTAGTGGAGTGTATTGATTGGACTGGTGTGGCTTTCACTGATGAAGTGGTGCTATGTGGGTGTAGTGGATAGGTTCCTTGAGATTGCTAGCTAGGGCAGATGCTGATAAATAGTTAATGATTTTGATAGAGTTTGTTTTCAGCTTCGTTTTATCATGTGCTAGGTAAATGGCGCGTGGCACAATCGATCTGCCGGGCGGCTTCTTCTAGCATTTATGAGCCGCTGGGTAAAGTGGTGACACGAAAGCAGCTGAATCGTAAATTGCAAGGCTGGCCCTGTCATTTAGGAAGCTTTATTCTCCATTGCCCAAGGCACGAGTCTTGAAAGAGGGCATTTGAAAAGAATAGTTCCGAATGGGGCATCTGCTACAGCACACAGCCATCACTGACCGTTATCGTTTTCTGCCCGTGGCCGGACAGCACAGACCACTGACGCAAGTCAATTGGAATCCGAAGAAAGAACCGCACTGGTTGCCCGGAAAGCACTCACCGAAAGCGTCCAGCGCCGAGCAGCCGACTGAAAATGGAGAAGGTGTCGTATCGATTTCACAGTCACTCCCGTGAGACTCACCGGTGCCGGGGATAGTGGCCACTGTCGTCGTGGTCGTCATGCTAGTGCTCAATGCACAGCACACCGAGCTGGCCCAGCAGACCGAATTGGCCGGGCAGGCGGTGCTCCCCTGGCACGAGCCCGTCTGCACATAGCCGCCCACTGCTGTAAACCAATTAACACAATTAGCACAGCACCCGCGCACAACACGACTCACCTGGACACGAGGGAGCGTATACTAAGCCACACCCAGAGCACCATTTGCCAGACGCGTCCACTGCTTGAGGGGCCGCGCGGCAGCCGAGTACCAACAGAGCCAGCACAGCCACCAACATCCTCCCCTACTGACCGACCTGTGCAGCTGCTCACATTTATACCGGCCACAGGAGTGCTCTATTCCTGACCACCGTAACTATTTCGGACACTCTCGAGTGCCCTCCACTTCTCGAGTAGCTGGCTGAAGTCCCCGCCTTTTATCCGGAATTCCGGATTTATTTTAGGACTACACTGATTGAAATTAGTTCCAGCTCTAAGCTAGCAAAGTAATTGGATCAGCTGGGGCCAATTCAATGCACACCTGTCCCTACGCTCTAAACTTCGCTCGCGCTTCGACTAATAAGCCCTCGACGACTCTCCCACCTGAAAACATGGTTTCCGCAGCAACCTCCCCTTCAGCCCTACAGTATAGTGTTCAATGATTATTTTCTCAAACTGATCAAGAATTAACAAGAAATCTAATCAAGCACTTGCATTATTCTTCTGACGAGCAAGATTCTTCGCAGCTTTGTTCTTCTGTCTTTGTTTAATTCGTTTTCGTCTCTTCGCTTCCGGCATAGCTGATTCGATTCTCCGCTTCAATTTTTCAACCACTGCCGTCGTAGCTTCCCGTTTTCCACCATCGCCTCCCGCCTCTTCCTCGTTCCCATCCTCACGCTTGTCTGCAGTATCCCGCTTTCGTTTTTTCCTTGTATCAGTTTCAAAAATTTCATCGGTCGGATCGGTTTTGAACGTTTGCTTTTCTTGTTCTCGCTCAGCTGACAGGGCCGCCTTGGCTTGAACCCGATTGATGTATTTGCCAGCCGAAGCTAAACGCATCTGACGACGTAGCAGATTCGGGCTTTGATAATTCGCGTTTTCGTACAAAACGGGACCGCCAAAACTGCCATCAAAGATCTTGATCGGTTCCAAGACCATTCGAGGACCTATAAAGAAAATGAGCATGAAACGAATCTTGACCACATTTACTCCGCGTGCAGTGCAGTTAGAAGAACAGCCCATCGCTTTTATGTCCTAATCTGGGATGAGAATCTCCCATGGGCTTCCATAAACGTATGAACCTAAATGTCCTAACAGTCCCTGTAAGCCCCGGTTACAGCTTCCATATACTATGATGGTTGCATTCGATACTTTTCCTTCAAATAAGCTAAAACCGCAAGGCACTGCTGGAATGTAAATGCAGTCATATCAAGGCTAATGGTCAGAATCCCAGCGATTTAAAAGAGCATTGCGTTTCAATGTTCCCAAGTGAGAGATGCCAGGTTCAACCAGAGAATTTACCGATTTCTTCCAATTTCCAAGTCGACTCGTCTAAAATTTGATAGTTTCTGAACCATATTCGACCGTCCTCGATCGAAAACGTTATCACGTGATCAAAAAATGGTTGGCTTCTGGGGTGAAAAGCAGGAGTACCAAAAGTTTGAATGAATAGTTCTTTGAGCAACGCCAAATGCGGCTCCTCGTCGAATATTCGATCGAAGGACAAGATTGGTCGCGATCCTTTGAGGCAGTTGCCAGTCATTTTCAATTCGCCCATTGTATGCACATTTTGAACGAGAAACTTCGCTGATGGGCCTCTGAAACAAGATACGTAGACGTAATAATAATAATGCCGTCAATAAATGTTGAGTGTTGGGCCTGTGCAGTACGTCATAAGCGAGAAGGGTCGCTCCTAAGGAATCGCCCATTAAAACAAACACCATGTCCAACCACACCATACCATAAAGGGGAGGGTTTGACTCCCGCCTCGGTACAAAATGATTGTCAAGTAGGTGTTCCTTAGCCCTCGAGTGCGCTGTACAGTGCTTGACTATGGATAAAATATGACATGAAATGTCAAACCACGGGCCATAACACAACCTCAGGATCCGAACATGATAGATAGATCTTATCTTCCTGAAACAATGCATGAACTCGACAAATGACAGCACTTACTCACTTCAGGCACAAGAAAATGGCATAGCAGCAGCTGACAATGACTTACCCGCTGATATTTGAAACCCATAAATACAGATCGCTGCGTTTTCGGTTTTCGAAATACACGCATTTGCTGCAATTCTCCATTTCGCAAATTTCGTTGATGACGGCCGTTTTCTCCCGTTTATCAAATTTTGAATCACCTTTAGAATGAGGCATCAACGATCTGAGATCCGACATCAAATGCCGATCACGAAACGAAGCTCCGCGAGAACAAAATACGAGGACCCGCTCACGATTCCGCCATTTCGGTTTCAAAATCTTCTTCGGGGAGTCAACGACTGGAATAGGGCCTAGTTCATCCGTTAATGAAGTTGACATCTTTTCGATTATATAGAAAAAAATCAATTCAAATTTGAAAGAAAGATAGATACTTGGCGTTTTCGAATAAGAAACCGATTTGTTGTCGGAAGGTCGAAAATCGAGAAATGTCGGAACGCACAGATGATTCGCAGGTTAGGTAATACTCTTTCCAATATACCGCGAAAATTTAAATTTTTAAGTAACTGACCGTACCCGTCGCTTCGCCTATATCTGGATAAGGAGAGCTAGTTGACTGCTCGCATATGCAGACTGTAGCGAGTGTTTTGCTGTATTAAGTAACGAGTAAAAATATGAACAATGCATGTGCATTTTCTGCTATTTATGCACGGCACTGTACAGTGCCATCAATATGTGCCCCCCTCCGATCAGTTTGGATCAATGTGATCGGGTGTGCGGTCGATTATTGGTGCGTGAGGTCAGTCTCGGTTGTACTAGTCAACTAGTGAATCCTTGATCAAGATGCCGACGAGTTCGGAGTCGTTGAAGTCGGAGGGTGCCCAATCGGCTGCCTCGGATAATCGTGGTCGACCTTCGATGGGGGATAAGTGCTTCAAGTGCGGCAAACCGTTGGAAGACAAGTCGAAGCTGGCGTACGGCAAGTTGTACCACTTTGATTGTTTCACTTGCACGAGCTGCTCAGAGAAAATGATGAAGTACGTCGTGCACGATGGAAAGCCGTATTGTCTGCTGTGCAATCATACTATGCTCGAGCCAGCGTGCTCCGAGTGTGGCAGCTGGTTGTTCGGAAGGTAAGGTGGGTGATCAGCTCATGAAATATTGTTATCCAGATAGGGAAAGGGAGCTGAACCAGTTACATTGCAGGAAGAGCGAGAACAAGCCGCCCGTCTACGCTCTCGGTCATTTATATCATTCGCGTTGCTTTCAATGCACCACGTGCGAGAAGAGGATTCTCGGCAAGGTACTAAAGGTGCTGCTTTGGTGACATGGTCCCTTCCATAGTTCCCTATGCTTAGACTTGGCAGGTCAAAGTGGAGGGAAGAGCTTGTTTCTGTTTCAGTTTTTCATATCCGACTTGGAGAAGATCTACTGCCCCGCTCATCCGCCCGAAGGCACTCCTGAGGACCTGAAGGCCTTGTGCAACACGCCGACCCCGCCTGACCCCAACGAGTACGCGTTTGACGATGAACCGAATGTGGTCACGTCGCTCGACGAGTCGGAGTAGGGATTCCGGTGAAAGGAAATGAAACCATGCAAGTCATGGCCAAGCTGGTCGCCAAATGAGTTCGCGTTTGAATGCGTATCTCTGAATACGATTCGTAAATATCGACTCAAACATAAACCACCCTTTGCAACCTGTCGATCCCAGTAGAAACGATCCATCATCTCCAACACCGCAAATAATCGATAAAAACATCCCAGGGCAATTATTCCTTCAAACTGTCCGAGAGGGGGAATTAAAATTAAAATTTTGGCATGAAGAAGAGACAATTTCACTCTCAAATTCAGCTCAAACACTGTTGCAGAACATAGAATTTAATCAATGCTCATGTTTCCGCGTTTTATCTTCTTCCTAAAACATCATGGCAGGGTGTCAGTGGGGTGGGCCTTTGCAGTATGTGTCCCATACTACCCAAGGAAAATATTTGAGGGGGAAACCAACCAAGTCTAGGTGGGGAACTATAAGTATTGACAGTGCCTTGCATGCATATCCTTGACGCTTAGTACTAGCATCTGCCGCCGCGCCTGGTCTTTGTTTGGTCCGCGTCGAGTGAGTCTAACTGTATGCAGGGTCATGAGTCGTTGGTGGGGCCGTCTCGACAGCACGCCCACGACTGTTCCGAAAGACAACTAAACAAGCCCATCGGACTGAATTATGCATGTAAGCTGTAGCAACACAGGCCTTGGTTGCGCAGCTCATCATTGTTGGTCTACCAGATGGACGCCAAGGCGGTATTGATGAGTGTTCGATACCTGCTCCAACCGGAGACACTTCGTCCGCCTTGGCTGACCCGCGGCGTGGCTTGCGTAAATTACTCGATACGTCAAGCTTGTCTTCGCGGAAATGCTCTAATGAATTGAATTTTTCAAAGCCAAATGTTCCAGTGGGTGTTCTAAGAAAGGAAATGTACGTGCTACACTTAGCAAAGTCATTTTCACGTTGCTAGGATCGCATGCTGGCTCGTTTCCGAATAGCGCTGGTGGGACGTGGAAAACAGTCCAAATGCCTATAAAAGCGCCACCGAGAAAATTAGGTGTCATATACTGCTACTCTGACTTTGTACAGTAGATGCTGCAGAACGTGGCTACGACATAATTTTCCTGACTCCTAAAGCCGTTTGATAAATATGGGCCAGAGACAATCAAGTTTGAAACCGACACAATTGAACGATCTTCGCCACCAAACCCATTTCAGTGATTCCGAACTGATCGAGTTCCACAAAGAGTTCATCAAATCCAATCCCACTGGTCGTATTACCAAGGAAGAAATGATAAAGTGAGACTGGAATGAGAAAGCGACACCAAGTGACCAAAGACGAGATTGATCACTTTCAGACAATACCGCAACCTGTTTCCAGATGGCGACCCCAGGGCGTTCACTGATCAGCTTTTCAGAATTTACGATGCAAATGAGGATGGATTAATCGATTTCAGAGGTCGCGCCAAGTGTTTTTTCCTGCTTTACGAGTACTTACATGAGGGTGCTTTTCAGAATTTATTTGCGGCATCGGTTTGTTAACTCATGGCAGCCCGGAACAGAAACTTCGAGCTGCATTTCGAATGTGCGATTTGGATAACAATGGATGTATTTCGAAATGGGAGTTGGAGAGTGTTATCGCGGTAAGCGCGGGGGAGAGAGGTTGGGGCAATCCGAGGTCATTATGCATGCTAGTCAGAGACATTTGTTCCATGACCCTACTGTATAGTCTCATGATTCGTCAAGTTCATTGGTGGACCTGGCCAGATTGTTAGGCCAGACTGGGGGTTTTGTCACGGCGCAGGAGCTGACTCATCTGGTCGCTATACGAGCCAGAAGTTGCTCCGCTAATAGCAGATGTACAGCGCTTGTATATCTGCCGTTAGCAGAAATTCGTGATAAATTTAAGCACGACGCACATATCTGCGCAATTTGGGTTCGTACTATGCATAAAATATAACGTGCTCATCTATTATATGTCTCAGATTATCTCAGTTTGAGTCTATGCATCATAATCGTTTTATCACTTATCTTCAGGCTATTTACACCACAATTGCTCCATTACGCAACAATGTTAGTGATAGCAAAGCAGCGGCTGCAGTGGCTTCCAACATATTTGATAGCTTAGATAAGAACCACGACGACAAAATCACGTATGTACTGTAGTGACCTAAAGTCTTTAGTTCCCTATAGCCAATATTACTTTCTAGATTCGAAGAATTCGTTGCTGGTACGAAGGCTAGCTCTGATATCCTGCACCTGCTCGAAACCATGTCTGCTTGATGTGACCAGTGAAGTACTGTGTGCGGATGTTAATGTCAGTGCACCATGTTCCCTTCGACACTATATTTGGCACACGGCTCTCGTGATACCCTCCAGATCTGCAGGAATGTACTCTGTGTTTGCTGATAGCAAGCCTCAATGCTATCGAGTTCAAGAAGTCGAGTAACCCCTGTTTGCCTGCAAACCGTACAGTACAGACCGCGCTGTTTTTCTCCCGACATCGATGTTAGGACCCAGCGACCGGAAATGGTATTCTAAATTTCAACTTTTGCTGTAGTGGGGATTTAGCCAGTTGCGCCGCACGGCGCCGTGTCTTATTTGCGCCATTCCCATATCCGCTGTGCCGCATTTGCGCTGTTCCCAATTGCGACATTGCTCATTTGCGCTGGATCCCACATGTGCCATTCCCGAATGCGCCTACGCTTACCATACAGTTGGTCCTTGCTATTAAAAATTGGGCCTTGTCTTCGAACAAACTTGCAAAAAAATGTCAAACGAAAACCCCTGATGCAACTGAAACTAGAAAGACATACAGTAGGACATAGGATCTGATGTGCAACAATGAAGGCGGCCAAGGTGGTTCAGCATTCGCTCCAGCCATATTGCTTGGGAGGCTGGACTCGTCCTGGGTTCGATTCCCACTGAAGGAGCTCAGTCTGCGACCCGGCTAAGTTGTAGATAAAATCGCTGACCTTGCACGCCAGGCCATGGGTGACACGCAGTGCCGTCGAGGTGCTCCAAGTGGAGAGATGGGAGCTAAACGAGGGAAAATTTCAGCTATCGAGAACCAACAGCGTTCAAAGCCCACCCGCCATCGTCCGAGGAATTCCTTGTCCAGCCCAGGATGCTCTTGCCCCTCTGCTATCAGGTTTATCACCTGCCAATCCAGTTTCAAGTAGGTTCGCCGAAATTGCGCTAATGGAAATAGCGCAAGTGAGAACGGCGGAACTGGGTGATGGCGCAGTCGGGAAATGGCGCAATTGGGATCGGCGCCATTGAAACAGCGCAATTGTGATAAGCGCAACTGTGAACGGCGCAATTGGCCTACCCCCGAAGCCAGTGAAAGAAGGAGGAGTGCCGGGTGCCATGGTTCATTTTGTCGTGCTATGTGTAACCAGCGTACCGAGGCGGCGGGAGATGGTCGACACCGAAGTCTAAACTCCGACTCTAGGTAGGCAAGGAAAGTCTCGCGACTACACCTGCCCAAGAAACATCAACCCGAGAGGTTGACGTCTCTCAGCCGTGTCCCAGGGGAGCGTATCGATTACTCCCGACCGACAGGAATGCTGGTTGCACATGCCTCAGCATGGTTCGTTGTCCTTGGACCATGCGAGAAAATTCGCTGTGGCTCGGCTGCCCAAACATTGGCAAAATGGATGCACGTTTGGATTCGATATGTGCCAAGCAACCAAGTGGCAAAGGTATTGCTTGCATCAAAACCTTCTGTTCTGGTCTATAACGTAGAGCTTACTTGGCAGCGTGTAAATTATCCCTTCTACAATACTGTCTTCCACCGCCTCTTGTCAGGCCCCGCACATGAGGCGGAAAATCAGGGCGGGGAGTCGTCACATCACCGTTTCATCAGCATCATACGGTTATTGCTTCGCCGATCTGGCGCTGGCAGGGCTTGCCAGGTTTTTTCGAAAGTTCTTCAGCATTTGTCGGTCAGGTGGGACAATCGGTGATGGTGATACGCAATCACTCGAATGATGGCGCTTAGGACTCCTGGCGGTTAGAGCATGGTCACCAGATCAAGGAGGAGGTGGAGACGGGCATCGGGCCCCTTGCCCGCAGGCTAAGGCCAAAAAGGGGTTCCTGAAGTTAGAAAAGCGGTTTTTTTTTAAAATTATGGTTTTGTCATCGCTGTGACTTCAGCTCCAATATCTTACACATCCTATTCTTTCATCGTGTTTCAAAATTATTTGGCCTCTGCCCGCTTGAGCGATGTTCACTTTGCGTACAGCTAGCCAGCAGTCACCATAAGCGAGACTGCGTGGGGACCAGTCGGGTAGCTTCCTTCTGTGTTTCTTGTCAATTAGCGCCTCGGCACGAGATCAGACACCAGCTTCCTCGCTCAATGGCGCGCGGCCTCTGAACCTTGTGATTTACAAACTGATCTCCCCCCACTGGGGATGGAGCCTGGACGAGCTCAGCCGCTCGCTAGAACGAACGCTAATCGACCGCATAAATCGCTAGTGTTCCAGCCCAGCGCGTTACAGGGGCACGCAGGTTAGGCTGATACGATTTCGTAAAGATCCAGGGCGTACGCTCCTGTAGAAGCCTACTTGTTATTAGACGACATGTACACCCCAATTATAGACACTTTTGTCAGTGATAAAATAAAGTACGAAGGAAATAGATATAAAAATCAAGCGTGGGCACAAAATGGATCATACGATTTAGGCACTCCTCACACAGTGGGAGCCTATCTCCACCTCATCCTTGATCCGTCGACAATGCTCCAAGCGCCAAGAACTCTAATCGCTAAACGCCGTCACACAGTAGAGTAATTGTGCCCAAGGAACGGGCAGTCCTACTATCCCACTGCTTGTGAATTCACTGAGTCATCGCAATTGTCGAGCAACTATTTCTCGTGGCATTTTGCTGAACTGAAAAAAGGTTCCAATTTATTGATTTAGCAGCTCATTTTTGTGACAAGCAAGTTGCAATTCATTCTCTGTGCAACAGAGTCACCACGCGTTAATAGACGGGGCGTAGTTCCCCAGCGGAGCGACGGGGGTAGCATGGTACACATGCAAGCAATTCGCGCGAAATAAAACGCTATAAACAATTTTGAAATTCCCGCGCTTTTTTTCTCTTGTTCAGAAGTGCTCGCTCTCGGAAAAGAGAAAACTACAACTTTCGTTTTTCGATTTTTGGTTTTGGGTCATCTGTACAATTTTTATGTGCCTGCACATCGGCATTAATTTGGCTTACCTCCGGGTTCATAGATCATCTCCAGTCCATTTCCTGACTTTTTACGATCACTTTTTTGTACTCTGGATTGTTGCATTATGAGTGCCTTCGGTTGGCAACAAGGTCCTCGAGATTCTCGTTTGGAAAGGTGAGTAGGCTATGCAATCAGTACTTATCGGTCAGTTGGATAAAGATATGTACTTAATTTCCTGTTCATATATGGATTGAGCGGCTGTACGTAAAATGGGTCGAGGAGGCTATGCTTTTGGGAGGATCTTTCTCATGTAGCTATACAGTGCCGGCGCTTTTGCTGTTTTGGTCCCCAGGCTTAGGCTGGTGTAGGCCTAATACCAGCCTAAGCGTAAGCGTAAGTTTAAGCCTAATATCAGCCTAAGCTAACTTGTGTTGGGGACCAAACATCAAAAGTGCCACAGTGGCTACTGTACATGGCTGCCTAGCGATTTTTGAAGCCTCTTTCTGCAACTGGCATTGGTCCACACATGCAAATTTCCCCCTTTTTCTGATTCTGTATTTTTATAACTCCGTTTTAGGGAACTGTTTGGCGGCGTAAACACGGGCATAAATTTTGATAAATACGACGATATTCCGATCGAAGTGAAAGGGAACAATGTCCCTCCATCGATTAACAAGGTACCTTTTTTTTATGCGTTCGATTAGTTGGGGCTGTTCTAGCTGGTATATGGCTGGTATGGCTTCTGTTTGCCTCGTCATTTCAGTTCACGGACATTCGCCTTCACCCGTGGCTATTGGACAACATTGCGATGAGCGGATACACGAAGCCGACGCCGATACAAAAATGTGCTTTACCGTCTGCGATAAATGGACGAGACCTGATGGCTTGCGCTCAGACTGGTATGCGGGTGTTTTTAGGCGGGGCTGCCCTCCATCTAGTCGAGACCCGTGCAGTGGAATACACCACAACTGTTACATGGGCTTGGCGGGTTTGACTATGGCTGGCCCAGTATGCTTTGATGCTAGCCCCTCCGGCTCGTCCCTGGCGGGATGTTTTTTCCTGAAAAAAATCTTCTTTAAAGGCTCGGGAAAAACGGCCGCATTCCTGTTCCCGATAATCAACGAGATTTTATGGCGTGGCGCCCAAGCGGTGAAACTGAGGGAAGTGCGCTACGGTCGCACTTGTCAGTTTCCAGCGGCCCTGATCATGGCCCCCACTCGAGAGCTGTCGATGCAAATTTATCAAGAGGCCTGCAAGTTTACGTACCGGTTGCCCATTCAAGTGGCCGTTCTGTACGGCGGACAAGAGAATCGAAGAGCCCAAGTGGATACGTTAAGAGTAAGTGCACGCTAACGATAACATTCTTGAACTCGTTCAGTCTCTTATCGAATTTAGGCCATGCGTGCGTGCTCGCTGCTGGTGGCGACCCCTGGTCGTCTTATGGACATTATGGAGAATGGCAACGTGGAATTGAGCAACTGTCGATATTTGGTTTTGGACGAGGCGGATCGAATGTTAGACATGGGTTTCGAGCCTCAGATTCGCAAAATTGTTGACCAAAGCACGATGCCAAAAGCGGGCCAACGCCGTACAATGATGTTCAGCGCGACTTTTCCCGCCACTATTCAGGTGCGTGATCCAATGTTGGTCTATGGAGGCCGTCATTTTTCTCGGTCTGTTTCAGCAATTGGCTCGAGACTTCTTGGTCCGTGACTACGTGTTCCTGGCCGTTGGTCGGGTTGGCAGCACGTCGGAGAATATAATCCAGAAGGTGGAATGGGTGCATGACGGTCAAAAGAGGGTCCGAGTGATGGACCTGTTGGATCAAAATGGTAAGACGGCCTTGGATTTCGAGCGATATTCGTGCAGTGATTTTTGCTCGTTGCAGGTCGGAACGGGTTGACTTTGATTTTCACGGAAACGAAGCGTGCTGCCGCCGAACTGACGAGGTATCTCTTCATGCAAGCGTACGATACGATTGCTATTCACGGCGATATGACTCAAGCCGAGCGTGAGCGTAATCTAAACGATTTTCGAAGCGGCCGAAAACCAATTTTGGTCGCCACTAACGTAAGTTTGTCCCTGAGTCTCTAAGATTTGAGCCACACACCGCGCTCAGTTCTAGGTCGCTGCTCGCGGGCTAGACATTCCTAACGTCACCCACGTTATCAATTACGACTTGCCCGGAGATATCGACGACTACGTGCACCGGATTGGTCGTACTGGTCGCGTCGGCAATATCGGTGAGTTGTTGAACCAGGCAAAACTGCTCATAATGTCATCTCTTTTAGGGATGGCCACTTCGTTCTTCAACGACAAAAACTCCAATATTGCTCGTCCACTGGCCAAACTGATTCAAGAAGCAAAACAGGAAGTGCCCAGCTTTCTTTTCACCGCTTCGGCTGGAGGTTCATCGATGCCTCGTAATCGAAGTTTCGGTTCTTTCGGAGCATCTAGCAGTTCTCGAGGCTATGGATCGTCGTTGAGTCGTCCATCCAGTTTTGCTTGCAGCGGTGGCTCGAATGGTGGCGTGAGGGAAATCACTGGGAAGTATGTTTTTGGCGTTTTCACGCAATGTATGTTGGTAATTGCGGGGATTCCAGAGCATGTTATTTGAAAAACTGGTTCTGTAAAGGGAGGTTCGTTGATAGTCAGGTATTAGTTGACAGGGATGGCAGGAAAAAATGCCCTTTCCTATAAGATTTGTAATTGCTCCTTCTTTCAGGTTAAGTTCGATGTTCAACGGCATGAAATAAAAAGCATGAATGAGGTAAAGGGGGAAGAGCCCTGTGACAGACGGGTTTCCGATGAGTATTTTTTCTATTTGCGTTGTGGGATCATTCTATGACCAACTCTTGTTTTTTCGCTTATTGACTTTGGACTGTACAGTGTAAACTGTGGAGTGGGTTAAGATTTCAAGAAGTGTGCGTTCAGTTTTTTTAATAGCTTATGATAGTAGTTCGGATTGAGGGAATTTATTTCTGGGACGTTCTGAGGGAAATGCTTATCGAGTAAGAGCTGGGTGCGTTGAGTCTACGATCCACGGCATGCTCAACCAGGAAACTGGGAGGCCGCCAGGGGTTGATGGAGTTACTAGGCCGAATGCAGGCCATGACCAGCCGATTGACTCTCACAGCCAGGTTTAGTAAGAATGCTCAACCTCACAGTCTTCCAAATGATGTTGAGGCCTGGCTTAGGTTTCATGAAAATATGCCTCTGACAATGAGCATTGGCAAGCTTTCAGCGATTGTTGAACGTTCAAATATACAGGCTCTGCATCCAACTAAATCGTTTGGAGTTTCGCGAGGCAAACTCATTTAGTCCTCTTCTAGAACCATTTGGTTTGATAAGTCTCCTTTCCCCCTCAAATAGTATCCCAGGGTATAGGATACCTTTGCAGTGCGAGAGTACTGTAAGTTAGAGATGCAATTATTTCGCGGGCTCTCAAGTTCGACCCTTTCTCGGTTCAAGACGAGAATGCCCTCATCGACAAATTTTCTTTTTCTCTGAAATGATCGAGTGCTGTTACAGTCATGGGCCGTCCATAAAGGACGTCCGCACCATTTTTGGATTTGTTGACCCCTTGTGCATGGAACAAAATCAGTGAGGATCACGTTCCGTATTCTAGAAAGGCGAGTTTTAAAAGGCGACTTGCTAACACTGGAGGAGTAGCTACCTGCTGGCCAAAACCACTCCGCAGGTTATCTGTGCAAGAGAATACCACGCTGTGCTGATGGGCTTTGGTTACTCTGTTAACTTTGGCCACCCTTGCTGCACAGGATTGTGTCCTACGAGTATGTGCTGTGGGACAGGCTGACAATGTGATCCAGGGTGAGCCCCTGAGGGTCATACTCTCCAAGGCTCGCTCCCATATTGGTGACAGTAATTCTACACACATGCCTAGCATGGTACACCGTCGCGGAGTGCACGTCCTTGCAGGCGTGAACTCGCGGACGTTCTGCCCCCTACCCTACCCTTGTCCGTTTTGGTTCAAAATCTTAAATAGTACACCACCTGCCCCTCCTGCCTATCAAAAAATCTTGACTGCGGGCGTCCTTTATGGATGGACCCAGTCGGTTTTTTCTTGCAAATTTTAATCCCCTTCGAACAATTTCCCCGCCTCGGACGCGGGGTCGTGGCCTCTGCCTATGCGTCTGCCTCTCACGCTCAGTGCGCACTTACAGGGGAGGGTTCGACTCCCGCCTCGGCACAAAAATATTGTCAATTGTTCCTTAGTGTTCGAGTGCGCTGTCGTGCTTGGCTATGGATAAAGTATGACATATGGCCCATCTGAAATAATTATCTTGGTGCATTATTTGAGTATTTACGGTAGCTGAGGAAAATATAGGAGCGGCGTTTCGAAAATCTATGCTGACTAGCAGTCCCAAAGTGCCATCGACTATGGCCTGAGTGTTGTTTTGGACATTGGCAAGCTGTCCAGACCGTTCTGTTGGTGACCGTTTCGTTTGTCTTCTCTCTGCCCCGTTGAACTGCTTGCGTCTTTCCTTCCTCTTTCAGCCTTCTGGTTTGGGTGATTTTCAAGTGCTGAACATGGATCAGTCATGCATGCAAGCATTCATGCGAATGGTCTGTTTGACCGACGAAGCTTTTGTTCGAGTTTAAAATGGCATGGCTTTCATTATTGTACCGCCCGCTTGACTGATCTATTTAGTCGTTGCTCTGGTTCAGCTCTACTGACTTGGCATGTCATTTGCATGTTCAATGTCCCTAGACCTATTTTCTTCCTCCTTGTTACCGCATTCCCAATTGACAAAAACCTTATTATTGTGTTAGCTCCTCGCCTGAATGCAATGCACGTCCTTACTCAGCAAGACTTGGTAATATACTCCATGTCCCTTTTAGCTACTTCTAGGTTTCCTTGTCGGCCGAGTAGAAGCGAGTGGTTTGCTAAGCTTCTACACATCCCTTTCGACTGGCTTCTGCCTACGCCTTGGCGCCTGGTTCATCCTAATTTAGTCCCTAAACTTTACAATGGGGCTGCGCAGTCATCTCCTAATTTTGGCAATATTTTGCGTCAAAGGATGACTCAGGCATGCAGAAGCCGTATTGTGCCTCCCCGGCGTAATATACGGGCATTCTCGCTGACGTAGTGTTGACTCAGATAAGGCGTGCGAATGTTCGCGTTGGTAATGCCACCGCGAGCAGTCCTTGTGTGGAACTGGTTTTTATATTCATGTGGTCTCGTTTATTTTTCAGAACCTCTTTACCAAAGTTCATTGCACTGTATTCAACTGTGCCGGACAGAACGTTGTTACGCGGGCTTTCTATTCGCAAAGTTGGTCGGCTGATCAGAGGAGGAAGATGGGACATAAAGGCAGTAAACTAACCCCTATCGATGTTGCTGATTTGCATGGGCAAACTCAATTCAGCGAAGCCGATATTCTCCAATATCAACAAGAATTTCAACGAAAGTATCCAAAAGGGCGTTTGACGAAGGAGGAGTTGAAAAAGTAAGGAATCGGCTGACGTGAGAGTAAAAGAGGAGATTTTGTCCGTTGCGACGTGACAGTTTTCGAGCGCAGATGTTCAAGAACCACTGGGAACTGCAGAGGCGCTGAGTCTGGAGAACTGTCAAAAACTGAATACTTTATTTAGGTTATAATGGCACCTCATTTTAATTTTCAGGGAGTACAAGCTGATCTTCCCAGATGGAGACCCTCAACCGTTCGCCAATCAGTTATTTAGTGTTTACGACGCAAATAATGACGGAACAATCGATTTCCGAGGTTAGTCAATTCTGGATGTATCATTGACTCCAGTTTAATCTCTAATGGATTTCAGAATTCATTTGCGGCATCGGCCTGATGTCGCGAGGCAACATGGACCAAAAATTAAGGATCGCCTTCCGCACTTACGATCTAGACAATAATGGATACATTTCACGTTGGGAAATGCAGTCTGTTGTGACGGTAAGGCATTGCTGAAATGTACACAATGCACGATGTTCGAACTGTGATCTTATCGATCTCTGATTGGTCTAACTTGTTTTTAGCAGCTTAAGACTTGAGTGGGCATGGACATACATGTGGGGGCCGCAGTGGTTCACATCAGTTGGTCCCGCATTATTTGAGCTAGAATAACCTGCCTCTGGGTGGCTTACCCGTTACCTAATCATCGAGAGGTGGTGGCCAATCGAGTAGAAAACCAGGAAACCAGGAACTGGTCCTCGAAGTAGTCGGGAAAGTTCCAGCCTTTGCTATCATTCTGGGGGCGCTGTCGCTGGCGTAGGATACCTTTGGTCAGGGTTAGGCGGCAGAGGGAAGCTGCCGTGCGGGCTGGTGATCTCATAACCTCGCTTATCGTCTTATGACTCCTGGCAGGGTTGGAAGTATACTGGGGAAACAAGGAGCCCAGCCCCAAAATGATGGCGGGACACACTGGCTCATTGATAGCTGATTCTAACTGCGTTGAGGCAGTCGAGGTTTCAGCAAAGCAAACAGAAGCAAGATATGTTTGTCCCACTTAATGTTTGACCACATCAGACAGAACCAGTAACTACTACGACACCAGGCAGCCGGCACGACTTCTTTCCTGCTTATCCCGGTTGCATCGTGCCCGCTGCAAAGATCCAGTTTCTCATCCCCAGTTCTGCTTTCATTTTCTCCAGCATGCATTTCCCTTTTAGGCCATTTACAAAACGATCGCTCCCTTGAAGGACAAAAGGGGCGACAATGTTCCTGCGGCTGCGGCCAATGCGATTTTCAAGTCAATGGACAAGAATCGCGATGACAAAGTGACGTTTGAGGAGTTCGTCGAAGGTGTGCATAAGGATCCCGATGTCGTACGCTTACTAGAAGCCATGATGAAGTAGAATTCGCATCTTGGTGACATGACTAAAACTTCGTCATCGTGAATTGCTGTACGTACTGCACTGTGTGTACCTGGTTTATGTGGAGTGCTGGTTTAATTGGGGTGAGCTTGAAGAATAGTTGGCTAGATGAAGTTACTAAAAAGGATGTTTGGTCTACCTACTGTTTTGTGCTGCTAACGCAGAGAACCTCTGGGTATTATGGGTAATGTTGGTCCTGGGTGCCTGTGGTGGGGGCGCTAAGGCGAGAAGGGAACTTGATAATGCAAAAACCTGGGCCATGAAACCTACCGGTACAGCTAGAGACTCGGTGCATGGCCGAGTAATGGGTCAGGCTTCCGCCTTTCAGTGCGTACTTACTAGCGAATATTCGACTCTCGACTGGGTATATCATGCTTTTTCACCCTCTTGTGCGTTAGCTTTTGATGATGTGGTAAAACAGGAGAACAGGAACAGAGGCGTTTTTTTCTCATGTCACACTGTTGTCGAGTTCAAGATTAAAAGGTTAGATTATGAATGCCGTCGAACGAAAACTAATCGTAAGATACATTGAGGTAGAGTACTACAATTCCTCCTCCAAACTGTTTCACTTGGTTCGGTCATACTCATAGGTCACTGGTCCTGCGATGGGTGCGCTTAGGAAAGGGTGTGAGATAGAAATCACGACCAGCAGCAACTTATGTAGATGTACTACATCATTATTATGACAATCATTATTGGCACATAACTCATGGGCCTTTTCCTAATGGCGAAATCGAAAAGGTGCGTATTCTCAAGTCAGGCAAAGTGTTTCTAGAAAAGTACGACGAGGCCCTTCTAATATATTGTAAGGGGATCGAGAAGAGATGACGGACTGACAGTGAAACCAAAAGGACATCTGGCACATAGTAGGCCTACCATGCCCCACGAGTTCTGTCCTGCGCTAATTTAGGATTCGCTGGAACAGAACTGTGTTCTTTGCGCTAGCTAGAATGTAGAATCACAGCCGGAGAAGAGGACGCGTTGCAGCAGGTAACCCGACTCTCTTATCGAGAGTAGAGAGCTTGATACGTCAGACCAGAGCATTCGTCGAGAGGAAGCGGGTCGGTTCAATGTCTTTAAAAATAGCGTTGATCTTTTTCTCGTTAGTGTGCTACAATCTCATGACCGATGCTGTTCGAATGAAGACGGGTAGGCAAATGAGTACTTGTTTTCAGTTCCAAATTCCTCTACACGTTCTAGGTTGTAGACGAAGCACCCGGTGCAGTACCCGCCAGTCCCCATCAGTATCCATGGGTCGTTCGCTTGGACGTGCAGTTTTGGTATGGTCATATTTGCGGGGCAAGTTTGTTGACCGTTCGGGATGCACTTAATGAATCAGACATGGTTTTGACTGCTGCCCATTGTCTAAAAGAGGTGGAAAATTTTGACTATCTTTCCTTGGATCCGCGACAAATCATCAAAGTTGTTGCGGGAGATCACAACCTCAAGGTGAGGGAGGGTACTGAACAATGGAGGAGTATCGAGGAGATAATCTATCCCGGGAATCATAATCACTCGGCGGAGCCTGACATAGCCGTGATAAAGCTATCAAGACCAGTCCAGTTTACAGCCGCGGTGCAGCCTGTTAGAATACCAGAAACGGCAGAAGCCATCAGCACCCAGGCGAACTGCTCGTTTGCAGGTTGGGGCGATATTCATGGTAAGCCCAGTACACTATAGTATTCCTGGACTACAACAGTTGCTCTTCTTTCTAACCTTCCAGATGAAACGTGGCCCGATGAACTCTATCATAGTAATGCTACCATTTGGCAGGCTGATACTTGTGGCGAGAGTTGGGGATCGAGTTTCAGCTCTGACATGACATTCTGCGCGACCACAGGAGGCTGCAAAGTGAGTCTGCCATTAGTCTGAAACCAAGGTGATTCATTTTCATCGTCTTCAGCACGACTCTGGTAGTCCGCTTGTGTGCAGCTCACCGGCTGGATGGACGGTATATGGAATATATAGCATGAGCGATGGCAATCCATGCTACGCACAGCAACTTCCTGGAATATTCACAAAGGTGTCAAGCTACTCCGACTGGATCCGCCGCAAAGTGATGAGTAGGAGTGCTTTGGCCGACTCGGCGACTGTTGAGCACATAAATCGGGTGAGTCTACGTGTTTGGTATGGTTGTGGGCGGCGTCACAATATGGCAGTGACGTGTTGACGCATTTTGTGCAGTATGGGCGTGTCTTCACACATATCTTCTCATAATCCCCATCTTGGGTTTTTGTCGTGTCCAGTCTAACTGCCTTGTGAGTAGCCGCACTGCATGGGGGGGGGGGGCTCAGATCACATTCACAGTCTGACTTGGCTCATCTTTCAGGAAACTGCTTCGTCCAATTCAATCCATGCAAATGACATTTAGGCTTGGATCACCTGCAGCAAAATGCTCCTGTATGTTACCCAATCCTGCAATATAATCAATAATTCAATATTTCAAGTTCCTTCCTATGATTCTGCAATCAAGTTTATAATAGGCGTGATCCAAATACCTGGTTTTGCCCGATGATTTGTCCTGACAAGCCACTCCTACTTGAATAAAGTCATGAGAGCAAAAGTGGATTTCTGATTGGTATCATAATCTGACTGTCATGCCAATTACATGTACGCATAATGTATCAATATAAAACCTTCGCGCAGCGATACATCGGAAGCTTTACCCAGCTAGACCAGAACCGACTTTCATCATGGCTGAAACGATGCTCGCTATTCTACTTTCCTTTCAACTTTACAGCGTCTTATCATCGGCTGCTGTTCTACCACATCTGGGTTGGTGCAAACGTCTTCCGACACCTCTTTACTCACAAACTGTGCTCTAATTTTAGCTATATCCAGCGGAGCCAAACCAGTCACTGGGCGCCCCTATCCATGGATGGTCAGCGTGCAAAGACTGAAGATAGATCGCATGGGGAAAGATCCTTACTTCGATCATCATTGCGGCGGTGCTCTGCTCAGAGTTCCAGGCAAGAGCACAGAATCAGACGCCGTTCTGACTGCAGCTCATTGCATTGTGGGTGTAGGGTTTAATGCGGAGTAAGTGAGTGTTCCACATTCTTTTTCCACGATCTGACTGGCCAGTTACTGTAGCTTAAAGCGTCTAGTCAGCAATAGTCAATATGAAGATAAAAGCATTTTCCAACTTGTCTTCGGGACTAACAATCTGAAACATCACGAAGAGGGTGTGCAGATAAGAGGCATTGAGCGCATGGAGTATTTTCCACAATGGAATCAAAGCGCAGTGACTCGAGGACTGGGGTTCGACGTTGCTTTGATCAAGCTCGATTCTCCAGTCAAGTTTTCCGATGCGGTGCAACCAGTTATGTTGGTCGAAGAAGGTTATCAACTGGATGGTGGCGACCATTGCACTGTGGCCGGATGGGGTTCGACTGGTACCTGTAAGTACTGACAAATACAGCGTCAACAAGGCTTTAATCTTCGTGCTGCTAGCAACTCAGATAGGATCTCAGCAGGTGCGATTTAACCACTTGTGTTTCAGCACAAGCGACATATCAATTGCACCACGTGACTGTAAAAGTTGTGGATGACAGTGAATGCACTCAGATTTGGAACTCCAAGTACCCTGAGAACAAATACAACCAATCAACCATGATTTGCGCTGGTATTGGGAACCTGCCCACCCTATGCGGGGTAAGTGGAATACCCTATCCTCCAGTGATAATATATTTCTCTGTATAATTCAGGGTGACTCTGGTAGCCCCTTGGTGTGCAAACTCGAAGATCAGTGGGTGCAGTTCGGTATTACGAGTTTCAGCGTGTTACCTTGCGGTAGCATACACTCACTGCCTGGTGGCTACGTTAGACTTAGCGCATATATGAGATGGATCACTGAGAAAGTTGCATTGTGGACTTCGAGTGCTTAGCGAGCCATTAGGGTGTGTATCCTACAGCATCTATGAAACATGGTAAAACAGCGATCTGCCCTGTGGTGATTTATAAGATGATGAGATGCCTGTTTAGTCAATGATAAAATTACCATCCCATTCTTGCATCTCACCGTACGCAATATTCCAAATCGAAGATTAAGAAACGGTTAAGAAAGTCCGTTGATCGATTACCTACGTAATGCTAAAATACCATGTCAAGAGGCCCCCTAATCATTCCACAAAATATTATAGAAAATAAAATACCTTGCCCTGCAAATATGGGCAGTCCATGCAAAACCCCTGTAGTCGAATAAGAAGGTTCTACTAGTTGATTTGGGTTTTATCTATCAGCTGCACAAATAGTGAGAATCCTCCTCCAGGGAGGTTGATCTGATGCTATGATAGTGAGGATGATGTCAAACAGCTCATTTTGGTCCACCTTTACTTTGAGACCACTGCATACAAGTTATTCGAAACGGTAAATAGGGACTCCTTGGATGAACTAGTTAGTAATTTTGGTGGCGCACTGGGTGTGTGGACGGGACTCAGCTTAATTGGCATATTCCAAGCCTTGCTATATTCGACCTTCTGCATGGGGGGATGCGGTAAAACGTGGAATCGGTGCAGTTGTGAGCCGCGAAGTAAGTAAATGACACCCAATTAAATTCACACAGTAGATGTTCATGTGTCTGTCTCACTTTTGAATGTGCGCCGTCTCCACGTGAAGTCAAATATACTGTACTTACGATTAGTCAACCACATTGTCTAAACAGTGTACGTCTAAGCCGATAAGTAAATTAGCATACAAGCTGATAACTATTAATTTCATGGATACCAAGGGTTTATCTGCGATGTTTAGCTGCAAGATCAATTCATCAGACTATCAAATCTGCCTCGTACAGTATATCAATAGCCCGCCACCCTGGTCTATGTCCTACAAATAATGTTCCAAGGAAGACGAGCAACGTTGGGCGGCGTGGCGATGGGCCGCTGACGACGCAGACAACTTAGCAGTCAGTTTTCCTTTCTTTACTACGCGTTGGAATTGCAGTCTGTACTGGGTGCTGGCGGCATACTGTAGTGCGAAGGTTAATGAGAAATTGAAGACTAGCATCATATTTCCAGTGTCCCTCAGAACGCTGCGTGTTTCACTTCTCCAGAACGTTCGCAAATCGTGTTTGACGTAGCTGATCAAATAAATGGTCTCCAAAGTGGCGCTCGGAAAATTACAAATCAGAAACGCAGTCACCGAGGCTAAGCATATGACTGTAGCCTTGCGATGACTCGAACTCAATAACCGGCCTGGAGTTTGCGTCAGTTGACGGACACAGTCACGATGTTGACGGACGATGATGCGAAACTTGATCAGGACTGCAGTGTAGATAATGAGGATTAAAAGGATCAGAAACACTTCGAAGAATCTACGTAGAAGAAAGGAAGAGCGTGAGTATGGGGGCATGTATACAGAGATGTGTGGTGAAGCAACCCTGATGGGAAGATTCGAGGTCTTGGTTGACTGTGGCCCGTCATGCCATGCAGGATACACACTCCCACCCTGGACATCAAAGCCTACTTACGCAGCCAACACATATCTTAGTGCGTTGATCCACTCGATTCGGACGTGTCTAGAACAATAACGCCAACTCGTGGCTGCTTCACTCCTGTTCGGCCCGGTCCAGTCAAGCTTGGTGCCATTGGTCAGCGACTTCTCGATATAGCTTTCCACCTCCAAGCGCATGACCACAGTTGTGGGCAATATGACTAGCATGGCCGTCGTATAAATAATAGTCAGCACGATCAAGTGCCGTCGACGGCGATTGGCTGTGGTCAAAGCGCGTAAAGGGAAGACGACGGCTCTGAGCGCTTCGGCCGCCATGGCTACTATGATTAAATTGCCGCTAATCAAAAACAAATTGGCGCAATACTGTTCCAAATGGGCGTGATAGAACATGACCACATAGGAACGACGATCGATCATACCATTTTTGCGCATCAGACTGGGCACGAGGAAGAGGATATTGATCATGTAATTGACTGATAACGCCTTCAAGTAGGTCGTATAGGCCAGGGTCTTGATATTACTACCGTGTAGAACAAGCAGATTACATATTTGACACGCGAATCCCAGGGCCAATTCTGTCGGCACGATAATTCGATTGGTAACATATTCGAAGGTAGTTTGGCCCGCGGCTATATCGTCTGAGACGGGTGTACGATTGCACGATTCAGCCATCTTCTTCTCTCGTCCGACTACAGTCACGATCACTGGTGCAATGACACTATTGCTGACGCGCCAGCCGGATGGAAGAAAGCTAACTAATCAAGTCATCGAAGGGGCCAAAAAAACTAATAACGGGCTTCGAAAAGGCCAAGGAGCCCTCTTTGCTTCGGTGAGAGGAGCTAAACGACGAAACAGAAATTCTAATCATCTGGGGAGACAGTACCCGGAAACACTGGCGGGTGCCATGGATCAGTGGGGGCCTTCTCAAGATGCGTGTATTAAAGAAGA
Source organism: Mesodorylaimus sp. YZB2_4 (assembly GCA_030248295.1). Classification (NCBI taxonomy): domain Eukaryota; kingdom Metazoa; phylum Nematoda; class Enoplea; order Dorylaimida; family Dorylaimidae; genus Mesodorylaimus; species Mesodorylaimus sp. YZB2_4. The sequence goes on along the minus strand of JASANH010000138.1, from coordinate 977,385 downwards.
AGGCGTGCGCTTTGTTTCTGCGAGGTGCTATGGCTCTGAGCCTGCGTGGGAGGCAATAATATTTTTGTGCCATGAACTCCGTGTGCAATACATGAGTACCATGCACTGTTGTCGAGGTTCAGGGATAGGTTTGAAAGTTTGCTAGTACAGTATCGCCTCTGATATACAATACATACTAACTAGTGCACACGTGCATTCGTCAAGACTCACAATCAGCATAGCACCTACACAGTAGATGCGTGAAAGTGTCCTTTTGTTACCGTATTCAGTCTGACCAATCGTTGCTCGTACAAGTACACTGTCTCTACAGCATATCGTCCAGCAAAAAACAATACATTCTGTAAATAAGAACCAAGCCAGCATAATTTGCACAAACTGATTACAGTCCACAGCAGTATCGACAGTATCCTGCTCGAAACCGCTAACGAAGAAGATGAACTACATCTACTGTAGGTGCAGTCGGGAAGCAAAAACAGCCAGAAAGTACAAAGGAGCACAATGAAATATTTCGGCACAATATAATCGTCATTCGACCGCGAACGGCCCATTTTGACACTGATGGTTAACAGTAGCGGGCACTGGTTATGACGCTGCCGTGTCAGTGGGAGTCGACTGTTGCTTGTCGTTATGCGTACGCAAGCTCGATGGAGAAACGATGGCAGAAGACGAGGACGAGGATGATGGTCGTTTTACAGTAACCTGGAAAGAGAAGAGGAAATAAAAATTGACCAAGACTTAAGCATTCACAGTCCAAGATACTAAATTTTATCTGGACCCTCCACTCAAATAACTGCACAAGGTTAGGCCTGTTCTTTTTTTGGCTCCGTCTAATAAACCTTTATCATAGGTCCATGCATGACGTGACCTCGGTACAGCCGCGCCTGATGTGACCATCTCTCAACAACATCCATATACAGAACACGGTATGAAAGGGGTCCATTTAGTGATGCAGCCAAAACTAGAGACTGACGATGAGACACGATAATGGGCCTGTGTACATAACTCTAATTTTGAAAAACCTAGGACAGTTTTTGAGCCAAACTGTGTGAGAGTAGGAGGAGAATTCAGAACAGCGATACATCTGACTCCCGGGCCTGGTTTGTATCGCTCAGAGCTATTTAATAATCTTTATCTAGGCATACCTCATTGCAGGTAATCCCGCCACCAGTTCCGCCCAATTTTCCATTGTTTATAAATCCGAGCGAGATTGGTTGCTGTGCGCAAGCCAACTGATCCTGCATGCCAACAAATGGTTGGGGTGCTGGATGATGCGGAGTTGGTAAAGCCATTTGGAGACCGAGCCCGGGACGAGCGACTGGCGGCGGAGGTAAACTGAAATTAGGCCGTTTCACAGGTCATGCGCAGTCACCTCTCTACTGTAACACGGCTTACCCGTACGGATAAAGCTTGGCATTATGCGCTGGAGCGCCATTCAATGCCGCCCTCCAGGCAGCTTCATAGTACGAAAATGATATGGGTGCTGGCTGAAGAGCCGAAACTGGATGTGCACCCGGAAACGGGCATCCTACCGCTGACGTGGAAGCCGCGGCTGCTGCGTTTAACATGTAAGCGGCGAAATGAGGATCAGGGTATGGCCAGGTCAAAGACATGCGTTGACGCTTGTCCTTCATGCGACGATTTTGGAACCAGACCTGAAAGGAAGGAGACAATAAGACGATTATTTCATACGCTGAAGCAGAATGCGAATATTTTCAAAGAATGACTGCGTACAATATGAGCTCCTTCCCGCAAAGCACGACCTTCCGAGAGTCAACAAGCTCCCCTTTCTCTCACTGGGGACCAAGGCACGATGGGCATCGTCTCGCATCGGTTACAGTATGCCAATCTCAGTGCCATTATAAAGTAGCAGCTGCTCAGTGCGCATTTTGCTGTTTTAGTCTTCGTTCAAATCCCCATTCGCCAATTTCATTTCTTTCCCAGCACGCTTTTGGTTGGAATTGTTTTGCCATTTGATGGTGACTGCGGTTGCTCTACACTCATAGCTCATAGTTAAGAAAGGGTGCTTTATCTGGACAAAGAAATCTCTTCAAGCTCGTCTACCGCGTTCATGCGGGGTATATCAGAAAATACAAATCGTCTAGTGGTCCTTTTATGGGCTTTCTCGGTCCTTCTTTCTCCGGGGCATCCCGAACGCGCTTCATCATCTGCCATATAAGGGCTGCTATAATGGCCGCCGGGCGTCGAACGTGATCGCCTGCCGTTTGACAGATTTCGTTTTCTGGCTTATGACAAATAACCGAATTAAATCAATTTAATGAAACCCAAAAATGACAACGCCATTTGCATGCGCCGTTGCCGTCTAAATTGGCGCGAGGCGCGTGGAGAATTTTCTCTTCGATCTTATCAGTTAATAAGATTGTCGGGTTTTCGTAATACGAACTCGTCCAGTGGGTAAACGTGCCCGATTTTGAAATTACTAGCCAACGAGTTACCCGAGAAGAGCTAAAAGGGGGCATCGACCCAGCCAAAGGGCCCTCCCACCCCTGGCACGCGATCGGCTCGACACGACTCCGATGATGTCACGACTGAGCTGGCATGATCGTGTTCGAGAAGCGCGTCTCGAGGGACACGATGCACCTTTACGAGACTAGCCACGAAAATTACATGCATTTAAACATGTTACACGAACTAGCTTCTTAATAAAAACAGCATCGAGAGGGCCAAAGATGGAAGATGAGTACGTAAATGAAGAACACTTGTTGATCAAGCCCTCATCCCATCCAATTCCAACCAGCTAATTTCCTCTGGCTCACCTACCTTAATTGTGCTTTCGGGTAGATTGAGCTGCGAAGCCAGCTCGCATCGTCGAGGACGTGACACATAACTTTCTCTCGCGAACTCCTTCTCCAGTCGAGCGATCTGCTCTCGAGTAAACGCCGTACGGTAACGGCGAATGGCCGAGTCGTCGGGACGTGTCTCTGAAAAGTGCTCAGAATGGTACATTTGTCACAGGAGAAATTGTCCGGACCAGCCAGCATAAGTCACTGGTCCCCACAAAAATACAAGTCTCAAGAGAATTGCCAACTTGGACCTCATGAACTGACTGAGATGTGAAGTCCAGCGTACTGGCTGGATTCGATGTTTAAACCCCACAGGAATACCGTGCAATGGACACTTCTTGTCATCTACAAACCGACATTCGTGATGGAACTGGCCAAAAGCATCCGCAGATCCTCGCACCAATGTCCCGCTATCCTCCATCTCTTTATCATGTCGTTAATGAAACATTACCTGAGGCAGGTCTCATGATGGCTCCTCAATCAAACGAAGGGTACTTCAGAAGACAGCGAAAGTCACGGAACTACTGTATGTGTGACAAGTACCGAGTGTCATCGAGACACTAAGTAAACAACACTGAAATAACTAGTACGTACAGTTAAAACCCACATTCGTTCTCCCACACTCTGTGACTCGGCGTCGGGCCAACGAGATCATAAAAACGGTATACTGTCTCAATGGTTTTTATTAATTTCGTCGTCACGTCTCACAATCAGCCTAACCCATTTCGGAGCCAGTTCTTGCAAAGTTACGATACGTCACCCTTAGAGAATAAACTTCGGTAGTCTTTCCGAATTTCAGTACGGCTATTTGAGTTTATTAGCAGGTCTTGAATAGAACTGTTGCATTTCCTCTATCGCACGTACATTTTGGTTCGGTAAATTGAAAATGGATAATAGCTATGTTTTGCTTTGTAGAGAATAACCCGCTCTTTACACTGACCATATACTATGGAGTCTGACAAAAGCTGACCCTCTGAACTGAAATAGACAATGGTTTTTATGAGTTATCTAGTTGCGACTTGGGCCAGGCTAATAAAAATTATAGTAACAAAACGTCGTCGTCCTGTACAAGAGTACGGTAAAGAGCAATAGAGACACTTTTACGGTTTGCGCATTAGATAAAGGAAGGACATGGGCGAAACGCGACAAATGGGCGCCGTCGTTGTTCCAGTGGATTCATTTCCTTTTTCAACTCCGACTGCAGTCTTCTATTCAGAATGGCCATTTCAGCATTGCAGCGCACGAGTGATTGTAGCGTTTACGTTTATGAAGGTGTACCAACGAGCCGATACGTTTATCGTCCTCATTTAACGTTACATACTTCATTGACGAGCGGAAAACGATGGCTCATAAAAGGACACGACGTGACTGCGCATCGTCCACGTCACCTGCCCAACATGCAGACGGAACCGGATCAAGCGTCCAATCGACAACGGCATCACCACAGCCAAGCTCTATTACTCGCCCATTTATTGACTAAATGTTTTTGTAACGCCGATTGACACGTCAATACTGCAATCTACGCACTACTGTAAAGGAAATTGAGGCAAATACAAAACGCTGCCAAGGCAACATTGGCCGAGGCCGATCATAAATGCAGAAGGAAGATAAACCAAACCTCGGCCAAGCCGCCCCATCCCGGCCATTTATGGCTGGCTACTAAACTAGGCGCGACCAGTCAAGAAACCTCATAAAACCGCGCTGACCACTTCCTGTCTTCGAGACCCGTTCAAACACCGAAACCATGACCGGATATTAGTGTTTCTACGGATTACTGTAACCGCATGATAGGCAGGCCCTCTTTAAAAAAACGCGAATCAGAACGCGGCGGCGGGGAGATAATGTTTAGACGACGAGTAGTCAATTGTTATTGTCTCACAATCTTTACCTCGTGAAACTATAATTCATGCTACAAATCAGATAGAAAGCGGGATTATGAGTTGTTTTTTGAAGTGTCTAGACTGGACGGCCCTTCGATTACGTCTCACTGCGATGGGCTTGCCTACTGTAGGCACTAAAAGAAATCTACTCAACGTCTGTCCTGATGACTGACTGCTCAAGCAGGTAAGCTCAATTATCTGCCCCTCTTTCTGATCTAGCACCTACAATAGCAACCCATGTTCAATGCCAGAGTCGACCTCTGACACGCATGGCGTTGAGGTAGAGAGCAAGGTGCATAGGTCGGAATTGCAAAACACGTCAGAGGAACAGTAATTAGCCGCTAAAATATGCGGAAAACACGATATGGAAGGAATGTAATCTGGAAAACGTGACAACTGTATAATTAATGCCAACATAATGTATGGAGACGGGGACAGGGGCGAGGAGCATGATGGCTGGCCACAATGTTCACCATAAAACATGCTTATGTTAGCCCTAGACTGCTGCCTTGGCTCTAAGAAAAAATTAAGTTCTTGGTCTGAGAGTGGCATAGGGGTACAATTACCCCCGAACGATTTCCCTGTCGGGCGTTAAAGATTGACACGGGCGGTCCGTCGTTTGAGCTGATGAAGATGAATTGACTTAATTAAGAAGTAAGGTTTAATCAGTACTCGTAATGGCCTTGTCGTGCGTCGCCTAGGCTCGATCCCACGGGTCCGCCTCGAACGCGCCAATAAGATCGCATATTAATTTCATACATCGGCCAGTCACGCGGCCAGCGAACATGCAACGAAGACCGATTCGTCGTTTCTCGTCGAGAAAAGGAGATGACACAACGAAAATAGGCATCACGCGAAGATGTTCCAAGTAGAACAAGAAAGGACTGTCCGGTCAATTGGGACAATAAGGCCAGCAACAGGTTCTCGGCCAACAACCATCCCCCGGGCCCCACGTCCGAACGGCTTTTAATTAGCAAGTTGACGGACGCTGTTTTTGTAGATGATTGCCTGGTGATTGCTCGCTCGCGTTTTACAAGCACCATACACGGGAAAACGTATCAATAAGATGTCCCCAAACACCTGAAGGTCGTGGCCATGAGTGCTACCCGTATAACAAGCAAGTCCGATGCAGATACTGTACTCAAGAAATCAAGGAACATTAGAATGTTCTTGGGAACATACACTGTCCTTTTTACTGTCAACACACTAGATGATGAATTACAATCAGAAGTTGCCACAAATAGCCAATTTCGACACGCTGTCTACCAAAACAGGAGAGTATATTTGGTGCAAATTAGGGACGATGGGATGAAAGTAGTCAGCGGGAAGTAATCAGGAAAACGGTTCAACGATGAAACGATGCGACGACCATGCCCTAAGACCAATGGTAGTCTAATGAGGATAGAGTACATATATGCTAACAGACATACACACGATAGTCTCGCTGTTCAGATGCTCGCTCCCGATTAACTGCATCGGCAATCTCAAGATGACGACAGAAAAGTTGACCCACGCGCTCATGCCTCATATCCTGATTACGACCTGACCTGAAATATCAGAAATCATCGAGGCTTACCAGTAGTTGTGGCGGTTGACACCTTGGACGGTTTCTCGCATCCATCGTCGCTTAGCCGCCCTTGCGATTGATCTTTGTGTGAAAAGTTGGTCGATACCAGAGGTGTTGGAGTCGATTTCCTCTGCGCTCCATTTGTGTCCGAGTCGCTGTTGTATCTCGGTTTGCCCATGGTAGCATGTTGCTGCTGCTCAATCCGTCTATCGGCCAACAACGGAAGGGGAGACGACAAATCGGTGGCCGTGAAGCGAGAGGACGAATTAGACGAGGCCGACTGAATTAAAGACTCGATATTTGCAAATGACTGCATCACGGTGATTCTGATGTTTCAAAGCAGAAACTTCGAGTTTGCAACCTTCCTCCTTGTCAAGAATGTGGCTACTGAACGTTGTAATCGAAGAACATGTGCCATATACGGTACATAAGTCGGGAAGGGCGGCGCGAAGGAGGCGGTCGCTAATCGATCGGCCAATGGTGAACCGACGTCTCGCAAAATGCTCCAATAGTCCGAGACGTGTGTGCGGAGGCCATGCCTATGTGCTCTAATTGTAAGTACGGACACCACGACAAAGATTAATTGCACGGAAGGAAGACGCTTGCCGCATGGAGTGGGGCCTGACATGGTGGATGAAGCGCATTGCATCACTGAAGGAGTCATAATATATACTATGGGCTGGTTCAACCATTTGCACTCAACGATGAGTTCCAGTCTTGAATTTTCATATAGACCCGAATTCAGCCCATACCTGCCTGCATGGTCAGAAAGTGCGTTACGCATGTACTTACCTGCTAGCCCACCAGTCATACGTAGTGGGCACAAGTCAACAAATGCAAACGTCCTGTCGTAAACGAATGCAAATCGCAAGGCGGCATAATTGAGAGGACAACTAATACTAATACAAGGCCCGATTATGGTTCTTTTGTTCACAGCGAAGGCGGCTCCTTTGACTTGCGCTCGATAATAGGAACGTGCATTTTGGCAATAAATACCCACGCGTGTGTTGCTTTATGGCCACATTTTGGCCCTGCGCTATTTCCGAAGGGCCCAGTTTTGTAATATCCTCAGATTGTTGCTCTTCCTCTAGCATCCTTCATTTTGCCCAGCCCTCATGAATACGCTTCGAATATCAGACTCACGATCAGCTGCCGTACTCTTCGTGAGCACATGGTCACATAATGTCACATGGACCACATTTCAATCTGCTCCATTCATCCTCATCTCTGCCTATTAGACCTACATGGTGGAAATGCATTCCATTGTTTATGTACCCAAATCCGCCAAGAAGAAAAATTGCAACGACGTTCCTGCCTGCGTGTATCGACCATAATATCACGTCCGCCCACGCGCCAGGGGCACTGAAGATGGCCCGAACTACGCAGTCTGTGCTCGGTTCGCCAAACACAGCAAGTGGGTAGCCTAGGCAGATAATCTGGTCCGATTCGGTTATCTGACAATCTTCCATTCTTTCAAGGCCTCGCACTGTGCTATGCCTTCTAGTAAAACAGGTTTCGAATTTCGTGCATTGGCGTGACAAGCCAGGTACGGGCATCGAGTAGTCCGTATACTGACAGTGAACAGACGGTGCTCTATGTCAAAGCGCCCTTATTCGGCTCAACTAAATCTAAAATTGTCAAAATGATCGAAATTCATCGCGTTTTAATATCCGATGACATCGATTCCATTTGCGTGGATATCCTGCGCGAGGCTGGTGTCCACGTGACCCTGAATTCCAAGCTGTCCAAGGAAGATCTTTTGAAGGAAGTCGAGGTGAGAAGTGCTTCCAACAGACTTTTGACGATTCCTACCATCGCGCTCAAGCGTGCTATAATTGCAGACCTACGATGCATTGATCGTTCGTTCAGCCACCAAAGTGACCAAGGAGGTGATGGCGGCTGGCAAGAATCTGAAGTTGATCGGGCGTGCCGGGACCGGGGTCGATAACATCGATGTGGAGGAAGCGTCGAAGCGGGGGATAGTGGTTATGAAGTAAGTACGTTTTAGACGGCTGGTTCAGTTGTATTGGGTGCGACTGCCGGGAACGATGCCTGAGCGATTCTCCTTTTGGCAAGCTCTTGCTAATAAGTATTTTGAGAAGAGCATATTGATCTTGGCATAAAAATTTGCATGATTTTAGAATGAGCTTGCCAAAAAAAGAGCTTGGCAAGAATCCTGGCAAGACTCATGGTGTCTTTCCCGTTCTAGCACACCAGCCGGCAATTCACGTAGCGCTGCCGAGCTGACCTGTGCCATGATCATGGCCTTGGCTCGTCACTTGGCAGCTGCTTGCGCTTCGATGAAAGCTGGGAAATGGGATCGCAAGACATTCATGGGCACTGAAGTATACGGGAAAACATTGGCTGTTATCGGATTGGGACGTATTGGGCGCGAAGTGGCTGATCGTATGAGAGCATTCGGAATGAAGGTACGTGCTGTTGTTTCAATTATTTGAGGCTTTTCAGAACCTGCGATTGTGATTTCAGACAATTGGCTATGATCCTATTATTACTGCGGAGCAAAGCAAATTGTTCGGCGTTGAATGGCTACCATTAGAGTCCATCTGGCCACAAGCAGACTACATCACTGTGCATGTGCCACTGATACCCGAAACGGAAAGTAAGTAAAACATTTGCATTGTTTTGGGCTTGGCTGCTCACTTACCCTCACCTGTCCGCCAGACCTCAGTGCTTCGCTACTATTAGTAATGAACCACACTGGTATCGGCTCAATCAGCCTGTCAGCAACAAGCGCGACCTGTAGCGCTCTCTTTCAGACCTGATCAACGCCTCAGTCTTGTCGAAATGCAGGAAAGGTGTCTACGTTATCAACTGTGCTCGCGGAGGTATCGTCGACGAAAGCGCCCTTTTGGATGCTTTGAAGACTGGTCAGTGCGCTGGTGCTGGTTTGGACGTGTACCTGGAGGAGCCGCCCAAGAATATAGCCTTGATCGAGCATTCAAAAACAGTGTGCACTCCTCACTTGGGTGCTAGTACGCTGGAAGCTCAACAGCGCGTTGCTGGTGAAATAGCCGAACAGATCGTCGCTTTGAATCGTCGTCAAGGTATTTGTGGCGTGGTAAGTATTAGATTGCAGCCATCTTCGCTAGGTAGCATTTAGCTTAGCGGCCATCATCTGTTTTAGGTCAATGGACAAGCAGTCGCGGCCGCATTAGATCTGAACAAGGTGTGAATGCGAATGTGAACGGAATTCAGATTTTCGAGATTGGATAGGATTTCTTGTTGTTCAATTAATTGAGATGAGTTGTTAGAAGATTAGAGCTCCAAAAGTTGATTTTGCTTTGCTCAAGAAAAATCAATTTGGTTTTGGGTTTCTTGTCTACACCATATTAAATCCCTACAACGCACGCGCAATGCATTTCGTAGCTGGGTCTCTACTGCAAAGCTAGTCACAGGACAATAATCACTACCTACAATCCTTGGGCTGTAATTAGCACACCCTAACGCACGTACAGCACGCAAGGTTATTCACAGTGGGGCGAAATAAGAAAGTGGGTGCGCACATGGGTAACTATAAACGCTGTTTTGATTACTATTGTCAACTAACCCTAGCTCGCTCGCATCATTACTTGCACACAGCCAATATCCAGACGAGCTACTATCTGTTTTCTTTGGGAATGTACACGCGGCCTATGCGGTAACGTGGAGGGCATGTATATTCCCAAAGAAAACAGGTTATACTCTCCCCAGTTACAACACATACACGTCACTGACAGAGAACATACTGTAAAAGCGTATGGGAACCACGTCACGATCCCATCGATTCTTCTGAACTGCTCTCACGTTTTGCCTGGCAGGTAGATGCTATTGGAGAACAACGCAACTGCAGTCCCAGTTAATCTTTCTCGATTGCTATTCACCAAGAGACTGGGTCGGACTGTTTTACGGCGGAGGCTCGATTCGGCGCCCACATATCGCAGCTTTTTATCTATCTCTCGATGGACACGAAACGTTTTGCCTTCACCGTACATACAGTATAAATCGATGCCAGCCATCAACATGAAGGGCTAATTACCGCAGACCTACGTGAAAGCACAGTAGCTGACTGGTTACGATGAAAAGAGCGCTGCGTTACCTATGTCATCTTCCTGCCTACGTAGCGCGGCATAATCAAAAGTATGCCTCCCATCGGCAGGTGGCACAGTGGTGTATGAACAAACTTCGTAGCCCTCGATTGCCTCGATGTCTTTTGTGCTCAACAGAAGTATTTTGCTAAGAAGCTCTATCACCCCAGGGAAAAGTAACTTTGCAATTATTTTTACACGAATGCCCATAAAATGATGAAAGAACTAACAGACGTTATTACTATGCAACGATGGTTATATGACCAGCCATCCGTTTAATAATCTAGCAAATAGCTATTAGCTGTTAGCTTTTTTGACTCACGTCAGTGAGTCAAGAAGGACCTTGAGGTCATTTCAAGGCATCCCAGCAACTTTGTTATCGCAAACTCAGCTATTTTCCATTACTTAACCTGTGTCATTGCCTTTGCACCCCGTATTTGTCATTATGCAAGCTGCGCTTCGCAAATGTGAAATAATTTTTTTTTAGTTTTTTGGTACAATCGATAGCTTTGTCTTGCTTCCCTCGAGAGCTGGCTCTCGGACATTTTGTAACATCAGCAGTTCTCACTAAGCTTTTCAAGAAGCCTTTGAAGTCGGAATCGATGCCCGCGTTCTGCAGGCAAATTAATAAAAGACTGGTGCGGGCAGGCTCTGCAAATCCAACTAATAAAAACCAGGCTCTATTCAAGGCTTTTTTCAAAGTCGCTTCTCAAAACAATTTCAAAGCAGCTTGCGCGTAGGCAACCAGTCGAACTATAATTCTCTGCCAAAGCCAACAATCCTGCCCCACTCATTCAGATGCTGCTTCAAATGAACACATTCGGGGCGTGGGCGTGGGCCCGTCTCCCGTCAACAATGTGAGGATCGTATGCTGCATTGTCCCCAGTCTTATTTGGGTAGGCAAGATCGACGGTGGCTAAGTTGGCTGCTTCCACCGACTGTTCATTTTCCCTTCCAATTACGGAGCGCCTTTACTGACGATGAGTTACATTCAGAAGCTGTCGGCTCCGTCGGGTCGTCCATTCCCCTAGCTGAGGTTGGCCTAAGCGTGCCTGGCCCGACCTGTTTGACCCGCAGATAACATGATTGCAGCTAGCTGCCTTGAAATCGAGGGTTTTAAAATGGCGGGAATCGCCTGCACTCTGCGATACGACCAGTTTCAAGGGCTCCGTACTTCCGTCGAAGTCGCTCTTTAAACGCGGCTCAGCTTGTGAGAAATGTTCTGACGTAAACACGGCAGTCTATCGACGGAGGTAGGCAAACAGAATTGAGGTCAATTTTTGCCTCGGGTCAACAGACATTTCGACGTTCAATAATCACTTTTTCATCTTCCCTGCGAGCCACGCGCCGCAATAAGGAAGCTGTCGTGTAGGCGGCTCTAACTTATTCTGAGGTGCCTTATTATTTATGTACGAGCGGATTCAAAATTGGGATCGGCTCAAACATGCAACAGAGGGATCGAACGCAGGGACCATGTCGCACCGAAGGAGAACGGGGTATATCCGAGGACCATAGGTCGTACAGCAATGTTCGCATCTCGAAAAGCCATCAGCGTAACGTGCTTCCTCGTCGTCGCGGTCGGGGCTTGATCACATTTCGCATCCAGGGAATCTTTTCTTCCTCTCACTTCCGTTTGGGGGAGGGTGGCTAGCGAAGGCATGAGCAAACCAAACCAATTATCTCCGCCTTAGGTTGATGGAACGAAGAAGGGAGTACTTTGGCTCTGCCGACCGCTCGTCGAGCAATTTGGGCTGCTTTTTATGTAGGCTTCCGGGTGCGCGTGTGGAGAGCAGAATCGTGCCTTCAACGAGCGCCATTATGGCGCACGGCCATCTCGATGCTCGCTTGCGTGTAGATTCCAACCAAGAGCAAAAAGATGCTTTCTTTGGAGCACCCATAGCGAGCCCAGTTTCGTTTTTATATAAACTTTGGGCAGAATTCCATTCCCATCTCGCATTGCTGGATAGGTATTCGCGCTAAAGAGGCGGTTTTGCGGTCTGGGATCATCGCAGCTCGATATAGCCTTTGTCAAGCTAGCTGTGCCAAACCTGATCGTTATTTTCAATTACGGCTATAACAAGGATGGTTATTTTTCAATCACTTGACTGGGAGATATTGGCACTAGGTTAGGTTTTTAGCTTCTTTGAGTCTTATTTTCGCTGAAGCACTTGCTCTATCCGCTTAACCATGACCGCTGAAGCTGCCCTCTAGTCGGCTCAGAGCATATTCTAGCATGCTCGCAGGAGCAGTAACCCAATAACTTTTTTCGCGGTTCGTTTCTCCAAGGATACATAAAGCTTTTTCGCATTTTAGAATGTACGCCAATCATGCATCGAGAGATCTTGTTAAGTAGGCGAGCCAATGCCCAGGCTCAAAGGACCAGATAGGACCGACGTGCCAGCACCACGCTCCCAGAATCAATGGCAGCCAAGTCGGTGTGACGCGCGGCAGGGCCGTTACAGTTGCTGGTGCTAAGAAGAAAAGAGAAAAGGAGGAAAGCCGTCGGAAGCGAATCACCTCGCGCCTATCTCGCCTACGTACACGACGATAGGCCGACCGAGAGAGGCGTCCAATCGACTGAGGCAGCCAATTGATTTCATTTCATCTAGAATCCCGCGGCCGACAGCGAGACCCGCTCCCTCAGCCATTGACTGAGAAGCCAACACGTATTCGGTGGCAGCTTGTTGAAAAGCCGGTTGAACTCTGTTTCTTGCTTTTTTTCTCCTCGTTTCGCCATGCTCAGTATGACGTGCGAGAAGACCAGCAACCGACGTCGAGAATGAGTCCCAAACGGATGGTCTCCTATTCTAGGATTTCTTAGCTCCTCGATTGCGCTTCGTCAGCTTACTCTCATCAAGAGGACAACACCCACCGAGCACCCGCTTTTTACCATGGTCTCGTGTCGTGGAGGAAAATGATCGCATCTTTATTCGGGCTCATTTTGCTATTCATTTTATTCCTTCCAGCATCATGCAGTAAGCTAGACGACCCGATCTTCGTACATTCCACATGGGCGCCGTTGGCTTATTTTGCAGAAAAGCATCCTCAGGCCGACCCCATGATGCACAAACTGTATCGAGACCTATTGAGGGACTATGTGAAAGACGTGCGACCATCCGAAGATCACAGTCAGCCTTTGATCGTCGAATTCGGCTTCTCTTTAGCTCAAATTATCGATGTGGTAAGCTTGCCTTTCGTACCTGCCAGAAGACAATCACATTCTCTGGACTAATCTTATCAGAGAAATTCGCAAAAATTAGTCAAGATCACCTGTACATGCCGCATGTGAACGGGGGAGTTTTCCATTTCAGGATGAAAAGAATCAAATTCTTACGACTAATGCCTGGATCACACAAGTAGTCGTGCTTTCCTTCTTCCCAAATTTCAGTCCTTGTAACCCGTTTTTCAGTTTTGGACAGATTACAATCTGATGTGGAATCCAACCGACTATGGTAACCTGACTTGCTTTATCTTCCTTCTTCGGGACGCAATTCAGTTGCTGTTTTCCTTTAGGCAACATCAGCGTCATCCATATTCCGCACGAGAGGGTTCGTATAAGTCGTGCTCGACAAAGCCTCTTCCCGCTGTGCTAATCCTCTTGTTTTCAGGTCTGGCTGCCGGATATTGTCCTTTATAACAAGTAAGTTCCACCTGGCAGCCATTGCTTCCTAAATGGTGGTTCGGGCACGCAAAAAAAGTTCTGCGTCCGAACCTATGCGGGTGGCCTCGCATTATTTTTTTAAGCTGTCCGCGGACAACCCTGCGCTAATTATTGAGAAGGAAGAAAGTCCATTAACTGCTAAAACGCGTATGTTGACCTTTCCAGTGCTGATTCCAACTACAATTCCGCTTTGGTGTCCACCGACGTTTTCGTCACCCATAAAGGACGTGTCACGTGGCTTCTGGGTGCTATATTCAAAAGTAGCTGTGCCATGAATGTTCGATACTATCCGTTCGACGAGCAAGTTTGCTACCTGAAGGTAAGACAGCTGACGTCTGCATTCGTTCGTCCGCTTCCACTGCTTTCCAATTACAGTTCGCAAGTTGGGCCTACAGCGGTCATCTCGTTGACCTATATCCAGATGTAAATGGCACAGCGGATGTGTCCAATTACATGACCAGTACAGAATGGGATTTGTTATCGATGACCAGTCGTCGCAACGTGCAGAACTATTCGTGCTGCCCAGATGAGCCGTACCCGGACTGCTTGATACAAATACGGATTAAGAGGAAGTAAATGTATTCTGACAGGCCTTCCGGCCGACCATCATGCACTAATACCGTCTTTGCAGACCCATGTTCTACGTGTTCAACTTGATTCTGCCCTGCATCCTCATCACGGGTATCGCTCTGTTGGGATTCTATATGCCGGCTGATTCGGGTGAAAAGGTGACTCTTGGGATCACGACGCTCCTCTCGGTCACAGTCTTCCTCATGCTAGTAGCCGAGAGTATGCCCCCCACGTCGGATACGCTTCCGGTAATCGATAACGTTTCACTTTTACTGTCACGTACTACATGGCGCCTTTTGTTTCAGCTCATTGGTGAGTACGGTATGGTTTCTCGGACAATAATGTCTTACACCTGGTTAACCCTCATAATTGGCTTTCTCCAGCATCAAAAGCTTTTAAACGCGGCAGACCTTCCTGCCCCACCGATGATATTTGAAGCCACAAAAGGCTTTAATGAACTTCTTTGGCTTCAGCTTGAACTGACCTTATCAAGATATTACCGAAAGGTCATGTTCAAGGCAGCTGAATGCGCCTTGATTACAATACCTCATTCTGCGCCAGAAGAGAACTGGTTGTCCAAAAAAATGTCCCAGGCTGAGGCGAAAGAAGAAATTGTTCCTTGAGAGAAACGTCCTCATCAAAATCCCATAATGGCCCACCCCACTTTTAGGCATGTACTACGGCGTCACGATCTGTTTGGTCAGTTTTGCGACTGCCCTGACCGTGTTTACTTTGAATATCCATCACAAGGGTCTGCGAGGCAATCCAGTACCCAGGTTGATCAAAATTATTGCCTTCAAATACGTGGCACCTTTGCTCTGTGTAACACTCGATCCGCCTGACCACTGGTCACTTTACGACGACGACGAAAACTGTACTCAGTTTGAGTCAGATCCTCAAACATCAAACACGCCTTCATTTCCTGAGAATCATGTAAAGGTAAGTTCTAACTGCTTATTTCTGGCACCTTTCCCCTAACTCATATTCATTCATGGTTTCAGTCCGACTACGCGAATGTTCCAGAAATGGAACCATTGACCAGTGTATCAGTGCCTATGTTGGAGACGTCATTTAGCAACGGGGGTCTATCATCCACACTGCTCACTCGAGTCCGTCCCTTGAGTGCAGGCCTCTCATCACCCACACCATCGGCTAGCCGCCAACTGCAGTCTGCCCCCAATGCCATCATTCCAACAGCAGCAGACATAAAAGACGACTTTGAGGCGCAGTTCGTTCGAGTACTACAAAAAGTTTATTCCAGTATTCAGAAAAATGAAGTAAGTTCCGCCCAGTCCGCCCAGTGCGCGCTCGTTTTTACACACCTTTCACGTTCAGATGCGTTTACTGGAGCAAGACAGAAGGGATGTGATAAAGCTAGAATGGCAGCAAGTTGCCTTGGTAGTAGACAGGTTCCTACTTATCGTATTCGTAGTGACAACGACCCTCGTTAGCCTGATTATCATGTATCAACGGCAGTTATTTTTCGATTGATGCTTGTTGACCAGCCCTGGCCATGGCCAGGCATGTCATGTGTACATGCAGTATGTGCCGTGTACAATATTTACTTTCTGGTTACTCATTCCGCCTTGTGACTCGATGCTTTTCCAAAGTGCAGTCTGCATTAAAAAACTTGTCACGCCTATGCATCCACTGTGACTTTTACTGTTTGTGATTTGATCAGGTTCTATGCGTACATTTCGCACTTTTCTTTACTTGGCCCGACTCCATGCATTCTACTTACAATACTAAAGGTAAAACGGACACTTAAGGCAATACAGAACTTCAGATAGCGTCGATGGAAACGCTACGGTAAGACGGACTATGCACAATACAAGAAATACTCAGCGAGGACCCGTTTCTTTGGAAATTGCAAAAACATTCATACTTATCACTTTGAATATCAAGACTGCAGAATACATATTAAAAAAATAAGAACGTCCTGTAGACTGTCGGCCATTCGGATGGTTTCCATTTACCATTACGCCTAATGTTCTTATGCGACTGGTACCAAACAAAATTTGCATTATGATGAGGCTCGTACCAGGCGGGCCCATAGTCGGCCATTAAAAAACGAACAATATCGCACCGAACATAAAATAAATGACCTTTCAGGTCGGCTGCGCACGCTCCTTCATACTTTGGGTACCACCATCTGAAATCAAGCGTGCGCCATCAGCAGGAGCGGACCGGAGGACTGGAAATTTGGATCAAGGCCAGATAATGTCCGTCAACTTACTGTAGCTTTGCTCTATCTCCCACAATCATTCCGCCGATCCAACTCTGATTACCCTCTTCGTACAGGGCAAACAGATCAATTTTAGTACTCCGTGCATAGACGCTGAGCTCTAACGAATCGGAAGGCTGAAGAATAAAAGACACTCTCTTGTCATTCAGTCACCAATCTTATCAAGAAAACTAGAAGTTTTATGAGACAGCAAAAAACAGTAACCTAGCCTCCACATCGTGGCTACGCTTAAAAAATACCATACGTTATAGGCCCTCAGTTATAAGCTCAGGGTCAGGCCTACTTTTGCACTCCAGCAGCATAAGATCCCACTTTTAGCGGCCACGGTGGTGCAGCGGTTGGGCATTCGTCTCTCCGTATTGCCTGGGAGCGAGTGGCTGGACTCTTCCCGGGTTCAATCCCTGGTGATGGAGGCCGGTATATGATAAACCCTCGCTGACCTTGCACGCCAGGCCGTGGGTGACTCACTCGGTACCGTCGAGGTGCTCATAGCGGGAAGAAGGAAGCCAAACGAGAAGACAGTCTCGGCTGTCACAAACCGACAGGGTTCAAAGCCCGCCCGCTATCGTCCGTGGAGGTCGGTGTCCAGTCCAGGATGCCCTCGCGTGGAGGTGCTCCCAGCGGAGGCACAGAGGGACGCTGCCGTGAGAGCTGACCGCGACGGTCTTGCTTATCATATCATGAATGCTGACCAGCTATAGGCAAAACCGGGTTGGAAATCCCGTTGGGGAACTGGGGTGGCGCGGGGCCCAACCAACATAAATTTAAAAAAAATAAGCCCCCACTTCTCGTCCTTGGCTTCCAGCGCCGTGCGACCCCTCCCTCTCCCCCGCCATGTGTGAGCATATGGGACGGGTTTCCGATTACTCCAAACAAATGAGTCTTCGAGTGGGTATGAACCTTTATTTTAATGATTTAAATTCACCAGTATTCGCAGTTCTTGCCAAGAAACCATAAAAAGTGGCTAGTTGAGTTTCAAAACAGACATTATTGCATCGACCCTAATCAAAGCTTCGTGCCTGAGCCCTTTGAAATCAAATAAGTCACGGGTCAAGACATTCACTTTACATTCATCATATTCACCCTGACTCATCGGCACTGTTTCACAAGCTCATGTTAAAACGAATACCCAAGGCTGGGGCTGTAAACGAATAAGATAAACTTGTTGACACCAGCTGTTGTCAATTTGTTTGCCCTTCTTTCTATAATATGTTCAACTTCTGACCCTGGACCGTATCTTCTATCTTGTTTGTCATAAATTTTAGCGTCGAAATTTAATTGAAAATTTCTTTACCATTACAAGTCACAACCTCCTAACCACATGTGTTTGAAACAATGCCCACGTGTCAAGCAAGGGGAGCTTATTTACATATCTCTAGTGCCACTTCCCGTTCCCACAGTGCCATTCTTGTCAGTCCATCCAACCTTCAGTCAAAATTACGACGCGGGCTTTGAGTAAGCGGTTGGGGGGGGGGGGAAGCTCAACAACCAGCTTCGTCTTACCTTGCCTAATATCCAGTATAACGCTAATGTTTTGTCTTTTTTCAAATCCTTTTCAAAATCTGCTGAATATTCATTAGCTGGAAACATTAGGTCCATGTCCGTCGTGTCAGGAATGATGCCACATTCACGATACCATCCTGAAAACGAAGATCCTAATACGCGAGGCAACTAAAGGGCTAAGGAAGAATTAGCATGACTTACCTAAACCTGTCCCTCCAGCTAGCATAGGCGTTATTCGATGTTTGAGCATAAGGTCACGACAGTAAGCCAAAACATCTAAGAAGCTGTCGGTAATTTTTGGAACAGACGAATACTTTTCAGGGTATTTCTTGCGTAAAGAAGCAGCTGACGTATGATTGCATTCAAGAAAAGTTGACCTTGGAAACTGCCACGAATAAAAATTTGCCGGAATAGGAACTAGAATGCCATTTTCATCTTTGCTAATATCGATCGTGGTCAAATTAAGCCTAAACATGATTTGGACTGTTTCCCACTGACATGATATAAGAGCCAAAAAGTAGTTTACCCTAAGAAAGCCCTTGGTGGTTCTGTGACAGAATCGCTCAGCTGCGTACCATGGACGAACCAGTACTTTGGTCGAAGCTCTAACACCGAAATTATCACAGTCGTAATTCCGTTTTCCAGGACGACAGCTCTGGCGGGCACGCTGACTCCACTAGTATTCCAGCCAAGCACCATTGAATCTGAGACCTAAATCGTGAACACCAGTTAATACCCCATACCAATGTCTCAGTTAACTCTTACCATCTTAGACAGCAGGAGGGCGGGTTCTGCTTGGCCTTCGGCGATCATAGCGAAACGATAAACAGAGGATGACTGGTCTTTCAGGCACGCTTGAGACGACTGAAGGCACTCAACAGACGACGGCTCTAATATGACCAAGGACGAAATACTATTACATTGTCGCAGCAGGGAAATGACATTGAGTGGAAATGCTTGAAGGACGACCGAGTTCACGGACGTCATATCACTCACATTGCGATCGGTCTGAAAAATATATAGAAAAGATCAATCTGCATCAGAGAACGCTGATGTGATGGTTTTTTGGGAGACACGAACCTAAAGGGGCCTTGCCAGCGCACACACGGGAAATTCATACAGAAAGGCGTTGTTGTCACAGCTGTCATGGAGCCCGCTGAAGCCATTTCATTCTCACCTGCTCTCATCAAACAATTGCCTTCATGTACCATCTGGTCATACAATAAAGATACCATACAAATACTCACTTTCTCGTCAATGGCTATTCCACCTAATGGCAGCGCTAAGACGGATATTGAGCGTCTGTACGTATCCGGGGAATAAAGCATTGTGAAGCCGATAAAGAATAAGGCAACCGCGCATGGAACACCCAAACACTTGCTTGTAAAACTACAACTTGAACTCGAGGCCAAGCCTGAAATAAAATTAAAGGTTTACACACTGGTAAAACGGTTGTAAAACAACGTCATTGACGAGTGTGGGTCCTTCCCTCATTTGTCGACGTACAACTCCTCGGCTAGACAAGGAAGGACTTGCTCTGCTTGGACTCCTCATTCTACAGCGACCACAGAATTACACTGGCCGTGTCGTGAGCATTCTCACGTTTCTATACCAATCTAAAGTTCATAATTTGTTTACTCACCATTTCTCCACCTAAAATTTGGTTCGTCGATCATCCTTGATCCGAACTAATCGAGGCACGTCGTAAAAGCAAGTATCCACGCAACCGGCACTCTCAGCGAAGTGTACAGTCATACGGGAAGTGCGCAAACGAGCAAATCGCGGCAGTTCGGCCTTATCTTCTTATCAGACCGTGACGTCGTAGATGCGACGGACCGTCATTGAAAGCGAATGGACTGGTTTCACCAAAAGTACGCACGGAATCAATGGAGACTTTTCATAGGCCTATAAGTAGGAGAGAAAATGTTCGCAAGCACTAGCGGGAACCGGTTGTTCTAAGCAAATAAAAATGGGCCGGAAAATCGGTTGACACGGCTACGGGTACATGTCCAAGATACTCGCACCCTCTGGCTAAGCGCGCGAGTAGTGTTCGCGATGAGCTCGATGCCCCTTCGTCGTTCGACAGACGACAGCTGCTTCTTCATCCAATCATTAAAGCATCTTGCCGCAAGATGCCACACGAGAGAAGTAAAGGTAGTCGGTAGGGCTCCATAGGTGGTGAAATACCGACTACTCCGGAGCCGAACGCGTCGCCGTGGCGTTCTTTCTTCTAACAAGCGAAATCAGACACCTCGAAGGCGATTGGTTGGCAAACCCGTGCGTACCAGCTCGCATTACGCGCGGGCGCTGCACCAATCCATCTCGCAGTTCGAGTGCACGCAGCCCGTATAAGGCCTGTTTGTTGAACACACGTAGACGCGCCCATCTGAGACCCTCATACCGTCCATAATAGGTAAAATGGGACAAGTTCGCCATCGAGCGTAGCCTCTCGGCCTCGACTCGGGCGTCGACTATTGAACCCGTGCCAAAACGATACCATAATGGCCGGAGTGGAACGAGTACGGACTGACAGATTGGTAGACCAGCACGGTCCGCAATGGCCGCAGACAGATGGGGCCTGGTTTCACACTTTCTTACGTGTGGCCGCGAGAGTTGGCAAAGTTCGATGATCGAGAACGCCCTCCATTAGAGGGGGCGCTCGGGTGTGCAGTCGGAGGAGTGGCGGCGACTCCATATTGTGCCTCTACACGCAAAGTAAACAAAATTGTGCGGAACAGTCCTGCGAATCAAGAAACGAACTTTGACTGAGAGCAATCTATTTTTAGATTAGCGCAAGGTTGAGAATGGAACCGTTTTGTTCACTTTGGTCATATTCAATGCCTTGACCGCCCCGTCGAGACGAGTCGTTTGGCGCTTTCGATTTTAATCTTTCGCCTCTTATTCCTGCGCAAATAGTCGTCGGGTGACGAGCAAGACTCAAAGGACAAGAAAAAGGGTAGCCTACCCGGAACCATACCCGCCCCTGGACAATTCGATTTTTGCCAAGCGTCCCCTCCGAAAGAATCAGACAGGATCCAGAAGCATGGAAGAGACCATCAAAACGAGAAACGAATACGAGGCCCGCTCATGCGAGACGAGAGATCGAGGACAAGCTTGACACAAAGGACTCATTTCAGTTAGCATATTTACTGCGGCAGCAGCTTCTTCGTACGTTCTCGGCCGCTTAACTCCGACCAGCCGCCTCGAGCCGTCAGTGTCCAGCTGGAAAGCGGCCGTGCATGAAAATGAGCCATGATTCGCATTACACCCACCCTGGAAATAATGCCTGCCGCCATTTATTAGTGCACGTGCTGTTTGATCGTCGGATCGAAAAGCCATGTTTCACGCTTCCGTGAACACTAATCATCCCCCTTGACTCTTCCATCGACCACGCCGTCCAAGGATGTATATACCTAGGTAGCGGGTACTTGCATCAGCCAGGCTAGAACCCACTGATATGATAGTGCACAAGCTGGCATTTGAGAAGGAATGTCATTCCGACGAGCATGTAGCACGTGTAATTGGCCCACTTGCAATTGGCATTTTTGCCCAAGCTATATCAAACCGCTTGAAATCCTTGCTCACACTGAAGGCTTGAATCAGTTACAATCACTTGAATCACTGAGTCACTTGATAGACACGCACAGAACCTAGCAGGCGTATTGTACAGTAGCAGTATCTGACAGTCGTCAAACCCATCAGACATCGAACCACTACGATAAGCCTCCACGTTCGGCAAGGAGTATCAGTGCTCATGTAAGAACCAGCATTGTGCGCCTGCTGCTCTTGATTAGACCAGACCACTCTGACGATGACTTTGCTTAGTTCACGTATTTTATGCTCTTTTATCGCGCCATTGTATGTTTAGTATTTAGCTAGTCCCAGTGTATGGTGGCCTTAGAGTGCGCTTTAATTAAAAAGTGCTTGGCAACCAAAATATAGCAATAGCCCGCGTGAATAACTTCGCCGTTCAACAACTACAGTAATTTCCTGCTCACATGAAAAGCCCATTTCGCAAAGACTTCTAAAACATGATAGGCAATGCAGCTAACAATTGGTTCACCACGTCTGGCTGTAAGCAAACTCAATCCACGACTTTCCTGTTAACTAATGTGCGAAAGTGGAAAGGGAAACCAACGCGAGCATGGTACAGTCTGTACAGTGTAGGTAAAACTCTAGATCGCATTGGTGGTTCTACTAGTGATAATCATTCTCTCTGTCGTTGAGTAAATACCAAGACCCAATAAGATTGCCAGAAAAAAAAGGTTAGACGCTGGGTAGATTTAGCAATGGAACTGGTGATGGGATTCAGTGAGTGAAGGGATTGGTTTGTTTATTTTGCATGCTTTACCACATCACATCACCAAACGCGCCATTTGAGAGGTATGTATATTCACCCCCGCGAGTCTGGGGCTGGGAAGGGGTCTCCGAGCCCCTATCGTGATGTGGCTGGGAAGGGGCTTTGGGCACGCTTGGCACGGGGCTCGGAAGGGGTATTCCCTGCCACGTTGTGAGCGTGGCTGACTACCAGGCGGCGGTTTGGGTTATTTACGATTTGTAGGTTATTATAGGCGTTTTTGTTTTCTGACTCCGTATCAGCGCATAAATTAGTTGATGCTCCATCAGCTCAATAGCCGGATGAAGTCTCAATGCATGAATAAACTGCCCGATAAATGTTCTCCTTTGCTGGTAGTTGATCATTCAGTTGCGAAACCCCAACGGCCATCAGTGCATCCGAGTGGGCGGCTCGTGGCTGAGATCATTACTGTTACTTAGTGGACTCACGACTATGTACTTTCGACGGAAAATGTACTTTCGACAAAAATGCCTTTTTTTGTCTGGGTAGTCATGCCGAGGAACAGATGCGCAAAAAGCTTTCTGTGACTGGTACTGGATTCGATGTCCATGAAAGAAGATCCAAGTGTTTGCAGATGATGATTTACGACTTGGTCGAGCTTGCACGGATCCTGTTCAGTCTGCGAACACAGGCTGGTCCTGGGGCATTATTTGGAAGTATATGTAGCTTAAAGGTACCATTTCAAATATCATTAGCTACAAGCGGCATTGGCAGTGCTTGGACGTCGAAGGCTGGGTCGCTCACTAACGAGGGCACTACGGATAAGCTTCGACCTCACCTGGCCAAATCCATGAACTATTTTACCCTTTTAGGCAGAAGCCTGTAAGAACTTGGACTTGCAATTTTCCATTCGGTACGTTTGCGCTTGCCGTACTTCGTATGGTACGCTAATTTGCACTCAGAAACTGAAAACTACTAAACCGCCGCCTGGTAGTCAGCCACGCTCACAACGTGGCAGGGAATACCCGTTCCGAGCCCCGTGCCAAGCGTGCCCGGAGCTCCTTCCCAGCCACATCACGATGGGGCTCGGAGACCCCTTCCCAGCCCCAGAGTCGCGGGGCTCGCTATACCTGCATTCGAGCGCGAAGGGGCATAATATACACGACCGCGAGTCGAACACTCGCTATTAACAATAAGTGTGCGCTGTACATTATAGCCTGAGTAGCCCTACGTATATTGGGAAGATGCCGCGGGGAGCGGATGGTCTCAAACACCCTCCAGGCAGGCCTCCAGGTCGTAGGAGCCAGCGACATTAACCTGATCGGTTGTGCCTCGCCTGGAGAAGCGTATCGAGCGGCCAACGAAGGCATCTGATACGCTAAATTCGGCGGCCAGCCAAGGCAACCACCAGCGCCTAATGTGAGCAAATGGCTGGCCATGAACTGGATTGCGGCGTCGTGTCAAGGAGGAGAAAAGGATAAAAGACCAAGGTTTTCGTTTCGGTCACAAGCTCTTTTGGTAGCCTAGACTCTGACAGTGCTGAACTGGTCACTTTTCTATTTCTGCTCTCTTTAGTACAGCATACTGTTATACTGCCCATGGGCCAAATATGGCACGATCGAGTAGGTATGCATCGTATGTATTGTACATAGTCCCGATCACAATGCATAAATATTGCTGGGTTCCCTCGCAGGGATCATAATGGGATTCAGAATTATAACACTAGCTGAAGCAAGTGAACGCTGCACATGTTTACAAAGCCATGCCTCCAACCAGCTTGGTTAGGTTGTCTGTCGATGCAAACAAGTATTTACGGGAGCTTTGTGAAGTGCTGATTGAATCTCCAAGATAAACGCAACGAGTCGGAGGAAGAGCGTGCCCCGATAATGAGACTCTCTCCTAGAAGCAGATCGGTTGTATAAAATATCGTTGGCTATCTGTCTCACGCCCATGTCTTTCGACAGATCCGTATTTCGCCGAGTCCCAGTCAGATATGCCAGCGTAAAAACCAGACAGCGTACCTGGCGGCTATGGTTATTAAGTTCATGTTTCTCAGGCGTCTTTACGAGCGGTAACAGATCCTCCGAGCCTTGTTTCTCTACTCGCAATGACCAGGAAAATGTATGGATGCCTGCCTTTTTCTGCTTACTCCTGCATAAAGCCTGGTAGTCCTGCCAAAACCTTCACTTACATATGAGGTCAAGAAACGCGTGCTGAGCCAAGTGTGCATTCTCCGACATCACTCACATTTGCTTGCCATTATTGATCGAGGCACAATTTCTCTAAGCTAACGCACACCTATGCCCCCCTTTATTTCACATCGCACCAAGATCACTAGCTGAAGTTTCAACAAGTCGAAACTTTTTGATTTGAAAGTCTGCCGATTTCAGTACGACCGAACTCCAAGTCGCTGTCGGCCGCTCCCCGTTTTATTGGTAGCACCACGCAAGGCATATTAGGATCGAGAAAACTGCCAGCTGCTCTTATGATATGCTCTGAAATTAAGACAAAGGATGATTATTGAATCCTGCTGTTTACCAGCCTTATACGCGTTCTTCATGATCGGAGAAAATTTAGTTTTGAAGATTCAACTCGAGAATTTGCAACCTAATACGACTGTACTCTCGATAGCACTACACGTTCACTCACGGTCGACAATTAGGTAATGAATTTTCAATTAGATAACCCTACACCAGACTAGTACAGTAGCTGTCGTTGTTTAGCTCGTGTCTTTGCCAGCAGCGTAGCACGTACCTACTCGTACGTAGGGATGATAAAGCTGCAGCATGCTTTTTCGGCCAAATTGACTACGCTCCTCGCAATTAGTTTACTTCCCTAATAAGGGTTAGATCCTGCCACCGTTCTTATAAGAGCTGTGATGTACAAGCGCATTGCAGGTGATTGATATGCTTAGATATGCCGCATTGTGCGAGAGCGCTGTGTCATCACAGCGACATGGCTGACGTCAATCAAAGACATACAGCCCCCGCCCGTTGGTCCCGATCACGAACGATTGATCTGCTTTTACTGTCGCATAATTTCTTTTGAAGATTGCTTTGGTTCATATAGGCATTTTGATGCGCAGCATCTTCTTAGTCATTCAAAAAGCCCAGACCTAGCTTGGACCCAAAGATCCATTGTTTTAGGGTGGAAGCGAAAGTGTCGCCATTGAGTACATCTTTAGTGATCATCCGTCCGTTTTCTTGCGGGGCATATATTACCGCCTATGGCAGTGTTTTCATGTCCGAATAGGCCGGTTATTATTAAGTCCGAAGTACTAAAAGCGGAGTTTGAAGAACTAATAACATCACCCACGAGAATGCTGGCAATCGACGTCTCTAGTCAATGCGCGTCCTTCGACGTGTACATGAGCCGCTGATCGCGTGCTCATCTGCTTATTTTCCACCGTGTATGTTTCCCCTCACGTAATAGGAGGATTGAAACTTACGCGATGCCTTATCACATTGACTGAATGATAACAGGAGATAAACGGCGGAACTATTAGAGAGGACTGTGATTGGTCGGTTTCCGTTGTTCCACTAGTTTCCATCTTCGACTATCCAATCAATGTAATTTAGACTATGGCAGGATGTCGCCTGAAAAAATTGAAACTTAAATGGGTCCGAACACGGGTGGTCTTACCTGACTATTCAACGGACAGAGTGTCTATCGGCATTAGCATTGGGGCAGTTGGATAGGCAAGCGGTGTCATAGATTCCGACGGAAGGGTACTTTATTCAAGCCTGATGAAGAAACTTCGTGCTGATCATTAGGGACGGCAGGTGCAAGTAGAGCCGTTAACCGTTGGCAGCCTAGCATTTTCGCTATTTCACAAAACGGAGACATAAATCGAAGTAAAAATTTCTTTGCTCAAAACTTTTTCATCTCTATTATTGGTTGCGCATAGAAACGAGAGCCGAAACGATTTCCATCGCCCGCCGGACAACCATTCCACTCCGTTTTGCAGAGAAGGGAAAAGACAAAACGAATATGTTCCGCATTCCGCCGACTCGCTCTTTCGATCATTGGCCATCGGTGCGTACTGCAACAACCAATAGATCAGCCCTCGTCCGGAGGCCTTCCTCTCCGCATCCAATCACTCGACGATCCATCCACAAGTGGCCCACATTTGTCAACGAGAAATGTGCTCTCACAAATTGTGTAAGTGGTTCGCACCTCGCGCAGACACCGAATAAGCTTACTAGATGCCTAAAAGAGGTCCCTCATTAGGCCCATACTAATTAGGACCAAGTCTAACACAAGCAGGTCTAAGCATCTGCCAGCCAATGTCATACTGACGAACCCCACATGGTCCCTCTGCGACAGGAACTTTTTTCTGACTTCCATTTCCTGATTGCTCTGTTCGGCCGACTTTGGCAATTCATTTCTGTTAGATCAACCCGCGTCTCCAGCTGTTCAATTTCCCGCGAGTCCTAGTTTTAGCTAATTTTATTAAGCAACATTTGTATCACTCATTCCTGCTCTGACTTGTCCTTTCGTTGAAGTCTCTTATTGGGCATGTCCTATTTGGGGCTCCCATGTTTCCATGGATGTGCCAGGTTTGGTGCTTTAGTCATGGGCTGGTCGATGGATGAATCAATGAATGGACCGGGAATGTTCAGATGCTTTGGGTTACATCTAACCCAAAGCATCTGAACATGGGTGATACTTGGCTCAAGAGGACGTAGGCGGAGGTATCGGTTTACATAACTGAGGACGGCGGTGTATGCTAAATCTGTTGGAAGTTTTGTGCTTCCGTTGACCGATGAAGAGATTTAGTTTTGGAGCGTAAGTCTTGGTCGTTAGCAGAACGGATAAGAGTTCGTTTACAGATTCCAGTTTGTGTCTTGCGCATTGGTCGCCTCGATGCTTGACTAAGTTCGAATCATATTGACGCAAGAATTCAGACTGGCAGGACACGAGGAGCTGGTGCGAGGTTCCCTTTCGTTGATTCGTGTATGTAAGTGAGACGAGAAGCAAAAACGAATCGACACCGTCTTCTTTCGTGGATCAAAAACTAACCTTCTGGTGTGTCCGAGTCTACTGGACAGGAATCGAAGCGTGAGTGCCTCAGCACTGCGAGCTTTATCTTTTTCTATTCATGTACTCGCCTGCTCACCAGCGAATTAATATGGTTGGCTTCGGGAGTGGATTGCGAGGCTTTATGAATGGTGTGCAGAAAAAGTAGGCGGAGGTTTTGGCTGGTCCTGTGGTGCGTGTGGCCATCAAGTGCCTACTCTGCTCGAACATCGCCAATTTGTTGGCGTAAGGAAGGTGGCGGCCATGTTGGGCTGGCAACTGCGCCACGACGCCAATGCTCAACTGTCCATACTTCGATTAGCGTCAATTAGGCAAGGGCGTCGGCTGTACGTCGAGCCAGCGTCTCGGCGCAAACTCTCGCACAGCACAACAACATCCGCGGACGAAGAACGGAGAAAATTATTACCCGAACGTCGTAAAACGTTGGCAACGTCGACCATCCCAAAAGATTTGTTTCTCATCGCCGCCGCAGCAGCCTCGTCTTCGACTTCATCGCTTGTTGTCGGAGACCAAAACGGGCTCGGCGAAGATGACGAGAAAGAAACGGAAGAACGGCTTCGAGATTACACGCCAACGCGACGTCCAGTGGCCGTCGTTCGTCGTCAACATTCCGTCTCCCTGGCCGGCACTTCCACCAACGTCAGTGGAGGCATCGCCGGCACGGTTATCGTGGAAGAGGTAGGCCGAAGCGGCGGCTCGTTTTGGCTAAATTAACGGTGTCGCATGAGACCGCGTGTAAAAGCTGAACCATGATGAAGTGCCTAATCCAGTTAAGTCAGGTCGCGACGCAGGCTTACGGACGTCGGTCTTGTTGCAAACACATTGCTCCTGTCCGCTGGTCGTGTCCTTGAAAGACAGTTCCGCCTTCGCAAATGACCCGATCAGTTTTTCAATTTCGAATTTGTAACCGCCTTTGCTTTACCAAACTTTCTGTGTCAGGGACTAGTTTGCGACTGTTTGGCTTGTACTAACTTGTCTCAAACTAGGACCCTATGTTTTTCTCCAAACATCAGTATAGCAAAATGATGTTCCACGCTTCGATCAGTCGAAGCCTCTCTCCTGTACGCGTATCACCCCGATCGCGTCTTATGAACAACAACACCCTGCTCACTCCGACTTCGTCCATAACTCCCCGTAGCGCTAATGTCACACCTCGACGGTCTCCCGCAAAAAAAATGTCGTGCTACTCGTCACAACCCATGCTCGACCATATTCGAGAAATCGATGACAGTTGCAGCAGTTCGACTTGGCAATTTCCTTTGCAAGTAGGCTTGGACTTTAGATTGGTTGGGAGGGTACTCGTCGTGATTGTGAATCGTGGAAGTTGCTTTCGTTTCAGTTAATGCGGAACCGACTTAGCAAAGGTCCCTCATTTCGAGATAGGCTCTTGATGGCCCGAGCAGTAAACACAATTACATAGACGACTCGAGATGCGAGATAAGTTTACCATAAGGCGTCGTGTTAGACAAATCTATTGCAGCATTAAGGCTAGAACGAAGATTTGATTTGTGATCGCTGCTAAACTCTTCAAGCGCAGTTCCCTTAGTCTGCTATAGTGTTAGGTTGGCTCGGGTGTTTCGTCTAGACACCTCGACCAAGGCTAGTCTTTTATTTTGCATTGTCAGCAAGTAAAGTTCTGAGAATTCAAAGCTCACTTATAATTCCCCATGATCCATTACGGCAGTGTTCGCGCGACTTCCAGGATTAACCGGGCGGCTCAAGTGGTCAAGAGGGACAGCACGACAGGCTCTATCTTGTCCAGGAGGGCAACTTTAAGACTCTTTCCTGTACTGCAGGATGCGTCCGGTGCCAATGGAGATCACTGTCGTGGTAGGGCTTTCGATTTTGCCTACGCTGACCAATGCGAGTTGGAGGATTTACTAGAAAGAACTGCGTCTGGTGGGAGGCCTTTGTCCATGACATTGGGCGATACGGCCGCTTACCCCTCGACAGACACCAAGGAGCCGCCTGGCGCACCGGTCAACGGAGAACGAGTGGACAAAGATGCTACCGAGATGGCCACCACGTTGCAGGAGCTGTCAGAGAGTAAAGTGGATGAAGAGTCGAGTGAATGCGACGACTCCGAGGGATGGAAGAGGGTAAGTGCACCTACGCCCACTTTCTCTCGTCTGAAAGCACGCGTCTGCATTTTCAGCAAGCTCGGCTTATATTGCCTCACGTGGGTTTGGTTATTTTGACTTGCGCATACACACTGATCGGAGCCAGCATATTTTACGTAATTGAGCAGCCGTACGAGAAAAACGTGAAGCAAAGGAGTTTGCACGAAATATTTGCTGCCGAGGATCGACTGCTGAGCGACATGTTTCGGTTAGCTCGCCACGACCGTAGCATGTCCGAGGAAGACTGGCGAAACATGACCCACGAGCGTTTGCTCAATCTGACCGATATCCTGTACGAATCATTCGACAAATACTTCCTCACATCGAAAGAGATCAGAGATAACTATACCTTTGAGATATGGAGCTTCTCTACCGCCGTCTTTTTTGCGGCCACTGTAGTCACAACTATTGGTAAGTATCAATTTCGGACCTTGCTAGGAACGTACCATAAATGGCTCTGACATCCTTTACGACTTCCCCCAAACCACGATCAGTTCATCTCATATTACAGGCTATGGCAGTCCAGTCCCAGTCACATTTCCCGGTCGTTTAGTCTGCGTATTTTTCGCCTTATTTGGTATTCCCTTGTAAGTCATCTTCGTTCCCTTGTGCGCACTTATCCATCATTGGTTTCTGTTAAGGACCCTCCTGACGATCGCCAACGTGGGCAAATTTTTCAGCGAACACTTACTTTGGTTGTATGGATGCTATTTGCGATTGACGCAGAAACTGCAGGCTTTAGGAGCTCGTTTTCGGAAGCATTCTCATACCACAAACGAGAAGAACGACAAGACGACTCCCGATGGTCCCTTGATTTGTGATAAATGTAGACGGCCATCGGCTGGCAGCACCGGACGCAAGCCATCCTTGAGCGATATCGATCTCATGGACATACAAGAGAAAACGGTCCCAGCCTCTGCCGTTTTATCAATACTTATCGGTTACACGGCCTTGGGCGGCTTTCTGTTTTGCAATATTGAAAACTGGGACTTTTTCGAAGCTTTCTATTTTAGTTTTATTACAATGACGACTATTGGTTTTGGTGATTTAGTTCCGAGGAATAGTAGGATCGTGCTTATCTTACTATACATAGTACTCGGGCTTGCCATCACGACCATGTGCATCGATCTGGTCGGAGCCCATTACGTGCGAAAAATCCATTATTTCGGTAGAAAGATCCAAGACGCCAGATCTGCACTAGCCATTGTTGGTGGAAAAGTGGTCTACGTTGGAGAGCTATACGCCCAACTGATGTCGAAACGATATGGCTTGACAAAGGATCAACTGGAGCTGATCCCCGACGCATTCATCATCGAGAACTTGTACCTGACCAAGCACTTAATACCGTTCATTCCTCGAGATATCAAGCGAATAAGATATATAGACGCCGACTCGGACAGTTTTTGCAGTAGTACGAGTAGTATGGAGGACACGCACTCTTGTCGCTATTGTCATGGGCGAATGAGCAACGTGAGCACGACGCAGACCACCTTCCTCAAACCACCCACCTCCTCCGTTGGCAGATCTCCGCGGTATAATCGAGTCTAGACTGGACTGAAACGTGAGCTGACAGTTGCATGTGAGTGTATGCTTATTCGTAGACCTCTTTGCTACTCTAAAGCTTAGGAATAATTGACATCTGTGTGTAATGTGCGCACGTGTCAAATAGGAACACGAGATTGCTGTAGTTGCAGTGGGCCGTATAATTATCTTTATGCACTTCTTGTTCTTGTGAACGTTTAATGTCAGCCAGATGTCACGGTACAAAACAATGATTTACTCAAGAGCTTTTACTGTCACTATTTCTGTGGAAGAAGATAGTACACTAACAACAGCACACTTCAGAGTAGCGCAGGGGATGCAAATACTGTCTTGCAAATTACGGCGCGAGGTTTTTCTTTTCCTTATCGAAATAGCAGCTCGTTAGAAGCCAGGAGCTCAAAAAATCAGGGTCTGGCAGACAGGGGCAAGGCGCAAATAATATGATCAGGGCGCGATAACTGTCGAGACGAGCCTTCCTTCCTTTCGCCAGGGGTGCTGTTCGGGAAAAAACGCGCCGTTGCACCAGAGAAAATATAACTGATCGTGAGTGAATCAAACTTTTCGCTGTGCAATAGTAGAGCATAATAAAAGAGGTCAGTACAATTTGGAATGCGTGCTATGTTCTTAAATACTGTCAAATATAGAAGCTAAAGTCACTTCATAGAAGCTAAAGGATTGTTGAATCTTGCATTGGCGAGGATGCACACAGTATACTGTAAGCGTAAATAATGTCTGCCTGAATACGCCAGCAATTGGTGGATATTTTATGGGTAAGTTTTAAAGATATGGCATAAAATCATGGTTATCACGGTGTGTTCGATCAGTCAAATGAACTTGCAGATCGAATGAGATTGCAATGGACTGCAGCAGGAATAGACTTGTACGGATTAGCAGAGCGCCAAGAAATTTACCACATTTGCCTACAAATAAGCGAAAAGAAAACTTAGGCTTTTATCTTACGATTGGCGATCGATTTTATGCAGCATAAAGCAGGAGTCAGTTTGAGGCCTGTTGGTTCTTTCTAGGCTACTATGCTAACAAAAAACTAACGTCGCTTTCTCAGAAATAATAGGCGGATAACAGCCGTTGCGATTTGATAACGACGAACAAGTTAGGAGACCACTCGCGTGACTCGATATCATTTCATAAACACTAATATCCCCACTTAGGCTTCGATGTGATTGACTCAAAACGTGAATCGAACTGTTTTACTTATGACGATAGCGTAGGACTAATTGCCGGCAGCGGATGTGAGCACTAACGGTAAGCAACCAAGCAAGCGTGGCCTCATCATACACAGCCGAACTATACTCGGCTCCCACGCTAGAAGAAACAGACGTGAGAGATATTTTAGTAAGGTACTCCAACCGCTTGTATGAGTGCTGGTATGAGTGGTCGGAGCTGAGAAACAGCAATTCATTTTCCTTGAAACTACCCACAAAGATATAGTTCGAAACCAGAACTAAACAAAAAAAACACCAAAACGATGCTATTAAATAAAACGAGCAAGCTTACACGTGGCATTATGTCGAGTCGACGCTAGAGAGGAGCATCTCGCCAAACCCCCGTTTGGCACTTTGGACACAACAATCTTCTTCCATGTTTTGGAACAAGATTGGTCAATGTCGATTCTGGCTGCTGTAGTTGGTCATTTCGAATTACGCGGCTGCACATTTTCATAGAAATTACGCTCTTTTGCTGGCTCCAAAGAATTGAACAGCGTCAATTTATGCGTGCTAATCGGTTTTTTATTAGGGTCTTCTGTGGGGGGGGGGGGGGGGGCGATTGAGTGCACATTCGTGCAGATTCAATTCGTGATCTACCCGCTTGAGAGCGGAAATCTTGTTCGAACTGCATCGCACGTTGGTAGCCCCGTGGTCGGTTCATGCGCGTAGTACCTTGCTTGGTGACCGCTTGGAGGGAACCGCTGGCGAAGACGGGTTGTCGATGGTGATGAGTTCGGTAATGGTCGATAAATGACAGCCGGCAGCGTTTGACAAGGGTCGTAGTTGGAACCGGTAGTCGATATTTAGCTGCGAAAAGAGCTCTACTAGGCCCGGATGCGTTGACTGAGTTCTCGAGCGTCCCATAAACGTCCTCCTCATCTTCTGGCCGCCGAAGTAGTTTTTGCTCCGAGCTTCCAAGACGGCAACTCGTCCCTCAGTTGCTCGTTCTGCCACCCGCGTGTTGGCTGCTTCGAAAAAAATGCGATCTAGGAACGTGGCGAGCGTACGGTAGGCAATCGAAATATGGCTTCCCCATATTCCTTGTTCATGGCCGCAGAGGAATGCTTTATTGCTCAAGTCCTCGACGTCAGCGCGTTTACTATTTCCGACTGCGTTGACATTGCAGGCCAAATTGCCCACAGAACTTAGCCCTGAAACAGTGCATTCTGATCAGCTTGCTATAAATTCCGATTACTGCTATCCCCTGCTCAAGACTCCTTCGGCTAAGACACAGTAGAAACATACGTTCTCTTGGCTTGGAAAACAGTGTCGGCTTCAAAAATTTACACGCCTTCTCAAAGACTCCTTCGACAGACATGAGAGCATGGACATTTTATTGAATTGCCTGTGACCCTGTTTAACTGTCTTTGCCCTGATATGGAGTTATCTAGATGTTAAATAGTGGCTATTCAAATCACCGATTATGATTGACTTTCTGCTGTTCTTGACAGCTGTGGTCGGCAGAGTCCACGTCGCGGGGTAAGGCTCTCAGTGCCTGCTAATTCAGGACTTAATGGATAAGCTGTGGGTTAAGGCCTTTTCTTTGTAATTCCCATTTCCTCTAACATTGTAGCAAGTCTGATTTTCAGCCGGGTCAGTGGTGTGGCGAAAGAAAACATAACGTTTAATGACACCTACGACAATGTTACTCAATTAATTAACAGTATGCTAAAGACCTACGATATCCGACTAAGGCCAAATTTTGGAGGTAAGAATACAATTGGATGACTACAGTTCATCGCCGCGAAAGATGCTTTTGCGTTGATGTGAGATATTTCTCCCCATAGCTATTCAACGTGTGCTCCACCTACGTGTGTAAACTCTG
The DNA here is from genome assembly GCA_030248295.1 of Mesodorylaimus sp. YZB2_4. Lineage (NCBI taxonomy): Eukaryota > Metazoa > Nematoda > Enoplea > Dorylaimida > Dorylaimidae > Mesodorylaimus > Mesodorylaimus sp. YZB2_4. Next base: position 943,023 of record JASANH010000138.1, on the reverse strand, counting down.
TTTCGATAATGGGGACTACTCGGGCTTTCATGCCTGTGTTCTCAGTGAATGAATAATAAGGTTTGCCCACGTTCTTTTGTCCTTCGTTAGGAGAGAAACAAACAGGTATTGTTTCTAAGAGAGAACCAGTTTCTGTTCACTAGAATACTAGATCGTATTGGCAGCATCGAAGGGCGGGTCTTATTTGATAAACTTTGTGTCTACCGAAGCGGAAACTCATTGATTCAAACCTATCTCCTATGGAGGTAACCTTGGCGAATAGAGACTCTCTTCAGTCGATCGAACATGCTACCGTCTTGAATTAATCATAAGACGCGCTACTAATACTACTTCGACAAGCGCCCGCGTGTTAGCTTACCATTGTTCTACCTGAGTGTTGCGCACACTGAGCATGCGCCCTCTTGACGAAGAAATGTGTGAATTAGCTAATCAACACAGTAAAAAAGAAAAAATATGGTCTTCTCTTAGTTCTTCGAGCATTGATTAATTTTGCTTTAGATTCAGGGTTACTTCCTTCCATGTACATAAGAAAAGAATGCATCGATGTGAGGGACAGGTATTATCTGTTTTCCAGCAGCAGAACACCAACAAAGCAAGCTCGCGCATGCATAGCTTGTCCACATGCAGCTCCTCAGGTCACAGTGTTTCCACATTGCACCTTTGTCTTCTGCAGAGAGACCATTGGTTCTGGATTTGGATATCGCAGTGGCCAGTTTTGACAGTGTATCAGAAGTGAATATGGTAAGCTCATCGCTAACAGTCTTCGCTACCATTCATTCAATCCGGCGACGAGCCTACCCCGCACCCTTTAGGATTTTACGCTCACCATGTATCTGTATCAGTATTGGAAAGACGAGCGGCTAGCATGGTTATCGAATCACAGAAACGAGTCCATTACTCTAAGCGGTGACTTTTCTGAAAAAATTTGGGTGCCAGACACTTTCTTGGCTAACGATAAAAGCTCTTATTTGCACGACGTGACTGAAACAAACAAAATGCTTAAACTGTACAGCGATGGGTATATCGCATACGGAATGAGGTAAGGCAGCCTTGCGTTGGTCTCCGCTGTAATCCATGTCATGGTTTGGTTTTGCTTTCCACAGGTTCACATCCACATTGGCCTGCAAAATGGACTTGCGTTCGTTTCCTCTGGACCGTCAAAATTTCAGTATAGAGATAGAAAGCTGTAAGCTCTTGTGCCGATCGATTCAGTCATCGAGGGTCGAGCCTACATCTGATTATGGTCTTTCAGACGGGTACACGACTGAGGACCTTTATATGCAATGGAGGAATGGCCGAAAATCGATTCGAGGAGTTATGGAAACTGAAATACCCCAATTCCGTATATTGGACTTCGAAGCCTTGAACAGACTCGAGAGAACGGATACAGGTAAAGCGGCGATATTCGAAAAAGGTGGAGACCCTTGGAGCTCCATCGCCCTTTGAGCTTCATGCAGACCCAACCACGTTGAAAAAGGAAGTTACCTCCTCTGAACCTTATAGGTACGTACCAACGGCTATCTCTCGTTTTGATTCTTCGTCGAAGCGTGGGCTATTACATGTTCCAAACATATTTCCCCTCGACTCTGATTGTGGCCTTATCCTGGATTAGTTTCTGGATCAATCATGAGGCAACTGCTGCTCGTGTAGCCCTCGGTATGGACAATCAAAGCAGGTTTTATCGTTTCGATTCTACCAGAACTCACTTTTTGATGCAGGCGTTACAACCGTGCTGACCATGACGACCATAAGCACTGGCGTCAGAGCGTCATTACCGCGCATCTCTTACATTAAAGCCATTGACATCTATCTAGTAAGCCAGTTCTCCATGTCTGAATGGCCAGTCGAAACGGCAGCTACGTCTAGATGACTGTTTAAGTCACTACACAACCAGATAAAATTGCCATCAGTGAATACAGAGATTCTGAAAGGACTAACAATAAGAGCTTAGATCACTATGATCTTTGGTAAATATGATTTCTTTTCCAAAGCTGTTCTCTCTTCAAGGTCATGTGCTTCGTATTTGTCTTCGCCGCATTGCTAGAATACGCTGCGGTCAATTACACTTACTGGGGCAGTACTCGAGTGAACAAGCGGTCTCGTCGGAGACAATCCGAAGGCGCTATCCAATCCTTGTATGATGGTCGCAGACGAATGACAACTACGCAGGCCAAAGAATTCCCCACTTGGGAGATGTACGTAAAAAATGAAGTAAGGACACTCGCGCTTTTTCTAGTGCTTTCCTCTGAAGCAATGTTTCTTTAGGAAGAAGCGAGCGATGTTGTGGAGCTGTGCAGGCATCGTAGGAAATCTCACATTGGTACTGAACAAAGAGATGGCTCTGGGATCGAATATGAACTGCGGGAACGTGACACCAGGAACGACGACACGATCGAGGAGGAGGAGGAGTCTGACGATGTGACGACTACAGATTTCAGTTGTACGCCCAGGGATGCTGATAGTCGTGGTGGTCCGACAAGACCTCTGCGCATGTCTGGCCATCGAAGTTTGACTGGCCGTGTCTCACCAATTCCTGGCCTTCTGCAGCAGTTACGGCGACAGCCGATACCCGAATCTTGCAGCACTCCGTCATCGACACACATAATAGAGGAGAGGATCGAGGAAGCTAATTGGACTTCTCTTGTGGACAATGAAGAGTTTCCTCGACCTCCTTCTCCTCCCGTCGTTCTCCACGCCTCGTCGTCACTCCGAAGGCGCCCTCAGTCCTCCAGCAGTAGCGCCGCCAGAGCCCCCTATGAGCAACAACTTTTGAATTACGAGGGTGATAACGGTCAAAGGGTGCGCCGACGGACGACTCACCCACCTCAAGGACACAAACGACGATGCGTCAGTTTCAGCGTTTGGAGGAACAAGAGCGCGCAATCAGCTCCAGTGTCGAGCAGATTTCAGTCGCGTTTGCAATCGTCGTTGAATCGACGGGAAATCGTGTCGTCATTAAGACGTAAAGCGCAAGCAGTGAGAGCAGTTCTGCCACGTATTCACGATGTAAATGTCATCGACAAGTGGAGTCGGGCCATGTTCCCATTAAGCTTTGTCGGATTTAACTTCATATACTGGTGCTATTATCTCTTTAGCGACTGGAACGATTGAGCAGGTTAAATGGAAAGAATCGTGTGAAGTTGTGAATGCGGGATGTACGTTTGGTTAGTGAGTAGACTGTGCTAGTTAATGTTCAAAGTGGGATTACGTCATCCAGTGTTTGGCTTATCCTTCAAAAAGTACGCACGAGCTTTCGTCTCGCTTCATAGCTGCAATTATGGGCGACACTCAACAAGCACCAGAGCTTTATTTTTGAGCATCTGAGAGCCTCGCGAGCATTGCATATGCATACATGTACGTATGTTTAGCATTTGGCACCCAGAACTTCTTATCTCATAGTTGGCACATGAACGTAATTGATGGATAGGAGCACACGATTGGCTGAGTACACAAGCTGAAGCACTTCTTATGACACGGGGCTATCAGGGGAAAAGTGAATGAGCGGGCACAGGGCGAGCGAATCACCACAAATACAGGCCGTCATATTGTCACTACGAAACAGCTCGCTTGAGATCACATTAGGTTGTGCTACTTGGCGCAAGGGTAGACGTCGCGGAGTTCCTTCTTTCACATGTCTGGTATGACAATCTAATCCCTCAATATCTGGTCACTCCCACGAAAAGGGTAAGAAAATGAACTGGGCGAATGAAACGAGAAGCTGAAAATTAGCTGACGCTATATCTTTCCGCTCTTTTTTAAGAAAATAGTCCAGTAAATAATGTCTATAAAGGAAAGCTAAAGAGGTTTTAATGTAGTGCAATGAAAATATTCTTACTGAAAGTTGCGAATACAGCTGGGAACGCAATCCTCGAATACTTATCTATCCCACTGGCTACCATTTGTAATTTCTTGTCTGAGGCGCTGGCCCCGCCAGCAGCACCTGACTTGGACTTGGAGCGGTTTCGAAGTTTGGGGAAATTGAACAGTCTTAAGTGTGGATAGTCGACTGATGATTCGACTACTTGCGGCTGCGCTCCCTCCGTTTGGTCTAGCATAACCAACGTATGGGCGGGTGGCTAGAAAGACATCAGTTTCCATGCTGCCTGGGGCAAGGCTAGTTAAACCTCGGATGTTACCTTATGCGCAAGGCCGAGTACATCGGGTTGGCCAGCCCAATACTGTCCCATACTCGCATCTCTTACACTCGCCCCTGGTGACATTGACGTCGAGGGAAGCGATGTTGTATTAGCATTAGGGTCCGCGCCCGTTGTAATTGGAGCCGATTTGGGAGCCTCGCTGGCCGTCGTCGCTTGAGCAGTTTGCCTCTTTTTCTTTCTATCTTGTATTTTCTTGTTTGAATAACTGACAGCGGCATATTCGAGCAGGGCAGCAAAGACCATGACATAACAAACGCCCAAATAGATGTCCACGGCCTTGATGTAGCTTACTTTGGGCATCTGACGGTTAGTAGTAGTCATTAGGGTGGTCATAGTCAGGACTGTCATAATCCCTAGTGTGACGCGAGCAGGGGCTGAATCACGGTTGATCCAAAAAGCCACCCAAGAGATTATGACAACCTAAATATCATAGAGCATAAAAAGTGGAAGACAGTAGCACGTATGGCTAGCCTACCATCATGGACGGCTGATAGATCTGAATCCAATAGAAACCAATGTTCCTCTTGAATCGGAAAGCGCACGACAGACGGGAATACTTGCCTAGAATAAGAAGCCTGACAGTCTTGCAGCCTGAGGAATGGAACTTGAATGCTTCCTACCTGTACTCAGCACTTGGGTAGTCTGTGAACCACTGTACGCGGCCAGTTCGAACGTGGGTAGTTCTTTGACTGCAGGGTCGACGTCGGTAGAATTTTCAGCGCCCTGTAGCCAAACTAGTTTGATGTCGTCGGTCGAATAGCCGTCTAAATGGTAGAGTGGGAGTGGTTATTGCCTTAGACACAGTCCTAAGGCTAACAGAGCACGTGGGTGCACCAGCAGCAAGAAATGTATCGACTCAAAATTCGGCTTTACAAAACTCACCATCTGTAAGACACATGCGAGAACAATACATGTTTAGGCTCCAGTCCACCACCATAGCACGTAGAGATATGTACAAGAAATAAAAGAATTCTCTGTACGATACGCCTGCCTGATAAAAAATTGTTACGATCTCAAAAAAGCAAGACACCGGACATGCAACCCCAACTGGGTGAGTACGCACGAAACACCGCCTTTCTCCCCTACAGAGCATGCACGAAATTACAAAACGCTGTCACCTGGCCCAAGTCCAGACTACTATACTGTAAGCGTGCAGGAATGCATCAGCCTCATCTCATCAATACTGGGTTTGCCGAAGTGCCTTTTCAGGAATTCCCTTGTGCAATGTAAATGGCTCATTCAACTACGCCTCGGTTCTTCCTCTCATTCCTACTGACAAAGTAGTAAGCCGTCCAGTAAACGGCGTTAAACCCCATGAAGGCTACTGGGAAAAGGGCACGTGAATATTTATCGATAGTACTCGGGGTGACACCGTGTATCCGCCTCCGCCGAAGCCGTGGCCTGGTTATCTTCAGTGGTACAGGACGTGCTCCGAGGTCGCAGTCACATTCCAAATGATTGAACGGAGTTGTACTAAGATTGCCTGGTAGCAGCTGCTGATAATCTGGCTGACCGCTTGGCGCGTACGGATAGAATGCGGCACCTGATGATTCCTGAAATAGTAAGGTGTTACGGGGAACAGTCTTGCAGGGTTCGGCGGAAGCGAGGGGAATACATGTGCGGTCGGATCTCTAGGCAGGGTCCCTGGTTCGCACAGCTGCAGATCTACATACAGGCATCACCCTTGTCATACTGCCTCACCATGGTAAATGTTCCTGGGGACGTTTTCGAAGTAGACGGCATCATTGGAAATTCCTGAACTTGAGAAGCTTCTTGCTGTTTTTTACGTTCCCGTTTCATTTTCATCTTCTTATTCAAGTAACTGACGGAAGCGTATTCGATCAACGAAGCAAACACCATGACAAAACACGTGCCCAAGTAGATATCGATCGATTTGATGTAAGATACTTTCGGCAATTGGGCGTTGGTCGTAGTCATGAGAGTCGTCATCGTCAGCACTGTGGTCACACCGAGAGCCACCTGTCAGCAAATGCAATCACCTTAGCCACATCCAAGGCTGCAGGCTACCTATTTCGCAACTTACCCGAGCCGGAGAGGCGTCTCGGTGGAGCCAGAAACTAACCCAAGAAATGATCACAATCAGCATGGAGGGTAGATATATCTGCATCATGTAAAAGCCAATATTGCGGGCGAATACAAAACGGACGTTAAGACGGGAATAGTTGCCTGAAATCGACGTCGTTGGCTTGTTTTTGCAGACGTATTGCACATAGCATTCTTACCTGTACTCAGGGTGATCACCCTTCGATTCGTAGTGTAGTTCTTCATTTCAAACTGTGGCAACGTGTGGGCCTCCTCGTCAACACCCACTTTGTTGTTTTCTTGCCAGTTATAGACGATATCGCTTTCCGCGTACCCGTCTACGAGAAAGCCCAGAAAACATACTCGCTCCTTTCTATATCTGGTCTACTCAAGCTAACACATATTTGCAAGAACCGCACAAATGGGGTGCACCGCATACGTAATTATTCCAAGTACCAGCGTGGAAGCGAGCCCTAATTTATGCCCCCAAATAAAATTTGAACAAGCGGCGCCCAGTCGTACCAGTGACTGTTTATCACTTGTGAGAATACCTGAGATGGGGAACCCTAAAAGTTTTAATGACTCTCCCAGCATCGCCTAATACCCATAGCTAACATCATGTTTGGAAGTCTATGCGCAGAAGTTGAACAGCGTTCAATACATGTGGTTAGCTCTGCTTTGCTCACGGGCACACCTTAAACATTTGAAGAAGAAACCTTGAAACAAAACGATAGCAACAGTTTAAGCGATTTAGCCGAGCCAGCAGGTGGACTCACATGTCAATCCATGCAAACATAACGCTGCACTATTGAACCATGCACCGAGCAAACGCAAACATGTTGACCTTACCTGTACGTCGTTGCAATTCTTACTCCTCCCACATACGTAAGTGCCCTATGCTCGAGCTACTTTTATTCAAATTCTTCATTGCAGTTTCAAATATGCGAATAAGATTCATTAGTCGTCTGTAAACGGTATAAAGATCAGACCATAAGGTCGGCATCAGCACGGGGCACCATCACTTACCGACTAGCCAGATCGCTACTGAACCATCGACCAGGGCGCGACATGTCTGAATGCCATCGCTGCTTCTCGACTTGACAAAAAGGCAACAAGCAAAAAGGAACAAAATACATTCGGTGCCACCACAAAAGCAGATACGCATACAGTATATGGTCAAAGTAAGATGCTATAGCATTTTAAGCGCTGCTGGTGCACCCCATTTCAACACGGTGTATACCAAGTACGAAAGGCGCATTTACTTACATGATTCAATTTCCAGCGTGCATTCCTGGCTGTCCTGGAAAACATGCATTGTGAAGCGGCAATCCAGGCAAGTATTCGGGCGGGCTTACCAGTGGGAATAGTATCAAATTCATGGCGCAGGATGCTGTTACTGTCAACCTGAAACAACGGAGGTGCCCTGTAGGCATTGTTTATCAGACATAGACGGAAGCATAGATCGGTTTGCGAAGCATAAGCGTGATGAAGACGTGATAGTTTTGCTCATAACTGTTTAGGAAATCAAGCCAGCAACCCGATCTAAGCAGCACGCGAAACAGTTCCAAAGAGCATTATTCTGCGCAAGACAGAACAGCGGCTGATCAGTGGCACCACCAGTTGAGCAGTTCTCAGGTTTCCATGCAGCGACAATGAGTGATACAGTGCTACATTAAGACCCCGACGCCCTACACACTCTATTCGTACGTGTGCCGTGAGAACACGTAAGCCGCACGGGTTAGGAGGACAGCCTGAGTACATGCCAAAAGAGAAACTACTGTAGAAATTGACACCTATGCAACAGTACATTCCATGAAAGGACATGTAAGTCGTGAGCAGAGACAGCAAAAGCCGTTTGTTCAGCCGAAAGGGAAGATTTCTTGACAAGAGACAAATACCCGCTACGGCTATCCGTTGTCAAAGGCGGCAGAAAAAACAAGCTTGCTAATGAACAAAAAGTGTGGAGAACTGCGCATGCGTCGCTATTGAATGGGGATTGCCCTCGGCTAGCAGCGTACGGAAACCTGGGAGAGTGACAAGTATGCCCGCAACATAAAAGCTTGCAGCACGAGTTGTGACCACTGAGGGTGTTTTCCGATATGTGCACTATCTGAAGACGGATGGCCCGAGACAGAGGTAGATCACGTTAGATGTGCTAGTGTGATCGTGAAGGCTCCAGGGGGAAAAAGACAAGCTGGGCTAAGAACATATAACACTAATTGAGACAAAAGAAAGCTTTGCTGCCGCGTTTGACACACGAAAAATCAACTTCGACTTTAAACGCCAGAAAATGTAAGCACATGCAACTAATCGGACGAAGAAACCGAAGTTGACTCGGATAGCACGTTTTGGGGTTACCATTCCAAAGTTGCGTTACCTCTGACTTGTCAGAATGACACCATCAGCGCTAATTCGCAAGAAGCTATTGTGTGTGGTGGCCGTGTGAAACGTACTCTTCTTCTCGTTTGGAAAAAACGTGTCAGGTAGCCAGACTATAGTTTAGAATATTCATTTTAGAACTTTTTGATCAAGTTCAATAAATGATTAGTCAAATATCATGTTTACTATGGCTAGTGTAGTCCCAGCCGACAGTCAGGGTTGGTACTCCGTCACTACCCATGTGCAAGTAGCGCAAGCGCGGGTCTTTCCACGTTTGTCGCAAATAAAAGTCCACCGTATAATCCTAAAAACAAAACACAAAACAATGAAATCAGTCCGCTATCGTATTTACCTTTGACTGGTCGTAACATTGCCATATTTGGTGATGCGCAAAAAACTGTTATGCGTTGTGGCCGTATGCGCCAAACTTTTCTTTTCGTTCGGGAAAAAGGTGTCAGGAACCCAAATGGACTTCATATATTCAACGTCAATCGTTATGCTATCTATGGGCGCTTGAAAGGCAAGGCGCCTGTCAGTCCACATCTGACGCAGATAGATATCCAAAGTGTAGTCCTAAAAGGGCAACACCCCTTTTCGATACAGTCGTGACCAAAGACGAAATGTAAAGCGATTCTTGTGTCATGCATGCATACAGGAGTCACTCCAATGTGAGCTGCACCATGTACCATGCACGCTCTTGCATGCCACATTAGGTTCGAGATTCAACACCTGTGAGTTCTTCGAGGGTAATCTTTGCTGCTCGCAGCAGACATGCGTCAAGAGAATAAGATCCCAACACAAAAAAGCGAGTTGTGCATGATCTATCGGAGTCACGCTAATAAACAACGTGATCATGCTGTTTATATTTGCGCTAGTTTCCATGCGCAACAGTGAAATGGTAAAGTGATCCGAGTCGGGGTCCCCTGTCGAAAATTTCCTGCAGCCGATTTCTCGTTGGCTTCCGAGCGGAGACAGCCAATTCCATTTGGCTGTAAATTTCACCCGAGTTCTCTTTCCTTCGCTCCATTTCCTTGAGACGTGACTACAAGAAGCTCGACAACGTCACAAGATTTGAACTGGCCCGCCCAAGGGTACTCTCTCACGTCAATGCGCTTAACTGACCGATATTCCGGTCAATAAATGAGAAAAACGACCCGTCGACGTTTTATCGCGGCGCCAAAAAGTGCCCATTTGAAGGTAGGAAGAAATTGCTCGGAATACGCTCCGACGGCCCTTTTTGAAGAAATCCCAACGGCTGCAAATCGATCCTATCTGATGAGGCTTTCAATTTGCTCTATTAACATCCCCATCCTACTCCTTCTTTACTTTCATCCCTACTCCACGCAACGGCCGGCAAAACATGCGCGTAAAAAGCAGCCGGAGAGCAGTCTGAAGGTCCTAGACAACGACTCTGTAATTTAGGAAGAAGCAATTGCTGCTCAAACTAAGCGGATACAGTAAGCGCGCGTAAACTTGTGCTGATACGGACCTAATGCGCAGACGCTATGTGGCTCTATTGAGCAATATTGGCGGGGATCCATTTTATGAATGCCCGTTTCCAGAAATAGCGCGGTATTTAACTAATATATACAGTAGGTCATCGCATCTCGGGCGACTTTATCAAGTACTCGGACCACCTTTCTAAGGCCTGGGACAAGCTGCCGTGGTAAAAGCAAGTCAGTTCCAAAATGCACTTGCACAGGGAAGTTTGTAGTCAGTCGACAGGTGACGTGGTTGTCATTCAGGGGATATGATGAAAAAGCAAAACTCGTGCACTCGAGGTAGGTATGCTCCAGGCGAACGTGCATAGTTCAAATGATTACCATTTCTACTTCGGAAACAGCGCTGATACTAGACACGTAAATGGTGATGCCCACTTCGACTGGCTCGCCTGCAAAGATCAATCAAAACTTTGAAAATCTTAAACTTGCATTGAGCACAAAGAATGCTTGCCTCCGTAGTTGGGCCTGAGTCGCTTGTCGTAAGTCGTCTTGTCCACCAGACGGTCTAGGATGGCTGTGATGTTTTTTGAGAGAGGGGTACGTCTGAAAGATAAAAAAGATGAACTGAAGAAGTGCTGTTCCTCGGGGTGTGATCACACACCCGACATAAAACTATATTGGCTAGCTTCTCTGGCTGACCGTAAGTGTGTTATGTTCGCAGACAGCCCCTCAGTAAGTTGTTCATTTCCCTTCCCCTTTTTCTTACACTCCTTTTACTTTCCTAAACGCTGTCGTGGCCGGTGCGAGGCGGTTTTTATGAGCACGCAGGGTTCCGACCCACGTTTTGAGTAATATATGCATAGCATTTGCGGGATTTCTTCACACGCCGCAGTTGTGTGACGAAGATTGAATGTTTTTTTGGATCGAGAAAAACACGCTTTGCATATTTTGAGCAATAAATGCTTTTCTTGACTGTCATACGTTTGAGCCTTGTCCACCTTCTGTGCAAATGATCAATAGATCCCCTCGCCATCATGACGCAAATTAAGCAGATGTATTTGACATGTGCAAGGGAGCACTGATTCGGATACCTGCACTCTGGCAATTAGCCCCCATTCTTCCTACTTACCCGTACTCATCTAAATTACTGTTCCTTGACGACACCGGTGCCGTGAGAAGGAGAACGTATGCGATAGAGGATATCCATCTGAGTAATGTACATTGAGCAGGGAATGCGCGCTGTAACATTGTATACTACCAACCAACAAGCCGCCGCAATGTTTGATCCAAGCAAGGTAACAGGAACGCGCAATGATTAATCGTCCTACGATCGCCTAGCGCCTACTGGCGCCAGCGTTTAGGCAATTACGTGAAACAATTGGCAAGAACCTTAAAAGGAAATTTTCGTGTGACATCAGCCTCGGACCAAGCTGATCGAGTCTAATAATACTCGCGCCCTGTTATACGAGTACGCAGTCTAGCTAAAGCGCAATGTGCTGACCAAGGCAGCCAACCTCGCCCACAGAAAAAGATTCAACTCCATAATCAAAGCGACTTGGCAAATCCTTACCCTGTCACTTTTTATTTCTCAACTATTTGGCGTGAAAATGCGAGTGCGACAAAACTGTTCTTCCCAGTCCTGCTTCGTCCAACTTCATCGGGCAAAGTCACATTAGATGGTGGGTTAGGGAAATATGAAACTTGTCAAAGACGAGAATACTTATTTTGAGTAATCTAAGCAGCTTGAAACCAGAAAAAGCTAAATATGGGAAGGCGAAGGCGTTAACTTGATCAGTTATAAGCACTAGCTTAAAAAAGCTTGTCAAGCTTCTACCACGCCGAAAACATCGATTCAGGCCCGCCTACTAGTGAGTGCCCCGCATAGCAACCCAGTGAAGCCGCCACCTTATCGACATGCCATCGTAAGACCCGTCAAGGGTGAGGGCAATTTGAAGGAAGGCCAATGCTAGGAACAGGTAGGATTCATTGCCGGTCACTAACCAAAGTGTGCTGATCACGTAGTCATTCTGACGCTGCTACCAAGGTAAGTATTGAAATAGGAAGCTGCAGTTGTTCTCGTCCCACTCGACGGATATCCGCGCTAGTTGGCACTAGGCCCACTTACACAGTTAGGCTGTAATGATACCGATACACGTAGGAAGGCTCCCTGTGACCTGAGCTAGTCTTCGATTGCCTCGACGAGAAGGACAACGGCCACAAACCCCGCATCTCGACTCGGGCAAATGGCCCTGTTAAAAATGAGTCCTTCAGTTAGCAAATAGAAAAAGCTGAGTGGCAGGCGGTTACTGGGGCTGCCTCAGTACCGCTCGCAATGCCTCATTAGCTAGGAAAAGTTTCGGCTTCTCCTCTCTTCATCTGTCTCGTGGAACGTCTTCTGATCGCCAACCTCCACCTGCCGCCCCAACTCCAGCAAAGCTCCTACGTTCATCCTTGGAAAGCATAAATGGCGCAACAAAGACTTGATGCTACACGAGGCGGTGAGTCCTTGTCGAAGCCACTTGTGAAGACGAAGCACTCTCTAGGTGCTCGCATTAGGTCGTTCGAAGCAGAAAATATGTTCCTAGACCAACTCAGGATATCGACCCGTCCAATAGGTTTTTGGTATGTAAGCTAAGTCGTATCGGCCAAATAGTGGACGCATTTGATGAGGTTGGCCCTGCGAGTAGGAGCTATCACATCATGGAGAGTAGGGGCAGAAAAACAGCCGAATTTCTCCTTTATCTGTCTAGCTCGGTCGCGAGAGGGCGATCAAGCGTACTCGTCGATTAGGATCCGCCAAAAACGTTCGCCCTCGGGATATAATCGAGAAGCGTGCACGAGATGTGCTCGTAATTCCCATGCACAGTGTATTCGTGCTCACTTGCGCGTATGGCCGTATTTATTACCAAGAAGAGGGCCAAAAATTTATGGGACGACCAACGCGTTCCGATAGTTTCTCATTCCTCCCGGCGACCCGCTGAACGAGAGCAAGAGTGGGCCAAGCTAAGGCGGGCAACGAGCCGATTAATTTTTAGACAAGCTAGCTAGCAGACCCCGAGTCGGAAATGGTCTTACCAACCGAGCTAACTCCAAACACTTCGGTGGTGCTGAGGCTTTTGCAACAATACTGGCAATCGTAATCCGAATACGTGTCAGACTATGACTCTCAAGATCAGTACGTGCGCAAAGCCCTCGCATATCGCCTTGGCATTCATACCAGACGCCCTCCAAGTACATGGACTTCGATTGGTGCCCTTCGTGGGGGGGCATAAAAGTTTTGAAAACAGTAGCTGAGCGCAAAATAAGGCGTGCACACGGTGGGGGCACAAATGGGCGACGAAGAATGGATAAAAAATTGTCTTAAAGGACCCCATAACCGTGGTTTTTGCAACGATATCTCGTCGCTCTTCAACTGGCAGGTAATTTCAACATCAAACTGTCTTCTGGACTCGAACCTAAGTAGAGCAACTGGTGCAAACTATACTTGCCCGTCTTAGGTCGTACGGCGGTGTCCTCCTTGAAACAAGCAAGCAATAAAGCAAAGGGGCGAAATGCGAAGAAGTAAAAGACTAATCGTTCAAATGAGGTCTCCTACTCAACGCACCCTCGCCCTTCTGAAGAACAGAAAAAGGAGGAGAAGGAATTGAAAATGCGTCAGCCGGGTGGCGAATGCAGCACCCATCTATTTCTCGAGCCGTGTCCACTTGTCGCTTTTCAAGTCCGTTACTTATTATTTCGACGTTCGGGCATACGTAAGAATGGGAAAAGCTAAGATTCTTTGGCCCGACATTTTCGATCCAACAGCCCGGCTAGCTGCGATCCAAAGAAGCCTCCGGGGCTCGTCAACTGTCGTCGTGTCGGATCATCGTCACCAGCTGACGATGTTCCAACTCGAGGACAGCCGAGTCGACTCGAAAATTGTAATCTTGGTTCTTGATGAGTACAGAATCCCCTGTGTCCCATCCGTTGACGGATAAAAACTTACAAAGCGAGTAATTTGGGCGTCATACGATCAGCAGGACGCCAAAATTATCGCACATATAAAGCGAGCAGTAAGACTCTCCATCCCGCATGTCCAAATCGCATCACTGTCAGCAGCAGTCGGCACCGCCCACGAGTGCACTAGAGAATAAACGCTGCAATTTCTAGCAATAGGTGAGTCAGGTAAGATCGGAACGGAGAACAAACCCAGCAGCTTGAAGGATGATATTTGAAGTTTTTCACAACGGGTGTGCGATGACCTTTTCGAAGATACTTATTTCCTACTATTGAAGCAGAGCCTGGAAAAGAGAGCGCCTGCTAGTCTCATTCTTGAGATGGCAGTGGTTCGAGGCAAATATGTTTTGGCTGAACCTCAGTTAAGATAGAATGGCTTATGCATAAATCAAAACACGAGATACTAGCAAATTGGTACACCGCCTCGAGGAATGTGAACGGAGTGATGACGACGAAACCACCGATTCTTGGCCCACTACGCTACAGATTCACTGCGCTGTAATGTACCCATTGCGTAAAAGTAAGTGCTGTCTAGGCAGTGAGAGAACTCAAAAATGGACTCGCAAACTTGGGCATCTTTTGAAGATTAATTGTGGCAAATGACTTCGCGCCTCTCTGGCCTCGAAGATCAGCCCGAGCCTCACCCGCTGCCAAGATTGATGCTCGGATGGAGAGGAAGATAGAACGAGCTTCCACACTCTACTTCTCTCCCCTCAACATTCGCCTACCCGTCAACTACGGAAGAAACGAGCCGAACGAAGGAGTCGACCAAGAAGGCAGTTCACGTTCACGGCTGGCAGATCCTCCTCTTCTTTGCCTAGGTCAAATTAACAGATCAGAAATTAGAAAGTGAGGACAGTATAGCCCGCTAGGGACCCCATATCGTAATGAGTGGAGCAGGTGCGGCTTGTTTGGACAACTTGCACTGGCACGATATCTCGATTGGCCTCGACTAGCAGACGCATAATTTGTACAATGCCTATCTCACCTTAGAAGACGATTAATCCTTAGCACTCTCTAATCAAATATTGGGGCCCAATTGGGTGTATACAAGGCTATTACAAGCCTACGAATCATATTTATCGTTTCAACAGGAGGTTAATATCCATTTACACAGCCGTCGTCCAGGGGAGCTCTTCTTCATTACGCAGCAAAACTTCGCAGAGCTAAAACAATGGCTCGGGTGGTTGAAGAGCATCGATGATTGCGTAACAGATGCGGCAATTGTTTTTCAGCTGAGAACAACTGCTCTCGACTTTTAAAGTTTGGGCGAAAATTGAATAGTTTACTACGTTATATCTCCAACTGACCTGGCGTTCACGATCAGCGAAACGGGCTTCGATGAGTTGGTTCGCTGGTCGTGCGTTCGTAGCGTTATACAAAGGACGTAACCCGAAAGGAAAGAGGTGTAGTGTTATAAAAAAGAATGAAAAATGGGTTAGATGAGCATATTCGGAAAGCAACTCATCTGACTGATCAAATGAGCTTTTTCCAACACAGCTAATGGTCTTAATAAAAAACACCGTCAAAGATGCGTATATGGATAGGTCCACTGGAATATGAGGCTGGGAGAGTTGACCGAATCTGCATTAAAAGGAGCTGGAAGCCGTAAAAAAATATTGCCAATAACGCAAATGGCCTCAAGAAAAGCTAGATTGCAAAGAGCACTAGACTTCCATACAGTGGCTCGAGGAGCGTATCCCACTGGCCACTGTTCGAATAATGTCTAAACACGTAACGACTGGCTCCATAATTCAGATCATAACTCTGTTTCCACACTAGCCCTGCTTGTCATGTCTGCTAGCGTTCGACTCACACTAAAACTTGGCTGGACTCGGAGCGAGCTATGCTACCACAAAATGTCCGACCCATTCTCAGTTTCTGTGGGAAAATGTGCTTAGGTGACAGCTGGTTTAAAAAAGAACTTGGAGCAAGGCTTGTACAATGTGAGGCTGTACATTGGACAGTGGCCATATATACCGTATAGCGACTAGCAATAGAATACTAAGCATTCTAGACAAAAGCAACGCACACACTTCTCTGTTTTCGACCGGTAGCTACGTACACTGTTATCTGGCTTGCGCTATTGTACGCTCGTGCGTGATAGATACTCTGCATCACTTGGCCGAAAATGCTGATCTGGACGACGATGTGGAGACCCCCTTTCCTTACAAAGATAAAAGTAAACGAGCAACATTCAGGGGACGAGTACAGTCATACTATACTTTTTCAAGGAACCTGATTCGGGGCTATAAATGATTGAGGCTTAAATTTGTTCACACAGTTCTGACTGACCATGGCTTCGCAAAAGAGCTGCTTTTCGGCAGTGAGCATCGCTAATCGCGCCTGCGCTTTCGCAGCGTTTCTCAAGAATATTACCCCAGAAGCTTTCATAATTTTAGCGCCATCGCTGTCCTCGGCCAACTTTGCGCAGTGCCTCTCTACTCTGTGGTTATAGCGAGAGAATGCCAAAGTGGTCTGACCCAGAGGTTGTACTGTACATGTGAAGGGGCCTCCGAGTACCAACAACGTCGAAGTACGTTGCCCTCCCCTTTGTGAATCAGGGATTACAATAAAAGAACCAAAATGCACGCTCACGGGCCCACCAGTAAAGGGAAGGAAAATTTGCTTATTTACGTGGTTTTTCTTGTGATCTCGCGTCAGACAAACCTACTCTGGTCTCTCTGACAATGTGAACCTTACCTGCTGAGTAAGCTCGAAAACAATCACATACAAGCCGTTCCATCTCCACGCCGCTCTATTATAAAAATCTCATACTGTCAGACACCCCTCACGGCCAGTGCGTACGTAATGACAGTTGTCACGAGTGCTCATCATGCGATGAATTGCTCATGTTCCAAAACACTGCTTTTTCAAGGCCCTTTTGTTTAATTAGCTTGCACAACTCAAGTGATAGGATCCGCAGGTCAACCTCTGAGGCAATAAGGAATAGAGCTGCGATACAAAGGGTAGGCCATCTCGGTGTTACGTCGATCCAGACTTTTCGAAAGAAAACAGATCTCATAC
This sequence comes from Mesodorylaimus sp. YZB2_4, assembly GCA_030248295.1. Taxonomy (NCBI): domain Eukaryota; kingdom Metazoa; phylum Nematoda; class Enoplea; order Dorylaimida; family Dorylaimidae; genus Mesodorylaimus; species Mesodorylaimus sp. YZB2_4. Next base: position 925,979 of record JASANH010000138.1, on the reverse strand, counting down.
TATCACCATTGGCACGAAAAGAATACTGGCTGCTTGAACTGGCCTATTTAGAAATTTATCGGCCATTGGGCACTTTTCTTACTTCAACCATGGTCAAACTGTCTGATGCCGTCAACTTTACGGTACTTTAGTGCACAGCAAACGTTCCTCAAGAATGGGGCCCGAGACTGCGGCAAGTCTGGTCTATTCATTCCCTTGGGAAATCGTAGACTGGATGAGAAATTGCAGGAGAATGTGGGTCCCGATCGAACATCCCATGCGGTTTCACTTGCTGTCTCACAAATGTGCCTCATTAGCCGCATCCACCTGCGCAAGATCACGCACACGCTTCCTTAGCCAAGACGCTCCCCGGGACCATCAATCATTCCTTTGTTGCCTAGAAGTGTATTGACCCAAGTCGCGACCATTTAGCAGGGTGTTTTAGACAGGAGGGAGGCTATGTGTCCTCTCTTGCCTTTCCAAGTGAGACGGCTTTTTCCAAGATTGCATGAATGCTGGTTTCATTAGCGACGACACCTTGATGCATGCCGCATCGATTTTGATCTTGGCACCAATGCCAGTGCTAATGGTCGCTCATAATGGTCTTATTTGCCTAGGACGTGGGCTACACGGAGACAACATTTTAAAAGTCCATTTTGCTTCGGCTGGTCCATTGGTCGGCTGGGTGGGGTGTGAGGATGAGTGATGCTTCGATTATGGAATAACTGTCTACCTAACGGGATGAATTCGACTAATTTGTGTACAAGTTCGGTTGGAATGTGAAGGCCGAACGCGCTGGTCCTAATACGTTGCTGACGTACTAGGAGAGGAGAGTCCAATTTTGGCTGAAGGCAGCAGGGCTTGTCAGCCGGGAGCCTTCAGAGCTATCTGCGAATGCTTATTTATATTGATCCAGCGGATTCTTCGTTCTCGTACTTGGTCATGCATGTTGCCTTGGAACCTCTCCCTGGCGCCGGATGTCGTTTCCGACCCGACACAACTCCGCAGCAATTCAAGTTTTAGCGCTTACTTTCCGTTAGCGCACTCTGGACCGCCTCTTTCTCTCGTCCCACCCAATCCCCGATTGCTTATGTGCCCAGCATCGATCGAACTCTCGTACGCTCTTTGTTTCTTCTGCTTCACTCACAGACAGTGTTTTGGTATGAATAATTAGGACACGACAAGATTTATCGTCTTCTTGGACCTCATCCATTTTTGTAATCATGGGAGCCAATCATTCCAATAAGCCCACCACCAGTAGCGCTGATTCAGCGCCAGAAACTGTCACATTTGACGATTTCCATATTTTGAGAGCCATCGGCAAAGGCAGTTTTGGAAAGGTACGTGTTCTCGCAGACCTTCTCTCATGTTTATTCAGCAAGTTTTCCTTGCCGTGCCTTGCGTAATGTTACTGCAGAATTCAATTCTTTGTCGGAGCTTGAATGCCGACCTGATGTCTTGAGCAGAGTGGTATGGAAGGCCGAAACCCCCCTGGGCCAGCGGGAACTGGAGCTCGTCCACCGACGCGCCCCTCCAATGCTCTTACAAACAGACCTTCTGGCAGAAGCAATAAGGGCCATCAGGCTATCAAGGCTAATTATAGTGCCTGGAGGCGGCGAGGGGCCATGACGTCCTTGGTTTATCACATTTCTACGTCAATTGTGTGATAACTAATGGTGTCGCCCTTTCCAGCCTAACATGAAAAGGGAATTACAAAAGGAAATTTCCTGTTCTGCTATCCAAACGTTAGTTCTCATGCCCCGTCTCAGTCGGAACTCCTGAATAGGGCTGCATTGATTGCTCATCTTTTCAAGAACCCAGGGTCTGAAAAAGCGCTGCTCGCTTACAGTAGGCCCTGGAAAGAGTATGACTCAAGACACGCATACAAGACCCCTTCCATTTTTTCGTGTAGGTTTGCATAGTGCAGAAAAAGGACACTGGCCGAATGTACGCTATGAAGCACGTGAACAAAGTAGCTTGTATTCAAAAAGATGCATTTCGAAATGTGATGCGTGAAATCGAACTGCTCGTGGATTTGGCGCACCCGTTTTTGGTCAATCTATGGTTCTCATTTCAAGACTCGGAGGATATGTTCCTCGTATTCGATCTACTTTTGGGAGGCGATCTCAGATTTCACTTGAATCAATGCGGTCGTTTTAGTGAGAGCCGTATCAAATTGTACATTTGCGAAGTGGCCTTGGGCTTGGATTACTTACGCAAACAGCGAGTCGTGCACAGGGACATCAAACCCGACAACATCCTCTTGGATGACAATGGCCACGCCCACATCACTGACTTTAACATTGCCACTAAACTGGGCGACAATTCGCTGGCCACCTCCCTGACCGGCACCCGGCCCTACATAGCCCCGGAAATCTTCCGTGTGGCCTTGCACGATTGCCCCGGCTACGACTACTCGGTCGACTGGTGGTCGCTCGGCGTCTGCGCCTACGAGATGATTCGCGGACGACGCCCGTTCGATATCAACATGGCCATGAGCTCGAAGGAGGCTCTCAGTGCTTACAGGGTGCCACTGGCCGTCTCGCTCGAGTGGAGTGCTGAACTGGTGGCCCTTCTGCACGCACTCCTCTCCTACGAGCCCAGCCAGAGACTGTGCACAGTGGACGAGCTGCAGGCGCACCCATTCCTCGCAGACACTCGGCTTGAGGACGTCCTCAGACGACGCATCCAGCCGGTCTACATTCCGCCCAAGGACTCACTCAATTGCGACCCCACCTTCGAATTGGAGGAAATGATCATCGAATCTAAACCACTCCACAAGAAGAAAAAGCGTCAACAGCAACAGGCCCAGAACGGCCCAGACACCAGCGACCCCATGCAAGAGGCCTTGGACAACATGCAGCGACAGTTTAAGGACTACAATCGCGAAAAACTGCTTAAAGACGAGGAGGAACGTATCAGAAAACTCGAGGAGGAACTGGGCCTCAGGCTGCCTCTGCAGGCCGACGCCATTTCCAAACGACTGGGCAGATTGGACGAGTGACTCGACAGGCCAGTACAGTCTTATCATTGTCTGTCGTCAAGACCACTTTTTATCCCGTGTGAATACGTTGCATTCAAATAGATTTTCATAACATACGAAATACACTGTAGAAAAGTGAACCGCCTCACCAGAACAGATAATAAATTCGATGTTGCACATCATTGTATGAATAGAACACACCAGAATGCACCGTCCCTAGACGTTGCTCAACATGAACACGCCTGCACGTGACAGTATATCATAGAGCAGTCCACACCTCCGAGAGCGGAAAATCTCTCACTTATCACACCTCAACCGAAATACCAGCTCCCCATTTGAAAGCCCTGCTCAACCAGCCCATTTTAGAAAAACAGACGGAACCACTCTGCTGTAATAAATAGGAATAAATGTAGGCGGGTTCTACCAAACAATTTATATTCGAGGGACACCATATATGCGTAACAACACGACAGACCCCTTCAGAGCGTATCACCTTACTGTATTCATTCTTCGAATGGCCACGTTACGACTGCGCCGGATTGCGAGCCTGCATTCGTTCCTGCATGTCACGAAATTGACGAATCAAGCGCTCGCGGAGAGCACGCCGCTTATCCGAGACGAGCGTTTCGTTTTCGCGAAACCATTTAACATCTTCTGGCGAAATCAACGAATCTTCGCTGGCTGAACCATTTTCTTTGTTTTCGTCCTGCAAATAATTATTCAATGAACTTGTCCAAGCCAGCACGCTCTCAGTGCACTCACCTCCAACATATCCAGCAAACTGCACGAGCAAAATCCGCCGTGCCCATTAAATAAGTCCATATGATGACTGCCTTTCGTTTCCTTCTCTCCACCGTCATCACAGTCACATTGCTCCTGCAGACACTCTTCGTGTGTCGGCATCTCAGACACGATTTTACCGCACGGGCAACCGACAATGCTGATCGATATTGCTAAAATAGCAACCAAACAAGCGTTAGATAAGCACACACGCTGGCCCAGTGACGTGGTCTCTGTAAGGATCGACCCTCGGGTCCTTTACCAGCGTAATATGCCCCGCCATGAAAGCGAGTGCACTAAACAGGCTAAAGGTGCTATGGGCAAGTCTGTCATTAAGCGTACGCTAGTCATATCCATAAGCTAAGAGATATTAGCAAACTTCCGAGCATTCTTGGTGAAAAATATGTATCCTTCGCTTCATTGAGAAAAACTAGGCTTCCCGTTTTCACAAAAAAAACTAGAAAATAAGGTCACCTGCTAGTAATACAATACTCATTTCCTCTGAATCTATCAGGGGTGGGGACAAAACACGCACATGCGCTTTATAATTTTTGGACCAAAACATCCTCGCCTACAGTACTACTCACTCTACAATCCAAAGTAAGACCCATGCGGAGACCAAGTCCTCAAGTGCTACGTTAAAGACGGCAAGGAATTTCGGAAAGATGGCTTACCTCTTGTTTTATTAACCAAACGGCAAGTTCCCGATGGTGAGCCTCCACCAGGAGAAAGTTCTTGCGAACAGTATCCCGCGTCGTGGCACCAAGAATTCCCGCTACTGCACTCATCGTCATCCCCGGCACCCATCGACAATCTTTTTCGATCTGGCGTCTTCTTTGAACCTGTGCAGCCGTCGAAATCTTCGTGGCCATTCCCGTTGTGATCATGCGTGGATTTGACGGTGGCTGCGTCATTGGTTGAAAAATTCACATCCGACGCTGATGGTGGCGAAGTAGTCGAAACAGAGACAGACGATGCAGCTCGGGGCAAGGAGAACGATCTTTGACCCAACGAGCTCGTGCGAATCGACGGCGATGGCGACAAGCGTTGATCATGTTGACGGCTACATGGCGCCGAGTCGGTACCAGACATTGAACTACGGCGCACGCAGTTCGGACACTCGTCTTCGTCAGCCAAGAGCACTTTTGAAAGGACAGCCTGAAAAACAAATACCAGATGCCATCAAAGGCTTTTATATATTTCAAATCCAACAGCTTACTTTAGTAACCGAAACGGAAGAGGCGCTAGCTGACTTTGACGGTTTTTTTCTAGCTCGTTTTCCATTTCCAGCCGCAGCATTATGACCGCTGAGCCCATTACTTCCTTTGCCCACCCCTTGATGTTTTTGCGACGATGGATTCGCGGCGGAATCTTGGAGCTCAGCGCACAACCGTTCCAATGAATCACTTAGACCGTGCTTACGTTCCAATGTTTCCTGAATGTTAAGCAGCAGCTGTTGTTAACACACGAAAAATTAAGTTAGAAAAACAACATACTTGAAAATTAGTGTGCAAGGCAATAATACCCGTGCAATAGAGCAATTGAAACGTCGTTTGCAGTGTTTTTAACGCCATAACGAGCCGATGCAAACGGTCGTACATATACAAGCCGAGGCACGTCAAGACTTCGCCTTGCGCAATGTCCAGTGTTTTAGCGTGCCTTTCTCGCCTACAATTATAACAGCTTGCCGCAAAAAAAGACTCATGCAACGATCAACTGCACTTACCCTCCCATCAATTCCGGTTCAGCGCGATCGATTAGAGCATTCAAGTATTGAACCGATGGCTTCAAATGGAGATGCTGCTCTGATGGGCAATAACGAAGTCCTTGGTATACAAGCGGATTGTAACCCTTTTCTTGCGATTTGTCTCCTTCTCCAACGAGCAAATTATACGCTTTCATGACCTTAGCTCTGCATTCAGTGCAGAATCTGAAATAGCAAGGCAATTGTCCGCTAAAGCAAGGCTTAATTATATGAAGGCAATCATAAGGCCTACCTGTGCTTCTCGAGGTAAGTTTCCAACATGTCCAGCAGGCTATCCGACTCAACTACGCAGCATTCATCGCGGCAGTCTTCGGACATCAGATCCCATAATTCTTCCCAGCTAAAGCGAGAAAGACAACTTTTCGTCGGGCAATAAAGATTCGGACTATTCGCGAATCATACCTGATCTTCGTACGGCACATGTGAATGTCCAACGAATGAAGTGTACATCGCTTATTGTTTTTCCGGCTCTTTGTTAAATTTTCAACAGCGTGCCGCACCTTTTGCCTGAATAAAAGCAATATACGGTATACATAGTCGGACTGCCAGTACCGCGCAGGCAAACGGCAACTTACCCGTCAGTGATCAGAAGTCGATATAGTAATTTCACGTCAGACAAATACGAATTATGGACAGTCAAAGCCAGATTTGGTGTAATTGTCAACGGGTAGATAGCTGGGTGTCCCATACTTGATAAATCACCGTACAATTTTTCAGCACTGAAACAAAATTTCTAGAACGAACTATTGAGAAAAGCCGTGTTCCACCTTTTCATATTTCTATCATTGATAAACAACGGTTGCAAAGTCAAACTTCAAACAGGAAGACTCAGAAAAACTAACGACGAGCAGGTAAGTAGAAAACCAAAATATGTGATCTTACCTGCGTCGGCATCCAACACATGGTACTAATTGAAGCAGAGTGTTGTTGAAATGCTCGCTTTCGACTGTCAAAGCAGCGCGGAGCTCTTCCGGTTTCAATGACGACACTTTTTCTCGAAATTGCTTCAAGCTCGGTCTGCTCGAACCCGACACGACGCTTGTATAAGCAGCGCATGGGTCATCAAATTCAACGACCATCTACAAAATTGTTTTCTAGTGAGGATAGGCCTACAAAAACAGCAAATGACGTAACACATACCGTTCGCATATCTTCGACGAAAACGGGCAGCTGGTGTTTTTGAAATGCGTCATCATGATCACTGCCGCTATTCTCGCGACAAATTCCCACCAAACGGGCCATATTAACGATTGTTTTAGAATTCGATCAAAATCTCATACGAAATAATTTAATCGAAAACAGTATCTGTCGACAAATAAACAGCAAATAACACTAAAAAACCGAAAGTGAATGAAGCGCGACCTGACGCACGCGTGCGCCGACAAGGTGTGCGCTAAAAGGAATGCTTGTGTGGCAAGTGTGATGAATATTTACTGCAAACTTTGGCTTGAGCGTCAAGTGCGCAGTCGGCTGGTGCGAATGAACCTTCGTCTCGTCGCCCACGCCCACCACAACAAGTACGCACATGCAAGCAGATATGGCGCCGGGTTCCCCGACCGGGAGGCGGCAAATTGGCCCCAACAGAAAATTGGCCCCACGCACACTTGATTCGCAGGTTTGGCGATGTCTGCTAGCCGCGGGAAGTATGTATACATAATTTACTACAATACACACCTCGTACGACATCATTCTTATTTGTTGGCTAGTTGCAGTTGCAGCGAAGTTTTTTAAAGTCAGAAAGGAAATCGAAAACTTGTTCATAACGCCTTGATTTACGTGAAAAATTGAGAGAATAGGCGAGAGCGTTGTTGGCTTTTTGCTTTTTGTCCCCCCAATAGCCTCAGGCTTAAGCAGGATAGGCTGGATTTAGGCTTAGTCTTAGCCTTAGGCTAGGATGGACTAGATTCAGGCTTAAAAAAATTTCTTTCTCAAGGTACATTTTGTCGCGCAGCTGGAGTGGTACCATTGTGATGCGGAACGCAAGATTTGAATTTCGCGCGTGGGGCCAATTTTCTGTTGGGGCCAATATGCCGCAAGCCCCACGACCAGTGTGTAATATGTATATGACTTTCTTGCAAGCTACATAGAAAGGCTAGGCGTGTTAAAATTGTTCTCCCACAAATACCTGAAATGCGGTAGTCGACGATTGGAAGGAAGCAGGTATGTGGGAAAAGAGAGTGTCAGGGTTTATGCCTATGTAGTATGTATCAAATAGCATAAGGTAGGCCCAATGCGTTTGGTCTTATGTATCGACAGTAAGTAGGTACCGTACCTAGCGTTTTCGTGTGGTCAATGCACATGCTTGTGAACTAGCTGCGATTTCGCCCTAGCAAGATTTCCGCATACATATTTTTTCTCAGGAATACAGTACAATGCTTTAATTGGCAATTTACCTGCTGTACGTACCTATGGAAAAAATATTTCGTCACGATTTTGCTCCATCGTCTTCGATTAAAGAAGAGCCGTTACCGTTTATTCATGATGATCGCGATCGCAGTGGCAAGACCATTTGGAAAGCATCTACTCACAGTCGACGTTCAGCGAGTCTATTTGCTGAACCGGCGTCGTCATGGGGAGTTAAGATGGACGGATACACAAAGCGTCGTTCTATAACCCATGGGACAAAATGCCTGGTTCGACGATTTAGTTCGCCTTTATTGCCAACCTCGCGCTCAACTTGTCCGCCATTCGAGAACGATTTGAAATCAGTTGACGACTGTGAGATGATCGGGTGAGTTGGACTGCTTTAAGAGCTCCTGGTGGTTTTTGCACTGCCTTTCTCTTTCAGCGATTTCAGCGATGGAGCGTGGATATTTCGTAGCAAGTACCGATCACCTCAAGAACGGGAATTGGTTTCACGTTCCGTGTCGCTCAGATTGGATGATGATGGCGACTTATACGAATCGTTTTCTCCGTCTGATCTCGAAGTGAAGGAGTTGTTGGGCAAAGGGTTTTACGGCGAAGTTTTCAAGGTTAGTCTTGACGTGTGAGTGACTCTGAGCTAGCCTAGAAAGACACTGTCTTATTATTGTCAAATAATAATGTTATCTGCTCATTTCTCATGCTTTCAGGTGATTCATCGCAAGAATGGCGAGCCGATGGTCCTAAAGAAGCTTTACCGAATGGACGCTAAATGCGAGCAAGATTTTGTTAAAGAAGCAGCAGTTATGAGGCAATCGCACCACCCCCACGTACTCCGCTTCTTGGGCGTATTGTATAACGACAAAAAATTGCATCTAATAACCGAATACGTCAGCGGCGGAACGCTCCGGCAACTACTTGATTCACCTGCGGCATTGACGTGGTGCAAGCGTGTTTCGATGGCCAGAGACGTGGCTTCCGGAATGGTAAACTGCTGTGTCTCCGATTTCTATTGCATGCTTGACATGCAGATGTGGGCTTTTTAGGCTTACCTGCACAGCAAGAACATTATTCATCGCGATTTAAACAGCGGAAATATTTTGATCCGAGAGGTGAGATTTTGTGTCTTCAAGGTGGGGGCTTGAATAGTAGCTTCCCCTATTTTAGGAAACCTATTCTGCTGTAGTGGCAGATTTCGGATTGGCGCGAGTCCTCGGACGGCGACGAACTGGAAGACGTCGCCGTTTGACCGTGGTCGGAGATGCATATTTGATGGCACCAGAAATGGCTCGCGTATGAATGTTGCATTTCGTAGTTTTACTTTACAGTGGGGGCCCTTAGTTCGCATTTTGTGTTAAGGAGGAACCGTATAATGAACGCGTCGACATATTCTCCTTTGGTATCACCCTGTGCGAAATCATTGGCCGTTGTTCAGCTGATCCAGACATTATGCCGCGGCGTCAGGATTTTGGAATTGATCAACAGCGATTCGTCACTCAGTTCGTGGAAGAATCATGCCCACAGCCGTTTTTAGAAATCGCTTTTAAGTGCGCATCAATAAACCCTGACGAAAGGCCGCCTTTTTCCCCAGTGCAATTGTGGCTATCCGACATGTTGACGCATTTGAAAGATCAGATTTCGCTGGATAAAATTTCAAGCGAAATAAACGCGTTTGGTATCCAGAACAATGATCAACAAAGGAATGGTGCAGGCGGAGATAGGTTGCTCGAGTTTTTGACACCCAAGGACTCATCCAGTCCCCCAAAACGTCGTCGAAGTGCGGATATGGGCTATGCGTCGGGCAGGTCGAGGGATGAGAGTCCTCGGGATGAAGATAGCTGGATTCCGACTGTGGAGTGAGTAAGCGTTATGTCTTTATTTGATGCAATACTTTTTATTTTCTGATTCCTTCCATTTTTTAGCTGCTGTAAGTGTTCTTATGGCAGGAATAGCAAGAGTGGCTTTCTAGCTCTATGCATAGGTTCTTGAATTTGGTCGCTCCAATTTTAACATTTCTCGTCTTTTTTATCTGTGAGATAAGGGTTTAGTGGCTGACTCAGTATTTCTGTCAAATCCAAATCTTGTCACATTTGCAATGTTCCATTGTGACCAAATACTTATTCCGCGTTGATCGTAATGAAGGCCTTTTGCGCCGTTTTCGAGCTTTTTATATTTGTTGGTAATCTATGCTCAGTTTTTTTTGTTTCCTTTCATAATAGACGTTGCAAAATTGGACCAGGATTGAATATAATTAATGTACTTATATGATTTAGTAAAGAATGGTGTGCTTCGTGGTGGCTTATCACTGCTTCGGATGACGCTTATTTTTGCTTTTGTGGGAATCGGTGTTAGGATTGTGCTGAATTTGCCTTTTTAGGAATCGAGCGGAAAATGGCGACGGTTGAGAATGAGCGTCACGTGATTATCAAGCGGGCGCGGGAAACGAGGCTGACCTTCGTTAAGAAGGGAACAACTGGAAGTGTCGGAAGACTGAAATTCGATTTTACTGATCTGATTGGTCGAAATTTCGGCATTCCATACAAGGTAAATCAGAAACGATTGGCGCCTTGCACTGTGGCGGATTTGCAATCGGAAGGAATGGGGAATGAGGAAGGCGATGAAGATGAGGCAGAGTCTGGGGAAGCGTCGGAGAAAATGGATGATGGACGATCAGGTTCGGAGGGAGAGGTGGCCAAGATGATGAAGGTTGGTGAATGTGGGGAAGCAGCGGCGACCAAGGTGGTGGCGGAGAAGACGACGCATCAGCACAAGACGGCCTATTCGAGGGAAAAATATTTGAGGAAGAGAGCCAAGAAGTACTCGCCCATAATCACCATTTATCCGCCCTCGATTCGTCTCGTGCACGAAATATATTACAGTAAGGACGCGGACAAGATTGCTTATCTGCGACAGGACTATTTGGCGCACATTCTGACTTGGAGCAACGTGCATTACGGATGTCGAGTGGCCGTCGTCGAGCAGTGTCTGGGCATTGTGACTGCCGCAGTCCTCGATCGAATGGCGGGCGGTGGTCAGTGTGTTCGATTGCACAAGGGGGCCACACTGCAGAGCATCCCGTGTCTGCTGGCCATGGATCTGGACGAGTCGACGATGGAGCCCTTGTTGCCAGTCCCGTTGGATGAATTTATGAACCGACAAGAAGTCGAGTCGAGGGTGGAAGGAAGGGATCAAGCGGACGAAGGAGAGAAGACGGTTTCGAATGGCGGCGATGAATTGCGGGTGGCCAGGAGGGAACAAAGAGTTGCGCAGAAGGCGGTCGGATTGCGAACCCTTCAAGAAGGCAGTCTGGACAGTTTCATCATGGCGGTTAAGGAGCATCCACTGGAGTTGATGAAACGGCTTCTCCAGTGCACGCTGCCGTCTCGGCCGTTCGTCGTCTATTCGTCTTATGTTCAGGTGCGTGAGTGGGGGGGGGGGGGGAGTGTAGCCCTTTGGACTATACTTCAGTTGGCTAAAAGGTGTGGTCCCACTGTAGGGGTGTCTCATAGCTAGACCCAGTCTGCGAGTGAACCTTGCGTCTTGGTTCTAGCTGTTCTAGCCGAACCGTGTTTTGATGAGGTCATTCATAAATCAGTGAGAGTTGGGACCGCCCTTGTAGAAGGTTATTTTCAAGGGCCCCGCGCCGCCCCAATTTTTCCGCGGGACTTTCTATAGCGGCCAGCAGTCCTGATATGATGAGGGGGTCGTAAGGTGGCCAGGTCTCACGGCAAGTACCCTCTGACGTCTCCACTATGGGCCCGTCCACGGAGGGCATCTTATGTTAGTACCAGCGTCCTAGGATGGTACTGGGCGAGAAGTGAGAGTCGGGGATGCCGGCCCAAGCAACGCGGCGTAGACATGCCAACTTGCCACGCAATCAGAGCAGACACGGAGCGAAAAAGATGTAATCTTTTATTGGGTGGAGCCCCGGTGGATCAGTTGGTTGAAGACGTTAATCCCGCATTTCTTGAACCAGCAACCTTGACTGGGAGGCAGCTGTACTGTTCCGCAGAAGACAGTAGTTTAGTAAGCTGTCATTGGCCCTGCAAACGTGGCTCTGGGAGACTCACCCAGGCGGAGCACCTCGGCGAAGGTGCTCCTGAAGAATCAGACGTGCGTGTGGTTGGTCGCCTCACGGCCTTGCTTATCATACCGTGACTCCTGGCTAGCTACAAGCAAAACGGGTTGGATGTCCTGTTGGGGAAACTGGAGGGGGACGGGCCCAACCCACAAAACATTCTTAAAATGTGGCCTGTGGAACTTTGGTGGACAAAGTACTTCATGGGGGGAGTTAGGCAGCCACAGGTAGGACAGCTTTCTATTCAACGATACATCACCCCTGCACAGCTTGGGGTAGATTACCGTACAAGCGAGGGCTGACTTATCTGAGGAATGCTCCTAACGCGAGTCTTAGCCTTTGCATTTTCACTTTTCAGCCTTTGTTAGAATGTTATCAATGGTTACGCGAGGAAGGCAAGTCAGTCAATTTGCGTCTTTTGGATAATTTTTATCGAAAACATCAAATCCTTCCTGGACGAAGCCACCCCGAAATGAACCAGCCTGTGGCGGGTGGCTATATCTTGACTGGGCTAACTGTGGCCGAGAAGTGATAACATGGTTTGCACTGACGCTAAGCACTGCGTGTATCTTCAGGCTCACTGACGCGATAACTTGAGTTGCAGCCTTACCTAAGCATGAATAAAGAAGTGTACTGTAGGAGAGCACACTGGATTTCAAAATTTTAGTGCACGAGAAAAATGATTTAGCAGTATTTGCGCTAGCCATCTACATCTGATCTCTGACTCACGCCTCATGCTCCTCCTAGATATTAGGCATTGCTCCGGGGACCTTTTGAATTGCCTTTTCTGTCAGTGTTGTACGTGCGCATCAGGGAGGAAAACATGGTGTAGGGAAAAAACAGTGGGGAAACTCGGTGGATCGATTCGGAGTCGACTCATTGTCCCCCCCCCGTCGACGTTTTGCCTTCTGATTATAGGATCCGAAGTAATGCTGATCCTGGCACAGTTCAGCACACAGCAGCGTCCCTCAGTGTGTCTCCACCGAGGGCATCCTGGACTGCATACCGACTTTCTCGGACAATGGCGGGTGGGCTGTGAACCCTGTCAGTTCGACGGCCGAGACTGTCTCCTCGTTTGGCTCCCGTCCCTCCTCTCAGGGCACCTTGGCGGTACCCACGGCCTGACGTGCAAGGTCAGCGAGGGTTTATGGTTCGTAGACCGGAATCCAGGACTAGCCCAGCCGCATTCTATAGCCCAGCCTACCCTTTACGCTGCTCACCCGACAAGCCCTCCTCTCCTCACTTTACACTGCTGCTTATCAATCATATACCCGCACGGGTACACTTTACACTCGCGACCTCAGCAGTCATTGAACTAGCACTGTACACTGCACGTGCGTACGCAGTCGGTGCGGCTGGGCACTGAGTAGTGCAGTCTCTGGAGAGAGCAGTGCAGTGCGGTGGGGTGGCGATTGTCTCAAATAATGGCACCTGTTGCGAGCTCTGTAGTGCCGTTTGAAACTGGCGAATTCGGTCAGCTGACAATCTTGTTGGCCGCAGTTGGCTCGATGGTTTTATTTGCATCGTTTCTGCTGACGATTTGGAACTGCGGTTGTTGCGAGAAACAAGAATCTGCACCGAAACCGCAGTTGCATCCCTATGATCCGAGGTATCAGGTAAGTATCGGCTCCTTCGAGTCAGTCATAGTACATCTGTCTTCGAATTTCAGCCCCCCACCAATCACCTGCAGAAGGTGCCCCACATGGATCCCAGATATACAACGATAAGAGCGCGAGACCGAAGCTGGCCCGCCAGGTAGGAAAGACCGCTGCGGTGTGTTCGCTATGCACATATGCACCCTTTAGTGACCCGAGATCAGTTGCGAGCAAGACAACCAAGAGCATCCCCACGTCCAAAATCAAGCCCAAGATAACTTGGGCACCAGAATCGAAAGGGACTGTTGACGAACCTGGACAAACACCCGCTCACGATCTCAAAGCCAAACCGAAATCGCCTCCCGCGGGAGTAGTCAGGACGAAGGAACAGACGTCCCCCGCATCCAAAAGTGAGTTGATCCCTGATATGACTACGGGCCACTCAACTCGATGTCTTCATGCAGAATTGGAGGTGGAAGGGGCGAGACCGGCACAAGCGGCCGACAAGAAAGCCACGCTCGCCGCACTCCACAAAATGCTCAAAGAAGCCGACTCGAGGACGCCGTCGGAAAGGAGACGACAGGAAGAAGAGGCCCGCGAGCAGAAGGAACGCGATCGTCTCTGGCGAGAACATCACCGATCCATAAGCAGGGGTCGCCTACCGCCTCCCGAGCGGAAGAAGGAGCCGAGCGCGCCTTCCAGCCAGCCACCCATGGTGTCCCCAACATCTCCCAAACCCTCCCAGACACCGCCGACGTCGCCTCCAGCCACATCGGCACCGAGGCGCGAGTCCGGCTTCCAGGGTGCTTGGAAGCCAGCAATGACTGTGCGAACACCTCCGAAACAAGAATCCCCAGTGGAACGACCTAGTCGCCGGGACCCGACCGATATCTCGATCGTGCCCAAGGATCTGATGGCGGGCACACTCTACCTGCCATCCAGCCAGACCATCGCCCCCGACCAGCCACCCTCGGTTGGTACTTCGGGGGAAAACTCTTCCGACTTGTCCAAGGACGCGCCGAGCCTCAAGGAAAGGCCCAAGCACGGCAGTGGCAGAACTCGCAAGGCCAACGGTTCGGGTCGACAACGCAAGCCGCCTCGTCTCCACCAATCTCCCAAGACCAACGTCGACCTCAATCGCTCCCATTTCTTCTGAGCTGTCTCATTTCATCAACCTTATTTAGCCTCGTGTGCTTGTAAATGACGCGCCCCCATGCCTCAGTAAATCGATGGTAAACAGTCAATTTCATATTCAACCAACACGAACCAAACGTCTACGTTCCACCTTCGTACGCTGCTCGACTGCACATCCGACTCCCTGACCAACCGAAAAGCGCTACAAGCAAGATTAGCGAACTCGAACCAAATATGTTCAAAATCACTGCACTCTCACACGGATACTGTACACACGATCCAACCAGTAAACACTCGCCAAATACACGCCTACCACAAAAAAGTGCCAATGTTTCAAAGCTAGGGAGCAGCGGCTATAAAAAGGCTGTAAAATCCAAAAAAAAGAAAATCTTTTACATAGCCTCAAGCGATTACCTCAAATAGCTTGTATCGAAAGCAAAAATGCTGCAAGGAGTTAGAAAATGCAAAGGACTCCGTGCTGCCCAACATGAGAAGCACGAGACACTCGTAAACAGAGACAAACAACGCATTTCACGCACCCGCACTCTTCTTGGTAAGATATCGTACGCATCTGATCGGACAGCAGGCCCTGCTGGCACAATTGGCCCCTTTCAATCATCGCATCGGTCTGCTGAAGCGTACAAAATGTTCACGCATTGTTTTTACAATCAATAAAACTCGGGCCCATTACATTTTCTCCCCCGTCGTCGACACCGCTGTTGACGAGTTAGTCGAACACTTGGGTATTAAGTTCACCATGTCGGACGGAACCCGTCTCAATGCGTGCTCGCTTCGTAGAACAACGCCCGACGCCGTCCAACGTCCGAACACGCTCGACGTCACGCCGCCACTATCACCAACTCGCCACGACCCCGGGCCTTTGGTCGTATCTTGGAAATAGAGATACGAGACGGCCAAGAGGATACATATGGACACCACGCCCAACACTATGCCCAGGACTGTGATCCAGACGTTGTTCGAGGTCGGCACTAACGTCTCCGAATCCCAGACGCCTTCTCCGTACGGGTTCCCCTTCGGCTGGCCACCACCCGACTCGTTACTCTGGCACGACGCCGTCAAATCGTAGACCACATCCGACACCGTCTTCGTCGGGCCCGAATGCGAGGCGTGCTGCTGCTGATCCGAGCAGCTGGTCTGACGCAGATTCACAATGACGCTTTCATGAGGATACACCAGCCACTTGACCAACCATAAAAGCTTGCAGTCGCACTGCCACGGGTTGTCTGAAAAAGAACCGAGACTATAATTGGCGCGCACAGGGAAGCCAGTAAGCACTCCCTCATCAACCGAGCCTATTCCCTTGCAATTTGCTGACCCGCCCACTACTCCCTCGTGCACACCCCGTCCTCTCAGACGCCTGCCCCCACCCAGTGCTTGGCCTGTGTAAACGTTCTGTCATCCTCGCACCATGCGTTCAAAGTGTTTTCCAACCAAACTTTTTCACCCTCGTACATAACAGGTACGTATCCGGCGGACCTCAAGACGCACACGACTCGGCTGGCCGTGCAGACAATGACAAAATGCAGAGTAGTTTCGAGAAAGACGGCTACTGCAACTGCTCGACTGCCGCCTGTTTTCCAATAAACTTGCTCCCCTGTCTCCAACGTCTGTCGCCCGGCGCCCTTTCACGAACAAACATGGCACAAGGCGACACGAATCGAGCGCGTGAGCCGACGTATTTTCGAATAAAAATGCGCCACAAGCCCGGCCTCGACATCCATAACTGAAACAGCCGACCCTCGAGAAAACATGTCCGCATGCACACCCCTTGGCATGCCATCACAATATCGAATTTCGAGACGATGACGCACACCCCGTCCCTCTTTTATCCCACCTTTGCTCACCGGTCTGTCCAACAATTTACTCAACTACATTACGTCTACACAGCAGGCACCCAAATAAGGTCTCCAGTCACCCTTTGCTCATGGCCTATCAACATACGCCCACTATCGCTAGTTGCCTGCCTCCGGACAAAGCTCAGAAATCCCAGAAATAGCTCGAGGAAAACCCCTCAGAACACCCCCACCAGCAGTCACTAAAAACCGAAAACCACAGCTGCTGCTTCCCAATTTATCCGACGAATCTCGAAGTGCCTACCGCGACCACGATAAGAACAATTTTTAGAGCCCCATTCTTTGAAATGTCAGAAGTTAACCGCAAGAATTCCAATCAGAACACGCTAGCGCACCCTTCTCAGAGTTCACTCTCGGAATAACATCGGGTCACGTCACTCATATCTCAATCGGGTCCCATACTCGATCAATCAACCCCCCCCCCCCCCCCCCCCATAAGCTCCCGTCCGTACCTGAGAGATCAATAACTTTCAACGTCGACTGCACGAGTTCGAACGTCGTATTGCCCAAATAATTTAAATTGTTATCATTCAAAAACAGCTTCTCCAATCGTTGGAAACCATTGAACGCTTTCTCGTCAATCTTTTTCAATTTATTCCACGCCACAGTCAAAACTCGCAAATCCGTCAATCCCTCGAATGTTCGCTCTCCCAACGACGTCAATTGATTGCGAGATACGAACAGTTCGTTTAGCGTGGTCAAACCGGCCAATACTCCCGCCCCGCTCTCCTCGTCTTCCAACTGCTTCAACTGATTACCTTGCAAGGCCAGAGTACGAAGATTCTTTAATCCGTCGAAATCGCCAGCTTTCAATCCCGATAATTTATTCGAGGCCAGCGAAAGCACTTGCAACACGGGCCATCGTTTCAGTCCTCCATTCGGCTTCCCCGACGACAACGCCTGCAATTGATTTTGGTCCAAATGCAACGTTTCCAAGGCCGGCATGGCGTTCGATACTGTTCGAATGTCGTCCAAATTTTGAAACGTGTTGTTATTTAAGAAAAGTTGACGCAATTGAGGCATCACCGAAGGGAAATTGACTGATTTCAATCGATTTCCACCCAAATTTAATACGCGTAGATTGGTCAATTCCAAAAAAGCGTTGTCGTCGATTTCCGCAATTTGATTATTCTCCAAATTTAAATACTCTAAATTGCGCAAATTTCTGAACGTGGCCGCCGTGATCCGCGTCAACAAATTGTTGGCCAAATTTAATGAACGTAATTCTCTCAAATTCTCCAAAGCGCCATCGCCAATTTGATCGATCTGATTGCGATAGAGAGACAACGAGCGCAGCGATGGCAACGACTTGCCGAAAGTAGTGTTAGTGATTTTCGTAAAATAATTCACGCTCAAATCCAATCGAACCAACCAACGCAAAGGAGACAATAATTCGGCGCTGATATCACGCAGCACATTATTCTTCAATTCCAATTCGGCCAATCGAGGTGCCATTAATTTAAACACCTCGGCGGAACCACCGAAATCGCCCGTGTGACAACGCTCGATCACCAACTTCTTCGGACGCACTTTGCTGAAACTTTTCACGGGAATTCTGGGTATTAAACCATCCCATATCCACAGTTGCGACAATTGGGTATTATTCGGTAATGCCATCAGGGCTTTGAATATAGCCGGCATGTTATCCCTGCTACATCCGATCCAAACCGACGGCTCATCATCCTCCTTGACGGACCCAATCGATGGATCAGGATTCGACACGAATGTGGCCCCGTCGAAACATCTGCACGCTTGACTTTGCTGCAACAGCATTCGATTATAGTCCACGCACGAACTGACGGACGTATCGTTGGCCGCCGATGACCACGACAATGACAAGGTCAATAGAAACAACGGAAGCATCATGTCCATTCGTTTCAATAAATCAAGTGATGCCTAAAAAATACAAAATTGTGCTACACCTTCAAATTTTAGAAGTTATTCTTTTTTGATTCCCAACCATTCTCGAACCAAACCAAACAACTAAACTGAATTTCTCATTGCACAAAACACGATTAAAGAGCCCAAATTCGACCTTGAATTATTCCATGTTTTCCAAATAAAGCCTATGCAAGCCTAAACTTGCACCACGCGCCAACATGTGGTCATTGACCCGCAGAGTGGTGGGAAACATCCCAAGCACATCCAAGAGGCAATTGTCATTCGAATCGAATCGAATAAGCGACGGAATCGATCAAAACTAAATCTCATCAACAATTGCCGTCCGTTGTCGAAGAAAGGTAAACAAACACCGAAAAAACCATACACCAAACACGGCTTTGACAAGGTTCGAATCGTGACTGCACGCAAATCCTTTGAGGGCATTGATAACTGATAAGAACATTTAAAACATCAACTATCATCCGGGCCGGATAATGCGCCTCTACGCCGAACCACGGGATCTTATCAATTGATAAGACGGCTAGAACGGGCATATCTCAAGCTCAGATGTTACTTGACATAATTTTAGTTTTGACAAGTATTTGGAAAAACCCGCGACTAAAACTATTGAGAACAAGGCGCAAAAAAAGTAGGTGATTCCATTTTGAAACTTTTTCAAAATGACCGCGAAATCTTGGTCAATGCGATGGTCTGTCCAACTGAATTTTCACATGCATCGACCTCGGGTGCACCATTTTCCCACTTTTTCCACGTGTCATTCCGCGTTGAAAATCGGAGCAGAGCATAACACGGCACGGCAACGACCGATATTATTCCCCGTGGCCACTATACCGAATACACCTGGCTCTTCCTTTATACTAGTACTTCTCGTCGGTCAGGTAGGACGGAGTTGGCACGGCGTAGGCATAATTT
Source organism: Mesodorylaimus sp. YZB2_4 (assembly GCA_030248295.1). Lineage (NCBI taxonomy): Eukaryota > Metazoa > Nematoda > Enoplea > Dorylaimida > Dorylaimidae > Mesodorylaimus > Mesodorylaimus sp. YZB2_4. The sequence continues at coordinate 906,616 of JASANH010000138.1, read as the reverse complement.
TAGAACTAACGTACAAAACGTAAACCAGTCGATTGCGCCCATTGCTGACACGGAGCCAGGTACGACCATGCGCCCGAGACGTCCTGTGTACATACCGTCCCCGCAAACCAATACAACCCCTCACGCATTCTCCAAAAACCCAGCCCATTCTCGCCTACGATTTGAGTAAATTCTTGCCTTCTACACCAGAACAACCGAGCTTGCTTCGATTTTTAGCTGAGCCCAACGAGTAAACAACTCGCGCGCACACCACCACCACCACCCCTTCTCGGATGTTTCCATCCCATATCATCTCCCGTGCACGTGAAACAAATAAAAAATCGATCCCCACCCTCTCTTGTTGCACACACGCACTTTCGTTGTTCAAAGTTCACAAAAATACCAAGATTAACACAAACTTACCAGAATCGATTTCATTTCGGAATGCGAAAAAAATGGTTGATTCGAAAACTAAACCCCACTGAGTACAAATCAAAGTCCAAATGGTAGACTCGAAATTCACGTGATTACGAAACGAGTCCGGCACGAATACAATTCCTCATTTCAATTTCTGAAACTCCCTGCTCTGATGAATCGCTCGTGAAATCTTTAACGATCGACCAATACGGATGGAATCTAAAATAACGAAAAAATATCCTTCATCGAGTAAACATTTTTTAAATATTTGTTGAATTAGGTAAAAAAATGGTCGTGCTTGAAAGAAAATCAGTGATTTGGTGGGACACCTCGAAAACAAGGTCTACGGTAGACTCGAATAAGTGTTGACGGCGGCACGGGGCGAGCCCTCGTCAAGACCGAATCGACGGCGGTTCAACCGCTCGTACCAGGCACTGACGGGCGCCCTAAAACACGCCGCCCTGCCTGGCACGCCGACTACTATCTACTCGCGATGAACTGCGCACAAGTTGTAAGTCAGCCGAAGGCCGTACAGCCCCCTGCGCGCTTCGGAAGAGACGATAAAAGAAAAATCTGCTGAGTCTGCGCTGCACTCGTCCACATCGCATCTTACGAAGGGTCCGCCATAAACAAATGTACAGTGCAAGGAAGATCCAAGGTTGCACGTCATATGCCTATCGAAACGCCCCTCCCAAGGACATTTCATACAATGCCTATAATTATAGGTGTTCATCACATACGCGTCAACTGACTGAATTCCCCCCAATATTATAAAATAAAACACGGGTTAACTCAATCGTAAACACCAATTCTTCCAGAATTTTCCACCTCGGCCTTGGATGCAGTTGGTTTTTACAGCTCGTCATGGTATCAAGGCCGCCTCGACATGGCCGTCACTCGGACACGATAAGTTCAGGAGCAAGCTCAAGTCAGACACAAGATCACGCCCCATTTCCCCCGATTCCATGGCCAATGACAGCCCAACTAGGCAAAGGGCACCATCGTCAGCCGTGAAATTGTGTCATGACCCGTCTTCAACCGATCTCGTGTCCGCAATCCAAACCCTCCCCTGGATTCTTACCTACTGCGGCTGAACAATACTGTAGATTGAAGCTGGCAGCGATTTGGATCCCCTGCCAACACGATCAGACGCACCTTTCGAAAACCGAAATGCCAAACCCTGAAACGATCATCCATTGCACACGATACCACGCATCTAATTCCTCGCATTTCAGATATCTACTCGCAAGTCCAGCGAAACAAATCCGGACAACGTGATCTTTTAGCCTCTTTTATTTCAAGCATACCAAAACATAAGTGCATTACGCATAAACGATCGGTTACCGCATAATCACAGTTATCAAAAATGGAAGCCGAAAAAACCGTCATCGTCATTCCCAATACTCGAATGTTTCAATCCTAAGAAAACAATCATACTGTTCCTTACAGACGTTTCCGACTCGTCAACACGCGAACGATGCAGCCCATACCGCCGACGGCCACGGTCTTCTCGTGCCAAACCAACAACGATGAAGAACTACCATCGTGAGGAAATTCGAATCCCTTGTAAATATATTTCATCAATAAATCGATTTGATCGTGTTCTAAAGATTGGACAGCTTTCTCGATTTCGGCCAATTTGAACGATGTTAGAACACGGACGACCAACTGAGTGGCTCGATCTTTCACGCTTTGATTGCGGGTTTTCAAAGGCGGGCTTTTCAATGCGGCTTTCAAGGCTTCTAAGTGACGATTCTGGTTCAACAACGAGACCACTTCTTGTTCATCGGGTCCCAAACCAGGCGTGTCAACATCGGCGTCTTCGTCGATCACGCCGTCCTCGCCGATCGCGTCCACATCGATTTTCCGAAACGCCGTATTGCCAGTATTTTTTGTCATTGCTCCAAAAATCATAAAAAATAAGTAGATCTTAGTGAACAACGAATGAAATTTGATCTTTTGATCTAAATTTCTGAACAATGGAACTTTTATGAGCAATTCTCTATCGCTGATTCATTGCACGGCTTACTAAACAAATTGAAATAAAGATATACTGCGAGTCCTACAGATGTTTGCTCATTGATAAAACATAGAAAATATATAATATGTTATACACCACCGTTTCTCTCCACCTGTACTTCCTGTCTCAGTTCTTTCCGATTCTAATTTCTTTGTGTTACATTCTTTTTCACCGTGAGATACAATTTGTTTAGCCGTGACATGATAGAAGAGTGATGCTCAGGTACAGTGGGGTTCTGTAAGAGAGTGTGCTATGTCGGTTAGGTCGAAGCGTTTTGGTTCTCGCATTCAGGTTCAAGTTTTCGCCGGTTTTTCACGGAGTTCCTCTTCTTACAAATTTGAAATCCCAGGAATTGCCTTTTTAACATCGTATTTTTATGCGGAAATAGATTTCCGCTGAATCGCCAAAACTCTATGTTACCATATTCATAAACTGAGGTCGTGAATTTTGTTTTTCCACAACCGGAAATCGAAAAACAGTTAAATTGATTTTGAGTTACATTTTCTTTGGAGAGAATTGAAAACCATGGCTGCAAAAATGGATTTCCGAGATTACAATTTGGAAGGCAGTTTAATGGATGTAAGTGGGATTTATTGCGGCTTCGTAGTTTTTATGTAGACCTATCTCAGATCAGCGCGTACATCGGCTACTTACTGTTAGCCTACATTGCCTGCCTGCCTGCCAGCTCGACAGATAGGCAACGGCGCCGGTGCAGAAATCTCTGTTCTGTACATAATTTGGGTTCGTTGTGGGTTCCTCAAAATTTCGTTTCAAAATTTTGTGTAAAGTGGGCCTACAGTAGCGTAAAATCGTGTGTATGTGAAACATTCAGATAACAGGTACCGTACTGCAACGTCAGAATTTTTGTTTTATTTTTTATGGAAAAACATGGCCTCTTCATAATTTTGATTTAAGCCAGCATTACTTTAAAATGGCATAAAGTGTCTTTATTCATTTCAGCAAATTGAAGCACTTATAGCGCCGCCAGTTTTCGATTTGAAGTCAAAGACATCGGCTTGCGGAAATACTGGCAGCAGGCAATCAGTTGCGTACACTGGCAGCGGCGGTGCGGGCGCAAGTGGCTCTGGCGATACAAAGCGCTGGAATTCAGTCAACAGTCAAGTTTGCGATAGTTGCCACGATGGCGGCGAATTACTCTGCTGCGATCGGTGTCCTGCTTCGTTTCATCTACAATGCCAGTAAGTACAATGCCAGGTTTTGGTTTGGTATTTTGGATGTTTCGATTTGCGAAGTGAGATATGATTGGTTTTAGCAATCCACCTCTCGCTTCCAATGCCCTCCCAGAAGGAAAGTGGTTATGCAATCGCTGCCAACGATGCGAGCTTAATGGTATTAATTTGGGCGTATTATTTGCGGCAGCAACAGCAAGTGCTTTGGGTAATTCGATACCGTCTGGCGTCGTGACCAAGGCCAATGGTTTTGTGCAAGTAAAGACAGTCCCATTGTTTTAGCGAGTTCTAGAGAAAACTTATTTTCCTGTCCTGTTTTTTCAGAAAGCTGCAAATGAAGTATCGGCCGCAACGACAGGTGGCATTGCAGCTCCTGTAACCTCTGCATCGATGCTAAAGTCGAGTACGCGTGTGGGAGGCAAGTTGACCGAAGATGAAAGAAACGCTTTAGCCGCTATTGCTGTTACGCAAAAGTACAAAAATTTTGAGAAGAACGATTGCGATTTGACCAGCAAAAGACAAGAGCAAGAAAATGCAGACGATACGCGCATGCGGGCTGGAATTTGTGCTGACTCTGACGAGATTATTCTGGAGGACGACGAGGAAGAGAAACAAGCAGCTGCAGCGGCCAGTGCCCTAACTTTGCTAAGCAAGGCTGCTTCAGTCATGAATTCGACAGAATTTGATCTGCCAAACGAATTGAAAAGGGATAATGAAGTGCCAGGTAGTCGTTTGGTTCCCATTATCTCATCTTATAATTTTAGCTGGTACATTTCGCTCCATTTCTAGGCAGCTACCTCTTGTCGCGGCGTAATACTTCACAGAAAGGAAAACGACTGCCTCATCAAATTGATGCTAACGGACTTATCCCCAGGCCGATCAAAGTGTGCTTTGTTTGTAATAAGTGAGTGTTCACTGATCTCGTACAGCCCACCTGCTTCCATCCGGTTTTTGCAGGAGTCGACGAATAGCTCCCCTCATACAATGCGATTATTGTCCTCTGTTATTTCACGCCGACTGCACTGATCCTCCGCTATCATCCCTGCCAAAGGAACGATGGATGTGCCCGAATCACGTTGAGCGAATTCTGGTAAGCGAAGTGGGCGCTAGTACACTGGGGGAAGCTAGGAATTAAGGGGCCTGAGAGGATTGGGGATTTAGAAATGGGTAATCAGGAAACAGTGCCATTTCAGTAGTTCAGTTTTTGTGTCCCCACGTTTCCAATGCAAATGTATTTGACAATCCCTGCTGGAAGGCAACTGTAAATTATCGTCTGTAGGCGCGGGGCCAAGAGCTTAAAATGGCCTGACTGAGGAAGTAAATTCTATGAGCGAGGATTTAAGGGGAGGAAATCTGTAAATCTGAAAAAACGAAACCTGTTCTTTGCTTTGTAGGACGAAAAGTTCTTGAAATCTCTAAACTTTACTGAACGCATGCAATTATGGGACAAATATGCTCGGCAGCCAATCGATGATCATTCAGTGAGATTGGAATTTTTACGTCGTGGTCGAAATCGACATCCTGTACATCGTTATCGGCATTGGAAAGCGCCGAGCAGAATAAGAGTGCAGGTATGCTTAGGAAGGTTTAGGGGGTTGGTAATGATGCTTGTTGTACATAGTTACTGTTTTAGGTTCCGGACTCGATTAAAGAAATGTATTTGCATCCAATACTGTCTCGCCACACGGCCATAGAGAGGATTGAATCGAAAGTACGGATTCCACTGGACGAGCAAATCACATTTTTATCGGCCGCGACCGCCTTAGCGTCCAATGTCAATGACCCGAATGCGGCTAGTTCAGATTGCCCTTCAACGTCCACTGCGAACGATGGTACTGCCGATGTGGCAGCGGGTGAAGTGGGCGCGGAGTCGATCGTCGGCGGAAAACGAAAACGAAGCGCATCGGAAAGTAGCAAGTCAACCGCACGGCAAGATTTGAATGGATGTAAGAAATTGGAGATACCACCTTTTAAGAAACGAGTGGATGCACAAGGTAAATGATGAATCTGCCTTCTGTTGTGGGTCTAAACCAACACCCGTTTCGTCGTTTCAGGTGCGGTTGCGGTGGGGGATAAGAACGCTCTTCTTTCATTGAGTAAGCAGGGATTTGGTCGTTTAGTCAATTACTCTATCTGATCTGGCCTGATTTTCAGGTAGTACAATTGCGCATGAATTGGAGTCTGGATTAGTTAACTTATTGGCCGCGCAAAGACTGCAGCAGCTTCGCCGCAATATTCCCGCTCCCTTACTTCGGCCGTTGGACTTTGGACGTGGTATGATATGCCCTTAATGACTGGTCATGTGTTTAAGTGGCTTGATTTTTGTGTTTAGATCTTAAATCGAAAGAGCCAGTTTTAGCGGCCTTGCAGCCGCTTCGATCAACCTCAGCGATACCTATTCAATCTCTGGTTGCGACAGTGGGACTAGGTAAGATTACTGCTTGCGGGATAAAGATATGTTGAGGCTAGGCAGGGATAGGGCCGCGTAATGTGTCCATCCTCGAGTGCCTCTACGTTTTGTGGCGGGTGTTGAGGATGAGGCAAGGTCTCATAAAACACTTGTGAAAGATCCTCCCTGCGCTTGGTCACGGACTCAGAGAACACCAGTGAATTGTGGCCAGTAGGCACAGTCATCTCATGTTAACGAGTATTGTAGCGGGATTTCTAGTTTTTAAATGCGAGGAAAAATATATTTGTTCGCAAAAACTTATGGAAACGGCGGAACTGCAATAATGCCCCTCTTTCAGCGTATATAGTGTAGAGGCTTCTCTGGCAATCGATCCTCTGCACGAAGAGGCAGTTAAGAGCATCACCCGTCAGGTTGATGTTTCAGCCATGTCCCAAGTCGGAATACTTGGTTGGCTGTAGCTTTCGTTCGGGATCCCGATAAAAGAAAGTCGGGATTGAAAGTTGCGGAGATGTGTGAAGAACGGGAAAGGGAGAGGAAGGGATCGGGATCGGGATCGGGAAGGGAGTGTTCCAGAAGGGTAAGCTGGAGAAACTCATGCGGATGATTGAAATGGTAAAGATGAAGAAAGGTATTTGTTTGCTAATTGGTGACTAATCATATGCTTTTTTGCTCGCATGATTTTAAAAAGCAACGATAAATACTGCGCAAAAAATTTTTGGCTCTTCATTTGCTGGCTACTTTAGGTGGGTTCAAGGTTACCTGCAGCGAATTAAAAGTGAATTAAACTCTAAAAATCCCGATCCCGGCCCGGATCGAGCGAGTCCCGATCCCGAACGAACGCTAGCTGCCCTGGGTTTTTTGGCGCGGTGCAAAAACTCCAATGGTGCGGACCCAGTCGTATTACAATAGGCCGTAAAAGCTCGCATATGGGCCTTATCTGGGTCGTGTCTGATACACCTGTAATGAACCCGATGCATCTGAAAGTCCCCAGCACCCCTTGTTTCAGATGGATGCCAGATAGACTTGTCGTCCGCTGGTGTGTGCGGTTCCATAAGCAAGCATCAAGCCACCATCTATTTCGATAAGGTAACCCGTTGGTCTGCACTCGTATTTGTGACCTCTTTTTTACTTTTTGGTTTTAGTTTTCACAGAAGTTTGAATTGTTGAATTACAACCCGCTAGGCACTAAAGTCGATGGCATTTTGTACGGCGGTCATCACAGACCGAAGAAACCGAACAATCTGGAACTGGATCCAGCCAGCGCAGATGCGCAAGTGCGAGAGTACTTGAATGATGTCGGGGTTGGTGGTTCTGCGGATTGCGTGAGATCGAGCGAGCAGTCGCCACTGCGGACTTTGGTGAGTGGGAGTGTTGCATATTTGGGCGAATGCTGGTGAGGCTGACAATGGGTCCGGGTGTGGTTTCAGATAGTTTCGCCCTCGTGTCATTGCGCTGCGGCACTGGGGGAGTCGACTGTCCAATATGGCTGGGATGGCAGCGCTGTATTACGTCACGGTTCGTTGATCGAATTCGGCTGCTTGAAATTCGTGTTTGCGTACGTGAGTTGCGCACCCGTGTCTGCCAAGGAGCGTCTCTGATCTTATGCTAAGGTAATATTTTATAAAGGAGTTATATGGTGTGGTTGGTATTGTACTGTAGCTCGTCCGGTGATGTTGCTTGAGGTATCTTCATTGTGTAGTATCTTCATAGAATGGGTTTTTATACATGTTGGCTGGGAGAGGTGTGCTGGAAGTTTGTGTAAGGAATAGGACAATTGGGGTCTGGTTTGTACAATCTATGAACTCTGGAATTGGGTGTGACTACTCAGTTGGTCTGGCCTGAATTGTGACTGTAGTTATGTGACACGTAAGTTCCAGCTGCTGATATACTCAAGGCGTGCAGGATCGTATGGCATTTGTGACAGTTATTGTACAGATCACTTTTAGAGTGAGCTCTGTTTTGTATATGTACTTGTTTTAGAGTGCGTATTGCATGTTTATACGATCGATCTGATGGAATATGCATTAAAAATTTAAAAATGGTCGACGAAGGGTTTTGGTTGGAAGCGATGAGTCGCCGTGATGCCTTTTGGTTTGGTGTTAGCCTTTCTCCGAGGGGCTATCATTAAGTGCTGGCCGATGGCGTAAGGAAGGGGGTTATTGCGTGGGTCTGTGAAGATGGCTTATCGGCTGTTGGTCATTTTACGTGGGTTAGTTTTAAAAGTTTTCCCTAAGCCTGCTTGATTGAACGTTCGAGTTGCTAGGCTTGTGTCGAAGAGGTACGCGCCCTTTAAGCATCTGCTTTTGTTGTCGTGGCAACTGAAGAAACCGGCTGTCCTCTTGCCTAATAGCTGCCGCTCGAGCTGTGCGTAGATGGGTGCCAGCGGGCAAGGCGACGGCCATGTGCCATATTGCCTCTCTCCCTAGCCCTGCCTAGTTTGCTAGTGTCGCCGACGGGTGTCCGTTGTCTCTCCGTCATAGGTGGCACGAAGCGGCCACTTTTGTTTTATCTTGTGCTTTTTAGTTTTCTTGAGTGAGAAGAATCAAGATCGCGCTTTTGCCGTCCTCACTCCAACGCCGTCCAAGGACATTTGCGGCAAAGTGAAGACCGAGGATCCGATAATGCGATCGAAACAAGGCACGGCGACGACGGCTGGAAAAGAGTCTGTGACCGAGGAGGAACTGCTTCAAAAGGAATCAGTGGCCCCCGACGATGTGCTACGTATGACCAAAGTGACCAAAAGTAAGTGGGTTTCCCGCCACCCTAGGACTGGAGTGCTAAGACGATGGTGCCCCGTGGTGGTCGCAGGGGGCAGTAAGTCGAGGGCTTCCTATCGGATGTCCTGCGGGCCATTAAAGAGTTCATTTTTGTCTTATTCTCTGTCGGAATGTGCGTGATAAGTGGTGGCGAATGTATTGGCTCCTATTCGTGGAATGGATGGACAGAGATGGAACAGGCTTAGTGGATTCGTGGCACGGTTGCTAAGACGACCGAAGATGTTTTGAGTGTACGATCAGGTAGCGCGAGTGAAAAGAGCGGAAACGCTCGTCCTCAGCCACCAAGGGTCTCGAGGATGGCGAATAGGTGCTTAGAGGCTTTGACGGAGGTTGCCTGCTTTATTCACGCTTATTGATTTCCCTTTCATTTTCTTTTTCTATGGTTGTCAAGCCACGGGGCTGGGAACGGTGCGAGCGGGCTGTGGTTGAAACTAGCATGGCCACAGCCTTGACCAGTTCACACGGATATCCGTTTTACAACTTTTCGCAGTGCGTGTTCGCATTGATGCCGCGTAGAATGCTTAGATTTCCTGCGGCTAATGCTCAAATATAGTCATTCTTTGTTGCTGAAATAGAAATTAGGTTTCTGGCAATCGAGATGCTGGTATTTTAGAATTGGAATAGGTTATTGATTGTGATATGGTGCAAGTGGGGGAGGGGAGTCTGTTTTTACCTGACGATGAGACTGTCGCGATTAGTGTGATACCGAGGATGAAGGGAGGTGGTAGACTGTGAGTGCACGAGTGCTGTGATGGGGTGTTGGCAAGGAGGTAATGCTGGTTTGACTTTTAGATTACCTTTGCCGTCCGGAAGCGAATGTTTATGACATCGAATTCACACGCTTTAAAATACGTGATCTCGATTCTGGTACTGTTTTATTCGAAATTGCGAAGCCGTCGGTTGGTGAGTCGTGTTTTTGGTTGGTAGTGGTTGGGAGAGAATGGAATGTTGGTTGTAGATGAAATTGAAGAATACGAGCACGCGATCGAGGAAACGGACCCGAATGTGGGTAGATTCGTTCGGTATCAGTTTACGCCGCAGTTTCTACGTTTGAAACACGTCGGGGCCACGTGAGTGTTGTTGGGTGCAGTGGGGAGTGTTAATCGAGTGAAGGGCTTCTATTTCAGAGTCGAATTCACGGTCGGCGATAAACCAGTGAATAAATTTCGAATGATCGAAAGGCATTTCTTTCGCGATCGCTTATTGAAAAGTTTTGATTTCGAATTCGGTTTCTGCATCCCGAACAGTAAAAATACGTGCGAGCACATTTACGAGTTCCCGCAGTTGGCCGAAGAATTAGGTGAGGTGGGACTGTGATGGGGTCAATGGGATGGAGAGTGCAGGGAAGTGACGTTAGTTTGTTTTAGTTCAAGAAATGATCAACAATCCGTACGAGACCCGCTCGGACAGTTTCTACTTCGTGGACGATAAACTTATCATGCACAATAAGGCCGACTACGCGTACAATGGGGGCGTGGTCAATGAACTGTGATCTGACTGAACCTTTTCAAGTACCACCAGCAGCATTCCCTTTCACAGTAAAAACCGGAAGTACTACTTTTATTGAGTTTATAGAGATTTTATAAAACTAAATAATATTTTGGCGAGTGTGTATTCAAGTGAAGCTTGTTATGTAATTAGTGATGCACTTAAATTGTTGTTGACACCAGTGCGCTTTCCTTTTGGCCATTTACATTGCGTCCTGTGTGGGGCATGGCTGTGAGTAAAGCTGATCGCTTCTCATCCACCATTGCGTCCTGCTGAAGGGTAGTCTGTCCTGTGCTCTACTGGATCAGTTTACGGGGGCTGCTAAAGGCTCAAACCTTGCGCAAGGGATCTGAGGAGCATAAAAGCGAAAGAGGGGGCCCGGAGGACTGCCAATATCCTTTTTTAAGAAAACTTATGCACAAGATTTGAATTTCCCATTGATACTCAAGTAACGTGAGCAGAATTCGTTTCCCCATGGTCAATTTGCCATGTGGCGGTTGGAGATGGGCTCAAAGTCGAAAAGTATAGTCAAGAATTTACGAATAATTTCCCATCGGAGGCCGTTCTTGTGGAGCGTTTTCTCGCGAGCTTTCTGGTGAGATGACGAAAGTCTGTCATTTGTGAAACTCTTGCGGTGACCAAATTGATTTCGCTAGTCAAAAAAATAAAACTTGACTTAAAAACGGCATCCATTGAAACTTCAAGTCCATAAATGAGTGACAGAAACCAGCTCAAACGTTTAATGACTAGGTTTTTAAATAGTAAGCTGCAAAATAGTCAATGCGACCTCTGATTGTGAGACTAAATTGCGTGAGGAAGTAAGTACCTGGAATGATGCTCTGGCCTCCAAATGAAACCCATCAATCGGTCAAGGCAAAGCTAGCCGCTCTGTCAAAGTTTCATGTGGCACTTCAATCCTAGATTTCGATCTTACTCCTATCTCCAAGCATGGACCTACTGTACTTGGAGACAACTAGATCCGTGTCTCCCTTCAAGTACTATACTCGTACACGGTCGTAGGGAAACGAATTCCGCACACTATTAATTGCAACTTTGCACTTGAGTATCAGTGCGCGGGAAATTTAAATCTTGCGAATCGGTTTTTGAAGTTATGGGAGGTGTTTGAAAGAATTTACTTCTGGAATATGAAATGTTGTGAACCCATCTTCAACACTCCTCCATGTCAGTTTTCTCATTTTCCAACTAGATGTTGCCTAAGCTAAGAGACTCATACGAGTTCGTGTGAAAAAGTGCTGGATGATCTCTAGTTTCTCAGGTTAGCCAAAAGTTTTAGCCGGTTTACATTGCAAAATCACACTTTTTCCGATTCTTAGGTAGGCACCCTCTGGTAATCCTCATCCCGTTTAGGATCCCTTTCCAAGGCTCAGCCACAATAGCTATTTGCCCATCGATAAATCCTGCGGAGGGTTCAGTTCCTAGTCATGGCTGAGCTTTTTGCGTACTTCTATGCCTAAACTTCTACTTCTAGTTCTCAACTTGTATCTAATGCAGACTGTTCCTTGGTCGTGCAGAAACGAAGGGTCACTCCTGTGCATGCGCAGACCCAGCATTCCCTGTAACCCTTCATATGCGCAGCAGAGCAGGGCACCCATCTTCTCGAAAGTAGGCACATTGGGCCCATTACACTTCCTGCAGAGTGTAATGCACCTCGTGTGTGCTGGGGGGACGTCTTGTTGACGAAAACTGGAATGCGCACGCGCCTCGAGAAGTTGCCACGTTGAACCAGCGATAAGAAGGCGGGTGTTCTTTCGCTCATAGAAGAATTTTGCAAAGTCGTCGCTGTGCATTGCATATCCGTCATGCTGGTGAGCAGAGTTATCGGCGTTGGTTTACGTCAAGTGAAGACAAAGCGGCAATTCGCTTTTTTGCAATCGTATTCGAGAGCTATGGCATCGTATTTAGTCGAGAATCCTAAATATGCCTTTTTGAAAGAACTGGATTTGGGAGTGTCGAATGCTGGCGCTTTCTGGGGAAGTTGGGGAGGAAGTGGAGAGGTAAGATGTCTGGTCTTTAAAAAGCGGGTGTCGAAAATCAAGATTTATGTAGGAGATTACGTCGTTCAGTCCAGCCACTAATGAACCTATTGCCAAAATTAAGACGGTATGGAACACTGTGTGGAATGGCTGAGGTTTGGGCTGATTAGATTTTGCATTGTAGGCCAGTTTGCCAGAGTACGAGAAAGCTGTCGAGGCTTGCAAGCAGTCGTGGAATGTGTGGGCAGATGTAAGTGAGGTCTGGCTAGCAGTCGAGGGGTGTCAGTTACCCTGTGTAGTCGATGCAACCAAGCCTGGCAGGCGTAGGAGAGAATAGAATGTAACCGACCAAGTCCGACTATACCTGCGGTTGAAACATCAACCCGAGATGTTAGCGTCTCCCAGCCAGGAGAGGTATCGATCATTCTCTCCGATCGCCAAGGCCCGCCTGGTACTAGGGCTGCATCGAGCAGTCTGTCAGTGCCAGATGCATGCCGATTTCTCAATTCCTCAGTCCATGCAAAGAAGCTATTGCAGCTGCGTTTCAGATCCCGGCACCTCAGCGTGGCGAAGTCGTCCGACAGATCGGTGATAAGCTGCGTCAGAAGAAACACGCGCTGGGAAAATTGGTAAGTAGGTGTTTGGATAAGCTATCAGTGTGTACTAGGCGTGTACTGTGCTTTATGGCCCTCGTGTTCCTTTGGCTTTTCTATCCTGGTATGAGTGACGTAATAGCAGGCAGGTCCTTACTAAGAAATGTACTCGATTTGCCCCTTGAGACTGGTCATTAGGTAACATGTATTTCTCTCGCCTTTAGAACTTCAAACAATTTTTGCATTTCATCTGAACTGCATAAGCGCCAGTCATTTTAGGTGTCGCTGGAAATGGGCAAGATTCTGGCCGAAGGAGAGGGAGAAGTCCAAGAATATATCGGTGAGATTCTGATCCTGTTTCCACGGGTTCTAGGGCACCTCTGTTTTCAGATATCTGTGATTACGCCACTGGTCTGTCTCGAATGTTCGCCGGTCAGGTGATCCCGTCAGAAAGTAAGGGGTGGTGGTCAAAAGTATTAAGGAGGTGCTGTTTTGCTTGTGCTCGTGAATTAGTTGGGTGTCTGGTATCTGTACAGTCAAGCAGCAGCCTGAGGGAGGAACCCTTGCAGAGGCTCGTCTGACAATCGATCGAGCCTGCAGCTGGGGGCGTTGTCCGGCAGGGTGACGTTTCAGGACGGAAAACTCGGATGGCTACCTTGGGTTTTTGGCGGCAAAAGCTCCACTCGCTCTAGCGGTACTGACTCATGCGTACCACACCCTGTCAACAAAGGGCATGTCTTGTTTCAGGATCCGACCATGTACTGATCGAGAAGTGGAACCCGTTGGGTGTGGTTGGCGTCATATCGGCCTTTAATTTCCCGTGCGCTGTGTATGGCTGGAATAATGCTATCGCCCTCGTGTGCGGGGACACGCTGATCTGGAAGCCCGCGCCAACAACTTCTCTGGTGGCCATAGCAACCACCAAGTTAGATAGAAGGCGGTAATTGCTTGTGGTGCCTTGAGCACCCTGACCTTTTTAGGATCATTCAGTCAGTCCTGGAAGAGAATAATTTGCCTGGTGCTATCTGCTCGTTGACATGCGGAGGAGCTGACATTGGGTATGCGTGCTGCACGGGGAGGGGCTCATAGAGCTTGTACGTGTCGTTACTTTCAGTACTGCCTTGGCCAAGGACGACCGTGTACCACTGCTGTCGTTCACTGGCAGCACGAAGGTTGGTCACCAGGTGGCCCAGTTGGTGCGTAACCGGTTCGGCAAAGATTTACTGGAGCTGGGCGGCAACAATGCCATCATTGTCAACGAGGATGCCAATTTGGACATTGTCATTCCCTCGGTCATTTTTGCTTGTGTGGGCACTGCTGGTCAGCGATGCACGACTACTCGGCGTCTGGTATGTGAAGAGGGGGTTGTGGAGTGGGACCTGATGGACGGATAGGACACAAAGGCAAGTACGCAGACCCGGGGTACTCTCTACGGAGCTTAAGCAGGGGCAGGAGAGGATGTAGCGTGGATGAATACATGTCTTGTCTCACTGCCAGTGCGTTTTATGGGAATAACTAGTCACTAATAGAAGTGCTTATTTTTACAATTAGGCCAATACTTTTTTGCGGGTCAGATCCCTTGACGATTTAGCCTATTGTTTATAGATCTTACATGAAAAAGTGCACGACGAAGTGTTGGAGAAGTTGAAGAAGGCCTACGCCAAGGTTCTAACCAGGATCGGCGATCCACTGGACAGTAAGCTGTCTTGTTTCTGGTGGGATAAATGACGAGAGTATGCCTTTTCAGAGGACACCTTATACGGGCCAATGCACACCAAGCAAGGCATCGATGCGTATAAGGGGGCCATTGCCGAAGCCACATCTCAGGGCGGGAAAGTCGTGTTTGGAGGAAAGGTGAGCCAAAGTAGGGATATCTCGCCTCTGGGCAGGCCGAACGGACGCTGTAGGCTTGAATGCACTGCTTAGGTCCGATCATAGTTGATCATCAGCAAGGAACTCTGGCCAGCACATTGCACGTGGTTTAGATAGTTGCACTTTCTCTTACCCTGTAGGTGATCGATAGACCGGGCAACTTCGTCGAGCCGACCATAATCACTGGCCTCCAACACAACTCGGACATCGTACTGAGGGAAACGTTCGCACCAGTGCTCTACGTGCTGAAGACGAAGGTACGTACGTAGTTGCTTGGCATGCAGCGACTATGGTTAGCACACGTTTCTCGTCAGAGTCTGGACGAAGCTATATCGTGGAATAACGAAGTGAAGCAAGGTCTGTCGAGCAGTTTGTTCAGTCAGAACGTGGCCAATGTGTTCAAGTGGATTGGGTAAGGCCTTCACGACATGCTGTGTCCCTTCACTGCTGATAACATTTGTGTCTAGGCCCAAGGGATCCGATTGCGGACTGGTCAACGTCAACATTCCAACCAGTGGAGCCGAAATCGGCGGAGCTTTTGGTGAGGATTGGTTCGTGCAGCATGAAAGGGGTTTGGGGTCTGACTGTGCATCGTCGTGAGCGTGTGCTGAAGTTGACGTTATGGTGGCACAGTTGGTTTTGGATGGTGTCAGCGTCCCTTTGTCGCTTTGCTTGTCAAGAGGACCTGTGGTCATTTTTCAGGTGGTGAAAAGCACACTGGAGGCGGACGCGAATCCGGCAGCGACAGTTGGAAACAGTACATGCGTCGGTCGACGTGGTACGATTGAACCATAACATCCATCCTTGTCTGCAGTAATGTGACTTCGTTTCACTTTAGTACCATCAACTACAGCAAGGCGGTGCCTTTGGCGCAAGGCATCAAGTTTGAGTGAGTGGTCGACACTAGTGAATGCTGAATGAGACGAAAGTACCTTACGCCCATGCGATGTTCAAAGTGATACGGCTATGTTGGGATTTATGAATTTGATGGATGGCTAGAGTAATGGGTCAATGAGCTGGCTCTCGTTTAATATGGATAGGGTGGCTGCAGGCACGTCTCCAAACAGGGTCTTATTACATATATGCCTGCCAGCATCTTTTGTTTCAAAAAGAGACGCAGATGTCTGTTCATACTGAGCACGGCCGAGGAGCATAATCGAATGGGAAATATGGTTACTCGCTCGGGCGCTTCCATCGCGCGTCTCTTGATGCGTTATTTGTGGCCGTCAGCGGACGAAGGTTGGCCAGCATCGAAGCTCGTACACTCGTATTACTTCCACATAGCATTGGGTGAGCATTAGTGGGGAATGAAGGGATCGCTCGATAATCTTACAAACTCCACTGTTGCCCTTTTTCTCTCATAGTAACCGCTAGCTAGCAACCAACTGACGGCAACGACTCGGAAAGGCTGAAGCTTGATAACAGGCCCATTGTCTTTTTGTAGAAGAGGCGGTAATTCCTCTTCATGCAGGTAAGTACACCGGGCACCTGTCACGATTAGAGGCCGAGGAAGGTTGTTGTGTCGACCGGATGGGGTCAGTGGCCATCTTGTGAGACCACCTTCTCTTCTGCAGGTACCACATTTGATGCCCCCTCGATATGAGCAGTGGCCCATAGCCAGCAACGGCGAAAATAGTGCCACTTGCCTGCGGGCATTTTGTGCTGATTAGCCATTCTCTGTGTCTTCAGGCGTCAGCTGTCATTCATTCGATGTTATGAGTGACCCGATACGGCCCCGTGCTCAGCGAATTATCCTTGTTGGATTCGTCCGACTGGCCCTTGCGGTATGAGACTACTGTAGCCGCCTGAATGTTCTGTGTTTTGGCTATCCTCTCTTGCAGGTCGGTGTACAGGCGGATCCAGTGAAAGATAATTTGCACGTTACTGGCACTTGCGGAAACGGACTCAAGTAGGTGCTGTGGTTGCGCTGAGAGTGTGAGGCGTGGCATGCACACCTTCAGAACTTGAGTGGGAAGATGCAGGTCAATGCAACTTTTGAGAGGAGCTGCTGAAATTTGAGGCAAATAGCACATATTCTTGCACAGGCAGTCACAGAGCGGACTAGTTAGTCGCCTTTATCTTTATCGACACCTACCGCTTGTTGATCAAGATCAAGGCTTTATCAACACGCTGTAGGTGTGTAGCACTTTGGTGTGTACATGGTCTGGTAACAACTTCCACATGACCCGTAAGAGATAGTCTGACAGTGAGAAGCCGCGTGGCTATTTTTCACACATTGTCTGCCTCGGCCTATGCTTAATACTTGTGTCAAGATCATTGTGACCCGTAAGTGTACGGGGTCCTTTGACCCCAACTACACACCTGAGCTACCCTGAATGCGTTCTGTGGCAAGCTGCATGCACACGCATTCATACTCGGGAGGGGTATTTCGCTGTCAAGTGATGCCACAGAGTATCTCCAATTGACATAGCGTGACTATGCAGTGGGGAAGATATAACAGATTTCTTAATTAAGACCAACTTCCTCTCCATTCACCAACCAGCCAGTGATAAATGACCTGGAGCTTAATCCAACTTTTCAGCGCCCATTAATTTCAGCATTGACCATTTCAGATGCACGCCTAAACCATTTTACGACATCGATTGCTTCACCACTCTCCTCACCGAGCGGTGCTCATATGGTGTAAGCACTGTCACTTAGTAAGTGTGCCATGGCCCCTCCCCTCTCCACAACACTTGCCTGCTCTTCTAGCGCAGCATGCATGATCGCCGTTGCCCTACTCGCCATTCTGGTCATTTGTTGCATACTCTGTATGAAGCTGCGCACAAGCAGTGCTAGCTGCCAATGGTGCCACTCGATCTGCCGCATGTCCTTCTTACTTCGATGCCGCCAGTCACGACGCAACGAATCTAATGTCGAGTACTGGGGTGTGGACGAGGACGGAGTGCGGTTTACCTAGGCAGCATTCCACAGAAATGTTTGATGGAAGGGTGATAAACGAGGTGTAACAAGATGTACTCTCACTTTCGAGGGCTGTGATCGTGCTATCTCTGAGTAACATAAGCGAAGAATACGCGGTGATTTTATAACAAACCTTGCTTTTATAAAATTTTGCAATAAAACTTTTCTGGTGCTTTACTTTCCTCATTTTGTCAACATATACTACCTGCCATCTCCAAATGTCAAAAAGTTTTAAAATTCCCGCACTCGCGAGTAAGTAGAACAAACCTGCGGGCACGTCGTGGCAGTGTGCGTGTTTGACAACGCCTAAAAAACTTTAGTGATATTTGGTCGTGCGCGAGAGAGAGTCGGAAGGTAGCTTAGCGACGAAAACACCGTTTGGCTTTTTGCCCAAATTTGGTATATGTTTTCCGTGAAAAGGAGGAAGTAAAATGATGAACTTTGTACATGCCCCTTTTTGAATCAGTCTTTGGGTATATTTGTCCATGATTCGAGCGGATCGAGTCAGTATCCTACATATTTGAGGATTTGGCGAAGTATTGGCGCTCACATACAGTTGCTAGAGCGTGGGCTAATTTGTTATGTGGGCGTTATTTTGCACGTGATCGAGGGCGCAGGCTGTGTAATCGGGTAGGCTATGCTCGGGTTCGTTATTCCGTTATTGTTTATCCGGTCGTGCGCAGAAATGTCTGAAGGGTAAATTGCATCGCCTAGTCTGCCCTGCCCGACGTGCGCCGTGTGAGAGCTAGTTGCCCACGTCTCTGTTCGTACGCCTAGATTGTGTACATCGTACAAATTCTCACGTTTATGATTTCAGACACTAGCCAACTCCCGGGCGTCAATCCGGTGTATGGATATCACATTGATAATCCGCAAGAGAGAGAAAATTCTGCCCCTAGAGTGGGTTTATCGCAGCTAAAATTCTCGTACGGATCCAATATAATTATTCTCATTTGCTGAGACGAAATACGGAGACCGATTTCCGGAAATAGTAAGAATGAATTCTAAATTTTTAAGCCTTGGTTTTGTTACATGACTTGGTTTTTAGAAATGCCCGTTCAAACTCCTCAGTGGTGTGATTTGTTGTGCTGCTGCATATGTTACAACGTATTTGATGGAGTCCGACATCAACCCGTCAGTCTAGTATGCGGGCATACTGCTTGTCGTTCGTGTTTATTGAAACTGAAAAGCAAACAGTGTCCGTTCGACCAGAGCGCTATCAACATTGCGGTTTCGGATCTACCGCAGAACATGGCCATTTTGAGAATCTTAGAAGTTCACGAGCAAGTCGCTGTGGCCGAGGACGAACGATTGGGCAAACTGTTCGAGAAGGACGACCTCAAGCACTACCGAGTATCAACAGGCATTCTCGACTCGCTAGCTTCCTACTTACGTAGGGCGCAATCCGAGAAAGGTGAAGATGTTGTTCTCATGCGAATTCCTGTCCTGTTGCAGGATGTACCTTCGAGTGCGTGCGGAATGGCAAGGATATAACGGGTTAGGTGCACGAATAATCGATAGTTATCACAGGAGGCCATAGAAACGCGCCATGCCATGCGCCTATCGGGCTCGTGCTCCCTATAGAGTCCCTTGCACATTAAAAGAGGGTCTTTTTTATTCCTTTTAGGTGGCAGCGTTTGGAGCCCGCAACTGAGCCGCCCGATGCAGCGTAAGATGGTAACACTTCTTTGTTGCCAGCTGGTCGAACCGGAAGGACGAGGCCGTGCTTTGAAAGCCATTCGGTCATTGGGCGAACGCAGTTTAATGGAATTGTTGTTACTTCATCAAAACCCATACCATCTGTCATCAAATTTATGGGCAGCCGTTCGCGCTCGCGGCTGTCAATTCTTAGGACCCGGTAAGGAAAAGAAACACTTGTTTGTTCTAGCACTCTCTTTGTATTGTGTTGTTTAGCGATGCAAGAGGAGGTTTTAAAATTGGTCCTATTGGCCCTATCGGAAGGTGCGCTGATTTCGCGAAAGGTCTTGGTCATGTATATTGTACAAACGCTGGAAAAAGACTATCCCCAAGCTTCGAAAACGAGTGTTGGTCATGTAGTTCAGTTGCTATATCGAGCTTCATGCTTCAACGTAAGCTGATTTTCTATGCATCACAGTGTTGCCTGCGCAAATAATAGGCTTCAGGTGATTAAACGAGACGGCGAATCGTCGTTGATGCAGCTCAAGGAAGAGTTTCGTACCTACGAGGCATTACGAAGAGAGCACGATGCGCAGATCGTTCAAATTGCCATGGAGGCTGGATTGAGAATTTCGCCTGACCAGTGGTCAGCGTTATTGTATGGCGATCAAGCGCACAAATCGCACATGCAGTCAATTATTGATCGAGTAAGTGCATTTGATTTGCTACTTGCGTTTTTACTGATTAGGTTATTCTGTAGTTGCAAACTCCGCAAAGTTTCGCTCAAAGTATCCAAGAATTGTTGATTGGCTTACAAAGAACGGGCGATCCAGGCAGCTTGGTTGAATTGAGACAGCATTACGAACTGCTGGCGGATATTGATGCTACGCAAGGAGGTGAGGCGCCGACTGCTGTTGGCATACGTAGTGAAGGAATAGGGATTTCACGCTTCAGAGAACATCGTGCCAACTTGGAACGTGATTGTCGATGCGCTGCGGGCGGCGAAAGCAGTAGTCGAAGGTCAGGCACGATTCTGCGAGAGATATGGTGGAAGTCGGTAAGCGAAATTTTGTTTGGCGATGGTTCTTTCAAATTAGATTATGTGCAGTGTTGAGGATAAGTAGTTCTTGTCATTCTAGAAACCAACGTGAAAGTGTGGAGCGTAGCGTGGTCGCTTACAAATTCAAAACGAGTATGTGCCGTGATATCGGCGAGGCAAAGACTTGCCCTCGAGGAGAATCGTGTACTTTCGCTCATTCATTGGAAGAAATGGAAAGATATCGTGCGCGAAGCCGATTAATGGGATATCGCAGTAATGTCATCAAATCTCGCAGCGGCGCTGCTGAAGGCAATGGCGATGCCGGGCAGCGCGATGGAAAGTAAGCGGCTGGATTATATGTAGTTGGATATTTGCAATAAACTGTCCGGGGCCCTGTTATAGCCGCAGCGATAATGAATTCGACTTTAGTCTGGAGGAAAGCGACATGTACGAAGTCAGCGAGCCGAAATCCAAGGGTATTCGTAGATTGTAGGTGCTGAAATAGAATATTATTCCCCAACTTTGGTTTTCAGTTTCGGCGCAGCCTACGTCTGGGCATCATCAGTCGCCCGTCATGGAGCACTCGCCACCAATGGTTGGAAGGTCCCGGCAACCTCAGATGCCACAGGCGACACCGCCGTCGGTATTCCCGCCACCAGCGGCATTTCAAGCAGCGGCTGAAGAAAACGCCGCGGGGGCAGTAATGATGAATTCACCGCCGTCACATTTCGGACCCAGCATGACAACAGTTATGATGCCGTGTAAGACTTAAGAAGTGTGTTTCTGCGTGTTGTCAGACGTGAAGAGGTTATTATTTCAGGGCCTGCTGGTGCAGCGATTGTTAATACTCCGAACGGACCGATAGCTGTTGGGTCGGCGCATCCTGCACCTTTGCAATTGGGTACCACCGTCCGGTACCAGGTGTTTCGTCCTGGAGTCCCAGCACCGCCACCGTCGCAAGTGCTGCCAGGCCCAGCCCCTGCGGAGTACGGTTATTACTGGTATCCTCAAGCCGGAATGCAAGCAAGGTAAGCTCGGGTTAGAGTTTTAGGACAGAGTGGTATTGTCATTTATGTTTGGAAAAAATGGCTTTTTGCAGGTCTGCCGGTATTTATCACCCCGCAGAAGTGGTCCATTTGGAGGTTCCAGTCGGCAGAGTCGTTCCGAATCAAGTACCTGGCCCGCAAGTGATGACAACTCCCGGAGGCGTCACGACTGCTGTGGCTGGCAGTCCGTATCCCGCAGCAACGGCGTACCCCGAACTTCAGCCAGCACCTGCGAATCATCCGACCCCAGCGCCGTCTGTAACACCGTTCGGCAACTACGCGTTTCCTCAGGTTTGCTGAGTAAGAGATGGAGGAGACCAGCTCGATTCAATGCCTTCGATTTCAGCCTGACCCAGCTGCGGTTTATTTCTATCCATCGCCGGCCGATCATCCAGCCGCGGTGCAAGCAGCCGCGGCGGCTGGTCAATTCGGCGTGTACATCACACCGACTTTGGAAGATGTGGTCATGTATCCGCCCGGGCAACCATCGGTCGCCCTGTCGAATATGTACATGCCGGGTGAAGACGGGGAGCAGGAACAAGAACTACAACAGCAGCACAAATTGGAACAGAGCAGCGGCACACGACGAATTGCGCCGTCGTCCGTTGGAGCGGACACGAAGAATATTATCTCGACTTCAACGTCGGCCACCAATGTTCAAACGGTGGTCGCATCCTCATCGAGCAAATCCGGCTTATCGTCGTGTGTTGCACCCGCGAGTGTTTGTGGTTCTGGAAACAGTGCGGGCTGTCCACGAAAAGACGATTCGGTATACAATTTTCCTAATTTTCTTGCGTAAAGACAATTTTTCTAGTTTTCTTTTAGGAAAAGCAATCCAAGTTGATACAATTGGAAATGAAGAAACACGAAATTATTAAATGTTTGACTTCGATAAAGAAAGAATCAGTGGTGCATTCGAAGTCGCAGGCGTCACGGTATTCTCATCGGGACGAAGCTCGTACGGCCAGATCGTCGAGTGATTCCGATCAGGCCGATATGCTGAGCGTGTCGATCGCTACTTCGGTCTTGCAAGATGATTTTCCAATCAATTACGCTGCCGCAGTCTTGCGAGGCCGACCGGGCGCGACTTTGCCGCTCTCGTCGAGTGGTGGAATGAGCTACGCCAATGGGTCGGATAGCGGATATTGGTCGTCGGTCAACGCCTCCTCTGCTTCGTCACCGGCGCTTATTGTTTCGAGCAGTTACCGAGGAGCAGCACAATCAGCCAGTGGACGTCCTCTAGTGGTTGCGTCGTCGAATCTTGCCGCGGCTGCAGGTTAGTTCCGGGTGTTTACCTTTGCTTATGCTGTTTTAGGCTTTAGTTGTGACGAGTAGTAGGTTCGAGGGTGATGTCGAGTCCTGAACTGGCCCAGCTGTTGTTCTAGCAAATACTATTGTTCAAAAACGCAGCATATCGGCTGACGCCTCTTCAGGACAATCGATGGACTATTCACCGTGGAAGCAGCCGGCTGCAACCGTCGCCGGATCTGGCGCATGGTCCCACTCGAAAAGTACGTTGTCATCGTCAAATGGAAACTCGACAGGGAAGAGCGGGTCCACCTCCGTGTACAATTATGCCACGCGACCGTATGTTCCTGACGAGTTCATCGACATCAAACACCTGAGCGACGATGTGTTGAGGAAGGAGTTGGAGCAGTTACCGCAGACGACAAAACGTTCGCATTACGTCAGGTGAGCGGATGTTTGGGATTTAGTAGGAACCGGCAAGGAATATGTAGTGTTTGCGACGCGGCTAATAATGTGCCCCTTTCAGATTGGAATTAGAGGCTAGAGAAGCCGATGCCTGGCGCTCAGAAGACGATCAAGTGATCCCATTTTCAAACAGCGGGCCTCAAGTGTCTCGTTATGGCCCCATCTCTCGAGCTAACCAACGACTGCAATCGGGTGTGATGACCTCGAGTCCGCTGTCGGCTGTCAGCGCTGCACCGAGCGATTTGGTGGTCCAGGTGAAAGGTATTCTGCATCAGCCATTGCCAACTGCTGCAGTGCAGCCTACTAAAGGTATGTTGGCGTGCTGCATGTGGCCTACACTGTGCCTTGACCCGACTGATTTTAGATCACCCAATGGTCAGCCGCGACCACGTCGATCCGTCTCAGATCGTTAGCAGTATACCACAGGTTTTCAAAGTGTCCACGTGTATCGATCCTGCTACAGTGGACGAGAAGCTGGAGAGATTGGTCGAAGTCAAGTCCAAGTAAGACCGTGGTTCTAGCATACAATAGAAGAGTGATCATTGTGTGCCTTTTCAGATTGTCCTGCATTCCCTTGGAGGAAGGTCCCTCCTCGGCCGAAAAAGAGCAGTTGAAATTGGAGTTGGAATTGATCAATAAGGAGATTTCGGTGAGATGTATTTCCATTTTGAGTTTGTTGTATGCTGACTGTTGATGCTTGGCAGATGCTGGAGAAACACGGGGAAGAGTATTTGTTGAAGGCGCTGGAGAATGTGAACCTGAACATCGAGGAACTTCAACAGCAGGAGTAAGAGCCGATGGCATAATGACTTGCAGCAAGTTGGTTGATTTGATATATCTTATTTAGGTTTGAGGAGCATGTTGCTCTGTCCTTATCTTTGTGTCAGTATTATACAGTACCTAGTGTTAGTGGGTGTGTTGCAGCGATGGGCTGATATTACCCTTTATTGTCTATAGGAGTGTATTTTCTAATTTTCGGATTGAGCTAAGGTGTGTGTGGGGGGGGTGGCATGCTCTGATTTCTATTCTTGTAAGGGAGATAAGTCTGTAGCGAAATTGATGGCGTCTGCGCACTGCGTCTGTTGGTAGATAGGTATTCGATGTCACCTGTTATGCATATGGCGTTTTTTCAAAATTCCTCAGCACTTTATGTTAAAGTGTGCTTGACTCGATGTCGGAGATTTTATGCCCTAACTGGGTTTTGAGGGTAATTCAGTCGCGTAGAGGCGGTGTGGGTTTTACTACGCTGATATACATATTTTATTTGGGTAGCGTGCTGGTGTTAAAATGAGAATATTTGTTCTTATATGTTTTGATGTAGTGCGAAATGGCGACCATACTGGATCTATATTTATCAATTGTAAGCGAGTAAAGCGGTGGTTTGTCAGTGCTGGGTCAAGTCTTTTTCGACTTTCAAATTTGGCGCGTATGGCAATGTTACAGATGCTTATGACAAAGTAGAACAGCCTGTGCGCATTATTGCGCCACAGGGGCGGGGGGGGGGCTGGAACTGGAATGTTCGACGGGAAGGGAAGTGGGTGCAGCAGGAGGGGCTGTTCATTTTGTCCTTGTGTCATTGGTTGGCGTTGGTCGTGTCTATTTGCTCTTCCTTTGCACGTACTGCCGTACGTACTTACCTTTTGTGCTGTCTTTCACGCCTACGTGCTTTCGCTGCTTGTAGACGTTTATTGTCACTTGGTTGACATATTCTTCATACTGGAACATTTGCCGATTCGAGGAATCTGACTAGTCTGGAGGACGTTTGTTATGCGAGGTGAGTGGACATGATGCATGTGACTCATGCGAGCGCGGTTGTCAAGGATGCGTCAGGAATTTGCAACTTGCCGAGTGTGATGATGTTGCGCCAGTTAGGTCTTTCCAACGGTTGTAAGGCGAGAGTAGGTGCATTGATGCTGCGTCTGATGAAGTGGGTTGTTCGTTCATCATTTAGGTGGCGCGGGATCTTTTGGGGGGATGGTGTCAACGAGCGTGGATTGTTCTGGCAGTAACTGCTGTCATGCCTATAAGATTTCCCACCGCCTGGCAATGTGTTTCTGTGGTCAGTTCTTGGAACAATAGCGCACTGGGGTGGCGATCACTCTAATGTGTTCGCCCACCTGTGGCCTAATTTTTTTACGTCAGGCCATGTATGTTTTTGCCCCACAAACTGTTGCCATTGCCAGTAGTTCCGGTGGGTTGTTTTTTGTGTACTCAAATGTTGATAGGTTTGTAATTGGCAGGCTCGCTGTTGGTCCAGCTAGCTTTGCCCTGCTGTTTTCCGTAAGACCACCGTTTTTCTGTTCTGTTTGCGTTATTATTGTGGGGTTGTTTGCCCACCACCTGCGGTCGGGTGCGTGTCTCTAGCGAGAAGGTCAAGGGTTGACTGCCTTTTCCTCGATTCGTTTTTCGTCCACTGACCGACGGCTTAGCTTTCAGCTCTTATGTCTGGACTTTAATGGCTGACTCGTTTTCTTTCCCACGCAGGTATTGCGTAGTGAAGTCGGTTGCGAACGTGGTATTATGTCTTCTGCCCCAAATGCCAGAAGGGCAGTGATTATAATTGGCAGTATCTCGGCCGCTATCGTTTGTGCGTCGGCCGCTTTCCATTGGTATCGTAAACGGCGTCTTTCTGGTCATCTCAAATTATCTAAATCTCAATCTTCGTCGTCGCCTTATAAACGTCGATTATCGTCGGGAGAGGAGCTCAAGGAAAAAGCCGCCTCCGAAAAAGTGGTCTTGGAAAAAGGAATCAAAAGGGATATTGTGATTGAATCGTCATCGTCCCCACAACAAACCGACATGACAACAACCGTGGTATCATTTTCGAGTGGAGACGGCGCTCGTGGAGGCCGAAGAGATTATCGCCATCATCGGAGAAATAGAGACGAGGCGCCTGTTCAAATGAACGGATGTTGCGGTTTGGATCACCAAGGCGTCGAGCACGCAGCTAACGCCTCGTCCAAGTCGGCTTTTCAGTTTTTGCCGTCTCAACAAGCACCGCCTTCGTGTACAAGCAAACACTGTCAAGCGGGAAACATCTTCAACGACCCGGCGATCATCGAAGCCTCGGCGCCAGTCACCAATATATTGAAACAACCGGATTGGTCTTCGGACGACATCCATCGTCATCGTCAATGCGCCACTGACGCCGAAATCCGTGGTGCTCAATTAGCAGCCGAATTTTCGGCCAAGTGTCAAATGGTGAGCAATACGGCTTACTTCAGTGGACAAGACTCGAAGATTCAATACATCGCCGATGGCTCGGGCAGTATTCAGACCAACGGCTTTCAAGAGGGTGCAACACACGACGCGCCATCGCCCTTATCAGTGAAGGGTCAGTGCGTCGAAAGCCCGTCACTCTCGTCCGATATGCACAGCGAGGTAAGTCATTTCTTACTCTTCACTTGTATGATAATTTCCGTAGAAAGCTGTCAGTTTTTCGTAAACTTTTATTAGAATCTGGCAACATTTCGCTGCCTAGATGAGTGTTATGTTGCGCGCGCCGGATCTTTGCGGAGAACGATGGTGGTCCCCAGTTGGGAGTGGGAACAAGGGGTTTTTATATTCGTAGCGTTTTGAGCGCCAACTGGTACATGAACAGCTTTTTTGACTATACCTGTCGTTATTTTGTCGGGCGCTTAGCGTCGATTTACGCCTTTCCCTTTCCCGTAGTCGTTTGAGCAGGTTCCTCGTTTTCGCCATCCACTTTTCCTGCGGATCGCGGTTTGACGACGAAGAGCTTTCATGTCTGTTGTATAATGCTATGCACAGTAGATGCAAGGGCCGTGCCAACGTCTACGTCTCCAACCCGCTCGGCGGCGATCATTTCATTCGGCGTTCTATCGGCTCTCGCTTAACCGGTCTGTCTTTACGTTTTTGTCGCGTCGTCTGCTTCGGCGACCTGCGAATGGCGCGAGAGGAGTTTTTTCGATGTGGATAAAACGAAATGGCCGACGTCGAGACGACGTCTTCGGATTCGGCGTCAAGAAACGCGCGACCGATACGTAGGCAGATAGGTTCGCGTCGGTATTCCAGCTCTCGTCAAAAGATGATGGGCGTCCGTGCTTTTGTTATCTTTTATCTGTCTGCGTTGGAATTCCGGTTTCTCGTCCATCAATGCCAGTTTTTCGCCAGGTTGATGTTGGTGGGGGGCTCGGAAAGGTTTCTTTTTTGCACAGTACTTCTCACAGGCGTGTTTCAAGTCGGAGTTTTTGCTAAAGTCGGGGCTGGTATCATAGGCCGACGAGGGGCTGATAATGACGCCGTGCGTAATCGGATTATGTATCAAAATTTGAGTTTGCATTTGTGGCACTCATTCCCACAAGGCCTATTAAAAAACGAGGTCGCCCCTAGAAATGTGAGTCAATAGGGTGCACGGGGAAACTGTCAAGGCCGCGCGCATCAGTGGCAAAAGAGGGGACCGTTTTGCCAAGCGCTGGTGTATCGGTTTACCAAGGGAGGGCCCTCACCTTGAGCGGAGAGGATTAGACGTTTTATTCGGCCACTGGTTCTATTTGCATGGCAAATTTAACGCTTTCGTTTTACGTTGGCCCGCGCACCTGTGTAACTCATCACTGCCATGCAGAGGACGGCTCGGGTAGGGTACACGCCGACATTGGTTGGCAGTGGCGGGTGGGAGGCCCGCCATTTGCACAACTGTTGCTGATAGAGAAGCCAGGGCGTGCTTGCCGAATCTGGTTTTTGTGAGCAATTTACGCTTCCGTTGTGAGAGGACGATAGGCATGTAAGAGCGCAAAGATAACGAAAGCTCGGTCATCCTAGCGCGCCATCATGTTGCAAAAATGGCGAATGTTGTTCGAGACGTCTAGTAGGCAGGCTCAACGAAGGCACTTTGTGACACAGCTGGCAAACGGGCGGACGCACCCACGTTTCGTTTTCAATTAGGGCTACGGAGTCTTTTGATGAGGAGCCCTTCGACCGGGCCAAACACATATGCCTATTTGCAAATAAGCCACAGCTAAATGATGGCCGGAGTGTCAGTTTAGTGTGACAGCAAAGCATGGGGGCGGGCAACATGCGCGCACAGGGTACAGACAGCAGCGTGTAAACTGTTGGTCGAGAAGATAAGCTGGCGTGTACACACTGCCCATCCCATGACCGGTGCCGAGCAGGTGGATCAAGTGCTTTGTGGCGTAGAGATGAGTGGATGATGGAAATAATGTATGCAATACACTAACGATGATTTCTGCCTTTGTGTCAAGGGCTCTCAGGATAGCGGCAAAGGCAATTCGCTCGAGCTAACGTCGTCGATGAGTCCGGTTGAAGAGTTGATCGAAATACCGGCCGTCTACGAATTCGAGGTCCCGCAAGATATCGTTGGTCTGCTGATCGGCAAACAGGGAACAACGATCAAGTGGCTGACGCAGGAATCGCAAGCGCACATTGTCATTAGGCAACATTTTTTCAGCGACAGGCACAAGATCTGTACTCTGGAAGGTATGTGTGCGTGATTTGTCTTGTGGTCGAGGTTTCTGTACTCGTTTCGTTTTTCTAGGTACTCGTGAACAAATAAACAAGTGTCTGCGTCTTATAAGGCGTAAATTTCCTCCATCACGATTCCCAGACTTGAAGTTGACGCCGATCATACCGCCGCCAGTAACCACCTCTCACACGCCCGTGTGGGATAATGTCATTCAGGTGAGTGTTGTATTTTGTTGTAAAAAAGGCCGCGCAACGCTAGTTCGCCGAACTAATAAAACACGAACTTTCACTGGACCGGCTGGGGTCTAACCGTTTTTGTAACCAGGTGTGTTTCGAAGAATAAACGTGGAGTGCTAAAATTAGGTGGCGCTCGGTACCTACAGCAATGTGGAATTCGCACGCTTGGGGGTTTCTCATTTATGCGTTCAAAATGGGATAAATGGTTTTTTACTATTCTCGAGTGGCGGGAGAATCTCTCTCGCGTGTGCTGGCTAGGCCTTTGGCTGTTTCAAAGTTCGCGACCCATCTGAAGAGCACATGATAGATTACGTAGCGCCTCGATTGGCGCGAGAAAGAAGCGGCAAACGTGACGATAGAACGGGTGGTATCTGCCAATTGCGTCCGCTGATATATGGTAGTCGTTAGCAGGGAAGGTGCGGTTGTATCGTCATATGACGAACTTGGAAGCCAGCGCAAAAATGCCGAGCTGTCCCTTTGACTGATGGTGGCTAAGAGCCAAAAAGAAACGCGCAAGCATAGGTGCTTAATTTCGTCAGAATGTTCTAAAAAAGCGTGGCTGACGATACAGACGCCAGCTGAAAAGAGTTTCCGCATTCATCGCAGCAGGGTGGTCTCTAAAACCAAATAGGAATGTTGAAGATTCGTACGCAATGCACGTTCGTAACTATGGATTTGTTTCAGCTGAATTTGCCGGACGGCGTGAGTTGCGAGGTGGTGGTGAGTAGCATTGTTAACGCTGGGCATTTCTTCGTTCAACAACCAACGCATCCAACGTTTTCATCGTTGTCCCGTTTGGACCAGTACATGCAAGCCGTATATGGTCAGTCAGTCGGAGTGCCGCCGTTGCCGCGTCCTGTCGACAGTAAGTTGCGGGGGGGATTTGTGTTTTGGCGTGTTATCGGTCACTTTGTGATCGATGTGGGTGCAATTTATAGATCGTGACTGAGGTCATGTTTCGAAAGTATTTGTCTCACAGAATTGATGTTTCTCTTTAAACCAGTACATGTTGGGGCGGCAGGACTTCAAAGGACCGGTTGGCAGAGCCTGTAGGAGTAGATGATTAATTGAGCTGAGGCGCGATGACAAAGAGGCGGATGCTGATCGTGAATTCTGGTTTGGGCACTCGTGCGTTCTACCTACATGCGAAATGAGGTCACATTTGTTTCGAAGCTAAATTTGCAAATGTAGGGTTTGAATAAGGTCACATACGGGAACACACGTGGCTATAAATCAATCTAGTTTACTGAAAATGAGATAAGAAGTACATGAGCAGGTGGGGTAGAAAAAAGTTATGTGGCTTCGAAAAATCTGTGAACTTTATGTCAGAGGATATATATGATGGCGCAGTGACGCAACACTGTTTTTGTTTTAGTTGGTGTAATTTGTGCTGCCCCAGTTCTCGGCGGTTGGTACAGAGCTCAAACGATCGAGGTTAACGAAGATTCGGACGACGTGCTGGTTAAGTTCGTGGATTATGGAGGCTACACGAAAATACCAGCGTCTGACCTACGTCAAATTAGGTAAGGAATGGATTTGGAGAGGCACTGGGTTGCGTCTTATAGTTTTAGTATTTGAAGTCAATTTCGTCAATGATGTGCTGTTTTTAGGAGCGATTTTATGACATTACCTTTTCAAGCAACCGAATGTTATTTGGCCCATGTGAAACCGTGGAAGGGTACGTACTGCATTGCGGGTTGCTGGCTCAGATTGATTATGAATCGACTGTATATTTAGGGAAAGCTGACTGGTCTCAAGAAGCTTTGGCCTTGTTCGAACAATTATCGCAAGGCAAAGTGCTGGAAGCAGCGGTTGTCGGGCACGCCAGTGATCATCTCCCCTTGGTTGAATTGTATTTGCCTACGCAGGACTCGAAGGTAAAAGTGCGCTCGTTGTGCTGATTGCAAGTTTAGACACGAGTTTTCATTGATGTTTGTTGAACAGCAGCCAGTTATACGGGGGCAATAATGGACAGGTTTGTGCTAAAACTAGGGTAATTGGCAGTTTAAGGGATGTTAAACTGATGTACTCTGAGATTGCTAGAAATCGTGCTGGAGAACAAAACTTGAGTTTGAAAGGCCTTGTTTTGTGGTGAGTAAGTGCTTGTTTCTTTTCAGAAAGTTATGGTCAATCGACTGCTGGCCGAGAGTGAAAACGCCGAGTGGTCGGAGTAGATGGTAAATTTTGGCCCGTCTTCCACCTATTTTGTAGTACATCAGGTTATGATAGTTTGGCAGCGCATTGTTAATTTTTGCTCAGTTTCATGCGTAGTCCCAGTGATTATTGGAATCGCTAAGCGGGGAGCGTAGTTGTTACGAGTTTATAGTAGGAAAAACTCATTCTTGTTTTTGTTTGTACTTGTTTGACGAATGTGCTTAGAAATAGGGATTGGTTCAAGTTTATTCTGCGAGGCGGTTAAAAGTTTTTTGTTTCTTTTTTGGCATCGTTCCAGTTAGTTTGGGATTCCTGTGCTAATGCATCTTGTACTGTACATGGCTTTGTTAACATTGTTGCTGCTAATGCGCTGTTCTGAGCTGTTTTTTTCTCGTTCTTTTTCGATGTGTGTAATCGACTTGAGTGGGGATTACCGATTTGGGGTTTTTTCTGTTGGCTGGTCATTTTGATAAAATGGTCTCCAGCATTGTTTCATTCGTGTTCAAAATTGTTTTGAAGTGACCGAAGCTTTTATGTTGATTGAACGTATGGGAGACGTGTAAGTGCGATTTGACTGCTTCTAGAGTTCTGTGTTTCAAAATGTACTGAAATGTGTGGTTTGGGTAATTAGGATTATGAATTCAAGTATTGCCTTGTTTGTCGCGCTGTGGAAGTAGTCTACGAATGAGTTTTCTACTTGACTATGGGCTTTTCTTTGGACAATTTGCCTTAGGTGTGTTTCAAAGGAGGCAACATTTTCTGTGTGCTGTCGGCGATATTTTTCTGGTGGAAACATTATCTCGTGCATTTACGATGCTTTCTTGACACGCTTACTATTCTCGCCAACTCTTTTCGGATTCACGAATAAAATGCGTAGTGCAATATGCCAGTAGGCTCGGGCGGGGTACGTTTGTTGAGTCGGTCCGAACAAGAGATGCACCGAAATCGCACCGATGAAGCAACGTGGCAGCTGAGCCAAACGTTAGGATTAAAACTTGGCCAAATCATCGGGCAGCTGTGACGCATTTGATTAAGCTTTGAAGAAATGCCGAGCGCAAACAAGCAAGCAGGAGGGGAAAAAGAAGGCGGAAGTGCGCGGCATGGAGGCCAATGGCGCGGAGAGATTTTTGAATTGTCATAAGCAGTCCGAAGCATTCTGCTTATAACAGAACAGCCTGTGTCTCAGTGCGTCTGGCGTGTTACTTCCGGTTTTATTCGATCTTGCGCCGACCGACATTTCTTCGATCGGTGACTAAGCGTTTCCTCAATCGATCATCGATCGAAAGCTCAATCATTTCCGCCTTCGCCTTAATTTATATCTGTAATAAATCGTATATTGTGTTATGGTTACCTTAGCTATGGCATCGTCGCCGTGTCGCGCGGCTTCCTCGCAAGATTCCCAAAAAGAAGTCAGCGCTTCGCCGAAGATTCCCGAGTGCATGCCAGGAACGCCTGCTCGATGGTTCTTCTCGAGTAAAGTGCTTCACGAGGATAATCCAAGTCTAAAATCGGGAATCGATTTAGAAAAGGAATTGTACTATCGCCAGCAAGCGGCTGGCTTCATTCACGAGCTTGGCAGTAAACTGCAGTTGTAAGTTGGCCGTACGAAGACATTTGAAACTATTCTCATGACAAGAAAACTGCCTTGTTTTCAGATCACACTTAGTAATGAACGTTGCAATGGTGTACATGCATAGATTTTACGTATTTCACTCGTTTCGTCGATTCCCCAGGAATGTAAGAAAGTGGGAGGTGTGTTGGTACTTGGGGTTCCAGGGCTTACGCATTACAGGATGTTGCGGCCGCATGCACGTTTTTGGCGGCCAAAGTGGAAGAGATGCCTCGAAAGTTGGAGTATATTGTCAAAGTATCGCACGCTTTACAGCATCGGGATGAACCACCTTTAGACGTCAAGTCGGACGTATGTTTTGTGTTGAGATCATCCGGCATTTTGTTTGAGTGGTGTTTTGGAGTTTTAGCGATACAACGAAGAAGCTCAAAAAATCATCACGTTCGAGAATATATTGTTGCAGACATTGGGTAAAATTCGAGTGAACACTGTGATCAACGTTTTACAATGTGGTCCGTTTCAGGTTTTGATTTGACTGTGGTTGTGCCGAATCAATTCGTTGTTAAGTGCATTCAGATGGTGAAAGGTAAGCACATCGGCTTATATGACCGCGTGGGCCTTATCCCTAGTTATCGACGGGCTTTGTACGTTAGAGATTGAGAAGGCTTGAACCTCATCCTCCTTTCAGCGCCGAAAGAGCTGGCACAAGCCGCTTACCATTTCACGAACGATTGGTACGTTCGGTTTTTTCACGTGCTCTATGAGGGAGACCTGTAGGAACGGTGATAAAAGGAGAAGCTCAGTCATATTATGCCATGCTAATTATGCCGCCCCGTGATCCTTTGTACATTGCTTTTTTCTTTCAGCCTCCACCTGACAACACTTTGCCTCCGTTATCGACCGGCGGTAGTCGCCTGCGCCTCTATATTTTTGGCCTGCAGTTGGGCCAAGTGGGAGGTAGTAGTGCCAATTAACTTAATCACGAATGCGCTACTATCCCGCTGCTACGGTATAAAGCTGCGTCCGTTGTGCTCGTGGTCGGCTTTCTGAAGCCAGATGCCCGGACGCGGCGTCGGCGGCCCACATGATGCCTCATCGCAAAGCTGGTTTTTGAGCGGTTTGTAATCGCGATCGGAAATTTCTTCTCGATCGCTGCCAGAACAGCGGCGGTGGTGGTGGTGATGGCGGAATGAGGGACGACGCACTGATGATGGGCTTTTGATAGAGCACGCGGGGGGTTTATTCTCAGTAAAGAGCCGTAAATGCTCGCCCTACGTCGTGCGTCTGTTGCCCTTCCTCCCAGGAACGAGCTGAACTCATAGCTTCGGATACCTGGTCGAGGCTGTCGCGCGACTGAGGAGGGCTTCCCATCTATGTAATTCTAATCCGCAAACGGCGACGAGGTATTGAAAGGAGCAGGTTTGATTGTTTATTTTCAGTTATCTAAGGTGTAGGAAAACAAATAACTAGGGCACACAGATGATTCGTTATCTCGGCAAGCATCTTGCTTCCTTTCGGAAAGGCTTGCTCTTCCGATCGATCAGCATGACACACTGTAGGCTCTCCACTGTCGCCGTCTAGGCTGTCCTCGATCATGGGGTCGCGCATGCACTTGGAACTACAATCCGTCTTTCTGCAGCAGCGAGATAAAGCGCAGTTTAGATTATGCTGTTTCTCCAACTTGACGTCCAGCTCGGTAATCTTGATTTTCGTGCACAGATACCCACCTCGCACGAAGGCAAGCCGTGGTATTACTACGTTGACAATGAAGTCACGAAGGAGATCTTGGAAGGTAAGTTAATAATGGGGGGGGGGGGTCAATGCTTGGCATTAAAAGGTATAATTTAGTCGCAGCATTGATTTTTAGCCTTGGCCGAAGAGATCGTAAACGTTTATCAGAAATGCCCAGAACGACTGAAGATCAAGCGTTATTTGGCTGTGAAGCGGGAAGAAGGCGCCGGCGGTGCGTCGACGTCAGATGGAGCCGGCAACGAAGAGCTTCAAGAGTCGGCATTGTACAATTCGATTACGGCTTCAATCGCAGCTGCTGGTCGACCCGCAGCTGCTTCCAAAGTCAAAGTCGATGCGGACCTATCAAATGCTCAAAAATCCGATGCGACATCGGCTGTTGAGGTTTCTGCATCCTCGAAAACGATTGGCCATACCGAGTCATCGGCATCTTATTCGAGTTCCGAAAAGAAACAAAGGCCGGAGACGGCAAAGGTGGATCTAAAGTCGTATATGGATCGTATGAAAGAGCGCCGGCCTGAGTACAATTCGAGAAACGCGGCTGATTCACCATCTTCGACGGGGCGCAAGAGTTTCATGCCCGATGTATCAATGACAGCGAAGGAAATTCACGAGAAGCGTCAGGAACATCGCTCCGTCGATCGGCAGGGCCGTCCTCGATATGCAGAATCAGAATCGAAAACGCATTTTCAACGACCAACAAGTGGCAGTTCGGGCTCGCATCGTCACGATCAACGGCCCAGTAGTTCAGTTAAAACGGATTACAGTCGCCAATATTCCGAAAGTGCAGGCAACGATAGTTTCGGCTCAAGAAAACGCCATAATGACGCTGACAATGACAGCGACGATCGGGAACGGAAAATGCCCAAAACTGATCTTGATAATGGTGGCAATCACGGGTCAAGCAGGCATTCGAAGGGTGGTTATTCGCACGGTGGTGATTC
This sequence comes from Mesodorylaimus sp. YZB2_4, assembly GCA_030248295.1. Lineage (NCBI taxonomy): Eukaryota > Metazoa > Nematoda > Enoplea > Dorylaimida > Dorylaimidae > Mesodorylaimus > Mesodorylaimus sp. YZB2_4. The sequence continues at coordinate 871,422 of JASANH010000138.1, read as the reverse complement.
TACGGCGGCGGCTCACAGCGGAGGATCGGTGATCCCGAAGAACAGCAGTCACAGTACTGCGGTAGCGATTAATGGACAGTCTTGGGACGAGAGACGCGAGAAACCGCCAAAGAAGGTTGATGGCGATGCGCGCTCTCCTCAGAGGTCAGGTCATTCTGGGATTCAGGTAGGGATTCGAGTTGTGTTAGACGAAGGTGGATAGGGACGAAGATGTACTTTCTTAGAAACGTCACGATGACACGCAAGGGTCTGCTCGGGCGACAAACGATGTCGGTTTGGACGATGATACACTTCGACAAGCTGCTCAAAAAGCGGGTCAGCTTATGAAATTGCAAAAGTTAGAGAAGCTGAAGAGCATGAATATGAAGACGGCAGCTGCTTCGTCGTCCAGTGGCGGTCGAGACACGCGGGACAAATATGCCGGCTCGAAGGGTGACGGTCACAATGACTCGAATCCCCCGTTACCTCCTGGTCCTCCGCCTCCCCCTCCACCGTCGTAGTCATCGTGAGGCATGTTGCACTCGGTACGGTGGTGTGGTTTTGTAGGCTTAGAGGCTTCGCTAGGTAACTAACGGTATTCTGAATTTTGTTTTGCCTACTTCGTGTTTCTTTGATTTGCAATGCTGTTTTCAGCCCAGTTATTCCGTTTAATTAAGCTTACATTAAGCCAATTATTAGGAGGATTCCTGCATTGTCTGATACTGTAGGTGCGCAGTATTTAGACCATGTACATTTCTGTTTTGTCGCATGGCTTGCATAATTAAAGTGTGATTTTTCTCGATGCTGGTGGGACAAGTGAGACCATTTATTTGTAGGATGTGGGTAAAGCCATAAAAAACTTTAAAAATTTGGTGAAATAGGCGTTTTGATAGTCGAGTGTGTGTCTTGATGGAATTGGTGTTTGTGATTTGTTGGGTATGATTGATGAAGGATGAGGAAATGTGGTAGCAGGTTTGGGTATATTTGGCCCCCGGGCGATAAGGGGGCATCGGGGAGCGACTAATTGCGTGCAAATTAAGCGGCTATTTAGTCAAGGAAGGGGCGTTTATTGTTGAGCTAGACCGGGTGGCGAGAAGTTGTTATCTCGGCGTTTTAAGGAGGCACCTGCGCGGCGAGGGGGTCGGGCTATTAATATTAAAAACAAGGCCTTAATATGAAATTATGTTGGCCGTTGGATGACGGCCGTCCAATTTTGGCCAGGAAAATAGACGGTATGGAGCGAGCTCGGAGAAATCCATGTAAGTAGGAAAGAAGATAATTAGGGTGGCCGTCAGCTAAAACACCTGCGCTCGTACACGGCACGGGACCGTACGTTTGGTCGGGACTCGATTCGCTAGCAACATCCTCGGCCGTCGAGCAACGACCATCCGTCATTGCCATCGACCTAGCCGCCCCTCACCTTGCTGCGCTGGCCCCGATCGCTGCCTAATCTGAACGAGACGCGACCAGTGACTGAGCGGGTAAGTGGGTGCTGGGCTGGGACGCATGCAGTGACCAAGTGGGGCCAATTTTGGACTGAGATATCAGGCCCCCAGTCGTGATCAGCGCGACTCCCTCTCGACCACCTCTAATCGGCCTGGTTGTCCGTGCACTCCCGACAGCGGTTGTGTACGTTCCAGGATGGACGTAGCCAAGCTGACATCCGATTCCGATTGCACTTCTTGGAATTCGCAGTCCAAGCACTTCGGCGACTTCGGCTTCCAACCTTCGCAAAGTTCAGCTTTCGTCAGGTACAACAAACCAGACTCGGACGGCCCATCCGAGTCGTCCTCGACAGCACTCGCCTCCGATACAGCGACGGCAGACGTGACAGAATCAAGGCCCGCATCGGCTGACGTACCTACTTTTATGCCGTTCAGCATAAATGCCCTGTTGGCCCACCAGTGCCGACAACAGCTCACTCATTATCAGAACCAGCTACAACAACAGGTGCAAGTGTCCCTGATTCAGAAACAACCTCAATCGGCTACCTTGACTCGGACTCCCCAGACCTCGGGGGAACTGGATTTGAGGATTCAGAACACCGCGCCCGCAAAATCGACTAGTCCTGCCCTTCACTCGGCCAGTGCCACTGCGAGTGTGATAAGACCAAGCCGAAAGCGCAGTCAAAGAGAACGCAGGCCGAGGACCACTTTCAGCTCCGATCAAACAGCTCAGTTGGAACAGGAGTACCAAAAAACGGAATACGTCAGTCGATCGAGGAGAGTCAAATTGGCGCAGATTCTTAAACTTACTGAGGGACAGATCAAGATTTGGTAAAGACCCTCGCCTTTAACCCTTGCGGGTGAAAGTCACAGTCCTGAATTCTAGGTTTCAAAACCGACGAGCCAAGGACAAGAGAATCGAGAAAGCCCACTTGGATCAACGTGTCAGGTGAGTGGCCACACGACGCATCCACACTTTTGCAGCACACCTGGTCTTTCTACAGGTACATGGCTCTGAATATGGTTGCGGCCACTGCATCCCTGGCTGCATCCAATGCTCTCAGTTCGTCGATCGCGTCTACTTATCAGCAAGTCCCCCAGGCGAACTTTCAGCACGATGATAGCCGACAAAGTTCCGAAAACGAGGACGACTGAGGCATCTCGAAGCAGGGAGCATTGGTGATATGATTAGCTGATATGGATGGAATCGAGCTAGTCGTGTGCTTGCGTATTATTGCTTGGCCCGCATTCGTATTTGGCACCTGAGACGGTGTATGCAGCGTCATTTATTTGGTCACAGTGCTATGCTAATGTGATTGGAGACACATACCGTCGGCTACCGCCAAGATCCCACAGCAGAGCAGCTCGAGGCTGAGGAGCCGTGAAAGATATCTGATACAAGGTCTTATCCCTCGGCTCATACGGAAACGTTGTCTACAATCCCGAGCCCCGAGCCAGCATCAGCCCGCCAATATCTTCTCTTGGACATTCCCTTCCGAAGGAGCACCTGGCAACTGATGGCGTGAGCAGCCGGGCCAACAGTTCAAGCCAATATATGTGCGCCAGTCGACGTGCTGACGACGGAGCAGTTATCAAAGCTTTATCGTCCTGGTGTTGGATTTAGTAGGTCACATGAATAAAAGGCAATACCGTAACCATTCGAAAGCCTTAATCGCCTCGGCCATTAGGCTACTGCTGCGCTAAGTTAACTTCACCTTGGCTTATCTATCACCCTCGCCCGCCTTTGACACTTGCGTGACTGATATCAAATGAGCGAGGTACTTGATAACGAGCTCCGGTTTTTACACTCTTATCTTCACCCGTGCTACCTAACTACTCGTATAGGGAGCACATGTTGAGCTTATACTCAAATTAGCCATCAAGGGAGCATATACGATTGGCTTTGATTACGTTTGCCCTAGCCACCAATTGGCGCTCCTGTTCGCCTGCCTACGCTCGGGAATTCGAGGGTCTTCTGGTTGCATAGTAACAATAAACGCTGGAGTCGTTTCTAGCGATTTGTACGAGTTCACCAGTCGTGTCCTCACAGCACATGTACAGGAAAGGATGGCTGCTGCTGCTAGCGCTCCTACTAATACTCCCACTTCTGCTTCGTCCACGACCCCAACGGAAAAACAACCGAAAAAGGTTGTCTTCGATGCCATATGGCAGGACCGCGATATCCGATTCGATGTCGAGTCCAGTCAACTGCGATTACGAGCTGGTGAATTTCTGATTGAACGACTGGAAGGCATCGAGGATACGAAGGGGAACAATGGGGATAAGGGTGAGGAGCCAGGCTTAAAATGGGCTAGGTGGATCATTGGGTTCGTTTTAGGAGTCTTAAAAGTGACTAATATTCGTCTCATGTGGCACGCAAATGCCATGCCTCGCATCAATCTATGTAAATATGGGTGGCTGAATGTAATGACAGGATAACAGGGATTTGGCTTTTCAGCAATTGGATACAACTGCATAACTGGTATCACTACCAGGACTGCTAACTCGGTGAGGCACAAGTCAATTTTGCACCTGGTGTATGTTTGCATAGCGTGCATTGTCTTTCCGAGTCCGTCGTTGATATCAGCTATCCACTAGATGGCTTAATGACCCACATGCACTTAGTGGAGCACTGTTACGCCGCCCGCAGATGACCTTCCAGCACCTGCCCCTGCTTTTGCAGTGACCGTCCACTTTCAGAAATTGCGGGGCAAGACTGACGCCTTGTACGTGATGGCTAAAACGTATAACACGCGTTTCGAGTTCATCTTCACCAGCTTGAACCCGGTCAGTACAAAGTTGTTCACGACGGTGATTGCTGTGCACAGGTAGGGTAATCGTTTCCAAAGCCTATCCTGTACCATCAAGCCACGAGGCCCTGCATTTTAGGGCCTACGAAACTACGAAGCTGTACAGAGAGCTGAAGATGAGAGGGGCCATTATCAGCGAGGATCAGCTGAAGTTGCTGCCAATGGAAGAAATGTACAGCAGGGTAAAAATGGATTCCGTAAATCCTCGCTTGTGTCCCCAGGGAAAGACTGTTATGCGAAGTATGGGCACACGTCATAAGACAATTTGTGTACCTACCCACTTTCATAACTTTGCCCATACCATTTTATTGATATCTAACAGAAGTGCCTGTTATTAGGGTCTACATACCAGCTGCCCCAATAATAGATGCCTTATACGGGAGCATACACGCCAGACCTTTTTCAAGATCCTGTGAGGCCCCTCACTTGTATCCCCCATTTATAGCCCAGGGACGGGCCCCTTAGCCCCGCCCGGGGTGACAAGTGAGGATTTATGGTATTTACGAGCCAACAAGCCCGTTCAATGTCTTTAGGTGGAAGGTGTGTGGAATCTGTCGAGCGATCAGGTAGGCTGAGTAACAGACTCGTGGTCATCGCTACACATATCTCGGTTTTCAGGGCAACCTGGGAAATTTTATCATGACCAATGTACGCGTGGTGTGGTTCGCCTCGATGAACACACATTTCAATGTTAGCATACCGTACTTGCAAATAGTAAGGATGACCCGTGGTCTGCCTATGACTCTCACTCCGACGACTCTATTTGAAGAAACATTGCAAGGTCCGTGACTCCAAGTTCGGGCTCGCTTTGGTAATAGAAACAACTGCACAGGTGAGTCCATTTTCTCAAGCACCTAGAACCCAACTTGATCCAAGCCACTATACAGTGATGTTCTAAAGTATGATTCCATTCGTGAGCCACATTCTAAATTTGGGCACTTACCTATGCAGGCGGGATTCAAATCCTCCTCGAAGCAGGACGACAGACTGGCAGACCAACGATAGACTACACGGAAATTATGTTCCCCCGCCTAACCACTAACTTATCTTCCTTCTGCAGAGCGGTGGATACGTTCTGGGTTTCCGAATAGACCCGCAAGAACGTCTTGAGCAAGTGGCCAAGGAAATTCAAAGTTTTTCTCGAGCTTTTGCTGCCAAGCCACTTTTTGGTGTGGAATTCATAAAGGAGAGCGAGGTACAATCACTGTTTGTGTCAGGTCCCTCCAGTACTGTACTCTTTTTCCGTTTAGCCTTTCACACGCGAGGTCGCTCAGGCTCCGATCGAAGACGACGTTGAGATAGAGACCAAGTCTTGCGGCAGAACCGATGCATTTGCAGTAAGCGTGTCGTATGCTGGATAACTCGGATTACCAGGGTGGTATTCTTCCAGGCTTACTTCACTGATGGCGGAAGGCAAGATCACGGAGCGCCTGTCTTCTCAGAGGAATTGGGTATTTCTATCGAAAAGTTGAAGGATGGCTTCTCGCTGAAGGACTTGTGGGAAATCAATGTTGATTAAAGCGGCTAAGACGTGTGCCAGTTGTGACGCTATGCGACGAGAAAAGCATAAATCTGATGGCTGTCTTGCCAGAACAAACTACAGTACTTTCCAATTTACAAATACTCCTCGCGTCGCAGTCTTCACAAATCTACTGAACCCTCATGTGGGCGAGGCACACAATTTGTTTAGAGGAATTGTGCCGCAAATCGCAGGAGCCATGATGGGGGCATACTGTATACTGTACTGTACATGGGACCAATGAAAACATTTGCCGAGTTTTAGCGGTAGAGAGCACATGGTTTGGAATGACCGCAATCAAAGTAGTAATACGACTGGGCCCATATTACTGGAGGGAGTGACTATACCCCGCATCGGGTCGGGTCGGGTCACTTTTTTGAAAGATCGGGTCAAACATACCGCAATTTTGAAACCTTTTCTTATCTGTTCAACTCCAGGATTCGCAGAATTTGCATAAAGCCTTGCATTCCTACGTTTTCATTTTGCGCAACTTTCAAGAATGTCAGATTAATTTTAAGATGTGACTATGACCAAATTTTCTGCGCAAGGGTCCATTTCTAATCGTAAGTAAGACTCATAACAGTTCTTGTCAACTCTGAGCAATGGGCGGGACTAGCCATAGTCTGAGAAGGAGTTATTTTTCTTGAATAGGTCGTAGGAGTATCTACAATCACATTTGATTCCTGAATATGACGAGTAAGTTCTCGGGTATCCCTGGCTGGAAAAGCCTGGTGGTGTTTAGTCTGCGCCAAAACACCAAATCTGCACCAATAATAATCCCCTTGACCACCATTCACGATACCGTTGCAGTTTTAATCGTGTGCAAAAGTGAAAGGTGCCCTTTATGTACATTCCTCTTGCTGAAGACCTAGCGGACAGACCCTAGTCGCTTTTAGACCTACTACTGTACTGTAAGGTATTTTTCAGTTATTTGAGAACTATTGTGGGAAATATGAAGGAACGCTGTTTTATAAGGATTTACTACGGATTACTACGTAATAAGGAAAGAAGAAAATTAGGGTGCGTATTATGAGTTGTCTCCAACTCATATTTTTTCGCACAGGCCCTTTACAGCAAAGTCACCTTCACATGTTTAGAGGATTTGTGCAAGGTTTTCATCGCGAGGAACTTCAGCTGCGTCTGACAAATATGAGTCAACCCAACCCAGGCCTCTACAAAGTGACCGTAAATAATGTCAGCCTTGCCACATGACTTATCAAGCACAGGGTCTCCAGAGACCATTGGTCTTGTGTCGAAAGCGGAGCAACCTTTCCTAACCTTGTAATCGTCTCCCGCTAAAGCTATGAGCAGTATATGAACGCTAGATTATACCCTTACAAATATCACTATGACACGGCCACCGAATCCCAGTCTCAATAAAGCTCATCAGGAAAAACATAGCCGTCAAATGGCCAAGTTACGTTGACTGTAGAGTAGCTAAGACAATGTTAAGAATACTCAGAAGGTACCTTCCGACCGATATTGACAATGAAACCGTCACTTCACTAACGATCAGTTAGCACTGTCTCAAATACTTGCATGACCAGATCTTTGATCCGCCCAGCCCCTCCCATTATGTCTGATCGTGAGCTAAAACGCGTGAGTCCAAAACAACTAATAGTCTGGTTTTTCGCTCAATGAGTGGGTATTCTGGCGTTCTGGCAAATTGTCACCGAGCTGCCAGTACATTTTATACGCTCACTTATATTTCTACCTAATTTCAGCACATTCACATAGCTGGCCACTTACGAATAAAATGCCACGAAACTAAGAAAAATAAATCACCATCATTTCATATTCAATATCCATAACAAGGGAGCGTCAGTCGTAACTTGTACTTCGGTAGCTTTCACATTGTTCGATGTGCTAACCAAATTGCCGAATGCCAAGGTCTGGTTATCTGAAAAGCACCAAACCCTCTTTATTTTCCCACCCACGAATGATCGAATATCCCTTCAAGTAAGCCTCGGTTCATTTCAGCAATTTCTCTCTGATCTTTTACCCAAATTCACACCGATAAGACTGGGCAAGCACTTACTTAGATTCCATTCCAAGCCGCTTGTGGTGACTCTCTCAGCTGGCGCACCCACAGGCACCAGTCCGCAAACCCCGGTGGACACATTCTCGTCAACATGTATGGTATGGCGACCCTACGAGGACTTGATTAGGTGCCACTTCGAGCCCGGTCATTGGGACACTTACCGGAGGCAGCAACATAAACATGGAACGATGCAGAAGGCAGTAGAAAGTCAACTTTGGATATTCCTTTTCCAACAGATACAACGTTTGGACGCACCCCATCACGTGGTCTAGCCGTCCTTGCAATACTCCCAACGTGACTATGCTATCAATCTGAAATGGGCCAGCAATGGTTTTGATATCCGGACGCCGAGACTGGCTTACTTCAGGCTTACTACCATCCATCGCCGACTTGGCAAGAACCCTCGCCGTCTTCGTATAATCAGTTGCATTGACGGAAAAATCGCGGCAGATAGTCGAACCCTGAAAAAAGATCAAAGCACACTGGTAATAGAAAGACAGGGCTCTAAAGAAATACAAGAGCTAAAGTGCACACTTTCTCAAACATGTCTTACCTTTTGGCTGAACATCTCGATCGTCTCTTTTTGAGCAGAGTCCATATCCCCGCAGATAAATTCGGGGTAGAAAGCAGTGCCCTGCTCAGCGTTTAAAGTAGCCAGTCTGTTGGCTCCACCGTCGGCACATGCACGTATTTTGGCTGCCAGAGTAAACGAGGTCTACGAAAGGCAAGAACTGCCGATGTACAAACACTTACCCATCGGCCATAACTTTGTTATGTACCGGGCATCAATAGAGTCCAGAGCCGGTCGGGAATTCAATAATATAAGTGCGAAGTTGATACCTGGAAGTGAAAAAATCACATAACTTTTCACTTTTAGGCTATACCACAAAACACTTGGTGCATCCCTAATTATTTCTTCAGATACTGATCTCCCCCTCGAATACGCGTATGCGCTCCGCCGAGGGCCTATATCTGAACTTTTATGCCTTTCCCCCGAATCATGCATTAAGTACAGTGCAAGAACATGATTCTTCTCCTCCCCATTTACGGACGGACAAGCAGCATTCACGTCTTAGCGTTAGAGATTGGGAGGTAACGCAGCCTTTTCATGGCACAGAATACGGAGCATGACTATGGTTATGGCTTGCACCAAACAATGATCCCGTTCGGTACCAGTGGTGGGAACTGGGTGAGTGCCGCTGGGAATGTGCACTTTATTCTCCATACATCCTAGTTGAAGCAATGGAATTTTGTGAGCCTTTTTTGCGTGACTAATTACTGTATGCGAGGGACCCTCGACTAGTCAATTCCTTACCTTCGAATGCATCATTATCCCAGAGGACAATCAAAATTTTATCAGCCTGGGACATATCCGAGGATATGCAGTATCTTATTTACTCATTTACTACCTGTGTCGAACCAACCAACTTAACTTAGACTCTATTCCCAACACTTTCTCACCCGGCCCACCCACAGGCAGCCTAGTCCGGAAAACCTCTCCCCAGCGCAGACTCTAAAACCTTACTGATCCTGAGTGATGACCGGTCATTACAATATCCCTACTCCTCACTGACACTGTGCTAATTACAGCCGCGTCTAGAATGCTTCTAGTCATTTTTCTGCTGTAAAATTCTTTTGTTGCTTCTAACCTTCTTTGACCCATCCTCCCACAGCATACCTGCATCGTCCTGAGTGAAGAACCGCGTCGGATACCAATGTCTTACTGGCTCCTCCATCGAAAATGTGCGAAATAACACACGCCACAGCGACATGGAGCCAAATCGGGACAGTGGCCTCATCAGTTCAAAGTAATTCGACTACCCGCATCGAACTTCAATCGTCCTGCGTGAAATAAAACGGTTGACCATTTTTATCTTCCACTACACCCAGTTTAGGGCACACGGAAGACTCCCTGCACTCCACAAGAACTGTCCATGTTAATGGAAAGTGAACGCATCACATCCTCCTTCATTCCCACAACACTTCATTCTTACCCCACAAGTTACTAGTCCACTCACAAATATGGAATTCCATCAAAAATACACCAATCTTATAATTAAATTGCATTCTCCAGATTAATCAGGAATTTGGTTGTTTGACCAATGAAAGCAAGACCCACAAAACAGGTAACTGCAAGGATTAGGTAATAAATATACGTCAAATATGACCAAATATTATGAGTACGTTAAAAATATTGCGCCAATACGACACATCGCACAGACCACAATGCACATTATGCAATCTATTATCACCATCTTCCCATCTTACTCTTCCAAATTACACCCTCACATCCTATTCCGGCAGACCTTCGCCAGTCCGAGCCTGCTCCAAAATCGCATCGAACGAGAACGGCACAAAAGCGTAGCCGTTTCCACCATAAAATTTGCTTTGGAATTCCACCCTGAAGTAAAAGCCTGCTATTTTCTAAGATCACAGCAACAACGAGCCTACTTACCAATGTAAACGCAAAGCGTGCAGAAACGCCGACAATCCTTCCATAATGACCAAGACGCCCACAGTCAGCACTCCGAATCCCATAAATATCAAGTAAACTATGGCCGCGCCAGCAGCGCCTTCCGTTATGAATGCCATTCGCATCACCATTGCCCACAACACCTCCGACAATTCTAAAATGTAAAAACATTTTTCACGGAAAAACCATGTAACATGTTATGCTTACGCGCATGCGCCAGTGACAAAGCCCACAAACGGAGGTACGAAGCCGTGTGAGAAATGCATCCCAAGCAGAACTCAATCGTATGGATGGCCTGGTTGATAAACATCTCAGCGAAATTGAATTCCTAAAAAGAGCAAAACCTGCACAACCAAAATATTTTGGACAAGGCTTAGTACTCACCCCTCCGTGACCGTGTCCGTGACCACCGCTAGGTCCTCCCGGACCTCTGCCTCCGGCTCGTTTGCCATCGTGATGAATCACCTCGGCATCGTCATTGTTCACATCAGCACGCACGCTCTAAAATGGAATGTTGTTATTCGTGATCTTGCGAAGCAGACAAGAGAACATCAAATGAAAAACTAAACAAACAATACCCAACGTCCACGTGCATTACGCCAACGAAGGTACAACGGCTTCACGAGCAACATCCACGGCACGCAGAGCAGAGCCAACAAAACCAAAAACCGCTCTAAACTGGCCTAAAATGAAAACATCAATTTACCACTGATCCTCCGGCCAGCATCATCTTGCGCTGACGCAGATACAAGGTCACTGGTTTCGCAGCCAGCATTACTGGCACGCACATGATCGCGATAAAGACAAAGAAGTTCTCCAAGCCCACCTAGAAGGCAAAAGCCTTTAAAAAATCCACTCATCGTCAGCTCTATCAGCCTTCCAACCTCTCCAGACCCCTCCGACGAAAACAGGCCTCTTACGCCTTTTTCTTCCCGCTTACCTGTCCTCGATAATAAGCGTTTAAATAACATGTCGGAGACACGATTAATTTGCCAGTCGTCGAATCAGCTTGGTGAAAGCCTTCTTGACGCGGCTTGAACATGAACATATTAATCAGACCAATCAAAAGCGATGGCGCGCAGTGCGATCCTGGATATCCAGCAGAATCTACTGCCATATGCGCGATCGGATTCGCCCCGAACGTCGTCCATTTGTAGAAGATCATGATGCACAAGTAGAAGAAGATGCACACCAAGAAGAGCAGCTGCGGAACGAAAGTGCAGTACACGTCCAACGGTTGCCGAAAATAGCTACAACAAAACCAATCCTCAAAATGCGCATGCAAGCCAACAAATTATGACTCACCGATAGTTCTGCAAGCTCAGTATGACGCCGAAAAGCATCTGCGAAATTCCAAAGATGACCGACATTTTCATCTTGAACGAATTGAAAAAGTTCAACTTGTTGCCCGCCAAATTCCAAATCTGAAGTTCATCATGATTGTACATTCATGTCACAGGTACGCTTTGAATGGACTTACCGGGTCCATTCCAAATGGATAAGGATATCCTAGGAATGTCTTGTTATCGGCTGGATCCAGTTGAAGTTTTTCAGCAGTTCTCAAATAGGCGTCACTAAAATACCAAGACGACAATTACGAAAGCCGAATCGACGACAGTTTTTATTTCGTACCCATATGGCACACGCCATGCCGAGCCGAACAGATTGAACGACTTGGAGAAAACCTCGTTATAGACTAAACCGGTATAAATCGAAAAAGCGCCCATTAATAAGATAATGTAGCGACCACCGAAGAAGGTGTTGAAAATCTAAAAATTCCTCAATAAACGACTTCCGCAAACAAATTCGTGTTCCTACCTCATCTTGTATTTTCTTCGCTTGTAGCTGTTTCTCCTTGACAACCATGAACAACGCGAATAGCAGCATAAGAATGCCGTGCCCAACGTCGCCAAACATGATGGAAAAGAGAAATGGGAATGTGATGATAGTATAGGGAGCTGAAACGACCTCCATAAGGTTCATAGGTCACAGCCCGTTTCCGCTTAAATCTCCTCCTTACCTGGATTCACTTCGCGATAACTCGCTATACCATACGCATCGACAATGTTTTGAAACCCAGATGTAAACTTGTTCGTACGTTGATAAGTCGGTGGATCTTCATCGCTTTCCATCCGATTCAAAATCGATGGCACGGTGCTCCCGCTTTCTTCCTGAAACATAGAGATCAATTTTATAAAAACTTACAGGACTAAAATTCTATAACCACTTACGGTTCCACGTTTCAAAGCCAGTTGGATCTTGTCCAAATCCGCCACAGGACACCAACACTCAGCGATCAAACATTTCTGAGTCACGTCCAAGTTGAACAGATTCAACGTATGGTAAACGGCCTTGATTTTTCGAACTTTCGTGAACCAAATTCGAACATTCTTGGCCGCCGCTACCAGGACACGATGACGATGATCTTGAGTTTGACCAAGCACGGTCTTCAAATCCTCGATACGCGTCATAACACCGATCGCCATTTCACGGCGTTCTTGCGGTGTTTCCGGGCATGGATACAGCGTGGCGCGAAATCTAAAACGCCCAGATAGACTTAACCTTTAATCTCTCCAATCGTCTCAAGATCCTCATACCCTTCGCAGATCTTTTTCACGCGCGTTTTCAATTGTTCGCCTTGGAAAAATATAATGAAAACGCTCTTATTCACTTGGTCGCCCTGGAATAGAAAGAATCGTTAAAAACAAAAACCCACGCGTGTCATCAATGTCATACCGTGACTGGATCTTCCATTGGTTCCGTTATTTCCGCTTGACGCAAGAACACGTTTCCGCGACATGCTCGCCACAATAAACGTTCAAACGCCGGAATTCGCTCCCTCAGGATCACTCCAGCAACGAACCTAAATTTGAAAATGAAGTCACTTGTGCCGCCATGTTTCATATTTGCAAGCGTGCAGCCTCTCGCACACCATTTTTCCCAAGCACCAAGCAGAGTATCTAAGCGTGAAACCTACGACTAACCAAAATAAGATGGCCCATGATTGCAGTTAGTGCCAGAAGACCGTTTCCTGTCCCAAGTTACCGAGATAGCCTGCCAGCTTCGAAGCGTTTGCTGCACTGCACTGGTAGATGTCTGTTGTGCTTACCCCAACTGTGGCATCATAGCTCGCGCTGCCAAGTTTATCGCCGTCTCCTCGGTTGTCTCGGAAGCGGACACAGCACCTACAGCTCTGGCTCGGAATTCTCTCATCTCGTCATCCATCGACGACACATAAGCCTGAGACCGCAAAGTAACCAAAAATCAATAAAAACAAGCCAGCATCCCAACAGAAAGGACTAAACCTGAACGCAGAGAACTGACTTGAACATAACCTACAGACTAGGTTTCACTACAAGATCGATTCGACGCCGAATGAAGGCTCAGAGACAGAAAAAGAGAAGCCTGTGCAACCGCGCAAAGCATGCGTTAATATAGATCGTTGGTGCAGCCCATACTAAAACATATAACCTCCACCTCTTACCCGAGCTTCATAGCCGCTCCCTTCAATTCCTCGGGGGCTGGAATTAGTGATTCGCGATCATCTCCACCGAAACCACCCGGCTCTTGAACCTGAACACCAGCACCGACGTGTTCCACCTATTTACAGCCGCAAATAGAAAACTCACGCCTATGCCCAAGGAAACAGCAACGTGGGAACAGAAAGCGGAGGCAGTCAGGTGAATCCGCGTGCACATCTGCGATCATGCTCAGTGACTAGAGTCTAGAGTGGTAAATTCAAACTATATTGTTATTGCTAGCCATAAACTTCATGCGGTTAAAAATACGCCTCCACCTTCTCCACGCAAATCAGTTGCTAGCAAGCGTGCAATCAGTTGAAAGCGGCCCAGCTACACACTGGTGCTCAATAGAGTCTTGTGCCTATGGACAGTACAGGACAGTTAGTCCAATGTTCACCATGCAGCTACGCGCAATAAGTGACCATGCATAGCATAGGGTAGGTACGAAAGAATTCGATCAATGTGGGTAAATCTTACTCAGAACACTTGAGATTTGCAAAACACTCGAATCAGGCCATTAAAGGTGTCATCGCACTCCCAACCTGACGCTGCGATGAAAACTTCAATTACCTCGTCAAAGAAAACCTGAGTTTTCTTCAGAATGTGTTTCAACTCCGTCAGTTCCAGAAAATTCTTTTTCAGCATCTCCTCATTTGTGTTCACTTCGCGAAGTTCGTTTTCCAACTTTTCAAAAGTAGCCTAAGCAAAACGAGAGGAAATGTCCTCGTTACAAGCAGGAGAACCAGTGCCGCTGACAGTACCTCTAAATCAACCATTTCCCTTGGTTGCGGAGCGTCCGGATTCTCTCCTGTGTCCAAAATAGGAATGGCATCTTTCTTGATTTCTTTCTCCAGGTATCCTTAAAAGGATTCGAAGTCGTTACCAGCAACATACAGCACCGTACCAGGTAATGAAGGCATATACCACTATGTAATTATTCCCAACACCTAAAATAACAACCCACCACACCAATCAATCGTGAGTCACTCACTCAATTTTCTTTCCATCTCCTCGCATCGCCGCACTTCATTCACAAATTTTCGTTGGAAAGCGCTTGCATCCGGATTCAGCTAAAGAAGCCGCAAGTGCGGTTAATTCGATTGCATTTTTGACTAAACAAACCATCTTACATCCCGAAATTGAACCAGACCAAGTTCTCCAAGTTCGGCAACACAAGCGTAGGCCGCCTCTGTTTGCAAGAACAGTTGGCATCGGCACATCTCCTCGCTTCGATATAACGACCCCATTTTGATTATCTATGCTGACGTATCCAACTGATTGATCTATCTCTACGGTATCGATATCCGGTCGATCGTTCCTTTTGCCAACTTGACGAACGAACAGAGCTGGCTAGCCGGCTGGCACGAAAAGTGAATCACAGCCGAAGTGTTGGGACTATAACAATTTCGGATCCAGCCGCCTGCACATCATTGCGAAATTGCGGGAGTTTCAAATACTGGAGTGTGCACAGTTCTGTAGTCTAAAACCTACTGTAACGTTACATGGATGAACCCCCCTTGCGCTAGTTGAGTTTTTTCAAGCCGAGTCAGAAGTTAATAAGTATGTTCACTAAATAGTTCTATACCATCAATCACCAACAACACACTCAGTACTTTATTAGCTAGTCACAATCAGCCTACAGTCAACCTTGCAAATCATGTGGACGCCAGTCTGCCTTCGTGAGATGGGTGCGATTTCGTTCGTGGAACTATTCCACATCATTTCCAGATAACTACTGTCAGTCTAGACGTCTGGGTTTTCTGGCTTCTGCCTCTACAGTCTACGATGTGTCTGCGTCCATCGACTCTGCTTCTACAAGAATACGCTTGAAGGAGAAAGGCTCGAACAATGTTCCAGTGCCTCCGTAAAATTTGCTCTGAAATTCGACCCTTAAACAAAAGGTATAAATCATACATCGGCTTCGTAGATGTCGAATACAAGCTTACCAATGCAGACGCAAAGCGTGCAAAAAGGCTGACAGGCCTTCCATAATGACCAGAATGGCCACGGTAAGACACCCGAAAGCGAAGAATATCGCGTAGATGAAAGGCACTCCAACGTACGACTCTTCATGGAACCCTCTGGTCATGACCATGTTCCATAAGACCTCCGATAACTCTGTGCAAAGTCACAAATGTGCTACATTTTTGTTGCAGGTCCTGTTTTGCTCTACATACCAGCGTGAGCCAAAGATAAAGCCCAAAGTCGCAGGTAGGAAGCTGTATGGGATATGCAGCCCAGACAGTACTCGATGGTATGAATGGCCTGGTGTATGAACACTTCACCAAAACTGAACTGAAATTATAGACTGCCTTAGGATTGCGTTGGGCTGATGCCCCTTCACAACTTACTTCTTCGCCGTGACCGCCATGCGAGGTCCCTTGACTGCTAGCAGCCGTTTCTTTGTGAACATTGTTCAAACTGTTAGGTTCACTTCTGTCCCCTTCCTGGGTCAGTACTGTCATTTGGATGTCCGACTATAGAAGACAAAGGTTTCCACTTGCGCTAATCTAATGCCATTTCTACTCACGTGACGCGTTTTCCGACTATGCTGGAACTTCAAGATCAGCGGTTTCGCAAGTAACATCCAAGGCACGCACGCCAGGGCGATCAGAAGAAGGACCGTTTCCACGATTACCTACAAGGCAGGGGTGAATTGGAGTGGTTTGATAAGGCCTAGCATCCCATGTTTGATGTCCCATGTACTCTATTCGAGCGCTGGACTTGACGTGTCCGTTTCCTGTTACTGTTCCTGTTCCTGTTACCACATTACCAAACGCTTAAAAGCTTACTCGAAAATTATGGGACACACTACTTAAGAAATGATACCGCCTCGAGTCGAACACTCTCCAGTAAGAGCTCACTGAACTTGGAAGGCAGAGGGAATCGGCCTAACCCAGCTGGATCAGCCGTTTTTTTGGATCTAATAAGTGGCATCGATCGGCATTTACCGTCGTTCATGCGTTCCTGGGTCCACAGTGGACTCATTTAAGTATCCGTTTTCACTCTCACACAAGTCACGCCCGCCTATCCCCCTTCTTATGGCTTTACCTGATTCGGATAGTAGGCGTTGACCGAACAGGTCGATCCCGCGAATCCTTCCGGTCTGCTTTTTAGCATGAACATATTGATCAATCCGATTAGCAGCGAAGGTGCGCAATGGGAGCCTGGGTACAAGCCCACGGCTACTTCCTTCTCTCCGGCTGGAAAAACGATCCACTTGTGGAATATCATGCAACAAAGGTAGACGAAGATACAACTCAGAAATAGCAGCTGAGGGAGGAATTGACACGTCACGTCCAAGGCACTTCGAAAATATCTGAAGCGGAAATCGTGCAGTCCCGCTCAGGGCTCAAGACATAGGAGACTCACCTGTAGTTCAAAAGACTAAGGAATACACCCAACAGCATTTGCAAGATTCCAAGAATGACCGACATTTTCATTTTGAACGAATTCAAGAAGTTGAGTTTATTCTTCGAGAGGATCCACACCTGTAAGAACGGGTTCAGTTCAAAAGGCCCTAGTCCAGCAGCTGGCTCATCTTACCGGATCAAAGCCGTAAGGATACGGAGTGCCCATGAATGCATCTGAATTAGGATCCATGGTCAGTTTATTGTATGTCGACAATGTTTGGTCGCTGAAGCAAGATTCAGGAATTACAGGGCAGCTCTAGCATCCGATTGACGTACTCGTAAGGCACTCGCCAAGTCGACCCAAACACATTGACCGCTTTCGAAAAGAAGTCATTGTAAATAGTTCCAGTGTACACACCGAATATGCCCATCAGCAAAATGATATAGCGACCGCCAAAGAAAGTATTAAAGATCTGGAAAGGGGATCACCAGATCAGTATTTGTCGTGATGATCACGAGACCTGGCATAACTTTGCTCAATATGATTTTACTTGTCACAATAGTATTGGCGCTATTTGCGGCACCATGTGTCTATTACAGCACCACACAAATGTGCATACCAATACTGTATATGTGAACGCGGCCTAGATGTGATGCCTGAATTGATGTGTGCTCATACCACTATTCACTTTCATTGGGGCCAGGAGGTCAGTGGGCAGCTTGCACATCGAGCTCGCTATTTTTTTTTAATTTTTGTGGGTTGGGTCCCGCGCCGCCTCGGTTCCCCACGAGAATTCCAACCCGTTTTGCCTATAGCCGGCCAGCAGTCATGATATGATAAGCGAGGCCGCGAGGTGACCAGCTCTCACGGCAGCGTCCCTCTGCGCGTTTCCACTAGGAGCACCTCCACGCGAGGGCATCCTGGACCAGGCACCGACTTCCTCGGACGATGGCGGGTGGGCTTTGAACCCTGTCGGTGTTCGACAGCCGAGACTGTCTACTCGTTTGGCTTCCGTCTCTCCACTAGGAGCACCTCGGCGGTACCGGGTGAGTCACCCACGGCCTGGCGTGCAAGGTCAGCGAGGGTTTATGGTTCGTCAACCAACCTACGTCACCGGGGATCGAACCCTGGACGATTCCAGCCACTCGCTCCCAAGCAATACGGGGAGACGAATGCCGAACCGCTGCACCACCGCGGCCTCGTCGAGCTCGCTATGCTCGCCTTGCCCCACCTACTAGCATGGCAGCCAAGTAGCTGTCTTACGTACCTCATCCCGAATCTTGGCAGCCTGTAGCTGCTTTTCGCGAACGACCAGGAAGGCAGCGAATGCCGTCATTAATAATCCGTGGCCAACGTCTCCGAACATGATTGCAAACAGGAACGGGAAAGTAATGATGGTGAACGGAGCTGCAATACGACCAGTCTGTTGTGCACTTTGGTTCATGGCTTTATCGAAGTAACAGGAAGTAATTCTGGTAGACACTGGATTATGCATCACTGTTAGCCGTGTCCGTTTCTATGTCTCGTGATGCTAGCAGCACACTTACGATTAGATACAGGGCAATTGACATGATATAGGCTTTGGCCTTGCCTACAAGTCCTCTTCGTTATGGGCACTCTACATACATATACCTGAAAGAGGATAATCCTTGCTGATTGCCATTGCCCCCAACCCCTGACATTGGTGCGCTGTGAGTCTGACGAGGAGGCTGTCATTCTTGACCACAATAAGCAGCTCACGAGTAGTGTGGCGCATAGCTATTCCTTACTAAGTAAGATTTTGCAAAGACGGCAAATGCGTCCTTTAGTTGCGCGTTCTGCTGTATTGCATTTAAAATACAGCAAAGCAGAAACATACTCGGATTGACTTCCCTGTAATTGGCCACGCCATAGGCGTCCACGATGTTCTGAAATCCACTAGTGAATTTATTGACTCTATTGTACGTGGGCGGCGTTTCGTTACTGTCCAATCTATTGATGATCGAGGACACATTATTCCCTGAATCCACCTGCAATTTAAACCTATTATAGTTTTTAAACTACAATAATGAATGCGCTCTGGCCTACAGTGCCTTGCGTCAATGCTTTTCTAGCAATATCCAAATCTCCGACCGGTATCCAGCATTCAGCGATCAGGCATTTTTGTGTGACGTCCAGGTTGAACAGGTTCAGCGTGTGAAAGATTGCCTTGACTTTGCGTACACTCTTTGTCCACGAATTTAAATGTTTGGCTGCGGCAATAAGTAGACGATTGTGATGTTCTTTCGATTGTTTGAGTACCTGGCAGCAAAAGTTTCCCATGAAAAGCAGACCTAAAGTTCAAGTTCTGGTACGCTTTCGCTGGTCAATGTGCTTCCGATTAGTACAAGTTCTCGGAGCGCTCACAAGAGCCTCTTACTACGCAACACCAGTATTCAAGAGCGACACGGTAGAATAGGCGTACCGTTTCGTATTCACTCAAGCGAGCCATAATGCCAACGCTCATTTCTCGACGGGCCTGAGCAGTCTCTGGGCACGGATAAATGGTAGCATGGAATCTAAAATCTCCCGAAGTTTAGAACCTTGGGGCCAGTTTGGAGATCAGTTGACACTTCCTAAATTCCAGAGTACACTAAAGAGCTCTGAACGCCCTCGAACTCAGGCTTATGCTTAATCCCCAGATCGTTCTCAGTTTGGGGAGCACAGTGGAAATACCCCTTTTCTGGGGAGGCATTGGGCATTCTCCCTCCCAGTACAAAATTCGTCTGCACTCACGCTTCACAAATTTTCTTGATCTTAGCTTCCAACTGTGATCCGGGACAGAACATGACGTAAACGCATTTGTCTGCCATTACACCCTGAAGACAATCTAAAACATTATTTGTGCCCTCCAACCAACCCTTTGTGCCATTGTCCTTACTTTTTCCGGATCCTCGATTTGCCCGATATCCATGTATCGAAAGTAGACATTGCCACGACTGGTTCGCCATAACATTCTCTCCACACTTTGTACTTTGTCCCGCGCGATCACACCAGCCACACACCTGGCACAGTCACAGTACTCGAGAGATGGCACTGCTGGTCGGTGCTCTGACTTACGTTAATCGCCCTCCACTATGCCCAACTGAATCTGAGAAAGGTGCTCTCTGACCAGTTTCTTCATCGGGATGACT
Source organism: Mesodorylaimus sp. YZB2_4 (assembly GCA_030248295.1). Taxonomy (NCBI): domain Eukaryota; kingdom Metazoa; phylum Nematoda; class Enoplea; order Dorylaimida; family Dorylaimidae; genus Mesodorylaimus; species Mesodorylaimus sp. YZB2_4. The sequence goes on along the minus strand of JASANH010000138.1, from coordinate 851,128 downwards.
CATGGCCACTATGATTTCTTCGGATGGTACCATGCCCTACAATCTCGCTCTCTGGATGAGTGTGCTGTATTGGAACATATCTTGTCATACCTCTTCAAAAAACTGTTGCGTCACGCGCAGAACCTGGACCAACTCGACCAGTTCGATATTTGATTTTTTCAGTGCCCGCGTATTCGTATTCACTTCCTGGATTTCACTCTCCACTTTGTTCAAGGTGGCCTTGAACGGACAGCCATCGTGACAGCCCCTGAGTCCCCTCCCTCACCTAGCGTACCTCCAGCTCGATAATTTTCCTTTGTTGCGGTGCCACAATGGCCGTGTCATCATCGTACTCCTCGATCGGTATCTTTTCATTCTTGATCTCAGTCTCGAGGAACCCTAAATAGCTATACACCCATTCCAGCCCAATGCTAGGGTCCCTCTGCCTTACTTAGTTTCCTCTCCATTTCCTCGCATCTTCTCACCTCGTTCACATACTTTCTCTGGAAGGCGGTGACTGACGGGTTCAGCTAGAACACGTGCCATATCAACCTATAGTAGCACACTGCCACCCCATCCCGCAGACTTACATCCCGAAACTGCGCCACTCCCAGTTCTCCTAAATGTGCCACAATCGAATAGGCCGATTCGGACGGTAGGAAGAGCTGGCACAAGGCCATCTCTTCGCTCCTGAACAAGGACCCCATCCTCCAGCCGCACAAAGTGCCAACTGACTTGTAGCAGGCCTTTCGCTCGTTTTACATGGCTTATTTCAATTGACTCTATTCAATCGTACAAACTGGACCTATCGACTCGTGACAGCCCCCTTCAAAGACTGGTTAGCAAATGCGGGAACAAGCTTTACGGTCTTCATCGGCAAGGTTTGACAATTTGCGCAACAAGCTGTCGTTTACACGTGTTACAGTCATCACTAAAAAGACCGCAGCTTTCCACAGCGGCAGCTTAGGCCGTGTGAAAACAAACTAGCCCGCCGTTGCAGACCTTGCCTTGCTTCAACAGAACTACCATTTTGCTTTAAATTTATTCAAAGTCAACATCAATAATTCAACTCCAGGGAAACCAACCAAACGTACCCACAATTCAATATCTAATCCTCAAAATCCGCTCCGTCAACAAGTCTCACTTATCGTAGGCAGGGCTGTTTCTGGATTCGTCATTTTACTCATACTTCCCGATGACTCCAGTCTTGAGCAGAAACAGCCCCACTACACTTGCACCGTGTCATCCAATTCTTTATTGACCGCCTCTGGTTGTTGTTTGGCCAACTTCTGCAGAGTTTTTGAATACGTGTCCGCCAGCGACTCTCGAGCTCCAGCATCAACCGCCTCCAAGTAAGCCTGCAATATTAAGATACCCGCACATCAACGAGCATGAAAGAACAGCACATCGTCATAGGACAAGCAAGTCGAGTGGGAGATGTACTGTACTGTACTGTAGAGACTTTCAAAGTACAGAGAACAGCCCACACTTACGTTGTATAATGTTGTATCCTGACGGAGTTTGAAAAAATTGACCAAAGCTTCCTCGCAAGCTGAACGTACGGCTGAATTTCTTTCCTTCGTTCCGTTCACCATCGATGGTACGAGCAACTGAAAATACTCAAACTACCATCACGAAAGAAAAACCAAGGATCCTCTCGCTATACCTTTAGTTGAGCCACGTTCAATTCCTTTCTCTGCGCCACATAGTCCAGAACTACGGCTGATAAAAGCTTGACGTCCGTAGCTTGGTGATTGATGCTACGAGCTACTCCAGTGGCCAGCTGCTGATCAAAGTCGCCGATCGACAACTGATGACATAAATAATAACCAGCAGCCCTCAATCCAGCCGAGCAAATGGGAACCTATCACGGAAAAAGGCGTGGTCTCTCTGGGGTCATGTCTGTCGCTGCTGACTCGCTTACCCGATCCGATGAGATGTACCCCAACAGGGCTTTCACCACCGCTTCATTTCGGCCTTGCATTTTGCTCGCGTTCTCCTTCAAGGCCACAAGCAATGCAATGCTATTTCCGTGACGCGTCGTCCAATCTTGATTCGAATCAGTGCCTAGAACCAACCGCTGCTGTGCATAATGCCCTTGCTCGCAGACTGGACTCTCAAATCATACTCAACAAACTCTGTCGCAAGATCGAATCGGCTTCGTCCACCGTCAGGTTATGGGCTACGAGAGCGCCCAGTGCAGCTCCCGCAGCGATGCGACAAGGCTCGTCACTAGCATCGATCAACGAACCTGATACCGATTCGGCGGCGGTCTTTGTATCCGCAGTCAAATTGGCTCCGACCGAGCAAAGCAGCAACCGTAACGCAACCAAATACGTTTCCCTTAAAACAACGCACTGATGATTACAAAGGTGAAATTCATCGAAAGACTACCTTAGTGAAAAATCATCCACCGCTTTAGCATTTTTGCAAACGTCCGCCGTCAAACTGTCAGCTTTCGGATGAATCTTTGCCAATTCAGCCAAGGCTTGCGCCGCTTTCAAGCGAACACTCTTCGATGCTGGCTCATTTAATGCTTTCACAAAAGTACTTTGCAATTGTGGCAAAAAGGCTTTCAACGATATCCCAACCTACAAATCACAAAGGTCATTCCACGCCCCAGTTCTGGCTGCTTAAGCAAAACCCGTTACCTTGTTCAGAAGTAGTGCTAGACTGGATAAAAGAGCAGTCTTGATGTTCGGTGGATAACGATCACCCAAGATTCGAATCAATGGACCAGTTATGTTTACCACATGCGGCTTCAACGCAGAGGCATCGGAGACGGTAACAGTCTGAAACAGTATCCCTTCAAAATGACACCAAAGGACCCGTTGCAGTTCCCCATACCTCACTCAGTCCAAAGGCAGAAATCTCTTTCGTATCCGCATTTCCATTCAGGACACCTTCTCGCAGCACGGTCAAGATTGGCTGCAACGTCTTTTCGCGTCGGAAACCAGGCAATATTGAACCAGCTGGTATTTCCGTCACAGTCGTCTTTAGTGCGGCGCGAATCGTAGAAACTAGATCCATCTGTTCTTTGCTACCCATACCCTACGAACAAAACCTCAAACCTGTCTAAAAGCAACACAAGAACGATATACAGACGTACAGTACCTTCACGAGAGCTGTCAAAGCGTCGGTGCTTGACGACAGCACCATCTCGTCATCAAATGCGAACAAGGCGATCGCACCACGAATCAATTGCGGAATATATGAGTCCAAATCCTCCTGAAAAACAGCGTGCATTTACTTTACATCAGATTCAACCTAGCCATTGTACCTTCGTGTTCTGGCAGAAATAAGCCAGTAAAACGGACGCCGCTTGCTTCACCGCCAAATCATTTTCCATCGATTTCTGTAGAAGCAAATCAATAACAATAGCAACTCCTGTCTCGTCCGAAATGGCCGAAATGACGGTGGTGCAGTTGTGCATCTCCTGGAAGAGAACACGATACCCGCTCCTGCTAGCACTTTCTAGCACAGCAACTTCACTCACCTCTTGTTCATCAGGAGTTCGTAATTTCAGTGAAAACGAAGTTAGCAAGGCTGACAGAATCTTATTCAGGTACTTGTTCAACGATTCTCCCGCTACGGACGCCAATTGAGCCAAAGCTTTGGTATTAACTGGCGGTGCGGTCAATTTCGGGATAACGTATGGTAAAAATACTTTGCTTTTTAAAGCCAGAACACGTCGAAGCCCATCCAGTACGTAAGGTCCAGTTTCAGGATCGGCCTGGAACACTTTCATCAACACCCACAATCAAACATCCGACCAACAGAAACACACCAGTTTCTCCAATAAGGGTGTCAAAATTTCGTCCATAGCCTGCGCTCCGATGGCATTGTGCAACGTGTTGAACGTATCCGCTGCAGCATCACGCACTTCTGGCAACGGATCGCAAAGCGCTTGACGGGCAGTCGGTATCAAGTTCTCCGCGTACATCAGCACCTAAAAAAAGAGCAGACTAGGCGATACATGAGCGGCCACAGAAGATACAGTTCCTACCATGTCTTTGCTGATATTTGCCACGATCGCCGACAAGGCAATGCACACGCCACGGCGCTGATCAGCTTGGTCCGACTTTAATCCGTGTTCCAAGACTGGAACTACATCGACGAGAATACGCTCACCCATTTTGCGCACCAATTCTCCCAAACTGCGAGACGCAACCTAAAATACGAAATTCAGAACACTCTATGGAAAGAGCTATAAGAATCCTCCCGCTCGCCAAAAGCCTTAATCCAACGCACTCAAAGATGCCTGCTGTTTTAACTCGCCAACACTCACCTGCTGTTTTTCGTAATTCGAACTCGCCAAGCATCCCAACAACAAAACGAACAAGTCCTGTAGAATTTCTTTCAGTGTTCTAGGCGTATTGGAAACCACAACTTTCCAGACGTGGCCAGCAGCCTGACGAACCATCAGTGCCACATCGCTCCTAGCGATATATAGACCCGCCAAGACACGGTTTCGACGCTCGATGCCCAAAGCATTTGTAACGGCCTGAAAGAAACCGACTGTAACATCTACAGAAAACCACGCAAAAGACTACGTACTTTGCTTGCACTTTCTGTACCGAATGTATCATCCTCGCCGCCTTCAGTCGTCATCTTTCCAGTCACACCTGGAATATTCAATAGTCAATTGAGTTCACCAAGGGACCAACAAAGTACAAAATACCCGAAATCTTAAACAGCAAATCTCCCAGCAGTTGCACAGAGGAGAATCGAATACGCCAACTGTCGTCGAACAAGCCTCGTTCCAAGGACGGCAACAGCAATGGAATGGCCGTCTCGCAATACGTATTGATAATCCTCTGCCCTGCACGCAACGCTGTCTCTCTCACATATTCATTTTCATCAGCCAATGCCTTAAAAAAGAAAGAGAAGTCAAGAAAGGCTTCCTACCAGCCGAATTCGGGGTTTTCGCGAATGCTATGGAGATTTTTTGCAATCTGAGACGTGATTTTTCGCGCAAACCACCTCGAATTTAAACCCCCTTGATTGCATAGTATATTGGACCCTTGTGGCCGAGTTGGTATGATTTTCGACTTGCGTACTGCATGCACTGGTTCGAATCCCGGCAGCCCCGAACCTTTATCAAAAAAAGTACGCGAATAAATACCGAAGCTGAAACGTGAGATTGGTTGGTGGTGAAATGTCCTCAATGCACAAGTCTCGGTAAGACGGGTTCCTGACGGCGCGACTGCGACGCTCATACTTGCAGTGATGTGTGTAAAGTGGACTGAAGCGACCAGCCTTTCCCAGTGACGCTTGATGGCAGCCACTCGACCCCTGGGCCATACGAGATACCGCATCCTTCCCTGGGCGGTATCCACGATGAGGACATTGCATTCCTCGAATCCTGACATGCCCACTTACCAAGTGCGGCTAGCCGTTCCTAGAACCCTTCAGCAACACTGCATATGGCAGGGCCCGGGTAAGCTGAGAGGGAAACCGTAACGCCCCCCCCGTGAGGGCGGTCCAGCGGGTCCATGATGAAAGAGAGGAGTCCCCATCGTTTTGTATGCCCATGCCAGCGGAAAAGTGAAGGCTTCTCCCAGCTCACCGACTCATGTCAGACAACTACAAAACAGCGCTGCAGCAAGACTTGGTACATTGTTCAGTCGCCACGATTATGCGTACATTTCGTGGAACAAGTTCCCGAGGGATTGCGGGGCTCGAGGGGCGGTAGCAGACCTGCAAAGCATCCCATAGACTCCTTAGGCCCAGATGACTTACCTTCAAAACTGATGGGATGATCTTTGATAAATACGGCAAGAACCGGTCTCCAAACACAGTCGGCAAATAGATGAACATCATGATATATCCGTCTCTCACGTGCGGCTCCACATCGGGAGAATCACACGCTTGAACAATGTCTGGCATGACCCGAGCCAAATGTTGTTCGCCCAATCCGCCGATTACTTCGGACAACCCTTGAGCAGCGCCCGATCGATCCACCGAGCCCGCTGGCGTAATCAAAGTCTGCTGCAACCACGGCACCAAATCGTCGAAACAAGTTTCGCCTGTGGCACGAACCATAGCACCCAGAGCACGGGCAGCCACTGCTCGCACTTCGGGCACAGGATCAAGGAGGCATTTCTTCAGGCCCGGCATGATCTTTGGCAAATACGGTTCGACGTCCTGATATGAAAAACGGCAGCGTCAAGTTTTGACACCATTTTAAAATCAAGCCCCCACCTTCTGATCAGTCAGTGAATAGATATTGCCCACGATCTGCGCCGCCGTCTTCCTTGTTTCAGTCGATCGATCATCGAATGCCCGGTAAATGACTGGCATGATCAAAGCCAGCGATGGGGAATCAATATAATGAACAAACTTTGTATGCAACAGCGTTTGCAAACAGGCAGACGTCTTCTTCGCTGGATCCTCGAGAGCAGCCAGAAGAGTACCAACCACGGCTGAACAAGCATTCAAAGGTTAACCCTTTAACACAAGCATGCCAAAAAGCACCCTACCTTGGATTTCTGGATTCTTGATAACTTGTCCAATCTGCCGCAAGGCGTGCTCTCCGGCCTTCTGCACTCGAACGTGCGTATCGGATAAGACCTCGATTAGTTTAGGTACTATGCTGGGAAGACACGCCGACAACTGCCTGAAAATGCGTTAGTATAAGGGACAATCGATTGTGTCCGGAACAATGGCCACTATCCACTCACTTTGGTGCACAATAACTCATGGCGGCCAACAACTCGACCGATCCTGAAAGATAAAATCAACTTGATTACCTCCACAGATCACCGCATCACCGTAAACTATGACTCATTACGTACCGCACTTTGTTCTCCACGAATCTTCTTCCAATGCCGTAAGTAAAGACGGCAGAACCAGCTTGACACCATGAGCGCTCAGATGACGCATGACAGCCTTGGCGCACTCGTCTGCCGCCTAGTAAATCAAGCGCACAGATGACAAAATTTGGCCACCGAAACTGGCAACTGATTACCTCCCGCACGTGTTCATCGGGGTCTCCAAAACAAAGCAGTAAAGAAGGCAAAATATTCACGACGTACGGCTCGAATAGTTTCCCCAGCATATTGCATAACATCTCGATAGCCAGCAAGGCACCTGAAAAGGACTCATGTAAACCTAACGTCTAAACAGCCTTCACAGTCCTTCACAGCTTACCCTCACGATGACGAGCACTTTTCTTATCGCTGATTGCCGCATTTAGTTTCGCCATTATTTCGAACTGCTTCAGCGACAAAATGCCCATGCCTTTTACTAATCCAGCGATACCTATAAAAGACGATTCCATCTACCGATCAAACCCTGATCGATATTCAAAACTTACCATAAGCAGCTCCGCGTCGTTCACCGTACTGTTCTGCATCTAGCAGCAGACATAATAACTTTTCGATCATCTGCGGTATTTGCTCTTTGATAGCTGGAACCAGTGGTGGCAAACAGTTAGCCACTGCTTCTTGCACCTGAAACGAAAGTTCTGAACATCCCTGAACATATCTAGCTCAAACGCACCTGCTGAGACGGCGTCGACAACGCCTCAACCAATTTAGCCACGATAGGTCGGATCTTCGGATCGTCTTTCTTCAAATGCTGCGCCAAGGTTCCCAGAAGAACGACTAGGGACTGGCGTAAAACGTCGTGCTTCTTATCATCGGCCAGTTCATCCAGTTCCTTTTCGAACATTGGCAACAAACGTCCAATTTGCTGCTAAAACAACCAAAAAGACGTTACAATTGCCTCTGCAATACAATAAATTACCTCTCCATGTTCCTTCACGCCAGCTATTGCCGCCGACAGCATAACGCCCCGCACTTCAGGTGATCGATCGTTCACTCCATCGGGTAACATGATTGAGAAGTATTGAACCACGTTCTTTTCGGCCAGCAAAGGACACATTTTCCTCAATGTCAACGCCACGCCGGCCCTTGCCTCCCATTCGTCCACTCCGCCCTCGCTAATCAGTCGCCCAAAATCGTCATAAACTGGTGGTGGATACTAAAATGTCCGGTGGTGTCTTGTTGACAGTACTCGTAGCCTCTTAATTAAAATAAACAGTACTTACGTCCAATTTGTCCACATACAAAGTGCACAACTTGTTCAAAACGATCTCGATTTCGCCCCTGTGCTTTTCCAAAGCAGAACACACAGCCGATGAAGCAGCTTCGCGAACGGCTTCCGCGTGATGAATAACATCCGACACAAGATGCTCGCACAGCTCAGGAGACACAGAATACTTGCGTTTCTCCCACAATCTACGAAAAACCACTGCTTCGTTTAAAAAGCCATTCCAAACCAAATAAAACTTTAAACTCACTTTTTCGCCAACTCTTGATTCCCTTCATCAAGATCGAAGCAAGAAACATAGAGTCGTTGAGTCAACGCGGTTGTAATCGACTTATCAGGCGTAGCACCAAAGCTATCGCACAGGTAATCCAGAGCCTGTAAGAAGTCTGCAGCTAGATCAATAATGGCTATAATGCAAACCCACACTCCACTTGCCTTCAGTGCGTACTCGCGGACCAGTTCACTTGGCTGAAGCAGTCCATTCAACACCGTATGAGTTACATTGAGTGTAACGGTCGGCTTAATCTTCCAGGCAAACTGTTTAATCGTCACCGCCGTCTCCAGGAAACAACTGCAGGCACTTTGCTGCGCTCGTCCAGCATTCGTAGACCCAATCAAACCAATGCTCAGAGACATAATATTATTTAATGGCAAACAGACTACATCGAGCTGCAATGGACACAATTTAACTTTCAAGCCGGTATATCCGACCTTACCAGCCGCTTACTTCCTCTCGATCCCAACTCTCACTGCCGACATTGAACGCTACGCAGTCGATAACATCGGCCGCCAAGTCATCATCATCTTTGAACAAAGCACGTCGCTCTTCGAAAGCTAGTTGGACCAATGGAAAGCAATACGCGAAGCCAGAGGAAGGAAAGATGTTTGATGGACTCGCCTCCGCTTCGTTCTCCTCGTCAATTGATCCGTTTTGATGACCGGCTGGTTGTTTCCGAGCTAGAAAAAAAAGATCCTTGCGTATAAAAGGTATCTGCATTCAGAGCGCGCTTACTTGCAAACTGGCGCAAAACGCGACGAACCATATCATCCAGCGGTTCTTGTGTCCATGCAGAGTTGAGAGAGGTCGCAATTTTGGAAGCCCGAAGCGTCGAAAATCCGAGGGCAGCAGCTAAAGGAACAAAATTTAGCATAGATACATGTGTATTCCATTAATCTCAAGGTTACCGAAATAAGGATCATGAGGCAGGCAGGCTCTTCCCATATCCAGCCACAACTCCGCAGCCTTGTCAGCGGTCAATGGCGACTTGAACAAGGGAGCTATGTTGTCCAGTATTTCCACCACGTTCTGACGCGCTAATAAACGGCTGCTCTTGATCAACGAGTCCAGTACGTTGAGGGCTTGCTCGAGTGGTCGCCAGAGCTAAATGTTACAGAAATATTATCAGGCCACTGGTCACTACACTTACGATTAGTCTCACCTTTTGCAACCTCGCTCGAATTTCTGATTCTTTAGCCAACTGCTGCTGCATAGCTTCCTTTTGTTTCGGGGTCAATTCATCCTTCAGCTTGCCTTCTCGTCTCCATTTTTCCTCCAATTCCTAGCACAGAAATGCAATTAAACTTTTGAAAACTACTGTACAGTATTGCGTTCTGCAGCAAACCGTGCCTTTCTCATTTCAATTTCAGCCAGTTGTTCCTTGTACGAGTAAGTCTTGCTTTCACGTTTGATATTGGCCTTCGGAGCATCTTGTTTCCTAAATGGTCACGAATGTTCGAAAATGATCGTGAAACGATTCCACAAACTTACGCTTCCAAAACGGACTTATCGTAGAGTACGCCATCGGCCGTTTTCATAATACTAACTTCCACCACCGACACGTCGTACAGTTCTTTCTCGTCCAGATTTCTCCAAACAGACGACAGCAACGACGTGAAGAACATTTGGTCCGCATAAGTCCCAAGAACGCGAGCGATATTAGCAGCCTAAAAGCGATAGCTTATTCATGCTCCAAAGACAGCTGCTGCGTATTCGAGATTTACAGTACCTGTTCCCCCGCTCTCCAAATCAGTTCAATAAATCGATCCTTGCAGGTTTTGATAAACGAAGCAGCATCCCGCCCATAAAATTTCAGCACATCTATCCAGGGATCGCCGACGTGGGACGCTAAAAGCAAACAAAGTGCAACTCCCTCTGATCAGTTGAATAATGTGTCGCATACCAAATCTGGGCAATGCGAATGCAAAGAGTGCTTCCGTAATCAGCTCATCGGCCACTTTCTCTTCGATGTCTGGAACGCGAACGAGTTGTACAACTCCTTCCGATAACAGCTTGCTCGACACCATGGTGGCTTCCCCGGATTCTTCCTTCGGCACCGACTTATCAGTCGCCACCACCGATATCTGAAAAGCCCAACAATAGACAAAAGAACCACCTACAAGAGCGGGCCTTCAAACATACTTTGTCCAAATGTCCAGACTTTAACATGTTCACGTACTCCTCCAGCAAATGCTTCGACAAGGAGACCCCGCTCAGGGAGGCCAGCAATTTTTTGACAATACCCGATGCCGCCAGCCTGATCGTGTACGCACGATGGACCACGAATGGCAGCAATGCTCGATAGAATGGCTTCGCATCGGATTCGCTTATTTTGTCCGCATGCTCGAGCAGTAATTTCTGAACAACGGCCAATAATAACAAGACTTCTAAAAAACGATACACTTCGACCAATAGGAAAAACAAAAATTTTAACAATTTACCATCTTCGTGCAAATTGGTGATGAATTTTTCCGACGTATACAACTTTTTATCGATGGCAGCGGAAAATACCGGTTTTAATTTCACGTCTGAAAGAAACTCGAGCTCAACCGCCTAAGGGTGCAGTTGAAACATGACAACAAACCTGCATCATTGGTGACTGGATACAACTTGAGCAGTAGATTCGTGGCTGACAATGCTTCCAATACAACGGGTTGCATTGACGGTTGTTTCACGGCCTTGTCAACGATTCCAATCAGAACTTCAAGCAGCGGTTTAGCAGCAGAAATATTGGATGCTAAAGACAGAATGACCAGATTTCTATGAAAACCAGCACCAGAACTAACTTACAACTGTAGGTCGAGTTCATACATTGCAGATACGCGAAAGAAACCGATGGTACTGTTGATTTCGAGCGTAAGACTTCCTGGAACGCAACAAATATACAGCATTCCATGACCGAATTTCTAAATCTCCGTACAGAAAACCAAGTCGTCAAAGCTGGCGGTACTTCGTTTCCACTACGATTGGTCCAATTGGCTAGCATCTTCAAAGCGTGAATCAACGTCGGTTCGTGAGCTAAAGAAAATAACAAGCATTTTAAGCAATCAAAATGTATAAATTAAAATTTACCTTCTTCTTTGAGCAACGGAATAAACAAGTCAACCGCTAACGAACACAAAGCAGAAACGGAGACGGACCCGCTGGCACCGTGCGAGCTTAGGTTTCCAATTCCTGTCAAAGCACTCGCGCGTTGGTGTACCGCCGTCAATTTGCCCTCCACTGAACCATTAAGCAAGCGGAACAAATAGTTGACCAATGACGAACAAACTTCTTGATCACTGCATTGCTTGGCCAAATTTTTGATAGCTAAAGCCGCTTCATCTCGGACCAGATCATTTTTTGATACGAGTTGTGCTGAAAAACCCAGGCTAAATCAGTCACTAAAGATAGACCATTTCTCACCAGGGCAACCTACCTCCCAGAGGCTTTATCAAATCCAAGGCGTACGGGCTTAAATCGATTGGCACTTGGTCGAGCAAGTAAGCGACGGCTAAAAAAGTGACAATGTCGACACGCAATTCCTTTAAACAATGTAACTATAAACGTACCTTCAATCACTGTTTCTGGATTTCTCAAAATGAATTTTTGCACGTTTGGCAGCAACTGTTGTTTGAAAACGTCGTGGTTGATGGTCGATAAAATCGGTTTGCATGATTCCTGTATCGAACAAGCCAAACCTCATATACAGTACGTGCCAAGACGAGCTCTAATTGCATACCAATATGACCACGTCTGGCTTCGTCTTTGCTGACAAGATAATCCGACAATGCGATTCCAAGACAGTCGGTAAATACGCATTCAGCATTTCCTGCGTTTTAGTTTTCAACCAAACTTCTATGACTGCAGCAACGAGACAAAGATGTCGCTGCGAAAAATCTGACGCGGACAGTGAAACTGAAACTAATTTTTCCACTACTGTCGGGTTCTGAAAAATAGATCTATCATTTCGTGGTATATTTTGAAATATACACCAGGATTGTAACAATGAGGTCAAAAACACACCATGACAAAAAGGAAGTTTAATTTCCGCCGTGTGATGTTGTCCAACTTATGTGAGCGGCCAGATTGTATCAAATACAAGCAAATTGAAATAGAATCGGCCTAAAAACGACGTAATTCTTACTGAACCTATTCGAGGGAACGTTTTGAGAGCACAGAGGAAAGATCTGCACCATTTGTGAAAGCAATTGCTTCTCCCACGTCGAACTCTCCGCATGGAGCAACACCACTGATATCCACTTGAATCCATTCAGAGCAATTTTGGCAATACTAAATCTGAACACAAAAACGCAAACTAATCAACATAATTCAACAGAATACGTAACCTTTTTAACTTACGTGCAAACTTTCAGATTACCAAGTGTCCCCAAAACGCTTTCTGCGAGAGCAGCTGCTGTTTGTTGACGATAAGCGGACGACAACTGCGAAATCAAAGCCGTGACGAGTCGGTGTAAAGCGAATTCTTGGTATCGTAAAAGTGCGGCTGGTACTAGCAATTTTATCACGCCACGTACAGCATTCTCTGATAAATCTGCAACAGACGGCCAACTACTCATCTTCAATCCTGTATCACCTAATTCTTAGTTAGCCTACCTTTTCGAGCCACAAGTTCTGTCAAGTCATTAAAAATCTTCTTCTTCTGTTTGACTTTGACTTCGGTGACGTCAGAAGCAAATCGCCGAAGAGTTTCAACGACTGCCTAGAAGAAATTTTGAGAATTCGTAAAGAACCAAAAAGTCCACACTTGGCAAGGCTCGCAAATACGACTTACTTCCTTATTTGTGCCCATCTCTGAAGCTCAGAGACCAAATAGCCTTTACATAAAATGCACGCACTTTTCGATAAATTTTTTAGGTCTAGTTCCTCTCAACTTACAAAAATTTTCTTTTTTCAGTCTGAAAGCAGGTTCCCGTTTTCCTAACTGGCCGGAGGGGGGGTGGGGGGTAGTACACACATTTGTCAGCTGTGTATCTATAACAAAGGGCGCCAATTTTAAATGTCGTGTGACCTAGGTGGCTACCAATAATACTGTAAGACGAATACCGTGCGGCAAACTTGATCGCATGAAAAGGTCAGCGAATTCGAGCTCGCTCCTCATTTCTGTGCTTCGGCTATGCTTTAGCCACCAAAGTGAACTTCGTCCCGCTTGCTGACCCCTCGTGCCCTGCCCTCGTGCGCTGCACACATCATACACACCAAACGCATGCATTGACTGCGACCGCTATCACCCTCGTCGCTTTCACTTTCTTTCCCGCTTGGAAATATCAGGCGCATGTTCAGCTCTACGGTTGGTAAAAATACTTGATCTGAAAGCGAAGGCATACGCGTATTCCAAAAAGTATGCATTCAAGTTTGCGTATTGCGTATGTTTCCAACAGTAGGTTTTAGTCCCAAATATGTATAACTATATATAACTAATATATATAGTTAAACATATTATAATTAATAAGTAATGTATATTTAACGCATAATGTCAACATATATATAATTAATGTACATAAATTGCATTCAGGCTCTAATTATGTATCCTTAACTAAAAGTGTCTTCAATCGCAGTATCACCGCAAGCATTTTGACATGGCACTACATCTCGCTGCCGCTTATGATCAGCTAAACGTCTTGGAGAAATCTCTTTTGGTTTCGATCATGTGTCCTTTCCAAGTATTCTCATCTCCCAATGATGCCTCAATTGCCTAGTTCTAGTAATTGTTCAAACTAGTTTTCTCAGTTCTGGCAGACGATGCCAAAACCACGAGAACTCTTTTAGCGCAAGTCAACATCGACCGAACACGGTTTTTGCACTGAACCGAGCTTTCCATCATTTCACCGAACCCTAACAAAACCATTGAACCGAGCCTCTACCGAACCTAACCGAATGTTCTCCTATGTACATCTTATATCCTACATAGTTTATCATCATCTATACTTCAAAATATTTGTAAGCCAATCCTTTTAACCATGTTTGAAATTGAAATTTTGAAAATAATGATGGAAGAACCAAAAATACAACGTTAAGAGAAAAGAGCGAAAATCATCGCGAAGCCAAACTCTCAAACAAAATATGCGTGTTTTCACGAACGAGAGTGGCAAGGTCAAATGTGTTGGTTTGGTTCAGTGGTTCAGTCCAAAAAAAGCAGGTTCAGCTCGGTTGCGTAAAAATCGCCACTCCTCTGGTTCGGTTCGGGCGTTTCAGTGATTTGGTTAATGCTGGAGCACAAGTTGCCATTTTTCCACAAATCCTGTTTAAAAATCCGAAAACCTAGCAGAGACTTTGGTTTGGTGGCCGCAGACGCACCTGGGTAGACTGACTGAGGTTTTTGACAAATCCCTTCCAGGCTACTGTAGCTTTAGGAGCTTACAGCGTAGTGGTCAATGACATTCTGTGGAAACGCAAATCCCTGACTGACAGGTTGTGTGAAAAACCCTCTCTTTTATGAGCTGATACTTCTTGTGAGCATTCCTCATACTCGTTGGCTCATTTTGGAAGGATCTTTATAGCGCAATCTTCAGTATTTCTGACGAGTGAGTCAATTCGCCGAATCAAACATTTCTCCACTACTGCTGGTCTTCTAACGCTGCCTCATTTGCGTGTTTGAGTGATGCTGGCTGGACTAAAGGATTATATAAGCGAAGCTCACAATCAGTTAGTCATTTGGGTGCATTGGCCCTATCTATCGCTGCTGTCGGTGAAAAGAAATTCTTAATTTATAATTAGCTCAAACTGCTTACATCAAAATCCGCACTGCATGTATATACGTACAAGCCAGTTTGTTTAAGCGTATATGCGTACACCAGGTAGATTGCGTATGCGTATTTTGTACGCAACCAATTGTACCAGCTCTCAGGTCCTACTGTAGACTGCGAAGTCAGCCCGATCTATCCTACCTTCAACTGGACCCAGTTTTGCTCAGTTTTCATTGCACGCAGTCAACAGGGCATTCATGGCCATGGCGCACACACGAAAGGCACAAAATCGACATCGCGAAAGTGCATTCACGTGAAAGTCACGATCGAGATCACAGCCATGCCATCGATTCTTCGGACTGCCTTCACTTCCTTTGGGGCGGCAGGTAGATGCTCTTCGGGGCGGCCGGTTTTGGCGGCGGAGGTGGAGGAGGGGGCGGCGGTGCCGGTTCGTCTTTCTTGATTCGATATTCATCCGGCGACTTTGTCGGACGGTTTTCGGGCAGATCTTCCATTCGGTGTCCGCTCATTCTTCGCTTTCTGACGATCCTTCGATCCGAAACGTTTCGACTTCACCGCAGACGATGGACAACCAAACTGATGCCACTCCTCGCACAGACCAGCACGTCAGCTGCCACAAGTTCAAATGACTGCTGACTGCAGGGTGGCGCATATATACCTCACACAGTCATGCAGTGTAAAGTCGTTGGCACACTTTACATTGTTCTCCTGAATCTCGTCATAGTCACGTCATATGCGTCTCTGGTTGTAGCTCGTTAGGCTGGAAGTGTTCAGTACTGTGGTCACCCATGGTGGGGTTTGATTAACGTTATATGATTTTAAAAACGTTTGTTAACATTGTCCGCTTAAATGGAGCCTGATCAGCCAATGAAAAATTAAAGCAAGGCGGTGTGAGGGCTGGCAGCTTCAATCTCTGTGTGCCCATGTGGGAATTTTGGGCTGAACACCAATTCCTGAGACATTTGTTGCGGCTGTGCGCGAAGCTAGCAGTAATAACTATGCAGCTTCCAGGGATGAGCTTTTACAGTACATTCAAGGTTTTTGTTTTGGTGCTGTGCTAAGGTAGAAATCCAAAGAGGGCTTTAAAAGTCAAACCCGAGAGGCTATATGAACCTCTTTTCAGGTACGAGCGTATCAGCAGTGCTTATCGGGAGACCTTGCTTATCGTTAGACCAGCCAACCAGACGCCTAATGCTCAAGGACGCTTTTCGCCGGCTAGTAACTCGAGAGCGGTTCGACGAAAAGTTTTGATTTTTCGCACACATGGCAGAATCGGCCGACTCTACAATCGCGCCAATTTTTATCAAAATCCATCCGGCCGTTGTTGAGTTCCAGAATACGCGATTTCTTGTTGGGGCGGGGGGGGTGGGGGGGGGGAAGACGAGGAGGAGGAGACAACATCAGGCTAGCGCAACAACCAGAGGTCGTACAGGAGTAAATTTTAGTTTTTCTGAAAGCTTGCACCTTCAGAATCAGCCTTTTGGCATTCGTTTTTTAAAAGCTTTAGTTTCTGAAAAGTTATTCCAGAAAATAATCACTTTTTCGGCTTTTTCAACCCGTCGCTCGCCAGGTACTCGACAGATTTTGATAAAAAATTTACACAGTAACAGATCTGACCTATTTTGCGACGCATGCAAGATTTCAACTTGTTTGGTTCAATCATTTTTGAGTTATCGACTAATCGAAAGTATCTGGCACTAGTGTTTCTGTTTTTTTCGGCGCGAAGCTTAGAAACATCAACTGAACGGGTTGAGGCGCAGCGCCATTGATAGGCTAGGCTCAGCGGGCTCTCACAAAGATAGGCTTGCTGTACACCAATAAATTTGCCGATAATAAATTGAGAATATGTGAGGGAATATAAATGATGTGGAAAGAGTTTCCATGGGCTGACATGTTTTGTTTGATGTGAAGTAATATTGTCGATGAAAATAAGAGCTAATAAACCTGATAAAACTTGCGGATCCTGAGTGTTCTGTTTCAGCTTCTGATGGAATGCTCTGAGGACATAAAGTTTGGACCACCCCGAGCACGAGCTAGTTCTCCTTAGCCTGGCTTCGGCTTCGATAGGTTGTCACTTAGTTCCATTTGTTCCCCGCGTCTGCTTGCCTTCTCGTAATGTCAGTAATGTCAGCATATTTTTGCCATAGAGCATGTTTTGTGAACAAGGAATATGAGCGGTCTTACTCTTGCACTTTTTGCCCTCTCAAAGATGGAATCGGGTATAATAGAGGCATCAAAGAAGTATTTTTGTTGTTTTTCCTGCCGCCTGCATGTCTAACGATAAGTACATATTCGAAAAATCTGCGTGTTTCATGAGCAGGCACGGTAGTGCGGGTAAGAGTTTCTGACTGTGACTTGGTCGATCTGTAGGCGGTCTTTACGAGTAATTTCATGACGGGGGGGGGGGGAGGGTTCACGTTCCGTGTTATGTTTCTGTTTTTCAGAGGTTTGGAAGAAGGCGTACTGTAGTCATGTCACCCGATTCTCCCAGTTTATCTATGTAGGGACATGCGGTATTTTGGGCCAAACTAGCTTGTAGCAAAAAACGAAAAACGGTTTTATTATTTTCAAAAAATCTGTTATGACAGACTCGAAACTTTTAGACCAGCAAATGCACACAGTGGAACCCGGGCTAAGGATGACTGGTCTACTCTGCCACAAGAAAAAGGAGAAGTGGCCCGACATGCTAGGCACTGCACACCGCGTGTAATAATCGCTCGCACACATACTGTATGTATGCGTTGACAGGTGAGCATCAAAGCCGCATAGCTTGTGCTCTGCGTACTGCTGCTGTTAATATGTTGAAACAGGTTCCCTAGAGGATACGAACTGTGCTGTTGCTATGCTATGCTATGCAATGCTATGCTAAAGTTTACTATGCCGAAAGACTTACCAGTCCACTGATGAGGCACAGCACATAAAACAAGGACAAGATAAAGTTAAAATTCAAGCATGTCAAAAACGAATCTTTGTCACAAAATCTTTGAACTCGGTAAAACAACTAAAAGCGATGGTGCTTGGTATCACAGTGTTCCATAAAGTCATTGAAGAAAATTCAAAACTTTGAGTAAAGGTTTTTGATCGACATTTTGTTATTTCCAATTGATGTGGTTGTGAGGTGCGAGCACTCACGCGACGACCACACATGTCCGCATGAACAAAATGCCGATTTGGGTAAGCCGCCTGTCCATGATAATACCGATAAAATTGCAATAATTTTTGGTGATTTCTCCGGTCAGATAATGAAGTCCACTTCAGTGTCTCCAGCGCCGATTCGTAGGATACTGTCTAATTGTTGAGAACTGCCCGTGCAGCAAATTTTTGCGCCCTTTCGAGATCATCCGATAGCTTGTTTTGTATTGGAGACCAAGCAACAGACCCGTAATCTAGTCGAGGGAGAATGCATTGAATATATACGGTCTCCAATACTTTCGAAGCAAATTTCGCGTTTCACATGAGCAACCTGAATATGCCAAAGCTGTAGCGCTGCGAGTAAAGTGATACTGAAATATCTCACCCCCTTCTTCCTACTTTATGTTCATGCTCATGGCTTATCATATCAGTAATGAACCGCTCGAGGATGAAGCCACACATGACACAACATGATTTACCTTTGCCGCGAGTCACACTCGCTACTAACAATAAGATCAAGCGTCACTGGCCCGAGAATTAGACACTCCTAGCCCACTTTGTGGACCACGAGCACAGACTTGCGCGATCAGTCGTCCTGTTAATATTCATGCAAAAAAAGCAGCTTCTGCTCGGTCATTTTTCCTAAACCGTGGTTGCGCTAAGCAGTGGCCGAATAGACCAGCCATCCTAAGCCCTGGTTCCACTGTGAGCACTGGCTGGTCTGAAAGTTTCAAGTCTGTTATAACAGACTTTTTGAAAATTTGTACATGCGTAAGCGACGCTGCCAACACGACACGACGATGATGCTGACTCAAGTCAATAAGAGTCGCTGGTTGCGTCAAGCGCGCGATGTCTCTCCTTGTAATTGGCGTACCTACCTAACTTCCACAAAGGTCTTGATCATCCTCGTCTTCCTCAAGGCCTTATGGTCAGTCCTTTGTGCACTCGTCACTGGTACCAACTCACATTGTGACCTCGCAGTCCACTTCTGATTCCTTCGCAGATTTGAGCCAGAAAAGTGTCCTTTAGATTTTAATAAGAGATCGAAGCCAGCCTTCCGGGCGAAAATACATTCTATTTCCTAAAGGGACACTATTCTTCTTGTGCAGATGTCCTAACGAGATTGGGCGTGTTCTTCCACTGTTGTGTTTGATCTATTCAAAATCGAGTCGCACCCGGCCTCGTCCTTTTGTCACTCGCCGCCTGACCAGTTTCCGATTTGGCACTTACCAAGACCATTTTACGCTTTCCTACACCCGTGCCTCCTTTTTTGTTGTGGAAGATCGCTTGCCACATGTGAACACATTACAGAAGCACCTAGTGGGCCTACTGTAATTTCATTGGGCGCAATCGACGCCCACTAACTGAATAATCCTAGTTTCGCGTCCCAAGTTCGAGTCGTCTTCGTCTCACAGTCAGACTCTTTTTTCTGGTCATAGACTGAAATTGACCAAGTGCCATAGTGAACAGGCTGGACAACCATATCCTCGCCCCATTGATCACGTGCCAAGGTCGAGTTTGAGAAAGTCCACTTTCTACTCTCTCGTCAATTGTGAATATGGAAAATGAGGATTTGGAGTATTGGATAATGACTAAAGTTCACTCGAGATCGGGTATGGACGTCCGTTGATTTCGTGTACTTCCTCGCTGTGAGAATGGCAAGTGCACATTTCGAAAATGACAAATGCTATGTGTATGGTCGGCCGTGAAAATGCGGACAAATAGGGCTAGTTGTCGCGGCTGGGGCAGCAGTGAAGTAAACGGTAGGTACTACATGATGGCCATGAATGGCAGCGCGGTGAGAGAAAGTGTCTCGCTGGACCAACTTTTTGTGTACTTGTGGAATAAGAGGGAGGACATTGGCACTTATGTCGCATTTTCAAAGGACCATTCTGGCAAATAGAACTACAACGACGAGCATGAAAGATGCCACGTCGGAAGGAATTGTTGACAAGACAGCAATTGACGCCGTTGTTGGAAATTTCACTTTTGGATGGCCTGCCTATGCGTACCGACTTATTGGTCACGCCTCAAGTCCCCCCCCCCCCTTCCCAAATGCTTTAAAAGGTACCTATGCTTTGAATCATGCAGTGGGTAGCCGAGTCAGGGTTGGAGGTTGTCGGGGCTCTAGCACAACATGTTTGGCGAGAGGCCCCTGTCAAGCCCATATGGCAGCACGTTCGCGGCAAAGCCATAAATCCGAGCACTAATGAGCGGATCATTGACGGGTTATTCGTGACTGAATTCACTTTGCTGGGCATCTGCTGCTTTCGGGGCCATTGATCAGCGGGCGAAGGGGCGTGTTGACCGATGATCAATGGGTACATCGATGATTTTATTAGAGATTTCCCGTGTGTCAGTTGTAGACGACGGCCAGGTCCGCCAGAAGAGCTTAATTAAAATAACAGTCCGCCCGGGGCGCTCTATTTCATTAGGCTTTTGGAGACGATAGGTGCGGCTGGTCGAGGGTGGTCATTTCGGCCTTCCATAACGTCACGCTCGAAATGATGCACTCGGGTTCGCCGACGCGTGACCACGGCGCGTGCCAAGCCATAATGAGAGAGGCCCGAGGAAAGGCGAAAAGCGCCATTCATCGACTATCATCGTGGCCAGTAATTTATGCATAAACAAGGGCGGACAGGACATGGCTCTTCTAATAATGCCCCCAAATCGATCTCGACCGAGCTAGTCCTACAATTCCAAGCCGGCTTCCCTTTTGTCAGTGATGTCAGCTAACGGATGAAAGGTAGATACTAGAATGCGATTACAATACCCTTCGGCCGAATATAGAACCCTTCGATCACAATAAAGCCTTTTTCCGCTCCGTTGCGCCCTGGGCGGCGATGACAGACCGTTTTTCTATGCCTTACACACAGCGACGAACCTGTTTCAGCAGGGCCTTCCATATACGGTATGCGCATTAGAAGTCGCCCAGTTTCGTATCCGTCTCTTTTTTGTCAGACTCGCCTTCCAACTTGACATTTTGACGGATGCCAAAGCGTGTAATGAACTAGCGGATAGAGTAGATTTTTCAATTTTTGTCATTGCCCGACTTTGTGTGTTGACTTAGCCTCGTTTTTCGCAAACGACGTCGTCAGTGCTTTTGGCTAAATGGGCTCTAGTCGCCACTCGGACCCGGCGTATCAAATTCGCAGTTTACGCTACCTTTGGCCTCATTGGGTGTGAGCGTTTATGGTTTGCGTGGAGGACTTGCTATAATTGTGAGTGCTCGTGAAGAGCCTATGTCATTTGAAATTTCCAAACATTCTGGGATTTATGCCCGAAATGGATCTAGACTGGCTGGAAATCTTATTTATGGGCCATTGGCCTTTTAGTTCGAGCCGCTTGTTTTTCGTTTTTGTCGCAATTTAGT
Organism: Mesodorylaimus sp. YZB2_4; assembly: GCA_030248295.1. Lineage (NCBI taxonomy): Eukaryota > Metazoa > Nematoda > Enoplea > Dorylaimida > Dorylaimidae > Mesodorylaimus > Mesodorylaimus sp. YZB2_4. The sequence continues at coordinate 829,605 of JASANH010000138.1, read as the reverse complement.
CCTGGAAACAACATTTTGCTGCCCAGCTGAGCCTTTTTTCTCTCGAGTATTTCTTTAGTGGAGATGTGAGAAACGAATGCGGGTCGGTCAAGAGGGACGAGTTGATTTTATCGAATCTGGCTCGAACATTGCCCTTGCCCCCTCACTGTTCGCTCGAGATGGTCCGCCTCTCGAGGGACAACCCGCAATGCTTATCTCAGCTCCATTTGTTTGACCTAAATGCCATCCCCTCACCAATTATTCTTGTTAAAAAGGTAGCATCTGTCTTAGTTTTTGTAAAGTCTAAATTCCTTTTATGGACTCAGCGAGTGACTCGGGCAACAAATCGCTTTGACACGGGCGGAGTGATGAGACGTCTCTCAATAGAACCCGAGCTGACAGTCTGTTTCGAAGAGGGGCCGATGGGAAGTTTATGTGTGTTGAGCGACTAGCCAACACCCACTGTGAGCGCAGTTAGTAATTTTGAGGATGGATTATTATTTCGAGTTAGCTGGGTGGTTAGCAGTGGTCGAAGGAGGATGCTAAGCTTACATAATTTCAGTCGGCGACAAAATACGCTTTCTAGCAGTCATTACACTTCGGCTAGGACGCTCGTTTTTAGGGGTTTTGTTTGGCCTGCTGGGCTATTTTGAAGTGACTTTGCCTGCTTTCAAACGATTTATGAGTAATAGATAACTGGCGAAAAAGTGCAAGGATGGCTGGCGTGTAGGTGTGTTGTATGTTGTGTGTACGTGTGTACAATATGCCGCAGCTGACTGAAACGTTTTGCCATCTTATATTCAGAAATGCCTTGCACCTACAAAACAGCTGTTCCTCGCTACTTTAGAAGAAGCTCCCGAGACGAGCCGCTGTACTCATACACGTTCTTGGAGAATGCAACGTGGGCGACGTCGTTTCCTACTTTTCAGCGACTCCCACGGAGTCAAGACAGCCAAAAGACTCGCTAGGCAGTCTTTCTTTCCTTGGTTTGGACTTAGGATTTATGAAGACTCCTTCGCATTGATGACTCGATGGTGTGTAGAGGAAACTTGCTGAGAGGATCCTCTGTCTTCTTGCATTGACGGACACTGAAAGAGCAAGCAACAATACGACTCAGCGTGTTGCCACACGTCTGGCATGCGAGGTGGTGGTTATCCGGGCATCACTCCAGGTTGTCATTCATTGAGTGAGGGCATGTTTCGCATCGCCTCTGGGTTTGAAAAGTAGCTTTATACGGCCTCGATCTTTTCGATCGGCCTCTTTTCGTGGTTTTATTTGCAGGCATACAAGCATGACTGGTCGAGCTGCCCTGATCATGCTCCAAAGGCAGTAACCCGATCTCGGCTTAGCTGGCGAGCGCATTGGGTGGCAAGAAACTGTTTGAACTTGTTTCCTCGTTTTTCGAAAAACTACCAACGCGGATGGTGAGGGGTTGTGTTACAAGTGTCAGTGTCCGTGTCACGTTGGCTAACAGATAAGGCCATGGATGTATATTTTGAAATGGCGGCTCGTGTATTTGGTATCGGCGGCGACACAACAGGCGTTGACTCCCGACGGAGGGAGCTGTCTCGCCGGTTTCACTCACGGGACATGAATCTGGACGGAATCAATTTTCAAATGAAACGGCTCGTATTTTTTCTGCTTCTTGATACACCACTTATGTGCTCGTGTTCATCGGACGCGAACCTAACGAGATCCGGCAGCCGAGTGTAATCCGGTCTATGAATTTCTTTCTTCTTTTCCCATCGTCTGCCACCAAGGCATTGGAGAACAACACGTCGTCCAGTTCGCATGGCTGCTTTTCGGCGCTCTCGTTGCGAGTCGTCTTCCTTTATAAGCTTAAAATCGACTGTTGCGCGAGCCAAGGCGTGTAACCGATGCAGTCTTGACTGCTCATTCCCTACCAGCTAAAGCCACTGGCTCGGACTAGCCCAGAGAGTGATTTGTGTTCCGGATGAACTGCTGTGCAAAGTGCGACTGGTGCAGGGGGAGGGAGTCATTGTCGAGCCAGTACATTAGCTAGATCGCGCCTTGAAGGTATAGGTTTCCATTGAACAAATTCCACATCGTGCCTTACTCCACCCTCTGTCCGTTTCAGGTTCAAACACATCGATTCCCGCATCGAGGATCAGTCTACTGTAGATGGCTGCGACGCGATCGACCAGTTTTCCTTAGTCAGCCAAAGCTGTGATATTTGGCTATATTATATAGCGTCCCTAGTTCTATTGCGATTGTGCCCGCTGTAGTCGACCATAATGGTCATGAATGCCCATTCTTCCCCAAGTCCGAGGATGTCTTTTCGAACAGTACTACTTTCATGTCTCGTCTTTGCCGCATACTCTCACCGTCCATCTCAGACAGTCTCCTTGGACGACTATTGCCCAGAAAATTGTTTCTGTCCTCGTCAAGAAGAGGTAAGATGCTGCAGAGTCGAAGAAGACGCTTCACCTCTGAAAGGCTGAGGATGGGCGAGGAAATGGATGCAGCTGTGGAAAGAGCAAAGGACTCTGACAAACAGCTGTCTTATATGAGCGGGGCGAGGTTAACGTCTTTTTGACGTCGCTAGGGCTGCCGACTGAATCACAGGGGAGGCAAGGTTTTACATCTGCCTGCCAACATGACAAGATGAAAATTGGTTCAAAGTGCCATGCGTTCTGAGATAAAAAGTGTCCATCGCCTGTTGAAAAAGGGCAAACTCGAATTGCACGTTGACCCCAGAGGATATGAGTTGCAAGGCATGCAGAAGCAAGCAGGAGAGTCCGATCCATTAGCGTAAGTCTTTCCACAACCAAAGGCCATAAACAAAGCACGCTTTTAGGTCTGGTGCAAAGGTGTGCCAATGACTGGTATATCAGATCGTATGTGGCCCACTTTGGAGAACCTGACCATTATTAACGCCGAGTTAGGTCGCCTCACATCAAACATGTTCAGTCAGTATCGATATCTGAAACGACTGCACTTGGAATCAGCCAAGATCCGCGTCATAGAAGCCAATGCTTTCGCCGGATTGCCTCGCCTACGTCTCTTGCGCCTATTCAACAATGATATCGATCGATTGGACGTCCTGAGCATTGGTCACTTGTCGCATGTCAAGGAGGTCTATCTAACCGACAATAACATAAAGGTTGTTGGAAAAGACGCCTTTTTCGGCAGCGCGCACATCGAAACTTTAGATTTGAGGAATAATCCAGTCGAAAAGTTAGAAGCTGGGGCCTTCAGTGGCCTGAAACACGTGAAAAGACTTTTATTACCGAGCGACATGGTTCTGATCGAGCCTGGTGCTTTCGAGAATCTGTTCGACGTGCACTATTTGGAGATCAAATCGTGGAAACCGAAGGAGACTCGATGGGGTGGCATAGCTCCCTATACTTTCCGAGGACTTCGAGACGTGAAGACACTGCAAATTGAGAAATCGGATTTGGGAGCCATACTACCGCGGGCCTTCGACGGCTTGGCTGACGTGGAATATTTGTACATTCGTAATTCCATGATCGGCCGAATACGAAAACACAGTTTCATCGGGGCCCATCGAGTACGAAGGTTAGGACTGACGAAGAACTACATCGACCACATTGACTACATGGCCTTGTTCGCCGATCGATCGCCCTTCGATCACGACGAAAAGGAGGCGGCCCATAAACGTCGACATACCCTCCGACAACTGGACATCAACAAGAATCGACTTAACTGCACTTGTCCCAAGAATGCGTGGATTCTATACGAGCAGGATGTGGTCACCAATCACACGTCCATTCTTAGAAACAACACATGCTCTTGGCCATCCAGCTTGGAGGCCATCGACCTCTACACAGCGGCCATGCGAGTCAAGGACTCTCACTGCGAGTACGGAGATGATAGCGATAGTGGGGCCCGGGTGAGCAGGTGCTCGTGGATGACAAGCATACTCACTCTGCTCTTCGTTGTCCTACTGAGGAAAAGCCATTTTTGTAACTAGGGCAGGTGCTCAGGGTCTTGTTACACTCTGAGGGCATCCGGGGATCCTTTGCATACTTTAGATTTCGGTATATGCGCCTTGTGATCCTCTGGAGATCTCAGAAGTATAGTAAGACCATAGCATTGCGACACTGAGCACTTCAGTCTATCATCTCCTTTGATGTCAGTGTGTTGAAGCGATGCCATTCGGTCTGCAAAGTTAGAAGGTGAAAACTTTAATTCCTGCGATTCGTTTTTATGTTTTCTGTTTGCAAAACTTGCCCAAATGTTTTGTTAAACGCTGTTGCTTTTTGCTTCCTATGTTAAGTGCTTCTCACTTCGCTTATGGTAGTGCACGTGACCAGTGGTTAGTGTTATCTTCGGATGAGAGAAGTCATGAATATAGAATGTAGATTGGACGTTGGACTTGCTAGATGTGCAGGGAATCAGGACTCCAGTGGATATTGATGCTTAAGGTCATGCTTAAGGTCATGCGCGCCATTCACGACGGCACCACAGGGGCCAGCAACAGCTCGAAGCAAGTAGCTGCCTTGTGCGACTGGATAACGCAAACATGTATCGAAGCAACAGGAACCATTAGGATGGAGCTGTGACAGACAATTCACCGCAACACTGTGTCATGCGACTCTGAGGAGCTATGCTATGCTCCTGACCAACTGTCGCCAAAAGTTTAGCACTTTTAACTACCCAGATTGTTTGATTTTAAATTTAAATTTTGCCGCGTTTTGATATAAGGAGTTAAGGCCGCGTGACTTACGGCCAATGCGTGTGTTGCGTCTGCGAGGCCAGACACGACGGCGCTGCCTTATGGCGCCTGTGGAAAAATTGCCTTATTAGGAATGTCTTGTGCGTGAAATGTAAACAGTCTACGATTTCTTGTCTTATATTTCTCTTCGCTTTGATTTCCAACGTGCAAAGAATACTGATTTGTTTGACTGGATTAAGAGAAACTGAAACACCGAGAAACAAAATGCGGTGTTTCAGTTTTTTGACAATACCGTTGATTTTTTGGCGTTTTCAGCTTGGTACGTACGGGAAAAAAACATTAGATGGCCTACGTAGGCAATCGATAAGAAAATCTTAGCAGCTTCAAATTTCTTTTGGTGAAATGATCACTTCACTGTGTCTGGAAAGATCTTGAAGAGTAGGGCTATGTACAGTAGTTGTTAAAAACTATCCTATACAGGTAGGCCTAGTCTGGAGTCACGTTCGGGTGGGTGAAGCCAAATTCTCCATGTCTACTTAGGTACTGTATCCCCAGTCTGCCCTGTACACTTATATTTCTAATTTCAGATGCTGCCGCGGTCTTACGAACTGAATGCGAGTACCATGTCTCGTCGTCCTTGCCGACATTGTTTCAAGTGAAAGAGGAAATCGAAAGAAGTGGAACGATCAGTGAGGATGGTGACTACATGACATGCAGTCAAGAGTACGCCCAATGTATGGTCTTGTGGACATTTGATCCGGACGATCAAAATAATACGTCCGTTTTGTTAAAAGGTAAGCTTTTAGTTGTGGAGATTTAAAAAATATAGTTTATGGCCGCATTAAATTGTACACTGTGAATTGCTTCCTAGCATTTAATCACAAGGTTGGTTCATGGGAGGCTGTAGCTGACCCCTAAATCATAGTTGTAAATCATTCTGAAATTCTGTAGTGGATATTTCCTATGCTTGTAGGTTGTTGGAAAGGAAACGGCGATTGCGAAAGGAAAGACTGCATTGCCAACGAGGATATCACATCTCGATTCGTGAATAACACTCGTTTTTGCTGCTGCTCCTCCCCTCGATGCAACTCTAATTTTACTTACGTTTGGATGCCAAAAAGAGTAATGGGCATTAATGGTAAGCCTTTTTAAGAGTTTTTCAACGAATGATTGCCTACTGGGGTCTATTCTAGTCATCCCATCAAAGCTGCCGAGCCGAGGCTACACAACGATTATCGTTGTGGGCAGCCTCGTTTTTGGTGTGCTGTGCATATTTATTTTGGTCGCTGTGTGTATATTCCGATCATGGTCACGCAGTCACGATCGTTCGGCCAATGAAAAGCTACTCGCTGCAGCTGGCAATCGAAGTGGGACGGATCGTGAGCAATTGTTGAAGGGCCCTGACTCTACACTACCTCAACCCAAACGCTTATTGGACAGTGATCAAATCGAGCTGTTGGATGTGATCAGTCGCGGTCGATTCAGCATCGTTTGGAAGTCAGTTTATAAGACAACTGGCGAATACGTGGCCGTGAAGATCTATCCGCCAGGGTATCGCCAGTATTATTTGAATGAAGGTCGAATTTATTCGTGGGTGTCAACGGATCACGAAAACATCGTTCGGTTTTATGGAAGTACCGAAAGAGAAGCTCATCCTGTTACCGATGATCCAGATAAGTCGGCCGCGATTATGAATCAGATTGCGTCATTACCTTTGCATCATCAACACGTCTCGCCTCAATATTGGATCGTATCGGCGTATATGCCTCAAGGCACTCTGCAGGAGTTCCTGAAAGCAAACACGGTCGATTGGGAAGAAATGTGTAAAATGGGAGCGTCGATTGCGAGTGGTCTTTCGTATCTGCACGGCGTTTCGGCTTGCGGAGGTAAGGTCGATTTTAATTCGTAATTCGGTTCGAGGTAAGGTGATTCCTTGAGTCGAGTCTAATTCGCTGTTTAGGTGGCTCGAAACCGCCGATTGTGCATCGAGACGTGAATAGCAGAAATGTTTTGGTAAAACCAGACGGTAGCTGCGCCTTGTGCGATTTCGGATTCGCATTGGCTTTGGAAGAACCAAAAGGAGGCTCGTCGAATCCTCAAGGCGACACACCTCTTACTGAAGTATGGCATGCAGAGTATTAGCATGAGCTCGTCTTCATGCAAGTTACTTTGCAGGTTGGTACGATACGGTATTTCGCACCAGAAATTCTGGAGGGTGCTGTCAATTTACGCGATCCTGCCACCTCGTTGAAACAAGTTGATGTGTATGCACTCGGCTTAGTGCTATGGGAAATCATTAGCCGATGCGCTCCCATACATCGCCTTCCTGGAAGCGACTCAGGTATGTCTTACTACAAAACTTTGCGCTGGGTGCACCCAGAGTATGCATTAAAAAACGTTACGCATGTTCGGCTCGTTACTTCTGTTGATAAGGACAAGCTCAATTCTAAAAGTCTAATGCGCTAGTGTACGCGTCTGTTATCTGTCACCACCAATCTGCCTTGTGTAAGTGTTTTTTACCCACCTAGTATGGATATGGGCGTCATTATGGGATCCCATATTTGCATTGAGGACTTGCCATTTACAAAAAATCTGTTTTTAGAGCATCCAGTGCCTGAATATCAGGCGCCGTTTGCGAAAGAAATATCGCCACACCCTACGTTGGAACAGATGCAGTTGTGGGTTTGCAAGAAGAAAGTGCGACCATTATTCCCGCCAGCTTTCTACAAAATGAATATCGGAGTAAGTTATGGTTTTACTTGCAGTTGTGAAGGCCGAAGGGGAAGTGAGCGGAGTCAAGGTCGTCCAGGAATCGGGTTTTTTCGTTCCGTTTCAGGCGTTACGCGTGCTGCGTATTTTGGTAGAAGATTGTTGGGATTCAGATTCGGATGCTCGTATTTCGGCTTCCTGCGCTCACGAACGCCTGGCTAGTTTGCAAAGTTTGCCTAATGGTAAGCAGTGGTTAGTTGTTTTGAGGGACGCTGATGAATGATTGCTTTTCTTTAGTTTTCGGCGGAGCCCATCCTGACGGCGTTCTGAATTCGAAACCACCCTGTCAGGCGCAAGGTGATTTTGTGTCTCCGTATTCTCGCTACCTGAGTTACCCGGAGTTACGGAGACCACTGCAATATTCGGGGGGAGGAGATAGCACTGTCGACACGTTGGCCACGGGTGCCACGTCAGGTGTTGGCTCCATGTGCTTGAACAGCAGCGATCGTGCGAGAAGCATAAATTCTTCGTCTCTTGGTAAGCTTGTGTCTGAGAAATGGTGTGAGCGGACAGCACTTGTATGAGACCGAATTCCCTAGGCTATCATACAACTGCTGCTGATTCTCCTCTCACCCTGCAACCATATCAAGGCCGCAATCCGTGCCTCGAGCGCAATTTGCTGGTAGAATCATCTGACGATTCGTCGAACGCCAAGGATCGAATTACTGAGAGCCAATTTCAAAAAATTGACCCATGCAGTTTGGATACAATCGCTCGTTTCGCATCTCCCGCGTTATTAGCTTTAGCCAGCACGACTGGCGTCAACGAGCATCGGCCCGCTGTTCACGGGAAGAATATGGAAATGATGGGGGTCGGCAATGGATCGGGACAGACGGGCGAGATACGACTTTCGGCCAGCGAGAAGAGCAACGCCCTGGCTTTACTTTTGATGAAAAGCGAAAAGAATCGCAAAGCCAACGACGAAATCAACTTTAATGTTCAGCAGCAACAAGAAAGCGATTTTTTGAAACGGAACGATCACTGCCAGGAGCCAGTAGAGCCGCAGCCGGTAAGCAATGTCGACCTGTCGCGGTCGAGTGTGGTCGACTTTCGGGGTAGTGTGAGCGGGACGAGCCACGATTCGGGTAATTGCACCACGTCGAGCAGCAGAAGCGGAAACAGCAGCGCCGACGGTAGCCCTCGACTCCGTTCGTCGGAGCCCAAACCTGATCACGTCCAGGCTTAAAGGTTAGTAGGGCGGGGAGGGCAAATAACGATTCTGTCCTAAGGCTTACTGTCGCTTTTGTGCAAGTACATATTGTATATTTCAACAGTGGCTATGGGGAAAATAGTGCGCGTGTGTTATCAGATGGGCGAACAAGGTTGAGTGTTTGTAAATAGGGAGTGTTTGTGCCAGTAGTAAGCTGAGCGCCCTTTCGACTGGACCTTTCCGTTATTACAATGTTGCCTTTGTCGCTGTCGAGACGAATGCATTTTATTACTTTAGCATGTGTCATGTGATGACCTACGTTACTGATACCGCGTTACGATATGTAAAAGAGTGTGCATCGACCGTTCCGACCCTCAGCCTGGATTCCGATCCCAAACCAAAAACTGTGCTTAATCTGTTCTTCACTCATTAAGCAAAAAAAACTGAGCTCAGATTGTTTTACATTTAATTTCTACCATAAACGGCAGATCTCCTTTCTTTAGACAAACGAGAGCCTATTTTTAGACAAAGAACGCGTGTTGTGACCAATCGCTTTCAAATTGTATCGCAGAAAGTGTAACATATGCGTGTTTTCTGGCAATAAACGATCCATTTGCAACAAACCATTTCTTACATAATTGGTTTTTGCCACAGAAAAAGCACTTTCTGAACTTTGATTTCCAGGCGCGCTGACAATACCATTCGTGCAGCTTTAGCTAGTCGAGGAAAGCGACCTTAATTTTCTTTCCATCATTTAAATTATTTTTCATGCAAGTTGATCCTGGGTTGGCGCAAATAATTTTCGATTTCTTGATCGGTCGATTGCCCAGCTGGCGCTACGCCCTCCTTCCCGAAACGCTCCGGCTCCTCGCTGTCGCTGTCCATTAGGTCTCCCAATCACCATCATCAACCATATTCGATGCTAGTTCCACCGCCAAGCTGTTCTCCTGCGTAGCGCGATCATCAATTTTGTCAAAACCTTCAATTTCATTGATAGCCCGACCACTGCTCGCCGCTGAGTTAAACGGTTTCTGACGAAATCTTGGATCCAGCAAAGTAGTGATGGCAAACTGCTTGGTCGTTTCGAGATTGTAGCAGGCTCCTTCATCACTTTCTTCCAGATATTCATTGTAAAATCGATGCTGAGTACGTTCTAATAACATGGCTTTCATAGCCTGAACACCACGGGCTGCCGAGCGATCGAGCTGTTTTTCAATCCATACGATTCGCGGGATGACTTCGGATATGCAAGCACTGTCTTTTTGAAACTCGAGAGTTGCAGTACGTAAAGGTTGAAGAACGGCGATCAGCGCACTCGCTAATAACCAGTCGCTTTCTGATAGCCGTTGATGCAGTGGAAGTCGCAGCTCTCAAATTGTAGCTTTGACCGCATCTTTGTTGATGACAAGGCTGTGAAGCATATCGAATTCACTATTCCAACGAGAATCGATTCTTGGCTCTAGTGAACTTTCCTCCAGGTTGAGGGCCTCGCTAGCCTTGCTGCTCGCCCGGAAATGACTAACCATGTTTGTCATGTTTTGCCTGCAGTCAAGCCTTATAAGCATGGCTGTGCGGGGACCGGCGCACACAGTAGCTTCCCTCTGCGAGTCTCGGATCACACACCGACTTCCTCGGACAATGGCGGGTGTGGTCTGAACCTGTTCGACAGCCGAGACTGTCTACTCTTTTGGCTTCCGTCTCTGCACTCAGTGCTCCTCTAGGGTACCGGGTGAGTCATCCGCGGCCTGGCGTGCAAGGTCAGCGAGGGTTTATGCTTCGCAAACCGACCTTCATCACCGGGATCGATCCTGGGACGAGTCCAGCCACTCGCTCCCAAGAAATACGGCGAGACAAATGCCGAACCGCTGCACCACCCACTGCCGGGCCAGACACTTGGATTAGCACACCTTAAGGGGCCTCTATGGTTGTCGTTTACCTCGGATTCATACTGGAAGCAGCAAAGAGATCTCCAAGCAGGTACTTGGTTTGCTCTGTGGGACTGTGCTCGTAAAGGACCCTCTGGTGTTGACCAGCGTGGGACCGGGTGCATTCGATCAGCAGCCAGGCTAATGTATCATTACAGGGTGTCATAAGTCAGTGGTCGATACTCTATAGGCTTAGGAGTTCGAAGACCTAGGATCGCTCGCTTGTAAGATCAGGCTGAACCCGCCATCACTGTACTTGCACGCCACAGCAACAGTGCAATAGAATTTTCGACGGTCAATGATCGCGAGTGATTTATTTCTAAAGACTATAATGCAGCAGTCATTGTCTGTTGTTAAAAAGCCAAAAAGAAATGTCCAACCACGATCACCCAGCGATCAAGCTCTTACGTTCAAAATACCGTTTTCGGTATTCATCGATAGCAGCATCATCGTTGCGGCGCACGAACAGCTGGCGCAACTTTGCCATCTTTTGCTCGATTATTTCTTCTTCACTCAGAACCTTCTCTTCCGCGACGACGGTCTTCATGACTGTCATCTCTTCGTTTGACGTGCGATCCCCTTCCGGCGACTTCTCTGAATCGGCTCGGCCCTGTCGCGATTTTACTTCCTGATGGTGCATCTGTTTCTTCCGCTGATCCCGGCCATCCTTCCGTGACTGAGGAGGTGGTGATGGAGATGGAGTGAAGTAGCGCCGTCTTTGCTTTTCGGCTCGCGTCATCCCCTGAGCATCGGATGATTTCTTCCGTGTTTCCGATGAAGCAAACTCCTCATCAGAAGGCGAATGCGAGCGGGTTCGTCTGTGCTCGGACGGACGGCCTTCGCGAGATTGCTTGCGAAGCGACGATTCGTCCTCGGAAGAAGAACTGCGTTGACGTTGTCGATATCTTTTTTGACGGTTAGAGGACGATGCGCCTTCTTCCTTTCGACTCCGACGCCACTGGGTGTCGTTTGAACGAAGCGGAGACGGGCTAGAAATAAGTTAAAACAGTCAAGTCAGACTTTCACACGCGAGGTCGAAAGCGCACCTTTTCGAGGCTTCCTTGCCTTGGTCAGGGGTTTCCTCAGTTGAAGCAGCTTCGGCACTTCTGAAAAGCAAGATTTGATCGGAAAATCGACACCAAAAAAACTCGGACAGGACTCACGTTGATGACGCTGCGTTTTCGTGATCGTTGAGAAAATGCCGATAAAATCCGGACAGGTCTTTTTGTTTTGTGACGTCCATCAGAGCTGAAAGAACAGAAAATATTACGACGTTTTACTTACGGGACACTACCCGCCAATCACATACCCTCAAGCCGGTCCCGCCTCTGCTCTTCTTCCTTGTATTTCTCCAATTCTTCCATTTTTTTTCTATATGCCGCTGTGACGAAAACCTGGAATCAACGATTGCCAGACATGCCTTGCCGTCCACAGTAAAATACACTTACTTCTTTATCAGCATGTAACTCTGCATCCTTTTCGAGTTCCTTCTGTTGCTTCCGTTCTTCTCTAGTCTCGTAGTCCCTTTGCCGTTTTTCCGCCGTTTTCAGTAACTGATGAATATACTTCGGCTAAAAATTTTAAAAACCTACAGAGTCGGTCCGATGACCCGTAATAAACAGCTTACTTTCCGATCCACGTCAGCCTTTTTTGCCTCCGACTTTTCCATGCGTTGCTTGTTCATTTCGTCGTATACTTCATCGTAGGCAAATGCGCTAGGGTCTTCTTCTAACGCTTCTTCCCATTGCTTTTGAACCTGTAATAGAGAGGCCCCAGATATTAGGGCTCATGAAAGGACAAATCAAATTAGGAAACCAACATGGAAACAAAGGGTGCGTGCCTTGTTCATGAACACACACTGCTCTATCTAACAACAGCATATTCACACAACGATTCTTACTTGCTTTTTGATGCGGGCATCTCCGAGAGTCACCTTCTTTCCCTTATCTTCAGCCTAAAAACAACCGCGAGAATTATAAGCGCGCAAACGTTTCCAAGAAAACAAATCCTGTAACCGCAACAAACTTACTTCGTCGTCGCTATTATCAAAAACAGAACGTTTTTCCTTTGAACCAAGCTTCGCCACATGTGGCTGCTTTTTCATCATAATCAGACCATATCTAGAAACAGCAAAATGAAATTAGAATTCACGTTCGAAACAAGCATAGCCATGGTAACAGCTTCTAAAATGCGCCTGATAATACAGCAAGATAAACTTACGATTTCCCCGACTTGTCTCCCATAACTTCCAAATAATCAAGTTCTAAAAACGGTTTGAGCGAAAACTGTTCGTCGAAATCCGAGCCAATCAGAAGCAAACAAGCAGAGACATCGAACGAACGTAAAGCAACTCTGCGACCTCCCCCCCACATTCGTTTTTTCATACTGTAGCCGCGCACAGATGCGCAGACTGAACAAAAATTCAAAATTTGCTCGTCTATCGATCGACACACACCAGCGGCAAAAATCAAAGTTCCAAACTGCGTTTATCCACTCAATAATCTTCATAACACTAAACCAATTTCTACAATACAGCCTTGCCACAGCAAAACCAACCAGAAAGCTGATTTGGCCGAAAACAGATACTTTTGTCAACCAAAACCAAATACTGAATCTAAGTTATCCTAATTACTAAAAACTCACATTTTGCACGATGGTGATCTTTTCGCGGCAGATCGGGCATCCGTGGTTATTCGAAGCCAGATTGCGGGCGCACTCGTTGCAGAACATGTGGCCGCAGTTGAAAGCCGTGTCCTTGTCCCGATCCGAGCACACGCAGCACACGAAGCTCTCCAACCTGCTCTGAATGCGATCAGCCTCCTCGCGGTGCGAGGCGATGGCCCCGCGGTATTCACCAACAGTGCGCACCTGCGAGTCCAAGTAGGAGGCCACAAGATGGAGCTTTTCCTCCACGCGGTGCAGCTTGGCCTCCATGGCCGCCAACTTGTTCGACATGCGAGCGTAGAGCAGAGAACGCTTCAACTTGTGCTGCTCGAACAGGGCCCTGATCTGCTCCGCCACTCGCGACATGTCCGCCCCCGTGAACCTGTGCATTCCTGGACGGGGCTGAACTCGATCTGAAAAAACAAAGAGGCATTCCAAATCTGATCGCAGGCGGCTCAAGGGGGCTTACTCGTGCCTGGGCAGTAGCTGGAACTGTAGCGATCCCAGTTGCTCGTCGCCACTCCTTCAACAATGTTGTCATTCGCGGAATCGACCTGGTCGACTTCTCCAAAATTTATCAAACTTTGACGATCCAGCTGAGACTGGATCCCACAACCTGAAAATGTAGGCGTCCTTTCGCACCGAGCTACCCAAATCGAGTAACAATGGACTACCGCCGATCGAGTTGCCACTGGCGGGCACCAAAACTGGGTCAATTTCCTCGAAACTCATCAAATCAGAGTGCGAGCAATCGCCACCAGCCGAAGCCTGAGTGAATTTGAAAAAGGACAACGTGTCCGCCACGTCCGACTGACCGCCTTGACCATGGTCGACCGCGATTCCGCGCTCGTTTTGATGCCGAAAACCTTTGCGCACCAAGTGCTCTGATAAGCTGGCCGCCACGAGCTGCACGATCTGAGAAGACCCCGACTCGACGCTCAGCGACGGGCGTTCCTCGTGCTTCCTCTGAAGAAAGGAAATACACTGAATTGGCGGAGAAAACGGACCGAGTTGAACTCACGCTGCTGCGAAATTTGATCCTGCAACCCGAAAATTCGCGTTTCAGCTTGTCGATAAAGCCCATACCAGCGTGACCTGAAAAAGAGAAATCGCTGCGGATCGATAAACGAGGCGCAAGAAGCTGGTCTCACAGAGATAGCTAAATTCCTTCGGAGTCAACGGCAATACGAAGCGATTCTCGTCAAAAAGACGCGACGGCGGGGCGGGCAAAAACAGCTGAACACAAAGAAATTCTTCTCCCAAGGCCCAGACACAGAGACATAAGCGGCTCACGGGTGTGTTAGCGCAGGCCAGCATGTCGGCCACCGCGGCCACCATGTCGCGAATGGTCACATCGAGGCTCCACCTGCGCTCCTCGCCCTTCCACAAAAAACGACGCACGCGTCCGGATTCCTGGTCGACCTCGGGATGCTCGGGCACGCCTTTGAAAAAGGAGAACTGAAACGAATCGCATCGTCAAGAAGGCACAGTGGAAGGAAAACGAGGAGCTCTGACCTCGGGACACTCGATCGGAAACTTTTTCGGCAGCAGCACTTCCAACACCGAACCGTACTTTGTGAACTCAAACAGCATCACGCACCTGTTCGCGATCGAATCGACTGAGCACCCCTTCAGCAGAGTATGGCGTGCACTTACTGTCCGCTGCCGTTGTGCGTGATGGTGTCGTAGCGAACCCCGTCGATCGGACGAGTGGTGATTTCTCGAATTTCGGCCGCGCATCGATCGCTCTGAAATTTGTCGAATCCTCCGACATGGTCGGCCCTGCGAGGAAAAGCGGCGAAGAACATTTTACAGTCTCGCGTCCTCTGTGCAGGCTTACCTCAGCTGACTCAACGCCATATTTTAATTTGATTTTCTAAGACTAGCAAGATTTGATGAATCGTATTTCACTCTGAAAAAACACCGCCAGCCTTGCTCGCTGGCCAAACAGCAGTCAGCAAGGCGCACCAGGGCGGCCGGGCATCTGATTTACAACTCGTTTTTTAGCGGGAAGAGTAGTTTGAAAATCTCACGCAACGCAGAGCGTAATCGTGATCACAGCAGAGTTAGAACGTGATTATGGTCAGAAAAGACATAAAGCCATGTTCGGACAGGAGATCACTGCGGGTCGCTTTCATTCTCGATGCAGCCCTGAGCATCGCACTTGCTTTCGTCCGTCTGGATTGCGTCCTTGGACAGTGGCTCCTACAAGGTGAGAACAATATGGTCCAAAGACGTTTGTGGCAGCGAGACAGGACTGGGGCAGTGGCAATGGACCAGGACACAACAATCACCCAAAACGCCCGCGGTTTTTCGCTTAAAAAGTGCGTCAAAGACGAAAAATTTCATGAATGTTGAATGGGTGGGAGACCCCAGTTATCACTTATCAATGTACAGAGACAGAGACTGGTTACCTTCGCCTCGTCAGTCTCGTGGTGGGCGATGGACGGCGGATCAGCTAAACGGTACAGCCGGATGATCGACGCTTGGACGAGCGGCCACCCGAAGAAGAAGGCCA
Source organism: Mesodorylaimus sp. YZB2_4 (assembly GCA_030248295.1). Classification (NCBI taxonomy): domain Eukaryota; kingdom Metazoa; phylum Nematoda; class Enoplea; order Dorylaimida; family Dorylaimidae; genus Mesodorylaimus; species Mesodorylaimus sp. YZB2_4. The sequence goes on along the minus strand of JASANH010000138.1, from coordinate 813,940 downwards.
CCAAGGCGCTGGCGATGGCGATGGGCCAGTCGATGGATTGGGAGTCGTCGAGCAAGGGAGCAAGATCGTGTGAAGTCACCCAGTATAAACTCATGGTCAACAGCGGAACAGCAGTCATCAAAAGCAAGCCGCAGAAGAAACCATACGCCAGCGCTTTCACAGTTTCCTGAAAAAGGTAAGACTGTGTTGGATGGCGTCAAGTGGTTCGCTGCTGTACTTACCAACATTTTCTGACGCACGCAGCTGGATCATCCACGAGCCGATGCTGGCATTGACTGACTGAGGCATACTGAATTGAGCAGTAATAATTGTAAAGCAGCTATTGTGTAGAAAGCCTTCGTTTATCCGCGCAGCAGCATGCACTGTTGAATTCGTGAAATATCATGGATGTGCTATTGCTTGTGTGTAGCTGGTTTGTTGTCTACCGTGTGTCGCAGGTCACTGTCGCAGCACTTACTGTAACCGCCACTTCGACCTTTTTGTTATCAGTGACAATGTATGCGTTGGATGGATGCGGAATTCGCACTGTGGTGCCGTTTTCGCTGCACTGCAACATATCGCTAGCCACGTTTTATCTCATCGCCAGTAAGGGGCAAAGTGCTGGCTGTTATCAGGAGATGACATGTATTTGATTTTACTTCCTGGCACGGCATTTTTGTCTGATCCGGGATCAGGTGCAATGACAGCAGCGGGGTCGACAATGTGCACCGGGAGTCCAACAGAGATATCATTACGTAACTGGCATTGACAGGACTACTCTGCAATGGGCGTCGTGGGGAGGAAGGGAAAGTGTCTATATTTATTGCCGATTGCTGGCTCGTTGACAAGGTCGTCCACTGCCAGACGCATCCACTTTTGTAACATGCGTGTAACGGGTCATTTCACGCCCGTCAACGACTGAATCAGTATCGCATACCAGTGCCGATGTGAACTAGTTTATTCCCTAACTTTATCTACCTAAAATCGGCTCGGTTGGGGCCTTGGTTCGTCAGCTACATTTCGTGCGCACAGTGTAAGGAAATTTCAAGGCCGAACGTATAATGTAGTTGGGGAGGCAGGTATGGGGCACTGCTATCGTCTACTAAATCACACCAAATGCTCGACGCTACAGCATCGAACGTTGGACAAGGAGTTTACGGCTACGACGCAACAACCCTTGCAATGACGAAACGGATTATAAAAAGACGAAATAAATTGTTGCGGTTACTCGAACCGACTAGACATACGCCGCGGGTGGCAGACGGTCCTGTCGTGTGGGCGTGAACTTTGAATGATCTAAGCTGGCTGGGCATTTGGATTAGGCCCATAGCTCGTGGCACGTTGTTCAACTACCAGCTACAGACAGACATGCTAACCACGTTGCCAGACGCATATAGTTAGCATTGAATAACCAAAACAAAATGCAGGCACGCCCGAGCAAAAGGTGGCCACGTGCCGATAATGCCTCGCTGTCATCGAAGCTGCTATCGTTCCCATTCATCTTCCCGCATATCACTTCCTAACCACTGCAGTGGACAGACGTCCCCTCCTTTTGGCCGCGGACTGTTTTCGCAGTCAAGACGAACGAGTTGCGGTGCCAGCTTGCGGCTTGCGGCCAGGGTTACGGGTCGTAGGCCTGGACATGACTGCGGACCATTTTTGCGTTCGGCAATTAGCGGAGAGGTGTGATTTTAAAAAAAGGGGAGGTCGAACGGAATTTGGTTGTCCTGGCGCGCTCTCATCTTCGCAGCAGTTTTTTGGGGGGATGAGAGTGAAAGTCGGAGAAGTTGGACGCTTGGGTGACACTGACGTCGTATGCGCGTATCGGCTTTTCAGTGCGAAGAGGTCGCGACAGGTTCAGTTATGGTTCAAGCGTTGTCCGCGACCGCAATTTGTCCGTGACGTTTCGGGGAAGGCGATGAAATAAGAAAGCAAAACATGGCCGCCGGAAGTGTAGGTGATGATCCAGGTGACGGTTGGTGTCCGTTCGAGAGAATGCGGGTTCGTGATGACAGGTCGAGTCATTATAAGGAAACGAGGGCAGCGAACGCAAAGACGGTGACGAGATGCGAAAATGCATGTGGTGATAAAGAGAGAGTTCGTTTCTTATAAGTATCAGCAGTTAACAGGGCCAACCGGGGGCAGTCATTCGCCGGGGCCACTCGTCATTCGATAGCGCAGCGGAAGTCATACGTATGCGCCTAGTGCACCAAGTCAACGGCAAATGGCGGACGGCATCATTTTGCCAAGTCGAAGACTCGTAGCGTGTTTCAGTGTTTAGCGAAGTGCGCACTGACTGCCGCTCACGCCCGCCCTTTAAATGTATTGTGCACACGGGAGCCGCCATTGTCAGCGAGTCTGATGAGAGATAGTGTCGCGCGGCAGACACAAAGATACTTGCTTGTTGTCTAATCAGCGCAGCGTGGTGGCGCTGCTGGCGTTGATCAGAAAAGTCTTCACTTTCTTATATTTCCCTTTCGCAGACGGCAAAGACGTCTGGTAACTTTATTGGGCAGACACTGCGGCGACGTGTTTGGTTGCACATTTTGGGAACACTTGACAAGAATGACGACGCTTGGTCGTGCCAAGACCACCCAAGGCCGCCTTTCATTGCCAGTAACTATTCATCGCCTACTAACCGGCTTAACGTGCTATTCCACAATCCTAATCACCCTATTAATCACCGACACGGCCATCCAAGTCTCGCACTCCTTCCCGCTCTCCAGACAATTGTTGAACGAGTTTGAGAGCGGCGGAACTGAACAGCAACAGTCGCGACGACTAGTAGATGCCTCGGCAGCTGATGCCGACACCAGCTTAACCTCGCAACTTCATCATTTTCGGCATCGACACGAACGAAAAAGAATGAATCGTGTAAAAGAAGCACTGGTAAGTCTCGTTTTTTGTGCATAGTTCACTTAGCAAGACCTAACTCGCTTAATTAGCACTCTGCTTACGTACGTGCATCATCGCGCCTTTACTCGAGCAGCCGCCCACGTGTTCCAGCTTGGCGCGTCAACCACGTGGCGATCGTGTACAATAAGCACTCTTGGCAAGGAACGTGTAATTTGAGATGGGCCCATTCCGATTGCCCGCCGCTTTGACGCCTGCCAAGTGGGGAAGTGTGAAGGGCGACTTCCGCAAGCCTGTCTGTCGTAGCCTAAGGGAAATTGAAAAAGTAGACCTCGCTGGCATATCTCGACGATGACGTGCTCGGGCTGTGGAGTTCAAGCTCTCTTCAATCATCCCACGCGGCGAGCTAATGACGCATCTGACACCTTCTAAAAACAGACATAGTCTTGGCACCAGTTCAGCTTCGTTTAACCCACGTCCGCAATTCTTGGCAAGCTTCAGGAAATTTCTACCGTTTTTGCCGATTTTCGAGGGCAGGCCTAAGTAGTTTAGTTGTAAACAGTGCCTGAGCAGTGAAGGAGTCTAGTTCTCAGCAAAGTCGACTCGGCGCGTTCCAGTATATGGCCATCGACGGCCCACAGTTGGCCTGTATTTTTGTTTTTGAGCGTTTGTTTTTCTCATTTTGCCAACATTGACAAACATGGACCTGCCTTCGGTGTCAGTAGGGCGCGTTGGTGTTGGCACAAGCCTCCGTTGCGTCATTCCATTGGAAACTTGGCAAAGTACTTGGGAGTTCAGGTATCGCCTATGTTCCTCGTGGTCTTACTAATGTGCATTTTGTCACAACGAGCAAACTCCTTCCTCCCACTAATAAGCTACAGTATGACGCACCCGTCGGCTTGTCAGATCATATCGGGATATGCTATGTGTCGGGGCATTGAAACTGACAATAGCCAGGCGTGCCCCAGGTCGCGTACCTCGAGCCCGGCGAGGTCTTAGTCTGTGTTTTGGTTTGTGACAGTTGAAATTTAAAAGTACTGCATTGAAAAGTTCGGCCGGAGGTGGCGACCTTGGCCTTGAAGTCGGAACCGTCTCGCCGTCCTACGCAACGACCGTGATTGCATAACTTTCTCTCCGTCAGTGCTGGTCTGTGAGCGCAGGTACTGTAACAAAAAATCCCAAGTGTCTATTCTTGTACGTGTGCTAGTTGGCCTGGGCGGTGTTACGGTATCGTTCGCGATCAGTGTGACACTTGATGCGTTCTAAACTTGTCTGCAGGTTTCCATAGGAATCTGCCAAACTTCACGATGTGGTATGTGGGTCAAGGCTGCGTGACGTAACCTGCTCTTCTGGTCCTAGCATGTTAGAACAACTGCCAACGCGCTTTATCGTGAAGTTTTTGTTCGAGACGGGCGCGGTTGTTGGCATTTGTTGATGAAGTATGCGCCAAAAAAAACATTTTTCGGCAGTCGCATGATAAATGGACGTTTCCGTTTTGATACGCCTTCAGCGTCGCTCGTGCTGCGAGTCTAGACTAATCAATGTCAGCATGTTGCCCTATCCATTCAAGATCGCGAGACGTAGGGCTTTGGCGATTGGCGTAAAAGCACGTGGGGGCAACGAAGCTAGGCTAATTATATTTGGCATTTAGGATAACCAGTTTCAGCACACTTCTTTTGCACTTCACGATCCTACGCCTCGGGGTCGAGAATGCCGCCAAGCAGATTGTTGATAGGCGAGCTAAATGAGCAATGCTCTATTAGTCTGGCCTTCCCACATAGGTACTGTTCGCGCTTGGACGGGCGTGTCTGCAGAGTTGGCAAGGGAAGGAGACAAGTTTATGGCCAATCGATCATAGACTGCCATCGACGTGTCTCTCGCGTTAGTCATGAGTGACGTCAATGTTGGCGAGATGCCGGCGAAGCCTGATAGGCTTCTTCCTGGCCTTATCATGGAGTTGCCCTTAGCTCGCGCAGGCCTGACGAAAACAAGCGTGTTGACCTGCACTAGGAGACCATGTGGTGTGATACTTGAGCACGCGTTTCTGAGTGCCGATCCAGTTACGGAAAACATATTTTTTTCGAAACAACGCGGGTGGTTTGATGCGTGGTGTTATCAATGACGTGTCTGCGCCACGTGGTTGCTGTACATAGGTGTCGCATGGGCACTAACAAGACTTTTGGAATGCACGCCCCCTTTATCATGCTCTGATTGTGAGTCAGGGTGTCCTACTGTAAGAAGGCGTGTTGTAAGGGAGAGTGTCATATGTACAGCACATCCATGCCATTATGTTCTTCCCTTTTTAGATCTATTTGAGAAAATTTGGCTACTTGGACAAACAGGAACTGAACGAAGAAACTGTGCAGTCGGCTCTAAAGTAAGTGCAGTGTGCGCCACGGCCACCTTGTCATCTGCACCATGTCCTTGCTTAGATCCTTCCAACAAGTCTTGGGCGTAAGAGAGAGCGGCGACTTGGACAAACGAACTATCGACGGCATGCGCATGCCTCGCTGTGGTAACTCGGATGTGGAAAAGCCAGTTCGCATGAGAAGGCTTAGAAGGCGATTTGGTAAGCGTGTTGTGTAACCGTTAAAGCTAAATTATGACAAAGCCTTCTGTTTCAGCTCAAATGAGTCGATGGCTGAACAAGATGGACGACCGGGACGTGCTACATTTGCAGTGGTTCATAGAAAAGTATACCAAAGATATCCCTCGAGATAGTATTAGGTAAGTTCGCCCCTTTTGATGTCCTGAAAAAATGATGTCATTCTTGCTTTAGGGATGTTATCAAACGAGCTTTCAAACTCTGGTCGGACCAAGTCACGATTCAGTCAATGCGAACCTTGAAACTGGATTTCGCTGAAGCTCCCAATGTGGCACAATCCGATATCAGTATAATGTGGGCCGAAGGAGAGCACGGAGATGCTTATCCCTTCGATGGACGTAAGTGATCTGTGTTTTGGCTATGAACTGTACGCGTCCGCAATGAGCTGTCTTTCAGCTGGCAACACGACCAATATTCTCGCCCATACTTTCTACCCCAACTACCAAGAAACGGGTTCTTTGAACGGCGACATTCATTTCGACGATTATGAAACGTGGGTGCTGGACGATTCTCGACAAGAGGGCGGAGTCCGATTTCCCTACGTGCTTGTGCACGAAATCGGCCACGCCCTTGGTTTGGGCCATTCCAGACGACAGGAAGCTGTTATGAATCCAATCTACAAGCAGACTCCTTTGAGCGAGATCACCCTGGATATCGACGACAAGTGTGCCGTCAATTGGAATTACAGTAAGCCTGCTGCGGCCCTCATTACTATGTCCATGAATTATGTACATAAGGCATATGCTCTTTCAGTTGGACCGACCCGAACGTGCCTCTTTATTTGGCTCCTTATCGAATATTTACCAAGAGCACAAGAAACCAACACGTCTCATGGTTTTGGAACTGGTACGGAACGCCTGGTTTTTGTGCTAATTTAACAGCTAATAATCTTTTTAATTTTAGTGGGGAATAATACAGGGCTGGACCCTGGTAGCTTCTATTCCCACGCCGTTGGTGAGCAAGCCCTGGATGCGCGTGTCAATCAGACACTGGATTCATTGCAACGTAAGGGCGCCCTGCTGGCCATCCTGATTCCGAGGCACAATAGTTTATAATTTCAGGTTTGCATGTCCCGCGCTGCACGGAGGAGAACAATCTTCAACACGACTATGAGGTACTGCTCATGAATAAGCTGGAGTTTCCCCGGGATAGCGCCCGACGATATGGTAAGCACTCTGACTCATGGTCTCTGCAACTAGTGCATGGCTTGACTTCCAGGACCAGTAGTCTGCAATTTCTTGGATGGTTTGAGTGACATGCTGGACAAAAGGAGACGAGCTACGGCTGCATCTTCAACCAGCTCCAGTGGCGCATTATCAACAGCTGCAGCAGACACTTGGGTACTCGGTGCTGATGAACACCGCCAGATGATCGACTCCATAGCGTCTGACACTGCATCACCAGCCGCTCTGCGCCAATCCCTCGTGCACAGTTACTCCTCGAGCCCGTACGCTGATCAGCAGTACCACGCTTTCCACGACTCGAGCGAAGACGATTCGCAAAATCAACTGTCGGAGGAAACGCGTGAATCTGTTTCTGGAAACAGTGTCGATTTATTTTCCCGTGAATATTTTGACGAGGCTTTCTACAATCAGTTATTCAGACTCGTCGTTTCGTCGAATTGGAGAAAGGGAAGTAGTTCGTCCTTTCCACTTCATTCTTCCGTATCGACATCGACGACAAGGGTCAGTTCCTAGGTGCAATGACTCGTAGGCATAATCGACACTGGTATGGAAGGCAAGTTGGCTTGACTTGTTCTTTACTTATTGAGCTCTGTCTTTTGCATAATGCTCTTTGCAATGTTTGTACATAGACGCAATACGGGCTTCGATATATTTATTGCCTACCTTATTACTTATTCTCATTTCTTATCTGTTATGTAACACGATGCACTATTCTTAGCTGTTCCATCGAGTTAGCCACTTTTTATCACGCTAATCTTTAACGCAGGACATAATTGATGGTTAGATCGTTAACCGTTTTGTTTGTTTTTGAATGTGGTTCTGATAATTATTGTGTAGGACGGTGAACTATCCACTCTTTGTAGGCTTGGCCCGTAGGCCTAGCAAAGGTTTTCTATTCTGCATGTACCTATGAGAAATGAGCGTGATCTCATACTCGCAGTTCTTTCATGGTCGTGGTGAAGGTGCGGCGGTCCCGGTGTGTGGCCCCTCGTTGACTGAACTTTTTGTTTTGTTTTCCACACCGCAATCTGAAATGCTTGGAGTTATTTTGGAATCTGTTTTCCTTGGCGTCCGAGAGGTGGCGCGTAGGGTCTCTCTGTTGAATGTTCACGATTCCCTCACGATCAGAGGCTTACATTTGAGGCTGACAGCTAAGAACTAGCTTATCTGTATTGTCTTTCTTGAATGAAATGAGTCTGCTCATTTTCGTGAGGCGTTATTTTAGTGCAATATTGCCGGTGCAATGTACTGTGTTGAGTCGAGTCGCCGCTTTGTATATTCGAACTTACTGATAAGGGTTGTATTTACCGAACTTGTACATGCCTGCACGTTAGCACAGTTGGTGTCGTTAGTGTTTTGCTAACTTGCTTTCTTATTGGTGATATTAGCGCTTTCAAAGCATAACATGATTATGAAACTTCAAAATTTGGTCCTTCTGTCGTTGGGTAAAGAGAGCAGTCGAATCACAGGGTCATTGAGTATTGCGCATCTTGAGAGAATGCAGTGCACAGACGGAGACCAGAAAACCAGAAAATGTGGGTGTGCTTTCTTTAAAAATAATTTCTTTAGACTCTGCCCACCCCAGCGAAGTTGGTAGGCATAGCAACACAAGCAAGGCTGTTCATTCATGTTCATGTTCATGTTTTACCACATCACCAAACCCTTATGCGCACTCGAGGGTGAAGGGACACATTTTACACGAAATGATTTACCGGCCCGCGAGTCGAACACTCGTCCGTAACTGCGCACCTGGCCTGAGAGGCAGACGCCTAACCCATTAGGCCACGAGGCCGGCTGTGTTGAGAGCACCACTCGGGCGTCCTGGCTGCCGCCAGCAATTCCTGGAACTCACTGGTGTTTGACAGCAAAGACTGTCCTCGTTCGACTTCCGTCCAAATTAGAATCAGAACACCTTTGCGACACTGAGTGAGTCAACCATGGTCTGGCATTGAAGGTCAGCGGGGCATGCTTTACAAACATGCCTCCGTCGCTGGCATCGAGCCCGGGCGATCCTAGCTGCTCGCTACCAAAACGCTGGACGACTTCAACATATGTCGACCGTGGATATCGCTTTTTTATGAGCTGTATATTTCCAGGGCACACTCTGATCCTAATCTTTCTTACACCACACTGCAGTGTTTCTGTCTTTCGACCGTTAGGATGCATCTCAAATTTAGGACTCTTTTGAACTAGACTGTGGCGTGATTTGGCTGGCATTGGCGACCTTGAGGCATCGCCTGGTTGAAGGGACATATTGTCAGAAAAGCTTCTGTGCTGCAACTGACAGTGAGCAATGGCCGGGCGTAGCATTACGATCGCCCCCTTCTCCCACAATTTGTCCTGCAGTTTGTGAGTCCGTCTATATAAAGTATGTGAAGCAAGAGACAGACATGCCACTCTGTATCACACAGGAGTTTACTAGACGCCGCACCCGGCAACAAGAAAGACGACTCTGACCACCAGAATACACCAGTCACCCCTTATATACCCCAGGACTAGATCGCTTTGCATGGAACATGCCTATCATATCACCTGATCACTAGGCCATCATAGTATCACTAGGCCGGTTCTTCTAACTTGCACTTTGACCATATGGTGAGTGTTCTTCTGTCTTGCCATCGTATTGATCCGCTATGCCACCGAGGCCTGGAACCGGCTGTGTAAGGCGCTGGCTGAAAGGCAAACACTACACGCCTTACACTACTACCTCACCAGTAGAGAAGGGCTTCCACTGCCCGCACAGACAGTCGACAGGGCCTAAGTGATCAGTCAAGGCGCTCACACTACAAAGAGTCCATTGAAGAAATACCAAATACGATTCCTACCAAGGTCTGATACTCATGACATAGAAATGATCCATAGCCGGCCAAAAACCAAAAAGAGGGTAGTCCTTCGGTCCGTAACCCAAGCTTCGACCCTATGGCCAGGTGGTGCCAATCCATAGTTCCAATGGTCTCAGCGAGGAGTACAGACTTCCGGGTTGCACGAAACGTGTCTAACTACCATATCCCGTCTACAGTAAACTACAGTAATCCTGACATATCATAAACATCCTAGCAGTAAGAAAAGAGCCTATCCTATTGTCGTAGGCTAATCAGCAATAACAGAACAGACCAAGGTACTCTCCTGATAACCCAATACTACAATAAACACTACACGGTGCAACAGTACTACTGAACCAAGGTAGCAGGGGAAAAACATCCAACCCAATACTGAGGAATAACCAATAAATTGAACAAACGAGAGAGAAATCCAGGGGCACTTCCAGGGCTCCCGATGCATTCAGGGGCGAGTCAACACTGTCAAAACCAAATTCTTATTAGAGGAAACATCATTATGGGCCGGGTGCAGGCCAAAAACAGGGGAGGGAACACACAAAAAAAGTCAAGTCAAGTGAGAAAAGTTAAAGTCCAAAAATTTGAAAAATCGACCATTTGAAAATTAGGAGGGGTCGGGGCGGGAGGAAGAAAAGAAAACATACAAATACTCGCACATACATTGAGAATCCCGAAAAAAGAAAAAGAGAAAAGGGTCAAGGTCACTGATCCCAGGATTCGGAATAGGAAGAAATTTCTGATGAACTGAGGTAACCTGAAGTAGGTAGTTGAGAAAGAGCCAGTCCAACCCAGGCATAGTGATGTGCCAATAAAGAGGTGAGAAAATGCCCAAAGAAGCGCGACTTAAACAAGGGACCGACAAGACGGTGCGCGCGGCAGCCACACGCAACGGAGCGCGGGCGCAAAATGACTGACTGAGTGAACCACGAGGGGTGTTGATCAGTGCTGGCCATAAGAGGCGAGTGGGCAGGCGGCAACCAGGAATGGCTACGGAAGAAGGGAAGCGACGAGGCGCTGTAAGGAGGGTGGGTTGGGTGGACTGGGGAGACGGTTGTGAGAGCAGGGTGTAGAGTTGTGTGCAATTGGATAGGACAGGGGACATGCAGACGATACCATCGCGCTGATGTTGTTCGCTCCTAGTCGTGGCCACTAACTGGGAGGCGATATGGTGATGGTGGAACCCGGGCTTCCATCGTCCGCAGAAGAAATAAATGAACTGAAATTGCTTAGAAGACTTTCTCCATTGAAAGAATTGAGCTGGTGGCACCCGACTGGCGGCCACAAGTTAAACGGAACGGAAATATGCGTTGAGCATGTAGTTGACCGTGTGGCCGAAGGGAAATATGCCTAAGGCAACCGTAGTGGGAATTTCGTTGTAGAAGGCGATGAGCATTGGGGATCAGTGGCTGAATGTTATCCTGATGGGTTAGGTTGGACCCTTGAAAGAAACCAAACAAAAGAATATTTGATAAAAACGGAGGCAAAAGATAACCTCCGTTGGCCGTCTGCCGTCTCGAACCATTCATGCAGACGTAGCCGCGTCGACCATCTGATGCGTAGAGTGGTCAGACGACTGTACAGGTATGCAGCAGTAGGCGTACTGGAAATGCTGTCGGCATCGCGATTCCCATTGCCTTGGTGCCATTGATTTCGGAACTGACGTTCGATTAGATACGATATCTGCCCGAGTGTCATTGGTCGCTGTAAAATGTTTGATGCCAGTCGTAGGGCGTCGGTTCTTCGGGCTGGTAGTTGCACGAGCGGCTTTCGTAGGTGCAGTCGAGACTACCTCACCACTTTCGACTTTGGGGGCTGGGCTAATTTGAGACCAAACGGGCGGAATGTCGTTGGCTTTCGATTGCTTCTTCACCCTTGGCTTACACGAACGCATTGAACTAGGATTGACACCCAACCCGTAACGGGCAGACTGGCCGTCACGTTGCTTGTCCAGAAGCAGCTGGTTGTCGCTTGGTTGTTTCGTATTGCCTGATTTGATCGACTTGACTTCTTTTCCACGCGGCTGAAATGCTGTGAAACGATTGACAGTCGTGCCTTTTCCTGACGCTGAAGGTCGATTGCGCACGAATGGAAGCTTGACTTTCTTGAGAAACCCGACATTGAACTTGACCATTTGAGAATGATGGCAAATCGTAGCGCCATATCGTTGGTTGATATCTTGTCCAATCAGCATGGTAAATGACTCGTCAGGATCGTACAAGATGACGACTTCATGCATGACTGTAACAGTACCAAATGTCAGACTCACATACCTGGTTCCCATGATTTCTGGATTCGTGTTGTCCACTGTGCGGATATTGAGGGAACAGGGTTTGCATTTGCCAGTCCAATTCGGATGGATGCGTTTGTACGCCATATGGCCCATGATTGTGACGTTGGCACCAGAATCGAGCACTACTTGCGTTTGATGACCATCAATGCCAATCGCGATTTCGGGTGATTGCCAATGTTTTAGGTGAATGGGTCGACTTGTCACTGGACTTGACATTTGTTTGACCACTGGTCGACTAAATACGGAATTGATACTGGCCGATTGTTGCTGAAATGTCGACTGAGAGACATTGCCAGACGCTTGGTTCCTCACGGCTTCAGCCATATCTGTTCCATACAGCAATGGACATCGGAATGGTCCATGGCCGGGTGTACGATTACAACCTGGCACTTGACAAGGCGGGCGTTGTGGGCACAGTGGGGCGAAATGACCAACTTGATGGCACGAAGCACAAACTCGTGTCGCCGAATCTGGTGGGGGTGTCGGCTGAGCAGTTGAATCGTAGCTGTAGCCAGTAATTGGACATCGAAAAACTCGTGGGCCTAAGGCATTCGCTGGGGGTCGAGTGAAGCGATCTTGCCCTTGCTGGTTCTGATTCGAGTTGAACTCCTGGCGTCCACCTTGCTGATTGTTGGCATTTCTATTTGTCCACGAGTGGCCTCCTTGGCCACCTCGGTTATTGCGCTGAAAAGAGGAGCTAGAACGATTATCGTTATGGCCACTGTTACCTTGGTTCGCTGGCGGAACAGATAACGGAGCATTGCCAGTGTAGCCGAAATTGCTCGGGTGACTCGGTGCTGGTCCTGCTGCATAGGCCTGTGATACCGATTGGTCAGTTGTATCGATTGCTGCTACTGTCGTTTTGGCTGCTGTTGCCGTGCTGGGCGCGGCTGTCTGCTGGCGAAGTTGCCACTTGACTGCTCGTAGCTTGACTTCTTCGAACGATGTCTTATGCGATGAATCGATACAGAAATCTTGGATTAACGTGGCTAACGCTGGCGGCATGTTCTTCTGAAATTGCTCAATCAGTATCCACCTAAGGTGGTCAGGTGTTGCTGACGGGAATGCGCGTCGAGCTGCCTGTTCCAAACGGCTTGCGTAAGCTTGATATTGCTCGTTCGGATGGGGCTTCGTCTCCCGGAACGCAGCCATTAAATACGACTCATCTTGTAATTGGAAATGGGAACACATGTCAGTGACCAACTGTGTCCATCGTAGCGACGATCGGTCAGGAAATTGTTTCAGGTACTCTCGCAGCCATTGACTCGCCTTATCACCCAGGTAGAATGGAAGGACTGTTAACAGTTCGATGTCACTCGTCGCTTGATACATTTCCATTCGTAAGTGGTAGTCGCACAACCATTCGTCTAACGGCGGTGACTCAGCTGTCCCTGCAAATGGTTTGATGTTGAGCTGTGGTGTTTTGCCCTTATCCAGTGCTAACTGTACTCGTGACCCGATGAGCGATAGCGACTTGGCAGGCTGCATGGCCCCTGGTGGCGGGGCAGACGCATTCTCCTGGATCCGACGGTGATACGTGGCCAGGTCGATATTATCGATCGATCCATTGGCTTCGAGCAGTGGTGCTGTGCAGCTGCTAAATTGGGCGTTGAGCTCGATAAGCTGGGCGCCGCTTTGACCAACTCGTTGACTTGTGAGACGATCGGAGCCACTACGCTTTGCACCGTCTCACGAATTATGGACTGGATATTGCTAACTGGTGCAGGCTGCAAAGAGGAGGTATTAGATTGTACAAGCATGGGCGTACCTGATGCGTGTGTCTGCGGGTAATGCCCTGACGTAGGCACTGGTTGTCCAGTTTCTCGCGATCGCTGGATAAGATAGTCCATTTCAGCCATCGTATTCGTTGCTGTGGCGAGCTCCATATCATTGGCCTTGTACCATTCGATCAATGTTTCTCGAGGAACTTCCGCCAGCCAGGTGGGCATACGGGTCTGGAAACGGTGATGACCCACCCGTGACCAAAGGGTCTGCGAATTGAACATGTCGCTCGGGGCCAACCGCATTGGACTCGGAACGAGTTTCCATCGCTGTCGTCTTCGAGGTCGTTGAACTTGCAGATGTCGTCGTCGTTGCTTTTGGAAATAACCACATATTTCGCTGATCATCGAATACCAATGGCTGTCGAGTTACTGGGTGTAAATATCGGATCTGTGTGGGTATATTGGCGTAGAACCGCACAATGCGAGGCCCATCACTATAACACGACATCACGCAGTCTAGAAAAAATTGCATCAACCCTGTGCCTGGGCCGAATGACGCATCCAAATCTCGTTGGGCTCGTGCCTGGGCCACTGTGCGAACTGACTGCCGTAGTCGATCGACGTCTTGCATTTCGTCAGCTTCGTGGGGTGCGCCAAACGCCAGTCCGGATAGCAACACTCGCCAGAAACTGGCTGAATCAAACCACTCGAACTCGTTCCAACAGTACCATCCACTGACCGCCTCTCTGGTTGGGGGCAAGTCCAATGGGTCGGGGTTCTCCTTCGATTGGGCGAGGGGGGTATCTTTTAGCCGTATCCCTTGGGACCTTGACGAAGAGCCCACTCCTGTGGCTAACGGGCCACCCAGTGTTACAGTGTCAGCCACTCCCCTTGAGGACTGAGATACCTGTGTCATACCAGTCTGTGTTGCTGCCGCAGCATTCGATTGCGTAACTGCTGCCGTTAATGCTCGTAATTGCTGCTCGATCGAACTGACTGCATCGAGTCGCGAATTGACTGTTTCCAGTCGCGAATTGACTGCTTCCAGTCGCGAACTGACCTGCCGTTCCATTGCTTGCAACAGTCGCTGTTCCATATTGTCCGATGTCTTGGATTGAGTCTCCAGCTCTGCTTGCTTGCGTCGAAGTTCTCTTATTTGACGAGTGACTTGGTTTCGTTCTTGCACTGTTTCGTCCAGGTGTTGTTCGGCCTGTCGTGTGGACCATCGTGCGTCCTCGAGCTGTCGTTCCAGTGCGTCGAGTTGCTGTCTGGCCCGTAACGGGTCAACCGCGTCCGTTGCATTGCGAGGAGTCGTCGACGTCGTTGGTCGATTTCGATCAGGCGCGGGTGGGTTCTGTGTGATTACAACTGATGTTTCTTCGCCGTCCTCGGTGGGGTCTATGGCCGAGCCACCACCGATTGGTTGCAGCTGGTCGGCCATGCGATCGTGGCAGTCGATGACCGGGCCAGGGACTGGAAGAGAACACTACGGTCAAACCGCTTGCTGGTCTAATGACGACTAGGATACCACTTGGTACCGGGTAATGACCAGCGATGGGAACCAAATGTATCACACAGGAGTTTACTAGACGCCGCACCCGGCAACAAGAAAGACGACTCTGACCACCAGAATACACCAGTCACCCCTTATATACCCCAGGACTAGATCGCTTTGCATGGAACATGCCTATCATATCACCTGATCACTAGGCCATCATAGTATCACTAGGCCGGTTCTTCTAACTTGCACTTTGACCATATGGTGAGTGTTCTTCTGCCTTGCCATCGTATTGATCCGCTATGCCACCGAGGCCTGGAACCGGCTGTGTTAAGGCGCTGGCTGAAAGGCAAACACTACACGCCTTACAACTCCACCAGCATAGTTCATATTCCCGCTCTTGGCTCGCGACCAATACCATTCTCCCCGCCTCAAATGCTGGAGGCGCCAGTCAGCTGACTGCCATCGCTGTCCGCTGTCCCGTTGTGGACGTGACTGTCGGCTAGAATTGGTCAGAAAATTGAAACGAATCTTATTGAATGAAATGTCCTGGTGGCGAATCCTGAATCAAATCTTGCATAATGAGCAAGTTATTCAAAAGGTAAGGGTTAGCCTACGTGATGTCAGGGGTCACATAAGGCTGGAAAAACCTGGAAAAGTTAGGGAATCAGAGAAGTGCCTGGAAACCTGGGGAAATATGAATTTTTCAGCCAAAGTCATTGAAAACTGAGAGGTTGCATTTCGACGTTCCAGAGTTCGAGTCACCCGCCTTTCCTATTTGCTTGGTGGTCTTGCTGGAAGTCAGTGAATCAATTAAAGTAGATTGAGTAGTCATTGGACAAAAGTAATTAGAGAAAAAATCAAATTTTTGTCTAGAAAACCTGGAAAAATCAGGGAAAATTATTTTCCGCTCCTTGTATGAACCGCTGTCTAAGGCGAAGTGTCAAAGACTCGAGGAAAACCATTTGCAGTAGATTAGCCCTTCACGAAATGCTCACCAGTGTTTTTTTACTTGTCGGAGTAAGGGAGGCTGGTAAGGCAGGTTTTGCAGGTCTGCTACCGCCCCTCGAGCCCCTCAATCCCTCGGGAACTTGTTCCACGAAATCCACGCGTAATCGTGGCCACTGGACTATGTACCAAATCTTGCTGCAGCGCTGTTTTGTAGTTGTCTGAGTCGGTGAGCTGGGAGAAGCCTTCACTTTTTCGCTGGTGCAGAAGTTCGAGGTGCAGAAGTAATGCGTGTGACTGAGTCAGGCAAGTTAAAAGAGTCTCTGAAGCGGTCGTTATTCTCAACACTGAATATCGGGGTAAAGAACTTTGATTTGTATCAACAAGCTAATTCTTTTCATAGTATCTACTGTCTGCGATCTTCATAGTATCTACTGTCTATTGTACTATCTGATGATGTACTAGTACAAGAAATATTGATTTGACAGTGCTCGGAATGCACGTAGATATCATTCCGATTCCTGTTATAGCCCACCAGCGTTCCTCAAATGCTGCTGTAAACTATAAAACTATACCATCTGTAAACGACATGGTCAGCGTGTAGTACAAGAAATATTGATTTGACAGTGCTCGGAATGCACGTAGATATCATTCCGATTCCTGTTATAGCCCACCAGCGTTCCTCAAATGCTGCTGTAAACTATAAAACTATACCATCTGTAAACGACATGGTCAGCGTGTAGTACAAGAAATATTGATTTGACAGTGCTCGGAATGTACGTAGATATCATTCCGACTCCTGTTATAGCCCACCAGCGTTCCTCAAATGCTGCTGTAAACTATAAAACTATACCAACTATAAACGACTGGGTCAACGTGCGAGGCATGATTGCTAATGACTCATAGAAGGCTGGAAAACTGGAAGTCAAGAAATCCGAGAAGTGCCTGAAAAACCTAAGAAAATTGGAATTTTGGGCTCAAAATCAGGGAACACTGAGGTTGCATTTCGAGGTTTCAAATCTCGAGTCATCCCCTTTTCTGTGTGCCTGTTTTATCATGCTGGAGGTCAGCGAATCAGTTGAAGTTGATTGAGTAGTCGTGGGACGGTGTGAAAAAAATCAGGAAAAATTTCAGGAATCAGGAATAATCAGGAATTGTCTGGGAAACCTGGAAAAATCAGGGAAAATTATTTCCCGCTTCTTGTATGAACCCCTAGTGGAATCGCAAATGCTGGGTGGAGCATCCTGAAGCTACCTTTCCTTCATGTCATAACAAAATAATTAAGTCGAAAAGTCAGATCTCTTTGATTTTGCAGATTGGTGGTCTACGTAATTGTCTCCTGTGGGTTACCGCAGAAACTGACTCTTGGTAGGCCATGTGACATGGTACAGCCTGGCGTACCAAGTTGGGTATGGGTAGGTCTCTCAGTAGCGATCGACATGCCCACCTATTTTCTAGACTTTCCTTGCCTTCAGGTACCTGTAGCCAGTTTCTGTGCTGGCTTCTGCTTTGAGCCAGCTGGTCACACTGGCTCACTTTCATCAGTGCCCTCTGGCGAGGCTGCTCCAAGTCAAAAGCTGATCCGCATGTTTCTGCAGAACAATCTACAGTGGCCATATTTGGTCGGATTGTTGGCCTGCCGGTGTCTTCAGTAGAAGTTGCCGATAGCGTCGGGCGCTGATTTGTACGTGCCCTTCGTCGGGTTCTTGTTCAGGGCTCTTTCAGCGCTCAGCCCAATGCAGTGCTCTTTAGTGGCGGAAAGGCCTTCCTGCGAAAATGAAATGCAATTTCGTTCGACAGCAATCTTGTGTCGTAGTCGGCTTATTTTAAATTCCTGCCTTCAACTGGACTCAACTCTGCTCAGTATTCATTGTACGCAGTCAATATGGCATACACCGAACATCCCATGGCCATGGCACACACGCCAATGTTGAATGCCGTATGGCCTAGGTAGCTACCAATAATAAGACGAATACCGTACGGCGAATATGATCGCATGCAAAGGTCAGCGAATTCGAGCTCGCTTCTCACACCCACCCCCCACCCGCTTCGAGCCACTTGGGTGGCTATGCTTTAGCCACCCAAGTGAACTTCGTCCTGCTTGCTGCCCTCCCCCGTGTTGAAGTGTCCTGCAGCACGACTTGCATCACATAGCACACCAAACGCATGCATTCACCCTCACCGCCTTCACTTCCTTGCCCGCTTGGGATTATCAGGCGCATGTTCAGCTTTCAGGTCCTAAGCTTGCGAAGCCAGCCCAATCTAGTTCCTACCTTCAACTGGACCCAGTTTTGCTCAGTTTTCATTGTACGCAGTCAACAGGGCATTCATGGCCATGGCGCACACACGAAAGGCACAAAATCGACATCGCGAAAGCGCATTCACGTGAGAGTCACGATCGAGATCACAGCCATGCCATCGATTCTTCGGACTGCCTTCACTTCCTTTGGGGCGGCAGGTAGATGCTTTTCGGGGCGGCCGGTTTGGGCGGCGGAGGTGGAGGAGGGGGCGGCGGTGCCGGTTCGTCTTTCTTGATTCGATATTCATCCGGCGACTTGGTCGGACGGTTTTCGGGCAGATCTTCCATTCGGTGCCCGCTCATTCTTCGCTTTCTGACGATCCTTCGATCCGAAACGTTTCGACTTCACCGCAGACGATGGACAACCAAACTGATGCCACTCCTCGCACAGACCAGCACGTCAGCTGCCACACAAGTTCAAATGACTGCTGACTGCAGGGTGGCGCATATATACCTCACACAGTCATGCAGTGTAAAGTCGTTGGCACACTTTGCAGGTAGACTTCTGCTGAAGGGGTGGGGATCACGTTTCTTGTGGCTTGCGGTAGGGGGCTTGCGATTATGATGGGAGTGATCAGTACTGTTGCCTATTCCTGGCCCAAATAAACGTAAACGACCTGGTCTGCGATGTCATTTGCCTCCTTTGCGTAAAGCAGAGGCATTCGAGTTAGTATATCAATCTTATTTATAGATGGCCGATTCGGCTCCAATCCGGCGACTCGCCCGATTCATCGCCTCCACGTACTATTCAAATTATGACCGGAGTAAGTACCGTACTGTGTTTACTCGTTCTTGTCCCCTCAAGTGGTGGCTCCCATGCATATTCCCGTTTGTTGTTCGATTGACATATATATGCTATATTCACTAACGATTGGTCCTCTGATGCCACGCACTTGCACTGATCATAAGGGAGTAAAGAGATGCACGGATAGGAACCCCAGATTGGAAGTGAGAACACCAGAACCCGTTTTGTTGAGAAGCGACAAATTGATTGCGAGTGTTGCATCGATTGGGTAGTGATTCAGGCAGGATTACTGTAGGGTGTGAAGGGCCGATTAAAAAGTGAAACAACAAATTATAAACAAAACAGTTTCCCTTCCCCTGTCCCCCGCTTAGACTAGTATAATCGACCCTTGACGCGAGCACGTACTGTATTTATGAATGGATTTGTGGTGGCAAGTCCTTCAAAGAGTGTTTGAAACAATGCATAGATAAGCCCAATAATCGAGTAGCTCTATGTGTACAGTTACACTATGGTACAACAATATCCACATTGCGCCCCATTATCTCGACTTGATCTTTCTGCTTTCCTGATTTCAGTGAACGATGTTGCGCAACGATTCTTAAGAGGCCAGACTTTTCAAAAGCGAGTGGATCAGTTTTCGGATAAATTTAGAGAAGAGCTGAAAAAGGAGCTGGAATCAATGAAGAAGAAAACGAAAGACAAGTGACCACTGAATCGAGCGTAGTTTAGTGCTGATTGTCTGTGCTGATTTACATATACAGTACTTTAGGTGCGCTGCGATCTTCATAGTATCTACTGTCTATTGTACTATCTGATGATGTACTAGTACAAGAAATATTGATTTGACAGTGCTCGGAATGTACGTAGATATCATTTCGACTCCTGTTATAGCCCACCAGCGTTCCTCAAATGCTGCTGTAAACTATATAACTATACCATCTGTAAACGACATGGTCAACGTGCGAGGCATGATTGCTTATCGATTTAGATTCCCGTTAGAATATGTCCCATGGACTGCTCAGATTACGACGTGAAGACTAATTTGATTTGTATTAAATTTGAGAATGCTTTTGGCCGTGACACCTCTCAGCAGTTGCGTCCGTCAAGGTCTGAGCGAGGGTGCAGTGCCTTTGACAGGTGAACGATCATGGAGTGGTAAGGCCAATGCAGCACATGGAGGGAGAGCATTTCTTCCATTGCCTCTTGTGGGTGCTGTGTGCTTGCTGGTCGGTCTTCTACTACCATGTCGACTCACTCAACTCAGCAACTCTTCTGCAATTCTTGTCGCTATAGCCTGTTTTTAAAAGGGGAACATAGAACCGGCATTGTCGCTTTTCGAAACGTAGGACCATATCTGACCGTCGTCAAATGAGTGTCGCATAGTTGAGAGGGCCGGTTCATTTGAGACTGCCGTTCTCCAATGCTGGCGGCGTTCTAAACGGCCCCATTCTACGGAGGGCTCCTCCTAAACACACCTTCATCTCTCGTTCTCATCACCCGAGAGTCCCCAGCTACCAGCTATCAAATATAATTAGCAATACCTAATGACGGGTGTAGTCCTCTATTGGTTGGCTTACCGTGAGCTCCCTTTTTTCAGTCTACTCTGACATCTGTGTGTCTTCCATTTCGTGACATGTGACTCGATCCTCCCGTGTTCTATGGGAGGGGAGAGAACCCATGGCTTAGGACTCCGTGTGCTGTTGGCGACAGTAATCCCCTTCTCGTAGTCCTTCGTACTTCCTCACCACTGGCCTCCAGTATATTTCAGGAGTAACCCGTTCTATTTGCGGCCTTTTTTCCAAATAGTTGCAGTCGTGCATTTGATCCTTCTAAGTCGGGGCGGAATTCGAAAAAACTCACACTTTCTTCAATCACAGAGTGTTTTTCTTTTTATAAACTTGGGAGTCTTAAGTCATTTGCCAAGCGCTAACCGCTACTCTCATCCGTATTGACAAATGGGCTTTCTTAGCACCAATGGAAAAGATCTAGCAACGAGTCTCGACGCTTGATGAAGTTACCTACCGCCTCTGAAAGAATAGATTTATGCTGGCTCTGATGAGTTCCTTGATAGCATCGATGCCTCATTGCACCTCTTGAAATTTGATTCACGTTCTTTGCTAACTGCTTTTTTGAGGAGCAGTCGAGACGAGATTGGTGTCGATGATAGAGCAGCTTCTACCTATATCATATTTGACAAACAATCAGACTAGGGTTCCCTAGTCTGATTGTTTGTCAAATATGATAGGATGAGTGGATGTCTGGTGGGTTATAGTTAGGTCAACACCTCAGGTCTTGTCCTAATCGGGTGGTTTTTTCAAGATATTAACTCTTTTATTCATAAAGTCTGGTATTTGCGTGGCAGTCGTTGTTTGTGCCACGAGCAAGTGGGTGTTGGGAGGGCATTCAGGGGAACATCGTGATTAGCTTCGTTGCCATTGTATCTTTATTAGAGTCGACTATCGCGAATGGGCGGTGTCAGAAAAATGTCTTCTAGTCTTCTATTCATGCAAATGAGCGGTTTGTCGAAAAACAAGTTCTTCTGGTCTACGATGAAAAAATGCTTTGTTCGGGTAACTGGACCTGGTGTCTCGCGTTTCAGAGATTTCGTTTATCGAATTGCGCATTCGTCAGACACAATGGACTCAACATCGCCATCAAATATCATTCCCCAATCGAAAATGCATGAATTGGTAAGTCGAATCTATGGTAAACTAGGGCCCCATGCTCTGAGCATAGGATAACACCCAAGTGATGATGTAGGTTTATAAGCCTGACTGTGAGTTACTGACGCGAAAGGCAACCAAAGTAGGGTAAATCATGCCAGTACTTCAAATTGCTAAACTTAACTTTTCTCGCACTCACCTTGCGAAGATTGGTTGCTCACCAGTGTTTGTCCTCTCATCGCTGCAACTTCACTTTAGAACTAGCTAGATTTTGCTTTGCGGTGTTTTTGTGTATTGGCACATCTGGTGCTTGAAAAGTAACTCGATTGACGATTTGACGCTTGACGTTAGTAAATTTGAAGTCCAGGTAGTTCTATGGCGTCATCGTAAAATCCACGGTTGCCTGCACATTTTCTGCTCGAGTTAAGCAAACCCCGCCTCATGTTGAGAAGTTGAGAAGTGAGGAAGTAAGAAGTAATCCCAATGAAATGAAGCCTATCCAGGTTAATATTTCACTTACTAGCGAGGTAGCCGACCTGCTGTGCCAGTGCGAAGCCCTTGTTGGAACCATCACAAGCATCGATTATGTACTATACCTACACTGAATTTTTAGGCCGCCAGATTTGGGATAACGGAGGAAGAGATCCACATGTACATCGAAACTTTCCAAGCCATAGACTCCAATAAAGACGGCCAAGTAAGGTGCCTTAGAATTGCTCGCAGCCTGCATAGCTAGTGGTTTCTAGATCACGCCTCAAGAACTGCGACAGGCTTTGAAAGACCTGGGCTACTCAGCGAGTCTGGAGCAATCCATCAGAATGGTGGACTTGGCTGACGAAAACAGTAAATCAGCCTCTGCTCAGGTCATATGCACTCATTGATTTAGTTGGTTTCAGACGACGGAAAAGTAGATCTCCAGGAATTTCTGCGCATGGTTATACGTACGGCCATCTGGCTGCAGCCGGATGTGGAGGAGGAGATACTAGCAGCGTTCAAGGTAGCCATTATTGGTTTGTCCGACCACCCCTCCTCTCAACCCCTTTTGTTGCATAGGTATTTGATCGAAACAAGGACGGATTTATTTCTATGAGCGAGTTGCAGGAGACTATGACCAAAATGGGTCAGCCGTTGACGAAGAAGGAAGCGGAGTCCATGTTGAAGACAATGGACACCAACAATGATGGCAAGATCAGCTATAAGGGTCAGCATTGCGGTTCCATTATATGTGCTGTTCCCAGGATATAAACCTCTGATTTTTCAGAATTTATGAACGTATGGACTGAATTTATGTCAACTTCACAAGGCAAAATCTAATCGAGCCCTGCTAGTCTCATCGTCAGTCAGTGTGATATGGTGGTCTTTTTGTCAGTGTGCTTCATGTTACCTGCGTGACAGGCCAGCAGCTTATCATTGTCTCATTATATCTATGTACGAGTAGCTTGATCGTTTGGCTTCTCTGACTTGTGCTAAAGTGCAACCCCGACAATACATTTCCGAACAATCTACTCGGGCAGCTATAAATGAATCTCGTCCAAATCAGCCCGGGCTGCTTTTGGAAGCCAGACCATGACTTTTTTACGAGGTCGATTCTTCAAGGACTTCTCATGAGATGGTTCATAAAAAACTCTCGAGAGTGCGTCTTCGTTTGCGTCCCACGAAAGAGCGTTCATCTGTTTCTGTGACATCGCCGTTCACGCATGGCTGTCTACTCCTACTCGTTCTCCGCTTTTTCTTGTAGCTCCTTGCGCCTTCTTAAGTCCTCATTGCCGTTGTTCATTAACAGCTGAGAGGCCCATTCGGCGATTGTGAGTGATTTGTTGAAGGCGGGATATTCGAGTCGAGCTGTTTGTGCAACTGCCATGTCCTGCGGAAGAAGTGTAACTGATTGGGTAAAGATTAGAGAAACTGAACCCTCGTCCAGAAAATGACAAGATTTCCTCATGCTATCTTGTAGGCGCGACGATTTGGCACTGGTGAGCAGGAGGTGAAGATGTACTTGGAAACGTTTAGCATGTTGGATGAAAACAAGGACGGTTTGATTACGCCCACCGAGTTACTCAATGCTCTCAAACAGCTCGGATGCCGCACGAACATCGACCAAGCTATTCGGATGGTGCAGATGGCTGACGAGAATGGTAGGTTGCATGGAAAAACCAGCCGGGCTTTGCGAAGGATGTTGATCACAGGGTTATAATCCGGCCCCTTAGGTCCGGCCAGCGAGACTGGTAATTGGCACAATTACTCGTGACTATGGGCCAGTCTCACAATCAACCTTACGTTAGACTTGTCTAATATTTTTCAACGTTGTTTACTTGCATGCTGATATCTGAATTTCTAGTCAGTTAGGCTAGCTACCCTTCTCAAAAGGGGCTCAATGAATCAACATATGACTGACCATCATTCCATTATACTTCCTGTTTTAGGTGACGGCATGGTCGACTTCAACGAGTACTTGACCATGATCCTTCGCTCGCCACTGTGTCTGCGCCCGGATGTAGAAGCAGAGTGCTGGATGGCATTTAAGGTGTGCACAGGCTCGGAAAGGTGTGTATCTATGGGTGCTTTTGTGCATCGGCCACTTTTTCAGATGTTTGACAAGAATAGAGACGGGTACATCTCTTTGAAAGAGCTGCGTGATACCATGACCAACCTAGGCCAATCACTGACCAACGAAGAAGCGATAGCTATGCTCCAAAACATGGACATTGACGAAGATGGACTGATTAGTTATACAGGTACGATAAGGGTATGGGCAGCCTTTTACGACAGCTGACAGATGATTCAGAAAAGGTGCCAGTCTGAATCCCGGTGGAGACCTTTCTCGATATCCCGATATTGCTTTGGCAAAGCCCTTGCGGATCGTTATTGATCGACGTCAGAGCTCGACTAAGCACCTATCGGGCATTTCTCTAAATTTGAGTGTGTTTCTAGAGTTCATTGCTTCTTGGACCGACTGGCTGCTCATTGGGGACAAATCCAATTAGAGCGGCCCCGATCAGAGATCAATGTTGATATCGAAAAGAACTTCATGTTATCTCGTGATAGTCATATTACGTGCACAAGGCTCTAATTATGTTATGAGGTGGAATTCGCTCAGTAGAAAATGAGTTCCAACGTCTGACACTACGCCAAGAACCTAGTGCCAAGCAAACAGTCATTCTCTCATCAGAGCGTCTCACTTTTCTTCAATCCCTTATCAGAATCTCATTCTCCATTTACTTCAGGTTTTTCATCTCCGAGATGGCACAGGAGAGGAAAGTAAAATTTGCATCGCCAGTTTTGAGAAATACACATGCAGTGTCTTGATGCATAACAAGCACCTTATCAGTTTATGGTGACAAGGAACATTAGAAACGGTCATCCGTCACACCGATTCGCGCCTATCGTTGGTGCAAAGCAAGAGCAAGAGCGACGTAGTGATACCAGTGCCCTCAACACGAGCCAAACGAACAAAACAGTAATCACATCGTTTTGTCCGAATAGGTCGTGGGAAAGGCATCTGCAATGACCAGTATCTAGCACGAATTTCAATCGAATAAGCTAGAAGACCCTATGGCCACCGTATACCTACAGTAGTAATGTTGTCTAGTCCTAAACTATTCAGACGTTTGGACCCTTCGGTGGAAATTGCTGGAGATATAAGGTGTGGCTCGAAGTATTCGTAATCATGTCTAAGAACGGAACAGACAAACCATCTTTTTCTGATGCCCTCAGAGCCACTAATTTTCTGGAAAAGGGCTCCGTAAAGTGATGCTCGCTTTTTTTCAGGCAGCAATCAACCATAGGACAGGTAAGAACTTTCCAACTCCAACTTCCAAACTATGGTGGGAGTACAGGACTGTCGGTCGCATGGTGAATTAACATACATGAAAGCGCATGATAGGGGTAACAAGGAGAGAGGAGAGGACGCCGCATGAAAAGAGATGGTACGTATCGTACTACACACGGCCCGCGCGTAGGACGGCTTCGTATCCTTTGCCCGTTTTGTATTTGGATGATATACCCAGCAACAAGCAATAACACCATTTCAGACATTGCGACCAATTCGACCGTGCCTTGATACTGGCGGACAGCTAGATGCCTCTGGGGTGTAGATGGAGCCGGCATTGGTAGACAAAAGGACATTAGATGAAGTGCCGAAATGGTGCGATATCTGTTCTACATGTCCTAGTCGATCTGCTCAAAAGCAATGGCCACTGGCTCCAGGTTTCGACAGCTCGAGAAGACCAACATACAATGTCGTAGAAAGGGTGATTATCTATACAGTGCCTACGTATGTAGTAAGGTGGGCGAGGGCAGAGAGGTAATTTTGGACTAGTATGCGTAACAGGTAACACGAGGGCCAATCTCAGAAAATGCAAGCTAAATCTACTTTAGCCCTCACTTGAGCTCCAATCAATGGCAGACGAGGCTGCCCAATCTCCCCGCCAAAATGCTCCCTATTTATCTACTTGCTTTTCCAATCCATCGGCGTGCTAGATTGACAGTGCCGGCTAGCTAGTGTGCACGACTCATTGTCAGTTTTCCAACTCACAGGAAAGAAAAGATCAGGTGCCTGGGGTTCGAGCCTGGGACCTCCCGATCGGACTTACCGCCCTGAGCCACTCGCTACAAAAGTGCTAACCGCCAAGCTAGTATGTACAAGTGTCTATACTCGGCAACTGAGTTGTCTTAAGTCATGACAGTGCACACACTTTTTGAGCCCTGAGGTGCAAATACATGACTAAAACATAACAGAAGGCTTCCCTGACAAAATAAAATACCCAGCTAAGCTTCGTTTACCCCGTCATAGAAAGGGCTCTTTGCTGTATTCACTTACAAAACCCAACAGGCGGTTTTCAGTTGTCAATAGGAGCGATTTGCTTGTCATTTTCACAACGATTCATGACAGCGCTACAAGCGGTCATAGATCGTGAGCACAACACTACGGCTGACCATCCTCATCTATTGTCTCGCAGGCCCCCAATCATGAGGCGTGGAAGGTACGGCAGCGTTGGGTGCAGCACCTTGAACTGGAAGAATCGTAGATCTACCTGGTACATCCATCTGTATATCAGCAGGAAGCAGCCATACCTGCGACCACGGTTACTGTTGGACGCAGGGCACACCATCAGCGAACAACAAGTTTATGAGAAAAAAGGATGACCAGCTAGTTACAGAAGCTAAATCTGTACTTTGTGCGTTCGTGATTGTCACCTTCCAGCTGCTATGGTCCATACAATGTCAGATGTGTCGAATCCCGCCTAGGTGGTGTAGCGGTGAAAGGCGTGTGCCACAGTTTGCTTGGCAGAGCTTGAAGCTGGTCAGCCCTGAGTTCAACTCTGGCCGTCTGAGAACTTGGTGAAGTTCTCTCTGCGCCTTGCACACCTGGTGGTGGGTGACTTACCCTTAATCCCGCAGGGGTCGATAAACCAGGAGAGGCTTTATGGGGTTGGAGGCTCTCGAATCCGGGTCCCCTCACGGGGCACGGGCTGGGTATGGTTCCCACGGGGTAACCACCGACATCGCGGGGTTGCAACTAACACGCGCCCTTGCCCGGCATGCATCCTGGATGGCCCCTAGTCGATGGCAAGATAGGGTCAACTAACAAGCCCCCTAGCCCGCGGGTACAGGGCCAACAATCGATTCTCCCCTGGACCGACCAGGATGGGTAAAAAAAAAAGGATGTGTCAGAAGCGAGAGAAGCGCTACTAGCAATAGTCATTCAGACTTTTTTGTTTTGTGTTTATCTTCTCTTATTTTACTTAAGTTGGCACATACAGCATAAGTGGTACAAAATAATTGCACATACAGTAGTACAGTGCACGCAGTACGAGTATCCTTTTCCCCACGAAACACAAAAATGGTGCATCACTTTTGAAGTCCTACTGTCTCATGAGCGAGGGCGGCAATATCAAAGCCCGGCCACAATTCGAAAAAACAATACGGAAAACTGTTGTAGTTATGAAGTATACCTAAAATGGCACATTATTCAAGCAAATATTTTGGTGAAAATCTGATCGTGAGTGTAGAAGCAAAGTTAATCCGCGGAAGAGTAAAATTAAATTTTTATCGAGACTCCAGACCTAATTTGTAAAAGACTTTTTGGAATCGTTCGCAAAGATATGGAGAGAAGTCAGCGATAACTTTAGTCAGTCAGATTTTGAGTCTGAACTCCAGGGCATGGAAGGTTTTGCTGTGCGTTGCATCTGACAAGGAGATTGCGACCAGAGACTGGGCTAGACTGAAATACCGCTTACGTATCACCGAGTGCTTGTTTTGTGTGACCAGATGACTCACTCTGCTGCTGGCAGATGGACCTCTGGATGTGGTCGCCTGTCTTACTGTAGCTGGCCTTCAATTTGTGAGAATGGTGTTCCTTCTACTAGAGTTAAATTTTCAGAATAGTTGATTCCCAATAAATATTAGATTCTACAAGAAGCTTTCCCAAGCATACCCTTAAACCAGCTGGTAACTTTGCCACACCTTATTGTTTCATTATGATAGGATATCTGAGACACTCTGCACAGACCATTTCGCCCCTAAGTATTTGAAAAAGGACTTTCACGTTGGACGTCAATTCATGTTCGACCAGGTTTTGAGCATTTTAAACCCGCTAAGCGGATTCCTGATGTTTGATTTACTCTCAGAAAGGTCTACAGAGATCTCTCACCATCAGACCTACAATCAACTATTGAATTGACGATCGATTTACACCTTATGAACCAAAATCACAAAAGCCACCTTTAATTTCAGCTTACAATAGGCCCCCGGGACATATTCGAGGGGCTTACCATCCAGAGCAGGGTCCAGACGGGAGGGACTTCGAATACATTATGTTTCACATGCATCACACGGCCACTTGATTCTGTGATAAACAGACAGCTGCAACCTGTTTGGTCGCCATAAAAGGTAAGTGGCCAGGAGCTCCCACTAATGTACGAGTACGATTCAGACCGATCCATCTTTCGTATGCGTACTCGGCCGAGTGATAACACACCACAAACAAGGCGATACATTGACGCAAAATTAGTCCCCCAGACACTTGTGTCTTATTGACACTGCTGTTGAAAGACGAATTCGCATTCCAGCAATAAGTATGTAGGCCGTTCAATAGTTGCTACTGCTTTACGTTATCCGCGTCGAAGCGAGTAAGCACTCGGGGCACGGGACACCTGGACGGGGGTCGAAGCCTCTCCCCGCGCCAGGTGAGTGCCTCCCGGGACGCCGGCGATGCCTGCTGTGATTGCTGTTCAGATGATACAGAGCGAGACCACAGCTAGGCCATCTCTCCTTTTCGAATTTCCCGCTCGTTCGCATTACGTTGGTGTCGTTTCCATTGGTTGCCAACACACCACTATTGTCCGCTGGTCGGTGCGAAAGGGAGTACAGTAATGCAGTCCTACTGAACTGATGGTGGTCTTATGCAATTGTAGGTGTCTGGCAAAACGAGTCATAACCTCGTCGCTATTTGCCGCCTTTGGTTGTCGATCGTATGCTGCCCGTTTTAGCAAGAAACGTAGGATCGAACTATCCACAAAACTGTATAACATGGCCGATCCAGCCATCGAAAAAATTCTTCGCCCTCTTCGAGAATCTGTGAAAGAACAAGTATATTTCTCTAAAAATTTTACTGAAATTTGAGTCGTCATGAGTCATAATATATTGTAGGGTGATTTTGTCAAAAGTTTAAAAGACAATGGTGCCGCTGAAATTGATGTCGATCGTGCTGTGGCCGAATTGAAAACCAGAAAAAAGAAATTAGCTGATGAGGTTTGTGAAATTTAGAATATCTGTTTAGAAAATAGATAAATCTTATTATGTTGTTTAGGAATTGAAATTCGCGCCGAAAGAATCTCAATTTGACAGAATAAAAATGGAAGACACGTTAAAAAGGCGGTTTTTCTTTGATCAATCATTCGCGATTTATGGAGGTAGGTAGTTCAGTAGAGGAAAAGAGGGTCATGACTATGCGGGTCCATGGTGATATAATCTCTTAACCAAGATCTTTTCCCAACATGAAGGTGAAATAATAATTTCCTTCTATTTGGCTTTGTTTCTGTTCCTGATTGTTATTTCTAATTTAGTTTTCCTCATTTCGGTGCATTAATCCAACCTTTTCTGTGTAATTGTTTCAGGCATCACTGGTCTCTATGACTATGGTCCAATGGGGTGCGCCATGAAAGCCAACGTCATACAAATTTGGCGTAATCACTTCGTTTTGGAAGAAGGCATGCTGGAAGTCGATTGTGCCATGTTGACTCCGGAACCGGTTCTGAAGTAAGCTTCGCTATTACGGTATTTTGACCTTTTCCTTTTCGACGCGTAAATGATCTTTTAGGGCATCGGGACACGTAGATCGATTTTCGGATTATATGGTCAAGGACATATTGACTGGAGAATGCTTTCGAGCTGATCACTTGATCAAAGGTAAGGCCTATGCAGTGGCTGGTATAAGCATTCACGTCCTCTATATTCTTGTAGCTCACGCCGAAAAGATGCTTATGGACAAAAAGGTTGCACCCGACGTGGCGAAGGATTTGAACGATATTTTGACGAAAGTAAAGCCTAATGCCAGCTATTTTTAATACGACAACCGTAAATGTGATGATTTTCAGTTGGATGGCTTCAGCAAAGACGATATGGCCGCCGTCTTGAATAAATACAACATGAAATCCCCAATTACTGGTAATGATCTAACTGAACCTTTGGCTTTCAATTTGATGTTTCCAACGTCTATTGGACCGACCGGTTTGGTGAAAGGGTAAATTTCATTTGGTCTTGTATTTCAATTTAGTGTATTAAGAGGCTGATCATAATTTGAGATACATGCGACCTGAAACAGCGCAAGGTATTTTTGTAAACTTCAAACGCCTGCTCGAATTCAATCAAGGCAAGCTGCCATTCGCCGCTGCGCAAATCGGTGCTGGTTTCCGTAACGAAATTTCGCCTCGTCAAGGCTTGATTCGTGTCAGGTATGCCAACTTTGCTTCTGCGTAAACGTGTTCGACTAACAAATGATATTTGTAGGGAATTTACGATGGCCGAAATCGAACATTTCGTTGATCCCGGTGACAAATCTCATCCGAAATTCCTGAAGGTGAAGGATTACGAAATGGTTTTCTATTCCGCGTGTAATCAAATGGATGGAAAACCCAGCGAGAAGCTGACGATCGGCCATGCCGTCAGAACTGTAAGCTTGTGGGATACTGAATATGCTTTGCGTAGGGCTTGATTTGCTGTTGTTTTTTAGGGGCTGGTGGCCAATGAAACTCTGGGATACTATTTGGCGCGCGTGCACCAGTTCTTGGTCAAGGTTGGAGTGAATCCAGAAAAGCTTCGTTTCCGTCAGCATATGTCCAACGAAATGGCCCACTACGCCCAAGACTGTTGGGACGCGGAGTGCTTGACCAGCTACGTAAGGTCTTTTGATTTTGTCTACCCGCAGTGATCCGATGGGTGGCTTTCTTATTTAGGGATGGATCGAATGCGTGGGAAATGCGGATCGTTCTTGTTACGATTTGAATCAACATACGCAAGCGACTGGCGTGAAACTGGTGGCCGAACGTCGTTTAGCGGAACCGAAACAAGTCGATGTGGTCGAATGCCAACCAAAGAAAGATTTATTGGGAAAACAATTCAAGAAAGATTCGAAGGCTATTATTCGCCATTTGGAATCGTTCGATGGCAAACAGTCGGAAGAGTTGGAAGGAGCATTGGCCAAGAATGGGCATGCTTTTGCGTAGGAGTAATGGTCTACCTGATTCTAAAATTCTTGGTTTTTTTAGAAAGATCGAAATCGAGGTTGAAGGGCAAAAGTTCCAAATTACTAGCGATATGGTGGCGGTAAAGCGATATCAAAAGACTCTGCACGTAGAAGACTTTGTTCCATCCGTCATCGAACCCTCCTTCGGTATTGGACGCATTATGTATGCTGTTTTCGAGCATAATTTTAAAATGCGCGAAGGATCTGAGCAAAGGACGGTATGTTTACTGTTTCAATGACCCCTAGTTCAACGAATGCGCATAGGTTACGTTTCAGTATTTCTCTCTGCCCCCGCTAGTAGCACCTTTGAAATGTTCGATATTACCATTAAGTGGAAACGCCGAATTCGTGCCGTTCGTCCAGCAGCTATGTAAGTGAGCAGTTGGCCAAGGTGTCGCGGTTTTGTAAAAATTGCTTTGCAAATTTTAGCCGACTCGCTTCGCGAGCACGACATTAGTCACAAAGTCGATGATAGCAGTGGTTCGATCGGACGACGTTACGCTCGCACTGACGAAATCGCCATTCCTTTTGGCATCACTGTGGATTTTGATACCCTGAAGACGCCGCATACGGCAACTCTGCGAGAACGCGATAGCATGCTCCAAATTCGAGCACCGGTAAGCTGGCTAAGGACTGTTTTATGGCTGGAAAATAATCATGTTTTTTATTAGATCGAGGATTTGCCGAACGTTGTCAGCGATCTTTGTCGGACTAGGATCCATTGGAATGACGTCATGAGCAAGTATCCGCGTTTCGAGCAACAAGAGGCGACGAAGGACAAGGGCGACGAGTGACACCATCCGATTATGACTTCGCACGGCGATAGGGAGCAGATTGTTGAACATTACCCAGCGATAGCCCTCGAATTGTTCTAATGGGTTTCGGCGATGGTGAATAATGTTATAATAAAATGGTTGCTGGTTATTCTTGTCTAAAAACCTGACGAACGGTTTGTCTCTGAACGTATCTTGTTTTCCATTTGTGGTGGATTAGCTCGCCCAGTGTTTGGCTTAGGCAGTTATTGATAGAATCTCTTATCAGCAACTGGGGTCTGTTAGGTAGCTGCTGATAAGTGCAGGCTGACTTGGCTGCCTGTTTGTGTAGCTCGACACGTGCGCCAGTCCTGGGTGATTTGTGTTGGTGGGTGCTCAGGCTTCGAACAACGCTATTCCTTTTCAGGTTTAGACCATGCTGACAATATCGATCCCGCTGCTCGCTACGATTCTAGTCACCCTCCCGATCGTCTGCACCAGTACTGTATTATCGCTGACAGGCTACGGTTGGGATCTGTGGTCACCGTCCGCACCCGGTGGTGATGAATGGCGTTTGAACAACGTTAGTGTGCCCGGTGATGTATATTTGAGTTTGTACGAAAACGGGAAGATATCGGACCCATACTATCGGAACAACGATGTCAAGCTGCGTTGGCTTTCGTATCAGAATTGGACCTATCAGAGATCGATCGATGTGTCTTCGGATATCGCTGGCAAGAAAGCCGCTGTCCTGGTCGCTGCAGGATTGGACACGGTTGGTGATTTGTATTTGAACGATTTGTTCATCGGCAATGTCTCGAATGCATTCCGCACGTATCTGTTCGATATTCGATCATCGATTCGTGGAGGAATCAATACTTTGAAGATCGATTTTGCATCGGCCGTCAATTATAGTCGCGATCAGGCCATGGAGCATAAACGACTGTACAATTATTCGGTGCCCTTGGATTGCCCGCCCAATATCGAACACGGGGAATGTTATGCCAATTTTATTCGAAAATTACACGCTCATTTCGCCTGGGACTGGGGTCCAGCCTTCCCAACTTCCGGCTTAAATGGTGATTTGAGTGTGGTAGCATTCGATACTTGCTTCTTGAAATCATTCAGCGTTCTTCCGATGATGGCGGAAAAAAATTCGTGGTTTTTGCAAGTGGAATTCTGGCTTTATTGCCTGGACAGTCCGGTTGACGAAGTCCAATTGACTGTGACAAACGAGGCCCTGAAATTGAATTATTCATGGACGGAACGAGTTGGTCGATCGGGCGTCAATCGTTTTTACAAGAAAGTGCTGATATCGAAGGATGTCACAGTCGATCTTTGGTGGCCGAATGGATTAGGTGAACAAAGTTTGTACGAAATTTCTGGTGGATTTAGTTGCGGAAATGAACGAGGAGCGAAAAACGTTAAGGTGGGTTTTCGTAGTGTGGAATTAGTTCAAGATTCGATTGCGGGTGTGGTCGATGGGTTGACATTTTATATGAAAATCAACGGTGTTCCTGTTTTCTTGAAAGGATCGAATTGGATACCAGGTGATTCGTTTTTGAGTAGATTGACCGAAGATAGACTAATATTCTATTTCGAATCGATGCGCGAGGCGAACATGAATTGTATTCGAGTTTGGGGCGGAGGCGTGTACGAGACGGATCGATTTTACGAATTGGCTGATGAGTACGGAATAGCCCTTTGGCACGATATGATGTTCGCCGTGGATTTATATCCCGCAACGCCCAATTTCTTGGCCAATGTGGAAGCCGAAATCGATGATCAGATCAATCGCTTGAAACACCATCCGTCTATTATTATTTGGGCTGGAAACAACGAGAATGAACTCGGTTTCGTCGATGGCTGGTATCCGTTCGATGCGCCCGCCGAAGTCTATAAACGGGATTACTTGGCCTTGTACAACACGACCATATACGGTGTGATCAACAGGACCGATTTCCAGTCGAGACCCTACGTGTTTTCGTCGCCGTCCAATGGTATCGAGACGACGAGGGAGGGCGGCATAGCCAAGCACCCGGGTGACAGCATGTACGGCGATGTCCATTTCTACAGTTACTATGGCGATGCCTGGGATTGGAAAAAGTATCCTACCCCGCGCTGCGTCACTGAATTCGGCTACCAAAGCTTCCCTTCTTTGGAAACATTTCGAAGCGGACTGACCGATGGTGATTTGCACTATTTCAGTCCTCAAATGATTCATCGTCAGCATCATCCGGCGGGTGAGTTCGAAATGCTGGCTCAAATGGTACGGCATTTTAAATTTTTTGGCGCCGGATCGGATATTTTGAAAGGCAAAATGGGTAAAGTGATGCCGAAGTTTGAAAATATTATTTATTTGTCGCAAATTCATCAAGCCATGGCCTACAAGACTGAAGTAGAGCATTATCGACGTTGGCGATCGATGGTCAATGAGAAAGGGGAAGGATTGACCATGTGCTCGTTGTACTGGCAATTGAACGATATCTGGCAAGCACCGACCTGGGCGAGTATCGATTATGGACTCAAATGGAAAATGGCTCATTATTTTGCCAAAAAGTTTTTCGCTCCAGTTTTGGTTTCGCCTTATATCGATGAGCAAGATTTGAAAGTGACTTTGGTGAATGATTTGAATCAGAATTTTGTCAATTTGACTGTGATTATCGATACGATCGGATTTACGAAATTCGGGCCTATTTATCAGACCAATGTCACAGTGCCGCGTTTGGATATGCAGTCTTCGAAACAAGTCTTCTCAGCCACTACGCGTGCCCGTATGTCAGTCGGAGGAGAATCTGTTCCCGTATTCTTCAATACACGGATTATGGACAGTAAGGGGCGCCAAGTGGGGCCTAACAACGTCCTGTTTCCCGACAACTTCCGTGATATTTCATCGGACAACTACGGCAAGGTGGCTATCGATCAAGTGGTCCTGATGACGAGGACTGGTTCGAAACAAAAGTTTGAGGTTACATTGGTGGCGAGCAAGGTGGCACCGTTCGTGTGGTTGGATGTGGCGGGAGTGCAAGGCTATTTCTCGGACAACGGCTTTGCCATGTTTGATAAGACTTACGCGGTGGAGTTTACTTCGTGGAAGGAGGTCACTTTGGATGCGTTCAAACAGAACTTGACTGTCAAGACGTTGGGTGACTTGTATCGTGGGCAATAATCGAGGTGATGACTGGTCAGCTGGAGTCAATTCGGTGGCTCAGTCAATGCATGGCGAGCGTGGGCTTAGCTTATAAGTGATTCGATAATATGCAATCTGGGATACCAATCTTGCCATGACAATGTGTTATTTGGCGATCCTCGCGGGGACTATGCTTTAGAAATCATCTTGCCATTCACAGCAGGTTTTTTTGTGCAATACCAGGGTTTTGATTGCCTAAGATTCGGGACTGAAATTTTGAGTTTTGATTTTTGTAGATAAGTTCAAGTTTTGGAATTTAAAATTAATGTAATTGGGAATAAAAGTGCATTTTTTGTCCTGATGGTTTTGACTGGTAGCCGAAGCTCCTATACTTGTCCAAATGCGGAGTTGGAACTAGGTAAACAAGGATTGTTTGTTTTAGCGCTATGTACAATTCGAACGGTCCGACGATGGGGGACTTCGCGGATGCAGTGGCAAAATGGTCGTCGAGACAGGTGGCTGCGTGGTTGAAAGGTGAGGTGTGTTGAGTAGGACGAGCGAGAATGACTTGAATGGGTGAAATGCCGACTTGTTTCTGTGCAATTTTGTAAATAGGGTCTAATATAGCAATTGGACACTCGGTCATTTTTAGGGCTCGATGATTGCGTCCTGCCGTACGTCCACTTGTTCGATAACAGAAACATCGGTGGAGCAGAATTATTCACTTTGGATGAAGGCGACTTGGAAAGAATTGGTGTCGCGAATGTGAAGGCTCGACAGACCGTTGCATTGGCGATATATCAGCTCAGCGATGTGGTAACTTTACTTTTCCATGAGTTCGCTGAGTGCATGGTTAGGCGTCTGTGCAAGCATCCAGTCCATATAACGATCCCAAAAAATCCGCATGGCTTGTGCCGGTGTCGCAGGAATGCTTGGCCGGCGGATAAGGTTTATTTGACTGCCTACTGGCCACCCTATACGCGGAGCAGTGTGTGGTCGCCTTAGTTGGCCGGCAATGCACCTCCAGACGAGCCAGAAACCCAGTGGGTTGATGTTCAGCCTCCAGCTCTGAGACTTGCCTGTCGAGTGGTTGTGAGACCATCTGCTCCCGCGATATCTTAATAAAGATACAGTCATTCAGTCTGTTACAGTGGTTTATTAGGAGGTCTAAGGACTGGGATGTCAGTGACCTACTGTAGAATCCAATACGGAATCACAAACCACTGGGGAACATGTTTGACATGACTGTTCTTTTCTAGTGCTTTTCGTTGGACAAAAAGAACCTGCAGACGCTGGCCATGCAGTTGGGTGTTCGTGCGCGTAACTTGCATAACGATTTGAAACTACGCCTGGATCGGCTCAGTCACGATGCAAACGCCGCCAGGGGCTTGTTGCCGAATGACGTATTGTCGGATGTGTCTGCGCTGATTGACGACACCAAGGAAATCATAAGATGGTTGGACAGGTGAGGATCTTGTATGCAGTTGCTTATACGATACGGCTAGTGGCCCGGAGCGTTCGACTCGCGGCCCAGCTAATCATTCAGTGTGCAGCCACGGTGCCTGCCTGGCCAGGTTACACGTGTATAATGTGTCCGTTCACCCTCGAGTTCGTATACCTGCTTTTGACGATTTGGTGAACATGAACATGAGCGTGATATGCTCGATCGATAGATTCTAAGAAGAAAATAGTGGCAGTATAGCTTTCTCAGCACTCCATCTACCTCACTTTCATTCCGATTTTTCAAAAACAGGAGCCCGTTTGAGACGATGCAAGATTACATCTCTGTTCGAAATACGATACACAGTTTCGCCATCACCATTGTCCAAGCTGCTCGTGAGCCATCAGGCAATTTGACACAGACGGCGAGGGATATACAAATGGCGGTAAAGTGTTTACTTATCGTTTTAGCCGCGGTCGAAACAACAGAGACGCGGTATCTTATTTCAGTGCACGCAACTCTGCGCCATTTCGGACAAGATCGTGGAAGAGTTTACGGATCCAATGATCCTACAGACGGCCTATCTGGAACGTGCACTGGTCAGACGAGCCAATCCGTTGGAGGAATTTGTAAGTAACTTGGAAAATTTTTAGGATACATGTGCACTTGTAGACATGGATAACCAGAAACAGAATATCATAAAACTGTCCGAGAATGTTCATGTGCAGAGTGCAAGCGCCGTTTTAAATTTTTTGAGTTTATTTTAAAGAAATAAATATTATTAATGTTTCTAATAATTAATCTGGTGCAAACAAGCCCATTTATGGTCTGATGCCGTTCCTATTATTTTACCGAGGAGCCCTTGTAATGAAACCATCAGTTCTGTCATAAAGGGATCAAATCCCGATCATGATTTCAGGGCATCGATATCGAATCGACCGCCGAGGGCGTGCACATCGTTAGCGAAGTTAGGTTCCAGTCTCCGGCTGATTTTGCTGGCAAGATTGAATCCGGAGACGAAATTATACAAGCTTGCGGCGAGACTGTGGTATGTTGGGGACTAGCGCGCCTTTGTTCTCATCGCATCGCATCGCATAAAACACCGATTTCAGGTCTCGTGGCCGTTAAGTAAACTAGTTCTGATTTTGAATGGAACGCGGTTACAAGAAGCCGAATTCTTGTTAAAAAAGCGTCCTCGAAATCATTACGGGCATCAAACGTTGGCGGGGAAGCCAGCTGCGCCTGGTACCCCAAAATATCCGAAGACATCAAAGGCGAGCATGGTGCCATTGCTGAGTGCTGCGCAACCTCTCGTCAAACCCAGGCGACGATCGAGCAGTGTGAGTGTGCCGCGGACACCTGTGGAGAAGGTCAGACACGAGTAAGCGGGCGAAGGGCACAGAAAAGGGCCCCACTAGACGTGTATATTTTAGAGTAAACTCGAGTCCTCCCGGCAGTCCCGCTTCCACGATTCCGTGTATCATGCTTCCACCAAACGAGCAACCGGCTGACGAAAGCCAGTACGTGCTGGGCAATGGTGTTCGACAGAGGAGGGCAACTGTTAGTGGAGGTGAGCTCAAAACACGTTGGGCAGTCGGCCAATATACGTGTGTTGTCTTTTCAGGCTCGCCGACCCTTAAGCGCCTTTCTTTGCATTTGAATCGTAATATCAGCGTTAGCCCGCGGCCGCAAACGCAGTGGTTTCAAGATCCTGGAGGCATGCATTTTTCGTGAGGGTACTGCAAGCTTGCAAGCCACTATGGTATTTTTAGGTCCATTAAGAAACGGTGAACGAAAAAGCGATCTTAGCGATTTGGATATGGCCAGAGTTCGTTGGAAGCTGGCTCGGCCAACAACAAATTTCCGAGCCTCACTGATCGACAATCGCTTGTACATATCGCCAGAAGACTTCCCGGAGTACGCGAGGAAGAAGCGGAAGAACTCATCCGTGGGGTCGGGATATGGTGATCGCATAGAAGAATCAGGCAATCAGACTCAACTGGCAGGGGAGGACGACGTGTTCGAGGAGCATTTTATTCTTTCGGATCTTGTTCAGCAAGCCGTCGAAGCTGTGCCCAGCGACCTGAGCGATGCGGGCGGAGATGAGAAGCAAAGTTTGAGCAGCAGCGACGAATCGGCTTTGGAGGAAGCGGCACCAGTGGATGTACCTGCCGAAGCTAAGATCAATGAAGACGAGTGGGCATCGCCACTTATGGAAGAAGGGGGAGCGATGACGCCCACCGAGGAAAAGAAGGCCAGTCTGATCGTGGGTGGTGGGAGCGTGCATAAGACTTGGTCTTATCCAGGACGGGATTCCACTGCTCCTAAACTGGCGCAGAATCCATTAGCGACGTTACCAAGGAGTTCTCAGGTGCGTACTTGTTGGTTAAATTTAAAATCGAGTTAGTTGAATGTGTTATTTTTCAGGAAAAGCTAAAGCGTTTCTTTGGCGAATCCTCGATTGGCTCATCAATTTGGTACGATTCGGAAGCTGAGGACAACAGCTACACTCAGCAGCCGCCTAGGAAGTCGCCGATGACTTCGAGTCAAGCTTCAGTGGCCAGCAGCACGTGGTCATCAAAACTGGCGCCTCGTCGAACAAAAATCGATTTACGCAATTGGCTTTCTGGTGGCAACGTTGGGCCAATGCTGCACGCGCCCAAGAAGCATAAAGAAGCATTGCCATCGAGCAGCGATCGTGGGTCCCCCGTGTTGACTGGAATGCACAGATTGACGAGTACCAGGCAGCAAAATCGATCTACAACCACGACTGATTCGAATATGACGGAGAGGACCTTGAGGGACGCCAGGAAGATTTCGACGCCTCCAAAATCGAGCGTGGTGAATCAACAGCTACTAAATAGCCTAACGGACGGAGGAAGCCCTGATCTGACTCGACTGAAGCTAAGCTGCTATGTGCCGTGCAGAAGTATCGGGCTGCCGGATCATAGTGGATGGGTGCATCGAGCAAGGTGCTCGTTTGAAAGTGATACGGGCAAGAAGTGGAAGAAAAGATGGCTGGTTTTGAAAAGAGGCTACTTGTTTGTGTACAGATATCCAGAGGTAATGTGTCCGCGGTTCTATCACTTGCATTCTACCCGACTGATTTCAGGATACCAAAGCGGAAGGTATCATCTGGCTGCCGTCGTACAAAGTCTGTCCAACGGGACCTGAATACAAAACGAAGAAACGAAAGTAAGGAGGTGCTTATCCATTGGGGGAGCAGGTTAGGGGTATTGCGGGTGTTCTGCGGTGTCGTATGTAATCTTGCGTGATCAGGGCACGGGATTGGAGATTCTTATGTCTAATCTCCTTGCAATGCCTGACTCCCGTCGTTGTTTTCTAGCGTTTTCAAGCTTGAGAGTTCACACTCTGCTTTTTATTTTTACTGCTACCATCGTCAGGATATGTATCAGTAAGCGGATGCTCTTTATGTCGAAATTCTTTTTATCTTCTGGAAAACTGTGCTTGCAAAGTGTTCCTCTTCGATTACAGATGGCTGAAAAAGTTGGGTCTAGCAGCGATCGGTTACGAGTCACAGTCGAAAAGGGCGGACGGCGAAGAACTGTCCGCTGGGGCTGGTAAGCGTGTGCTCACGGTTAGTCATTCCCCCACCGTCGATCGGTGTCTCCTTCAGTCAGAGTGACCGTTCATAAGCAGAAGCGATGCATTTGAAGACCTTGGTGTTTATTGGTCGTCAGATCTTACCAGATTCTCGTAGATGATCCATAGTCTACCCGCCGCTTGTCAATGGTTTTCGTCGATTCCCCATTCTGCGCTGAGCCTTCCAGAACTTTTCTTATCTTCTCTTTTTTAGAATTCTACTTCTCATCCCTCGACGACGGGTCGCTTTCGATGGCAGACACGAGGTCGCAGTGCCCGACAGCTTCGGCATCGTCGCCAGCGGGTGCTAGGAAGAATCTCTTGCAGCCGGATATGTTTCTGAACACTCTGCGACACTCGTGGCGTCGTTCGCAGTTGAGCAGGGAGAATTCGAATGAGAGCTCGTTGTCGTGTCACAGCGAACGTGCTATCTCTACTTCTTCGGGTGGTCAAACATCGAACAAAGTGATCAGAGATCCGTTGCACGTTCGCGGAGGCGATGGTCGAAGCAGGAGTGCAGGAAGATTGGAGGACGAAAAGGATTCGATGTAGTTGAGTACCCAGTACACTGTTGCGACCTTGTGTTCTTATGGGATGGTGCCAAATGTACAAATGCTTAAAATTTGCGTGACTTGCCACCTTGGGGTAGATTTCTTGTTCTGTGCCTTGGATTGGTGGTCTACTTGGGATGCAGTATTGGTGTGCTGTGCTGTGCAAGAATGAACAGTATTTTGTAGCTGTAACAAGCTCCCTGTAAACAGTTTTACTTGATAATCATGTCTTCTGGTCCGTGGACCTAACAATGATCAGTGCACCAAACTCGGTAAGACACGGGACCTTGGCCATAAATAGATACTCGTGTAGCACACGTACAATAGGATAGGCTACTGGGTTGTCTTGGTGCTACCTTGGCAAGGGTTGGTGCACCAGTGCACTTGACCTGTCGTGGAAGAGCGTTGAAGTCCGATGCGACAGCCCCCGAAAATGGGACAGCATACGTCGACTTGGCAGTTGATATCTGACGCTGACGATGGGTCAGCTTCGGTGACGTTGCGCAAAGTGAAAGCAGTCAAGCCGAAAAGGGGCGATGAGGATTGCGAGGTTCCTGGAGGTGAGTGGGGAAGGAGAAGAAGGTTAGTACAAATTATACAGACAAGAAAAGGCAGGGTTAGTGACGCTTACTTCGCGAAGCCCCCTCAGCGCTCAGGTTGCACCATTCAGACTCGAATGGGCACTGCTTCAAAGGCTTGGTGCAGACGCGGTATCGAATACGACGTCCATCCTTGCGTCGGTCGCACGGACTCCAGTGGGTCCATTCACCCAACACGCCGGCACTGGAAAAGCTTTCGTCATCGCTGCGGACTGTATTAGAATCTTCGGAGCTAGTTGATGCAGCTGAAAAAGGAAAGGGCTGGCGAGCTAGACTGGCTTTAAAGGAGGAGGGAGAATCAAGAGTGCTTACGAGCTTTCTTGTTCAGGAAGCCACGCAGCAGCGACAGTCGTCTACCTCCACCTGTGTTCAGAGTCGCCAATGTGGCACCAGCGCAATTGGGCTCGAAGTAGTCGACCACGTCTTGGCTTTCCTTGTTGAACAGGTCTGGGTGCGAGGCCTTGGTCTCCGTGTTCAAGATGCAGTTGTTTGATGTTTCCTGAAGAATGATTGCTCTGTGCACAGGATGGCACAGGCTCCACACGCCATACGTACTTGGTAGTAAAACATGCCCGATTTGCAATTCACATTGGCAGTCGTCTGTGCAGTGATGCACTTTTGCATGCAGTCGTTGAAGTCCTTGGCGTCTGTGACCATTTCGGCAAATCCGACCAAAATCATCTGAGGGTCACGCTCCGATGGACCCGCGCAGTTCTGGCCAGCTAAACAGTAAAAATAAGCAACGAATGAATGTTCACCCAAAACACAGAGAATACGGTTGCACAATGAATTTCCTCATGTCTACCCACCCAGCACAGGTACACGGGTGCATCCACAAGCAGTTCTGACGCATGACACACGCGAGAACTTACAGTCGACACAGATCTGGTCCACATGCACGCTGTTGGCATTGGGAGTCAGGCCAGCTGCCTGGCCTCCCGCGGGTGGCGTGGATGTGTAGAATGTACATTGGCCGTTGATGAAGTCAAACGATTTGCACGTGATGCTTTTGCCATCTGATGTCTGAAATTGAGAGCGTCAGGCCTGCCTTCAAGATCAAACTATAGTTATCAGACATTGTCTTAGTCTGGTCTATCACTCACCTGACCCTTGCTACAAGCATCGGTACACGACTGGACGCTGCTTCCGGGTGACTGCGTTCCAGTGCCACTGCCAGTGTACTGATAACCTGGCACTTGGATGTACCTCGCGACTTGGCCACCAGTGCACGGAGCCCCTAGAACGCTGACTATGTGTACACCTCGAATCCTCACCAAAGGCCTAACCTACCTGAAGGTGCAGGAGTGCCTCCGCCAGTGGTACAATTGGTTAGTCCGGTAGGCTCGTAATAGTCCCGTCCTGAGTACTTGACCAGCTTGGCAGGCGGCTGGTTTCCAGTATGAGCAAACAAATCGCAAATCTGGTT
The DNA here is from genome assembly GCA_030248295.1 of Mesodorylaimus sp. YZB2_4. Classification (NCBI taxonomy): domain Eukaryota; kingdom Metazoa; phylum Nematoda; class Enoplea; order Dorylaimida; family Dorylaimidae; genus Mesodorylaimus; species Mesodorylaimus sp. YZB2_4. The sequence goes on along the minus strand of JASANH010000138.1, from coordinate 771,068 downwards.
GATATTGTCGTACACAAATGATCGGCATTGATACTGGCCTGCAGTCGAGTTTCGGCAGTAGGACTTGCATGCGTCCAATGAGATCTGAGAACGACGCTCGTACGGCTGGGCGTTGACAATTATGCAGTTAGTGAACTTTCGAAAACAGGGGTCACCTAGAGCAACAAGCTATGACAAATGAGCACTGGAGCAATCACTCTGCCATTAACTTACTAGTATCTCCACAATTTCCGCACCCACCGCCGCCGCCGCCGCCATATCCTCCATAACCTCCCCCAGCACCACTGCCGCCACAACATCCACCGCCTGGTCCGCCTGGTCCGATCGGTCCATATCCGCCGCCACCCCCAGAATAACCTCCCCCGCCAGGGCTACCATATCCGCCCGGGGTGTAGGAGCCAGCTGGTGGACCATAAGCACCGGGCGAGGGTCCGCTAGCATAGGACGGCTGGCCAGTTGGATAAGAAGGTCCTATGGGACCGGGACCTGGCCCGTAAGATGGTCCGAGAGGAGCAGGGCCCGGACCGCCGTAAGTTGGTCCAATAGGGCCCGGGCCTGGAGTATATCCGGGTCCAACGGGAGCTGGTCGCCCCGTTCCATAATTGGTAACTGGTTGTCCCGGTTGATACGGCACTGGCTGCGGTGATGGGCCTGCGTAGACGACCGGCTGCGGTGCGGGTTTTGTTCCCGTGTAGCCAGGGCCAACTGGGGCTGGATACGGGCCGGGGTAAGGCGCAGCAACTTGGGCCCTTGTCAGCTGTGGTTTGATCAGGAAGACGATCACGCATGGAAAGAGTAATCTCGGCCGCATTCTCGAAGCAGTGTCGAAAGCCGAATGAGGAGCGAGGCGCGGAGAGACGACGGCGAAAAGGGACTAAAGAGGGATGTGCAACGGGGTCTCGGTTGTTGGGGTTAAACAGGTAAACGGGGGACCAGTGGCGCGCGTAAAATGCCGGCGACTACATGGTCATTATTCGCATGGCCGCCGTATTGCAAGGTCGAATGTGGAAAACGGAGCACGGGGAGTGTGGGGATACCATTATGGCATATCGGCCGGCGACGGTATTAACCGTGACTGCTCACAATGAACCCATTGTACACGATCGGGTCGGCGGAAATTCGCATCCCCCACTCGCATCAGGTAGGCGCCCATTGTGGCGGGCACTCGCACATGAACGACGTCGTTTTCACCGCCTTCTATCGTCTTATACTTAACGCTCGACCGAATGTCCACCGAAGACCCCACCCCATTCGCTGGCTCTGTGTCCGTAATTGGCAACGAGCAGTCAGCGAGGGGGCCAATGAATCCTCTTGTACGCATCCCAAATTCCAGCTGTCACCATCCCTTTCATGACCACCTTCTTTTCACCCACTCCCCTAAATGACCGTCTTCCTCGTACGTCACCGACTCAATGCGCCGTGGGTTTTTGGGTGATATCGGCTGCTCGGTTGCATATCGAGAAACCACCTCAATTCACCCATTCACGTCGGAATGGGGTCAAAGCGGGCGGTTATAAAGGATGCGTCGGCAAAACACACTTCCCAATATAGCCAGAGACCACGTTTCCAAAACTCGGCTGCTCCGCATTCACATTGTCCAGTCGCTGTCTGGTTGCGCGGGTCGAACCACTCGTCAAGGCCGACGATGTCAGTCATTACTCAAAGGACCGTACAGGTGCACATTACCGACTGCTTTTCGGCACACAAACAGAGCTCTAGAGTCGGCACACTGACGGTCTGATGGTCGTTTCGTGTCACTGACTTCCCAAACCTTCTCGCACCCATGTACTCACGTCAGACATCATCAGCACAACACATTGAGTTCGACACTTTCAAACACCACACGGCATCGTCATCACGTCACCAGGTCATCACGTCATCACCTGTCTTCACACGCCCGGACGGTTCATCTCGAAGGTGTACTTGGCTTTTTGGTAGGCGGCCTGGCAGCGATCGCAGAACAGTTGGTTGATGCCGGCGAGTTCGGAGAACTTGTCGTTGTTGGTGAGGCGACGACGGCAGCTCTGGCATGCGAAGCACTTCATGCACCATATGCCCGCCTGGCTGACCCGCTGCTTGTCGGACGGGACCGAGCCCTTGCACTTGATGCACTTGTTCACCACCTCCTTCAGGTGGCACGCCGTGCAGTAGGTCTTGCCCTCGTGCGCGGCCCACTGCTCCTTCGCCTCCCCCAGAACCTAAAAACGAGCCCGCTTGTAGCAGCCCAGGACCCAAACGGGCAACAGTGCGCTCACCTTGTCGCACTTGCTGCACTTGAAGCAGGTCGAGTGGTAGGCCATGCGGTTGGCGTTGATCAGGTTCTTGTCCGAGGCCACGAACTTGACATTGCACGTCGGGCACGTGTCGTTGGTTCCGATCTCGCCGGCCTCGATGTGCGCCGTGCAAAAGATGTTGTTTTGTGTGAACGTCATCGTATCCACGTCGTCGATCGTGTCCAGGCACTTGGCGCACTTGAAGCAGCCTTTGTGCCACACCTTCATGCTGAACATTTTGAACTGAAACGCAGATGAACAGTCAGCAAAGCAGAGGACCGAAAGCAAAGAATTTGCTCACCCCTTTCTCTCGGATCATTTTCGAGCAGCCGAAGCAGTTTTGATCGGGGAACTCCATGTCCACACGCGACGATTCAACCCAACGCAACGACGCAACTGGCAAAAGCACAAACTGCACAACCGACCGCACGTAGCGACAAGATCACGAATGACAACCAGTTTCCTACGCACACCTTTCACCCTTCTTTACACTCCATGCGGGAATGAAATCGCTTATTGGTACATTTTTTTGCGCGTAGAAATGGTCCCTTATCGTATTTCATGTGTTCGAAAGCATATGCATGGTAAACTGTGTGAGCTCCCTTGGCGCATGCCGAGCTACCGGTGAGAACAACGGGACCCAGAGAGAGAATCTACTGTAAGTGCCCTTAGAGCTTGCAGCAACTAAAGGGATCCAGAAGGTCGACCAGCGTAGCAATCACGATCAGCCTCTGCATCGTGTCGTAAAAAGTTAAATGGCCATTGGCTGGACGGCAAACTCGTTACAGAAAGTTTGACCCTCGTCCCTCGGGACCTCATCAGGAGTTATTTGAGCTTACTTTATGCTTGAGCACATTCCATATAAGACTTGTGCAGTAAAAGCATGGTTACTTTTTCTCTGAACTTCTTTCTGTGCAAAGGTTGGGCAAGGTCCAATAAGTAGCGGGTCAGCATGGGTCATATGGTGTATGCAGAACTTCGCGTGAAACAGATGTCCATCGTCGCCTCACCGACGATGACCTCGGGGCATCAACCAACTCTCGCTTGCTGCTGCCTACCAAAAGTGGTAGTTACAACTTCGTGATGAGCTATCCTGGAAATTGATGCGGCGATGCTGACGACCCATGTGTGCTAAGTGTCTTACCGTTAGCTTTGGTATCTGTTACTGATGAACACTGTGTTACGGCGAGGGCCTGCTTGCGCCCCTGAACGCTAGAACTCTGGGTCTTATGTGGTCACCAGTAGCCTGACGTACCGTACGTACTTACTATGAGCAGATAACTGACGCACTTTGTGGACGAAACAGGTGCACTGAGACTGTTTGATCACGCGCTGTCTACTGTATGTCGAAGATGGGTGTCAGTGCTTTCTTTCTCGATAGGAGCTCATATGACGGAACTAGCCCCGTCCCTCTACTGCAGACAAGCAAATCAAAGCCATGCACCCAAGCTAGTTGGCATTTGTTCTCACACGCTCTCACGTTGGCTCTCTTGCACCTATTTGAGAACCAGGGCAGCATAGGCGTGACATTAGCATTGTCGAGCCATAGCATCTGGCGCGCCGCCTGCAAGTGTTCCTCGCTGTGCTTAAATAGCTCCGGTCATGGAGCAAATGTCAGCTGGCTGACATCCGAGACCGTACCTACTTGTTATCCAAGCGCAGCCGTAAATGGCAGCTTGGCATTTCCTAGCAGAGTGCGCCGTCCTACCTAGCTGTGGTCTCTGGGGCTCAGCTACGTGCCCCGGGCTCACTTATTTTCCGTCAGCTCGCGATTCTCCAGGAAGACGCATGTCGTAAGTCCATTAGGGACTGCCGTCGGCGATCATGGCCCTGAATGTAATAAAGTCGTTAGCTTACTGACGCAACGTACTTTGTCATCCGAGTCGGGCAACCGTTACGACTATAATTTTCCGACAAGAGCAAAACCACTACGTAACATAAAAATCAATACCAGTCGTAACCATCATAGATCGTCACCCGTCCTACTGTACGCCAGCACGGCCACGTATCTAGCAAGAACGTAACGACTACACTTATAAGCAATACACGGGCAGAGGGCGCAGTAAGCATGAAGCCCGGTTTCAACATCCGATCACCAAATATCATAATGGCTATCACACTTAAAGGTAAGTAAAGCGCAGGTATGCTCAAGTGACTAGACCCAGGAAAGAACTTTTTCAGGTACATGAACATGGCAATAAATGATCATCACGTAATACCCGGCAACAGCAACATTGTATACACGATCGTGAGGACTGTCAGCCTAGTCAAGCTGACCTAGCGTCAAGCCAATCTTACCAATCCCAAGTTCACCGTCCAACAACCAACCTTAGATCACAGTCAATAATCAACGGATGAGGCTCGGTTGAGGAATCCGCGCGGCCGAGCAGATCCGTGTCGGTCGGCCAGCATGGGGTCATGATTAACGCCATAAATTTTAATGGCTTTTCGATTCATTCGTTGAAGAAGCTCGGAGGAAACCTTGTGCGCCGTTCGTAATGACGTATGCCATTCTTTCAGACTGATCTCGTCCTAAAGACCAGATTGTTTCTTAGCCTTCCTGCGCAAGATCAAGACCACGTACCTGATTGGTCAAGGTGACTTTAGATTCCTTGGCGTCTTTCAATTTGATAACGATGCAATTCTCGTTTTTAACTGATTGTAACTCGTTGGCGACGTCTTCGATTTGATCCATGAAAATCAACTGAAAAACGTTACCAGCACATTCAGTCTTGCGGTTCATCCGGATACGAAGTAATCCTTATCACCAGCCCTCCCAAGGCACTTAGAAACATAAATCCTAATTTCCATCAAACTCCTCAAAACATTTCAAAGATCTCACTTCCGGTTTTCCAGATAACGACTCCTGATAAAGTTCCAGACGACTAGGGTAAAGCTTTCCGTATCGAGTTTGCCATCCAGCCAACGGGCCACCTAGCTTTTTGATATAACCATGCACGATAACGTCAGAGTCTGAAAGCCATAGCGGACTAAAGATCAAGACTGGCTTCCTCAACTAACTTTACCTTTTTCCTCGTTGTCAAATTTGATTTTCTGTTTGGCCTTTTTCTTTTGCTCCGCTTTATCGGTTTCTTGGTTGACAACCTCGAACACAGTGTCGGCGATCTCCTGCTGCCATCTTTCCGATATGACGATATTGAAGTCCTTGTACAACTCGTTGTCAGCGTCGGTCAGCTAGAACGAAGACTCGCCTAAGACGCTCAATACGACAAGTTCTCATCCGACTATACCCGTCTCATTAACGAAACCATGAGCGCCTTTCAATTGTAATAAACCACTCACCTTAATCCCCTTCACATCGTCCTCGTCGAAGTTGCCTATGTCGAAAGCATCGGCCGCATTCACTTCGCCACGTGGGGGAACTAAAGGCGGTGGCATTCTTCGAAGATACACTTGCTGCCAATCAATATCTTTGAAAAATGGATGCGCTTTCACTTCCGAAGGCCTACAAATACAGGGAACACGAGTATTGGATATGAAACCCGTACGCACACGGGCCTTGTTATAATTATTTCTCCCCAACATACGAGTGCGTGACAAGAGCATCAATAAGAGAAGCCCACTCACCCTCCCCCTCGACATCCTAGCCGATCAACCACATCGCGTTTGAGCAGTTGATCCAGGAGATCTCGACACTCCGCACTAAACGTGTCAGGCAAATCGATATCCTAAATGAGAACCTCGGAATTACACCAATCACCCACCAATCTAATCCCGCCCTCATACCGAAGTCAGCGTCATACGATCGATTTCGTGTTTATCTTTGGTCTTGTGCTGCCGAAAGGGGCTGTGTCTAAATCACAAACCATTTTTAGCAGACCACTTGAAACTCAGTCGAAACGCGTCTTACCCTTTGAGCAATTTAAATAGCATGCAACCGAGTGAGAACCAGTCGGCGCTAGAGTCGTAGGCTACTCCTTTGGCCAGTACCTCTGGTGCCATGTATCCGTGCGTCCCTCTGTAAAGATGATCCACCTCTGCAAGCCGTCATCTATACGACACCCAACAACACTGCTTACACGCTGGCGTGTGGTTTCTTTTTTGAAAAGTCACAAGCCAGGCCCAAATCGGATATTCGCACGTGTCCGGATTCTTCCAGCAAGATGTTTGCGGGCTGGAAACAAAGCTTGGTTAAAAGCACGACGAGAACAGATTAGCAGCCCTATCACCTTCAAGTCTCGATAGACAACGTATCGATTATGCATGTGTTCCAAGCCCAAGATAACTTCGGCCGCGTAAAACTTCATATCTTGCTCATTGAATACCCCGTGTTGGCTCAAATGGTAATGCTGAAATGGAAAGAATGTAATTATGCGTCAGTCGCAACAGCAATGCCCGATTGTGTCGCGTGATAAACACAAATCTACAGTACTTTAATCATAAGGCCTAGAAGACATGGATTCACAGCATGATAATTGAGAATGTTGACAAAAACGCCCAAGTCTAAACACGAAGGCCTGCCGTGCTACGCAGCATGCTCACGACGAACATGCAACGCATTGCTTTGCTGCCATTGACTAAATCACAGAGAGCCTGGCACCGGTATCTGACAGTTGACATGCCTATCTAAAATGCCCCGGACATTACCTCTGACATACCTGTCTTCCCTGTCAGGCACCCAGTCCCCTTCTCTGGCACATCCTCCGTCAGTTCATTCCTAGTGCTCCTTCCCACCCACTCCATCTCTACTTGTAGGAAAATGCGAACTCACCAGGTCACCACCGTTCATGAGATCCAAGATGAATATCAATTTGTCAGGCGTTTGAAAGGCGTACGTCATGCACACGATGAAAGGGCAATCTTCCTAAAGTGCAAATGGCATATACGTATCGAGACCGTGCCAGAAAAGCACCAATTAACTTACTCCCGTGCTGACTAGGGAAAGCATAATCCGCTCATTCAGCGCTAATGTTTCACCCTGCTTCATTTTGATACGTTTCTTATCCAAACATTTCATTGCATACCTACAAAGTGGGTCCCTCGTTTCCTTGCGCCCAAGAACAAACTAAACTATGCTTACATCTTTCCAGTGTCAGCTTTCCTCGAACCGTATACTTCACCGAAACCACCTCGGCCGATAATTCTATGTACACTAAAGTCGTTCATCGTGAGCTGAAAAATAAACACTCCATGACCATATTTGGACCACAATCCAATATCGCTCACCTGCAAGTTAAGCTCTAAATTCTTCCACTGGCAGAATCTTGTGTATTTATCGCTAAAATATAAATACTTTTGGCCATCTCTAAACTCAGTCCTTCAAAGCTTTTCACCTTTCCAAGAACTTGGTGAAAACGTTGCCTCGTAACTGCGCGTATATTTCCGATACATAAGGCTAAAAAAAAAGGAAGCACCATTTGCCTACCAATAATCACCTCGTGTAAACATTGGGAACACCTGCTTATCGTTAGACTATGGCACTTCCTCGATGTCCCTTAGTCTTTATGACCTGCACCTATCCTGACCACATGCTCGAGCAGGTGATATTGGCGGACCCCTGACAGTCCCGTGACAGCACTATTTCCTGCTAGAATCATACACCTATTCTATTTCTGTGCCAGCCTTCTTGGCGATCAATTCTTTCGCAGCGAGCCAGGCCGCTAACTGCCCCGCCCCATATGAAACCGATTGCCATGGGGAGAATGCAATCTCGTTTTCTATTCAATATTATACTTTCCACGAGGCAGTGCGTCCTTTTTTTTTATGTACACAAGGTTTCCTGTTACATTTGCAATACCCGTTTCGCGCTTCCGTTTTTGCTCAATGCCACGCCAAGAATCTGAAAATCCATTTTCGAGAAGGCTTTAGACAGCTTTTAGTCCCGTCAAGAACTTTGTTCGACAAAGTCATCGAGAATGACGAAAAGCAATTGTCCAATACTTTAGTCCTTATAACCCGAACATACCTAACTTGCGTGCCCAAGAATGTTCGAAAAAATCTGCAAGAATTCTTACAGATGACTGGTATGCATATTTGTGTATGAGCTCTCTGGCTCTACTAATACCAAAGATAGTCAATTTTTTCTTTCATCTTAGAAATTAAGAAGGTGTCTCCAAACAAGCTCTAGTATAAAAACTAATTACATTCATCAGGCGAGGCGCAACTGTAAATAGGAGCGAGGACTAGGGGTCCCGATGAAACGGAGACGGGCCAAGCTGAGCGTTCTCCATTTCTATTGCTGCAGCCGAGCGTCGCCAGTTAATAAAAATTGCTTCCCTTTTACGTATCGGGCTGCCTAGCAGGTCGCCACTGACATCAGACTCCCAAGCAGCTACACCTAATTTATTCGCAAGCGATACGAGGGAGAAAGACTAGCACCCGTACTCAATCCAATCCTAGCACCGACCAATTAGAAACAAAAATCGATTTCCCCCATCCCCAACCGCCTTACCTGAAATAAGTTGACAGGCACATCGCCTTTCATTAAACGATGCTGCACATGCTGAAGCGATTCTTCCGAGTAATTCTAAAAATGGTAGGAACGTGCACAATTTTCCACGAAAAAACGGATTTCTTCGAATTCAGAGTAAGATCACGCGTGGGCGAGTAGGTACGTTAAAGCGTACTTACGTGAGTGTGAGACAACATTTCAACCATCATATGATGGTCATAAATTTCTTTAGCTTTACCCATTCGTTCCTCCGTCGTTTCCAGCCTTTCGTATTCTTTTATCTACAAGAATCAGGGGAGTATATATCGTAAACCCGCTCAAATAGCCCAACTCAATCCCCCTTGCAAGCATAAATCCGACTATAAGTGCGAGTCCTTCCGATAAGCTGGTGTAAATGGAATTCATCCCAGTCCATAAATCAAAAAACATAGGCCCTTTCTAGACTTTTTCCCTCAAACTATTTTACCTTCCCTAATATCTTACCGCTTCATAAAATTTAATTTGAGGACACGCCACGTCGCACAAGGTTTCGCAGAATTCCTTGAATAACAAGAAACCTGAAAATACAACATTTTCGTCAATAAAATACTTCCAGATAGCCAACGGTCATCAGTCCTTGCAACCACGTCCACACTCGAGGACGCATGGACGTCATACGCAATGCTCAGCATTAAGACATGTTGGGCAACAGAATATGGCATTATGGGAATAAGATTCCCCATGATTATCCCGCCACGGCCGACGGGCTAGCAAAAGACACACCCAGGCTAGAACGGTATAACAACTTCCGTCTTTCGTTTACCTAATTTCTGATTGAAAATCTTTTCGAATGCGGCCTCGCCCGTTTTCTCCAAGTACTTGTGCATAATACTACGAACGCTGAAAAAAATGCCAAGCACGCCAATCATTTCGTTAGCTGCCCCAGTTGATAACGCTTACCTCGGATCCGGTAATACAATTTTCTTACTAGCCCGTGCTGCCGGTTGCGTTTTGCTCTTCTCCATCGCCATAAGGTAGCTAACGTCGGCCAAAACGGCCTCGAGGTCAGCCATTTTTCGAGAAAAACGTCAATCAATTCTTTTGAAAAATAAGAAAGACTGAAGACAAAAGCCAGCAAAAGATACTCGAGACACGACCAACTACCGAAACGGCTCAATAATATTAGACGGTCGAGGAAAATTCAATAACCATAGCCGACGTGTAAGACGTAATTGCGATTTTAACGCGCCAATGTGAAGCCTAACGAAGGCGGCCCATGGTTAAGACGGAATAAAAATGAAATAGAACCAAAGGCCAACACTTGCCACCGTTTCGATTGACTCTCTACCATCGTTCGCACCACTCTCCAAACCCGGATTCTATCGTCCAGTGAGGATCTGGCCAGCCTCACTCAAATAACTGCGATGAGATGGCGATTAAAATTTATTGCTCGACCCGAATACGACTATTCGTTCGACCGCCCAACGATAAATGACCGACCGTGTCCGAGTAACTTCTCGATGCCGATTCCTCAGTTGGTATCTGAAAAATAAAATAGAGCGTTAAAGAAAATGGGATAAAAAGGAGTTTTTTAGCGCAGTCGGTCGGACGGGCATCAAAAAGCGAAACCAGGGGCTCATTGCCCGTCTTCTATAGACCAAGGGGGAAAGAAGGGTTCTCCGGAGAAGAAGCGCTGTATGAATTCGCCTGTTACTGGGGCCTCCCTGGGCGTGGATGCGGCACGCAATGGCCGCGGGACGCTGGAGTCGATGTCCTGCGTCCTTTATAATGGTCGGCTATCCTCGCGGCGCCGTTCGATGTTCTGCCCTCCTGCAGCCGGGGGCCAACGAGAAACATCGATTCCCCGCGCCAGAATGCCGAAGTTCCGCTCTCTGGCAAGACGCATGGCTGCCGGTGCTCGGCCTCGCCCGAGCTAACTGCGTGTTCACGATGAGGTTCTTTGGCCCGTTTACGCTGATGGCAACGGCGCGCGTTTAGCCCATTGGTTCAGGGGCTGTACTACTGCTCTCATATCGCCTCTTCCTTTCTCCCTTTCCTCACCCGTCGCCGCTCAATTCCCTCAAGCAGACGATAACAAGCGCCGACACGATACCGGGCCGCTGCTGCCAATTGAGGACAAGAGCCGAGTTCACTACGCCACGACCACCCAGTTATAATCTACATAGACGCTATTACGCACCCACGGTCCCGTCCTAAATGGACGCGTCTAAAGAGCACCTTTTTCCAAGATCACACCATCACAGCCCGTAACTCACGAAAGTACTGTACAGAAGCCCATTTTCCGATACCGAACTCGCAATTCCATTGGCAGCCATTTCGTGGTTGGTTTGTGGTTGGGAATTTTTTTGTTATATTTTTTGAGAAAAGTTTTTAAATTTTAAATGAAGAAAAAAAGGAAAAATTTTTTTGTTTTTTTTTTTTTTAAAAAAAAAAAAAAAAAAAAGAAGGGGGTGTATTTTTAGGTAGTGTTGTAGGAGGTTTTTGTTTTGTTGAAAAAAAAAAAAAAGGAGGGGGGGTAAAAAAAAGAAAAAGATATATTTTTTATATAATTATTTTGTATTATATATGTAAAGGAAATAAAAAAAATATTTTTTGTTGTATATTATTTTGTAAAATATTTTAAAAAAAAAAAAAAAAAAAGAAAATAATTGTGGGAAAAAAAAAAGAGGAAAAAAGGGGGAAGGGGAGGAAAAAAGGAGGGTATTGCATTTGAGACAACAAAAGCAGAAAAGGGCCCACTCCGACCAGGACCTAATCAATGTATCGAATAAGGAACTATGGCACATGTCCAGCAAAACGCGACAAAATCACACCGCTCTCCTTACTCTGAATGCCTGCCTGATCCTGTCCGCCGTTCGTCGTCAACACGTCCCGAATGCGACGTGTCTCGTATTTCAATGTAGGCCTGTCGTAGGTAAACGAAACGACGGTCACAACATCTGTTGTACTTTCTGTCCACTCTCGGAACGCAGAAAAGACCTAAGCTCATCGATTTTCTGTCAAAACATACAGTCCATTCAAGTACCCGCAAAAACATTTCCCGCGGGAAGCAGACAACACACGCACACTCTTTATGCTTATTGCAATTCAAATGTGAATCGTGTTGTACGCCACAACACCATCTCTCCCAGGCCCGTATTCTGTTGAGCGAGCATTGGGATTGAACTATTTTCAGAGGTCGAACTATGGCGTCAGGGTTGGTTGAACTGCCAGCCACAAACTTGACCACTTCTTTCATTTGGGGTGCGCTATAAACTCAAGACTTGACGTTACAGCACACCCCAAGACTTGAGGCTTGAGAACTCATCATATCTCTGGCCCAGACTTGAGAACTATCAAAGCTCTGTGCGTGTGCTCAGAATACCATCCCTGACGGGTTTCTTCTAGGACCCATTACATTCACTCGTCGCCAGCGGACCAGCATAGCCCTAATAATTTCGGAACACTCTTTGTCAGCATATTATTTTCAGCACTTGCTTTTTTTCAAGACCCTCTGTATCTTGCCATTGACGGCTGTGTTGATCCGTTTCTCCCTGCCGCATGCATGTCTTGTTATTTTGTATCATGAACCCAAACCCCTTCCTCGAGTCTCTGATCTATTCGGTTACAGCCTGTCATCTAAAACAGACTAGATTCTCACTCTTTGAAAATAAAATAAGCGTCCTTTCTCAGATTTCATTCATGCATGGCCGTCGATTCTCCTCTGCTTTCAATCATTCTTGATCCAGGTTCATAAACGGCCAGGGGGGGGGGGAGAGCAAGAGAGGAGTTTGTAAAACCTCGCCTCGACATCACTTACGATTAAATGCTTCATGCATTCAACTACATTCCAAAGAGCATGGGAATGATTCACCGCACGCAGTCCGTTCTGGCCACATTCGTCGCTCAGCATTTTACGACCGTGGTCGATATTCTTCAAGCAGTATTTGGTCGATCAGCAAGTCAGGATAATTATCGGCATGCGAGTCATTCTTGTACATAACCCCACCATTCTATATTGGTACATTCGCTGGTTGTCCTAGTGAATTCCCGCAGCTCTCAAATGATCCAAGACTGTTTTTGAGCGCACGATGCTGGATCAGACTGAAGACACGGTCACCCATGGACCAGCATCGACCGATCCGACCCCAGGCCCGGATCCCGATCTCGATCCGATCCGGCCAGTCCGCTTCAAAAAATAAAAAATTGATGGTGATGATGACATCTCTGGCGCTGTCTCCTTGCTGTCGGTCCACTCCAAAGGACACAGGAGAGCTAACCAGCGCCTAAAGTGGGATCTTAAATGCTGATTTGAGAGAGAAAACCGGATTTTCTCACTTTAGTATGGCAAAAATCATCTTCCAGCACAAAAAGCGCGAAAAGTTCTAGTTGCCGATCCGGCCGATCCAGCAGTCGGATCGGATCGGCAGATTCGGTGGATCGGTCGATACTGGCCCATGCATGGGATCAAACTGGCTTTGATGCGAAGGTTTAAAATAGGTTTCACCGTCGATCTAGAGCCCTGATTTTCGAATCAGAGGTCCAACTGGAGACTCTGAATTCGATGACAGCCCAAACCAATCTTGGCTTTTACTGTTTCCTCATTGGATATTCCATCTTGGCAGTCTCTTATACAAGCATCACACCCCGCAGAATTTTAAGACGCGACTTGTCATCATGTCATGTCATATTTTATCCATAGCCAAGCACTATACAGCGCACTCGAGTGCTAACGAACACATAATTGAAAATCATTTCGTACCGAGGCGGGAGTCGAACCCTCCCCTGTTAGTGCGCACCCAGCGTGAGAGGCAGACGCCTTAATCCGCTAGGCCACGACCCCCAACTTTAACCTGAGACGATGCAGACATACGTACCACCCTCACACAACCGATCTGTTGCTCCTCTACATTTCGCTCAATCGTTAAAGCCACCAGGTAGAAACTACAAAAACTTTACTCACGCGGTCAGTATCAATAATAAATTGCTTTCACATTCAATTAATTTTCATAAAGTTCAGAATTTTTTCTACGATACAAACTGTTATAGGTCATAACGCAACCAAAACAAGAACGCTCATGCATTTAAATCAAATTGATTTGGCCGAAAACAATCGGAAACAAAAACCAAAAAATCTTAAACTTACGTATATTCCCTAAAAACTCACATTTTGCACGATGGTGATCTTTTCGCGGCAGATCGGGCATCCGTGGTTATTCGAAGCCAGATTGCGGGCGCACTCGTTGCAGAACATGTGGCCGCAGTTGAAAGCCGTGTCCTTGTCCCGATCCGAGCACACGCAGCACACGAAGCTCTCCAACCTGCTCTGAATGCGATCAGCCTCCTCGCGGTGCGAGGCGATGGCCCCGCGGTATTCACCAACAGTGCGCACCTGCGAGTCCAAGTAGGAGGCCACAAGATGGAGCTTTTCCTCCACGCGGTGCAGCTTGGCCTCCATGGCCGCCAACTTGTTCGACATGCGAGCGTAGAGCAGAGAACGCTTCAACTTGTGCTGCTCGAACAGGGCCCTGATCTGCTCCGCCACTCGCGACATGTCCGCCCCCGTGAACCTGTGCATTCCTGGACGGGGCTGAACTCGATCTGAAAAAACAAAGAGGAATTCCAAATCTGATCGCAGGCGGCTCAAGGGGGCTTACTCGTGCCTGGGCAGTAGCTGGAACTGTAGCGATCCCAGTTGCTCGTCGCCACCCCTTCAACAATGTTGTCATTCGCGGAATCGACCTGGTCGACTTCTCCAAAATTTATCAAACTTTGACGATCCAGCTGAGACTGGATCCCACAACCTGAAAATGTAGGCGTCCTTTTGCACCGAGCTACCCCAATCGAGTAACAATGGACTACCGCCGATCGAGTTGCCAATGGCGGGCACCAAAACTGGGTCAATTTCCTCGAAACTCATCAAATCAGAGTGCGAGCAATCGCCACCAGCCGAAGCCTGAGTGAATTTGAAAAAGGACAACGTGTCCGCCACGTCCGACTGACCGCCTTGACCATGGTCGACCGCGATTCCGCGCTCGTTTTGATGCCGAAAACCTTTGCGCACCAAGTGCTCTGATAAGCTGGCCGCCACGAGCTGCACGATCTGAGAAGACCCCGACTCGACGCTCAGCGACGGGCGTTCCTCGTGCCTCCTCTGAAGAAAGGAAATACACTGAATTGGCGGAGAAAACGGACAGAGTTGAACTCACGCTGCTGCGAAATTTGATCCTGCAACCCGAAAATTCGCGTTTCAGCTTGTCGATAAAGCCCATACCAGCGTGACCTGAAAAAGAGAAATCGCTGCGGATCGATAAACGAGGCGCAAGAAGCTGGTCTCACAGAGATAGCTAAATTCCTTCGGAGTCAACGGCAATACGAAGCGATTCTCGTCAAAAAGACGCGACGGCGGGGCGGGCAAAAACAGCTGAACACAAAGAAATTCTTCTCCCAAGGCCCAGAAACAGAGGCATAAGCGGCTTACGGGTGTGTTAGCGCAGGCCAGCATGTCGGCCACCGCGGCCACCATGTCGCGAATGGTCACATCGAGGCTCCACCTGCGCTCCTCGCCCTTCCACAAAAAACGACGCACGCGTCCGGATTCCTGGTCGACCTCGGGATGCTCGGGCACGCCTTTGAAAAAGGAGAACTGAAACGAATCGCATCGTTGAGAAGGCAAAGTGGAAGGAAAACGAGGAGCTCTGACCTCGGGACACTCGATCGGAAACTTTTTCGGCAGCAGCACTTCCAACACCGAACCGTACTTTGTGAACTCAAACAGCATCACGCACCTGTTCGCGATCGAATCGACTGAGCACCCCTTCAGCAGAGTATGGCGTGCACTTACTGTCCGCTGCCGTTGTGCGTGATGGTGTCGTAGCGAACCCCGTCGATCGGACGAGTGGTGATTTCTCGAATTTCGGCCGCGCATCGATCGCTCTGAAATTTGTCGAATCCTTCGACATGGTCGGCCCTGCGAGGAAAAGCGGCGAAGAACATTTTACAGTCTCGCGTCCTCTGTGCAGGCTTACCTCAGCTGACTCAACGCCATATTTTAATTTGATTTTCTGAGACTAGCAAGATTTGATGAATCGTATTTCACTCTGAAAAAACACCGCCAGCCTCGCTCGCTGGCCAAACAGCAAGGCGCACAAGGGCGGCCCGGGGATCTGATTTACAACTCATTTTTTAGCGGGAAGAGTAGTTTGAAAATCTCACGCAACGCAGAGCGTAATCGTGATCACAGCAGAGTTAGAACGTGATTATGGTCAGAAAAGACATAAAGCCATGTTCCGACAGGAGATCACTGCGGGTCGCTTTCATTCTCGATGCAGCCCTGAGCATCGCACTTGCTTTCGTCCGTCTGGATTGCGTCAGTGGACAGTGGCCCCTGGTGTTGGTTTTTGTGGGGAGGGGGGGCGGTGGTGGGGATGGGCGGTTTTTCGCGTAAAAAGTGCGTCAAAGACGAAAAATCTCATGAATGTTGAATGGGCAGGAGACCCCAGTTATCAATTATCAATGTGCAGAGACAGAGACTGGTTACCTTCGCCTCGTTAGTGCCGTGGTGGGCGATGGACGGCGGGGACGGTGGATTAGCTAAGCGGTACAGCCGGATGATCGACGCTTGGACGAGCGGCCATCCGAAGAAGAAGGCCACCAAGGCGCTGGCGATGGCGATGGGCCAGTCGATGGATTGGGAGTCGTCGAGCAAGGGAGCAAGATCGTGCGAAGTCACCCAGTATAAACTCATGGTCAACAGCGGAACAGCAGTCATCAAAAGCAAGCCGCAGAAGAAACCATACGCCAGCGCTTTCACAGTTTCCTGAAAAAGGTAAGACTGTGTTGGATGGCGTCAAGTGGTTCGCTGCTGTACTTACCAACATTTTCTGACGGACGCAGCTGGATCATCCACGAGCCGATGCTGGCATTGACTGACTGAGGCATACTGAATTGAGCCCCCACAATTGTAAAGCAGCTACAGTACAACTACTGCAGAGAGCCGTTGTATCCGCTCAGTAGCCAGAGACAGCTGCCCTCAAGAAATATCAGGCATGTTACTGTCCATGATTCATTCCGGCATAACTTTATGCGATTTTCCAGGCCGAATCTGCATTGTATTCGGCGAAACATGGCTTATTTAAAAACTTTGCAGCGGTTGACCGATTCTTCGGGTTTTATTTGGTTGGCCCTGTGCCTCCCCAGCTCCCCATGGGACCAATGACTTCCAACCCGTTTTGCCTATAGCCGGCCAGCAGTCATAATGTGATAAGCAAGGCCGTGAGGTGATACGCTCTAATGGCAGTTCACCTCAGTGCGTCTTCACAAGAAGCACCTCCGCGCGAGGGCATCCTGGACAGGACAACGGCTTCCTCTGACGATGGGGGCGGGCTGTGAACCCTGTCGGTGTCCGACAGCCGAGAGTGTCTCCTCGTTTGGCTTCGGAGCGCCTCTAGGGCACTGGGTGAGTCACCCACGGCTTCGGGTGCAAGGTCAGCGAAGGTTTATGTTTCGCAAACCGACCTCAATCACCGGGGTTCGAACCCGGGACGAGCCCAGCCGCTCGATACCAAGCAATACCTAGACTAATGCTAGCTGCACCACCACGGCCGCCGATTCTGGTTAGAATGCAGTGCCAGAAACTTGCATGAATTACGACGTGTATAGAGCGTTCATTCATGGTGACTATTTGCTCTGTCCAGTGCTTGCGACTGGTAAGTCGCCTCCGAAATTTTGTTCGTCATGAAAATGCCTGAAACCTGGCAATTTAATAATATATCCGATAATTTGATGCGAAAGAACAAGCCTGGCCCAGAGCCTACGGAACCCATTTTTATAGGAAGGGTGCTCCACTGGGCGAGAAATATTTTAGAGTAGACCATCGACTGGAGCACCCACCACAGTGGCCATTGAAGATTAATCAAATTCACCAAATCGTACTGGATCGGCGAGCAGAGTCGCGAAATTGCTGAGCCTGTTGCCATCAGTACAAATAGTGTTGTGTGCATCTTTTATGAAAAACTGAATTTATCTGATCTGATCTGTGCGCGGTTGGCTCTAAGACTTCTGATTAACGATCAGAGGCAGTCTAGAGCTGATCAAAGTTTGTTCCTGCTCAACCGACACGATTCCGATCCGGTTAGGGTGATTTTCTTTGACCACTCACGGCAGGGGTGACTTGGGTTCACTACTTCGAAGCAGCAGTCCATGCAGAGGTGGAAGGCCTCCATTCCAGGCTCGAGTGGCTATGAGGAGGCAAGATCATGCTGACTTTAATCTGGCATTCGAAGGTGGAGGGTTGGCTACGACGCCAAAGTGTTATCTGATTTAGCGATTCAATCAAAAATAAACGAGGACGAGCAGGGGAGTTCTGATTTCGCATGATAACGCCCCCCCACGGCTAACACCGTGCAACATTGTCCAGCGGCTGCTGCGTGACTGTGGCTTCGATCAGATCGATCATCCGCCTTTTCTCCTGACCCGGCCCCAAGCGATCTTTACGTGTTCAAAAGGTTAATTGAAGGAAAGAGATTTTTGGTGGACGATCACGCGAAATTGTAGTTTTTCCCCAGTTGGATAGCCAACCGTTGTCATTCTGGCCGGCATGGAGGAGTGCAGTCTCAATTCTGATACGTCCATGTATTAATCAACTCCGTAGTTGCCCCCTTGCACGCTTTTACAAAAACAATCATTCATGAGCAGTGCGACGCTGCGTAGCGCAATGATCAGACAGACCTGCGATTCTTTCTCCTGCACTACCTCCTGCCAGCTCAAAGGCCCATCACTTCTTTCTTTTCTTCTTTTTCTTGTCCTTGGTTTTCGTCTTCATCTTCGCTTTAGACTTGAATTTGGCGGTTGTTTTCCCACCGATTACGATTGGTCCGCCGGCCATGGGCATCGTTTGGGGCTTGGGCTTCCTGTCTTTGAGGAAGCAGCAGTACACAATCACAAGAATGATGATGATTATAACTAAGCCACCGACCGAAAACACGACGGAAAGGATCAATTTTAAAAGGGTAAACCCTGCACTCGCCGTCTCTTTAAAGGAGGGCTTCTTGAAATGAGGCCTCGGCATCGTCGTGCCCAGCTCGGCCCCCGGTTCGGTATTGTTCAACATTCGCAAGTCCTCGGCGCGATGAGTCGGCTGAGCCATCTGGTGATTCTGGGGTTCGACCTTGATCAGCGGAAATGGCATCGCCGATGATAAGAGGCAGACGATGAGGAACAAAGAAGCCAATACGGGCACCATTGTCGAAGAAACCATCGTGTCAGTATCCTGCGAGGGTGAATGACAGGTGATGGCTCGTACAGCATACAGCCTGACTTTACAGTGCAGCACAAAATCGAGGACAGTTCTCTGTGCAACAGAGCACCACGCGATATCGGCCGGCGTGGCCGGCGTCCCACCGCGCCCCGTCAGCATTGGCCGCGTGGTGGCGCTCCAGATGCTCTGGAAAGCGGACAGAACATGGGCACAACCACTCGTAGATATTTGCACCAGCAACCCAAGTCGTCCGGAGGAGCGTTCGTCTCGTGTCTCCACTCTGAGCGCCCCCGACACACACTTGCCTAAAACAGTTGACTCCCAAAGCTACCCGTTTTTGGACAAAAACATTGTGAGAAGGCTCCCCCCCCCCCCCCATTCTGATTTCCTGCCTGATGTGCAAATGCAATACTTGGCAGAAAATGAAGCATTTCAAAAGTCCCATAGCTAGGAAGGAAAAGCGCATATAACTAAATAAAAATACAGCGCTGTATTTAAGAGAGCAGATTATTTTGATGGGGTGTTACGGTGAAGCCACTATTGGTGGCACAGTTATGAAATTTTTTCTCGCACAGAACATTTTGCAAACCTGGATGCTAATCTTGGAACATTACACTCGGTTTGAGTGGTCAAATTTGAGGCGTTGCAGCTACTTTTTTTTGGGCTGCACATATACTACACAAATACCAAGGAGCACAGAGACGTCGGTGGGATAAAGCAAACAGCGACGAATGATGCACATGCAGTGATCAGAAGAGCCTTTAGACTGTCCTCTGGCGGGCAGGAATGGTGCTGTATGCAACCCCATGTTCATTTGGAGCCCTCTGTGCTCCCATGGCCAGTGTTTTGGGGATCCACCCCAGTTCTCGTGATACAGCAGATCTACCAACTGATGGGTTCGTATATGGAAACTGCTCTAACACTGGCGCCTGTTTTGGTGCGGCATCTTAGCTCACTCAGAATCCAGGCGAAAGAAAAATGGTCTTTCGATCTATCTTAAAAAAGTCAGACAAAATCTGGTTCTTATTTGCGGGTTACAGTACTATACCCCGTTTTCCAGTTGTCATAGACATGTTGCCGTCATAGACCCATTTAGGGTAAACTGAGACCTAGGCAGTAGACCGTCCTCATGCTCCCCATTTTATTATTATATTCTACCGCCTTCTACTGAAGCACGACATCACGAACATGAGGGCCCCCGCGGGGGGGGGGGGGGGGGGGGGAGGGGGTTGTGAGGAAAAAACTCCGGCTGGGGGTAGGCAGGTCTCGCGGCTTTTCCCCCTTTGGGAACCTCACCCGGGGGGGTTGGGGTCCCAGCCAGGGGAGCGTATCGATTACTCCCGACCGCCAGGCGTGCTGGTCACAATGAGACTCCAGTGATTCTCTGAAATGAGCAACTTGAGTTACTGGCGCTGCTCATTCCCAAAGGAACGCCCATCTTTACCTTATCCTCCAGCAAACAGACACAATAAACACCACGTGTTCAGGAGGCCTCAGGATGTAACGCGAGATTGGCGATTGGCGATTCTCGAATTTTAAAAGCTGCTCTGACTAAATTTTTAGGTTCAGTACAGAACGTAACAACAGTGATCGGTTCAGGTAGGGGTATGGTAAAAGGTCGGTACGGTCGTCCCTTAACTGTATAGGCCATCCACGAAGGCCCAGGCTACCTGGGTGGATGAGGGAAGGAAAAAAGTGGACAGGGAAGGGGGCCGCCCTATGGACATTTACTTTTGAAAGTTTAAGAGAGGTGTCCTGAGCGAACTATTGTAAGTACTTTTTTGCAAGTCACCAATAACTACATGCTGTATTTGAAAAAGGGGACTATAGACTTGATACTGCTTATAAAAGATTGTTTGTAGCCTTCCGCGAGGGGACATAGGGAGGACCATAGTGTGGGTGGCTCCCCCAGGCCGGACTTACGAGTAGCGGATATCACGCGCGAGCAGCGACCCTGCCAGTCCATGCTAACTAGCTTGCATCGCTGGCCGTCCGGGGGTCTCTAGGTCAGTTCCGACTCGACTGCACCGCGTATATGCAGGGTAGTTTGCTGAGGAAGAGGCTGGAAATGGACATGGTATGCACGCACATAGGTTTTTTATGAGTCGGTTCAGAATCAAATCCAGATATGTGCAATCACAGTCCACATCCATGTCGATTTCATTCTATTTCAGTGCATAAGATCATAGTGTGGGTGGCTCCACCATCTTCTGTGATTTTGTGCAGTTTCTGAAAGTTTTATTGGGGCTGGGGGGGGGGGGGGGGGTTAAAGTGAATGTTCTTTTTTAGCGGGTTCGAGCGAGCTGCATGAGAAATAGAAGGGGGGGGAGTCAAAAAACATTTCTTTGAGTGGACGTCCTTTAAGGATGGCCCATTTGACGACCCCATCTGTGTATTAAACAGCTCTGATGATTTCATAACCTCTGAACAAGTTAGACTCATTTAGGTATTTGGCTGGCTACCTTCCCACAACACTACTTATAGAATCCAGAGTATAGAATGAGACGTGGCTCCAACTTCGCCCATAAATTACGGCCGGGGTGTCGTTCCCTGGAGCTTCGAGTGATCACAGGAAACAACAGACGATGACACTATAACGGAATAAGCGAGCATGGAGGTGCACTCTCTTATCACCATCGCACCCCACTAGCAACACGATGTTTTTTTATTTTTTTGACCAGAGCCCGTTTTGCTTATAGCCGGCCAGCGGTCGAACCTAATAACCTAATAACCTAATAAAGTACGAACCCTGGCTGCACCACCGCGGCCGCAACACCGCAATATCGGCTCAGCTCCATGTCACTGTGCGGTGGCCCTATCTGAATTCGTTTGGCACTATTATATTCTTGTGTGACCACTTTGATGACTTCTCCCCCGCCGCTATCATCACCTATTCAATAAGCAGCTCCCTAGTTTCTAAGACAGGTGATCGATCACCTGCGCCATATGCAATCAATGTGTGCTGTGCATCTACATATGCGATGATTGCATGGATAGCCAGTCTCTATGTCATTGCCCCTTGAATTGCTCGGCATCCAATCGAAGTTTAGATATCGATCACTGCACCTTATGTCATCATTGGATTCATCCCCACCCATGCCAATATCCCTTCACTTGTTATCTCCAACCACAACACTGATTAGCGACCACTCGATCGATATCCGATCACCAGGTATACAATCACTGGATTGATATGCGATCACTTCCCGATTTCCGATCGCTTGTTTGACGTACAATATTCCTTCCTTTCATCCTGCTATGTAACATACTGTCTGTAATGCAGAAGGATGGCCGCATACTATGCAGATGTCGCCACAGTCGTGAGGCATTGTGGGGTCCAATTATGGACGTGGACAGTACGGGACACCCTATTGATCAGCTAAGCTGTTGTCAAGGGTCCCCTGTGTATATGTGCTACCCCGCACTGAAGACAACGTTCAGAAAAGAGCGAGTAAGTTATCGTTAGCAGGTGCCGATTTTTGGCTTTTTGGAGTCTAGCAATTAAAATACAGTTTCTTCGCCAAAAGTGAAAAATGGCTGTAAAATTTGCATAGATCTGTATTGAATATGCAATATGCACATTACCACTCAGTACCCGAGCCTTGACCAAAAGTGGTCTTTACCCTGGGCTCACCAGCGAGGGGCCAGTTTTACAATCAGCTAGGACATGTCCACAAGTTTGGACGATCAAATCACTGTGACGTAGGATAGGACCCAGGGTGTCCTAATGTTTAGGACATGTCCTAGGTGATTGTGCAACCGGGGCCAGGGATTCTACCTCGCTCCAGATTAGGCAGGGGGCGCCACGTGTGCCCGTGGTGGCTTCAGTGACCATGCAATGCTCGATGTTGTAGAGTAAATAGTGATTAGCCTCACTCAATGTGGATGCCCCTGTGTGACGCTCTCTGAAATTCCCTCTACGTTCCTAAATCGGGGCACAGTACCGTACGTGGGCCTATAGCACGTGAAAGCTCATGTGAGTGCGTGCACTCACAACGTACAAGCAGCACGTACGTAAATGGCCGCCACTAGGCCTCCCTGCCGAATCTGAAACTCACTACTTACCGCACAGACCGACCAATGGCCATGCGCGTGGGTGTGCGCGAGAAGGGATTGCGAGTGGACATGCGCATGCGTACATGGGTTCTTTCAGTTTATTCATTTCGGTGGTTGGTTGTAGCGAAAAAATTTCTTTTGTGTAAAAATATTTTTGGAGAAGACAAGAGCAATCTTTCATTTTGCAAAAACGAAGAAAGAGGCGTGTCGTTGGCATCCAGCTGTTTGAATTTTGAAACTTGGCGGCGTGGACCAAGAAAAGCGTGTCAATAGAATTTGGTGGTGAGCTAGTGTTTTTTTTTTGGAAACCGGTTAGTCGAACATCGTGTTCGAACAAGTGCGCCAGGGAGAGGGAGGGACTGTGGACCTGGGCGTGCATATTTACGATTGCAGTGACGGTCGGGCGGAGTCTGATTTGGGATGGTTGACATGGAGTGGGATTCGTGCTTGGAATGTGAGAGTGATCAGCTTGTTTGCTGTCTGAGACAGGAAATGGCTGAGGGGCTTCCGGAAACTCGCAGCTGAGATGGCGGCCGGGCGCGACGTCGAGACGAGGGGTTGCGTAAGTGAGTATAATAAATAAAGCGTGTTGGTTGTTTTGTCCCCTAACGTTTTTGGATTCCCGGAAGGGCTGGTTGGAATCGGCGACACAACAGGGCAAGGTTACACGGCGTTGAATGTTTCGATTATTACAAGTGGCCGGCGCGTCGGTGCCAGTGCGTCCTTCTTCGCAGAGGCTGGTACATGGAGCACGTGTTGTGTGCTGCCGCCGTCGGAGTCGTCGTTTGTCGTTGTGGCCGGGGTTGCAGTGGCACAAGAAACAGTCGTCATTTCGTAGGCGGTCGTCTGGTGTCGGCTGCGCTAGGCTAGCACCAACGACCTCGTCTGGCCAGGCGTGCGCACGCTGCACACCTTGCTTGCGAGCCAAGGTTCCTGGCAGTCGAATGCACATTTATTTATGTATGTCAGCCCTGGACGATTCGCGACAACAATGGTCAAACCTCGCGCGTCCTCGTGTTTATATGGCCGTTTTTGTGTAGATCATCGTTTTGAGGGAGACACGATTCGGTCTTCGAACCGCATTCGGCCTTCTCGAGCGGCGGCCGGTCGGACGAGCCAACTAAACTCAGTTCGCCTCATCAGTCAGCTGAATCCGTGAGGCTGATGTCGGATTAGTGAAGCCGTCTTTTTCTGTCCTCGTGCATGCACGCCGTGCTTTATATTGGTCACAAAGACATTTTTGGCGCTGCCTTCGTGGCCGCAGTTAGCTTTATTGGTTCTGCGAGGGGCCGAGGTAGGTTAACGTTTTCGGATAGAATGGAAACGCATTGTTGGACGGACACACGCGTACGCATTATTCTCACGTTCCGTGTACCGTCCGTTTTTCTCACACAACGGCGTGACCCAAAGTAGGCTGTGTCTCGTTTTCCTACTCGTTCTATTGGTCGTTCATGCCATGCTGCGCGTAGTGCAAGTCGGTTTTGTGTGTATACGAACGTTTATAGGTAGGCAGTGACTTGGTGCGGACAGTACCCCGTCTCGTATCCCGCCCGTCGCAAGCCGTAGTAGTAGTACTTTTTCGAACCGCGTCCCAGTGCGCACGCCGAGCGTGTACTGCTCTGCACCACGTCTTTCTTTCTCTTACTTGGTCCTTTGTGCGTGGACAGGGCGATGAAAGGGTCGTTTTTTGGGTTATTGCTGACAGTTGCCAATTATCCGCCAGAGACAAAGGTGTCCCTTCTGCTCCCTTTTCTCCGCCGGTCACACCGGCCCTTTATGAAATTGTGGCATTTTTGACGACCCCTCTCTTCGCGGACGAGAAGCTATTGCCAGCGAGCATCTCGCGGCCGAGAAGTCCTCGGGCTGGCTCTTCGATCTCTCCACCATCAGCTGTTCGTTTCCTTTATATCCGGCCATAGGGGTTCGTATGTCGTCCCGGTTCCTGGTCAGTCAGCCGTGTTCCGTTTTCTCCCGAGTCCGGCCAGACTGGCCTATAGCTCCGTTTTCCAGGCTTCGGCATCGTAACGTCCCGCCGCGGGGGTGGGGCCGCCTATAGTAGTAGGCAAGTAGAATCTCGCTTGGCCTGTGTAAGCTGCTCGGCAGCTAACGGACGGCCGATCCGCCACTCGGCACGGCAGCTGATTACGAACGATCGCTATTATCGTTTACGCGTATTCGCGCCCCTCAGTCCGAGTCGTCTACGTTTTATTATATCGCGTTCCCCGAAAATGCTCTGGCCTGGACTGCGCTAGCTAGCCTGAAAAATTACTTTATTAGCTCGGTCGTGGGTTGGCGATGAGAAAATTTGTACCCCCGCCTTAGTATTCGTAAAGCGGGGCGTTGTCTAACTGACTAATCGGGTCTTTGTTTACTTTTTAGGACGCGTTTATAGTGGAAAATATCAATGCACGACGCCCTGGTCTGGCCCACCCTCAGCTAAAGAACGAGTTGGACGATTGTAGACTCGTTTCGAGAGTCTTGCCGCTAGCACTTTTTTTACCGGTCAAGGCACGCTTGCTTGATTGGTCTTTTGGTGGATCGTGTACGATAGGACACGCGTGATTTTTATTCTCGGCATCTGACCGAAGAAACGAGGTTGATTTTGTGCGATCGCCTTGGCTTCCGACAACGAACGAATCGGGGGAGTGAGGAATTATAATTTTAATGTTGGTGTCCGTTTCGGCATTATCGGAAGTTGTCTGTGGTGGTGCGACCAAGTCGAGAGGAATCGGGCGGTTGCAGCACCAATTCGTATTCATCGTTGAATTGTTATGGCTTTGGTGAGTCATCAAAGATGTGCGCTTAACGGAGGCGGTGGGCCATCGGCGGCGGCGGCTGCAGTATCCGGGGGCGTTGGTTCGGCCACGAAGTTGACCAACGGATGTACAACAACGGCCATGGCTTTGAATGGTGCAGCGGTGACGGCCAACGGAAATGCCAGTTCTTCCAACGCCAATTTATTAGCCGCTCAATCCTATTATCAGGGAGCAATCGCATCGCCTGTTCAAAATGTGCAACCCGATCGTCCGATCGGATACGGGGCGTTCGGAGTCGTTTGGTAAGTTGTCAGTTATTTGCAAGGAGTAATATGCTTTGTGAACTTTGATGCACACAGTCTAAATGACATAAAACGCGACTAAGGTAAATTGGCTCAAAACCGAGGTGCGAGTTAGTCACCTTCCGACTGTACTGTGCGTTTAAAATGCATCATCGGCAACTATTTTCTCTTGCGCCGGAGCTTCCGTTCGAAATTTGTCATGATTTCCATCAGCATTTGGGAGTGTGTGTGAGCTTGTGTGGTGTCACTTTGGATTGATGGAAATGAGTTCACGCAGCGGAACTGCCCACGACGATAAAGCAGCGAGGGCTTATCGCTGTGCGGGCCTATTTCCCGCACGACTGAGTCACGAGCGACTTGATCCTCCCTCGAGAGAAACTTGTGGGAAGGGCTTTTATTATCTCGGAGAATATTTCGAGTGCGATAAGTTGCGGCTCATCGATTGTTCGTCGTTCAGTCCGGCGGGATGGATTGGATTGATTTAGGGGCATAAAGGAAATGGTAGCAGTGAGTCTTGACGCGTTAGGTCGGTGATGTCTCGTGTCCTTCCCGGCCTCTTTCGATCTATTGTCGGCTGGGTCGAGGGAGCGTTTACATCTTTCGATTTTTCTGACTAAAAGGGACGCGAAGGGCGTCGTTGGCAAGGTCGAGGTTATAGTTTTGCGTTTCAGCCTTAGTCAGCGTCTGCGCGGCTTTGAGCGACGCTGTCGAACAAAAGAGGGGCTCGCCTACCTCCTTTTCGGTCGAGCGCAGCGCACGACGTTCTCATCGTCTCGTCAGCTGTCGCCGTTGCTGCTTCGAATTGATCGTAGGCGATGCCAAAAATAGCGTCAACTGCGCCAAACCTGCTCGCTCGGCTCGCAGAATAGCAGCCGAGGTGGAAAACTGGTCGACGAATTGAACGCTTTTTGAGAATTTGGAAAATGTACAACTCGAGCAAACTCATCCAGCGTGATTGTATAAAAATTGCCTTTCGGTTGTAAAAAATGAGGTCGAAGGACGTAATACTTGTTTCGTAACCAGTTATATATAGAAGAGGAAGTAGCGGCGAGATTGCTTCAGCATCCCCCCGGCTTCAGCGAATGCTCCGAGGAGGAAGCGCTTTTCTTGACATTTGGCCATGCATTGTAGATAAGGAGGGCACGATTGTAGAAGGGGCCATAATTGCAGGACGAAAGAATTTGTGAAATGCTTGAACTCAGGTTGGTGTCTTGGTGTGGATTCGTGCAGGACAGTGGTGTGTGTCGAGGCGCGGCGTGGTTCATTTTCATTTTCGAAATTATATAAACTAGTTTCACTGCCATGTCGAGTCTGGGTAGTAGGTAGTTTCGCGTCCTTGGTAGTTTAGAAAGGCGTGTGAATGATAGAGGCCAGCGCGGCATGGTGTGGAGCAGCAGGTCGTGTACTTTTGGAGGCGATTCGTTCTTTGCCGAAACGAACCAAGTTGTTGGTCCTTCGGTCAATGCCTATCGTTTCGTACGTATCGGCGTCGCGGCACGTTGGTCACGATATGGTTGGCACGAATAAAAAATGCACGAGTCAGCACCAACGAAATACGACGAAAAGCGCGTTCTGGTGCTCTAGTTTTTATTTGTTGGCTGCGTACGTAACGTGCGTGGAGCAGGCGGTGCGCTGTTCAACATTCGCTTTGCTTTTTTGCTCCCAGCATTGAGAATGCGATAAAAAGATTCTCAAAAGCATCGATGCACCACGATCATTAGTTGCAAGTATAAGAAATAGAGCGAGACGTCAAGGAAAGCAAATCACGAACAGTTGCCAAGCATTTTTCAAGTTGCGTGCAATAGCCTCGATGAGACGACATGGTTTTTTGAAGGACTAAGAGGCGTACGGATAATGTAAAAGTAATTTCCCTTCTTTTTCAGGTCCGTCACTGACCCACGGTCGGGAAAACGCGTGGCCTTAAAGAAAATGCCCAACGTCTTCCAAAATTTGGCGTCATGCAAGCGCGTCTTCCGTGAAGTGCGCATGTTGAGCTCGTTCAAACACGATAACGTAAGTATGGGGCAAGGGTCTCGGCAAATGGGTCCGTACCTTATGCAAATTTGGAAGATGCACTGGTTACGGTACAGCCGAATTGAAAAGGAGGTGACGAAGGCGGAGTACCTGTTCCTGTTTCCTTGTTGACCAGTCGAGTACGGGGAGGCGGGTTGGTTTCGGCTCGGGGTGCGTCGATCTGTCGTGCCCATTGTGTACCTTTGTTGCCTGGATGGTGGCACGTTCATGTACAGTCATTCCCATAAATTCCAACCCGTGCAGCATGTTTTCTTAGCAGCATTGCATTGTATGTGCAGGGCACTCAGCCATGTTTTTATCAGCGCCTATTAGTGGGTGAAGTTTTTCTTGTCTGTTATGGATAGGTTTTGGCTGGGAGTAAGTCTAGTCGAAATACAGGCGAGACAGTGGTTGCTGGTTTGCCTTTATTAGTAGACGGGTCCCGGAACAGCTGCTGACGGACAAAAGAAAACACTGGCAAATTGGCAATGGCGGAAGGACGCTGTCTAGGCCGGGCGGGAGGGAGGTGCATCAGTGAGGTCGTCTAGACCATTAGCGTCTCGTCTATAATCCCAAAGATGTACTCTGTACTTGGGGTGGACCCGCATTGCTTGTTGTCGTTTTGGCGCCTAGACTATGTCCTGGCCATCGTCATCGTTTTCCTCATCTCCGTCCTGTCACTCGTAATCAATGCCGACGTCTGTCTGCTGATTTCGACGCCGTCTAGCCGTCGTTCTGTGTGCATCGCTCCATGTTGTTGTGTCGCGCAGTGGAACGTAAAAAACAATTGCCACCATACAGAACAGAACCCGACTGACCATCATGAGCGCACTCGATGGACTGCGCGCCATAGGCAGTTGGCTGAATGCCAGGGAAGCCGAGTGGACCCAAAAACAACTGCCTAGCTGAGGGGGAACCTAGCAGTCACGTGCCGAGGACTGGTATCAGTCTTGGGTTCGGTGCCGTGCGTGTCCCCGAGACCTTGAGATATTGTTTCTGTAAAGGCCGCGGTGAGGATTAGTCAGCGATAATAAAATACACGCGCCATGCTCGTCCTGGTTGGTGCCTGACAGTGAAAATCAATGCAGAGCGAGCTATCTATAATGCATGCTGGAGGCACGTCCTTGGTCCACGATGAGAAGAGGGGACTCGGTGGCGGTGCTGATGCACGGTCGGTTTCCTTAGTCGTTTTCATTAAATTCGTCAGGGCCGTACGGTGGCTATCGCAGCCTGGTCGTGCCGGCCGCGTCCGTCTGGCAGCCGCTTGGACGGCCTCGCCTGGTCCGTTATAGAAAAGCGAAAGTTGAGCACAACAACACGGAGAAACGCAAAAAAGCCCGCTCCCTTATATATTCTGCAAAAGGCAGGTCAGGCGTTGTCTTTGTGGCTGTTGTACTCGTAGTTCGGCCAGCCTGCTAGGACTTGGCTGGTCGGTGCTGAGTGCCGTATAGACCGAACAAGTTCAACCGAGTTCTTGGTTCGAGGGGACAGATGGATAGTATTTATGCGCGTGATAGGATATTTATTTATATTGGTCGGTCAGCACGGGGTCGAGTACTTTTGGCAGCTGACAATCGGAGGTCGAGCTGTGGGAGGCAAAGTCCAATCTTGAATCTACATTCGTCTTGATGACAGGCGGAGGGAGTGGTGTCTGTTTTGAAATGGACAGACTGGCGGGTGGACGGAGACCATCGCCGCTTAATTAAACATTAACCAGCCGAATGGTGTCTACGAGACGGCTGCTGGCAGTCCTTTGTGACACGGTACTAGACCGAGAGAATGTTGACCGCTGGTCAAGGGAACGTGTGCGAAGCGAATGCCCGACCGACCCAGCCCTGACCAATGTGTCTGTTTACTGAGCCTGTGCTTCATTTTGATTTTCTGTATTTTTAGGTGCTATCATGCCTTGATATTCTGCAGCCAGCGAGTGCGCATTTTTTCCAAGAGATGTAAGTTGATTCGTTACTTGTTGGGGATCGATAAATTTGATGCGTGTGATTTGGGTTTAGCTACGTGTTGACCGAATTGATGCAAAGTGACTTGCATAAGATTATCGTATCGCCGCAGCCGTTGACCTCCGATCATGTGAAAGTCTTCGTATATCAGATTCTCAGAGGTGAGTTGTGGCTGGGCTCCCTCTATTTTGGTGCGTATGAAATATGACTCGTGGTTTAGGCCTGAAATACATTCACTCGTCGAATATCCTTCATCGAGATATCAAGCCAGGGAATCTCTTGGTCAACAGCAATTGCATATTAAAGGTTCGTAGTTGGATTAATGGTTTTTTTGCTGAAAATAAGTGATGCTATGCTTTTTAGATATGCGATTTCGGTTTGGCTCGAGTGTGGGAACAAAGCGAGCAGGGGCATTTGACCCACGAAGTGGTGACGCAATATTATCGTGCCCCCGAACTGTTGATGGGCGCTCGGCGCTATACGGCTGCAGTCGACGTGTGGTCGGTTGGATGCATTTTCGCTGAATTGCTTGGTCGGCGTATTCTGTTTCAAGCTCAGGGTCCCATCGAGCAGGTAGGTGATTGGGGATGGTGGGTGTACGGTCTTGGTCCGTACGACGGTCATTGGTTTCAGCTCAATCTGATAATTGACCTCCTGGGGACGCCGACATTATCGCACATGAAATACGCATGCGAGGGTGCTCGAAATCACGTCCTCAAGTCGCCTTATCGTCCGCCGAATATCGTCAAGCTCTATTCGTTGAGCACTCAAGCAACGCACGAAGCTGTTCACTTATTATCGCAAATGTTGACGTTTGATCCAGTAAGGAGGCAATTCTTGTTTTCCTCGAAAGCTCGTCGTCCTTAACTTTGTTGTCTACTTTGAGGATCAGAGGATTTCAGTGGAAGACGCATTGGCGCATTCGTATTTGGAGGAAGGTCGTCTACGATTCCATTCCTGTATGTGCTCGTGCTGTTACAACACGACGCCGAACGGGCCCCGTGCCTTCTGCAATGATCTGGAGGCGAGTAGTTTTGCTTGCGCAGCTTGGTCAAGTTAATGGTTCGAATTTTTAGCCAAAACATCATCAACCGTTTGAAACGCATTGGGAGAAAGAAATCGCTCGCTTATCCATGTACGATTTGCGAGACAGAATCTACAAGTTTATCACCGACCGTCCGCCTTTGCACGGCGTGCCCTTGTGCATTAATCCTCATTCCGCCTCCTACAAGAGCTTCGCCAGGTAAGCCTCTTTGAAATAACTCGAAACTGGGCTTCTGGCGTTACGTGATCGTGCGCCAACGAATCCTGCATTCTGTTCCGTAAGTAATTGTTTTTTTGCAATTTCAGTTCGTCAGTTGCACAAGCGTCCGAACTTCCGCCGTCTCCTCATGCCTGGGATTGAAGACGAGCATTGGTCCGACGAGAATTGACTGAGCAATATTGCGTGATTGGTGTTCATATGTGTTATCGACGTCAACAATGTTCGCGCCACCCTCGGGGCATCATTCCTCGGCATATTTGATTTTGTGGACTACTGATGTATAAAGGGACATTTTTGATTTATTGGTCGGCCGTTAGAGCACATGCAGAGCCGTCCGTGTCTGGTCGACGAGCAGCTTTTTCGCTTAATACCAAAGTGAGGTGGGCGGAGGTTCTTCTGGATTGACGGACGATAAGGCGCGGACTGGATAGCCAGCCATCAGGCGTGTGCTATTTTGGTTAGCGAAATAATTGGTTAGGCTAGGAACGGATGATTTGCTTCCCGAAGGCCATCGTTGTTTTTAAGTGTCTTTTTTATTTTTATTCGTGCCCGCAGTGGTCCGTATTTTGGTGCCCTTTGATATTTTGCACGGCTTGTATTAGGTGTTGGGCTCCCTGGGACGCTGACCTGTTGATTCCAATGCCTTGGAGCATTTCCAGTGGGCGATGACCGAATGCATTTTTCACAAATTTCCATGTTTTTAAAAAGTATGGTGCACGGAAGTCAAATTTTAAAAACCAATATTTGATTTAATACAAATTTCATGCCTCATCAATTTCCAGTCACAAATTTGATTCAATAAAACTTGTTTGAGGAGCATTTTGAACAATCTTGTTTTAGTCTGTCTTATAAACTTCACTCCTGGATTGTGTTTTTTCATTCTTTCACATCGGAATACCTTTGGTGCTTGGTGTGTGTTTTATGGATGAGTTGTAGTGGACCACTAGGTGCCGCCCGCGTTCCCTTGTTCCTTGTAATTATGTACACTTTGACCATGGTTAGGCGCGAAATCCGGCTCAAACACTGCCACGATGTGAAGGAAGCTGGTTTTTGGATGGTTTTT
This sequence comes from Mesodorylaimus sp. YZB2_4, assembly GCA_030248295.1. Classification (NCBI taxonomy): domain Eukaryota; kingdom Metazoa; phylum Nematoda; class Enoplea; order Dorylaimida; family Dorylaimidae; genus Mesodorylaimus; species Mesodorylaimus sp. YZB2_4. The sequence goes on along the minus strand of JASANH010000138.1, from coordinate 738,737 downwards.
TCGTGCGTGTTTGTTGGTGTAGTTAGAGTGGTGGAGTCTTGTTGCTTGTTTTTTGGTTGTGTACAGTTTCCAATCGATTCTTGAACTTGCATTATTTGTATCGTAATTGTCCTTCCTTCAATACTTTTGCATTTTTTGCTCACTTGAGCCGATTGGCCCTTTTTTATGATTTTTTTTGAGCAACAATGTTTTTGTCTTTCCAATGCCTCCTAAATGCCATTTCATTTTTGTTTCCTAGAAGGCGGCCGTTTTTCTCAAAAACTTAATCCAACCAAATGTTTTTATTTTCCATGGTTCTAAACTGGAGGCAATGAGGAATGAGCATAGCAACGATTGTGCGACAATACAGCAGTCTTTCAGTCGCAGATGGTTTGAGTAGACGTTCCATTCGATTAATTTATGCTGACTTATTTTCTGTGTCCCGCTCTAGCTTGTGTGCGTTCCGTCTTGGGTCAGTGTACACGATGTATTTGAACAGTGTGGTTTTTGGAGATGTTTTTGGCTCATTTATGCATAAGCGATAATGGCGAGCATTGAAAACGATGTCTCGCAGTTCTCAACTCGTTGCTTTCATGATTTGTGCATAGGTTTGCTTGTTTGCTTGTTTGCTTCAGTGCTGTGCTGTGCTGCTATTTTTATCGTCGAGTGCTTTTTCCCTTTTTGACCAGTTTTTCTTCAGAATGAATTTAGTTGGCACTTTTTTTCGAGCCAGCTTACCAATCCAATTTTTAGCCAACCTGTTTTTGACAACCTTTTCGACATGTATTTTTCACACGCGACTCGAATGTATTTTGTGTGCTGATACTGTTTAATGAACGCTGTATACGAATGCTCATGTTTCGTGTAGGAGTGGCGATGATGCGGTTTCCTGTGTTCATATACTTTGTAGATAAGGAGACATTAAAACAGGAAAACAAATCCGCCTAATAATTATGGAAAGCGTACTTTCGATCTGCTCTATTTCTTCGTGCCGTCGTCTTTGGCGTAAGTGGCCGGCCTAAAATGGGGTAGGAAACTAGATTCTAATCCACCCCGCCCCAAACAGTACAACTTACAAGTCGAAGATGGCTGGTATTTGAGAACGTTCTTGCTGCGAATAATCGTCGATCGGTTTCGGCATTCGCATGACTTGCTCCAATTGGTTGCTGACATTTTTCAATAATTCCGCAGGCACGTTCTAAATGCCAGAAAAGGGAAGACTGGGTGCAAACTAATCGGGTTAACTCTCACTGCCACTTCTACCATAAATATACAGAACAGTCCTCTCGTAAAAATCGGTTATGACATACGAGGACCACTTTTTAAAACCACGAGATTTATTGGGATTGACAAGCCCAAACCACCTGATTCGGGCACACATTACCCAAAATTCAACCAGGCGCAAAAAATATTCTTTTTCGTTCTTTGCAAAAGACGGAACTAACCTCGTCGGGAAACAAATGCAAGTGTTCCATATCGCGGTATCTGTACTCGCGCCACGGCCATCGTAGTGCGTAGTAGGTTGTCATCCAAACTATCTGCAAGAAAGGAAAGGGTCAGTAAAAATGCATCACGTGCCACCTGCCACCAGGCCCATTTCTAAGAGGAGAGAAATATCAGAAATGGGGGACCGTCTCACAACTCACAGCGAGTAGACCAAAATACCCCAACCCGACCACCCAGAGTACACAACTCAGAGAAGCCGAAATCATGCCATGGCAAGAAATCAATTAGAATCTGATACAGCTGGGGGGGGGGGGGGGGGGGCGTTTTTTGGGGGGGGGGGGGGGGGGGGGGGGGGGCGGGGGGGGGTTTAAAAAAAAAAAAAAAAAGGGGGGGGGGGGGAAAAAAAAAAAAAAAAAGTTTTATTTTGTTTAGGGGTAGTTGGTGGTTTTTTTTAAAAAAAAAAAAAAAAGGGAAATTTTTTTAATTTTTTTTGGGGGTTTTTGTTGGTGGGAATATGGGGGGGGGTTGGATTTTAGGGGGGGGGGGGGGGTTTTGGGGTTGGGTTAAAAAAATTTGTAAAGGAGGAGGGGGGTTAAAAATTCTCATTTCCATACGACATCGTATTTGTATGGCCCCTCACTGTCAAGTAAGGCAAGCCAGGTCCATTATGACTTGCAGGGTATATACTGTACAAGTCTAGAAAACTGGGTGAACCTGGAAAAAGAGGGTATTTCGGAACCAAAATCAGGGAAAGCTGTGAGAATATGCATTTTGAAGTTTGAAATTTAAAATCACCCCCGCCTTTTCTGAGGATAAACATTCTGAAGATAGCGTTCGTTCAGGATCACTTTTTCCGGGATCCGGATCCCGGCCAGGATCGGAATTTTCAGGGTTGGTTTTTCACTTTTAATTCGCTGTAGGTAACCTACAACCCACCCCAAGTAACCAGAAAATATAGAGCCAAAAATTTTTTTGCGCAGTAGTTACCATTGCATTCAAAATCATGCAAGCAAAAAAGCATAGAATCAGTCACCAATTAGCAAACAAATCCCTTCCTTCCTTTTTATCAGGTCAGTCATCCGCATAAGTTTCTCCAGCTTACCCTTCTGGCACACTCCCTTCCCGATCCCTTCCTCTCCCCTTTCCCTTCCCTTCCTTTCCCCTTTCCCTTCTTCACACATATCCACAACATTAAATCCAGACCACTTTTTATCGGGATCGGGAGGGGCGATCCCGACCGGGGATCCCGAACGAACGCTATGTGAAGAAAGCGAAATTTCAATCAGATCGATTAGATTTTGCGAATTCGTTGGATCAAAGGAGGGTAATCACGCTGTAAATCAGTTAAAATTAGGTGAATAGTTAGTGCTGCGACAGCATGCAAAAATCAAGGAAAATCCTTTTCAGCGCCTTGTATGAAGCCTGTTTCGGTCAGAGTAGTGTTTAGTAGTACTGTTAGTTGGAGTAGTAGTGTTGCCCAGACTTTCCTTGATCCATTCTGACACTTAATCGGTAGTTTTTCTTCGACATATTCACTCTCAGCAGACCCTGAATTTGCCAAAAACTCTGATTGACTGAGAAATCTACATTATCGGCAGGGATAATTATCAGTGTCGGCCGATAACCGATATATCGGTCAGTGCTGTCAAACAAGGTTATACTGTATAAATTATAAATTCGATATTTTCAAGTCCGTAACTTTGTAATACTCAACCAAATCAATGAACTTTTCACAATGTCTTGACTTACCTAGCTGATTTCCAGCACTCAACAATAAAAAATGGCTAAATTAGGTCCGAAATGACTCTAATGCGGTAATCTTGGTGGGCCCAGCACCAAGGTCACCACTGACCACCCTCTGCCTTACAATGAGATAGGGGGGATGTTGGCTAGCCTTTGCTTACACCCCCAAAAGTTTCTTTTTTCTTTCTTGACTTAAGCCGCATGAAAAAGGCGGCCGAACGAGTACTTTACACTGTCTTGGTCAGCTTGAAATGCGCTACTTTACACTGCCTCAATGTGCCTGGGGAGGAAGCAATGCGGCTGCGACCTTGTGCAGATTATTAGTGGACACCCGTCACTTAGCGTACGGCCCTCTGCCGCAATTTGCGATAAGAAAAAGGGTAGCTTACTCTGCAAGGATCCGACTGGTGTATTTCCCACGCTGGTAGATTCGCTCGTCCTTTTGGGAATCTACAACCAAAACAATCTTAATTTGGTGCCTCCACTGCTTTTGATACGCTGGGATATGTGAGGGAAAAAAATTCAAGGCAATTTTAAATTACGTAAATCCTAACGTTATTTCTCCCCCCCCCCCCCCCCGTTCATCCGCCTACTATGCTTCGAGCCAACCCACGCATCCCACATATCACAGAGAAAGCGATTAATAATTTGTCATTCTTAAATATTTTTGTGGACTCTGCCGTTTGAGCATAGCCCATTTGTGACTATAACTGGCCATAGCCTAGTGCGGGGACCGGCATGGAGGCCGTCCTGGACTGGACCCTGGTGTTTCCTCAAGGCTCTGAACACTGCTGGTGTTCGCAGTCGAGACCGTTCTACTCGCTCAGATTCCACCTGTCCACTCAGACCACCTCAGTGGCCAGCACCCACCGATCCGATCCGCCTGCTGAATCGGCCAGATCAGCAATTAAGATTTTGCGCGCTTTATCTTCTGGGAAATGGCAATGTGTAGCAAACTATAATGAGCAATGCCCGTTTTTTCTTCCCAATTGGTATTCAATCCCGCTTTAGTTGTTCTGTGTCCTTTGTGCTCCGATAGACAGCGTCAGTCAGCGAGGGTGCGAAATATATCATCCCCGTTGATATTCAATTTTTTTGCAGCGGATTGGCCAGATCGGATCGCAATTTAGGCCTAGTGTCGGATCTGTCGACGATAAGTCACCTCGGATGTCCAGCGAGGGTTAATATTTTCGCAAACCTACTTCCATGGCCACGAATTGAACCCTAGACGTTCCCATTTGAACGAACACCAAACCAAATGCACCACTGCGACCACCCATTTTTCCCCGCCTGCTGTAGAAACTTTACAATATTTTCCGCTTACGCATTGTCGGAGATGAACGCGCATGTTGTAAGCTCCAAGATCCCGCGCCTTGTCGGACAGGCGGGCGCAGCATTTGCGCACAGATCTTACTGGATAGTCCTAATTCAGAAGGATCTACCCGAGAATCACCCGTTAGTGGAATCCTCGCGACAACGCCTAAACTACACCCCGAGCACGTTTTTGCAGTTTGCACAGGTCTTACTGGTTGTCGAAACGATATTCGGTTCGTTTCCAGTCGAAAGCACGCATGGCCACTTCCTTGCAATTGTAAACGATCACGTGATCACCACAATCGCCTTAACATTAATAAAGGCATGGACTCCACAATACATACCCGAATCAAACAAACGTACTTTCGGGATGATAAAAGGGCTTATGAGCACCAGAAACATATCGAGCAATCTTCTCTCCCAGCAAATGCGGATCTTGCCACTTTGCATTCAAAATATGCCATTGACGAGTGAATGTCAGCCAGTGCTGAAACGAGATAAGCACAAATGACGGTCGGAGGATGTCCGTTTTATGAAGATACTGTCAACTGCTGGGGAAGAACAGTGAACTGATGGAAGCTCCCCCCAGGCCCATCACAGTGACCTTAACCCTTCCCTGGTCAAATTTGTGGGGTCATATTCTACAATACGGGGTCCACACTTCAGAAATCGTTTTTCATCGACATCTCCCGAACCGATCATAATTTCGCGAAATCCCATCGTAGGGTTCTCGGGTGCCATGTCCCGCATGCTTGGGTCAAATTTCATCAAAATCCGTCAAACGGTGCCCGAATGGCGCCGAAAAAACCTTCCCAGAACTATATAGACCTCGTTTGTAACGTAAAGTACTGTAGTTTTGTAGAACCGCGAGAACTATCTTCTAGCACAGGTAGCGTGCAGTAGCTACTTGATGTTACTAACAGTTTGACCAGGGAAGGGTCAGCACGTCTACTGTAAGCTGCCTATCGTGGGCACGTCGGATATGTTGAGATTATGTGAACACCAGTTGTTCGCGCCCAAATTTTTCGCCACGGCAATTGCTCCCGAGGGCATTGTTTTACTGCCTTTTCGGGATCACGCACGAAATTGGAAATCAGAGATCGCACGCACCTTCATGGTTGGCAAGCGTCAAAATCTGCAGCTCTAGCACAGTCAAATTATTGGCATTTCCTAGCGATAGTCACCTTTTTTGAGCAACTTTACACCCGTCATAGGTACGATGCCCTTTTTTATTGGCACATCAAGGCTCTGAAGCTGTTACAACTTCGTGCTGGATGGACTGCCTTGAACCTAGAAGTTTAGAGTGGAATTGAAGCTTCCGAGATAAAATATCGTGACAACGTCAGATCCGTTGGGGAGAATAGAGAAATCCAGCATCCAAAACCTAGCCCTCGGCCAGAGGGGGTCCAGTCCAGGAAGCAAAAAACAAATTTTTTTTTACCAATGTGCGTTATAAACTCGTCACATTAATACGGTTTACACACGGCGCGTAAGATAACTTTCCAAACCCCAGGCAAAAATTGAAATTTTTCTCAATTTCCCAGTTTGAAACCGCAAAATGCAACCTTCAAGTTTTCCCTGATTTCGGCTGGAAGATTCTTATTTTCGCTGATTTTTCCATGTTTTCTAGACAAAAATCAAAATTATTCTCTGAATTTTCACGAGTTGAAACCTGGAATGCAATTTTTTAGTTTTCGCCGAGTTTGGCTCAAAGAGTCTCATTTTCCCTGATTTTGGCAGGTTTTTCGCACAGTTTTCACACTGTTTTCAAGGTTTTTAAAACCGGAACCAACCCTGCTCAGCCTGAGCCCAGTGATCGTACTGCATTCCATTGCTTGCACACAGTTTTGGGGCAGCAATTTTCATTCGACAGTGAAGGTCTCACGTTGGTAGTAGCGTCCCCGTTTTCTAGCAGGGGCACAAGTTTAGTCTGGCAGTCCGGCTGGCACTCGAGGTTAGTCCTCTGTGATCATGTTGTTACAGCTCCTTGAGTATCGGTCATTCTGCGCAAGCGAAACTCAATGAGAGGCGTTTGGCGCAAACCTCTCGCTGCGCTAGCCAAGTTTACCTCCCGACTGTCATAAGGTTCTTGCACCTGAGCATCAGTGGGCGCGGCAAATTTAAAAATATTTGACTATTAGGGAGCTGACTCCTAAAGTTACAGAGCAGCCTCTGTTCGCTGATTCTTCTTTACTTCGAGAATGTGACTTGTACTTAATAGCTTGAACCTGTATACTTGTACACTCTGTATATACTTGTCCAGACTTTTACGCCCTGTATACTTGTCCAGACCCAGCCGCGCAAAAAGTCGCGGCTGGGTCAGGATTGCGGTGGGGCTCACCAACTTTTGGCTCATCGAGGATAGGAAGGGGGGAGGGGGGTCAGGATTTCCTTGGCCTTCCCATAGGGGTCACTAATTTTTGGCTATTCTAGAGGGGGGTCAGACCCGTTTTTCAAAATTTTAACATTACAAAATAGACAATTTGTCTAGCCTAGAGGAGGGGGGTCACGGGGCCTCCACACCCAGTTTCGGATGCTGGAAATCGATCTCTTACTGACCCTTTACGAGATCTACTTAGTTCACATCAAATACCGGGTAGTCTTTTCCATCAATGTGTTTTCGTGGTTGGCGCGATCCATGTTTTTAGCAGAAACGAGCTGTTTTTTTTCTGGTAGGCATTCGAATTTTTTATTTTCAATCTTAGTCTTGCATAAATTGCCTTGCTGTGTACGGCGAACTATTGCCTGTGATTCATGTGAACGATGACATCCGGTCACCACGTTTGAACCTCGCATCCGAGAAGGGATAAATAAAAATCATGGATATAAATACAACTTTCCGCATCCCAGTTATTTATAAATTTTGCTCTAACGCTTGGCAGTACCGTTAACAACGTAAAAATTTAACTCAGCTGCACTTAACTCCTGCGCCTTTTCAGGAAGCAGTGAATTCAGTAAGGATAACTAAAAATTATTGGATCATCGCAAAACTGACTATTTTATGATGATATATTTTTCTCTCTCTCACCTGTGGGACTTTGAATCAGCGAACAGAAAAGGCATTTATGCACTTGAAGGGATAGAAAATTTAGTTTGTACCTAGAAAAATTTTAATCCCTTCCTATTTAGAAGATTTTCCCGCATCCAACATAGGGATTTGAAAGACGCTATTGCTGGAGCAGACACAGAAATTACACCAGCATCCACTGAAGTGTGTCCACTATGCGCAATCCATAAGTCACAAAAGCTAAGAAATTTGACTACTAGGCCAGCTGAATACGAAATCTTAAGCACACATTTTACCTGAACTCGATTGAAACTGGACATTCTCGATGCCATGATATTTTCTGTTTCGAGCGTCAGACACCCAGTCTATCAAAAAAGGACCTTAAAAAATTCAAACAACATCGAAAATAACATTGCCGTTAAAAATAACAAAGTTTAAGTACTGTAGGCTAGCCTAAACTTAAACTTTAACGCTTGCTACCCCAAATGTGCTAGCGCTTACCTATTCAACACTTTCCGTAAATGCGACAAACGAATACTTTGCTTCCAACTTGACCAAAACAGGAAAAGTCGCCGACAAAAATCACTTATTTTATTTCTGAAAGCATATTTCCCGCTCTGCAGCAGCCGACTCTTGTGGCTTGCCATACGTGTTCGAAAAATGCGGGAATTTCAAAATCGTTTAGATCAACGACAACCACACAACTTTTTGGGTGATTGTACGACTCATAGGCTTTATTGTATCCATTTGACACTTCATACAATTCGCACGACGAACAGAAGCAATCATAATATGAGACATTTTTATGCTTTCTTCAACCCATGCACGAAAAGAATCTAAAACACTACTTGCATAGTTCCTCAAAAGAGAACTCGACAAATCATAGAAGTCTTGGAAAAACGCAGAATCATAAAGCTGTAAAAAAACTTTACAGATAAGAATATCAGACGCACCCAACCGCAGAGGTCAGTGCCACTGTATCACAGTACGGGTCCAACACGGACCCTCATATCCTCTCGCAATAACGTCCATTGAACTCAAAATTTGGACAACATCTATTCGGACAAGGAACAAAGACGGTTTGTACCCTGCAACATAAAGTGCTGTATTTCAGATATTACCTATTTTCAACCATAGTCTTACTTTTCGCACCGAAACAGACCCCACAGACCGCACGATGTTGACACCAGTCTCTGCTCGGCACACGTATCGCACGGTTCCAAGTTGCACGAATCCACTTCGGTCGATACCCCACTGAAACCAAGGCCCGTAATCCCAAACACACCATTAGCATACCATAGTCTTACTTGCAAACGTTATTCGCAGCACACGCTCTTCTCCTCGTCCTCGTCCCACACCCACCACACGATGCCGAGCACTGACTCCACTCCGTCCAACTTTCCCATTCATTGGCGGGGGCGACTAAAACGAGACCCATTACGCAAGACAGACAGCGCAGCCGATTGTTAGATTGGTTACACTGTGCAAGAACCACCAAGGCCATCTGGCCCAAGGCAGTAGACCCTCGCACAGGCACTATCCCAAATAAGCTGTCAATGCACGAGACGTATTTAGCAGCGACTAAACTCCCTCTCTACAGTAGTCTACACACGCAACACTACTCGCACAGTCCTCTAGGGGAATTAATATTGCACAAGCCATCTAAAAAGTGAATGCCAAAGCGGACATGAACCACACAGACAAGCACTATTCTACAACGAGGACTCCATTTGAACTCGTCCACAACTGAACTCTGGTTTACCTTCATTGAGTGACCTGGCAAACCGACCAGTTACATAAGCTAAAAAGTGCAAGCAGATGTGTGCTCGGCATTGCCAGGAAATGACAGATAGATCATAGAACCCATGGGAGCTCGCTAGGAGATGTGCACCCGTCCATGCACGTGTGCCCCGGGTGGCCCACCTTGCACACTAAAGAGTGCCATGAAATACTCAAATGTCCAAGAAGTAATTGCAAGTATGTCCGAGATGAGGAAACAAAAATTTTCTGCCAGTTTTAGTGTGCAAGTTCAACCAAGCAAACGATAATTTTAAGGTCCCTTGCGTCCCACAGTTCACCTGCTGAGCACAACTTCCCGGCTTCTTCATCAAACCCCCATTTCATGAACATGGATGGGTCATAGCATATACTGCAGCAGTAAGTAGGCGCCCCACGCCACCCGGGGGGGGGGGGGACGAATGAGTATCTACGGTATGCACGCTTCACACTACACAATCCATCAGATCACAATTCCATACGACGCCCTGATTGCCATACTCGCCTTGCCTTTCGAAGGTACGGTACCGAAAAACTTGGTTCATTGACGCGAGAGCCTGCCTTCAGAAATTAAAAATTTTCACTCGACCCTTATTTCAAATCTAGCGGGCAGTTTTTTCTCTGAGGCTCTTGCCGAAAGTTGCTCTTTTGACAACAAGAAATCATGAAATATGCGCGTCTGTTTACTTTTAGTTCTCAGTCAAACCAGTTTATGCAAAGTTCCACTTACTCGCTCTCGCTCTGCCACGAAATCCGACACCCGAACGATAAAACGATCGAAATAGAACCAACATATCTTCCGTAGCCGAGAAGATATTGCCTTGCGGAACGCTATAGCAGCAATACCTAAACAGAGACAGGCCTGTTCTAAGTCCTCTCCAAGGTCCAAATGATGCTTACCTCATTCCAGTGTTGGCAAAATCAGTCGTGTTCCTAACTTCCACGTAATCCATGCACAATGAATGTTCGATCTTGCAATACAGATCGAACTGGCCTATGAATTCCATCTCGACATGTTGACCGGGTGGTGCCTGCAATGACTCCTTTGTTCACTCTCATCCGAGACCACACACTGAGCAACCAACCCTCAACAACCAACTGCATTCTTGGCCTTCCTCAAACTGCTTGGGATAATTGGGAGAATTGAAGTAATACCATTCGCTGTCCACAGTCACCAAGCCGCCGCACTCGCTACCTGAAGCACATGTTACGCCCTATTCTAGAGGCAACGGTCGTGCTAACGAATGCATTACGTACCGTAACCATTCATCACCTTCTCGCAATACCTTCCCGTGAATCCATCAGGGCATCGACATCTGTCGCAACGACGCGGATCCGTGTAACCACCACGTTGACAATTCAGTTGACTCGGACACTTCTCTGTTGACCGAGAAGACAAACATACATGACCGCCCACAATACACCAATCGGATAGCACTTACGAGAACAGTAGACCTTGTTCATTAAACGAATGTCATTGAACGACAATTGATCCCGTTGACCGATCGTACGTTGATAATCGCGCACATTCGTCATTATCGTGAACAGACTGTCCGTTTTAGCGAACGCTTCTGAAACAGAAATCCACACGGGTGAACACTTTTTATGACACTCGCATGAACGACCAGACCATAGTCATTCAAAATAATGATCGCCGCCGTGAAACTCCGGCCGTCATTTCCGCATGAGTAAGTCACCTAAATTACGCCACTGCCATGCGGAGTGGTTACCCCACACTTACAACACTGGGCAGTATGCACTTACTCGATCGATAATGCATCACGCTGCCATAATCGTATGAGATGCCCTCATTGTCCACATCGTCCGGTTGCTCCTTGAGGAACTGTCCCAACGAGCCCTGATCGATATTCCTCCACACCACGTCCACGAAGTTATCTCGATCAGGTCGTGATTGCTCGTGCCAAAAGCCAAGAGCGTGCGCTACCTCGTGGGCAATAACACCCAGCTGAAATAGGCAATACATCAATCCCCAATTCCATCCTTCGCCCCGACTCACCCTCAAACATTCGGTCGATAAGGAGACGAACTGTGGCTCCCCGACAGGATTCCTGCCCACATTCGATGCGCACCCATCCACGTCCGTGAACACGATTCGACTCCCTCTCGGAGGGTCATTACGACGACGGAAGTTCAAGCAGGTCACATTTTGCCAATGTTCCAATGCCAGCTCGATAATTTTCTGTTCTTTGACGGCTAGAAAAAACAAAAGACACTCGGTCCAACTGCGCTATAATGACAGGCCACTTACTGTGCGAGCCATCGAAACTATACTCGATCACACGATTCGGATCCCATCTCCGATTTGCGCTTGCAATGAATTTGCGTTTATGCCGCCTGTCACCATTGTGAAGAACCATCTCGTACATTTCTTGCGCTTGTTCCAAACTGAGCACGATGTCTCCTGAAACAAGTTCGGTCTTCACCCACGAGGGCGCTCTGACTTTTGGATGTTTGCCTGCTTGGGCACCCACATACACCAGGCATGGGCGCATCTGTCAGAAAAATCGAGTAGGGTACGACTTAGACACACGTGCAGGACCCAATGCTAAGCCGATGTGGGCACATGCAACTCTCCCCCAGTCACGTCTTTGAACCTAAATTCCCGTTTACGCCGTCTCACGCCCTTTCACTCTTCGAAAAAACTAAACATTTTTGACGCATGATTGACAGTATTCGCACTCACCTTCAAAGTGGCGTCCGAATTCTTCAGGGCTGTGGGGCATTGTTGGATTATCGCTGTCTCTAAAATGGCCCGCCGACTTTTTCTCCACCTGAGAACGATAAAAGTCCAACGACTTGGGTCGTCCACCAGTGAAGTCCCGTTGCCGCTGCCTCCATCGAATCTCGCCTGATGGCCGCCAAAGGTCGCCCCGTTGACCGCCTTTACCATCTTGCTGCGCCGACGATGCAACTGTGTTCGGACTAGTATTCTGGCCATTCTGAAACCAAAAATAGGTTAGTCAAGAATATGTGCACTGATACTCGACATGGATATGTCTTTGCATAATCATGCAGACCCTGCACCCTGAACCAATCTCATCCTGTTGTACAACACCCACTTGTGCCCTTCCCCATCGACCATCACTGCACGCACATTAATCTCAACCCATACTCGACTGCTCGACAACAAAAGTGCACCAGACCAGACCCGTATTTACAGCTTGACACTTTCCAAGCCAAGGGTCTTGTTGACTTTCCGGCACACCCGTGGCCAACACCCACATTATCTCCTATTCCCCCAAAGTAGTGCCAACTTCAAACTAGGTCACCCGCACCAAGCGGCACCCGTTCCGCCAATGTTCACCTTACCCACTGACACATGATCAATGTTCCTACGATGGCCTCGTTTCATCAACCAAATTCAGTCAACACAACAAAAATCCCAGAGCAAGAAAAATTCTGAAATCAGCCAATTGAACCGTTTGCATGGTCATTCATTTCGCACATTCGAGCACGTTTTCAGGATTGCCTCGTGCAATGTGTTACAGGCCACTGCAGCAGACCCCTGGCTGACATCACATGCATCTCTCCAATATGGCAACTTATTCTTATCTCGTCTTGAAAACCCCATCGCCAAGAGACAACTTACTCGAATCAACGAAATGTCACTCACTGATTTGACAAGTGCACAAAAAGACACTCCTTGGCACTCAAAAACCGAGTCTCGAGCACTTATGGTCGGCACCCGAAGCGAAAATCAGGTCGATTTGAACAAGCATCTAATCTAAGAGTCCCTAGATCACTCGTCTGATTTCCTTTTTTGGTGGCACTCACGCGGACAGAAATGCGATAAAACAATAAAGCCACGCCCCAAAACACTCTCTATCATTGTCCGTTTTCACTTATTTAAAATGCCGATTCAGTTTTTTTGTACAACCTGTTATTCTTATTTTGAAAACAATGCTAGGATGCGGGAAGATGGTGATCGTGGCTGGAATCCTCGTCGAGTGCAAGCAGCCACTCCAATGGAGTGATGGATGGGAACTGGTGGTGGGAATGGAGTGTTCTCCTTGGATGCTCTCTGCGGGAATCTCGTTACGCCTGTGGCCGTCCACTGGGGCCACCCGTGTCCAACATGATGACAGTGATACGCACTATTTAGCCAAACTCGGAACTATGGTCCTTGCTAGAATTTTTCCTCGTCGTTCGCTCGTTAACTTGTTCAGTGTAAGAAAAAATGTGCACGGCGCTCGTTATCCGTGTTCTCCATGTACACGATTACGTCGCATGATTGCACCAGAGCATGTCGCCCGAGAACTTTTTTCAGTCTTCCCTTCTTTGGGCTCTACTTAACCCCTGCATCGCCCCTTTTTCAACAATACTATGCCTCAAAGCCTAAACTTGTGCCGGAGGTGGGCCATCCTCGTGTCGTGTACAATAGAGTCAAAGGGCCATGCATGAATCCGGTATTACGACAACAACCGGTCTCAATTCTAAAGAAAATCCTTACAATAGAAAGACGAGCCTCTCTCACGCCCAATCTCCCACTTAAAATCGTCCATTCAAAAGCAGCCATACGAAAGTTTCATAAGTAGCCTAGCATTATGTAAACCTAATAAAAGTCGACGTTTGATCACGGGACAATTCAATACGCCATCCCACTCAGCAAACATTGGGGGCCAACTTCCAACTTTTGTCGCAATCCTACACATTCCCTGCCTGCGCTTACCTGAGAAACTTGAGGACGGATCTTGGATTTCATAAGTAGCTCGAGTCGTTGCAAAGTTTCTTCCACTTTTTGTCGTTCATCCGATGACTGACCAAAAGTTCTGGCTTTACTGTACAGGTCAAAGTTGAGTGCAGGCAAGTTATCGTCGTCATTTTCATTCACGGTCCCAAGTTCACTGATGTTTCTCCTGAGATTCGAGTCACTCATGTCCGTCTCCGATGATATGTCGTGATGAAGCAAACCCGCTCGCGGTGCTGATTGTGAGTCCTGCAACAAGACGCCTAGGTCATGGCAGGCCCCCGACCACACTCTCATGGCCACCTCTTAGCACTTTTCGACATAAATTACATAATGCATGGAAAGTGTGATTACCCGTCCACGAACAGCGAATCCATACGTCGTGCAATCCAAGCGAAAAATGCCAACGGCCAACACAATCAGCTGCCACCGTAACACCATGTTTCCAGCGGACGAATACGGACAGTGTGAAATCTAGGCGTGCAAAATCGAGTTCATGTCGAAACGACACAAACGGTCAATCAAATTTCAAAAACTAACCACCACACGAAATGTTCTTTTTCCAGTCAGGTACCAGCTCCAAAACGATACAATTGCCTGACTGCCAAGACCAAGAATGTTCTTCCTTTTCGTTCACTCGAAATTTCCTGCAGCAATCAAGAATTGCGATCAGCCTGTTCACGCTGCACCAACATAATCTCAGAGAATAATTGAAATTGAGCGAGTCGAGTGCAAACCTAAGACGACTCCGCCCGGCCTGAACCCGCGCCACGCGTAGCTGGACTGGTTATAATGAAAAGAGCGAGACGAAATAGGCATCAGGCACAATGCACGATTGACTCGAGGCCCAACAAAACAGTCCTCTTCGTCTTCATCTTGTGCGAAAACTTGTTCGAATCGTCGAAACTAAAGCATAAAACACAGACTAAAGGACATCGGACTCCGAGCCATCCACGCCACTCAACCGAATATAGGATTGTTCAAAGTAATACTAACCCCCGTCCACTGTCGCCTGACTTTCAAAACCGACTACACTCCGCCAATACAAACTCTACCAGTGCACAGTCCCGGAAAATGTAGGCACTAGAGCAAACACCGTACTGGCACATTT
The DNA here is from genome assembly GCA_030248295.1 of Mesodorylaimus sp. YZB2_4. Taxonomy (NCBI): domain Eukaryota; kingdom Metazoa; phylum Nematoda; class Enoplea; order Dorylaimida; family Dorylaimidae; genus Mesodorylaimus; species Mesodorylaimus sp. YZB2_4. Next base: position 723,653 of record JASANH010000138.1, on the reverse strand, counting down.
TTCAACTACCAATATGTATTTCGTCGCCCTCCCCCACTGCCCAACGACCTGCTGCAGAAGGGACTCCAATCAGAGCCCCAACTCAAGGCCACTCACAAAACCTGACTAAACTCATTCCATACAGCGCCTCACTGTTTTCACTCAACATCTTTCTTTTCTCAACTTGTCGTCATCAACAAACCAATAAAGCCAGGCCGCTCCAAATAGACGACCTGGCCCGAACAGCGAAAAAATAGTCAGCGGTCAAGTACAAAGGGCACGCCGACCTTAGCAAACTCAACGAGCACTCCGACCAAGGCCCCGTCTATTACGTCATTTACTACTCGTCCCCTTCGCCCACTGGCCCGCATCGGCCAGTAAGCCATCAGGCCCGAGGCCCCTTGCTCCCCGCAATTAACCTCCTCATTGCCTCTTACCATTTTACGACCAGACCACTCGTTTCCTTTTATGGGATAAGATCCATTGCTCAGGCTCCGAGGACACCAATTACCAGCACTCCCCTTGACCATTCAAACACCTCTCGACTTTTCAAACTTCGCACGATCCAGATTCCCAGTGCACACATTCTCCGAACAGAACCAGCAAAGCCCACGCATGTGTCAAAGATCACGCACGGTCTTCAATAATCAACGCATTTCATTCTCCTACGCCGACTAAAACTACATCTTACACGATAGGTAAAATAATTTGTTCATCGAAAAACAAACCTTACGTTTCGCAACTCAGTATTACGCGATAAAAGAAAAGCTGAATAACATCTTCGTTTCAAAGTACATCACCCACAGCTCGTTGACAACAATTCATCCTTCCCATTCGATCATTAAAGATGAACTGCTGACTTGATCAAAAACTCTTCTGAGACGGCTCTGTATCACCATCCGAGCCGGAATCGCTACAAACAGCGTGAGTAGTCTTGGCACGACGTCCGGTCACACGTCGTTGAACACATCGACCACGACCTTGAACAATAATTTACAGTTACTTGAAAGCGAATGCACTCCTAACAAAGTACAGTAGAAGATTGGTCACTTTTGGTTGTTGTTGTTAGTGTATCCTATCTTGCAACCGACTAGAGTCCATGCATGCCCTGAAAGAGCATCTGCTAGCTGCTACTTGATGAGGATGTCTGGATAGCCCTGGGAAGCCATACCCACCCCGTGCCCTGTGTGAGACCCCCTCCTCGTTTACCATCCTCACTGCCAACTGTCAGGCATGGCAAGGGTGAAGAGAACTTTACTGTGCTCTCTGTGCCAAATCTAACTCAGGCCTGGTTTACACCTGTGCCAAGTATACCTTCCACACTACCGCTAATAAAAATGGAGTAGCCCGTTCTCATACGCACCCCGACTTTGCTCCAATTTGTGTAATCTTGCTTCCTCATTCTTCAGTCGCCTGAGTTCTTTCAGCGCCAACTGGCATTTCCGCTTAAAATTGTCCGCCTTCTCTTTCCATTTATTCGCATAAGTTTTCTCCTCAGCTTTCTTAGTTTTTAGATAAGACTTTAGTCGACTAAGATTTTCGACTTCTAGTTTTTGAAGTTCGCCGATCTTTTGGATCTGATTGCTAGCCACAATACTGCTCTGAAACACGAACTCGGTACGCATGTTGTAATTAGAACTACATAGATGGTCAAATAAGCTTACTTCCGCCGCGCACTGATGCTTGATTCGTTCTCGCGTCTCGGCCACCAATTTATCCTTGCTGTTGCTTGATTCTTGCCTGACTGATTCGACCATATCTATCGCGTCCAACAGCTGCTTGCCATGTTCCATGCATTGCTGCTCAGCAAAGTCTACTTGCGATTGCAAGTGCTGTAGTTTCTGAAATATAAGGGGACACACACTCTGTAGGCCAAGATGCGGCAGCTAATGCTATAATGAGGGTAGAAGACAGAGTGCCCCTGTTTGGACTTTTTCTCCAGCTTTTGATGGTCGTAGCTTCAAGGAAAGAAAGAACTTGCACGTGTAAGCAGCAGAGAGCAACTATTCATCCCATACATATTACTAATCCAAAGTATGAATGGGCAATGTGGCCGAATGCGATTGGTTTCGCGACTAAGACACCACACACTGTGAAAACCGATGCCAAGGTTGGACGAAAAGCGGCTTAGGATGGGCAGTAAATACAGTATACATAAAAAACTAGGGTCCTGAGCGAGATTTGAACTCTCGCCCCTTAGGGTAATGGTCGCTAAAGCAGTGAAGTTCAGCCAAAACTTTACCACAGGCTGTTATAAAGAGGTTTATAACGTAAAAACTGCCCCCTAACGACAGTCTGATAGTCTATGCTTTCTATATCATGTACACTACGTCCAGTATACATTGGACCAGCAATCCTGGTGGTGCGGGTTCGATTCCTGCTTTGGGCTCACGTTTTTCATTCTATTTCTTGTTTCTCCCACTTTGGCGGGTTAAGCATTACCCATTCGCTTTCTTTTTGAGATCATGCACCGGATAGAGCAGCATATTCAATGGTCACCCTCCTCCTATCCTATCCAAAGGTACCAAAAATTGAAAAAGCTACTTTAGAGTACCTGAAGGAGTTTTGCACTACGATGAGATTATTGTAAGAATTAAGAAATGTCAAACAAACCAAAGGTGGTACCTGCACATCGCTGCTAATAGACGGATTGTCCATCTCGAGGCATCGATGTCGCCAAGTCGCCGCCTCTTGACATTCTCCACCATGATGACATGTGTTGCACAAAACCTGAACGTGCCCGCGACCATTTTCAACGCTCGTCGTATTCTGGCTAACTGCACGGCCATTGAGATTTTCAAGAAGAACTTGCTCGATGCCCAAATCGGGAATTCCGAATTCGTTAGTATCCATACTTTTCGAATGAGAGACCTAAATTTAAGAGCAAAGTTATAAGCAACCCTACATCTTGTATGCAAAGAGTAGAGTAAGTATATTTTGCACGTCTTTTGCAAAACCCTGCGGCACCGTGCATTTTTATCTTTCCTACAACTTTACGTTGTATTATACGACTGATTTCTTAAAAACTAGAAAAAGTTTAAGCGATGCTTTTACCTTACTGTATAATTTTCTTGGTCTTTGAAATTTCGGCAATTTCGATTGCCCCAAACTTTTTCCTGTTCTTATGGTTTTTGCTTTTTGAATCAAACAACGGGAATGGTTTCACGCACAATTTGCTTCTGACGAAACTGGTACCGATCTGGTGGTGCTGCTTATGACAAAGGGCGGCAATTTAAATTTTAAAAGGGCATATATTTAGCAAAACTTATTCATAACTTCACGGCGCAACATCAATGTTTTCTTTCATATCGGATCAAATCTACTTCTATATCGACATTTTTCTTTTTATGAAACCGCATAGTTGCAGGTAAGTCAAAGCGGAGTTGAGCAAATGGTTCCGCTTTCAAGTTCATTTCAGCAGCTTTCTTTAGAAGAAACTAGAAGTAAGAAGCACAAAAATTTTTTAATATCCTTTAGGCAATAAGAAATTACCTGTCTCGTAGAGGTCTTATGCATGGAATAAATGGTTCGACACCCCAGATCGACGGCGGCACGCAAGAACTTCACATCGATGCCTGGAAAGGCAAGGAGGTGATGCACTGAGAAATGGCAGGGTACAAACATGAGAGGGACATTGCTTGTACCCTGCCTGGGCAAACAAAGATAGCGAACTACCTGGAACCACAGCAACAGACTGAGCACAAACTAAGCGACATCTAAAGAACTTGGCCATCCTGGATTCCACTGCGCTGATGATAAGAGTAGTAGAGCACCTGTGAGGACCACTCACATGGTGCAGGTGGCATGGGTGAGTAATCCCATGTTTGGGCATCGCTGTAGTGTAACCAAGTCTGGCAGGCGTAGGAGTCAGCGGGACAAAAACTCCAACAGGAGCAGGGAGCAGGAAAGCCTTGCGACTATACCTACAGTAGCCCGAGAGGTTGGCGTCTCCAAGCCAGGGGAGATCGATTGCTCTCTCCCACTCGCCATGGCCTACCAGGCGCGACGGTCACAGTGGTTCTCCTTCGAACCGGTCTTACCTTCGTTATTCTTCGTTCCAAACGGTGGGTTCATGATGGCCACGTCAATGCCGCTCCTGAACTTGTCATTGATCATCTCGGGAATGGCTGTAGTCACATCGCAGATGACCAAGTCCACGTTGTCCAACTCCAGTTCACCCACATTCTCAGCACACGTCGAGATGGCCTCCTCATCGATGTCCAGTCCAATGCACTGTCTGCAAGATCCACTCCAACTGACTGCATCAAGTAAGACTTTGACAATCTTACCTCGCCCCCAGCAGACTTGCTCCAATGGCTGCAAGGAAACTATGCCATCACTGCTTCCTCCATGCCAAGGGCATATTTCAAATCTGTACCCTGCTAGGCAGACACGCGTCAAAGGCGGCGGCAGCGACTGTTTGCGACTGTCACGAAACCGTGTGCGCGGTCGCAGAGCACTGGCCGTGCGTGGGTGGGTGCTCGCACGCTTAGAAAACACGACGGACAGAAACAACTTTTGTTCGATAGCTATGCAATCGAGGAAATACAAGACTAATAAGCCTAAGCCTAGGATGAGAAAGGAAGTGATAAGATATGAAAGAAGAAGCGAGGGAGTCGGACAATGCGATATCCACTAAAAATTTAACCCTTTTTTACCTACTTACAATTATTTACTGTCTGTGTCCAATTTATGTGTGCAAATACTTAAGGATCATTAGCACAGAGCTCGGTTCTTGACTCACCCTGGGAAAAGACTTCCCTGTAAATGAGCTAGTATACAAGGCCTACGAGTCACTTTTTCTGCGTCTAAAGAAGGCGTTTGTATCATCGAAGTACGTAATACAACTTTTTGCTTGCTCATATCTTATCACTTCATTTCTCATCCTATGCTTAGGCTTATTAGTCTGCATTTCCTCGATTGCGTAGCTATCGAACAAAAGTTGTCTCTGTCCGTCCACGGCCAGTGCTCTGCGACCGCGCACACGGTTTCGTTGCAGTCGCAAACAGTCGCTGCCGCCGCCTTTAACGCGTGTCTGCCTAGCAGGGTAGGTACAGATTTGAAATATGCATCACGCGGCCGTCTTACCCAAAGTCCCACACCCGCATCCCAGATCGACCACCACCTTGTCCTCGATATCATCACCGAACGACATGCTGTGGAACATGGCCGCCGCGATCTCCGCCCCCGTCTGGTACTGCTCCAACGCCACTTTCGGTTTCTCAAACGATTTCAGGCCACCCAGCAGGCCTTGCAGCTCCTTTAGTTTCATCTCCTGAAAACACACTGCATATGGTCACTGCCTGCCACTAAAGCACGACATTCCACGTCGCACGTGCCAAAGTGTCACCACCTGCAGTCAGTCGGAAAGCGAACTTTATTCCGAGGAAGCACTGACAGCTGTACATTAGCGCACGACTAGGCCCAATGCACAAGTCCATATCTAAAGTAAGTATCTGCCCCGCACTTACAAATAATATTATCGATACGTCGGCCAATCACAACTCTTCAGTATCCCCTCCCCACACCAGCATACGTACACAGAACGAAAGGCAGGAATGCAAGGCATAGTTACTAAAACGTGGTCCACGCCAAAGTGCACAAGCCACACCCAGACCCAGTCAAGAAGCCCATCTCATTGCTCGTATAATACAAAGCACTTCGTTCAGCACCTACCACCTAAAACCTATTCTCCCGTCGAACTAGGCGTGAAAAATTTGGAGTGCTCTTTTAACAAATATTCCACAATCTGGCCCTGAAGAATCATGGTGAAAGCCAATTGCGAATTCGAATGATTTACGTCCGAAGATGAGTCCGCCTTCTGCGAGTTCTTCCACTCAACCGCCCCGCTCGTCCCCCCACTTCCTTTCCCTTCGACTTTCTTCTTCGTCGACTTGTTCTTTGAAAATTCTGTCGCCGATTTTGCGGAAGGATTGGATGAAAATAGACTCGGTCCAAAAACGATGGCCAAATTGTGAATCTGCATGCGATTCTTCGAGGAATTTTTAGCCACGCTGGAATCACAAATATTTTAATCCGTGCTAGCACCACACCAGGTTCACTTACTTGAGCAAATGCTGGAACAGGTGGTCGAGGGTATCGTGATGAGGACGCGGTAGTTTCAAAATAAGCTCGTTAAAAGCCTTCCAACGTTGCTTCGCGTTTTGTAGCTCTAAAATCCACAACGCATGCACACCCAATCACTGGCCACAACTGAGTCAACTTACTTATTGCGTTCAAGAAATCTTTGGTCGAAGTAGTGGGAAAGGCCGGTTCTTGCAACTCCCGAAAAAATAATTTCAACGCTCCCGTGAGCACATGCACATCCGTCTCGTTCAATAAAGCACTATATTTCTCTAAAGCCACAAAATTAGCATCTTAGACCTAGTCAACACGTTGGGATGGTTCGGATAGAAACCCCGCCAGGCTGCCCCTCCCATTCAAATGTTCGCCGTTACATAGTTTGAAACACCCACGATACCTTGGGTTGTTCAAGTGGAGTACGGTAAGAATATTCTAGCACATCATAACGCGTAAAATCGCATAAAGCGAAGACACGGAACTGAGTGTGCAAATTCAACCCGAGTCCTCCTTCAGGAACCCTGCATACCTTGATCCACCTGACAGCGAATACGTTGCACCTGCGACAAATTCCCGTTGATTCTGTACAGTCCATCCGTACTCAGCCCTAAAACAAGAGCCGTCTGTAAACAAATCCCACGTCAAGAATATTCAGGCATCACCTTTCTCCTCAATCAATGCAGTGCACGTGACAATGAACTTCGGAACGGTAGTCTTCTCACGACGACATATCTCTAATAGACTGCTTCCAAAGACGGGCTCAGCTAAAAACAAGAATCTATACTACTCTTCAAATTCAAAAATGAGTCGTCAGCTTACCCTTATAAATTCCACGCTCCTTCAACGTTTCCACTGACGGACGACTGCGAAAAAACTTGCGCAACTTCTCCAGAATGGTTTCTTTCTGCAGAGCTTGCTCGCTAGCATCCAAAGCACTCAGTTGCACTGGTGAAAGTGCCTGACCGAACGACACTGAAACGACCGCGCTCCCACTCAAGTCACTCGCAGATCAGCACAGAACATTACTTACCCGACTTCCTCTTGTCGGCATCTTTCGCCGCGGCCTGCACAGACGGTTGTTTTGGTAATTCAGGAGGAGCAGCATTCGACTTCGAAGTCCCTGGCTTTCGTATTGAAAACCTCGTGGGACTACTGCTTTCGATATGAGGCGTTGGATAACAGTCAGGAATTGGCTAAAAAGGAAAACTTTGAAAAGGAAGCAATAAAATATGGTCGCATAATTGCTCACCAACTGGTCAATCACTTGGCGCAGATCATCGTACCAGCCGCTAATCTCGACCTGATTCTCCGCATGAAACAAGTAGCTCGTCACGTCCATCAACTCAACCTGAAGGTTAATTGGGTGACCTCAAACCTTACTCAAATAAAAGATACCACCACTTACCTGAAAGACGTTTTTCCTTCGACTCACATCGCCGTCAAGCCACCTCAATTTCGCACCTCTCAAATCACAGACCCCCAACGGAGTCGGATATTGATTTCCCTTCTTCTGAAACAAAACCCTCGAATGTAATACGCTGATCGATCTTCAATGTAGAAATCATACCTCAGCGGCTTTTTCGTCTTTATAAAAGATCAAATGCGCGTTGGTCAAATAGACGAAACATGGAAGCCACTGCTTTCTAAAAACCGACACGATCATGCACACGATCAAAAGATACTGGCTTGGCCAGACATACTTGACGCGTTTTCCCGCTTCCATGAATTTGCAGCGACTAAGCACACCGTGTCGAACGTAGTTCTGAAATAACACAATCCATGACCAAGCTCTATCGAAAACGGAGTCTCATACCTGATTCTGTCCGTGACTGTAGATTCCAGATCGTCCCAGCGTCAAGTTTGGATGATCGCCAGTTGGTGATTGCTCGTCGGTCGATGATCGTATTTTGGTAGCAATGTTTGCCAAGTCTTCCGAAAAGGCATACACGTCCACTTCTCGATTATTCGCCACGTCATGATTCGACCGTTGATCCCCATTTGCACACACGCCAGAGTCCGCTTGCTTCTTTGCCGAGAGGGTGCGAATATCAATTGGAGGAATCGAGTTCAATGTCGATGACGAACCAGCCACATTTATCGTGCCAGAACATTCCGACGTTGACTCTGTCGTCGACACTACCGAAATCGATAACGACTGGTCGCGCTAAAAAGTAAAAGATTTCTGGTGCATCGCCTGCGCCAGCCAGACAGCATGCGATGTGCTTATGGGCCCCTCTCCACGTACATTCACGAGGAGCAATGCGTAATAGCAGTTATTCATACCTGCCCTATTTGCACACAAGGCTCCACTACTAAGAATATCGATTCACGCATATTTCACCATCACGAAGCAAGGCTTGGCATACATGCGCAAGAACTACTGTATTTACACACTGCCGGATCGATTTTTCTCACGCATCCCTAATGGCATCGTTTAATGGTAAGCTTATACATGCCGTCAAAACAAACATTATTTCCTTCCTTACCATCAGAAACAGACGCCCCTTGAATGCACTGCTAAGCATGCTGAGAGCGAGTGAATACACAGAACGTAATTAACCCCACTCACCAGTCCCGTTAACGCCTCGCCATCGTCCGAAATGAACGAGCCGTCCAATTCATCGCCAGAGCTCACTGAACCTTGCACCGACATTCCAAGTTTGCTGTCACCAGCAGGCTGAAACCGAGGCAGTAATAAAGGGAGGAAGAAATCTGACAAAGCAGTCACTCACAGCAGCAAGCCGGGGTGGCTTCCACATGGCTTTTTTCGAATTAGCATTGTAGAAGTAATGACGATTGTTCTTGTCCACGTACTCTGCCCAGCCATCGTGCAGGACGTTGATTGGACTGCTGCCTGGGACGGGCAACGGAGGCAATTCTTTCGCACCCATCGGCTTCACATTGGCGTAAATAGGACCATCGATTAGCTTTTTTGAAGCGTTTTGATCCGGCAGCTCTGATTTCTTAAAATGTAAACACAGCTATTAGAATGCCGGGCAGGGAACATGACAACAACACAGGAAATATCGCACATTGACACTTACTTGGACGGACTCGTTCTCCTTCCGTACGTTCGGTTCGGGTTTGCAAGATTCGGTGATGACCTTGCCATCATTTTGTCTCGAGTCTCCGTAGAACGAAACAATACGACCATCCGAATCGTCTGTTTCATTTGGTATGTGCACGAAGTTCAAATCGACAGGAATGCTTCTCGAAATACGGTTAGGATCTGCCAATTTGAACCCCGGTCCTCGCGATTTTCTTCGAATCAAACTGTTGGCGGTCTGTCCGCCGTCCGCATTATGTTCGCCATCGTAATTGACTGCGGAGGCATTTACGGCGACTGGATTGTCGTAAATGGCTAGCTGGTTATCCGTAATCGTAGCCAGTTGATAACTACGACGCTTCATGCTAGCCCCGCCGCCCCCAAAAGTCGACAACCGATTGGTTCCATTACTACCCAGGATAGTCGCATCGGGTGATACGGATAGGACTTCTTTTCTGGTCATTCGGTGTTGCTGTCTCTGAACAGCTTTCCCGTAGCTACGAGGAAAGAAAAACCCGTCTTCATCATTGGAGCTTCGCCCAACGAACCACCAGTCATCGTCAACATCTCGAATTAAGTAGTACATTTCGCCCGGCTGGACAATGACCGAGTGACCTCGGGTATTGGTCGACTCGTAGTGGTATAATGCCTCCACAACCGTCAGCCAGTCATCCCCCGATGTTGCCATGATGGAAAACAAAGTTTTTCGAAGCTTCGAAGGGGATTTTATTCAAACCATTTTCGCTTAAAACAAAAGGGTCTACTGTACAAGAATAGCATGTTGAAAAGTTCAAAAATTTATCATCAAATAAATAAACAAGGAAACGCTTTTTCGCAAAAACATGGGAACGTCACCCTCCTGCGAAAATGCCACAACGACAAGGGCCATAAAAAAATAAAAATAAATGTCCGTCCAAGATCCCGTCTCCGCAACAGACTGCCTTGTGGTAAAATATAGGTACAATTAATTCAGTGAAGATTTTCCAAGCGGTAATAAAAGCAAGCTCACTCTGAACTTTTTTGTTTTTTATCTTTGATATTAGCCTGTAACCCCTGTGAAATTGTTTTATGCCTTGGTTTTTTTATACAAATTACTTTGTGTAACTCAAACCTAAATTTACGCATCCACACTTCCCTCAAGTTTGGAGGTCTTTTCGTTTTTTGAATCGTGAGAAAATTAAAGAACTGATGTAAAATCAAAATACCGCTCAATTTGCATTCCAGAATGCCTTTGCCATCGTCCTTTTCGTTTTCTGGCAAGACATGCTTTGTTCATTTGCGGGATAAATCTATGGAGGCCTTGACATCCAAGCAACTGAGCCTGCTCAACGCAGTAAGTTCCCTGTTTCATTCCATGATGTCCTACTTTGTCTGAAATGATTCGTTTTTTAGAAAGTCAGCAAATCACTGACCAGTGGTATCGATATCGTGATCACCGATAATCGTGCAGTCGTGTCTTGCATGATGGAGACCGGAGCCCGCTCAGGATTGGTCAGTGATAATAGCAAAGGGTCATCGTCCGGCAGTTCGACCATCGATGCGCAGCCTGGTGATGCGTCATTTAGCCGGGGCGAAGGGGCAACTTGTTCAACAACGAAGATAGAAAAATGCGATTCCAAGAATTTTTCAGGGGAAAAAACCGTGGTAAGTCAGTGTGAGACTCCGGCCCCAAAAGGTGCAGGCCTAGTTGATGAAATGGAAGTCTAAACAATACCGAAGTATGGAGCAGATATTTTCAAACTTTTTTGATTAATTGAGCTTTTAGGAGCAGTAAAGAAACCGAAAGGTATTTCCGTTTTATTCATTCGCTTGTCTATCCTGAAATGCCCTGAATTTTAGAAACCATGGCGATCGCTTTTGAAGATTTGTCGTTTAAAATGCCTCTATTTTAGATAAATCTGCCGCCAGTTTTGGAACAAGCGCGTCGACTAGGAGTGACTATCATTCCGTATCTAGACTTCGACAAAATTGCTACAGCCCGTCAGAAGAAGATGACTGTAAAAGCTCCTCTGGTCACGGCACCAGCTAAGAAAAAACGATTTGCTGGCAGTCGTTCCAAAGCAGCTGTACACCGTTTGATTCCGCCATTTATCAAAATTGAAGATCGAGACAAGCAGTTTCGTCCCTATTTCGAAGCACTGAACCGGTGGCCGAAGATCAACATTCGACCAGGTACTGGAGTGAGATGCAGACTTGTGTGAGGTGCGCCTTGACCGGCTGCACTATCAAGTCTTGATAAGCTTTCCTCGCTCTTCCCTTCTCAAATTGTATTTCTTATGTTTCTATCACAGGCGGGAAAGGATGCGTTTTCGCAATTGAGAGTTCGAAGCCACAGTCGGCTCCTGATGATGCTCCATCGTCGACGGAGGAACGAAACGAAGCAGTAAAAAAACCAAAAGCTAGACGGTATTTCAGTTTTATTCTTTAGGTAATCTTATTCTGCAGTGCCCTGAATTTTAGCAAACTCGACTTTGACGTAGTGAAGTCTGATCCGCAACGAAAACCTGAGAGTACTGGGTTAACTCTGACCATGAAAGCAAAACGCGACGCCGTCGAACGTGGTGATAGTCCTGGTTATTGTGAGCTGTGCCGAGTGAAAGCGCAGAACATGCTCGAGGTACTGTAAGCACATAAATCACTTCCTGTTGCTGTGAGAGGCAACGGGTGTGTTCAGGTCTTACATGTTTGCTCTTTTCATTCTAGCATTACGGCACAGAAGATCATAAGAAACAGTTTGGCTCTGGTATTTACGATAATCTTGATGAAGAAATTAATCGAGGAACAACGTTAGATCAGTTTCTCGCGGCCACTTCACGGCGCACAGGGTCGGAAAGCAGAGGGTATGTGTAATATCTGTGCCATAGGTAATGCTGGGTCATTATCTTACACTCCCTCGTGTGGGGTCATGTGGTTGGCCATCCGTACCTCGAAAGGGTTATAGTTGGATTAGGATTGTCGATGGGTCCCTTGGAAAGAGTGGTATCAAGTGTAGGTGCATAGGCATGCGATTTACTTCAGGACTTCGTCTTTGGTTTCACCGAAAGCATCCCCACTTCGCCAACTGGAGCGGATATCTATGCTCTCTCCAAAACCATCGCCGCGTCGACCAGGTATCGAAGCACGATCGCCGTACCTTCTACGTTCCCCGATCTCTACACGTTCTCCTCGGACCACATTGCCGAGTCCGGGACGATCTCCGTTGAATGGCATTCAACTCAGCTTTAAGATCTTCGACAGCGAGTCACCTATTTTCAAGCGCGCGGCAACAAGTCCAAAACAAAGGCCAGTTTGGAAAACGAATCTGAGTGAGCTCAAGTGAGGAAATTTTTGAGTTTTGTTTTTTTCGTATTGGCGCAGTTTTCATCAACCGTCTTTAAATAAATTTACTTATTTATCAAAAAAATGCGCAGCACAGACAGAAGTGAGACAAGAAACCAATCAACCACCAACCGCACCGATCATGAGAACAGGCGGCTCGACAATGGAAATATAATGACCAACAGGCTGGTTCTCGAAAAAGCCGTTCGAACCAGGAACGGCAACACTTTACGTTGACAAAAAAAACAGCACAAGTAGGTTTATATATAGGATAAGCAACACAGTCCGTACCTTACCTATAAAAGCTGATAAGTTCATTGTAACACATTTATTTAGCTAGCAATACAAATTGAAAGCTGTCCTGTTCAGACGCGCCAACGTGCCTTATTTTAAAAAACTGTTTGACATTATCCACTTAGTAAACAAATCGAAAACAGGGATCATCACCACGCCTATTGGACCTTGCACACGCACATTTCAATTCAAAAAACATCCGCTAAACGCTGTTATAGCCAAGAACCGACAATGAATTTTTTTGTAGTTTTTAGATAATCCTTCAAAAACCGAACCTCTAACCGCGATTTTTCAATTGTCCAGCTAGCCAATCCAAACCTTCGTAAAGACCATCGCCCGATGTGGCGCAAGTTGCTTGAATATACCAATTTCGGTTACGTAACGTATGCAAGCCCAATTTATCCGTTACTTCCGCCGCGTTCATGGCATTCGGTAAATCCTAAATAAACGCAGCACATGCAATTCCCAAAAAAGCCTAACAGGAGAATGCCCCTCACCTGTTTGTTAGCAAACACCAGAAGAATAGCGTCACGTAACTCGTCTTCGGCCAACATACGCATTAGTTCTTCGCGTGCTTCGCCTACACGTTCGCGATCGTTGCTATCGACGACAAAAATTAAACCTAGAACACAACAAAGCTGCAGTGACAACCAGTGGTCAATACGACTCGATGTACCTTGTGTGTTTTGGAAGTAGTGCCTCCATAGAGGGCGGATCTTGTCCTGGCCGCCGACGTCCCATACTGTGAAACTGATGTTCTTGTATTCGACGGTTTCCACGTTAAATCCTGCAAAAGAACATTTATAAAAACCGTGCCCGGCACTTAGAGGCCTTAAGTCGAACGATTTGAGTCTAATCTATCTGGTCAGCCTTAGGCACGCCCTGACCACAGCATTTGACTGGCTCATGCTCAAGCACTGTGGGCCTTCGGGCAGATGCATATGACCATCGAAACCAACCATATGTGTCATACCATTAGTTTCGAAATGAGAGACATACCCAGCTACTCTTAATAATATAGTCTTGAACTTACCGATAGTTGGAATGGTGGTGACGATTTCGCCTAGCTTGAGTTTGTACAATATTGTGGTCTTGCCGGCAGCGTCCAATCCGACCATCAAAATTCGCATTTCTTTCTTTCCAAAGAGGCCTTTAAATAAATTGGCGAAAATATTTCCCATGATCGGCAATTGACGTAACGATGCGTTAGTAGAGAATTTCTAGCCTTTTACAAATCACCAAAAATATTGTGCTAGACGAAAACGACGATACCAAAGTCAATCTCTCGTTCTATTCCCTAATGTAGAGATGCCCGATGAGGAAAAGGGTCGACAGGAATCATACAAAAGCGTTGGCAATGAGGACACGAAAGTGCAAAACACGTCATCGGACCATGTCGCAACGCGGATTTCTTGATACTTACCGTCGTTTGGAATGGTCCAAATGCTTTTGTGCGCGAAGGACCCCGTGGGTGGAGGCGGGCCAATAGCAAACAGAAGAGAGGGTGATGTTTCGCGACTGAAACGAAACTGCTGTTTGGTTCAAGGACCTACGGTTGTTTTATTTGATAAAAATGTCGGATGCCAAACGAGTGATTGTGATAACTGGGGGCAGCGGATTCCTGGGTCAACATTTGATCAAGGAAATTCAACTTCGATGGGCCGATGACGTGCGTGAGATCAGAGTAGTGGATAAGAAGCTATTCAGGAAATTTTTAGGTAAGTCTAGGGTTCCTAGCGCCACTGCATTTTCTTTGAGAACTTGAGGACCAAGGCGGTTTTTAGATTATCCAGATAACATTCCTGTGGTCGAGTTCATTGGAGATGTCACTATTCAAGACGAGATCGAGCCAGCTTTGGAAAATGCGACAATGGTATTCCACTTGGCCGCGAGACCGTTTAATTTCGATATGTATCCAGACAAAGAGCTGTTCAGGGAGGATAATATACTTGGTAACACGCAAGGGAAACGGCCCTGTTTTTTACGATGTAATGGACTGCTTTTATTTCAGCCACAAAGACCCTCGTGTTCGCCATGGCTAAGAACAACGTTCCATGGCTCATCTATACTGGCGATGCTCTGTCAGTCCTTGGGAACGAGGATGCTCAAGCTGTGACTGAGGTCGCCACCTTGAATCCACCGTCCGGAGAATGGTGGCTTCTCGGACCGTATGGTGAGACGAAATACCGAGCGGAAATGTACGTTCGTGCCTCCAACGACATGCCATTGGAAAACGGTAAGCCTGGTCATCAGTAATTTGAGGTCAAGGATCGCGTGTTCGGAAATCGGCTAGGTTTGGTTAGGGAACTGATGTTTGAAATCTGTATTGCCCTAGCACAATACACGGCGTGGGAGTGTCATGCGTTTCACAAACGCCGTGTGGAACCGGAAATGCTGTGTGGTGGGTGTACCATGTTAGTGGGACAGCGTGTCATATGATCTTTTTGATCTTCCTTGAGTGGGCGTATTAGTGTATCTAACGGTTTTACGGTCATCGCATATAGAACAAAATAGTTTTCAATTCCCGACAACTTCCATAATTTATTATCCGTTTCAGGCGGTAAGTTGAAGACTCTCGTCGTTCGCCCGACTCCTCTTTATGGAGAAGGGGATACGTGGTTCGTTCCACATGCTTTGCGTCTCTGCAAGCAGTACGGCTACTTACAACATTTCGGGACATTCAACGAATCGCTGATGCAGTTTACATATGCTGGCAACGCTGCAGCATTCCACCTCATGGTGGCCGATGTGTTGCTGAGAGATCCGAACGAATTCGGTGGCGAAGTGTTTAATTGCAATGAGTGTACACGGCCAATCAATTATTACAATTACATTCGACCATTCGTAGAAAATGCTGGCTATAAAATATCTAAATTCACTATTCCATATTTCCTAGCGATTCTTCTCTTTCTCTTTTTGGAGATATTTTTCAAAAGTTTTTACCTTTTTGGGGTTAAGTTTCCTCATAATTTTCCCAACAAGCAAATGGTAATGATCGTTGCTGGGCTTTACTTCCACTTTAGCGTGAAGAAAGCTCATTTGATTTTCGATTATAAACCAGTTTATGATCCTGATGAGTGCATGAAACGTACGATAGACTGGTGGAAGAATAATTATAATAAGCCTTATCCAGGATTTTAGTGAGCCAGTTGGCAATTTTCAAAAGCCTTCAGTTTTTTAAGGATATCTCACTCGAAGTTTTTACTTTTTAATGTGCCTTTAGATATTCACTTACACTTTTTCTTACCAATGGGTGTCGGCTGTGAGTGATCCAAGTGGGGCATCATACAGTATTATTGGCTTATGCATTTCGTAAATCTCATTCCTATGCAAGCTATGTACGCCTGCATGCCATTATTGCAAAATATATTTATTTGCAGCGATTAATAAAGTTGTGAAAGGAACTGTGCACTGGGCTTGGATTCTGGGTGTTGTTCCTAATATTTTTCTTTTCTGGAGTTTTAGCGAGAAAGCTAAGATTAGATTTTACGATGCGATTTTATTTCTAGACGTCATGTCGAAACGGAAAAGCGTACGTTTTGTTGAGGATACGGCCCCGACGGACAAAGCTTTGCTACGAATGAGCAAACGTCGTCGAGACGATGACGAAGATAACTTGAATGGAGGGGGCGACGAGAGTGCGTACGCTGACATTGGACGAAGATTAGAACCACGACCAGGCCAGAAACAGAATGTTGGTGATTCCAAGCACACGTTGGATAGCGATGAAGAAGAAGACGAGAAATACGAGCGTTTGAACGTGGCCGATGTTGAAGGTGAGTGACTCGTGGATAGAGTCCTGTTCTAGTAAACGGTAAGGTTTCCTAGGGACCCGTTTAAACGGACTGCGCAAGAGGGGAGACCCTGGTACATCATTGACAAGCTCGGGATGACTCTTCAGGACAAGAAGACGCAACGGTGGAATTCGATGAAGAAACTAAGATCACACCTTTCAATATGAACGAAGAAATGGACGAAGGGCATTTCGATTCCGATGGCACATTCATTTTCAATAAGAAGACTGAACAAATTCGCGATGCGTGGTTGGATAATATCGATTGGGCTAAGGTAAACGCCGAGGCTTACTTGTCAGCAATAGCTGTCATTTTAGCTTGTTCTGTATTTCAGATAAAAAAGGATGCAGGGGGACTGTGGCAAGGTGAAGGTCCCGATGTCGATGAGCAGGAACTATCTCATTCACCGATTCGTGTCGATCGATCGGACATTTATCAGAGTATTCTTCGTTTTCTTCAACCGCAAGAAACCATTACAAAGGCGTTGAAGCGTTTGGGTGGTACTCGAGCAATGACTGATGTAAGGCAAGCTCGTTGGAAAGAGAAGAAAAATTTGAAGAAAGCGGTGGCACTAGAAGAGTTGAAGAAAGAACCAGAGGCCAATGACCACGACCACGAAGCACAGCCGACCTCATCAGCGCCCGACCCAACACCGCCGTTGCCATTGGATGAAAACGCGGTGGCAGTAAGTAAATTAACAGAATTGGTGGACAGCTTAGTGAATGAAGGAGAGTTCGAAATCTATGGTTACACGTACGAGAAAATCAAGCACGAATTGGAGAAATATGGCAAAGACAAAGCGGCGAAGGAGAATGCCGACAAGAAAAGAACAGCCGTCTCTGACGAAGATTCAGCCTTGGACATGTTCGCAGATGAAATTGATGAGAAAGAGCTAAAAAAGGATACAGCGACTGCGATTAAACAAAAGGAAGAGGAGAAAACAGGTGAGCCATGTTAAACACTGTCGAATTCACTTGTCTTGAAGCGCTGTGTGTGCGGAAAGAAATGTCGCTCGGGTCAGAAAATTTTTCATGTCGGGAAGCTTGGAAAATTTTTGGCCCGCCAAAGTAGACAAGTGCCGTCGAGTGTAGATTAGGTGAACCACTGCGAGGCTGGGTGTCTGAATCCTATCAGAGCTCACGCTGGCCCAGCTCAGTATCCTGACTGAGCCCAGCCGTGTTGTTGAGTCCGCTTAAACTAGGTGTCTGCATTCATCTCACTTTGCCTCTTAGATAATACTGAAGCATCGGACGATGTTCGCTGGGAATACAAATGGAAGAACGAAGACAGTGCGGAAATGTACGGACCCTACACGTCGCAGCAAATGCAGCAGTGGACGGACGAAGGCTATTTCAAGGATGGCGTGTGGGTACGCCGCATTGGCCAAGATAATAATCAGTTCTACAGTTCTAAACGAATTGATTTCGAACTGTATATCTGAATGAGTGACAATTTTTTGGTGCACTTTTGTCCCCACTGCTTACTCTTGTAGTTCTATGTCGTGTCAATTTACGTAAGGCCCATTCAGTATGCATAAAATATGAAAATTACTTCACGAGCTCCGCATCGATTTGCATCAGCCTTCGGAACAGACGGACTCGATGTACCTTCAGCATCACCTGATCATCAACGCTAGCCTTGGCCTTCTGTTTCCTCTCGTGCTTTCTCCAAATGTTGGCCGTCACAACGCCGTACACTGAACACACGATTTGGCCTTCGTCGACCCGAACGACGCGTGCTGAATCAAAAGAATAAATTAGTGTCTGGCGGGATGCTGGAGCTCGCGCAAGTCCTGAACAACAACCACACGAGTAAACCTAACGCTCTCACGGAAGTGAGCTGTTTCTCTCTGGCCTTCATGCATCAGTTAGAAACAGATGCATGGCAGGGCGGGGCTCCACTCGCTGCAATAAGTCGGTATCAGTCCTGCATGATATTGTAAGAGGACCAATCAAGTAAGACTACGCCGTCTCATCTCGGCTCTAGTTACGTGGTTGACCCACCAAAATTTTTAACGTCCTAATGTAAGAAAATATCTGGCAAGGGCCTCTGCCAGACTCGCCGATAGCCCGTGGACGAGCCTTAGATTACGAGACTCTTGGGACACCATGTTATGTGAATGGGAATGGGCTCTGGGCACGCTTGGAGCAGTACCCGAAAGGGGGCAGTGCCACGTTGTCAGGCTAACCTTGTGACACCGCACAGAATACCTCTTCCTGGCACCGTCCAAAGCATGATGCCTGAACCCCCGTCCTATCCACATTACCATGGTGGCTGGGAGTGCCCTTCCCAGTCCCAGAATCGCGGGGCGGAATATATGTATCTCTCGTGAGTCATACCTGGAAGAATAGCTCCTGTCTCGGGGCGAAAGACAGCAAATCTGCATCGAACGGGGAAATGGAACTGAGGTTGATCTTCGGTGATGACAGAATATTTCTCCACGACCTTTGGTTTGCCTCGAGCAATCGGAACACCATTGAGTCTCAAAACGTAGACCTAACTGCACTGAGCGTCAAAAATCAAAACTAAAAACAGTTACTTCTGCTGATAACTAAACAGCATCTTATCTAAAATGATAGCAAGTCCATCATTCAACCGATCGACAAAGTTCCAAGGGAGCGAAAATGTTTGTGTATGTTCGACGATTGCGACACAAGAGCCCGGAACTTTGGCCAGTTTCTTTGCCTTTCGCATTGAACTGCCGACTTCCTCGCCGGATGTTTGAGCGAAACAAGAATAGAGAACTGGGTTATCAACTTCCATTTCGAAAAAAATTCGAAAAAAACAAGCAACTGCGATTGAAAAGCAAATCCTCGCGATCGATCAATGCAAATCTTCCGCGCACAAACGATCCGCAGGTCTTAGCTGCTTATGTCAAAGCGCAGTGGGCCCTTGTGCGTTCCATAAGAACGTGAAAATTTTTTTAGTTTGTTCTGCATTATTTGCGTTTTCGATGTAAAATTTGGAGAAAAGTAATTTAGGTCGTGTTGGTTTTGATATTCTTGATTTCATTTTGAAGGCAAACACGGCAAAAAACATGGCGCAACAACAAACTAAGAAGAGGAAGGTAAGCGCAGACCTGTAATTTTTGTTTTCGATGCCCTCGTTTATTTTTTTTATTACTTCATTCAATTGATCTGTAGTTCGTGTCCGATGGGGTTTTCAAAGCGGAATTGAACAATTTCTTGATGCGTGAATTGGCCGAAGATGGATATTCGGGCGTAGAGGTTCGTAAAACACCTACCCGCACTGAAGTTATCATCAGTGCCACCCGCACGCAAAATGTATTGGGTGAAAAGGGACGACGAATTCGTGAGCTGACCTCATTGGTTCAGAAGCGGTTTGGATTCGATGAAGGAACTGTCGAAGTAAGCTCCCATTTTATCCTTGAAATATATTGGCCTAGGGTTGGTTGGAAAATGAATCGTGCTTACTTGTATTATTGGTAACTTCTGGTTCTGTAGTCCAGTGCACTACTGTAGTAGTACTTCTTCTGGTCCTTGGTTGCGTTCCAGGGCAGTCCCCATAAAGTTTAACTTCATTATGTTTTGTAGCTTTATGCCGAGAAAGTCAGCAACCGCGGTCTGTGCGCTGTCGCTCAGTGCGAGTCGCTTCGCTACAAGCTGATCGGAGGATTGGCCGTTCGACGGTAAGCCTGCAGATTTTACACGTCTTTTTTCAAGATGCGTCATAAGTCGATCTTCAGGGCCTGCTACGGTGTTTTGCGTTTCATCATGGAGTCGCAAGCGAAGGGATGCGAAGTGATCGTTTCTGGAAAACTTCGTGGTCAACGAGCGAAGGCTATGAAGTTCGTCGATGGTTTGATGATCCACTCTGGAGAACCCACGAATGAATACCTTCAAAAAGCCGTGCGCCACGTGCAACTTCGTCAAGGTGAGCTTTTGGTGAGGCAAAACGAAGGCAAAAGTTTCACCACTCTGAAGTTTAAAGTTCCTCGATGGTTTATAGGCAAGTATCAGGGTCTGGTACCCCCTGGTCTTATCGTCAGTCGACTAAAAGGCTGTCAAGGGTCCCCTGTGCATGTTTTACCTTCTGCCCCTGAGAAAAAAGACGTGGGCAGCCCCATCTCGAACGTTCTTGGCCAGGTCCCATCTCGAATGTTCTTTGTAAAAAAACAGGTAGAAATAGGGTTCTTCGTCAAGAACAGCCGAAGGGGAATAGGGAAGATTCGCGCATATGCAAATTACCCCACCCCCTAAGCGTTGGACCTTGCATACTTGTTTATGGATCTACTGGGTTGGTCTTTTTGTATTTAGCTATTCACAACCTTGTCACAGCTAGTATCATTCCTGATCACTCTTATGGTTTAGGCGTGCTTGGTATCAAAGTAAAGATCATGTTGCCGCACGACCCCAAAGGCTTGATTGGCCCGAAAGTTCCGTTGCCCGATAATATTCATATCGTGGAACCAAAAGACGAACAGGTAAGTTGATGCTCGATGTTCTGTCGTACAGCTGTAGTGGGCATTGTCCTCCCTTATTAGGCGCCAGCTCAACCATTCTCGGAACATAAAGAGCACAAGAAACCAGAGGCCTTGGGCGGCATGCCACCAGCCGTTGCGCCACAACCGCATCCGATGGGTTTCTAGATAAAGCGGTGATCAAAGGAGAACGTGAAAATATGAGTGAATTGGAAGTTTGAGGAACGCTGTTGCTTATTTGTTGAGCGTTGATGAATATGAAGTTACTATGGAGACCACGCGAAATACGTGAAATTACTAGCACAGGCAAGGTACGCCAACATGATCACAAGCTCTACATTCCAGCAAGTGACTATACATTCCGCAGCGACAACAGTGTCGACTGTGGTGGTGCACTTATCGTGCGTCAGGCTTGCCATATAAGAATATGGTTAGTGCTATCATCGCGGCCAGTATCGTCATCGCCTTCGTCATTCGACATATCCTGGAAATCCTCGAAACCGTCGCCACCCGACACCACGTACACCTGCAATGAGGTCTGAATGAGCAACGATCTCGAAGACTGGGTCTGCCTCCAATAGTGCGGCCAGGCAGATCGCGAGACAGCGGGCAACGGGACTGGGAACCCAGTACGCACTTACTTTCCCTTGCTGTAGGGAAGCAATGTTGAGGGACATGCGACGCCGACTGAGTTCGTTGATGGTCGTGAAACTACCAGCTCGTGAATTGGACTGAGACAGATTCGCCGGCTGCATAAGCTCAACACAAGTCAGGAAGCGACACTGGCCGCAATGACCTAGCGGAACACCTGGAACAGGGAGATTGCGCGATCATGTGATCTCGCGATGGGCATAGGGGACTTACTCGATAAGCCGGGTGTGGTGTTCAAGCGAGTCGTGTTGTGGTTGATGTGAGGTAAGCCCAAGTGCAACAGGACACCTGCTGAAGTGCCGACCCATAAGTAGTCTTTACAACACAGCAACGTGGCCACGCGAAGACACGATAGCTTGTGCTGCCTGATGATGTCGTCACAGCCTGAAAGCACAGGAGGTATGCTCACGAGATACACGGATGTGACGGGCTAGCTCACCTGCCAATGTCTTGGTGACAATCGGGGAGACGTTCACTTCCAACAAGCATTCGTAGCTGTGAGCGTGGTGTAACTTGATGACTGGACTGCCCTGCATGGACAACCAGACACCGAGCCCGCTCATGGCCATGCAGCCCACATTGCTGTCCACATCGCTGCTGGCTTGAAAGACGTTCTACAACAGCGGAGGGGAGGTAGAGGTGGAGATAGTGCAAGCCCAGGATCAGTGCAACTCACCTCTACTTTCAAACTTTGAGGATTAAGAACGCAAATTCGATTTCGTACACCTAACCACAGACGATTTGTAACGCTCAACATGGCTGAGATCGGCCCGCGCGACAGCTGCTCAAGTTCGAGATACTTGAAATGTTCGAGGTCCCAGTGCCCATCTACAACCGACAGAGTGAATGGCAGAGTCGGGCACTCACGGTGGGGCCACTTACCTTGATCCCTGTCGTAGTACAGTAGCGACCCGTCGCCAAGAGCCACAAACACGCGATCGTCGACGTGACTGGAAAGGAGAAAGGCACAGATTGGAGAGATGTCAAGTGGAGACTCTTTGCGTGGGTACAGAATAGTCAAATGCAGCGCTATAATGAGCAACCTGTTGAGATGAGGGCACCTTTTTCACTTCACCCGTTTTGCTATCGCGGATTTTATGCGGAAGAGGAAACCCATGCACGGTTCAAATTACTAGCCCTTCCCGAACGGTGTCTGGAGAGAGCGTCAATTACGGAACACTAGAAGCTAAGAATTGATTATGAACATTTTCCAAAGCCCCCAACTGCGCCTAATTTCAGATTCTCGCTTTCGAGTTTGAGAATTCAGCGATGGAAAGGTTGGGCCCACTTGCAACAACCATTACGGCTTGTTTCCTATTGTTTCACTCACAAAGAATCAGAGTGAACTTACGCGATAACCAGCACTGACGCTGCGTGCTGCACCTTCAACTTGTTCTTTCGGGTTCTGACACTGTCGTTGTAATTGAATATGTGTATGCTGAAAGCACAGTTCCACCAGGGCCCGGTCCTTTCCGCAAATACCTCCATACTTACCACCCGTCCTCCGTCCCCAACCACATGGTTGGCCCGAGCAAATCATCAGTTGGTGCTGCATTCGACTCAGCCGTCGTTCCATCGCCTGGTGCAAGTGTCGACGAACTCGCATTTGAGTCCTTTTGCGACTTCTTGCGCATCGTGGGCTGATCAGGGGCGGACGACGACGAGGACGCGGATGATGCAGTTGCGGTCAATTCTCCAGAGACACCGCTGCTGCTGCTGCTTGGTCCGATAGGTGCGGCTGCTGAGGGTGCACGACCATTCGAGGTGTGACTGTTGCTCTTGGCATTACCATCGCCACCAGACTCGTTGTCGCTGGAATCACTAAATCAGCAAGGGGCGACTTGAATGAGCATACAGTATACCTTCTGAAAGGATTACTTTGTATAAGGTCACCCACCGCGTGACCTTCCATCGTGCGATCGCAGATACAGTCTATCACCCCTTAAGTCCTCCATAACCTACTCTACATGCAAACACAGGTCCTCTATCTGCGTCATCCGCCACCCACCTACCTGTCAAGTTCCAAGTTGTATCCCGAATCAACAGCCGACGATCCCTGTGACGCCGGCGACGTTGCAGCTGTCGAACTTTTTCTCGGCCGTCTGTGACTCGAATGCCTGACATAGCGAGAAGAGAAATGAAAATCTTGAATTTTCGCAAGAACTACTAAAGGTACGCAAAACAGTCATTGCTTGTAGCCGTGCTGACGCAAGAAAGAATATGTGCATGGGGATGCACGATGCCTTAAAGCATTTACGCACATTCAGGGTGGCAAGGAATGAGATTTTTTTCAAGCGGTATACAATTTTATCAAAGCCATGCCTCGGTGCAAGTGACGGAAAATCAATTGTTGGAGCCGTTGGTGTTAGGCAAAACACAAAAAGCAGAGCACAAATCGCACTGACTGGCCGTAAACTTACATTAGGAAGTCTAACCAGTGTATTCTAGAATTAGCAAAATAGGAACTACAGTATGCATTCATCGGTGTAGGACCAGGATAAGTAGACTATCTTATATTAAGTGAACTGGTGGGGGTTAGACAAAAAGTGCACTTTCTCTGACCATGACAACTGTTTCTTACTTGGCATCAGGGACTGCGCATATGCACAAAATTCTTGAATTCGTTATGCCATTGCAGCAAGACAGCTCAGCTTCGGGTGTCAAAGTCATGACACAAACTTGGCCCACATAGCCGTCCGAATTGCATATCCAGACATTCGGGTATCCATGCTCGTTGCGGCCGATGGTGGGGGCGGCGCACGTGTACTGAAAAAGGGCCACGTAAACGAGTAATTTCTGATTTATACAACCCGAAATTACGTGTAATCCAGATCGAGTACGCTGGGCGGCTATAGGCTTGAGAAAAACTGGAGGCGGACGTCTCGATAGTGACAAGGCTACAAAAATATCCTGATTCAATCCATCTTCTTCAAGGCACTCCACCCACTCCTTACCCAATGCTTCTTTAGCATCATTGAAGCATTTTTCCCAAGCAACACGTTTATCCGCACTCTGGAATGTGACTGACAAAGTCTCTACGCCAGCTCTGAAACGAGGTGTCTGCTCATCCGATTTGGCACATGGTCCTCAGAACTTACTCAGTCGTAACCAACAAGTCGAGGCTAGTCAATAAAGGATTTGTAGTCATTTCATGATGCTTGTCAGTCAGTTGCTTTCGAATGGAATCTTTAAGCTTTTCAATCTCTTTCTCCACGTCCTACAAGACATGCTTGTTTGCACTCAATCTCAAAATCAAATCAATTGAACTCACATCGTGCTGCATTTTCAAAAGAACCAGCAGTTCTGAGATCTTTCCCAAGACCCGCAGATCTTCCTGTAACTGTCCGATTTCTTCTTGAATCTTTTGCAGCAAGGCTGTATTGTCTGAGAAAAATGTTCTTTTAATAGCTTATGGCAGACTTGCAAGATGAGCTTTACTTTTTGTGGTATCCAAGTCATCCAACGAGATCTTCATAAGAAGCTTGAATTTGTTACTCTCCAAAAAGTTGCACGATGTGCTTGATGACCTGATAAGTTAACATTGATCACATTGTTTTATGCTCAGTAGCCGTGTGACTACTCACGAGTTCACAGCTGGCATTTTACGAAGTGCACCAGCGCTCTTTCTTTTCACATTGGTTATGATCAACTGATCGGAAAACAAGAATAGGCATCGTTCCTTTTTGCCTCCGTGAGTCTGAGTACAGATTAGTCTTATTGGCTATGGATAGTGGCGCAGGCACTGCATTGCACAGCTTACCGACACACTGACCAAATCGTATCGATAAAAGACCCGTTCAATCGAGACAAGCTGAAAGGCAGAGTCCATTTAATGAAGCGTGAATCTAAAATGCTACACCGGAAGGTAGTCACAATCTATTCAAACCATGCCTCAGTGCACTTGAGCGACATTGTTAAAGCCATCGGCATGAAGGCAATGAGCCTCATTTCATTCAGTGTTGCTGCTGGCTAACGACTGGCTGATCGAGGAGCCTGCCAGGACCTGCTGCGAGGAGTTTGGCTACGCATCGTCTCTGCCCTCTCAACATTTTAATAAAGTATCGCGTGACTTCTGACGGTGAGGCATAACTAATGCAGCGCCTCTTTCCCGGGATTGGGCAATTAAGAAGCGTGTGTTCCCAGCGGAAGCCTTACTTATCATGAGTTCCTACAGGCTTGTCGTCATTACAGTCTGGGCTTTGTTTTATGAGCTCTTGGACCATTAATATACCGACATGAGCTATTGTACCTACTGTACCGGCCCGCATCATTAATTTTTTCTAAACATCACGTCAGTGTCAGATAATAACGAAGGAAACTGTTTGTACAGAAGCTCGAGCTTTGATCGCCTGTTCGACATCAAAAACTTACCATAAATACACACGGAAACTGAAATCCCGCGGAGCCCCTTCCCGCAGGCCAGTCACGAGAGTAAAGATCGTATTGTACAGTATGCACAGTTCCTTGGAGAAGGCAACAGAATCTATGCACAGATTGCTGCGAGCAATGACCCTCAAGATTCACATAGCTATCCTCGATTCCCTAAGCAATACTCTCGTGGATTCCAGATTTTTCGAATGGTCCCCAAGAAAGTTGTGACAACTATCAGAACATCAAGGTCACCAACATTTCCCGAAGAAAATCTTGCTCAGATTTCTCTGCGACTTTAAACTTGAAAAAGGAGAGCAGTCACGCTTGCTACCCAAGCCTATTTCCCGTGCGGTACTGATTCTCGTTGGCGAGTGGATCCCACTTACGTCATCCAATCCATCAACTATGGCCTCGATTTCGCGCAGACGTTGCTGCATTTGCTCGGCTAAGCCGGCCTCCTGCTCGACGTGATTAATCTTTGTGGCCAGTTCGTGAATCTCTTTCTGAGCCCTCACTAATAATGGGTGGTCCGGATGCTCGACGCTAGTGTGCTAAAAGCCATTCACAAAAAGATCGTCATGCCCAAGTTTGAGCGAAGGCGTGCACCTTTTTACCTTCAGTAATTCCTAAAATGTCAAACACTGGCATTGTTACGAAAAAAGCAGAACAGCCTTTATTGTCTCTTACTTTAATCAGTAGCTCGTAGCGGGGTATTCTCTGAACAGGCATAATGAGCAGCGCGTCGAGCGTCAATTTGTTTTTATGCTCTCTAGAGCAACGCTAAAAGGGAAAGGAGAATTTGTAAAACAAAGAAAAATCGAAAGTGAACAGCTTCTGGAAACGGGCGCATCTCGTTCTCGTACGCCAGAACCCTGACTACATACATATAGGGTATAGCAGCTAGTTCTATGAAGCACATCCTGGCACTGATAACCGTGGAAACAAGTTTTTTTCCTGCAGACTCACCTCCAAGTATTTTGCAAAAGCCGGCTTAGCGTGACAGGCGGCACGAATAGCGTGCTTTGCATTTTTCCAGTTGTTAATGAATGCAGTGTAAGTGTCGATCACTGACTGCTTGGTGAACTGAAATACAGAAGACACATGGAAGACAGGAGAGCTGATTAAAGATCTTGTCCTCACATTATTCAAAATGATGTCGCCAATCTTTTGGCGGTTATCCCAATTGTCCAAACGAGACTTCAAAGCCGCGAAGAATAACTCGTGATGACCCAGCACCTCGGGAATTTGGAAAAATATTTCGTCTACCAGTGTCGGGTCGATCAAAGTGCAAAGCTCGGGTCGCTTCAGAGGGCGCAGGTACTTCTAAATGGAATGTCAGAAGGTACAGTGCACAGTGGAGACTTGGGCCACTTTGACCAGGATTGGCTTACATGGACAATTAGTTGCAAGTTCTCCACATACGATGCTTCTGTATCATACACCTCCTTGACGATATGAGTCCGCGTGTCCTAAAAAGCACCAATATGAATCACTGCTGGCAGTTTAGGGTTTTAGCTCGGAGAGTCGCAGGGAGAGGAGACAGCTGAGACATTATCTTGCGCTCATTAGGTCCTCTTACTGTCAAACTCTCAATCCCCCTCGATTTCTGAGAAAATAAAGCATCGAAACGTGAGGACAATTGGGTGTCGGTGATACTGTTATTACGAATCCATCGGCTAATCGAATCGTCAAGTTCGTCGTCGTCGTTTTGGAAAGTGAAGTATCGGAAAATGCTAGGGTTGCGCCCACGTCGACTGACCATCCTTGACTATTTACGTATGCATTCGACTCCTCAGCCCGAATCCTTAGCCCATCTGGGCCTCTATAATCTTTTCCGGTCTTCGACGTAGGCAGTAGTCAACGACGACGGCAGTTCATCTTCGAGCAGCTAATGCTGAAGGCGTGCCTTAACTCGGAGGCACCTTCGCCTAGCCGCAATCATTTTCTCGCGTCATCTCTTCCCTTTTACGTTAAAAACCGTCCAACGGAGAGAGCTCTAACGATCGAATTGGCCGTTTTAGCTGCTTTTTTTGGAATATAAGGGGTCAAAATGTCACGCGTGGCATCGACTAGTTTTAGTTTCTTTGAATTGTGCAAGTGACAACTTGAGTCGAGGACGTGTCCACAAGCCGAGAGGAATTCATCAACACTCGATGTAGACAAGTGGGGCAAATCTTTCTCGCCAGCAGGGTACTCTCATCAAATGCTAAATTTGGATGGCTCGACTATGTTTGCTTAGAAACATACTAAAATAATTAAGATAACTTTTAATTTTTGTATGTCTCCCGTGTGGTCTTAACGTCAGCACAAATCTCCTACAGTGCCCCACTATAAATACCAACTCCTCATCGACTAATCGAATGCCCGAACGCATGTTTCGCTCCAAAAGCAAGAGAGAATTAAACTGCGGAAACTCCCATAAACTTTACGAGTCAGCATGCAAAGGCAGACATTCTTTTGACGGAAATCTAAGAATGAGACGAATACCAGGCTAGCTAACATCCTTTCGTTGGAACATTGTGGAGAGTCTCCAGTAAAGGTCTTCAAAGCATAGGTAATGCCCTGTCCCACACTCCGTGTAATTAGCATGCTCGAGTGAGCACTTACCAAAACAGCTGCTTTGAGACCACTTTGACATGTGAGCGCTAGCGCGAGTCCGTCGATCAGGGGTTCAGCCATATTTGGAACGGAGATAAAGCAAGTGAGTTTACGCAATACTAACCAACTTCAGTAAGACAGCGATATTGAAACGAGGCTTATACAGGAAAGGGCGATGCGGGGCGCCCACTTAACTCGCCATTCGGCGCGAAGCCCATTAAAGCGGAAAATCGACCAGTTAACCGCAAGGAGCACTCCACTTCGGCCAGATATGTTATCTCGTGGGATTTACACCCATCGTCCTGACTTGGTCCAACTGGTGTCTATGCGTACGAACGGCCAATATTCGTAAGCATAGCAGTATGTGTGGGCAAGAGTGAGGCTTCGAAATTTCTTTTACGATTGCGTGAATGTGGACACGTGGAAATATTCAAAAAGCGGATATTGGTACGGTGGTCTAAGGTGTGGTATACATCGTTACAGGTCCATTCGAGGAGAAAAACGAGTACACTCGGAAGCGATAAACGTCTGCGCGAGTCAGCGCTTAGGGAAAATTGAAATACGACTTGAACGTCGGGCGCCGAATGTAAGAGGAAAAGGAAGAAGACCGCTCTATGGCCCCCAGCCTGCGCCGGAAATTGGAGAACGCGCGAAACGAACATATCGAAATTCGAAGTGGGGGAAACGCGAGTGGTTTTTTTTAACTGGCGGAATGCAGAAAGCGCAAATAGTTATAAGTTCACAGGGATGATGCAAAAAACTAAAGCGATCTGCAAAACGCAAATGGAGTTTATTCAGTTGATGGATTATGACCTGTCTTCAATAGCACTTCCGTCCCTGGCCAATGTATCTCTCAATGCACCTAAATAGTGCACTTCCTACGACTCAAGTTACGCTTTGTCCTCAGTTACCCGATCAAGCTAGCAAAGTGTCACGCGTGCAAGCACAGAGCACTCCTTGCGCATTCGCTTACCTGATGCCTTCGTAGAGATCCTTTCGACCGCTTCTGCCACAATAGCAAATCAGCTTGCATCATGGAAGAGTCACTGTCGGACATTGCCGCTGTTCCCGCGGCCCCGCTTGAACCCGCAGCAGCCAGAGAGTTGAGATCACAGTGCATCTTGGACACACCTCCATGCCAACTCTGGCTCATCATACCTCCCGCAGCATTGAACCCGTCAGCCGTGGCTGCTTGTGACCGTGGTCGTATCTGATGCGGCTCAATGGCTTGATCGTGTCTGTGGTGTTGGCTGTACTGAGGCAGCTGACCAACATTGGGCGGACTGCGCTCCGAAGGGCAAGGAGAGGATAAAGGACTGTCCGAGCTGGCTGGACTCAGAGCACTGGCCGCATCCAACTCGGGCGAATTCTGACGACTCGTTCGTAAAGATTTCAATAAGCGGCCGAAGCGACTGAAACTACCCAAACTATCGACCCCCTTGAACGAAGACGCCTCCATTGGAGGCGGCGACGATGAAGTCTCGACCATCATGACAGCCGACTCTGAGTCTGAATACTGTCGATCCTGCTGACTGTATTGACGTAGCAGCTTGCTACTGCGGTTGCCCACGGGACCTGTATCTGTTCGAAAAGAGCTGTAGCGCGTCTGAGACTTGCTGTTGGATTCGGTCATGGTCACGGCTGGTGCTGACATCTTCCTGTCAAATAGATCATAGTTATCGCCAGAAGTCGATGTTTGATCGAGGGTAGCGTCAGACTTCGGTTCAAGGGCGTCCTGTATTTGGTTGTATTGCACTACTTGCCGATAAGAGTGATATCGATAAGAGTCTTGACCAGCCTAAGAAAAAAGGATTGATCATACGTTGGGCATGTGTTTAGCACACACAGTTCTGTTTTCCCTACCACCGACTCAACAGACATGTCAGGTTAGCAAGACACGAAACGTGTTCCTCTATCTGGCATGTGATGTGCAACAAGGTGCGGTGGAAAATGGTAGTCCTAACTGGCCCCGTCCTAGCTGAAAGATAAGGAGGGAAAAACACCGCGACTGCAATACAAACTGTATGAATCAGACTGCATTTCTGTGATGGTCCTATTACCTGACACAACTGTATGAATCAGACTGCATTTCTGTGATGGTCCTATTACCTGACACAACTGATCCGGCATGGACACTTTCCGACGCAGCATTTGAGCAGCCGTCAGAGTCGAAGTTGCAGACATATCCAAGGTAGATGACTCATTAGATGAACAAGCACTACTGCGAGAATTAGGCTGCGCCTGGTAAGCACGGCGTGTCTTATTGGCCAAATAACTTTCGTATGCAGTTTTTGATAGCAGTTCGGAGCTTTTTACAGACGGCAAGAACTGCATAACTCCTCTAGGCTGTCCACCTAATCGTGTCGTAATACCTGATCGTCGTGGTAATGTCGACGAAGAAGCTAATGAGCTGTTAGAAGCTGAAGTTTCAGCGTTCTTGGATTCAATGGCTGGTGTTGAGGCAACGCTCGATGTCTCGTCGGTTAGATGTTGAGTAGAGGTTGAAGAAGTCAGTGACTGACCCAGAGGCAACTGAGGTGCTATCGGAGTTTCCGGCAAGTCAATCAGTTGATCAGATCCGTTCTTTGACGGTTCCATTTTCAATTCGTTTGGGCGACGTCGATTTCTCCTGCTTAGTGCTTCTATGGTTTGTGCAGCTTCACGTAGTTCTTCGATGTCAGTGGACATAAAGTCAGAGTCGTCTTCGCCGTTATGGTCTTCTTTCTGCACACCTTTCAAGATTAGTCGAGTCAAAGCCAATGAAGCCGCTGAAGGTCGATCAGGCGATTGATGATTCGGGGGAACGAAGAGCGATCCACGAGGAGTCGCCCAAGTCTCATCCGGACTCTGCGACGGTGTTACCAATGGCGAAGAACGGCCCGAAGCGTAACTGCTTTGGCTGTTCGATGGAGATAACGGGCCTGTCGGTGGGCGACTTCCACTAGCGGTGGTCGACGTCGCATTTAGTTTGACCTGCGCTGATTTCTTATTGATTAAATGAAATTTAGTGAAATCTAGCGAGTTTAAAATGTCCTGAATCTTCTCGACCTTGTTCCTGTCGCATTCTTCCACGAATAAATCAGTTGGCTCGGAGCATGTTTTTCTGAGTAAGGAGCTGCGGGCGAACCTTGGCAGGTCGGGCTTTCGCTGCACTGTCCGGTTGCCCACATTCGAGTTCTGCATTGGAGACGCACTGCGTTTGTGATTGGCCAAATTTGATGGCCTTCTGAGTATAGCCGTAGCAGCCGAGCCTCGTTGGACTGCCGACATGAGTGGATAGGTCACATCATCTCCGTCTTCTCCATTCGAGTCAGATGAATCGTTTCTTTGAAATCGACTACGATTCCGACGAGCACCAGAAGCTGGCGACAAGGTGGCACTTCGCCTGTAGCGGGATGCGTTCCGTTTCTTGTCCCTTTGCTGGTGCTTATTGGCCGAATTTTTCTGTTGATGGCCCGATGCTTTTGGCTGCATTTGATCAGAGCCCGTGTCGTGCGCAGGTGTCATACGACTTCGAGGACGTGGGGATGGGGAAATGGAAGCGGGAGACTCGTCGTCGACGGGAGAGCCCAAAGGCGGAGCAGTCAAAGGAGCAGTTCCACCTCTAGAACCAGTTCTGTTCAAATTTGATGGATGAAGAGCGTGATGATAAGCATTCGGAGAATCGTAGCGACTTGCCAACGACGACATAATTGAAGAGGAAGAAGTTAGAGAAGCTATTGTTGAAGTACCTGATTCGCAGGACGAGTCAATTATCTATGCGTCCAGGCTTTTTCACTAATTAAAAGTCAGACAAGTCTATTAAGCGTCTCCCTGAGCGTTTGAATAATTTCTGGCGTATTTTATTTAACTCGACAGTTGATGCCAGAAAAACAGGCACAGCATATTCTTCGCATTTTGTGCCCACGCCGTAAGCTCCTAAAATGTAGAAGGCCTTGAAAACTCGAAAATCAAAGAATGCTACTCGCTTTCAGAGCTACCGCCCAAGCTATGAGGAATTTTGTTTACCTGCGAGGGCACTCGCGGCTCGGAGAGGCTGTGCATAAACAATTGGCGCCAGTACTTATTGCTTCCCTCCGAACAAAGAAAGTAGCCTTCGCTAACCTTTAGCTAGGCGCGCCTTGTCAAAAAAGCGATTAATTTTGAGTCGACATTCGTCCAAAGGATGAAACTTATACCTGTTGATTAACTAGGCTAGGCCTGAACCAAGTCGTCCTGGCCTGGCTGGTAGTCTAGCTTCGAATGAGTGATTGCCGCATTTCAAAGTGGGATACGAGGGCAAATAGAATGCAGCTTGCATAAAATCTGATTATAGTGATAGAGCCACAAGCAATTGGAACCTGGAAAGCTGCTTCACTGGCGGGACACTAGCCTATCAGAAAACTGCCATAATACCGCCCACAGACAGGCACGGTGGGTAGACTGTTGGGCTGATAACGTTGCAAAAAGGATACCAGTGCATGCGGAAGTGATAATTATGAAATAGAAAATAGCTACTAATGAGTCTTGAGCGAAACAAAGGCTGCTCAGTTTGACTGCCTCCCACGGCGTAGAGAACGAACGTAGAAGGCGAATGTCCTCAAAAGAAGATCAAAAAAGATCTTTTCTGCATTGTGACAGTCCTAAACTGAGTCGCCCTTTTAATAAGCATTTAGGAGCTAACTAGGGCAATCCTAGATTACAGGCTCGACTCGGTCCATGAATTATCAGCAAGTGGGAGAAGAAGCGACTGCGGGGCCAATAATAATCATTAGCCTTCTAGCCGGGGGCTAGCCCTCGTCCAGCGAGGCGATGTTTTGCCAGAATTCGCCTTCCTTGAAATAGAGGGTCTTTCGAGTCGTTTTCATGGTCTTAAACCGATGTCAGCTTGTCCATGCATTGGCTAAGGGGCGGCCTGTCGGAAATAGGATGACGGGTACGTATTATGTGGAACGCTAATGAGAGTAATTTTTCGCCCTTGGCCTGCTCACAGCGGAGGAAGTGGCGATAAAAGGGTTCGAAAAGAGTCTCAGCACTTGCCAGAGAATGGTTGGCGGGCAAGAGGTGCAGCTAGCCGCCCGATACACTGAACGCAAAGAAAGTTGACAAGAAAGCGGTGGCTCGAAAAACATGAAGCAGAGTTCGAAAGAGCGAGAGGGCTGGAGGCCGAGGATGGCGACTCGACAAACTTTAGATTGAGAACAGCTACTTCTCTCGCTGGTTCTTGCTCATTGCTCCGTTTCTTCTTCAGACGCCACCGAGTCCGACCAAGACGCCACATGATACCCGAACGTCAAATTCCGTCCGCCGGCCGGCACTCAGCATTGCCGAATTCTCACAGCGAGGCCTGTCTTGGGAGGCCGTTGATGATCGAGACCATAAGGTATCAGCTCCTCTACAAGTTAGGGTACTTTCCGCAGCAATTGGCCTTTTGAAACGGCATAGTCAACAGCCAACAGCTCTGTTTCGCTCTCATTGACTCTTCATAGAGTAAACGCAGCTTTTTTAAGGTCTTACTCGTTTATTCACTTGATAGGTTCATCAGAAAGACTAGCTTGCTATGGCAAGTGTACTGCAAAGAGGTGCTCAGCGTATCCAGTGTCTGTCCTCACAAACGTGTTAATTGCCACGCATGGCATAAAAACTGCAGAACACCGATTCCGACTCGTGTCCGTAATTTTGTAAGAAAATGTCAAGAAATGGGCGTTGACGCGTCGTTTGACGGGTAACGCCCAAAACTGCCAAACTTGATGTGGCAGGGCGGATAGGCGTGGTAATGAAGCGGAAAGGCATGAAAATCGTGACATGGAAAACTGGGCCTCGTCGGCGCATACTGGACACTGGTCGTCATTCGACTAGGTTATCTCGAGTCGCGCGCAGGTAGTGAATGAATTGAGTCCAGTTAGCCAGTCCGAGCTGACGTATTAGGCGGACGATGGATGGTGAACGGGTGAAATATGGGAGTGGTGAAGGTGCCATTCATATAGTGCATCTGATTAATGAGGCCTTCGACGACACTTCTGAAGGACGACCAGTGGACACCAGCGCGC
Source organism: Mesodorylaimus sp. YZB2_4 (assembly GCA_030248295.1). Lineage (NCBI taxonomy): Eukaryota > Metazoa > Nematoda > Enoplea > Dorylaimida > Dorylaimidae > Mesodorylaimus > Mesodorylaimus sp. YZB2_4. The sequence goes on along the minus strand of JASANH010000138.1, from coordinate 689,051 downwards.
ACGCCGAGATGGTCGACAGCGAGAATAACATTGGCACTCCGCCATCTCCCAACCTTCCTCCTCCCTATCACTCTATTGATAATGTAGAGATCACTCCGAGCGGTCCTCAGAACCATGTAGCTGTTGACCCTAGGCGTTTGAGCGTGACTGACTTGGCCCCCCATATTGATCATTATCGCAATATCATCTCCATGCGAATGCACGGAGATCGAGCCAGTCGACCAAGTCTGGCCGAACTGCATTTACGCATCGATGACCTGCCAGAACCTCGTGGCATCCACGAAGCCACCCTGGTAATGTTTTTGTGTTCTGGTGGTGCAGAACTATGCAATGATTCTCTTCAACCTTTCAGGTTTCAGCACCTTCAAAAGTCAAGGCACCCGTGAAATTCGGTTGGATCACAGGCGTTTTGGTGCGGTGCATCCTGAGCATACTGGGAGCCGTTCTGTACTTGCGTCTCAGCTGGATAACTGGCCAAGCTGGTGTTGCTTTGGCTACACTGATTGTCATCCTAAGCTACGTGGTCACCACCCTAACTGCCATTTCCATGTGCGCGATCAGCACAAATGGAGAGATCAAAGGAGGTAGGCGCGGCTGGTGAGCACAAATAGCCTTTGACTTGAGACCTAAGAGTTCCAGTTTAGGAGGTGCCTATTACATGCTCTCGAGATCACTAGGACCAGAATTCGGGGGTTCCATGGGTGTCATGTTTTCGATCGCCAATGCGTTCGCCGCTGCCTTGCACACCGTCGGATTCGCTGAAACTGTACGAGATCTGCTAAAAGTAAGGGCACCTTGTAAATGGCACAGTGCACTGAAACCAACAAGAAGCAAACTGCTTTAGTCGCACGACATCGCAATTATTGATGGTGGTCGCAACGACATTCGAGTCCTTGGTGTATGCACCTTATGCCTGCTCATAGCTATAGTTATCATCGGGGTGGACTTTGAATCAAAGGCGCAGCTGGGTCTTCTGGTCATCTTGCTAATTTCTTATGTGAACTATGTCATCGGCACATTCCTACCCGTTAGCGAGTACAAGAAAGCCAGAGGCGTGACTGGATACTCGTGGAAGACATTCACCAGCAATATTCCACCTGCCTGGACAGGAGAGCATTTCTATTCAGTCTTTGGTGTCTACTTTCCTTCTGCTACAGTAAGCTGCTTATTTAGACATTCTTTTCCATCTGTACTTTTTTTACTGTGGTGAAATCCCTATTTCAGGGTATCATGGCTGGAGCAAACATCTCTGGAGACTTGAAAGAACCTGGTAAAGCAATCCCCAAAGGCACCTTGCTCGCCTTGCTTATAACGTTCCTGATGTATTTGGCCGCTATCTGGTTACCCGCAGCTACTTGCGTTCGAGAAGCGTCGGGCGAAGTGGACCTGTTCAATGGGACTGTTATTGATTGTTCTGGCAATGGCACGTGCCCGTATGGACTGCTGAACCACTTTCAGGTAAGTGCTCTGGCCCACACTTCAATGCGGCCTCAACTGATTGCCCAAGTTTGACTTTGCAGGTCATGGAGCTCGAAAGCGCCTTTGGTCCGCTCATCACGGCTGGAATATTCGCAGCTACGCTGAGCTCTGGCTTGGTTTGCCTAGTGTCTAGTCCAAAGCTTCTTCAGGTGATAACGCCATCATGCAGAGTCTAGGTCATCAAACAACAACGACTGACTTTAGGCAGTTGGACGCGACCGGCTCTTTCCTGTGCTAGAACACTTATCGAAGGGGTACGGTCGCAACGATGAACCAAGGCGTGCATACGCGGCAGCTTTCCTAATTTCGCTGGTCATGGTGTGCGTTGGTAAGAGGAGGTAGTGGGATTTGGAAAGTCATACCAGCTGCGTCGTTGCTTCAGGTGACCTGAATGCCATTGCTCCATTCATATCCAACTTCTACTTGGCAACATATACCTTAGTCAACTACGCCTGTTTCGACTGTTCCTTGGCAAAGTCGTCCGGATGGCGTCCATCTTTTCGCTACTACAACAAGTGGCTGTCTCTGCTTGGGGCCATACTTTGTGTCATGGCCATGTTTCTAATGAGTTGGTGGTCAGCTCTGCTGACTTTCGTGTTCGTATTGTGTTTATACGTCTACATTCTGAGGTCTAAACCGGGTAAGCTTGATTTTCACGCCACGCAGCATCAGACTTCAAAGAGCAGTTTCAGATGTAAACTGGGGCTCATCGTCGCAAGCCCGTACGTACAATGTGGCCTTGCATGGAATGCTCAAGCTACTCGCTACTGAGGAGCACGTGAAAAACTATCGGCCACAGATCTTAGCCCTCTCTGGAAACCCAATTGGACGAGCAGCTTTCGTGGACTTTGTCAGGAACATCACTGGTCAAAAGAGCTTACTCATTCTTGGCCACTTTGTGAAGGTACTCATGACCTGTGCATTTAATCTTCAGTCCTATTAGTCTAACGAGCCGTGTAAATAAAAATTTTTAGGGCCAGCCAAGTGCCATGATGTACAATAGTCTGAAGACTTGGACTTCGAACATATACGGCTGGTTGCAGAAACGATCAGTCAAAGCGTTTTATGTGCCTGTGGCCGGGATAAATATGCGAGAAGGATTCCAAGCCATGCTACAGTTGTCAGGACTCGGCAAGCTGCGTCCAAACATCGTCATGTTAGGATTCAAAAACAACTGGAAGCAATGCTCGGCAGACGAAATCGATGATTACTTCCAGCTCATACAGTAGCTAGAACCTAGCCTTTCCAACTGCATTGCCCTCACCCTCTGTATTTTAGCGAGGCCTTCGATTGTCACATGGCCGTCGGTGTGCTGCGAGTCCGCGACGGGCTTGATTACATGAACGTCATGCGAGAGCAGAACGTTTGCGATGCCCAACGTTACAGTACACCACCCGAAATCACATCCAAAACTTTCAAAGTAGAGTCCATCGAACGAAACCCTAGTATCACCTCAGACGGTGATCATGGGGTCAATGGTTTGAAGCCGAGGAAAAGCAAGCGCAAGTCGTCCTCGATTTATACCTTGGGCACGGAAACAATAAAAGCGCTGGCTGCCACTGTGGAAAATTTTGATTTGTCTCTACTGAATACGTCACAGTCGCAACGAGAAGTTCTGGCATCAGTAAACCAGTTTCAGACTAAAGTCAAAAAGGGCGTTGTTGACGTTTGGTGGCTGGCTGACGATGGAGGTTAGTTTTTGGAAATTGGCGTGGTGTCATGGCGAGTTTGTCAGTTCTTGTAACTTTGAACTGTCGTTTCAGGTCTGACATTGTTGATTCCATACATTCTAACCCACCACCGGTCCTTTTTGAACGGTGCCAAACTGCGCATCTTCACTGGAGCTAGCGGAAAGCACTCGGTCCAGCATGAGCACAAGAAGTAAGGTGCAATGCATATTCCGTCCACTGGCATGGACATTAGTCTTTTCTAGTATCACAGCCCTCCTACAAAAATTCCGCATCGATTTTTCTGATATTTGCGTGCTGACTGACCTGCACGTGGAGCCGAAACTGTCCACAATCAATGAATTCAATGAACTCATCTCCCCGTTCAAAGTCGATGCAGTACCGGACCGGTCTCCAAATGTGTACATCACAGAAACAGAGTTGGAAGTGATGAAAGAGAGGGTAGGCATGCAAAGGATGGAACCCATCATACCACCTGGGGGACTGAAAAGAAGCCAAACTTTTTCAGACCTATCGCAACCTGAGGATTCGCGACCTGCTCTTGCAGTACTCCAAAGACTCGTCACTGACCGTGGTCAGCATGCCAGTACCGAGAAGAGGCGGTGTGTCTGCATGTTTGTATATGGCCTGGTTAGAAATGCTAGTGAAGGACTTGTCACCAGTTCTCTTGATCAGAGGGAATCAGCAGCCCGTGCTTACATTTTACTCTTAGATTCAGTTATAATTTAGATATACCCAACGAACTTGCTATTGCGTATCACAGTACTCTAAGCGAATTTATTAGATCCGTGCTCTTGCCAGTTGTGCTTTGTGCATCGTGCTCGCTTTCAATCTGTATTACATTCTCTGTCATTTTCAGTATACATCAGTTTTGTTCGCCTCGTTACTTCTGGTCCATACATCAAACTTCACTCTGCTGTATGTTACTGTACTGACTTGGTACTTTCAATGAAGTAAATCAAGTTGGACCAAGCAGCGTGCAGAGCCTTCAGAATACCGTCATCCTAAATCAAATCGCCCAACAGTCAGCACACACAGACTACATTGCTTTTCTTCCAGTCATCAGTTTTCTTCCTTGTCCACGCCATGGCAGTCAGTAACCACTAAGCGTATAACTTCCGTGCCCTTGGCCACGTGCAGAAGACTGCCATTGGTAATAGTCGATCTGGAACAATCGATCTCAGTGCCGTGTCTGGTACTGTTCGAGAAAGGCGATAGATCCACACTGAACTTGGGCTGTGCTATCAGCGCGTTTCGATTTTCTCTTGCGAATATTTCGTCTCCCAATTGGCGAATCTCTGTTCTCATGATTACTAGACCCACAACCTTCAAAAATACGACCACGCAAATACCCAGTAGGAAGATGATATTGCTTTGACGATACAGCCACTTGATCAATACATCTCGACACCCTGGCGGACGAGCCGAGGCCGACGGAGTCGTTTCTTCCATGAACACAGCGCTGGTTGGTTCCTCGCCCGCATTCTGCCCACACAATTCAGCCATTTGACCAATGACTCCTTGAACGCAACACGACTGCGGCACTGATCCGTTCCCCAATTGCTCTTGGCAGAAATTGTCCACACGATGCCAGTCTGAAACTGAGTACACTCCGCAACACGACAGTTCACTCTGCACACTGTTCCACCTTCGGCAAAAGTCGGGTGACTCATTTTGAGTCAGTAAGCTGTCCATGAAATACTTGCCGGAAGTGGAGTGGAGTGATCGCCATCGGAATATCCACAAAATGCCGATCACCAAATCACACAACAGAATAGCCAGCAGCAACCACCAATAGCAAGTCAACAGTATGGTCCTCCTGCGCCAAACACCCAGCAGACCAGTCAAGATGTCCACCAGCTGCAACAGCGGACCACAGAAGAGATAGAGTATGAGTGGCTCCGAGTGGTCCAAAGGGAACAGGAACATGCGATCCTTGTGCAGGATCTTGCATGTTATCGATACGAAGGCGAACAGGACCATGAGCAACACCAAATTGAACCCGTACAGCCAATATCGGTAACTACTGATGTGAGGCCTGTGATTCAAAAAAGCGGGGCGTCGGCGCGTTCGGGCCATTTGCTGGAATCGAACCCAGCGGACGTTCAGTGCCCGTCGAAAGTGAATGCGAGTGTTGTCGAGTGCGATACAGGGTATTTCCGGACGACTACACCTCCATACACCCAACTTCAGAAACGAGTGAGCCAGTGAACGCGAGTCAACTCGCCATTTACAGTGAGACAAACGAACTAGTTCTTTCCATGGCCCTCAGCTCGGAATACGCGTGCTGTACCGCCCCCGGCCCCGACTACAAACGCCCCTTACAAAACGAGCAGCAAAAAGTCAATTATCATCGTCATTTTACGATTTCAACAGCGATAACAACATTTTCGACCATAGCAAACATTAGGCGCTGCGCAGAGATGGGGAAAGCGCCCATTCATAAACCTCTCCGAACTTTGCATTCTCTTCTATCGTGTTCACTGTTCAACCACGTTCAAACGCTCAGAAACATAGATACCGTCCAAAAATTTACGAATATCCTTGTTCTTCACCGACGTCGACTGCTGAATACGAGCGGCTAAAACGAGGATCGAGTGAGCACACAGCAAAACAAAGTCCGCATAGCAGTGTTCCTATGGCGGGAGAAGGATAGGTTCGACAAGAGGTTAGATCAGGATGCCACTGGTCGGCCCCAGGCATATTAGGAAATATAATAGCTTGTATGTAAGGAGACAGTTTCGATTTGCCTATTTTCATAGAAAATATCCTGGTCCCACTTGCTGTTAGAGATCAACTAAGGGGCTCTCGGCTGGGTCCATCCTCCTGAGTATCAGCCCAGCCCAGCTGGCATTCATGCGCGACATTCGGAATTTTCAAGTTCAAGCATCGTCCCACACTTTCCCACTAACGGTTACCAAATAAAAATGCAGCCGGAGGAAACGCGGAAGCAAATAGCTAATGATTGATTTCAGCCCTACAACCAGGGAATGCATGGTCATTTATCCATGCCAGACCCGGGGAAGGTCTTCTAATGAAAGAGAAGCAAAAATCTGTTGTTTACCTGCTTGTGAAACCAGCTCGATGTCATTGCCATCTAGAATCAATTCGTCTTTTTGAGCAGTCGACATGGCTGCTGATACTCCCTTCGGTAGCTGGACGCGTCGCACGTATTTCTCGCCCAAAAAGTTGCGAATCTGAAACAAAATAACACGGTATGGTGAAAAAAGAAGAAAAGCGAAATGTGCCACATACCTCAACCAATGATCCTTTATCTTGCAAAGCAACGTTGATTGGAAAGTGGGCGTAAACTGATCGCATCTTGTATCGAAAACCCTGAAATAAAATGCATTTTCTAAACAAGAAATAAGAATGCACTTGTATTGTCATTGCCCTTGACAAATACATATATTGACTAGTTTAGCGGTGGATTAAAATGTGGCAGTCATTTAGCGCACCAGGAGCTTGCTTATATGTCGGTTTGCGATTTGCCTGGTCAATGGTGCGTCAAAACAAAGTGTACCTATTCCGTGTGCTGATAAAGGCATGGTGAGCGTTAAAAAATAAATGGTTGGTTTTCGCGGCATTGAAATTTATGGCTCCATACTGCGACTGCCGTGAGATCGACACCCGGGCCCAACTAAAGTCCCAGTCATGCAGTTTCCAACTTTTTGCTAGCTCCGTCAATCCTATTGATTCAATCGGTCATATGATTCTATTGAACTGTGATGGGATAGATAAAGTGATGATGAGCAGCTGATCAGAGAACACAAAACTGCTAAGAGATGAATAGTACTTCCGTTTCTGCGTACACTTACAAACCGCAGGCATCCAAGGTTTTGGACAGAGTCACACGAAGTGCGACGGTTTGTGATTTGTGGTTACCGATGGGTCAAGAGATGCCCAATTTGAACTCACAATGGGTTTAGGGTTAAAGTCAAGAAAATGACTGTAGTTCCGACCGAGTAGGAAATTGGGTAAGGTATAGCAGGTGATACGTAGGTCGCTCAGGATATAGTCTGCGCTACCTTCAGGCGTACCTCTACACAAATTTGTGGCGCGGTCACAGTTAGCAGCAATGCAGCATAAATGAATGGCTAACTTACGATGGTGACTCCGGTTATCATGTTCTTGATGTGACTGCAAACAGTTCGGACGGCAGCTAATTCTTTGCGAATACCAAACCATTTTCGAACCAGCAACGTGCGTTTGTTCAACATTTCCATGTCGAGGCTCAGATGGCGGAAATCCTTGGTCAGCTTGCCGCGTGGGCCCGAAACAGTAACGCGACGACCATTGACAGTAACCGTCACTGCAAATAGAACAACGGTTTTCATAATAAAGGCACGTGGGCCTATCTAAGCACATGAGGTATGTAGGCACACGGGTATTCCATGTACATGAGACGACGTATTTTTTACTTAATCCTGCAGTAAGACATAGGCCAATATATATAGCAATATTCATACAGTACTTCCTAGCATCAGCCTTGCCCGCATATTCTCATTGTAACAACTATCGCCTTAGTTTAGTCGGCTATATCTTCAGGACGCCTATTTATTACCTGTTTAGGGCATGCGGGCTAGTTTACTGCGATAAATAGGCCTAATAGACCTCAACCTGAAGCAGAGAGGCTACATTAATCTACTGTATTTTTATGATTACAGTTAGGATTATTTATCACAGGAAGTTTCACTTGCTCGTTCCGACCTCGTGAAACTACCTATTTCACGTGGCTGATCACGTACGTAAACTTGCCCGTAAACTAAGTATTGGTAATACAAAAATACCGCACACAAGTTAAATCAGCAGTAATCTTATCCTTCTGCGCACACATACAGTAGCTAGTGAGCGAGTAAGTCGGCCTATCTACGTATGTTTAAGTTCTACAGGTCGAGCGGACATTCTTCTTCTTGCCTACATTTGATGTTCAAAACCAAAAGCCAAACGCTTACCTTCTTTTGGTATTTTAACAGTGAGTTGTGACTGAATCACTTTCATTTTTCCGGAATTTCTTCAAATATGGTAACAAATCTCTACTTACTAAACCCACCGAAACACAAAAATTTTTAACGAAATTGTTGAAAATGACATTTCCCAAGAACGTAGCGCACACATTCGCGTCTGTTTGATATAAGCATAAAGTGATGCGCAGGTATAGTCCTCAAAAACTGCTAAATGGCGCGATTTAAACAGTGAAAAGGGGAAGGGAGAACAAACCAATCTTTCTGCCACTTCAGTTACCAAAATTAATGTGTCTTTAGAAATATGATTCCGCGTATCTTTTTCTGTACATGGGTGCTTCATGTTCTTTCCAATTTATTGCACACACAGACGTTTCCTCGTCGTTTGCATTTAGCTAAATTGGGAAACTGGGAAATTTGACTCTTGAGTATTTACACCTGGGCCTTGTATTTTGTATGCTTTTACCCTTTTTTCTCCTTTTATGAAGCGTTCAAATTTCAGCGTCTGTTATGGATCAGTTTTATTTCCGGCTCATGCGGTCCGTTGTCACGCGTCGGACATCGAGGGTCGGCGTGACCTTAGCAACAACGGTAGCTGTGGCTTATTTTCGCGCCTGGTCTTTGCAAGAGATCGATTCCGTACCGGCTAGTTCTCGCGTTGACAACGATCGTTCAGTCCCTGAAAACGAAAGCGTAATGGTGGCGTCTGGAGTGAAGGTACGCCAGGCGACAGTTATGGAGAGATAAAGGCGAGCCATAATAGCGGACCATTATCTGTCAATGGAGGACGAAAATCTGGAAGAAACGAGGTACGATGAAGCGTACGCCTCATCCCTTCGCTAGACCGTGTCAGCTTTTGACTCGGATGGAAGGGCTTGTATGGCAGTGTTAGGGATATGTGCCCGCTCACACATTGCTGATCGCTGATATTCGTGTCCTCGTAACCTGTTACTGGATACACCATGTCCTTTGCGAGAAAGGAAACGGCTAAGAGCACTAAAAAGCTGAGGTACCTTTGGCAGAGAGTATCAAGTTTGAGCTACCCGCATTATCTATCCCGTATCAATTCTATTAATCTTAGGGAATCGGACGAGCGCACGATATCCGTGATCCGCGAGGGAGACGACATTTCGCCCATGCCCATCACTACAGGAGCCACCAGCGGAGACCTGGTAATGGTTTTCTTAGCGTACCTTGCGCTAGTGCATTAGACTATTTTTGGTTAGGATGGTTCCCCTCGCGGCAGTGACCATGAGTATGCCGAAGCACTGCAAGATGAAAATGTTAGCTTGCGGCGTCGCTTGGCGGAGACGGAATATGGATTTCAAAGACGTCTTGATCGGCAAACCAGCTTGATCTCCAAGCTGCAAGACAAGCTCAAAGATTCCCAACGTCGCATGGCAGAAATGGAAACGGCTGAACGGAATGCCGCGTTGGCGGCGGCAGCTACATCGCCTCTCTCTCCATCTGGACCTGGAAGAACTGTGAGTGAGAACAGTTGCTTGGCTTCCATCCAGTTGCCTCTTCAACATGCATTGCCCTTTTGCTATAGTCATACAGATCGTCGGGACTAGGCGGACATGCGGGCGGAAGCGACGATGGCTTAATGAGTCGACTGCTGGAGGAACAAGAAAAGTAAGGACAGTGTCATCTCAGCCTGACTACGACAGGCAGGAGAACAACTTGTTTAAGGACCTCTACATTGCATGAAGTGAATACAACACTGCGTCAAGAACTAGAAGATATGCGGTCGGCTAATTTCCATTTGACCAGTGATCTGCTCCGCGTCACGCAACTGTACGACACTGTGCGACAGGAAGTTAATCGCCAATCCGAAGAGTACAAGAAAACGGAGACGGTAATTTGTGTGGCCATTATTTTTGGTACCGTTTGGACACTGTCTTCTTTGCAGACCTACGTATCCCATCTGGCGAGTGAGCATCGGCAAATGCTGACTTTATGGCGATCATTGCAAAATTTGCGACGCGACTTTTTGGACACTCGGTCGACGACTTTACGAGGTTTGTCAACGATGGAATCCGAAATGCAACGTGCTGTCAAGAATGCTATTAGTGCTTGCCGACAGTTCGGCTTAAGAAACGCATTCGCTGCGAGCAGTCGAGCCTTGGAGCGCGCAGGCATAAGCCAAGTATGAATTTCATTGAAGTTTTAGAATTTCATTCTCAGATTTGACTGACAAGTGAGTGCGTTTTTAAGGAATCTGAGTCAACAGCTACAAGTGTTGAACAGTTGGTTTGGGAAAATATACGACGTTTGACTGAGAGCCAGAATCTCAAAGAGGAGGAGATCAAGAGTTTGCAGATCAAGTAAGTCTCTGATTCGGTATGTTTTTAATCTACGGCCCCCAAAGCGCCTTACAGGGTCGAGGAGCTGTTGGAAGAGAAGCGTTCGTTTGAATCTTACATATCGGAAAAAGATAAACATATCGAAAATCTGAAACGGTCGCTAACGGAGACTAAAGTAACAAGCTTTTTTATGTAGGTACTTTCGAACAAGCTTTTATGTGATCTATGTTTTAGGACGAGCGGGATGATAGCTTTATTGATTACTTGCATAACGCCCTTCGGGACATGGCTGACAGCGCGTATCAAGAGTCCGCTGGTGGAAGCACTGGTGTGGTGTCACCACGTCGACGAGCTCGATCACATAGTCCGAGGAGTGTACGAGGACGAGCTGCTGCTGAAACAACTGTGCGCATGGTCAGAGAAGCTTTTGACAGACGTCAACGTGAGATTAATGTAAGTAGGTGCTGAAATGACCGACACTTGGCGTGACTGGATGAGTGAATATTGTCCGCGATTATCCGTTCCCGTGATAGCTTGGTGTCCTCTGGGTTATTCCACGGGTTTTGTTTCCGCGTGTGCGGATTTGGTTTTTATACTTCACATTGCCTTTGGACCCTGTAATTTTTTATCACTTATGGCTCTGTCTCTGTGATTTTAGGAGTTGTCGGCTCGGCTGCGGTCTGCTCAGCAACGTCTAGCTGAAATGAAACCGACTGGCGCTAACACATCAGAGCGTGATCGACTAGAGCGTGAACTGAACGATGCCCATATGCGAATATCTACGCTGTAAGTCGATGCTTCGTTTTTTTACTTTATATTTGTCTTCACGAAAAAGTTTCAGGCAGCGAGAACGAGACGACGCTTTGCAGCAGAAAGAGAAATACCGTTCCCAAGTGTCGTTGAGTCAAAGCGATCGGCTGGCGTCTGAAAAGAAATTGCGTGACGCATTGGAAGAACAAATCGCGTCATTAAATAAGTTCGGTCTTTTGTGGAAATTTATCTGCAACTGCTAAGATCGAAATTGCATTTTAGTCAATTGGAACGTTGCCAAAAGCGGATGTTGGAATTGGAGAATACAGAGTCACGGTTGGAAGAAGAGAATGATCGTATGAGCCAAGAGTTGGATCGAATCAAATCGGAGAATTCAAAGGTGCGAAATTTACTCGATTCTTCACAATCGTCGCTGACGGAGACACGGAATGAAATTAGCAAACTATTATCGACAGTAAATCGATTGGAGCGGGACAATCGGGATTTGATGGACGAAAATATGAGTGTGAATGAGAGAGCTACAAAAGAGGCAACGAAATGCGAGGAGCTGACATCGGAGGTGCATCGGTTGGCCGCGAATGAGAAGTCAATTAATGACCGATTGGGTGCGATGCAGTTGGAGATACAAACATTAACGAGAGACAAGCAGTCGGTTTTGCGAGACCGCCATATGCTACAGAATCGTTTGGAGCAGGTGAGCTTTTTCTCTTGGTCAGTATTTCTCGGCAGCGTGGGAAGGTAGTCGCAGAGAATTGATCGCTGATGTTTTTCGTGAGCACCCGTAAAATAACAGCTGTCTTCTCGAATTTCAGGTGGACGAAGAACGAAATGAATTGAGGGTCAAACGGGAGGCAGCCGAAGCCGAAGTTCGTCGGTTGCAAGAGCAGGTTGAGTTCTTGCAGCACGATAAGATGGAACTGAACCAAGAAAGGACATGTGAGTGTGATATGGAATCTGTCTTTCTCCATAAAATGCATCTTTTTCCGTTTAGTGCTCCTAAGTCATATGGATAGGCGAAATACCGAGCTAAGAGAATTCGAGTCTCAACTTGGCAACTTACGAAAAGAATATGTGGAAACTGATGCACAACTAAAATCGGTAAGAAGAGTGGCAATTATATTTTGCGTTGCTTGAAATGGCGTTCTTTAGGCGACACAGAAGCAGCATGATTTAGAACTGCAGTTGGAATCTTGCCGTCGCGATCTTATTGCGGAGCAGCAATATCGATCGACGTCGCAGGAGGAGCGCCGCATGTTGGTCAAGTACAACGATTGGTATGTACGTGACTTCCAGTTGCTATCATGTGGCTGATGTTTCAGTGAAAGGACGGAAGTGGAGCAACGCGTGACGACTTTGGTTGAGCAAGTACGCAGACTGGAGACTACGACGCGGCAACAGGAGGAGAAGACACACGCGCAGTTGTTGGATATGGAACGGAGATTAGAAGAAGCAGATTTACAGAAGAAGACCGCCGAAGTTCATATTTCGGAGTTGAATAGGAAGATCGAGGACATTGTTGAAGGTGAGAATAAAAAAAAACTTAATATGAAATATTTATTAAAGATACGATTCTATTAAAGAAAAACGAGCTGCCGAATCGCGCTTGAACTCGCTGCAGTCTATATTGGTCTCGCAAGAAGAACTTATCCGAAGCAAGGAAAATGAACGTCGACTTGTTACTGGACGCGTCAGTCAGTTGGAAGTACAGCTACGCAGCCGAGATACCCAATTGAAGCAAATAACGGTATGGGATGGGTTCGAATGGATGGTTGATTATTGCCTCCTCTGACCATCTGCTATTATTTTAGGACAAGTTCGAATCATTGAATGCTGATTGGGAAAAGGCTCAGACAGAAATGAGGAAACTCAAGGATGACCTGGCGACATCATACGAAGAACGGCGTCACCACGGATCAGAACTCTCTGACTTGACATCCGAACTGCATCGTACGCGTATCCAATTGACAGAAGCTGTCGCGAATGCTGATGTAAGTGGAGCTATTTGATGTATAAGAGTGGGACAGCAATGTCAATGCTTGCAGGCAGCTGAGGAACGAATACGAACGAGTTTGGAGCAACTGAGAGCTGAAGAGCAGAGGAGCGGTCGATTGCAAAGCGAGCTCGAACATTATCGGTCAATGTTGGCGAGGACGACCGAAAGTGAAGCTGAATTGCGCTCTCAGTTGGAATCTGTGCGAGGTTTATTGTCAGAGCACACGTCGAGTGGCCAGACATTACAAGAACAATTGGTCAGCCTTCAGCAGCAGTTGCGTGCTACTGAACAGGAAAAACGAATGACTGATGATCGTCTGAGGGATGCAAGGTACGCTTGTACATCCTTTTACGCTCGTAGTGTAAGACGCAGCCTTTTATTCTATATAGGGAGCAATTGGCAAAGACCAGGAGAGATTTTAAGCAGCGTTCCGACGCTTTTAATGAAACTGAAAGTCGCATGACTGAACTGGAGTCAAAACTTATTGAAATGGACTCGCAGTTAAAGACATTGCAAAAAATGCTCGATATCAGTCAAGAAACGGAAACAGATCTGAAACGGCAATTAGAACAGACAGTGGCGCAGAAACAAACTTTTCAAAGTCGAATGTCTGACTTGCAACGTAAGTATCAAGAGGTGGAAGCGGAAAGACGAGAATGGACGACGCTGAAGTTGAAGCTGGAACGTGATAAGGCTAGCCTGAAGCATGAACTGGCTGCGGTAAGTGTTCTAGTTCGAACAAAGTTTGAATCAACACTGGCGCCTGTCGTGCTTATTTAGTACCAAAAAGATCGGCGCAAAAATGATAACTTGATTCGAACAGCGGAGATGGAGAGGGCGGCCCTGGATAAGGCGGTTAGTGCGATCGAAAAAGAAAATATGGAACTGCACCATACGGTCACGCAATTGCAAGCGCAAGTTGCAAAAATGGAACAAGCTCACGCACAAAGGTTAGCATTTTGGTTTTTTCTCTTGTTAGGGTATTGTTTACACAATCTGAAATAGCAAGGCTCCTATTTTTAAGGCTGTCGGAGCTTTCTCAGCGCCACAGACTGGACCTGGACAGCGAGATCAATCATCTTCGATCAGAGAAACAGGACGCGTTGCGACAAGTGGAGATGCTGGAGAAAATGTACAAGCAAAGGTTGAGGTCGTTGGAAGAGCAGATAACGCGTCTAAAGGAGCAATTGCGACAAGAAGTACGTCGGCGACACGAATTCTTTTCGAGAGCGATTCAACAGTCGCGAGACGTGGCACAAATACGAGCCGGCTTGGACCAATCGTTTGCATCGTTGAGGAATGATCCGTTGCTGGACTCGTTGCTTCTGCCGTCGACGGGGTCGCATAGCAATCTCGGATATTTGGCATCGACAATTCGTTTGGGTGCCGGAGGCGGTCAAAGGCTGGCCACATCGGCTGGCGAAACGAACGAGGCACTAATTGGCCAGAGGTAGACGTTGTGTGCACTCATCTCACTGCCATTTTATTAACCGAGGCTAGGGCTTTCCTATTCGTTCCTTACATTCACTTGGTACTCGCAGTTAGATACTTGTTGAAGTGATTAGGTAATCGTGGTTGGTTTGCGCGGTCGTGACAACGTGCGTACTTGGTGTAGAAATACGTAATGGTAGGTACTGTAGTCGAATGTTTTTACATAGACGTGCATACATACAGTAGATACAGACAATAGAAAGTGATATTATCCAGGCCTTCTAGTCGTAAGGAAAGGTCTCCAAGATGCCGAGGTCTTGGTAGTTCGTTTTGGCACTTGTTGGAAGGAAGGTGGAGGGGTTGGCGGCACTTGATTGTTGCAGTCCCTTGAGTAATCTGGTACCACCCGATGTCCGGCATTCACATCGAATCCCACATTGTGTATCAAACCAAAGTTGCCGCCCACGCCACCAAAAAATGGACCAGTCTTGGGGCCATATCCTTGCCACCAAGTGCCCGCTTGGACTGGCCGACCGAAGTAACCACCGCCCGAAATGTCAGCTGGGGCTACGACGATCGGACAGGGTTGATTGCGATCATGAGGTATGACTATGGTTTGCGAGGGCCCGAACGATTGTCTTCGAAGTCGAGGGTGAACCATGAAGCTGTGTGCTTGAACAGAGACTGAAAAAAGCAAAATGAGTGCCAAACTGATGCGATAAAAAGGACGCACGAAGTTTACCTAAGCAAAGAAGAGTGAAGCACTGTATCTCTGTGCCCATCTTGCCCGTCCAAGCAATTGCCGACGAGTGAATTGGAAGAATGCACTGACGCGCACGACAAGACTAGTTTCGGCATCCGTCTTCGTGTGCGTAGGAGATGGGCTGGTTGTCACAGTGAATAGAAATTTCGGTGGCTGCAATGAACTGTAATACAAGAGGGTCCTTGCAGCACCATGAAGCAAGAATTTCTAATAGATTCCAAGAACCCAAACAAGTGTGCTAGCTTATCCTCCCCACATACACTTGGGTGACCGCATCGGCTGGCGAAACGAATGTGGCACTGACCATGTCACCCTGGGTGACATCTAAAGTTTTGCTTAAGTTTTGCAGAGTAAAGTGGGTGGAGCCAAGAAGACGACGGGCGTTTCGGGTGAGCAGCTTCGGGAAAAAGTGTGCCGGCACATGGAGTTCCATTTGGCGAAATGTTCCTGTTTGACCAAGGCTCTCTGAAGGAAGACTGTCTCCTAGCAGACATTGTTCCAGGTTGGCTTCAGGGCCAAGTTTTACTAATCTCGCCAATAATCGTGGTGGCATCCCTTCCATTGTAGATACTGCGCTTGATGCCATGAGTGGTAGTCATTTCCACCTTTTCTCTATGCAGTTCAGAACAAATACCTGACGGGACATGTAACCATTGACATGATTAACCTCTCTGTGTATTGTCTCATACTCTGTGGCTATAAAGTCATCACAAGCAGTGACTCTGTTTTTAAAATAAATCACGGGTATCCCATGGCCACACAAAAATGACCTGTGCATTCCTGCGAGATTTACTATCTATCGTCAACCATCAACAGTTTCCTAGCCTCAGTCAACTTCGCCAGTGCTTCTTGTTTGAAACTCGTCAATTTCTCATTATCATCTTTCAAACTCTGGCATCTTCTCTCCAACTTTTGAAGTCGGCTGGTCAAGTCCTGCCGACTGTCCACCCAGGCTCGTTCTCCCTTCGCTTTGGCACTGGCCATCTCTTTGGCCACACCCAACAACTCTTTGAACATGGTCTCCATTTTCGTCATTCGTTCTTCCTTCGATTCCAGCAAGACGCCTAGTTTTTGATTTTCCGTTTCAAGCACCTTGGCGCCTTCCCACAAACTATCCTGTCGTTTTGAAGTCATTTCAGTTTCGGCTTCTAGTTGCGCTAGTCTTAGTCCCAATGTCCTTTTCTCATCCAATGACTTCTCCAGCACGTCTTGCAATCGTGCCACCTCGCTCTTGTACTTTGCTTTCAATTCATCTAGCAAAGTCTTGCACGCTTCGAATTTGGACCTTGCCCCGAGTTCTTCCTCGAATGTTTTCTCTGTTTTTTCGCGAGATAACGTGGATGCTCGAACTCGCCATTCATCGTTTTCCAAGATGGAGTTTCTCAAGTCGTGTTGTAAACGGGCATTTTCCAGTTGGCATTGCTCATATTCGAAAGTGAGACGTTGAATCTGAGCATCGTAAACTCGCTGTGCTTCGCGGGCGTGTTCACGTTCCATGGCCAATTGTTTGGATAAATCATCGTTCTCCTCAGTTATCAGTTTGACCAATTTCTGAATCTCTTCCGTTTTTGTCTGGGTGGCATCAATCCCACCTTGTCCATTTGATGGATGGGGTGGTCTCGGTTGGTCGCGATGGTCTCGCAGTTGATCTTGCAAAGATATATTTTGTTCAGTTAGGCTTTGCATATTTGATTTAAGCTTAGCATTTTCAACGGCTAAAACATCGAGTTGACGACGCATTTCGTCAAAATGGGTGCCAGAAAACATTGGTCTCATTGTCTCTTCCATTAACGAAACAGGAGATTCCAAGAAAGAGCGCACAGAAGCTGCAGGAGCAATGGACGTAGTCATCTGCTCGGGTGGACGCTTTCTTAGGAATTTCTTCATTTTGAGGTGGACAGCAAGAGACAGGATGGGCGGACTGGAAGAGTGGCTGGACGAGGCGTGCTGGAAAAATGGTTACCATAGCAATAGGGGGATGCCAGGTGATGTGAGGCAGCAGTACGACGGAATCAGCTAGCAACCCGCAATGAAAACATCAACTGCATTTGCAAGTTTAGGTCTGTGGCAGAACAAGACAACTACGAAAACTAGCTTGGTGAGGGAATGAGAAATCTTGATGAGTCTTGATATTCTGCTGAGTGAAACCTTATAGTCTGTTGATGTTAGTCCTGCAGTACTGTAGATCTGGTATTCTCAGAATTTTGTATCTCCACGTCACCAGCAGGCGGAATATTTTTATCAGCCGTGCGGAGCGCGTAAGTGCTGTTTCCGTTAGCCGTAATTACCCTTCGTTCAAATTACGTACTGGACGAGACGGGTGTTCTGTTCAGTTTGGTTGAATTTTTGCTTTAGTTTGGTGGATTAGTTGGCTTGTTTTTTATTGTTTTGATTTCTAAGCCTAAAGTTTTTGAAAAATCTACTCGCGATCTACTGTACATTCTCTGTAGCAAAAAATATTTGTTGCGGAAATTGAGCCCGTTTGCCACCAGAAAATAACTCGGATGTTGATTTTTTTTTGCTGACACAACCGGCAAGTGTGTGACAAGCCCCTGCCTATCAACAGCCACAATAGTTGCCTGTTTAGCCCAGCCACTCTGGAGTTTATGCGCAGTAATCCACAGTGACAGAGCATAACGTGCGAACCTTCTTTGTACTAAATTTGCGTCAGCTCAGGAGGGAGTAGACGACAAATCTCTTCCATCTATTCTGAATTCCTAACCCAAATGTGGGTGCGAAAAAGTACTATTACTTCTAAAAAATCTGTTATAAGACAACAGAAAGGTTAGCCCAGCCACCCTACTCTAAGCAAATTCAAGGCAAACGAGGTTGGCTGGGCTCCCTCGGCGGCGTTTGTAAAAAAATTTTGATCAAACAGAATGCTGCTGTCACTAAAAAAGTGTAACAGAGCGTCCCCTACCTCAGCCACTTCATTCAGGCAAGAGAGAGATGGCAACACAAGGGCCGATGATCGTTCTAGTGCTGAAGGTTGTACGCTTAAAGCTATTAGCATGCTGGCTCCACAGAAGCTGAACTTCCTTTTGCAGTGTCACTGAGTAGGTGCTAGACATGCAGTACTCGTGCCCTGTCACGACAGATACAACCTTACTGCAGCAAGTCCTCAACTGTTCCCCAAGTTAGTTCGAGGTAGCAGAAGAGAATCGTATTCCAAAACTACAAACTTTCGTACTTACTCAAAAATACGAATAAGTATATTCATGTGGGTGTTGACATTTGGTGAAAAACAGAAAGAATAAAATCCCAGAGGGAGTCGACTTCACGACTCCACGATGCACCAAGTACGTCACAGAGACATGGATTGTGGGTGAGTGTGGGATTACGATTGTGAGCCTCGCCCTGAAGTCAACATAAACGTACAGTAGATATATCACGTCTGGATAAGTATAACCCACTCAAGCATGTGCCGCCGAGGGAGCCCAGCCAACCCCGTTTGCCTCGCATTTGGTTAGAGTAGGGTGGCTGGGCTAACTTTTTATTGTCTGATAACACATTTTTTTAGAAATTCCAATCTCGCTTTAGACTGCGTCACCACGTTAAAAAATTCTTATCTGCAGTTCCTTTATTTTTTGAATCCGCGCGCGCCCGGCACGGCCTTTAGAGAAGTCCATTGCTCATTTATAGTACGCTTCATCCCTCAAAATGACTGGTATCCTTTGCCATCTATTCAGTTCAGTTCGTAATGCAGGCTATGTACGTTTTTTGGGTCCGTGTTACTGGAGGAAGTGCCAGTGCCGGTGCCGCGCCCGGCCAGTGTACAGTACATATATTGTGCTGAGACTGGATAAAAGATAAGCAAAAGCTTATCTCAGAAATTACAAGCAGACGCATCTTCTTTCGCTGCGCCTGGCACGGTAGTCGCACCGTGAGAGCAGGCTATTTATACACTGAGGATAGTTGCTCATGTAGATACTTATCTGGCAACCGACTGCACGGCAGAGCGAGCAGCTGGGGGCTGGGCCAATGTTGCAGCCATAGACTATTGGGTTCCGGCGTGGTGCGAAAGCTTCCCCAGTCACTTCCTCCGGTTTCCCCTACCTGTTTCCCCAACTGTCCCAAACTAAAATACTTGTATTTAAGAAATAAACATGGCAACTGTGTAAAACAATTTTTTAACACGGTGGCGCAGTCTAAAGCGAGAATGCATTGTGAAGCAGTGCATATGCTAGTGCACTAAGTGTAAACCCAGAAACTATTGCCCTTACTATCACTGCCTCAGTTTGCCTCATTCTGCGCCCTGTACTCCCCTCTGCGCATCCGCTTTCACCTACGTTGCTAAGACAATGGCCACCGCTTCTATCGTCAACATTAGCCCCAGCATTAAGATGCTGAAGCCATCACTATCGCAGTTGTCCATTCAACAGGCGTTACGCTATCACGCCTTCTGCGAGTGCGTGTTTAAAGAAGAAAATGCGCAATCAGAAATCGAAGAAAGCACTGTGCTCGAGTGGGCACTGCTCGTGCACAAAAAACCGGTTGCCGTGCAGCCCTTGGTGCCATCGTCAGGTGTATCTTTACTAAATCCTTTTCCCCATGGTTATGACTAGCAAGGTCTTATCGGCAACGTCAACTGATAGGGTTTGTCTGATATAGCCAAACAACCCCCTCTCCATCACCAGAGCCATGTCTCCTCGACCCGTTAGTCGTAATGTATGTCAGTCACACGGCCACTTTTGCACGCTTCCTCCGCAGCCAATGCCACTTTAATGCCATTGATAACACTTTCGCTCGTAATGGCGCACTCTACTTTCCCTAAAAAATAATTTACAGCTTTGATAGAAAACCAACAACAAAATGGAGGCCAACCCTTACCTTCAAGGATGTCTAAGAAATGACCAATCTCAGCTGCGTATGACTTCTGGAAACGTTCAGGAAAAGAGTACTGAATGGGGGTTGTTGTGTCGCCTTCTTCAGTTCTCACGATGAGTTGATCATCACGCTGATTCTCCGCCACCAAAGCCCCCTTGTTGCCAATTACCTGCATGATTAAAGTCGTCAGTCGAGG
Organism: Mesodorylaimus sp. YZB2_4; assembly: GCA_030248295.1. Classification (NCBI taxonomy): domain Eukaryota; kingdom Metazoa; phylum Nematoda; class Enoplea; order Dorylaimida; family Dorylaimidae; genus Mesodorylaimus; species Mesodorylaimus sp. YZB2_4. The sequence goes on along the minus strand of JASANH010000138.1, from coordinate 668,633 downwards.
AAGCAAGCCTGCGTCTAGCGAGCATACCTCAAAACGTTGGTCATAGCCATACGGCGCGTACCGGCAACTGTCCACGTATGCTATCAGGCCCGATGGGTACTTGAGCATCAATGCCATGACATCGATGTCGTTCCTCTTCCGGTAAGCTTCATTGTGCGCGTGGCCCATTGCTGTCACTTGAGTCGGATATTCACCAGCAACCCACGATATCAGGTCGAAACTATGGATGCCCACGTCGACGAACATGCTCCCTAGAAAATCAAAGTCGCCCTTCAAGTTGTCTTACGTTTTTGACCAGTAACCTGATAGCCGCAATAGCTAACCTGATCCAGCATTGAAGTACGAAGCAGGAGGCTCGGGATGGTCGCGCACAAAATTAGTCACCAGTTGCAATTTGCCAACACGTCCATCGGCAACTTGCTTTTGGATTTTCGCCAGAGCTGGATCGAAACGGCGGTTGAGAGCACAAAATAAAGTAACACCGGCCTGACGCGCCAGCTCATAACTTTTCTCTGTGCCATCCAGTGTGGCCGAAATTGGCTTTTCGCAAAATATGTGTTTTTTGTATTTGCAAGCTAGTTCAATAACATTGTCGTGGAGGCGAGTTGGAACGCACACTATGACTCCTTTGACCCTGCCCTCGAATAGAAGCTTAGAAGTAAACTTTGTCTCAACTGGCGCTCGACCTACCTGCCATCAGCCAAGACCTTTTCTGCATCTGCAGGTTGCACGACCAAAGTGCCGTGATCGATGTGCAGATTCCATTCAGGCGATGTGATGGCCTCGCGAGTAGCCTCGTCCAAATCTTCGACAATGCATAGTATATGCGCCCGGCGCGATTCGATTAGGGATCTCGCGTGAATGCGTCCGATTCGACCGAATCCAAATATGACAATGCCCAGTCTTCCATCCATTGCACACTCTACTGTGGAACGAGTCAAAGGGAATAGTACAACGATCCGACGCACGCTGTTGTTGTAAAACGACTAGGAACACCCAGTTTTATCCACACATGTCTTCTTATCAAGCCTCTTCCGCGGCAGTGCATTTCTCCAAACTGGATCGGCACCGAACAGGCTGCACCTGATAATACAATAAAGATTTCGTTATTTTATTTACTCTGACAGCTCCTAACTCCTTGCTCGAGTCTCCACTTCGCATTTGCAGGTTGGTAAGCCCATACCACCCCATCGACTTCTCTCCTCCCCATCGCCCTTCCAAGGCAACTCGGCGTAGTTGTCGAATACGTCGGCTCGTCTTCTTTACAAAAGAAATCATGGCATTCTCATGTAGACAAAAGAGGATACCATTGAAAGCATATGCGGTTATTATCGGCGGCGGAGGTCGGCTTGTAAGCCATAAACACTCGCTGACCTTGCGCTACCTGGTACCGAAGAGGTGTTCTGCGTGGAGAGACGAAAGACAAACAAGCAACAAGTCTCGGCTGTCTAACACTGAAGGAACCTGGGTCAGGTGTTTGATCCAGAAAGCTCTTATGTGGAGATCCTCCAAGCGGTGACATGGAAGCAAGCTGCTGTGTGGCTAGTCCCGTAGACCTTATAAGGTTTGACTGGTCGATTGTTGCAGGCAAAAACAGGCCCCTTGAAGTGAGTTAAAAAACAGTTATAAAAAATTGATAGAGAGCAATCGATAATCTGTATGAAAGCTACATGGAGAAATAACAGCTTTTGACTTAAATTATTAGTTTTGGCGGGAACCTCTTAACTGGTTAAAATTAAAGAAATTCAGAAACAACGAATTTAGAAATCTAAATTTTTATAGCTCATCATCTTGAAGTCATTTTGATATTAAGATTTTTCTAGTAAGGAACAAGAAGTATGGGTGATATCGCCAAGCATCCACTTTTCTTGAACTTCAGCACAGAGTGGTAGATAAAATATAATTGCATCAGCAAACGTCTGTGCGGTACTTGGGCGAAAAGACGAAAATCCTGGCTCTTGCAAGATCTATGTCTGCTGACTTGCGAGAAACCCCCTCTGTCCTCTCTCGCTCTTCGATGCATGGACATTTCAGTCAACACTCACTTCGAAATACACGGTACCACCACCTGTCCTCTTCTTCTGATCATGAGTCCACACAGCACAGTAACACTCAAAGATCCTGCTATCTGCTTGTCGTCCTCACAATTTGCCCCTGCCTCAGTTCTCCCCGTGGTTGTCCCACAGCGCCTGGTAGGTCATGATGGAGAGTGGGAGAGAGTAATCGATCTCCCCTGGCTGGAAAACGTCAACCCGTCGCGTTGATGTTTCAGCCGCAGTTATAGTCCCAAGACCTGCCTCATTCTAGACGAAGTTTTTGTCCCGCCGACACTCCCTCATGCACCTGCCAGGCTAGTTACACCAGTGCAATCCCGATCCAATGACCCAAATCCACTGCATGTTCACCCATTGCTGTAAGGTGCGTTTCCGCTTGCTAGGAACCTGTCCAGCAGCACGACCACCCAGCACTCCTGCTGAGCCTCTTACGTAAGACCATCTTGCCAGATACCTTCGCCCATGAGTGTCATCAGGCTGGTGGGACAGTGTCTGGCTGGTTCAATGACGACAAATTTATGGCAGACTTCAAAAAGCAGAACCGAAATGTAGAGGGGGAAGTTCGGGGAGGAGAAGGACAAAGTTTCCAAAACTTCCCGTCAGTCTACTCTTTACTTATGGTACTGCTATTGGCCTGCTGAGTTACGATTCTGAACGTTTGTTGCTCGGAAAACCAAGCCCAATATAGGCCTACTCGGTCACAGGTCACGTGGAGTCACACTAAAATTCGTTCCGTGTGACCAAGGCTTTCGACTTGCTCTTTTGTATTGGGGCATGAATCAAGTATTAAATGCACTATGTGGGCTCCGTTTCACCAAGTCTCCGTGACGATGAGTGTAAAGTAACTTCCCGCCAAAACGTGATCTTCAGGTACACATTCTCCATTGCGAGGGATATCTACAGTAGGAACTGCGATAACTACGTACGTGGCCTCGTCAACAAAAGCCACGTATTATGAAATGCGTCAACTTATTGTCTCGTAAATCTAAATCTTCGGGCATTAAAACCTCTCCTTTACAATGCACGCAGCTCCACTAGAAAATCTCCGTCGTTGTGTTATAGCCAGCCCGCCATGGGTCATATTTACGTTATCTCTGGCCATTATGGCATTCGGAGTGCTGATTCTAGCTTGCCGGTTACGTAATGATTCGTATGCAATGGTAAGGATAGCTCTAATTTTTATCGATTGGTTCCTTTGAGTTTCGGATTTTAGCAACCAAACTTGGAAACAGCCTATTACTGTGCGGTCACTAAAACCAGTCCGAAGATCGATTTTGCATCAATCAAATCCTCACAGAATTTGACAACAAACGGGACATCTCTGATGGTGCCTGTTGTAGTTTCGTTAAAAGGTGATTTTCATAACGATATTGCAAATAAATCAGCAATGGGTGACACGGTCGAATGGACGGGAGTGTTGCATGATGGCCAGCTTGGATTACGAGGTGAGGTGCTTTTACAGTTTTGTTGGGTTTGGTCCCCCAACTCCATCCCTCAGAGGTTTCAGCCTGGCTATGTTTGATGTTGCCCTCATATTCACTGTTAGGTTTACGATATGGGGTCCCCACGGAGCGAGTAGCCTCATGGCGGGAAGCGGAGTCTCCGAAAAGCTGGAAGCGCGGTACGGAGAAACTGGTTGCGGGACGACAGCGCCATATTGCTTAAAGTGCACATATTTTTGCCTGTGAGGGTGAAGTGCTGAGGTGCACTGTGCACAGACTTATATTTTTGGCGGCTCCCTCGCCAAAGATACAAGTCCCAGCTCCTAGAAAAAACAGCTGAATCCTGTTTGCTCACTTTCGCCACTTGTGCCTGTTTGGCTGATGACCCTTTTGGTTGGGTTCCCTGTTGAAAGCACCCTGTCCCCTCGCGGTATAATTTGCTTTGCTAATACTTTGCACAGGAAGTCACTAAAAAATAGGAGCTCCCTGGTTTTATCAGCGGTACTGCTTTTTCTGATTCCCGGGTTTTTTTGCAGGAATCGATTCGAATTCTTCCTTACAATTCGAACTGTTCTTGGAGCCGGTTTCGTCCTACCATTGTGCTGATGAGACGTGCGATAACGTTCTGGTCCAAGGCTGCGCGCTCGTTTACGGCGTTTCCGAGGAGCATCAGAAGGCTCACGAGACTGTGAATAGGGAAGTTGGGTAAGTTACGTTAATACAACTCTTTAGATTTAGTTCTTAAGTGTTCTCGTTTTGTAGAATTCCCGCATGTAAAAACGTTAAAAGGCTAACGATAAGTGGGACGTTCAAGGCATTGTTGTTAAATCCAATGGAATTTTCCGACAAAGAAAGCTGGCAAGCGTTGGACAACGGCGGGCGGTGTCAAGATGGAAACATCATCAGCATGCAAAGACGCGATGATCGCGGATTCGTCCTGATTCCTTTGCTGGTAAGTTTCTGATTCACAATTTGCCATAAATCGTAAGCCCTCTGCCTTTTGTTTAAGCACGATACGTTGACCGCGCGATTGCACCTTCTCTACACCAGCTATTTCCTTTTCACCGCCATCCTCGTGCTTATTGTTTACGCAACGTGCCGAAAAACATCACATACAAAACACACAGTGCGGACACTAGAAAGGTAAGCGCCCGAATAATAATCACGTTCTACATCACAAAAAAATGACACGTTTCAGCGTGCACTCAAATTACTCCAAACTAAGCGATGATCGCGAATAATTATCACCCGCACAACAAAATCAAGAGAAAACGGGGAGGTACATGGACCAAAATTGCGTCTTGTTATGGTTAGGACTGTGATACCAAAGACTTTCACTTTTAAACATCGCACAAAAGGTACCGGTGTTGTCTAAGATAGTGTGCTTTGGTTATGGAATATCTTCTACCGTTTAGCGCTACTGTTATCGTTTCTTGGTGTCCCATTAAAGCAATTATCCAGCTTCTCACCCTTCACTAAATCTTTGTTCTACGATATGGAATTGACCAGAAGGTGCTTTCGGAATTTAGTCTGTGTGCGTCGGGGTCGAGGTCTTGGCTTTTCCACTGGCAGCAGCTCTCTCTCGAACGTCCACGTCAGCAATGGTTTGGGCGGCCGTCACCAAATGGACCACGCTAATTGCCGTCTTGACAGCGGCTATGGGGAAACACAAGACGGCCATTACTTGCCAGAGACCAACGCGGATTAACGGAACTGAAAAGAGGGAAGGAGGTTATCTAGGAAGACGAGCCAACGAAAAAAGGACTTACTGATCGGCCCGTAGGTGAAGTGAAGCAAGTAGAGCATGCAGTAGAAGCCTTCGTTGCCAGCGCACATAAAGAATAGGAATTGCTAAAAGGACAATTTCGTAGACTTCTTGCATCAAAACAAACTAAAATCACTTACACGGGACGTGTAATAGAGGACCAGAATGGGGTTTGTTGTCGTCTCAACGCTTTTATGACTTTTTGATCCTTTTAAATCATGGCTGAAAAACCAGAGTCACGAAAACCTTACGTCGAATTTGAATTTACAGTACGCGTACCTGTGCATATGCAGCCAATGGCTGGCCACATCAATGGCGGCCGACAGTTGGAATGCCACCATCCAACTGGGATAGAACTGTCCAAGAATCATGACCAAACATAGAGTGGCGCATCGGTCAGTCAGCATGTCCAACATTGCGCCGAAACGAGAACCTGAAGAAATCAAGGTAAGGCACGACGATAAAGAAACATAAAAACATACTCTCATTGCGCCAACGGGCCACATGGCCATCCGCAGCGTCCAGTAATGCCGAGACGATATAACATACACTCGCTGATACGTAACACTTTGGCATGCAAAAGAACGAAATGATGGCCAGCACGATTCGACCATAGCCGATAATATTGGGCCAAAATAGGAATACGTTTTCAGCCATCCCTTGCGTTTTATATGCCTAAAAGACAGGTGGTCGTTGAAAGGTGTTACTTATGCGCATTTTGAAGTAGATAGATCCACTGTCTAAACATTTGGGAGGACGGCTGGCACTCGTATTTGTTTACTTTTCCGGTCATCGCCCCAATCAGGTCAGCTACACTGCTTGAAATAACTGAAGCCAATAAACATACACAGTGCTCAGCCGGTGAGAAGCTAAGCATTCCGCTGTTCACTAAACCTCTAATATTGCTGATCATTGATAGCATTATCACACCAAAGGACACAATAGTTCACTCTGTACACAGGTCACAGGACAAGTGTGTACTGTACACTTGTCGACCTGCTCAGAACTTTGAAACTTCTAGGTCTAAAGTAGGTAATACGCTAGTGTGTCTCACCGCCCCTTGATCAACATCCCCTAGACTAGATCTACAATAAAAATACCTTGTATAAACATTGGGCCTACTCACACGACTGTTAGTAATGAAAGCGCGCACGGTGGACAGGCGCGCAAGGTAAAACGGGCACCTGCAAGCGAGCACGTTCCCTACCTCCGCTAACCAGAATAAATAATGTCGTCCGACTGAGATCGCGAACTACGAATCTTGCAGAATTTCCTGAGAACAATTTATAGTTTTTACCCAGTATCATAAAGTGTCGTCCAGCATGCCCACCAAAACCTGTTTATGATGATCCACCGATGAGTCCCACGGTGGTCTGATCGCCACTTGGCCACGTAAACCATTTAAATATGTCATAAGCAGCTACAGCTTGTGCGAGAGTGCGCGCCAGCAAATAATGACGACGAGTTCGCGAAGATTCTCTATTCTAGCCAGCCTAGCGCAGATGGAGAGGTGCGCGCGCGAGAGGTCTGCGACGACAGTCTCGTGACGACAGCTGTTCGATATAACAATGCCTTCCGTCGTGCCAAGTGAGAGCACGAGCACGAGTCGCGCGTGAGTCATCAAGGTGCGCGACGACGTGTAATTTGGACTGAGCATAAAATAGTCGCGAGACGGAAGCTCTTCTCCAAAACGCCATCCGCTGGCTGGCGTGACTGTCTGGCTGGCTGGCTGTGTTTCGGAATAACAAAGCCCTTTGTCCAGAAGGGACGGGTGGATCAGGTTTTGGAGATTACGCATCTGCCGCCACCGATTCTCGAACTTTCTTTATGACGAAATTTGTTCCTCGTCTGCGCCGATAACGTCGACGGACGTTTGTCCTCGAGTTCGTTCGAACATTGCGGTGGGGCGTAAGCAGTCCTTTCGTCTGACACGTTCATTCGACATCATGCATTTGTGCGCGAGCTGTCGGGAACCGCTGAAATTGGACCTGTCTCTTCTCGAACGCTATCCGGAATGGCAGACTCTGAACACAGGAACGTGTCGGAAGTCGAAATTGATTTCTGGGAAAGGTTCTGCCAATCGCCATCAAGCTTCATCGGCTAGCAGTATTCTCCAGCAGAGTGGAGGGAGCGACTATTCGCAAATCAGTTGTTCGACACCCACCGTCGCGACTACGAGCGGTATGGGTGGAAATTTAGGTCATGCCACCGCCATGATCGGAAATTTGTTCGATGTGATCTGCAGCGACGTGGCGGCGATCGATCATCCAATGTGCCAAGAATGTACGGACAAGCTACTCGACTGCATGGATCAACAATTGCATCAATTGGAAGAAGACTGCAAAGAATACAAGAACTTATCTGACGTACTGGATGGGCAAAAGGAAAGGCAGCCCGGCACCAGGAACGTCGGTTCTTCAACTTCCGATCATCAGTTAGATGTGAACAGTTTAAAATCTGAATTACTGAAGCTTCAGGTATGTCACGTGTTGTTTCTTCATGGTAGTCTTTTTCCATAGCTTTTGCGCAAACTTGCCTTGTGATGATTCTACGCGCGAGGTACAGTAGTCTTCACGATTACGTTATTTACGTGTTATGACGTGTCACAGTTTCAGAGCGAGGAAGCGGGGCTGCAGGCCGAGTTGGCTCGATTGGAAAGCGAAGAAGGTGAACTGGAGAAAAAATTAACACAGGAGGAAGATGAACTAAAGAAAGTAACTGAAGACGAAGAGCGGCTATGGAAAACATACCGGGATTTGAGTCGACAAGTGAGACTGTTGAGTAATCTCTAATATCAATCTCTAAATTTGTCGGTTTAGGTGCAAGAACTGACGGTTGAAGAGGAAAGCGTCCATAATCAACTACGCTACGCCAACACTCAATTGGATAAACTGAAGACGGCCAACGTGTTCAATTTGACATTCCATATTTGGCATAGCGGGCATTTCGGCACGATCAATGGTTTTCGTTTGGGTCGATTGCCGAACGAGGTAGTCGAATGGGCGGAAATCAACGCAGCGTGGGGTCAAACCGTGCTATTGCTTTATTCCTTGGGTAGAAAGATCTCGTTAAAATTCAAACGCTACGAATTAGTCCCGTTTGGAAGCCATTCGTACATTCGCTGTTTGGACGACGGCAACAAGGAACTACCCTTATTCTGTTCTGGTGGGTATAAGTTCTTCTGGGACACCAAATTCGACTCTGCCATGGTGGCCTTCTTGGATTGCTTGCAACAATTTAAAGAAGAAATCGATAAATTTGGAGAAATTCGTCTTCCTTATCGTATGTTAAAGGATAAAATCGAAGACAATGGGAATGAGTATTCGGTAAAAATTCAGTTCAATTCCGAGGAACGATGGACGAAGGCCATGAAGTGTATGCTAACGAACTTGAAGTGGGCCCTGGCTTGTGTATCGTCACTTCATCCTTGACGCATTTGACATCGATATGCTGTAGATAACTAAATTAAGGGATTCTAGCTAGCTGTGCTTTCGACCCATTGTATCGACTCACTTCATATTGTATGCTTTTGTGCTGAGCCTTTGCTGGATCTACGAGATCGTAGTAAAACTGTTTATTTTTGCTCATAGAATTTTTTCAAATCACGGGTTTTAAATCCCTTTGTTTTCTTGCCGTGTGCCCGCGCATTTGCTCTTCTTTGATGTTTACAAAGGCCTTTTTCTAGGCATCATGAAGAAAGATATATCAAACTCCGAGCAATGGAGCCGAAGACTTGGTTACGCCTTGACCTTGTTGGTCCTGATCGATTGTATCGTACCGTTCACGTGGAATGCTTGGCATCAGAGACCAAGCCAAGTCAGGAATCGATCTCGTGGACGGCGAGCTTTGGCGTTGGTTGATACATTGGGAAAGATCGCGAATAGGAAGAGTTTATGGCCGAACAATGAATTCGGATTGGAAAGCGGGTTTGGAGAGGATGGATCGTGGAAAACATTCGGATTGAAAAGCGGGTCGAATAAGATCAATGAAATAGTAGTTCCCGATGAAGGATTTCGTAGAAATCTCACAGTATTCATCTTACCCGATCTGCGACGTACGACCAATGTGAATGAGAATGTTGCCGCGGTGGCATCGAATCAAGAATTATCGCTCCAAGTAAGTTGCGCTGTGAACGGGGGGGGGGGGGGAGATTTCTGGTAGTTGAAATGTTTAAAATGGTATTGTGTTTTAGGATAGCGACGCGATCGATTTCTATTGGCGTCAAGATATCGATGCGGAGAAAGGCCTGTACCCGAATTTGTGGTCTCCCGATTTGCAATACGAACGAGATGTGCAATTGGTCACGGAGAAGACCTTGCTGCAACCCGTAAGTACTTCCTTTACTATGATGGATAGCCTCTAATTTTAAAACATGACTTGGTTTAGGGTTACACTGATCCTAATTACCGTTATTTACCTGACCAAAGCGATTTCCTGCGTGACTTGATTCAAGCTCAGAAAGAAAATTTTGCTGGCTTCGACTCGTTCACGACATATTCGGCCGGTGCTGGTGGAAGTGAAAAGACGGGTGGATGGCGGTCTGAAAAGACACCATTCGTGTCGACCACCACTCAAGAACAGCATCAACCAGCTGGTTCAGACAATGCTTACGGCGGGGCTTCGGATCAACACTTGGATTTGGATTGGTTGAACTCGTCAGCAGTGGATCCGGTGAACGATGTCTTTTTGGATGGACAAAGCGGATACAACGGGGGCCAAGGTAAGTTATTAGTGGCATTTTTAGAGATGGTGAACAAAGGTTTATGCTTTTTAGGTCTACCAAATTCAGAATACGCTTTTCTAAATGGCGGCAGTGACGTGTTGAATACGCCACCAGTTTCGATGGAGTGGGAATCCAGACCGGATTTGCAAGTCAATACGAACGCTATCGATGAAAATCGTGCTGATCCGCTTTGGTTCAATGGTTTGTTTTCGTCGAATGAATTCGATAGTTTGCCAACACCCGATTTGTGTTTGGCACCGAATGACGTTGCGAGCATTTTTGGGGATCGTCAAGTGGTTCAGGATGTGTTGGAGGCTCAGACAACCAAAGAGAGTAAGCAATCTTGAATGAGTGATGTGAATTGCTCGATTGAAAGGGATCGGTTTCAGTGATGTTGCACCATTCACCTGTCGTCGCTGTGGACGCGCTCCCTTCAACATCTGGAGTCGAACTGATGACGTATATGCCTGCGGGTTTCGAGGATAATTTGTTGGTAAGTCAGTGGATAGTACAGGATGAGGGTGGGTTTGGAAGTGGCACTGCCTTGGAGGAGACTGCTTTCTGAACTTGGGGATGCGGCATAAGCTTGAGTTAAGTGAATGATATTTTCAGAGTGACCAGGAACAGTCGGAGGTTATCATCGAAGCGTTGCCACCATACAATGATCCTTTTACGGTTCCGGCTACTTCTTGGCAGCAAACGGCATCAGTGCCCGCCTTGCATTCTCTACCAGTCGTCACCACTACCGGAGCATTGTCAGTGTCTCCGACTTGGAGCGGCGATCACGATTATACGCTGGAAGCTTCTGGTGTAGAAATCTCCCGTCCAACTGAATGGTCGTACGGAGACGAGATCACGGTGAAATCAGAGATCGATACGTACTACGATGACGAGGATGACGAAGAAGAGACGAGTGATGAACAGGGCGCTCGCGCCGCCAGTGAACGAGATGAATTGCGAGCCCGTCAGCTGAATCTGCCATTCGCAGCGGCCGACATCGTCACCATGTCCCAGCAGGAGTACATCGCCTTGACTCGATCCAAAGGCCGCTTTACACGCGATCAATTGGAGTTGGTCAAGGAGATCAGGCGCCACGGCGGGAACAAGGAAGCGGCCAGGAGAAGTCGTCAGAAGAAAGTGCAAATGTCGAGGCAGTTGGAAGACGAGGTAACGGAATTGGAGAGGGAGAGGGATGCCATGGTGGCCGAACACAAGAAACTACTCAAGGAAATAGAAGCCGAAGAAAGGGCTATTGAGCAAATGAAAAGGAAGAATACCCGCAAGTAGACCTTTGCACTGTAAAGTTTATTTCTCGACAGAGCTCTCGTTGAGCATGGTTGCGTGTTGTATAAATGATTGTTTCCAATGCCCGTTTTGTATATTTTGTGTAAGATTTATGTGAATTTCTCTTGGCATCTGCATCCACCCGATGCGACAGTTAATTCAGGTGTGTATTAAGAGTAGTTTTCTTTTGAAAACACTGCACTTTCCAAGTTTACCGGTCTGTTTCATTCGTCCCGCGTTATCTGTTATTTGCTTTGCCAAATTCTTCGGCTGAAGACTTGATGACGTCAATAAAGGTGTTTGCTCGGAATCAGCTGAAGTGTTTTTGGACCGTCTGACTTTGCCAAACAAACTTGTTTATTCTGTCTGACAAGACCGTGACCTGACAGATGAGTATTACCTTGATGGTGACAGGTTTTGAATTACCTCATTTTTGTGACTTTCAGGCACAGAAACTGCTTATGACAAACGTGTTTGCGCCTGAGAATCTGGCGACGCGCCAAGATTCGTAGAAGGACGCGGGGCTATCAAGCGGGTGGCTGTGTCATCGTTCGTCGATGCTGTTTACAGTTTTCATTCGGTTTTTCCGATTGTAAGAGATTTTCAAATTGCTATTACCGCCTTTCGCGATTTACCAACGCTGTGTCGTGATGTGTGGTTTTGTAAATTCATATCACAGCCCAGCTTTGGTGAAGAGTAAAGGCGACACGAGGTCACTTCGCATGTTATTAATTATTTTCAAGAGTGTGATACACTATTTGGCTTTTGGCTGGCTGGTCTTTTTTCCCACCGAACTTTTTGAAATGGTATTCATGATTACTATTCAGTTTTTTGTGGGGCACCTTACAACTGCGCGTAGTATGCAGGTCATGAAGCGATAGGTGAGATAAAGAGGCAGTATTAGCCAAGGCCCTGCCATATGCAACAGAAAAAGCCATAAAAGGTTGTACATGCTGAAGTTAGCTGCTGCAAGATAATACACAGTTGTCCGAATCTCATTCAGCCCTGCTTTGTCTAATTTTGTCTCTACTTAGCAGTTTTCCTTCCATTCAGGCCTCTGCACTCGTCCCAATCTAATTATTCCAGGGTGCATACAAACCAGGAAAAGTCATGGAAAATAGGAATTTTCGAGCCAAAATCCAGAAAACTGAGAGGTTGCACTTTGAGGTTTCAAAATTTCGAATCTCCCGCCTTTTCAGTGTCGTGGTTGATTATGCTGGAAGTCAGTAGACCAGTTGAAACTGGTTTAGTAGTCGTGTGACAATGTGAAAATAATCAGGGGAGACAAGGAAACGTTTAGGGAACCTTGAATAATCGGGAAATTATTCTCCTCGAATGACCTTTGTTCTCATTTTCTCAAGTAAATTATTGTGTCCCATCGGCCCCGTGATCATCAAATAGCAGTAAACATCTTCGCTCATGGCCAGTGCTGTACGCACTGTATCCACACCCAGTGAATGCCATGCGAGGGTTGTCGGCATGGCTCCGCGTCTGTGTTCAGAATCAAGACTTAAGAAGAACCCGAGCTGGGCAGATAAACAAATGAGGTCGCCTGTAGAACCGACATCATCAGCGCCAAAGCATAACTCAAAACTAATTAGCATGTACGTACTGTAAGCATGAACGCATCATCACGTGGTAACAGCGGACGCCAATAAAAATCCTGTCAAATCTGCAAAGCGAGTATTCAAGACAAGAAATCGAGGCTCTCAAAATCACCAAAACAAGTCCAATAATATAAATTATTCAATCAATTACCTAACGCCATCCATGCGTGCTGAGCATCTTTTCCCCAATTATCAAATCACCCAATATCGGTCCTTCCACAGCGCACTGCTGGATAGCCCAGTCAGAATCAGCATTGTGTGATTCCCGGCAGATTGACAATGTTCATCTGAAACACATTCGATAGTCATAGTCATATTTTACTCACCGCCCAAGCAAATACATGCACTCAAGGACCGAGAGACACAGGATAGAAAAAATATGAAGGTTACAAATGCATAGCCGAAATGTTCGATACCTTCATTTACAGTAGCAGCCAAGCTGCCACCGTCTAGCGCCCATTCTGAAGGCAGATTGCATCCTTGCAAGACCCTTTCCCATGTTTGCGCACAAGGGCATCCCTGATTTGGTCGGTCCTATCCCGATTCCTTATACAGTAGTAAAAGCCTATTCCTTAGGAGGCAAGAATTCGAATTCAAAATTTTTCCACCAAAAATTCAAATTTAAAAAGGCCGGAAAATCTCACTAGCGTAAATCATCGCCTCCGCCCCGAACTTTGGCCAAACATGACCATTGCAGCTACCCATTGGAAGGAGACCCAGACACCCGTTCACTGCTGCTATAAATCGTACCTTTTCAACGTTTTTCGGTTCGTTGCAGTTAATACCAAGAACGCGACAGAAAAAGTAATATTCGCCATCTATGGAAAGTTGAATATTTTCGCCGATCCTGAATCCGTGCCCTTCTCCTAAACATCAGATTTTACAGTTGGACAAAGCGTATCCCAAACCATGCCTTACCTTCAAAAATGGCCAATGCTGTGGGCAGTCCTTTCTCTTTCAATGCCGAGTACAGAAACTCCGCCTGATTCTTCGGCACGATCTAGAAACGAGGGATCCTCCCTGTCACTAATGACTACCTCAACCGTCACCTTCCACCTTACCTTATCACATTCGCCTTGGAAAAACGCCACTGGACAGATCAGTTTTTCAATGTGATTCAATGGTGATCTGCGGCGATATTCCTCGGCCGCGTCCGGATACGGGCCAATCAGCCAATGATTGTAGCGCGATTCAAACTTATGCGTCTCTTTCTCAAGCAACTCGAGGTCTCCGATACCGAAGTGACTCACGCCTAAACAAGACCAAACTATTATAGCCCTGAGCCCATTCTCATCGAAGAATATCACTCACCAGCACGAAACACGTTCCTGAATGTCAATGCGGCCAAGACCACGTAGCCGCCCGCTGATCGGCCAGTAATGCACAGCTTATGCTTGTCAACTTTCTGCTCTTTCGCCAAAAATATTGCCCCGTTACACACATCGTCAACGTCCACTACGCCGACCCTAGAAACAAATCGATTACCCTCAAACCCGAGCAACTAAAACCTTCCTTACCCATTCTTCAATGCTTGCCTGAACGCGCGACCATATCCCGTCGACCCGCGATAATTCACATCCAAAACAGCAAATCCACGCGAAGTCAAGTACTGTTTCCGAAGATCTAAAGTAGTCGATGCCTGCGAAGTGGGACCACCGTGCGCCGTGACCACGAGGGGAGGTAGCGTATTGGACCGACCCTTGTATTTCGCGCTCTGTAAAAAACAAGTTTGTCGATCAAAGTGGAGCCGATGGGATGGCAGCCCTTTCTTACCTTGGGCGCGTAAAAGTATCCGTAAGCTTTATCATTCAAATTCTCGCCAGTCGGGAAGGCCAAGTGCTGCGGGATGCTGACGTATGATTCTTCGATAGGAGCACGAGTCTCGCGCATCACTTCAGTCTATAAAACAATTCAAGGTCACCGCGACTTCGAGATCAGCCCAGTAATTCACACTTACTTCTCCCGTCACCACATTCCAGCGAATGATGCAAGAGAATCGAATTGGACTCGACGCTATGCAATACACGCAGCTGTCTCGCCCAAAGTCCAGATACTGATGATTCGTAAATCCTGTTTCTTGTTTGTAATATAGCTCAGATTTCAAGTTAACGATGGCCAGTTCCTGCAAGAGACCACTGAAAGTTCAGACTAGGTCAAACAGAAAAGTCACTTACCCCGTTGAACGAAACCGCAACGTCACTCGTATTGTTAGGATCAAACGCGTAACTGTTATTCCCGAATTGCCAATGAGGACTACCCAGTTCCTTATCGATGGCTTGAACATTGTGATGCTGGCCTGAAATCCAAATTGACCCAAATAAGCAAAACATTCAAAAGTTCTCTCCACCCGTCCTCTATGTACAAGGCTACACCCACACCCGCACAGACGACACCATACCTGCATCATTGAACTTGAACAAGTTCCACCAATTTGTTTGATCGCATATGAAGAAAATGTTGTTACTCGGGGAAAATCTTGGCTGCATGAAGTTGACATTTGGCGAACCCAAAATCTAAAAGCAAAAATTCAATATAATTTAAAAATCTACGCGCACGCTAAAACTCACCCTCCGTTCGCTCCCAGGTTGCACATCGCCATTAGCCATCAAGTTGGCCATCCAAATTTCGGTATCATCCCAAGGCTAAAACGACAGCATGTCAACAAACACGCTTCCACCATCAGCCGTCACTTACCATATTTGGATGCTTCCACTGCATCCAGATCAGGTTTTGGCCATTAGGCGAGACTTTCGGCGAGGCGTAGAAATCGGCACCCTCGGCGATCACTTGTTGATCATGCGTAGCCACATTGATCTTGACGATACAATTCTTTGGCTCTGGCGGTCCGTCCGACGAGCCCTTTCCTTGGCTCGACATATTGTGTTCTTCCCGAACGCAATAAATTTTTCCCTAAAATAGAGTCCCTAAACCACTTTAGCCCCCAAAAATGCTACCCGACTTACGTCGTGGAACTCTCCATCCGCATATCGCCAACCTTTGTCAGCAGGGGTAATAGGAGTCGGCGTCTGGTTGTACGCTTCTTGCTTGTAAATACGCTGGTCTTTGAAATTCGAAAAGTAGACAATGCCATTGTACACCTGGAAGAACAAATGAAGCAATATTTTCATATTCTGGACCATAAACTGCAAAGAATGCCGAGCATTGAAATTTTAATCCCCCTGCTAGACCCCTTCCGAACTGACATGGTGCACCTACGGAAGATAACCGCAAGCACGGTTCTGCTTTTTCTAAAACATGACACATCCGAATTCAAGTTGCCAGAAACCGCAATGGCCGAATTTGCAAAACTGATTCTCATTGTGGCCCACAAAAGCGTACGACCCAAATGCCTGCATTGCATTCACATCCTCTCTCTTAGCCTCATTTGCAGTTACTAGCTGCGTTTTCAGTGTAACCCTCATGCCTGGTGGGAGAGTAATCGAAACTCTCCTTTGCCTAGGGGACGTCAACCTCTCGCGTTGATGTTTCAGCCGCAAGACTTTCCTGTTCCAGTCGGAGTTTTTGTCCCACCGACTTCTGTCGGCCACCTCCCTCCTACGCCTAACAGGCCATCCAGAAGCATTGGGTCCACCAATTTCTTCAACCTGTTCTATGTGATCTCCTCTATGTGACCTATGTGATGTGAAGTAATCTGCCTGACCCTACCAACAATCTCAGAATTCCTGTACATCGGCTTGCACACCTTAGTCGGCTGCCCAATTCCTCTTGCACTAAACCACCCTGCCAGATGACGAGGTTATTCCTACTCATGGGGCATGTAAACCCAACCCGCATCTGCGGAACTAAGCACGGGGCACATTGGCGCACCCCCTCTACCCCAGCAGCCATAAGATCCAATACTGCTGACAGACCTGACCAAAACAAACAACAACAGCCATGCCACATACCAAAAACGCTCCACCTCCATACTCGTGAACTGAGGTTCTAACATTGAAATCGGGCGGTGTCCATTCCAACAAATTCCCACCAACAAATCGCGAACAAATGACGCATCGCCCGCCTTCCGAATATCGTAACTCGCTCCAGTAAACAACACCTGAACATGCAATTCATTACAAATTATTCCAAAATCAACTCCTTACCTTTGCCTCTCTCAGACGGATCTAATTTCAATTCGACCAAAGCTAATCCTCCTTCAGTCAGCATCGAACTCGTTATTGGCGATGACCACGAACCAAATTCTTCTTCAATTTTCTCCGCCATTTCCCACACTTTCCAAGATCTTGATTGCGATAAACTATTTCCACAAACACTTTCCAAAATAAGTTTGTCACAAGAAGATATAAACCTTGACTTCTGAAAAGATGAATGAAAATAACCACTAATCTCGCCGACTTTCCCTCCGAGCAAGATGTTTACTGAACGAACAAGCGAGCAATGGATTCTTCCTACCAGCCGCCCTGTCAACATCGTACCAGTCCTAACGCACGCACCGCCTCGCCATCGGCCTGATCTCTCAGACAGACTGAAATGCTGTAAGCGGCAAAATCAAACAAATTAAACTCGACATCAGAGACGGCAGCAAAGGGCGAACATAAACCCAAGGCACATAATCGAACGGAAAGTTGAATCAATTTTTCATCAAGCCCATAAATCGAATCCATCTTAGGCCCCTTTCACTGGTTGATCACCAAACGGTAAACTCATCTACAGTAATCATCTCAATACATTTTCAGAACGAACTTGATATCTTGCCGGCATATTGGACACGATCCAGAGAGATTCTTTAAAGTATGAGCGCAGGTCTCGCAATACACGTCGCCACAGCTAAGTGCGGCGTCCTTCATTCGCTTCATGCAAATAGGGCACTGAAATTTCTCGACCTGTTCTTCCATGGCCACTATGTTGGCTCTTCTTTCGGCAAATCCGCGCTCCATCGTTGCCGTCTTGATTATCAAGGCTACCGTATTCTGCTCCAATTCCTCCAATCGATTCTCGATGGCTTGTAACCTCATCGTTACTCCTGGGATGAAACGATAATAAATGGTTACGAATTCGGCGAACATCTTCTTCACTCGATCGCAAAACGCCTGTTTTTCTTCAACCGATACAGTCGAGAATGATATTAATTTTAAATGTTCCGGAAGGTCGATATCTGAAACCAAACATTTCATCAAACAAAATTTAAAAACCTAAAAATAAAAGCTTACGTTGGGGAGGCTCAAACATTGCCGAAATAGTTCTCGACTGTTTAACGATATTGGTCGAATCGCCGCCTTCGTTACGTTCAGCGTCGTCTTCGAATCCTGGAACGCAAGTGTTTTAAAAGAAATAAAAAATATTTACTAGGGTTCATACAACGAGCGGAAAATAATTTTCCCTGATTTTTCCAGACAAAAATTTGAATTTTCCCTGATTATTTTCACACTGTCCCACGACTACTAAATCAACTTCAACTGATTCATTGACTTCCAGCATGATTAACAGGCATATAGAAAAGGCTGGTGACTCGAAATTTAAACTTAGAAATGCAGCCTCTCAGTTTTCCCCAATTTTGGCTCAAAACTTCCCATTCTCCATCATTTTCGTAGGTTTTCCAGGCACTTCTCGGATTCACTGGCTTTTCCCAGTTTCCCAACTTTCTACAACTCTGATTTAAAATCGTCCAATTTTTCTTCTAGCCATTACTGCTCCCCAAACCCCCTGAAGTTTTTGTGGATTTACAACTCCAGGCTTCTGTGAGAACAACTTACCTCTCGTTGGATATTTCGGCATAGTGGCCCTCATAGGCTCGTTCGTGTCACGCGCCGCGGCTGGCATTGACAAAAGTGACATGGCCGTTTCCAGCGTTCCCATCGTAACTGTCGTTTCGGTGTCCGACTCGTAACCCCATTCGATCAAATCCACATTCGGGTCGACAGTCACATCCGAAGCCTGCGCCATTGAAAAAGAAGACACTGCTTCGTCAGCAGTTTGTTCGAACGGCTGGTCTTCAAAATCGAATTCCAAATCGATGCCACACTCTTCATCATCCAACGCATAGTCATCGGCCGCCGACATTAAAGCGCCCACTTTGGCGCCGCTCGAATTTTTTACTAAATTCAAAATGCTTGAAGACGCGGCCGCAATCGCGCCGTCTTCCGCCGAATTCTCCTCTTCAGGCCAAAATTGCGTCGCAACTTGTCGAAACCGTTTTTCAATTAAATATTTGTCCAACTCCGATGCAATTTTTATCGATTTTTCATTCGGACCGGAAATCATCAAATGAGCTTCACCTTTTTTCTAAAAAGTGGCAAGTTTGCACTGTTTTATCACACAGCTACACAATTTTCACTCACCTTTCCGCAAAATTTCACCCGACATTGATGTCTCCGTTTCAAGTCGTTGACGAACAACGATCCTCCGTGTTCGGAACCATCCACTAAAAATCTTTTCGTCGCCAAACGGTTTTTCAAAAACCCCGGGAAGTAAATAGGGCCTTATCTGATCAAAGTCTTGCATCGAAAATATCTTGCTAGACCACAATTTATAAAGCGAGAGAAACCTATCTCTGACAACACGCCCCAGTTACCTGCGCTCTATAGGCCCCTTCCCGGACTCCAGGTTTTCCACCAACAATGCAACAAATCCAAGCAAAAAACGAACTTACACAAATGACGAAATTCTGTCCAGTTTAAATGGAAGCAAACACCTTTATTTCCTTGTCTCGCATCCGATTCGTTGGCCACCTAAAACGACCAAAATACTTATCGATTGCTTCTCATTCACCTCTCGATCCGACTGGTATTTGTTGGATTGTAGCTTCTAGTTTCGTGACCCTCTAGCTAATCATAAGCTCACTTCGTCTTCACTGCTGACCTACCCAATTTGGCGCAAGATTTCAAGGGCCATCGTAGATTTGACAACTTTTCCAACCCTTCATCGCTTTGAGCATCGCACGCTTGCGCTCTAAGGCTAAGTGCATTCCTAACATAAAAATCGCCAATGTACAAGCTGTTGCGCCCCATCGGATGCATGCCTGCAGTGTACTGTAGTGGCTCTAGCTTTCAATCATGTTGCTGACATGCTGCATACAAGCACCTACGTAGCACACAGTACAGTAGATGTGCCGCCTGCTGTGGTACTGTAGTTCATCCAGGGTGGGCATGCTTCGCTCCAGTATAGGTTCGTCCACCAAAAAGTAAATCTAAACAGGATGAATCTGCTGATCGTGATCACTAATCAAACAGAGCAGTTCATTCAATTTCAAGGATGAAAAGGCCCTGCGCTGTTTACATAAGTGTTCACTTTCGCGTTCGTTCAGGATCACCTTTATCGGAATCGGGATTTTAAAAAGTGTTTTTCTCGTTCTTTTAATTCGCTGTAGATGACCTACAACCCAACCTGAGCAGCCAGCCAAAAAAAGAGCCAAAAAAATTCCATTTCCTCAGATAATTTTTGCAGTATTTACGTATTATTGTATCCAAAATCAGCCAAGAAAAAAATCGGAGAATCAGTCACCAATTAGCGAACACATCCCTTCCTTCCTCTTTATCAAGTTCAGTTATCCATCAAAGTTTCTCCAGCTTCCCCTTCTGAAACATCTCCACAACATTCAATCCTGATCATTTTTTATCGGGTCCGGGAGCCAGGGTCGACCGTACTGACTTTTTTGACTCCCGTTCGGGAGGGGCAATCCCGAACGAAGGCTAGTTCACTTATCGAATTGATCCGATCAGAAAAAATTGGGATTTTTGGGGCAGATCGGATTGATCCGACTGGACCCTGAGGTGACCCACCAGAAAATCATAGCTTACCACTGGCGTACGTCCATCATCGAGCATCTTCAACACCGCTTCCAGCATATCGCGTACTTTCATTTCCGGACTCCATTTTCCACCCGCCGGCCAAAACCGCATGACTGTTCCTTGTACGGTATCGATTTCCGGATGACTCGGTATGGCCCCCTCGAATTGAACCTAAAAATAATTTTATTTTAATCTCACTTTTGAATGGCTTTTTGATAATGCCATCATACTACTGGTGGCACATCCGGATATTGCGCCGGAAAGGCGAAGGTCAATTTTAAATGATATTTTTCCAGCGAAAATTGCCAAATCAGGTGGTCGTCCGGCCTGTAAATTACAGAAACTAGAATTCTCTGAATACAGTATCAACTGATGTCCCTTACAGAAGACCCCGACTGCTGATGCCGCTATTCTTGATTCCGTCGATCGACCGATGATTCACATCGGTGAATTCCAAGTTTAATCGTTCTTGCCGCCGCTTTTCAAAATCAGTGTTGCGACCCCTGACGACAAAAAAATTTGGGGTTCTAGAAGTTTCTGTCCGTTCGACCCAGAAAAGATTCGGAGCATACGCAGCATTTTTTGCCCCGAGAATCCGGACAAAAAATCTTTTTACATAAGAGTCCGGATACATATTACATACTGTAGTCACAGTAAGTCGAGAAGCTTGCATGAAAACTCGAATCAGAACCTACCACAGGACAAGAATGACGGAGATCTAGGCTACTTACGGCGGTGGTGGCTGTGCGTCCTGTCGCAACAAACGTCGACTACGTCCAACGCCCGGCTTCCTCGTTGGAGGACTTTCAAGTTTTGGTGTAGACAAAGACCGACCGCGCCCAGGAAATTTTTTTGCACTCATTTTGTCCGATCGATGAATTTAATGCAAAAATCTGAAAAAACCAGCTCCTAAATCAAAATAGTTTCGAATCAGCGCCCGGCGCCCACTTTTAGCCAATCAGCATTTACCCGCCGTTGGGCCTGACCCTACGGTAGGTCCGCCTATAGCCGGGTATAGGCGGACCTACCCCTCGTTGGTTGGATGACCGCTGGGCGTGGCAACCCTAATGCAGCCACTTCGGCGGGCCTTCTACTGTCCCTCGCCCTCCCTCCTTACTTCCGGTGAGCTGCCCGACTGAACGACCACTGACCTCTGCCTACGCTCCAACTTTCTTTGTCTCGCCGCTAGCTCCGAAATCAGGCCTACAACCGAAAAAGAGGCCCGATTTTACTTACAATATTTTATGAACCGCATAAAACCGAATTACCCGATTCAAATAAAGTTTTACGCAACAAGATCGATACGAAAATTTAGTCTATAAAAGCTAATTCGACAGACCATGACAAGGTCTTCCCCCAACACTTTCATTCGAAAGGTCACGAGTTGTGGTGCGGATCACGGCTAACAGAAAATGTCAGTGCGACCACATAGCTCTTACGAATGAGCATCCACAACATTATTCCTTCATTATGACACATATTTTCAGGTAGCAGGTGAACTTATGTATTTCTGTTACTGTACCACATAGTGTGCGGGCTATCCCAAATTATCACCGTTGTTTATCACCTTCTTCCAGAGGTACTGTAGTTTATATGTTAGCCGTGCGAAGTGTGTGCCTTCTGCACCATGCAAATTTCGCTCGTCTAACACCGATGTCAGTTTGGATTGTACCAAAAAACTGTACTAAAAAGGGAATGTGCTCGGTTTAGTGCACTGATTCGAAATTTTTTTATTTTCAAAAGATCAAACTGGAATTTTCTTTTTCAACAACTTCCTCTCTATCCGCATTTTTCTTTTATTGCGTAAAAACATACTTAGGTGCTTGTACGTCAAGGGTTGTATACTTGAGTATCGGCAGCCTAACCGTCTTAGCATTGTTTCAATGGCCGAATCTCGTCGACAAACCGCCAATGCAAACATGTGAAACACGAATTCTAGAAAAAGCACCTTGTACTATAATATATTGGCCGAGACCGAGTTGAAGTGCAGTCAGGCTTGTCGTCTCGACTTTTTATCTTTATATTGGCGCAAGGCTCGACTGTGGCGAATAGAATAGGACCTCGGTAATAAGCACTCGAAGATTATTCCGCACTGCCTTGTCTCAAACTTCGAGAAAACGTAAAAAATCGCATGATTTCGAGCCCCCATGCAATGGTATGTTTGGTAAATAATGTAACTGCACTCGTATAAGCCTCGTATTTGCTTTCAAGAGGACCAATACTCGAATACGACTGGTTTGGGGGGGCCCGAGTTAAATATATGCGTGGTTGCAAGTTGAAGTACTCATTCCCAATTCACTGCAGTTACAAGGCTACTGTAAGCGTTGATCGGTTCCGTAAGAATCATGCGTTGGAAAGGAAAACGGTAGGGAAAGGGATTAGGCCGAGGGAGTTACCTTTGGCCTGCTTCACTCAACTATCTGACCCTTGTCCACTGCCACACCTGACAAAGTAACCCCCCTTTCAGTCTTTTCGGTAACCGCGCTGGTGCGGAGAGTGTCCCGAATCCAACTATCCAGCTGACTGTGAACGGATTTCCTGAACCCGAAGATCAGAGCATGGCCGTTAGTGCAACAAATGTAGCCTTCGAATCGACGGAGCATTTCGATGCTAATTCCTCACTCGCCCCGCCCATGGCGACCAGATCGAGGCAAATGAGTGTCGTGGACCCGGCACCCCGAATCGACCATTATCAGCTGTCCAAGGGAGTCATCACTCGACCCAGTCTGCAGGACTTGCATCAGGAGAAACAATCCATCCCCGACTATGTGCTCGATTCTATGGTGGACATGGAGAAGGTGAGTGGGAAGGGGCCGAGTGCGGGGACTACATTGCGCCATTGCAGATGGGAGAAGACATCTTGGAGAAGAAGACAGCACCTGCAAAGAAAGATCAACACGTTAAATTCGGATGGATTGTCGGCGTTCTGGTAGGTTTGGTTAGCGTATGCATAGTACCAAAGGACACTTAGGAGGCACAGCACAGCACATTGGGTAAACAGCATCAAAAAACGGAGATATGCCACATACTGTAGATATAAAAAGCATCGAATGGACACAGTGGATCGATTTTGTGCTGACCAACACAACTGATTGGGATGTGCAAGAGGGGCAGACCTGACTGTGCCACACACGATCAACAGCTGGGGGTTCTCGGCACCTAGGAGCATCCTTATTCTACATTGCGTACCCGAATAAAGCAGATGTCTCGGGCATACAGTCCACCATAGGTCATGCAATGCCTGCTCTTTCAGGTCCGTTGCGTCTTGAATATCCTCGGCGCTATGTTGTACTTGCGCTTGACGTGGATGGCTGGTCAGTGCGGCATGGCTTTGGCCACAGTCATCGTTTTGCTGAGTTCAGTGGTCACAACGCTGACGTCGTTGAGCATGTGCGCCATCTGCACCAATGGCGAGATCAAAGGAGGTAGAGCAAATTATGGCCTGCCTGTAGTGACAGGGGTGTGCACTCCATATTAGCCATATTGACACCCCGCACAGCCATTAGGTCCCCACAACTCCAGGTCAAAGTTTAATTTCAGGCGGCGCCTACTTCATGCTTTCGCGCGCCCTTGGGCCTGAATTCGGTGGCAGCATGGGCTTGATCTTTTCCCTGGCAAATGCCCTTGGTGCTGCTATGCACGCAACGGGATTTTCGGAAACGGTCCGTGATCTGATGAAGGTAAAATGACCAAACCCGCACCTTTTCTTGATTCCTCCGACTGCACCCGTGCTTTCAGGAGAACGGAGCGAAGATCGTAGACAGTGGTTTCAACGACATCCGAATCCTGTCCTTGTGTACCCTATGCATCCTCATGTGCATTGTGATCATGGGTGTCGACTTTGAGGTCAAGGCGCAACTGGTCCTGCTGGTCATCTTGTCCATCTCCTACGTCAATTACATCATTGGCACACTCATACCTCCCACCGACTTCAAGGCATCCCGTGGAATGACTGGCTACTCGTGGAAGACATTCAGCGAGAACTTCGTGCCAGGCTGGAGAGGAGAGAACTTTTTCTCCGTTTTCTCCATCTACTTTCCCGCCGCTACGGTAAGTCCCGTTTGCGCAGCTGTACGAGCCCGTGACGAGCGTTTTTAGCCCCTCCTCAATTAAACCAAAGTTCATCGTTAAACTACTCGTAAGAACATGGCACAACCAAGTAGCATACGACAGTCATGAGTGCACTGCACGACGGGCTATCACCGATCGTCACGGACGATATCCCTTGCTCCTCATCATCGAGCCCACGGCGGACTTTTGCACTGGGGCTTGTTTGATGGCTGACTTCCGGTCCGTCTTGAAGCTCATCGCAGTGTGAGCGAGTGGAGCTAGCGACTTGGACTTGTGCATATCGATCTTCTTCTCCCGATACAACTCGTCCACGGTTCGTCCTGTCAGCGAGGGCAGCTTCTCGATCTCCCACGCCGGCGCCGACCCACTGCCTCCGCTGCGATCGCTCGTTTTCTCTTTGATGGTACGTTTCGAGGCCCCTTTGGACAGCTTGGACATGAACGAGGTGTTCACCTTGCTCTTCGAATCCATTGGGGCGGGCGCCTTGGGTTTCTTGTTGACAAGCTTGAATCCGTCTTTTGCTCCATCGAGACTGAGCTTGGATACACTGGCGTTGCTAATCGATGCTCCCCTGTCGTCCCTCGATTCTGTTCCCCGGCTCCGTTCTTCGCTGTCGAGGAAAGATCGAGGCAGGATCTTCGGTTTGGGTTTTCGGATATCCGTTGGTGTCCGTGGTTGGGTCTTCATTTCCAACAGCTTGCGTTTTTCCGTCTCCCAGCGTCGCTTGTAGATCGCCCTCGAAATGCAGCATGTGAGCAACATGGTGACGATGACAAAGGTGAGGATGACCAACATTATCAGCCACACTGGTGCGCACATTTGCATGATCTTCTTGAAGCCAGTTCCCTCGTCGCATTCCCAGAACTCGGCCGTTTCCCTCTCTTGAACTTTGGCGTCTCCCGCATCACTGCTCGACCTTTTCTTTGACGAGGTCGCCGTGGTCTCCTGTCGTTCCGACGTGGTGTCTGTCTTGGGGCCAGCGCGAGCAGTTGTCTTGACAACCACCGTTGGCTTTGACGGACGTGTGGTTCTCAGGCCTGACTGGGTCAGGACATCTTGCATTCGTAAGTTCGTATCTTCTGCCATTGCAATGAAGAACTTTTCGATGTTGTCTTCTGGCTTACCCTGGTCTTCTTGCCTTGCCGAGCCCTTGGAATATCGAAAGTAGTTGCTGTACTCGTCCAGGGTATTGACCACGTGCACGATAGCGGCTTCGTTGTCAGTGACGTTTGTGGCCAGCCGACGCGCGTCGTTCATCCAGTCTGATTGTGAGCTGTCATTGTTTGAAGTAAGCTGAAGTAGCATGATCACGATGGATGGCGCGTCCTTGCGGCGTTCAGGCAAGTCTTCGATCTTCTTCATCGCATCGACGTAATCTAGCTGAGTTTTAAGGATCTTTTTCTTTGAGAGGCCTTTGATTACGCTAGCGTTCACAGCATCTTTAAAGCTGACGAGGACTATGACATCGCTTTCAAGTATGACCACGGAAATTCGCATCTTGTCCTCGCTGATCGGCCATTCTACAACAATTTTGTCGAAAAAAGCAGCGAGAGCGGCCTGGTTGACAGTCGCTTCTTGTTCCTCAGTCCCAATTGCGATAACCACATCGGCCACGTACGCATTTCCGAAACTGGGTAGAGCGAGCACGGCGATGGCTACGAGAGGAACCAACCAACGCATGGTCGGTGTGACAGCAGAGAGCACGAATGACTCCTGCATATAGCCAGTGCGGGCCTGTCTTGACCCCAAATGCACACTTTGCATTGCTCCTCTGGCTGCCTAGCCAGCAAATGGCCTCCCTCAAGGAGCTGGAGTCAAACTTCTTGCCTCCTTGTTGCCCAACATCCACACATTAGTCTCTTTAGGGTATCATGGCTGGCGCGAACATTTCGGGCGATCTAAAGGACCCAGGCACAGCCATCCCCAAGGGCACATTGCTCGCTATTCTGTCCACTACCTTGATATATTTAGGCGGCATTTGGCTTTCTGGTGCGACCGTGATCAGGTACAGTGAAAGTATGTACTCCTGGGCTTCGTGTCAGGCATCTCTTTCATGTAGGGACGCCTCCGGAGATTACAACGACCTCATTCATGGCAACCTGAGTGCATGCGCTGGCAACGGAAGCTGCAAATACGGCCTGATGAACTACTTCCAGGTACGCTGCCGGGCGCAGTCTGAACTTGGGAACTCTGCGAACACAGGTTCACCCACCACATCGAATTTTCTAACTGCACTTGCCAATCAAGCCCAGTCACGAATGGTTTTGCATTTCAGACCATGGAAATGCAAAGCGGTTTCGGTCCATTGATCACGGCTGGCATATTCGCCGCTACACTGAGTTCTGCCTTGGCCTGCTTGGTCTCAGGACCAAAACTATTTCAGGTATGTCACTCTGCCCGTGATCGAAACAGGGGCTTACCAACGGTATTGCAGGCTGTTGGCCGTGACAAGCTATTTCCGAAAATCGATTGGTTCGCTAAGGGATTTGGAAAGAGTGACGAGCCACGACGCGCCTACTTTTTGGGCTTTGTTATTTCGTTGGCCATGGCGTGTGTTGGTAAGTTGTACAGTAGACAGGGGGCGCCACACTCACAGGACTGTCTCTTCACTCTTGCAAAGTGAGTAAGGGGCTGGCAGTCCCTTGATTGGGCTCCCAGCCACCAGTGCCGCAACCCTTCGTTTCAGGCGATTTGAACACCATCGCTCCTTTCATATCGAATTTCTACTTGGCCACGTACACCCTGATCAATTACGCATGCTTCCACGGCTCGCTGGCCAAGTCTCCGGGCTGGCGACCGGCCTTCAAATATTACAACAAGTGGCTGTCCCTCCTTGGTGCGGCCCTCTGTATCGCCTGCATGTTCTTAATGAGCTGGATAGCGGCCCTGTTGACGTACCTGTTCATCATCGCCTTGTACATTTATCTTCTGAGAAGAAAACCAGGTAAGCCGTTGTCTTCTGCCTGGTACAGTCACAGAAATGCCCCTGCTTCAGATGTCAACTGGGGTTCGTCGAACCAGGCTCACCAGTACAAGCTCGCTCTGCAAAGCATGCTCAAATTGATGCATACGGTCGATCACGTCAAGAATTTCAGGCCACAGATTTTAGCTCTGACGGGTAATCCAGTGTCCAGGCCGTCCATGGTCGACTTTGTCAAAGGCATCACGAGACACCACAGTCTACTTCTACTCGGCCACGTCACACCACCCGTGGGCAAGAGCGAGAAACAGTTCTCGCTGATGCGTCGTATGATCTCAGACATCTACGAATGGATGGCCATCAGACATGTCAAGGGATTCTACTGCCCAGTGTCAGCACCCAATTTGAGACAAGGATTCCGGATCCTGCTGCAAGTGGGAGGACTGGGAAAATTGAAACCTAATATAGTGATTCTGGGCTTCAAGAACAGCTGGCGTGAGTGCAGCACGGACGAAATCAGTGACTACTTTCAGCTGATTCAGTAAGTGGAAATGGGACCCCTGAGTTCTGAGGGGTATGCGTTAGCCAAGCCTGGCAGGTGTAGGAGGAGGTTACCGACCGAAGTCGGCGGGACAAAAACTCCGACTAAAGTAGGCAAGTCTAGCGACTATACTTACGGCTGAAACATCAACCCGAGGGGCTGAAATCTCCCAGCCAGGAGAGAGTACCGATTACTTTCTCCCACTCGCCATGGCCTTCTAGGCGCGAGGGTTGCATGTGCCCATTATATACTCACTGTTTGTGCAGAGAGTCTCCAAAATGTAAGGTGCATTTGCGTCAGGACAGCACCGAGGTTCCAGGACCCGACGATGCTCATTGTTATCAGGGAACAAAAGCATAAACCCATGTTGTTTCAGTGAATGCTTCGATGCCGACATGGCAGTGGGCGTGCTTCGCGTGTCTGGTGGTCTAGACTACACTGAACAAATGCTCGAAGCCAAGGTTGGTGACACTGATAAGCTACGCTACAGCGACCCGACCACCTTCGATCCGGAACCCTCGTCCAGTCCACCACCAGTTTTCGAACTGGCAGTCGTGAAAGAGGAGACGGAGCGCGAGCTGCGTCGTTTGGAACTGCGCCTGGGCTCCAGTGCTGACGAAGCCGACGAGGACATCGAGTCAGCGCACGACTTACGTCACGGTCGGCCATTGGGTCTAGTATCGACTACATCGACACCAACCCTAGCCGTGACATCGGCGAGCACAGAAGCGTTCAGTTTTGGCTCGAGTCCGTCGTCACCAGCGGACCCAAACCCGACCAAGTCGGCGTTCAGTTTCTCCTCGTTTCGTTTCCGTCGTCTCTCAAAAGTGCAGCGCGATGTGCTCACGTCCATCAACCAGTTCCAAACTAAGATCAAGAAGGCAGTCATCGATGTCTGGTGGTTGTTTGACGATGGTGGTTTGACCCTACTCATCCCTTACTTACTAAGCGCCCATAAAACTTTTCTGGAAGGAGCCAAGTTGCGTGTGTTCGCAACGGCTAGCAATGCGGCTGCTGTGGGAGAGGAACAGAAAAGGTAAGTTCCACCCTGTCTTCCAGCTACCCTAACAATGACTGACCTCATTCTAGCATGGCGGCGCTCCTACAAAAGTTTCGTATCAACTGTTCAGACCTGACCATGGTAACCGACTTGAACCAGCATCCTTCATCCGAGACAGTGGCCGAGTTTGAGAAACTTATCCAGCCGTTCCGTATCACGGCTGGCGATGGCTTTTCTGGAAAATCGCCTACCTTTGTGACCGACACGGAATTGACCGTATTGAAAGATCGGGTATGTGAGCTCAATCCTGTCTGCTTGATTCCGTTACATCTACCCACGTCCCCCCTGGCAGTCTTCTGTCGCCCTTGTCACCCAAGTGTACTTGCCTGGCTTTAAATGCACCATAGCAGTACCATGTGTGGTTGCCACATGCTGCACAGCGTCGGGATGCTTTCTTATTTCGCTCGATGTACTCTCGAGGAGAGGGCGAAAAGGCGGGTTTGATGATTTTGGATTCCTCAGCTCGTTTTTGGGTGAACTGGGACTTGCCAGAGGAAGGCGCAAGGAATCCACATAGTGCACGACACTTCGTGCTTAGTTTATTAGCCGAGAGGAGCATTCGCACGTGTCGGTCGTAAGCGAGGATCTGACGGACACGGGACAGAAATGCTCGCACAGCAGTTCCGAGCAGGAACTCAAGACCGTTTCCTCAAACAATGTCTGCAAAGCACACCAGTTACTCGAACTCGATCTCGCTCTCCGTCTCTAGTCTGTTCCTGGCTTATTACGAAAGGTAGGCCTCTTCCCTGAACCAGCTGCTTCAGGGAAGCGGGAAGGACTGAATGAGGAGGCGCAGATAAGATATCCACGCCTCTTATACGGATACCTCTTGTCTCTTCGACTGGGCGGCCTTGAGACCACTGCTCATAGCGGTATCCTTCCGAATGCTTACATATTCTTTGAACTCCACCCATTTAAGGCGGGCCCAGTCTTGCTTGTACCCGACCAGTGGCCAAGCCTTATACATAAGCAAGGCCATGTGAGGGCGGTTACATGGCACAGCAACTCCTCTCTGTGTTTCCACCAGCATAAGGGCATCCTGGACCGAACACTGGCTTCCTCGAACAATGGTGGGTGGGCTCTCGACCCTATATTGTAGATGTTCGACAGCTGAAACTGCCTACTCGTTTGGCTTCCGTCTCTCAACTCGAAGCACTCTAACAGTACCAGGCAGAAGGTGATCCTGGCAGAAGAGCGAGAGCCTATGGTTTATAAACCGACCTCCGCCGCCCAGGGTCGAACCTGCGACGAGCCTAGCCGCTCGCTACCAAAAAGTGCAGACGAACGCCGAACCATTGTGGCCCCCGTATCCTTCTCATTGTTCGGCCATCCAGCCTATCATATCCTACACTTGCAGGACCGCCAGACCACTTATCAACAGGCTCGTGCCCAAGTGGCGCGGGTCACTAGAACAATAGCGCGTGCCCAAGTAGCACTGTCCCCTCGCAGCCCACTTTCACCCTAACCATTCTTTTCAGACAAATCGTCACCTGCGAACTCGGGAGCTATTGATGAAGCACTCCCGCGACTCGTCCTTGGTCGTCGTGACACTGCCCGTGCCCAGAAGGGGCGGAGTCAGCGCCTGCTTGTACCTCGCTTGGCTAGAAATGTTGACCAGGGACCTGCAGCAGGTGCTCCTGGTACGAGGCAACCAACAGTCAGTGCTCACCTTCTACTCCTGAACCCCATCGTATCGTCTTAGATTTTATTTCAATATGCGCTATCACGTGTGTCTCACTTAGCGATTGAAGAGAATGTAAAATGTGTGAGCACGCCACTTTCATATCCATAACGCCAAGCCGATGAATCCGTCAAGCATGTACATCACAACATAGCACACGCTGTCACAACCAACAAAGTCCTTGAATGAAACCCCAAACCACCTGTACAGAGTACGCCTAACACACGTCAAACCAATCGCTCGTAATGGCACTTCCAAATACACCTATCACGTACACCTGAACCAAATGCATTGAAAAGGTCATCAGCACCAATCAACCAGCTCTTCCGTTACTTTTAGGTCCACCGAACACAGGCTACTGTCACTTTGTGACATCACGGAAAGATACTGTACTCGTCACAAAGCTTACTTTACCCCACGACTCGAATACGCTCAAAATTATCATCCAGAGATTCGCGGATATGTACACAAGTGATCCCAATCCTTGTTGCAAGGTCACCAGACATAATGCAGCAGCCACACACACGAAAAAGTTTACCAAATAGCTTAGTACCCTCCCACCGCTTCGTCTGTTAGTTTACCACAATTAATTCACATATTTTGCAATCTTCCCCCTCCCTCAGTACACACTATGACAACGTACTTCTCTCAGATTTTCAAGGCAATTACGTCCAAATCGTCGAGCTCAATGCCGCGTTCGACTCGACCATCTTTGCGTTTATGCACGTTTCACCCCCAAAGCTGTCCAATCGATACGCTACGATTTCGTACGGAGACGCCCTAGGAAATAAACAGTTCAATCAGCCTTCCATTTACACCACCAGCCTCTTCGTCGAATCACTTACCCATTAAAAATGCTGCCTTTCATCAGGGGTCTTCCTTGCAGCAACTCCTTGAATATACCGATTGCCCTTTCATCCCATTTGTCATCACGCGGCTTGATCTCGAATAACTTACAGCGTAGCGCTTGGGCACGAAGCGCGCAGAATCTAAACGAGACGAGGACGAATTCAATGGCACACTCCTCGAGAACCATTCCTCTCTTACCGTCTGTCCAAAATCCAAATATCCTTCGTATGCACCGTTTCCTTGTAGCCGTAGTCAACTAAGAAGGCGTCAACAAGGCTGTGAATTCGATAGTCACGACTCGAAAATTCACGACCCCATTCCGCTTTCCGCCAGTTAGTAATGCGGATACGCCTGCAGGCCATTACGCCATCGACTTTTTGACGATACACAGCGAACTCGACGTCCTTCGACACGCAATACTGATTGGCCTTTATCGCATAAAACTCGTTCATATCCCCAGTCAGAGCCTCCAATTGATCGTTACGCCCGTTTTCATCTTGTACTTGAACGTAGAAGCGCTCTGGATCATTGATGTTCGTCGGACGGAAATATAGCGTGTGCTTCTCCATCTCCGAAAGCTCAGCGTGACTGAACCGTTCTACTTTACCCGCGATGACTTTTGGCGGTGCTTTTCCTAAAACGACGGAAACACCAATTCCTCAGGACTACACAGAACCTATCGTAAATTTTCGATGGCGCAAGCTTAAAGGAACCTGATCTGGTTTATGCTCGAGGGGCCGTATAAACAACGGGTTCTACAAGCTACAATTTGTCACTCAAACTCATGGCGACTCCAATTCTGAACAAAACTTACTGCCGTGAGACTCTTGTTCGGCGACAACCTGTTGAACTACGATGGACGACGAAGCACTTGCGCTGGCAGCAGCCGTGGCGCTGGCGGTGTTAGAAGCGATGACCGAAAACTGCGAGCCCGTCGGCGAGTCCGTCGCACTCGCATCAGACTCCTGTGTCAAGTCTCCCATGCTGCGACGCAAATCTTCGACGCCATCAGGCGGATTTCGACCACCGATTATTTGATCATGCTACAATGCAATAAGATCGGCGATCCGAAATTAACGTTAAAAAACACGTTATACCTCTTTGAAGTAAGGTTTCGCTGGGATTAATTTCTCTGCGCGTCGGAACTTTCCATTTCCGCGGCGTATGAAAGAAATGACAACCGTTTCCAATTTCGTCGTGGTCTTGTTATTTCGATATAGTGACACCTGAAACATAACCAAGTATAGTCTCGAACAGCACATTCCCCAGCACTGCCTCACTGTATTTATATCAGGCGCGTTTCCTTCGTCCAAACTTCGAACGGTCAACTGTATTTCCTCCGTGGTGGCACAAAGCTCTCGAAACAGGGCAACGGCCTCGTCGTCCCAGTAGCCCGACGTTGGTTCTATCTAAAACGTGCAGGATTAATGCATCAGTAGCACTGGCGAAAGCAACCAGATTCCTTTTAGTCCCCTTTCTTTTGGCATTATCCCTCTGCTATCAAAGCACTCACTTCGGCCAAAGCGCAAGGACACGCCTGTCTTAGATAATGCCGAAATCGACTCGGCAATTCCAACAAATCTTTCGCAGGGACCCAATCGACCAAACCCGAATCGATATAAAAGACTTTGGCAAAAACCACATCTAAAACTTCACATTAAAAACGAAGGTAGTTTTATAAAATCTAAAAAGCCTACCCGACGTATTATTTTTCATTTCCAAGATTTTCCCGCGACGATAATAATCGTCACCTTGGATCATTGCAGCGCAATACTCGCCGACTAGTGGATTTTTCAGCGGCGTTCCATTCGATTCGACCGCATCGTTCAACTCATCCCTAAAAATGTCCAATAATTAGGATATATTTCACTCATTCTATCAATTACTTACTCGATATCGGCGGTCGTGTTATTCATAAGCAAGACATAAAATAAGCTAGGGTTCACAATATGTGAAACCTTGCAGCCGAGCGGGATCGTGCGACAGGCGGATAATTCGACGCTCTCCTAAAAATGATACGCAGATTTAGTTGTCATACACGATATTGCAAATCTGTATCGTGCATTCATCGGAAGCTTTTGGAACAGGTTTTACTACTTGTGGATTTTAGGAGCAGAGATTTTAGAGTGCAATTTGTTCTTGCTTTTTTGGCTTCAAATGAAATAGTTTCGGCGTGGTTCTGTAAAAGCTTGTTTATTTCTACCCTGAAATGGATAATTTGCTGTATAAGAATTTGATTTATCCATCATCTACGGGGTAAAACATACACGCCGAGGGGGACCTTTGCAACATATTAGCCGAGCCCATGTTGCAGGTTTCCTTGCGACCCAGCGCTCATACATATCGGGATCGGGACATGCTTTGATTTCTTTCCGCTACCTGACAACGATGTTCCAGATTTCCGAGGCCTTTGCTAACAACGAATTTTCTGTAATCGACGCATTCCGTCGTTTCGCTGACCGACGCCACCTCGTGATTCCTACTTGCGATATTCGGGGCACTCTCGATTGGGACTTGGCACTGGTGAGTTTGGCCGCTCGGAATCGTTATCACCAAGCTGTCAATATCAACCAACGATGCACTTTCGTCCGAAATGCCAAGCCAGCGCGTAGCCGTAGCGCCACGATCATTTCGAGACGGTTGACTGGAGGCGGCTGCCAATAAAGGCGGGGGATCAGGCGATCGAACTGCCTGCGCTGGAGACTCTCTTAAGTCTGGCTCGACTTGATCTAAAACAAAAAATATGTATTTGCAAGAAAAACTTTAGAACACACAAAATCCTTACCGTGCACAGCGAGAGCTATGTTCAATTTGTCTTCGAAGCGTTTCAATGGAGCCATCACTTTCTTGATTTCCTGTTCCAAAGAAATCGCTTGAGCATCGTCCGCTGTCGCCGCAGCTGTCTCGGCTTCCAATAATTGAGCGCTGATTCCACTGCACATCTGAAATCAAGCGAAATACGACATCAAACAAAAAAGCCTTCAAAGTTTGAGCCAAGCAAAAGCGAGTTTTCAAGCCTAAGTGCAATAAAAACGAACAAAAACACAGGAGAAACGACAACACAGCAAAAAAGTTTCTTAGTCACCTACATTATTCAGATATTTGATGACGTCTCTTTTCAGATTCAAAACCAGCTCCAGACGTTCTCGACATTCGGTGGTCTGCTTCAGCAGGCCTTCTTTGGTTGTTACAGGCATCGCCGACCACAGTGATTCTTATGGCCACACGGAAAACGAAGTTAACTCGTACGAATGAGATTCTAATGCACTTTGCGCTTGAGATAAGAAAAGAGGAGCAGGAAAGAAACGAAACGAAATAAAATAACAAAACGCGCAAATTTCCTGCCGCAGCGTGTCCCCTCCCCCATAGGCGAGCGAGCCTATTGTCTTTGGAGCGCACAACGGTCACAAGCTTTTCATTTAGCGGCAATTCAAATCAGTGACTTACGAAGCAAAGATACGAAAAACGGCAGTCAGACCATCGAATTCGATAAAAAATTTAAATAAACCACCTTTAATAATCCAAAAACAGCATTTCCTAATTAATCAACGGAGCCCATCACCTTTCTAGCCTTTTTATCCCGCATCACATCAGTCTTGCTGCTTGATGGCCTTTCCATCCTTCCATTTGGTCAATTTCAAAAACGATCCCTCTCGTTTGGCCGCTTCATTTTTAAAAGCCGGTTTCAAACATTCTCGAACGACCTTGGCAGCAATTTGCGAATATCGGACGTAATTGATGCCAGCTAAACGCCAGTAACTCATGATTGACAATGAGCAAATCGATCGATCAGGAAAAATTTGAATGAAAGGCGATATGAACAAAATGATTCGATGACCTAGAACAAAAGTACAACTAACCAGCGACTTGGGGATTCAAACTGCGACAACCCGATCGTTCTACTCATCGTCAGTCCAGCAGGCTCCAGTCTTGGAACGGCTGCGTCTGCTACTCGTTCCAGGTCGGCCCTCTATCGCATGGCAGGGCGGGCCAGGACACAGGAAACTGACCCCATCCTACCCCAGGCACCCATCTCGCCTCTCAGTCAACCCAATCCAAACACCGTAGCCATTACGAATGCACACAGACGCATTTCACTTTCAGATACCACAACTGGGAGCACACCATCGAGCCATCAGATCACAACTAACTCTTCGCATTAAAATTCTTTACTGCCTTCTACGCTATAGCAAGAAAAGTTTACATGGCCACTCAGAAAAAGAGGCACAATTCATAACAACACACAAGGAAATGACACACTACATGTTTCAAAAAGTGGAAAACCAGACCCCTCGCACCTCGTGCCCCGATCGTTTAATCCGCGGCCAAAATAATTTCCATCGTTTCATTCTGTCGCTCAGCCGAGTCGGAGATAATTTCGGACAAAACGCGACTTGAAATGTTGTCCAGCACCGCCTCGTTTTGAATAACTGACATATCCATCGATATCTGCGCAATGCAGATGGCCCTCAGATGAGTCAAATTATGACGATCAGCCACGGCCAGATCAGCAACTCGACTGGACTTGTGGAGGATCAGAATCGAAGCGCACCAACTCTTCAATAATTGCAAGTTGTATTTGTCGGCAGCGTAGATAATATTCGAGGCCAGCTTAGCACCGATCGATTTATCGGGCAAGTAACTGGTGTAAATATGCTTCAGTACCATCTCCATCGCGGTCTCGTCGACATCCTCGACATTTAACACAGTCGCGGCACCATTTTCATTCCATCCATTGCTGGCGAACATGGCTTTGAACACGGGCGAATGGGCAGACAGAATAATCCGATGAACTTCAAATCGTCGAATAACTTTGCCCTCTTTCATGACAGCCAGAGTAAGATCGCTGAAACTGCCACCACCATTCACGACATCATCGACAATCGTGGCCATATTCGATATGTATGGGCCTAAAGTGGCAGCTTCTAACGCGTTGTGGCTACCAGTGTTTTTGCCCTGCTCGAATTTTCTGATTGCCCCGATCGGAATGTCCATCCAAACCTTGAAAATAAAGTCATGGCCCACGATCTTTTGTACCTCTGCTTCTGGCTTCAATGCACCCCAACTGCGATCTTTGCCAAATATCGCGCATGAGCACCAATTCACAAACGGGGTTCCGCCACGAGGGGACACTGTAACTCGATAAACCACAGGTACCATTATTCCAGGCGTAATCAAATACAGTCCGAACCACATGTTTGCTGACTCCACGTCCGAATCACCGATGCCGAATTCCCAGGACAAGGTGCGCGATCCATCGATTGCAGTATCAAATTCAGTGCTATCTTTTCGTGTAAGGCTCGTCAACGGCCAGGTGACACAGAACCGTCGAAAGCCTCTCGTGAAGTCGAAATTATTGATTTCTTCCACCGTGACCGAGTCCATCGCTCTTTCTGATCTTAAACTGATAAGATTTCTAGTCGCTTTACATAAAACTACTCTTAAATGCGGTTGCACCAGATGTGATGCCATACTTTATCCAAAGCCAAGAGCTACGTATACTGTACGGTGTACTCAAGGGCTAAGGAACTCATTAGCCGACAATAATTTCTTACTCGGGCTGGAGTTGGGCCCTCTGTAACCAAGCCTGGCAGGCGTAGGAGGGAGGTGGCCGACCGAAGTCAGCGGGACAAAAACTCCGACTGGAACAGGCAGGTCTTGCGACCATACCTACGGCTGAAACATCAAACCGGGGGTTGACGCCCCCCAGCCAGGGGAGAGTATCGATTACTCTCTCCCACTCGCCATGGCCTACCAGGCACGAGGGTTACACCTCCCCTGTAAGTGCGCTCCTAGCGTGAGAGGAAGACACTTTAACCCATTTGGCCAGGACCCGAGCGATGGGACCACATAGAAAACTTTGGTACTATCAGTCATACTTTAAAGTATGACCAGGACCCAGTATGAAGCTATTCGAGCCCCATAAATGTGTACAGGCTCCCGGCTGTAGGCTCCAGTTCCCCCCCCCCCCCCCGGAAGCTCACAAAACAACTCTTTGCATGGACTTCCAATGAAAATGCATGTTTATCCCAACCCCAGAAAGTTAAATCGCTAACATGCCATAATTGCATTTTTGTGAAAAACAAACAGAAATATTTTGTTCGCCAACAAAGTCAAATTTAAAAATGGCTGAAAACTTTATACATATGATATACCCGTGTAAATTAATCCTTCACTACTCCGCCACCCGCTCAGCATCTAAGCCATTCCCATACAATGTAATGGCTGCATACAGTATATATGAGCTGACAAATTGGAATTTTGACTTTCTGATTTTCTTCGCAAATAATTGAAGTAAACAAATGATACTCTCTCTACTTGAAATAATTGAAGTGGAAAGGGTAATTCCATAGCTTACTTTCACCCTTGAGCGAGAATGTTTCACGAATGATAAGTTACCCAGTTTTTTTAAAAAAACATTCGTAACATGATTTTAATGGGCCCTCTAAAATATTACTTCGGATTTCGAAGTCTTAGTCGGTCCCCTAAAATCGCTACCTATAATTGAAGCTACACCTTGCATGGTTCAGGTGTTTTTATCCCGATGGCATGTACGGTCAGATAAAGGAGAGGTGGTGGGAGCTTCATCGCGCAACCCAAAGCTTTGCCTCGAATGGAAGGATACCAGTAATAGGAATAGGTCGGGATCACCTTTTTTCGGGATCAGGGATTTTTTGCATTTTTCTGTTTTTTTGCCTATGACCCTATTTTCCTCACTTTAGTAATCCAGGTTTTTAAAAAGCTTCTTCATAGAGCGATTTTCAAGCATTATACACTGTATAAGCTGAAATGGTTCAGTAAATTTGCACTTTCGCTACACGTCCAGCAAGGTCAGCCTAGCAAAATCAGTGTCGCTATCGTTGTTATCGATTTGAGCTGATGTTGCTGTTGCCTCTTCATCGCTCCTGCTGCTACTGCTTCATCGCAAACATGATTGATCAGTGTGCCAAGCGTGCTTATGCCTATATAATTATATGCAGAATCCCGACGCCTCAATGCCGGGATCGGGACCTATCCCTAACCAGTAAATGCATAGTGAACAATTCAAGTTGAAACTGGTCGAAAACTTGAGAATTTTGCTATCCTAGCAATGAGGTTTTGCTCATAAATGCTTCAATAAATAAATTGGGCTGCTCGGAAAAAAGCATTGCACTCATAGACTCTTGCCTGGTCATACGGTAACTGCGGTACAGTACGTTGCACTCGGAAAAAGAAAAGAGGGTTTATTACATGACAGAAGAAATTGGGATGAGTTCTCGAAAGGGAAAAGATGCGCAACGGAAAATGGGAAAAAGAGGGGACCTGTATGCACGTGGAGGGGCACAGAAGGTGCTGTATTCACATGCAGCTGACCCGAAAAAAACTTCTTTAGCTTACCTGCGGGAAGAATGTTTTTTCGGGATCACGGAAGCGCAACCAAACGATCTATTAATGCCAATCGAATTGCTGTGTACAATGATCGAATGACGGCTAGTTGCTACAAATAAGAAATGATTTTATCTCGGCCTGGTAGGTCCATATGTACGTATGCCTATGGCGGGAGCGTGCATACTCCTGCATAGCTGTATTTGATACCAAGATTCGATCAATAGGTACCTATTGCCCGTGAACCGCCATCGTTTATAAGCTATTCAGCAGTTTAAATAATCAATGGATTAAACTGACCCATCTACTTAGAAAGCGCATGGCGATTGTTATGGACACGGCCAGAAACAAACTTCAGGATTTCATAAACTTCGGGTGCTAATTACAAGATCAACTTGTCACGAGACACTAAACAGGAAGGCCATTGGTCCTTTTGTCCAAACCACGAGATAGGCCTAGTCTCAACTTCAACCAAAACACCAAGAACGCCCCACCCGGCTACATAGGCCTATTCCTGGACTTACTAGACCTACAGTATATGATATCGGACACGATTCACTCACCTCACCGATGTAAAAAATTGAAGATGTAAACGCTGTACAGAAAAAAAAGAGGAAACGCAAAAGGAAGGACAAATTCACGCGTCAAAACCGGTTCAGATTTTGGGGCATGATTTGCGTGCTGCACTGTTGACCTGAGAATCATAGACGTACCTCTGCACGCGGGAACTTCAAACCACTGTACCTTCGAATTGACATTACTCGCGTAAAAGTGATTCTCCTCCAAGCAGGGGACATTCTATAATTCCACACTGCTTTTAACTGGCGAATTCTGTTTAATCCCCACTTAAGATAATCGAATCATACTAATTCTTCATTGACTGTATTCATCACTCCCGGGGGAAGGGTGTAATTTCCAATCAGGGCTCATGTTTTTATTGTGTCTACTGTTTAAAATTCTGAGCCTCTTGATATTAAAGTGAGCGCAGGTTTCTGACTTCTCGGCAGCCTCGATGACATCGTGGTGCTGATAGGCCATTTGTGAATATGCCTATCAATCTCAGTCGAGTTCGGAGGAACCCATTTCCATCCTCTGCTTGGCGAGCATGGCTTCGGTCGATATGGGCGATGAGAAAGCAATGTGAATTGCACAGCAGTGTCGTCTTTTATCAGTGATGGTTGGGAATGAATGTACATTCGTCCCCGACTGACTGATGTCAACTGCGTACAACGAACACAAAATTACATTTGAATGCATGTGCCTGATTCCGCCATTGCCTACGTGCCATTTAATCCTGATTGAAGCTCTATCGAAATGTCGTCCGGCACTTAACGAGTTCAGGAGGCATTAAGGAAGCCATAATTCATTACAGCACCTGCGATGATCAGCGGCCGCGGTGGTGCAGCGGCTCGGCATTCATCCCTCCGAATTTGCTTGAGAGCAAGTGGCTGGACTCGTCCCGGGTTCGATCCCCAGTGATTGATGTCGGTTTGTGAGCCCATAAACCTTGGCTGACCTTGCACGCGAGGCCGTGGGTGACTCACCCGGTACCCTAGATGTGCTTCGAGAGGAGAGAGGGAAGCCTAACGAGGAGACAGTCTCGGCTGTCCAACATCAATCCAGGTCGTCCTCCCAGGATGTCCTAGTCCTCGTGAAGGCGCTCCTGCTGGGTGTGCTGGTCCCCCACACAGCCGAGCTCACAAGGTTTGCCTGCTGGCCGGCTATAGACAAAACGGCCCGCGAAAATTTTTTAAATAATCAAAGCCCTTCGATGATGATTTGTTTGGAGCAAAACCAGGTGGCATTTTCGGTACTTCCCTCCCTGCGCGAGGGGCAAGCCCATTATCAGAATGAGCAGATTCTGGAAAGAGGGCTACAACCGGCAGGTGAATGGATTTGGACGATTTCTCTTCCGTCTAAGCTGGTGGTCAAAACGACATCTGCAAATGTTGCATAATCGGGGTGATTGATGGCAGATGGGACGTTTGAAATATGTTTCGACTTGATAGTTCAACGCGTGCTTATTCAGGAATGGCGAGGGCAAGCCTCTCCATCCAAGCCGCCTGGGTGGTGTAGCGGTGAAAGGCGTGTGTCACAGCTCGCTTGGCAGAGCTGGAAGCTGGTCAGCCCTGAGTTCAACTCTGGCCGTCTGAGAACTTGGTGAAGTTCTCTTTGCGCCTTGCACACCTGGTGGTGGGTGACTTACCCTTTATGCCTCCGGGGTCGATAAACGAGGACAGGCCTTATGGGGTTGGAGGCTCTCGAATCCGGGTCCCCTCACGAGGCACGAGCTGGGTATGGCTGCCCCATGGGGTAAGCACCGAAATTGCGGGGTAGCGACTTATACGCACCCTTGACCGACATGCATGCCGGATGGACCCTAGTCGATGGCAAGATAGGGTCAACTAACAAGCCCCCTAGCCCGCGCGGGTAAAGGGCCAACAATCGACCCTCCCCGGGACCTACCAGGATGGGTAAAAAAAAGAAAAGCCCGTTTGTCATCAGAAGCATACGCTACCAACACACTCCGATTCCAGCATTCCCACCCATGAACTGCGGCCAAGAACCAGGCAGACATATAACCAAGCCCGGCAGGCGTAGGAGGGAATGGGGCCGACTGAAGTCGGCGGGACGAAAACTCTGATTGCAGCAAACATCAACCCGAGTGGTTGACGTTTCCCAGCCAAGGGAGATTACTCCCCCCCCTTCACTCGGTATGGCCTGCCGGGCACTAGGGTTCCAATTACGAAATGCTCTTCCATAGTTTGTTTCAGCAGACAGCAGCAAGAATAGTGAACTAAGGGAACGACAGTCTCCCCATCTTGACGCTCTAGTTCAGTGGTCATCCATGGACACCATGGGACCACCAAGGTCATGGCCATGGACCACTCGCCATTAGGGCAGGACGGACCCAGGGCAGCCAGGCTGACAATGAGACACTCCTACAGTAATCCTCGAAGCGCGGATGCCGCCCCTTCTTCCAGATCAAGAGCTACTGGGGTGCACCAGATGAGAAAAGGGTTTTCTTACCCTTCATTAATTGGAAGAGGACAAAGTGCGGAAGAACATTGCTGTCTTTTTGTGACACACTACGCTGATATGATCGATTTATTGCGAGCTGGTACTGAACTCTGTTTTGAAGCA
Organism: Mesodorylaimus sp. YZB2_4; assembly: GCA_030248295.1. Classification (NCBI taxonomy): domain Eukaryota; kingdom Metazoa; phylum Nematoda; class Enoplea; order Dorylaimida; family Dorylaimidae; genus Mesodorylaimus; species Mesodorylaimus sp. YZB2_4. Next base: position 626,379 of record JASANH010000138.1, on the reverse strand, counting down.
GCGATCTCAGACCGAAATGTACCTTATATGCCTATTCTGGGGCCATACAAGTACGACGTATGCCATGGCCCCCACCCCAAGCTGATTTCTCCTGAAGTAAAAACCGCAGATTTTGCTCACGATCAGCAGGCGGGGCTTCCGAATCCTATGGCACGGCTTCCAATAGTCTTTTCACATCCCAAAAAGATCTTCTAGTACGTTGTAGGAAGCTGAGTGATCATGGCTTTGATATTGAGTTACGACAAGATGGCATCGACTTTGGCCAGCATATAATAAAAAGAAAATGGAAAGGGAGTGCTCTAGGACCAGTGCTTTTGTCCACTGCTCCACTGCTCCTTGCCCCAAAAGATAGGCACTTATGAGACTGCAAGAAGCATAGGACAATTTCATTCTCAGGTTGGTATTGGGCTTGGACTCTTTCGTGAAGCTACCAGCCCGTCCTTGCGGTCGTCGAAAGTCGATTAGGATGTCGCCTGCAAGGACTTCGGACCAGGGCCTCATACACTGTAGCTTGCATACGGCCATTGCTACTTATGACGCACCGTTCTGAGGCCGTATTCCAGAAACTCGAAGGAAACCTCGAGGTGAAAGGAAAATTTTCCTTCAAGGTCACTGGAACTTTCCTTCAAGCTCGCAGGGTGAAATCTCTTGGAGCTCGATGGAACTTTCCTGTGAGCTTAAAGGAAAATCGCCCGGTGAGGTGACCCTATTCCAGAAGCACAGTGACCTCAAAGGAAACTTCCAGTGAGCTGGAAGGAATTAGCTCAGTGGATGTTACGGTTTCAACCAAGTTACTACATGTTCAGGCACTCACTCATTATATGGGATGAAATGGAGCTGCGTCATTCTCGGCGCCTAAGCCCAGAAAAAGTCAGTTGATCATTTTTGTTGTCATCAGCGATCACGATGTCCTTCATCTGTGTTTTTTTCTCCAACAAAGTCGGGCATGTGCCAGTCGAAGCACCGTGCGGCCAACCATATCCATGCAACCAGTTTTGTGTCTAACGAGACTCAGAATGAAGTCATTCAAAATGCCGCTTCCACTTGTCGATTGTGTTCTCGATTCTCACCCTCATTTTCTTGTGAGCCTTGTTATAATTCCGTTGACTCTCATTTCAAAGAGGCTCTTTGAATGGTGTCATACTGGAAGCCATTTTCGGCATGGATAGGCCGAGTCGACTGAAATGATCCCCCGCTGGTAATACTTCCACGATATCCCGCAGGCAGCTTTGTCGAAAAATGTGCGAGTTGTTGGATGACTCCAACTGTGTATGTACATTGTATTAGTGAATTCGCACTGATGGCGAAGCTACTTCACGTTGACAGACGGGTACTCTTTTGATTCCGATATTGCTCAGGGTTTCTCGAGACGTCTCAACCGCCCAACCTCACCAAAATTTGCTCACACCCAACCTCGCACACATTCTTGAGCATAAGCGCCTTCAGGAACTTTAATGTACCTGACTTTTTTGCAAAATGATTCGGAGACAGCTGAACATTTCGGTAGAGTAAGTAGCTGTGAAATGCTAGGCTAATCACCATCGAGCAATTGATATGGCTTATTGCTTGATAAAATCAAAGCGAGTAAGCAGCTGCTGCTCAACTCTCAGCAGAGCATTATGACGACGAGTCTTTCGCCTGAGGCGGGTAAGCAAGAATGACAAGGGATTGCCTACATCCTCGTACGATAGCGAGTGATACGTTTTTGGTATCGTACCCATTGTACGAATCGATACGGTAATTAAAAATTGCTGGACTTGAGCTCTACAAATATTTGTCTCATCGAGTTCAACGAGACCATTTTAGCAGCACGACTATGTTAAACTTGACAAACCTCGCAGGAAACCCGATTTTAGGTGCTCTCGACCACCTAAACGTTTTTTCCTCGAGGTGAATCGAGGAATTTCTCCAAGGAAAGTTTCTGGAAAGATTTTGTGTAAACCCTTTCAGCTCGCTGGAAAACTTGACCCGCTAAGGAAAACAGTAGGGAATTGTTTCTGTAATAGGGTTTACTGTGACCTCGGAGGAAACTACCCAGCTGACTGGAAAACCTCACAGGAAAACGCTTCTGGAATACGGCCCCTGATTGGGTATCCTCTTTCACACCACGCCCCGTCTGGTAACCTTTGGTGACTTGTACAGAGAAGTTTTAACAGCCAAGCAACCTGTCTAAGCCACGATCCAAACTCAGAATATGCAGCCCACACACGATGTGCTTGACTTCTTCGCCCTCCCTCTCGTGCAAAGTAGCTTTCTGCCCCCCCCCCCCCCCCCCCAGCATTCGACGCAGTACTTGCATGGCTTCTCAGCTTGGCTCAAACGCTTGGAGGTATCAGCTCCATAGAGTATGAGGCTCCTCCACTCGTGCTTTCCCATCTCTCCTCTCAAAACAAGACCAGTTATCAAACCAATAAAAAAATTGCTGTCAAAAAGTCCAAATACCATTGCAACCAGGAGAAGCACAGAAGCATTTCACTTTCAGAAACCACGGCTAAAAGGACATCATCGAGGTTTCAGATCACGGCCAACTCTACACAAATTAAAATTCTTCACTGCCTTTTATAGTTCAGTAAAAAGAAGTTAACCGTCGCTCAGAAAAGGAGGCACGATTCCCACCGAACATACAGTAGGCACGATCCGATACAAAAGGAAATGACAAACTACATGTTTCAAAAACTAGAAACCCAGCCCACTCGTCCCTCGCGCACCGACCGTCTAATCCGCAGGCAAAAGGATTTCCGTTGTTTCATTTTGTGGCTCAGCCGAATCGGTAATAATTTCAGACAAAACGCGACTTGAAATGCTGTCCAGCACCGCCTCGTTTTGAATAACCGACATATCCATGAACAGTTGCGCAATGCATACGGCCTTCAAATGACTCAAAGTATGACGATCAGCCACGGCCAGATCAGAAACTCGACTCAAAGCCAGCAATCTTCGGAGAATCAAAATTGAAGCGCACCAATTTTTCAACATCTGCAAGTCGTACTTGTCGGCGGCGTAGATAATATTCGAGGCTAGCTTAGTTCCGATCGATTTATCGGGCAAGTAACTGGTGTAAATATGCTTCAATACCATCTCCATCGCGAGCTCATCAACATCGTCAATCTTCACCACACGTTCACCCGCAACATTATTTTCATACCAGATATTGCTGGCGAACATGGCCTTGAAAACGGTTGAATAAGCAGACAAAATAACGCGGTGAGCTGGAAAGCGTCGAATAATATGTCCGTTTTTCACAACTGCCTGGACAACATCGCTGAAACTGCTATTACCGATCCTGACGCCATAAAACACCATGTCCATATTGGAACCAGGTGGCGAGCTCGAATTTTCTGCTCGAGACACCGCGTTTCGATTGCCTTTGCTTCCGAAGCCCACAACTGCTCCGATAGGAATGTCCATCCAGACCTTGAAAATAAAGCCACGTCCCGCGATCTTTTGTACCTCTGCTTCCGGCTTCGATGTGCCCCAACTGCGATCTTTGCCAAATATTGCGAATATAGATGAATCCACGAAGGTGATTCCGCCACGAGGGGACACTGAAACTCGATAAACCACAGGTACCATTATTCCGGGCGTAATCAACTGGACGCCGAACCACACGTCCGCTGGATTCCCGGCCGAATTAACAATGCTTAATGCCAGGACAATTTAACCGATCCGTTTACCTTGGTATTAAATGCAGCGCTAGATTTTCGTGCAATCTCGCCAACGGCCAGGTGGCACAGAACCGTCTAGAGCCTTTCGTGAAGTCGGAATTATTGATTTCTTCCACCGCAACAGAGTCCGTCGCTTTCTCTGATCTAATCCTTAAAATAATAAGGATACAATTAATTCATTCCTTCCCGTGCGCTCGAGTGAGACGGTTGCGTCTAGTTTTTCTCTTCAATGCGAATGTAGAGGCCCTTGTCTTGTGTACGCCCTTAGTTCTATGGATTGATAAAAAGCCAGCGTTTGCAGTCTTTTTTGCCTACGTGTATTTATATTTCGTATCGATTCTTGTTACGTCAAATAGAATGTCCTCCAAGCGATCGGGAGAATCGTCGCCCGATCAGGCCATCACTCTCAAGACGATCATGGATCAAATTCAACTCTGTGTCTAGATAATTGCAACAAGTTCTCATTCCCCGATTTTTTGTCGTATGTTTTTCATGTATGTCAACCTCGGATATTTGCAACTTCGCCTAATTGCAAAGCTTTTTTACACCCGAAGGCGAATTTTACTACGCATAACTGCAATTTTTTCTTACAGTAGACGGTTAGTTAGACTTCGACAACATATTCAGACTTCCCGCACTTTGGCCAAGGCAGTTAGTCGTCTGCAATATGCTGCTATTTATGAAATCGAGGATACAGTCGAGTCCGCTCAGTATTACCAGGCCCGGATGGGATGGGAAGAAAATGTGACACCATCCGGACTGTGACTGACCCAAAGTACATACACTCTAAAATCGCGAAAAATAATTTTTTTTGCGTTTTTCCCGCTAAAGCGTACCGTTTTTGTGTATTCCTAACCCATGGTTCCCAGCACCTTGCAAGACCAGAATTTGAGGAGGTTTTGATGAGTTTAAGGAAGGAGTTTGGAAAGTTTTGAGGAGGTTTTTACGCTGACAAATGACTTTGCTATACTTCACAAACTGACTCATACAGTGTATTTTCTCACTGACAGCCATACCCTCATCCCCAAAAGTTCCATCATTATGCTCAAGAAAACAAAGGCGAGCCCCTGAATGCATCAAACTCACGATCAGCAGGGATAGGTTGGGATCAGGATTTTTTGTATTTTTCTGTGTTTTGCCAATTAGCTTATTTTCCTCACTAAAGCACACTTTTTAGTCATCCAGGTTTCTTATCTTTTTCTTAGGCCGATTTTCAATCAATATGCATACAGTAAGCTTAATTGATGAGTACATTTGCAGTTTCTATACATGTCTAGCATGGTGGACCTAGGATAACATAATCAGTGCCGCTATTGTTATCGATTTTAGCTGATTCCCCCCCCCCCCAAGCAATTGCCTATTCATCGCTACTGCTGTTAGCCTCTGAACTTATCTCATCGAACGATAATGAGCCAATATCTTCTGCTTCCTCTAGCGAGAAATGATACGATGGACCAGAGTGTACCTGGCGTGCTTATGCATATACTTATATACAGTCGCCCTCGGATAATTGCAGCCGCTCCAGACGCCAAAAAGACTTACAATTAAACAAAGTTGCAATTATGCAACGTTCAGAAACATTTTTTGAAAAAAGTTGCAATTATGCGAAGTTTTTTGATAAGCATAGCAGAAATTTCTATTGACATTTTTAGAAATTTTTCTGAAAAATATCAGCGAAACATATCATTCCTAATTTCATCGGCTGATTGATGGACCAAATAAAAATTCTCGCTCAGCGCACCTACTGTAAGAATAGTCAGCAATGCTGCTTGACAATGGAATTAAAAAGTTCTTTTTAATCGCTTTCGATTTCAAAGACAGCGCTTTTCCAAAAGAAGGATATTGTGGAGCTATTGGACTCCTGACTGGTTTATTTGCAATGATACTATCTGCTTTCAGCGCTTTTGCCGTCTGATCCCCAGGCGAAGGCTGGTATAAGGCCGGCTGAAGTCTAATGGTAAGGCCGGCTCAAGCTTAAGTCTTATATGTACCAGAGTAAGCCTAAGCCTGGTGTCATATGCCAGCCTAAGCTTTAGCCTAAGCCTGGTACCAGCCCAAGCTAATCGGGCCAGCTAACCTACTGTATGTTTGGGACCAAACAGCAAAAGTGCCTTGCTTTCTAGTGTCGGGCCATTAGTACCTCGTGCGGTCAGCTTTCCAGCAATCACACTTTTTGCTTTTTGTAATTTGAGTAGGTTTTGAGGATTTTGAGGAGCACCTTGAAATTTGAGGAGTTTTCTGAGGTTTCTGATGTTTTTGAGGCTGCTGGGAACCATGTAACCATTTGAAAGACGCAGCGCTTTTCAAACAGCTTTTGTAATTATTCGAAGGTTAAATTACTGTATGCGAGTCAGTCAAAGCAAAGCTGAAGCACTAGGTGCCATGCCATTTTATTGCAAAAATCCTAGTTTTTGACGATTTGCGCTTGTTTTGTTGTGATATTTTTCTGATCCTAATCATCCTTGGCACAGAAATTTATGTAACAGTAAGCGGACTGGGCCGAATTCAGCGTGATAATAAGCGACTTCAAAATACGCACATAGTATAGGGAAAAAAATCGGACTTTTAAAACCTGTGACAATAAGCGGAGTGTGACATTATCCGGTGTGACTAAAAGGTGACTAGACTGTATGGTTGAAAAGAACTTTGTATTTCATTATCGTCAACGCAAAATTGCTACTGTTTTTGCATTAAGATTGGTGAGGGAGAGATTTCGGTTGCACTCGATTAGTCTTAACTATGTGACTAAGAAAGTGTTGTTTTCCTGATAAAAAAACTTTTTTGAAAGCCTTAATAAAGACTGGTAGTGATTATGTGCGCAAAGCATAGAAAACTTCGCGTATTTGCAACTTTTTTCAAAAACCCAGCTGGACTTTGCGGAATTGCAATATCGGATCATTGCAACTTCGGCTGATTGAAACTCTTTTTGACGTCCCGAGCGGTTGCAATTATCCGAGGTCGACTATAAATATAATGGCTAGTGGGGAGAAGGGGAAAATTGCACACACGTTGAGAGGCTGCAGTAACTACTGTATTCCTATAGTCAGACCCCGGAAAATTTATTTTTCTTACCCGTGAGTCGATAATCCTTTTTCGTCTCAGGACAAGCCCAACCAAACGATCTTGTCGGCAGCGTTGGTGCTTGTCGAGCTGATGTTCCCAAAATGAACGATACGGCTGATCGCTGGTTCTAGAAATAAGATACTGATTTTGCTTTTAGGGTAAGGTCATATGTGTCGCGGATTAGAGAGCAACCGCGAGTGATGTAAAGAAGGACGATAGATGATACTTTACACCCGCTAAGCCAGTTATATCCCCGCCCGCTATGTTAGGCCGAAGAAACGAGGCCTTTCCCGCTTTACTGTCATAGTGTACGGTCGGTTCGTAAGAAGTCTATATATATAAATGCTAGTTATATATTACGCATACGCCGCAGACAAAGCACGCGTCCGTCACCAACGACACCGATTCGCGTCAATATGTAATGCTTATGGTGCTGCGAGTACATACATGGCTGCACTTGATACCTACCAGGTGTCTACTTACATTGCTCTGAACGCCACGGTTTACAAACTCTCAGCAATAAACGGTCCTACCATAACTCCGGATCAAAAAGCTGCCTCTAAAGTCAAGAAAGTGCACGACAATTTCTTATGGCGAGTCAGAAACAAACTTCAAGATTTCATAAACTTCTGGTGCTGAGAAACTTTTCACAAGACACAAAGTAGGTCAGTGTTCCTTCTGCACAAATCACGAGATAGCTCAGAAAAACCCACCCCTACATATTCCTAGGCCCATAATATGATATCGGGAAAATCGCTTACCTCGCTGGAACAAGGCACCGGGAAGATATGATGAGTGGACAAAAGGCAGGAGGAATAAACAGTGCGGTACCGTAATATCCTTGAATGACACGGATGTTCTGCTGAGTGTTATAGTGTTGCGTCGATGAGCTTTGACGATATGAATTGGTAGATTTTACTCCGAATCCTGATTGTCCAGTCGGATTGTGCGCCTAGTTTGTGCATACCATCACTTGACCACTCACCGCCTGTTTCACAACGCAAGTTTGCCCAACCCATCAAGCCAATAGGATCGTAAAGTGCTTGCTTGCTGGCTACTGTACAGTTCAACCGACAGAAATAGCTCAGCTGGTCTTAGCTTCATGCCCCACGTGCCTGGCATGCTGTTTTACACGCGAACGACGGGTCACGCGGTCGCTCGCCATTGGTCCAACACGTTCAGCACCTTCTAGAAATTTCCTCGCCTGCCACAACTGATCTACAAATATCTACTTTACAGTATTTGGACTGCGGCGGTGTGACACAGCTCCCTGCTAAATTTCCGGTGCTGAATTTATTTAGTTTACTAAATCAAGTTTTGTACAAAAATGGTGCTAGAAAGCACGATGATATGGTGAGTTTTTGTCTCAGTCCTCCGCCTTTGACTATTTCTGAAATGGTCCATCTATTTTGCAGTTTCGACAATGCTGAAGACATGCGCAATGGCGACTTCAGCCCGAGCCGGTTGCATGTTCAACAAGACGCCGCGAATTTGCTGATTCAGTGCAAATTGCGAATGAGTCCCGAATGCACGGTTGGGCTGCTGAGTATGGCTGAGTGAGTTTGCCTTGTTTCACTCTTCGTTGAATCAATAGCCTGGATGACCCGAAGTTGGGTTATCGACCCCGCTGAAAATCTTCCTAGTTTTCCGATAGGACCCTGGGTAGGGCATGGGTGGATTTTATAATGATTTCTAGAGTTTTGTCATCCGTTGATGGCTAGGCCTCGTTAGGCACCCATGGGACCATGCATGGGGACGATTCGTGCCTTACAGATGCCCAAAAGCCCTCACCATTTTAGCAGCGTGACTGTTCTGGCCAGTTTGACGACGAACCACAACAATCTCTTCACGAAGCTGCATGATATCCCCATAAGTGGCTCGTCAAAATTTGTGACGGGTCTCAAAATCGCTCATGTATGGATGAAGTTTTTTATCCATACTGTAAGCATAAGTTGAAGGCCTTGATCTTTTGCAGCTCGCTTTGAAGAATCGCCAAAATCGTAATCACAAGCCGCGCATTATTTTGTTCGTTGGCAGTCTGTTTGTCGAGGATGACGCCAGGGTAAGTGCTAAGGTTCTTGTTAAAGTTGGCGAGAATTCCGGCGGAAGAACGCATGAGTTTAATGTGGAAACAGTTTGTGTGTTTAATGTCCAAAGTGCTTTTTCTGCATTAGCTGATGGAAACAGCAAAAATGTTCAAGAAGGAAAAGGTGAACGTGGACATCATCTGCTTCGGGGACCAGACTACTGCCAATCAGGAAAGGCTGAAGCCGTTTTTGGAAATGATCAATGGAAAAGACGGAACGGGGCGAGTGTGTTGTGGCTTACAATTCGAATGACTAATTACAGTTCTGATTTCTTTCAGATCGCACATGCTCATTGTCCCGTCTGGCTCGGACTTGCAGCAAGCGTTGCTGACTTCCCCGATCGTGCGCAGCGAAACAGGCACGGCTTCTCCGACCGTCACTTCTGCTCAGGGTGGCAACTTCGGGGACGTCGATCCTACTTTGGACCCGGAGTTAGCTTTGGCTCTTCGCGCAAGCATGGAGGAGCAGCGTGCTCGTCAAGAACAAGAAACTGCTGCGGCAGTTGCTGCTAGCGTCAGTGAGCAGCAACCAGCAGTGGGTTCAAGTCGTAAGTGATAGAGTTCATTGATTTGGAAGTACTCGATAACGGAGAATCTTACTTCAGCCCCTGTCGGAACGCCTTCACAGTCGGCTGCTCGTAAGACTCCAAAGTCTCCCGCTCGTGCCACTCCCAAGTCGCCTACTCGCGCAACTCCGAAATCGCCTGCTCGTACGACTTTAAAGTCGACTGCTCGTACCCCGACTCCTAAGTCGCCGCCTCGCACGACTCAAAAGTCGCCGACCCGCGCGACTCCACAATCAGCGGTTCCGACGACTTCAAAGTCGCCTCCTCGCACAACCCCAAAGTCGCCTGCTCCTACGATTCCAAAGTCTCCCGCTCGTACGACTCCCAAGTCGCCTACTCGCGCAACTCCAAAATCACCTGCTCGCACGACTCCCAAGTCGCCTCCTCGCACGAATCAAAAGTCGCCAGCTCGTACAACCCCACAATCGGCTGTTGGTATGGGCCAAGCAGCTCCTGCTCGGCCGAGTCAACCAGCGACGCCGAGCTTGGATCAGATGCCGGAAGAAGAGCAGCTCAAGTTGGCTTTGCAGTTGTCGATGGCGCAGTCTGGAAAACAGCCCGCGGCCAATGGGAAAGCTCCTCGTGCTGCGGAAGACGGGAAGAAGACGAGTGGGGCCGCTGCCAAGAATCCAGGAAAAAAGTCGGCCACTTCGGAGAGTGTGAGGCAATCATTTTGTTCATTTCGCAACGTTGTGGCTTGTCCACCCAATATACGTATTTTTCAGGATTTGCAGTCGGAGGATGCTGGCGATTTGATGGCAGACCCGAACACATTGCGAGACATGGTGAGTTCTTTGCCTGGTGTGGATCCGAACAGCCAAGCAATTCAGAATGCCTTGGCTCAGGCATCCGGAAAACAAGCGAAACCGACCTTGAAGAAACCGCCGGCCACCAACGACAAGGTGAAGGAGAACAAAAAATGAAGAAAGCTGTGAGAAGTTTTCTCATGATCTGAATCGAGTGCTATGACCTTTTTTAGTTTCTTGAGCTACAGTACTTGTTCTGCGATCTAAAAAGTAAAAGTCTTCAAAAAATTCTATTACAAAACAGGTGCATGCGCCACATATAATCAACCTGGAATTACAATGACTTTACTCACCGAGTTCTTCTTGAACATGCGCCGAATGACGGAGTTGACTTTCTGCGAAAACATGAAATAGCTATAAAAGTGGGCTGAGTGCTCGATCAGATCGACCACTGTTTGGTTAGGATACGCAAGTGATGAGAGGAAAGCTTTGTATGATGACCAGGATCAAGCAGTTCAGCAGGGCTGGCACAGACTCGCACAGTTGTAGCAGACACAACTGCTTGTTGATAGCAATATGACGAAACAAGGTTTGAGGGTTGGCTGATTTGGATCCTGCTGAATCTGGTTGTCTCGATCAACCCAGCCACAGTAACCGCAGTGGCCGCGGTGAGTAGAGCGAATTGGATAAAGGCTTGGAAACTGTGAAATCTGGCGTAAGCATGGGTCTTGGCATAGCCGACTGCAGCTCGGACGTGTCGCTGGGTCGTCTTATCGAATGTGAACTTCGATGTGAAGGCCAACGGGGAATAGATGGCCAGCGAGGCGACCAGGCTGGCCACGATCACCAAATGCGCCACAGACTCCCAGTTGATCACTATGAACCAGGCCGCGGCTTAGCAGACTGTCACCCGCTCCAATGCTACCCAGAGAATAATAAGTTGTATGGCCAAGGGCAATGCCAGGTCCAGCTTGTAGTGAAAGTAGGTTCGGAATTGACACCACGACCACGATCTGCCAACGAGATTACCAGTCACCCACAGCTTGGCGTTCAAGGTCAGCGAGGGTGTATGGTTTGCAAACTGACCTCCATCACCGGGAATTAGACTCGGGACGAGTCCAGCCACTCGCACCCCAAGCAATACGGAGAGACGAACGCCTAACCGCTGCACTACCGTGGCCGCAGCATGCGAGACATGGTACCCGAACTCTACAATGGGATTTCTCGAAATTTTATCCGTTCCGGAGATATCGATCACAGACGGCATCTAATTACAGTGTGCAGTACTGTAGCATATAAGTCCGCAACTATTACCAGCGAATGGTAACTAACGGCAGCGTTGATGCTGATTGCGGTGATCATGGTGCTGATAGATTATCAGACAGGTTATTTGTGTGAATCACCAGCATTTTCTGAGCGTTTAGTCCCGCCTCTAGGCCCGGCTTCGACCGATCCGACCCTGAGCCTGGATTCCGATCTCGATCCGATCCGGCCGATCCGCTTCAAAAAATAAAAGATTGATGGCGATGACATCTCTGGCACTGTTTCCTCGCTGTCAGACCACTTTAAAGGACGCAGGAGAGCTAACCAGCGCCTAAAATGGCATTACATGCTAATTTGAGAGAAAAAAGGGATTTTCTCATCATCAATGGGATTTTTAGTATGCCACAAATTATCATTTTCCAGCGGATAGAGCGTGAAAAATTCTAGTTGCCGATCCAGCAGTCGGATCGATCGGTCGATGCTGGCTCTTGGCAGGGTCCGCTTATCTGCATTTTTCAGTCTGTTGCATCTTGTGGATTCACTTCACTTTGCTCATGTCTTCTTTGAGTGTCCAGTCACAGTTTCTTTGGTCTGCCAAACGCTCTGGGACTCAATCCCATCGCTGTACGGGTCTCTGCGAACCACATGTCCATGCCATCACCATCTTTTCGGCTCCCTCAATCGCGGTCTCCCAGTCTCCCCTAGGACGTAGAGCACAATATCTCGATCGGACCTGGCCCATTATATTTGAACCAAACTATCGTTCGTATCTACCTCAACCCACCACTCGCTATCAAACCAATAAAAAACACTGCTATCAAAGGATCCAAAACTATAAATGAGGTCGTAACCCTAAAAATTAGCAAACCAGCCAACGGCAGTACACTAGCCATCTATCGCATCACTCCTTCTTCTCCGCCTTTCCATCCTTCCACTTTGTCACCTTCAACGTGGATCCCTCTCGCTTGGCCGCCTCAGCTTTAAAATTCGGCTTCAAAGCAGCCCGAACAGCCTGAGCAGCGATCTGAGAATATCGCACGTAGTTGATGCCCGCTGCCCGCCAGTAAGTCATGGTGCTGAACTGATACGATCGATGATTGAGAATCGATACAATTCACTGATCACTGGCTAATCAACCGGCCTAAAATCGAGCCCATGGCCACCACACATCCCCTCACATCCTCGAAAGCCGCAAGGCTGGTTCTTCCATCCAGGCATCACTGACCCATCCATTTCCAACACTTTACTGAAGCAATCACAAACACTTTGCCAATATGCCAACCAAAAGGATAATCACAATTTGTTTGAGATAATAATAAAAACCTTCCCAACGTTAAAGCAAAACAAAAACCCACAGCTCCGCATAAAACAAAGGTCGCCTATTCAACTTGAAGACCCAATCCAGCGAATCCGCAGTTAGTCAGCCAATGCCCACGACAACAATATACCAGCCAACATAAAATTATTCCCTTCAAAAATTATGAAAATCACGTCACACAGCCGCCATCGATTGAAAAAGTAACTACAGTCAAAAGCGAACATCAAAATGACAAAACAGGTCAAAGTGCAACTCTACAATTTGAAATAATCATAGGCAAAAAGAGGCCATCCCGCACCACACCTAACCAAGATTGCTTCATCCTGCACCAGAATCCCAAGACTACTTGCATTACCATACCGTCCCTCTTATCCGCCTACAATGTTAGGCGCACCTACTGCGACCGAATCCAATCCCCCATCAGGCCAGCAAAGCACTCGGTAAGTGTTACGTGGACGAATACAAAAATAGCTGCACGTAGACGAACGATACACTGCCATCCAATATGCCATCTTCACTAATCGTTTCGGTTTACTAAAACAGAGACCACAACCTGAAGGCTAACTCCGTTCTGCAGGTCTTCTTTACTTACGGATGAGTTAGCCGGCTGTCCTCCACGAATCGGCACTGGCTGCGTGCCAGGAGCAACCGGAGCGTGTTGCTGACCAGGACGGATAGGTTTGGCTGAAAAGAGGTATCCTCGTGCTGGGACTAAACCAGCTAACGACTCTCCAGATTGCTGAAACGGTAACAGGACGAGCCGCACTCTGCGCTCTAACCGACACACACACACACCTATGTTTCCAAGATTTCCAAGACCACACAGCTAAAGGCCATGACCCACATAAGCTGCTGCTCATACCCTTGTAATATTGGCAGCATCTGCAGCATGAATGTCAACAGACACAACAGCCCAGTCAGCTTACCGATCTGCGCCGCCTGGAATCCACGACGAGCCAAGTTTCTTTGACGCACAGCCTCCTTGATGCGTTCGACCTCGTGTTGGTACCTGAAACAAAGATATCGAGTCATCACTCGGTCACCCTAATACCCTTATCAAAAAGCCCGGAGTGACTCGCGTAGACCCCTAGGCGCAGCAAGCGAGGAGAGCAAAATCTACTCTAGCTCCGGTCAAGTAACCTACGAACGTAAAACAGCACCTGAATTGGCCTGGATGAACGCCCATGTACAATAAATCAAGAGGAGAACTCAAACTGCAACGAATCATCAACATTCTTACTATCAGATCAACTATACCCTAGCCTTCACACTACACACTCACTTCTTTCTGTCTTTCATAGCAGCTTCTTTGGCCTCCTTCAACGCTGCCTCCAGGCTTTTTACGCGCTCCATCGTGGCACGAAGACGTTTCTCCAATTTCGGCAATTCGCAACGCAAATCGGCGTTGTCTCGTACCAGCTACGAAAGCAGAAACCCCTTGCAACAGACAAGACCTCAAATAAATCAAATGGTCTTACCTGCTTGTGCACTTTTGTCAACTGATCCAGGTTGTTCTCCAAAAACGAAATCTTTTGTTTCTGAGCAGCCGACGATACGAATTCATCTTCCTCCGGTCCTGTTGGAGTGCGCTTGACGCGCTGTTGTAAATCTTGCACAAACAGCTTGCGCAAGTTGTGCAAGGTCTGCAGTTCCTTCAGAACGGTTTCTTCCAAGCCTGAAACCAGGCCCAAAGTCTTAACAGTAATCCGTTGCACTCAAACCCTCAAGACATACCTTTCAAATCTTGTTTCGCTTGCTCGCGCTTATCCGACAAAAAGTTGAATTCACGCAGACGCTTCTCCTTTTCCACATCATCCGTTCTCAAGCGATCATAATCGCTCTGTATTTGATCCTTGGCCAACTGCAATTGCTGCATCGAACTAAAAATACAAGACATGGCACTGCATCTAATAGGCCTTGCTCGCGCGACTTATCGTTAGCCAAATGCTAACTTTCGACTTACATTCTCAATTGCTCAATAGTTTTCGCCTTCTCTGAAATATCATCTCTCAACGCAGCCACTTGTTTCGCATGCGCCTCGCGATGAGTCTGGAGTTCGGTTTCCAAAGCTTTACCATCAGAAGCGCCAACACCACCGACTTTGCCTAAAACACACACTCGTTCCACAGACAGCAATCAAAAAATACAAAACATGTTTTCTTACCTTGCACTTTCAGTTTGGCGTTCTCTTCATTCAGCTGATCCACAGCATCTTCCAACTTGCGCTTTTGGTTCTCATAATCGTTTACCAAATCAGTCAACGATTTCATTTCAATTTCATACTGAAAACGAAAGCGTTGTTTAAATGTGAAAATGCAAACATAGCAGGGCGCTTACTTGCTGAAGCTTCAAACGCAAATCGGACAACTCTTTCTCGGTTCCTTCCACTTTCTTGCCATAATCCATCTGATAGCCTTCCAACTGCGAGCACTTCTGCGATAGCGCTTTGATCTCAGCTTTCATTTTCGTCAAGAACAAGCGAGCAACCGTGAATTCTTCATCGATTTTATCCCCGCGACCGTCCTCGATGTTCAACTAAAACGTATACACCCGCGCGAGCAATAAGTACGAGAGATCAGTCTCCAGTCTCGTCTACCTGTGTGCGCTACGTACCTTCATATCAGCCACATTTCCCCCCACCAGCGAACCGACTTCGGATAGGTCCCGTAAAATATTAGCCAACATATCTTGAACACGACGCTTATGAACAGTTGTTCCTTCTTGAATCTGTTGCAGTTCGGCTTGCACTTCGTTCAAAATGGCCTAAAACAGATGAAACACCCGTTTTAATCCATCCACTCCTCTGAGACCCACTCGCCCACGCCTTACTAATTTCTTATTAAGCTCGTCACTCAAAGCATCGTTTTCCTTCGATTTGGCATCAACTTCTTGAGTCTTCTGATCATAGTTCATGGCCAACTCCTCCAAAGCTTGCAACACCTCCTTCACTTCCTCCTTGGAGGCCTCATTCTCCTGTTGCATACGTTGCATTTCGGTTTGCAACAAATCGTAGTCGCTCTTGGTTTGTTTTATCAGTTCTTCTTGATCGTTCAATTGCTGTTTCAGACGTTCGGCCAGTTGGGATTGTTGTTGAATTTCGTCATCCTAAACCAGCACTCTCGATTAACCCACACACTCGCATATGGGTCCATCTTAGACAACCAGTCATTCATCAAAGCATTCAGATAAGCATACCTTTTCATCCAACTGCTGATACAACGAAGCGCGTTCTTCCTCGTATTTCTTTCGTTCTTCATCGGTCACGGCACCAGATGCTTCACTGAGTGGTGCGACAGCAGCAACCGGAGCGGCCTTAGCACCAGCTCCAGCAACAGGCAGCAAAGTCGACCCAGTCTGTTCCAAGATCATTGATTCCGTACCAGAAGGAGTACCGCCTTCGCTTAACAACGATTCGGTCAAAGCGACCCATTCTGACTGCGGGACACTTTCGCCTGAAACGCGTCCGCTGTGCCACCATTCTAGAAGACGCATGCACCCCCACTTACCTTTTCTCCATCTCTCCAATTCCCTCTCGGCGGCTGCCAGTTGAGCACGCAAACGAAGCACTTTCTCACGTTCACGTTCCCAACGACGACGCCACTCCTCGGCCGTCAGCTCCTCGTTGACTTGGACCACATTCTTAACAGTCTTGGCTCTAAAAGAGGGACAGTGCTAGCTACAGTGGACACCTAATCATCACTCGGGGTCAGCCAGTCCAGTTACACTAGCAACTCACCTTGCGCCAAACATCAAAGTCGATTTTGTCTCGCCTTCATTGAACGAGGCTGGCGAGCAACAGATGATGATCGTTGTACGCGCATTACCGCCCAGAGATTCTTGGAGAATACGCGTCAACTTGCTGTCACGATACGGAACGTGAGCTTTCTTAAAATGAATGAAAATCATATCAGACAGTTCCAATCATTCACCAAGAAGTCTCCTCACCGTTGCTTCCGCCAAAGCTGAAATTACGTTGCCTAACGCAGACAACGATTTGTTAATGTTCTTTGCTTCGTCCAAAACTGTTCCTTCGGCTCCCGTCTTGCTTACCTAAAATGCAACCACTAGAACTCGGTCATCCTATCTAGTATCTGCGGCCTCTCCTCACCTTCTCACTGCCAGCTAAATCCACAAGATACAATTTTCCCGACAGCTTTTTCTGAGTTTCAGCATTCTCCTGTTTGACATTGATCAGAAACACGCTGTGGCTTCTCGAACTGTGTTCATTCATGTCTAAAATTTATCACTTTAATAAACTGAACTGAAAACCTTGAAGCCAAGCACCTACTTGTAACGGCAATATGACGGTTCGATTTGCCCTCTTCAATCGTGTCCATGATCTCCTCCGGACTAGAAACGAATCGCTCAGTGCATCCCTGCAGAACACATTCGAACTAGAACTAGGACAGTTCACTCGCCATAAAGCACCAAGTACCTTGACATAAGGAACCCGATCCTTATCCTCGTGCACAGATAAGTTGGTTTTCGTAACTAAAAAAGCACAGTATAAACTCGAAGAAACTTGTAAAAGACTTTAAATTCATTTACCATCAAGTAGATCACGTATTCTATCCTGAAATCGAGAAAAAAACGTTTTCTTTGCCTCCCTCCGAAACCATCAATTCTTACCATATAAATCTCAAAGTACGAAACTTTGATGTGGAATTCCAAATTTTCATCCATTGAATAAATATGGTTGAAAATATCGCACACAATTCGTGGAATGATACCTTGGTATTCCGGATCGCCGATGACGCCCTACAAGACATATAGGTTTTGTTGAGCACGTCCTTCCACATTCTGGCAAAGTTTGATTCAAATGTGTTCATACCTCCATAGTGAATGTCTTGCCGCTTGATGTCTGGCCATAAGCGAAGATAGTTCCATTGAATCCACTAAGTACGTCATTCACAACAGGCAATGCCACGGCGTTGTACAGCTCTTCTTGACGTATGTTGGGCTTGAATACTTTATCAAACACGTAGACCTTGCCCTAAAAAGTGAGCCAAATCAGCAGCGAACAGTTGCCAAGTGACATTTTTCTATAATTGCATTCACACGATTCCTGACCATTAAACCACATAGCACTTCCATTTGCGCGCAAAAACGAAAAGCAGAAAATTTGACGCATAGAAGAAGTTGGCGAATTGACAAGGCACGATATTCCTGTGCTAGAAATGAACCTGCTATAACCAATCATATATCTCAGTCTTGTGTGCTCAAACCAGTTCGTTTGATTAGTGCAGAGAAACTGTTTCGACAAGAGGACGCGACTTATTTTCCAACTTTACGCATCGTAATGAAACCCGCGGGAGACTGTTTCTCGCCCCCATAACACACAACCGCGTCCCACTACTGCCACCTTCAAAGCACACAATGAATACATGGGCATAGTTTGATAGGAAATGGCGTTGGAGGATCGTAAAGGCTTCAAGCCATTGCTCATCACGCTCAAGCCAGCCTACGTCGTTGGCTAGTGAGCCTAATATAATTGAAAATCGACTGGCATTATTGACGCCAGTAGCTAGAGCATAATGTTGACTTCTCAGGCCCAGTCAATCATGCTAGCATTCTCGATCGAAACAAGAATGGAAACTCGGGGAAGAATTTGTGCCCTGCAACAAACTTTGCCCTCCTCGCGTGACGTCTTGATTCACCAAAGGAAGCCGACAAGAGAAACTGCCCAACTATCCATATACTAGCTCAGACTCGGTTGGCTTCTACCTAAAGGCTGCAAGCTAATTTGCCTTAAACAAAGAACAAGACGGGTCGACAAAAAGGCGCTTGCACCGAAGCACCCGTGAATCAGTGAGTGAATGCACGTAGTTTAGGGCAAATAAACTGAAGCGAAGATTGATCAAACTCAATATGCGATCTATCAGATGAAATACATGGCAGACTACAGCACAGCGGACCACTCGCCATATTGTTAGAAACTGGTCGGCCTAGTAGGTCAGTGTTTACTGCATTTGAAACAAGAGGAGATATATAGTTGCGCATGTCGGTAGGCCTTCGCACGAAGAGATCTGCTTGACTAACCGCAAGAGAAAAACTGCAGAATTCACAAAAATACTTACTCCAACGTTGCAACAATCTTCGGTATTGGGAGGAAATTTTGGAATGAATTTCGACCCGTTTTTCTCCTCGGACTCATTCAATGGTCGGAATCGACAAAATACTTTAATATTACATTCGGCTGCTGGCACTGCCATTTCTCGCAAATTTGGAGTAGATGCTAATACTGAACAGAAGGATCAAAGTACGACCTCGTTTCTATGCGCCTGCGCAGATCGATTCCTCCAACACGAAATATCAACTAAGTCCAAGTAGTGGCCGCGATTTGAGATCGGACAATTACCGCCTATGACGGGATACAGATCAGATATCCCGTCGACAATATGGCTCGATGAGTCGCAAATGAACAATGGCGTTCGGGACAAGCTCAACAAGGCTGAATCGGTTATGAAGGCCTAACTTATTGACAGCCGTAAAGTTTCCTTCCGCAGTCTGGGACGGCTGGCTGCAACAGACAACCGTCTGCGGACCATTTCAACAATTCCGTGATGAGTCAAGTTCCGGCGCAACACTGGGTAAAGTTAGGTTTCGGTCATTCGCTAATAAAAATAGCACCTTTTGGTCAATGTTACGGAAAACCGCTTATTTTTTAAATGTGGTCAAGTTCGCATTCAAAAATCCAAAATTCAACCAGACTTGCGCATGAAAGAACAACTGGCTGCAACAGCGATTGAGCATTATCGCGCTGGTGTTTCGCGCGATAATGTCGGCCGCGCAGTTTCTTGCGCGACATGCATAGTATGTACTGTAGATCGTGGGATGGATGCATATGAGTGGTCTTTTCTAATTGCTTTCTCATGTGCCGCCCCATTTCCCCCACAGGGCTTCCATCCCGCTTTTGCCTATAGCCTGCCAGCACTCCCGATATGATAAGCGAGGCCGTAGGTGACCAGCTCTCACGCCAGATTCCCTCTGATGTCTGCAATAGGGGCACCTCCGCCGAGGGCATCATGCGTTAGCACTAGCGCCAAGGCTAATAGCAGGCTAGAAGGGAAGGTTGGGATGATTTCCCCCCCACTGCCTCAAGCAATGGGGAGCGGGGAGGGAGGGGGCATTGTCAATCTGGAAGGATTCAGCCGACCGTTTACTATGACCTTAAGTTGCATTTTTTAAAAGCTGCGCTGAGCTATTCCAGTAAAATAGATTTACTCTGTCCCCCTGTCCCCTCTGCCAGACTCGAGGATGCAAGCAAGGGTGTCCTGGATTTTAAAACAGCCCTACGTACCGTATATGTTTCTGTACAAAAGTACCTATTACTAGATCATTATATTCTAATACTCCGCCCCTACTTCGGCCTTTTTTTAATGATAGCAACAAAATGGCAAGAGAATCTGTATGGAAAAGACGGACCCTGGGCTACATACAGGATTTTTAAGGGCTCTGACTCAGGGGGGCGTATGTGATGAGGACAAGGCGTACGTGCGGATCGAATTATGGTTCAGTTCCGCTACTGCATGGTGATGCCGGTCACTTACAGAAGAGCCATGGATCACGGCCTGTGCGCAAAGGCCACTGAACTCCTGAGTGACCTCAAGATAGGCTGTACAGTGCTGCCTCGGCCATGCACTCGAGGTCCGTGTAATACTGCATACCAAGAATACAGTTAAGACTGGCCAGGTTGCCATTGGTGTTTGCGTGTAATGCAGCTTGCCTCAAGAAAGCGCGACCTTGAGCTTCCATGCCTTTCTTCATCAGTGCTACGAAGCCATATTCTCAAATTCTACTTGAAACTATCATCGTCAGTGCAAAAGTTAGAGGCTGCCTGTGTTGAAACAGCATCGATGTAATATTGGAAAAATTTCTAGAAGACCTTTGCATCATGCAGCTGAGGCCGTAAGTGCCGTTTGATGAAGAACGGAAAGCTGCGATTTGAAGGACATTGCAGTGGTCCTCCAGGAGACTGCAAGCACCGAACTTTCACGTGATCACTAGGCGTCTGTAATGCGTGCTTTTGTCAATGCCATTCAGTACTGTATCTCCTTCCCTTGACACATTCACATAATGCCCATGCAAAATCTCTCAAATGCCCATCTCCCTAACATATCGAACAAACCTAAAACACACTCAATTCCCGATATCCTTCACAACATCACGAAACATGCTAATCTTTGGAGATCACAGGAAAGGCGACCAAAGACTCTCCAAAGCGAACAAAGTGCACTAAAGCATTCCCAATCATCGCCATAGCAGGCGGCAACACAATAAATATTTTGTGCGCACAAAATATAACTCGCTCGATATCCACTGTACAACCTTGACGAGATTCCCTCCGCCCGAAGTTCGGATAATGAACAGTACCACCAAGCATAAAACGCTAAAGCAGTCTTACACAGCCAACGATACACTGTACAGCGGGTTAGTCATGCACTGCGTCATACATGTTAGAGCAGACACTTAACACCACTTTCATAATCATCACCTAACCAATGCCAGCAAATCATAACTTAGCTAATACTGAATTCCAAATCATTGTCCATTTCGATGCTCATTCCAATTGCTCCAGGAAATTGGGCGTCTTAAAATAATCCGGAATCGGATCATCCAAACGAGCTATAATTTTGTAAATAGCCTTCTTCCACGAGGGCTCCGCATCACGACTGGCTTGGATCGCCAGGAAGAATTCTTTCAATGTGGCCTCGACCACGCTTCGAAAATTCGGAGGCACCTGAAACGAAGGGGCACTAATAGCGGAAGCAATAACACTGCACATCAGTTCAATCCTCACTTATCTCCCCAATAGGACCTATTTGACCCCAAGGGTAACAGGGGAGTCTTCTCTCCGTACTCCAATAGCAGTTTGCTCACCATACCATCCCCGCCCAGGACGTAGCACAATCCTCGTCTGAGGCCTAGTGGGCATACCTGGATATGATTATTTCGATTATAGTGCAGATTCAAAACTTTGTACAACTCCGAGTCGACGCTGACGTAGATCTCATTGGTCGTCTTGATTCCCTCGGCCAATGCCTGCCTCGCGTACTTCTCCATTTGGATGTAGTAGAACTCCCTGCAACAGGACTAGGCTGTTTGGGCGCCGTAGTCAAGGTGGGTAGTATAAGATCACCAGCCGACTGCCATCTCTACATCACACAGTGTACCACTCACCAGCTTGTCTGCCTGTGCTCATACCCTAATCTGTATCCTCATCTCAGTCCCCATTGAGCTTTCTTGTCCCCTCAGCTCTGTCCACTAGTCACATCATTAGCACAGTCCATTGGAAACGCTTAGAAATCCCAGATGTACAGTATCCAAGGTCGACAAGACGTGACCTCGGATGGCCTCTGGGCGAGACCGCACCGTCCCAGCCCAATTCGTTTCCGACCAAGTAATTATTTAACACTGCACAGATTTTGGTCAAGGAAGGAAACGGCCTTATCCGGCGTCGTGTAATTAAAATAGAAGGCAGCGCAGATTTTCTCTCATGCTATGCCGCTTTATTGGAGCGTGAGGCAGGATGCGGGAATAGAAAATGGAAAACACAAATATAAACAATCACAACAATCGTCGCGCCTTGACCGCTCGTCGCTCCCTGGGTGCCCTTTTTATTATCTCTATCTACAGACATGCTCGTCTCCACTTTCGCCCCTTTCATTTCGTCTCTCACTGGGACCAGCGTGGTTAAAAGAAAAGCGGGCACCAGATGGGCCGATCAGGGTCGCTGCTGCCCGAGCCCTAATGATTCACTCTCACGAAATGTTGCACACAGACAGCGTGGGAATCCTGCTTCCACGCCCCTAAGAACGGCTCCTCGTTTTGTGCACTTCCGGTATTCGACAGGTGCGTTAAAACGAGCATGTTCAAAAGTGGCTTGCGGCGAGAGATTCAAAATGCCACGATGACATGTGTTGTTATGCCCAAGAAGGTACTCACTCCACCCACCCTGGACAGTACACTTGCATTCTTTTCTTCATTCACATGGCCGACGTCTGCCCGTCGGTGAGCCCGTCCTACAGTAGGCCCGAACAGTATTGTTCAAATTTAGTGCTGTTGAAGTGAGTTTCCGTTCGGCAGAGAATGGGAGTTCAAAGAGGGCGGGCGGGACTCAATCGGCGACGTCGCAAACGAAAACTTGTCGCGCTCGAAATGCTTCGAGTGAATGGAAGGGAAGAGGAGGGTATCGGGGGCGAGTGGGCAAAAAATAATGGTAGTTTTGCGGCCAACGGTACCCGCCAACCGGCATCAGTTCAATGACTGATGCGCCCCGGTTTTCCACGACGATTATTGTTATTCGACGACGCAAAAGGCCAGACAGAAACAGGTATCTAGAATAACGGAGCAGCTCTCGGAAATGTAGCTTAGACCATAATAGAACTTAGGCGGGTGATGCGCATTTTCGGTCCACCGCCCCTCGCCGACGATCGTCTCTATTACCGCTCTTAGCCAAGCGTATCCGAGTAAGCAAGGCCGGAATAGACCGACCGCCGACCTCTTTTGTGCACTCAACTCTACTATATCTTTGCGCTCTAAAATTCGCTTCCATCAACCTTTCCATTGTGTGCCATCCAAATTTTCGTCCAATTCCTACGCCCAATTCGTGCATACCGTCCCGAACTCAATCAAGTTTGTCTCCTGTGCTTAGAGGTATTATCAAATATAATCGCCCTGCCCGACCCGAGCCCTACGTAAACGTCATTATACTTTCCTACCACCCTACATAAATCATGAACCAGAGCGCAGCTTAGATTCCCCGAAAGGGCCTACAGTAGACGCACTGCCAGATATCACCTGGTCGCGGGCGCAACTTCCACAACAGCAGCAGCGTTTCTTGAAGCTGACTTTGTCACTATGCCTTCTAAACACGATCCAACCACCCATAATTCCAACAGCTTCTTTTCTTATTAGCCACTAGTCGTAAGGCTCGGCCAATTCTCCTCCTGGGCGGCTCCTCCGTGTTCTTGCACCTCTAGCTTACTGTAGACTGCCCTCTCATGCTGTGCACGTATGCGGCCGACCCCTCAGCATAAAGGCTCCTAGACTCGCTCCAGGTAGCTTCTGATTAAAATCTATAATCGTCGTAGGTTGTTCCCAAGTCGGCGCTTCATCGGCTTATATGACACGCTTAGAAAGCTCCCTGCCAGGACACAAGCAAAACGACGCCCTCGGAGAAGCTGGACGACGATTGACGGGCCGCGTTGGTCCTCGGAAGACAAGCAACAAGAGAAAAGCGCTCGAGCGAAAACGATGAAAAGCTTTCGCGTTGATGAACAATGTCCACGAGACGGTCGAAGACTGCGCGTCCAAGGACGTCGTTTTCATCTCATATATCGTCTCGACCATTCCGTTTTGACCAAAGTAAAGAGAACGACCACCGTCGGAGCCACGCTCACCCCTTGAGAGCTTTATGTTGACACACCTGGATCGGCAATTTCCTTTAAGGATCGGCCATCGCTCGTTCGGACCCCGCGCGTATAATCTTTCAAACGGTGCGTTGCGGACCACGTTTATTAGATGAGAAGCTCCAACCTACGTCTTCCTCCACGGCGACCAAGGGAGACGTCCCGACTCTCCCCCGTCAAACGAGCACATTCGTCCATCTTGAAAGCAAATTTCATTAACAATTAATGCCCGCCTATCGTTTACGACCTTCCATGCCCTCCTTGCATTATCAAGATGAGAAACCCACCAAGCCACCAGCACAGCCACCACTCGTAGAGACCAGTCCAAAAGTGACTCCCTCAAATGCCCACCTCAACATAAATGAGCTTGTTTGTCACACATGCATCCAATAACCCGCGTGTCACTGACGCGTAACACGACTCGCTTTACCCACTCCACAGCACCAGCGCTTTTTCAGCCGGAGAGGCTTATGAGCAGCATGTGGGCGCCGTCCAGCGCCAAAGTGTGCCACTAACTTGAGCTTATCTGCAGCTGCCAAAAAAGTGGGCACCTACTTGGCTTATTCCCCACGCCGACGGGCAGCGAGATCGATTCAGACGAGCATAAGGCCAAAGAAGTGATAATTTCCTCTTTCAACCGCTGCTGCCCTCTTACGACGTCTCTATGACACGTATCGAATGTACGTTAAGTGCCATGCGTTGTGGGCAGATTGAAAAGAGGTGTTTCGAGAAAAGGCGACAATTTGCCTCTTCGTTCTCGTCCCCTTTTGTACCAAGAGCCTTGACTAGATTGAGCAAGCGAGAAAAGCAAATTGAGACGCATTTGTACAAGAAATTGATTGCCCGATTTCCTGCGCCTAGTCCCGCCTTGAGTCCCCATTCCAATATTTCAATCTAAAATGTGTTCACCGCTTGACACGCTGCCTGAGCAATTTTCAAGACATTAGCGTAACGCAAACAAGAGCCAAGAGTCGGGTCGGCACAATGGCCAAGAGTGCAATCTGCTCCCGATGGCCCTTCGAGAAAAGAAGACATCGTCTCTACCACCTGCCTGATTCCATAGGCGTGGACAGTACCAGCCCGGCCTCATCGAACAAATGAGACAACAGTAAGACAGCGGTCAGCGCACGATAAGACCCCTTCCTCCCTCACAAATCTCCGTTTCCACTCGACAGAATTCTTTAAATTTCTCACACAAATTTGCGCTAATCACACGCGCATATGACGGCCACACTCATCAATCATGCCCGTTTTAAAGTGCTGAGCGTGTGCAAGCGATTGAAAATTGCCGCCTGATCGAACACGTTTGTCTCGAAGAAGATGTTTCACCCAGACGGCGCCCAGGGTCCTTGAGAGAAGGCCAGTCGATTCGTGTTTAATGGAGCAAGCAAAACGGAGACGATAAGCCAAAATCAAGGCGGCACAAGCAACAAAGCATCCAACATCGAAAACGTGTCGCCAGCTCGGTCAGTGCCCAGACGCGTTAAATGTCTACGAGGATACTCGATTCTAATCTAGCCAATCATCGATCAATCACAGCCCAGACTACAAGCAAGACGTTAAAATGATTAACGAGCTGTTTTCTACGAGCCGATCGGGCCCCGAATTAAGTGTTTGTGATATCGATAACCATTCCATCGTCAAGCAGCAGTGCCATGTCGACAACAAACCATCGCGCAAGTGAGGCACGCGACAGCGCATTATCGTAAATTATTGCCACCCGCTCAAAAATTTGAACACTGCTCTTCAAAATTTAGCATTGGTCTTAGGACTTTAACCAGTGCCTACGCCCGCTACAACCAGCAGTTCTTACCTGAAATTCGAAAACCATTTGACCAACTGGGCCGTATTGTTCTTGTTGAAACGGATGTCGGGGAAATAGGCTTTCAGCAGGGCGCTGCTTGGATAGCGGGTGTAGAAGAACATCAACTTGGCCTTCCGCAAATGCATCGGGGTCAACGTCACACTAAGAAGGAAACATAGCCACGGTCAAGATATGTCGTAACACAGGCCTGTCAAAATTCCCCTGGTTCCTTTCTACTTGCCAGCCAACACAAAACTTACCTTTGAGGCATATTCGGATCATAAGGCGTCATTTCCGATCCTGTTCCATCCGAGTTGTCCGGACTGACGGCTCCCAAATCGCTATCATCGAAGTTACTGCTTCCACGCCCACCGCTGGCTCCCAAAGCGTTGCTAGATCCCGTAGCGAACGGACTTTGATGATGATGGGGGTTCAGCAGATGGGGCGGTAGCAAAGTCGGGGGATAAGCTCCGGTAGCGAAAAAGCTACCAGCACTGGTGGCCGGCGATCCTCGGAGCTGATGAGCGGCCGCTGCAGCCGCAGCCGCAGCCGCGTGCAACTGTCCGAGATCGTCGCTACGGAAGCTAAGTTTTGTCACTCGAGTATCGGTAACCTTGCTGCGCTTTTTTCGAGCCATTGGCAAAGAATTAGACGTCGGTGATACGTCATCCAACACGGTCTTATTGCTCGATCCGGATCCACTTTTGTGACTGAGATTCAGACCCATGTACGGCGATGGTGTCGTCTGATTGGCTAGGTTCGATCCCCCAGCGCCACTGCCTCCCACTGCGGTTGGAAACGACGGGAAGATTGTCGAAGGTGTCGCAGCCGGATTAGAAGCCGTTGTTGGAGCAGTTGGAGAAGTCAAAAACGTGGCTGACGGCGGGCCTTGCTGACCAGAAGCGGCAGCAGCGGCTGCTGCAGCGGCGAAGTTCAAACCAGCGGAAGCGTACGGGAAAGAATGGTAGTAGAACGGATTGAAATAAAACTGTGGCCGCTGACCACTAGCCGTCGTCGAGGAGAGGCCACTCGAATTCTCTTGGCTTTGACTCGCGGCAGGAAGCGGCGGTGGTCCAAACAACGGTTGTCCTGTTGCCGGTGGATTCATTGGATTGGGGCCCAGAACGGGCGCACTCGCAACGGCGGGCCGTTGGTTCGAATTCTGAATTTCCATTTGGGAAGCCCAAGCTGGCGGTACGTGTCGTCCGAATGGTGGAGGCGCTGCTTGTTGCTGGCCGAAAAGCTGGGCGGCGTGCAGACGGGCGGCTTCAGCATGCACGCACTTTTGCATTCTTTCCACCCATTCATCGACGATATTGCACACCGACGTGTACAGATCGGATTTGAGGGCTTCTGAAATAGTTTTCACTTCCTTCATGACAGGTGGCACCGTCTTGGTGTCTGCTCGACCGTCATTGCCGTTGGGCACAAGAGTTGCCGACTTGGTCTCGATTCCTTTCTCCCCACCACTTTCCTCTTTCTCATTTCCACGGGCCCGCTGGTCTTGTTGCTGCTTTTGCTGCTGTTGTTGTGAGGCGGTCAACATTTCCACATAGCGCTGATGCATTAACATAAGACTTTGCATGCGCTCCATCTTTTGCATCTCCATTCGATCTCCGTCCTCCAGCCCCTCGTCCATGTCACCATCCAGACCGTCTTCGCCCGATTCCACGTCATGCTCTTCGTTCCCGCCACGTTTTTGATCACCTTTCACAACTCGACTCTCGTTGGCCACAGGCGATGTCAGCTCATCTTCATCGTCGCTCAAACTCTTTCCATCCGATTCTTCATTATCGGAATTGTCGAAATCAGTGGTTGTCATTGAGAGAAGCAGCGGATCGGCGGCTTGTTCTTCCTCGTCACGTTCTCCATTGCCCGCACTCTGCCCGGTCGTATTGACGTCCAACTGCTGCGGCTGGTACTGTTTGCGCTTTGATCGATTCGCCGTCACTTCGTTTCCATTGACTGTGCCAGAAGTTGGCGACCCTGTCTTCTTACCATTCTCCAACCCGGAACCATTTTCCACTTCTTCATCTGAGCAAATTCTCTTCTTGGCCGGGCATGCATCTTCTGTTTCGGCTTCTTCGGTTGCTTCCTCGGACGTTCTCTTCACTGCAGTTCCATTCGTCACCTTGTCGCCTTTGCCATCCACTGACTCGGTCCCGCTTGTCTTCAGCGAGCCAGTGGCCGCCCACTCGCTATCGCCGAAATCCTTCGATTTATCGCCATTCGAGGATTGGTAGACAGCGGATTCAGTACCAGGTTGCTGGAAATGCATTCCTCGAAGTAAATTGTGCACGTACGAATTACTCGAGTCTTGCTGTTGAGACAGGAAGAATGAGCCAGGAAATAACGACTCCGCTGCGTCGGCTTGTTTCGTGGAGGAGTCGGATGCTGGTGGACGCAATGTGGGGGTGGTAGAAGTCGAGGCCGAGGGTGCTTTCTGATAAGCCGGGATAAAGCTACTGTACGTGTTCCGAGGTTCACCCGCGTCGACGCGTTGTCGAGTTCGCTTTAGTTTGATCCTTTGATGTTGCTGAGAGTGTTTCTCCAGATTCAAGAAACCAGTGAACGGAGAGGAGCCCGGAGATGACGAGACAGCTGCGGCGGCGGCTGCTGCTGCGAAGTACGGATTGCCCAAAAATGAATTCGGAGGTGGATAAGTGGAGCCGTATCCGGGGCCCGAACCGGACAAGTTGCCCGCAGGTGCTAACTGTTGCTGGAGAAGAGCAGTGACCGAAGACGAAGAATTCGAGACGACTGAACGAGGTAAATTCGGGAATAAACTGCTGCCAGTGGCCGACGCTGGGAGACCAGCGGACATAATATGAATAGAAGGGAAGATACGTCAAGCTGAATCAACGAAACGCCGAGTTTCTATTGACACCTTAAAAGAAAACACCGTTTGTAAGTCTCTTTTAAGACGAATCGGCCATTTTCAATAAGCTAACGCGTTTCTACAGTAAGCTAAGGTTCTTTCTAAGACGACCGCGCAAAGAAGCAGAGGCGGTCTTGAAGACGATTGGTCCAAGAAAAATCGTTAGCTTCTTCTTAGGCGAGGCGACAGTAGGCAGGCAGAGCGTCTAACAGCTACCTCCACGACCCATCTTCTTTGTTCGCGAGAAGGCAACTTGGTCGGGTGCCTGGAAGTAAACTCGACTCGAGGACATCAAAATCGAAACGACCATCGCCGAGGCTCGTTCACTTCCATATGACGGGCTTGGAGAGTAGCTCAGGGGGCGTCGCGACCAACAGCGCAAGGCCCCGCCCCGCCGTGAGAGGATGGTGGCCAATCAAAGGAGAAAAGCTAGGGAGA
The DNA here is from genome assembly GCA_030248295.1 of Mesodorylaimus sp. YZB2_4. Classification (NCBI taxonomy): domain Eukaryota; kingdom Metazoa; phylum Nematoda; class Enoplea; order Dorylaimida; family Dorylaimidae; genus Mesodorylaimus; species Mesodorylaimus sp. YZB2_4. Next base: position 597,141 of record JASANH010000138.1, on the reverse strand, counting down.
TGCGGGAAATTTGAAAATCCTTCGAGTCCTCACATCACACGCTACATTCGAATGGCTAATGGACACGCGTTTTGTATGTTTATAAAATAATGTAACGGTAGAAGGTGGATTTAGTTTCTGAAACATGGTCTAGGGAAGTTGCGGGGCAAGGTGATCCGATCTGCACTGCCAGCTTACAACAAGTTGAGAAACTTGAGAAAATGCCATAAACTTGACTATGATCAATGACAAGCCACGAGATACCGCGCCCTGAAGCGCAAGCACTGGCAAGGGCGGCCAGCAATCCGATCCATCACACCTTCATAAACCACGCGCCACCGGGGCTGGCCTTTCGTATTTTCGTGTAGAAAACAATCAAGAAACATCCCGGGAGGTCGACAGTATGAAAAGGAGCCTAGGAAACACGACTGAACGATAACGTTCCCACGACGGCTTAGGGAAAAGGGCGGGTGGGCTCGAGCATCGACGATTTACCTGATTTGAACTTCCGAGTCGAGTGCGAGGCCAATTTCGGCTTTGGTAGGGCGCACGTGGAGGACACACACCTGAAGAAGGGGCGGCCAGGATAGCTACCCTATTATGACTAATGTGACATTCTTCGAATAGGTCGTCATTGGAGTCGGTTTATGAATGAAGTCGCGTTTCCGTCGTGCAGAAAGAAACGCACTAGGAGTAGACGTAGTACGATGAAGAGCAAAAGCAGCAGAGCGAATCGTCCAAACCATCTTTTCATTGTGACTCTTGAAAATTGCCCGGGGCGTGTCGAGTTTGTCGGCGGTGAAGATGATTGTTGCAAGTGCAAGGATGAATGGATCAACAAGGAGAGGTCGATCTGTTTGTAAATTGACTCTGTCATGTTGCATACACGACTCGCAAGAAGGCATCTTGGTGAAGGGCCAGGATGGATGATGATTTTTCACTGACCCACTGCCCGAACTGGGTGCCTTTATGAAAGTGTTGTAATGACGGGCACGGAATGCGAAGCTGGCGAAGAAAATGAGAAGCGGAAATGCGAATACGCTAACAATACCTAAGTCGACGAGAGCATAAGAAAAACGGAAATACGCCGTGTGAACGTGTGTCGCATGGCCATTTTTGGCCGCGCTGACTGATCCTCAAATCGAGTCCATTCAATGAACGCCAATGTAGGCAGACAGGCAAGGAAATGAGTCAGGACACGAGCTTTATACTTTCATCGCCTTGCTTTCGCCCTCCCTATTCAAACGGCAGTCACGGCGGGGAAAAGAAAAAGATGAGAGGTTAGGATTACCAACAACGATGGTGGCTCGGATTACCATAAAAGGCAAGGGACTCGCAAACGCGATGACAAGTGCGCGCAATCACTCGAAAGAAATCCTGTCTTTCGCTCAAGATTACATTGAATTCATTCAGGCTTTCGTGACTAAGGCAATTCAGACTGATCATCAGAAAAATAATAAACTTTGCACTTTTTCAATTTTACACCAGTCTATCGTTGCGTGCGGATGGCAGCGGCTTTGAACGCACTATGTCCACCTTTCCAAAAACAGGTCTGGATTATTATTTAGTGCGACAAACATTTTTGATGTCCTCCGATGCAATCCCGTTCGGAGGTCTATTACTTTCGAAATGAGTCCGAAATACCATATTCGGAAAAGAAAGCAATTCCGCTTACAAAAGCTGTCCGCAGCCGATTTGGCTACGACCTTCTACGACAGCACTGGCTGGTACGAAGACGAGCACATTGGATGTCCCACGTACTCAGTTAACCGTTTCCGACGACCGAATCAGAACCGGCTTTGTTGGCAACAGGAACGATACGAGTGCAAGCCGTAGCCTTTTTGGGAATAGACACAGTCGCATGACGAACCCGTTCCCTCATGCAAAAAATAACATCTACTCCATACCGCTTTCTCTCATCATTTGAGGCCCACCCAACAGGGCCTACCGCTCATCTCATTCATCATTGTCGTCCTTGAAGGATACACGGCCGAGTGACAATAAAGTTACTAACTAACCGTCTACAGTACTCCTAGTCGCCTAGAATGGCTCGAGGCGATTTCTCAAGTTTTTGTCACTTTTTTACAGTACGATGGGAGAAAAGATGCCGAAAAGAGTCCATCATATTACGAGTTCTGGATAGAAAAACTTAAATCTTCCTTGCCATATTCGAAGTTAGTCAAGCGAAGAATCGAGACTAACGTTACCCCATTCTAAGTCACTCGCCTAGAAAAGCTGTCGATTGAAGAATAGGCGAGAGACACGTCAAACCAAAGGATTCATGGAAGCACTTTGGACTCTGCAAATCCTCCATCGAAATCAGGAGCGTGACACAGGTTCGACAGTCTGAACTACAAGAGGGAGAAAAAGGAGGGCTTTGAAGAGTGAGCAGAATAATGAAATGCGAAGCTGGCGAATCGTAGACGCCAGTTTGTTCGCAGGTACGAAAACCAAAGCCGATTTGTGTTTCTATTTCCTACTTAAAACTAGGCGCCTCATCTTATGAACAGACGCCGCGTCCGTCGCCGGAAAACGAAAACGGATCGGCCTTGAGTAATTTTCCTCCACCAAATCACTACGCGCTCGGTTTCTACCTTTCATTTTTTTCACCTATACCTCATTGCTCCTTTCACTTTCACACGCCAACATTAGAGGATCCCGAAGGAGCTTTGAAAGAAAGGTCATTTGGGCCGAGCTGCTGTTTTTGAATCCCTACCATGCCAATGGAACAAATTGAGATTGGTGGATGCAAAGAGACGATGGAGGAAAAGAAGCAAAGATAAGTGGCGCATTGGAAGAACGCCACGCCGGGGTGCAAGATTCACACCTAAGATATGCAAAGAACGTCTAAGTGGTCGCAACTCTGATGCGCTGTCCCACTAGCACTCTCCCAAAACTCAGATGCCCAGCAGAGTCTACGCTTTGTCGAGCACCGCAAAAGGAAAAAAGCATAAAAACCCGAACCGCAAACGATTCCGATGTTTGACCACCAGACGCAGCGAGGTTCAGTCAATCGTTTTGATCATAATTAGCAAATTGACTGCCTGCGCTCGAGCAATGAATGGCGTGGCCCCGACTGACGGAGCGACGATTAACAGTATCGGACGCACGCACGGTACGGCGTCTCTATTTACCTTAGATCACGCCTTGTATCAATAATTCAAAGTGGAAAGTGCTGTTGTGACGAATCAACGAAAAATCCTCTCCCAATAAGGTATGCTGCTCGTGAAGAACAACAGACGGACAGACGGCTCGCCCAGTGACGCCCCTTCTTGCCTAGCCTTGCCTCGGTGGACAGGTCGAAGCCACAGACAGATGCCATTTATCGAATTAAGACTGACTTTATTTGTTTATTTAATAAGCGAGCGTCTGTACGACCGGTAGCTCGCCGAAAAGAGAAGAACGCTCCAATGAACCCCAGCCCACGCCCCTTCGTCATGTGCACCGAAAAGCGGAAAATTTGGCGACTAAGCAAACGATCGTCGCGTCTTCATCAAGTTGACGATCCAATCAAAGCATTAGACCATCCCTACCTACGTCCGAACCAAGGCAAGAAACTGTCCTTATGTAACGGAGAATGTCCTGCACGGCTCAGCGCGGCGACGCAAGTTATGGCACATTCTTATCCTTTCGACAGCGTGCATGCCGCAAGCACGCAGACGCTACATACAAGGCAGAAAGCGCGTTTTACAAAAAAGCATGCAACGTTCGACTCAACAAGTCATGTAAAGGAACTGATAAGGCGAGCAGCTATCTTGTCTTACGCACCCAAAAAAGTTTTTAAGCGTAAGCAAAGTGGGGAAAGCATTCACGGATTACTCCATCCCCTGGGCGGGCCCACCAAACAAATATGATGGGCGGCGAGGTAATTTGCGAAGGAAAACGAAAGGAAAAAGGGCTCGATGCCTGACCAAGCGTGAAAACGTCTCCGTTTGACGAACGGCCTATTCCTTTGACCAGCTGCCGCTCACTAGTCCAAGACGATGACTCGAGCCTCACCAATACAAAAGAACCAGCGTCTAATAGCCCTCTTTTTCTATCACAAACCAATGTATTTCATTTCTTGTCAGAGCGCTTTTCGTACCTGCCCACACGGGCCGATCGCATTTGGATTCCATCTGCTTTTTGGCTGTGCTGTAACCGAAGCCGAGTCATTCAAGTGGCTCCGACGGGTGGCCAGTTGAGATCTCGGAAACCGTCTTAGCTATTCGTCTTCTAGAATGGCATACCATGTGCACACGGTCTCTTCTTGGGCGGCGCGCGCGGTTGAAAAGATGCATTAGGCTCTTCTTTTCCGCCTAATTAGAAATGACCCGCCTGGTCAAGCCTCGCTGATGAGACAAATGGGCACGAAGATGGTGCCTAGATTGAGCGAGGACATAGGGGACCCCGCGGTACAGTTTACAGTCAAAGATCGGATCCCCCAATCGGCTAATCGAGCATGCCAAGCCAAAAATTGCTGTCCAGGCGGGTCAGACGTTTGAAAGATGCCCAAAAGGTGGGCTCGTGGAGGGCAATGGGACGGCGACAAGGAGACCGACAGTTAAAGGTGACAAAGAAAAACGAGACGAAAAAGGAGAACAACAGGACAGCTTACTTGATCAGCCGTCGATCCTCTGACGAAAGTTCGGGTCGAAGCTGGGTGCGTATTTGCTCGACGGCATCCATTCCATAACAGTTTCCTAATAACCCGTCCGAGCGAGCTCTCAGCCAGTCTCCTACACACATACAGTAATATGTCTGTACACAGTGCTCAACTCAGTCACGGCGCCCGCCAACATCGTGTATGTACAATTTTGAATATGTTAAAATATTATAAGTCTTACGTAAACTTAGACGCGCACGAAGCCATAGACAGCTGGTTTACCTAGACCAAAGGCAATCTATAGCTCCGTAAAAGGCCTTCTTTTAGATTCCTATAAGTGAACCTGAGTAAACCGCGCCACGGCCAACACGGCCGGACCGCAGTGCCACCTTGGCCTTTCTTCCCAACTTCTTCACCCGCCGCCTGGCAGCCGAGTGGGTGCCAGTAAATTCATATTTCCATGTCGAGCAGTCCCGTAGGCAGCGCCTTCTTTGGAAGCGTGATCACGAAGCGGCGCATAAACTAAACATGAAAAATCGTGGAGACGTTCGCCTTATGTACATATAAGTCTTCGCTGGCAGCTTCCACGATCCAAAGAGGCTGGTCGCGATGCGTCGTGAGAGCCCGCCCGCATACAGCTGCCTCTTGTCGCGACACCTTCTTTTCCTTTTGTGCCCGATAAGAGAGCAAAGAGAATGGTCTCGCTTTGAATGCATACCTATGTAAGGTAGCTCGCCCTGGCGTTGCGCAAATACGACTATTTACCGAGGCGCCGTGAAAGAAGATGGGCTCCCTTCTACTCCGCCTCGCGCATACCACACTCATATCTAGCCTTCCATCCAGCCTCGCTCACAACGCCCACCATTCGCAGTCCAACAACGCGACAAAATGGCCCTGTGAGCTGATCCTGATAAGGCATCGATCTACGAAAGATTCCACCTGACCACTGGTCAGCTGGGTCGTCCTCTAGCGCGCACTCCAGACCACCCAGCCCGGCAAGCGAGCAGTGTTCAACATAAAGAAGGTACCTTATGACCGGCCAAAGGGCTAAGTGGCTCGTTATAATGCGAATCGAATAGAGTTATTCTCTGTGCTAAAAGTCGATTGCAGGCACTTTTTCACACTCGTCTTTATGGCATCCTTCACTCGACCTATACTTCCAACTCGGCCAACTCGTGTAGGCAGCGATTACAGGCACCAAACTTCTGAAGTGGTGGGGCAGAGACTCTAGCTGTTGTTTTTTTCTCGTAGACGCCGTTCGGCTCCTTTGCTCAGAAGGTGGCGGCTAGGAAACTAAGCCAAAACGTATGATCGCCTGTCTGTTTGTGTTCGTAGCAACGTGGTCCCGATTTTTCTAATGTTTTACCATATCACAAACTTAATAGTCTATGGATACATCTTACACCGGCCCCTATGACTACCGCGAGATGTTTTATGTAATGCCAGCCTAAGAGATGCCGAGTGGGGTGGCTCCGAGCACTGGTAGCGGATACACGTCTCCAAGATGCTATCGTAAAATGTGTGCATTTCTTGTTTTCTAGGCATTTTTCGCAGCCACGCAAACGGATACAAGTGTTGGCACGTGCACGTGCCGTAAGACAGATAAGGAGCGGGCTAAGTGGGTGTGATATGGATTGCTGATTAGGGGCGAATAGGGTAACATCAAAGTGGAGGTGTGCAGATCACAGGATCTACTCCAGTCTTGAATGGTGCACGGGCTGTTTTGACTGGCTGATAGATGTCCTCCCTGTCTCACCAGTCTGAGCGGATAGTTAATAAGGACTGCAGACGACGAGCACATGAACCTACTTAGGGCCTCGTGGGACAGCTGGAAAAGTCACTGCTTTGAAAAAAGTGGGCATCGAACCTGTGTTCCGCCGAGCAGTAACATGACAGAAGCATCTGAAAATAGCTACCCCTATCCACGTCGGATACATCTTGCTTTCGCCTGAACCTCAAGCACCCATTGCTCCATATCTATCCGTTGATGGCTCACGGTTCCAGTCATCTCAGCAGGCCTGGCACCTTGCAAGAAGGGCGTGCTACAGTACCTCCTTATCTCATACCGGGGCGGCTGTTTAGAAATAAATGATGAAAAACAATCAAGGAGATTAAGAGGCTAAAGCGAGACGAACGGCCTAGGAGTCTTCTATCGAATTTCCTCGGAGGAAAGGGATTGGCAGAGAATGAGAAAGTGAACGAGTCTATAGAATAGGTAGAAAAGAAAAGGGCCAGGCGAGAATGGCAATTAGCTGGTCTATTGGGTGCTTGGCCGCGAGCTCGTATAAGGCGGGCCGGAATCTCAGGAGGCGAGCGTAAGCGATTAAAGAAAATTGAAGAGAGCGGCTTCTCCGTCTCCTACGATTTCGTTTTATGCCTATAGCATTTGGAGATAATTATTTTTTCGTATTTTCCTTTGAACAATTTCGTCTAATCACTTTTAGACTTACACACACCCGTATTACGAGTGCACATCCCACGCCCCTTTCAAAGGGGTCGAGTCTGTGACAAGACTGTATGCTGGCTCCTAGCGGCCACTATCACCTACGAACTGATGAATGCAGTATCACCAGTTCAGAATGGTTCGCTTCCATGCTGACAGTTGCAGGACCCCTAAAACTAATATTCACACCGCTCTCATAGCGAGCATCGACACCAGCACGAGTACGTACAGTAGGTACATATCAGTCACACAAAGGTACACATGTGGGTCCACCATACAGTAACGTTATCCTGTATTCCAAAACTGCTGATTGTTGTAAATTTTTTGAATCCACCTTGAACCTCAGGCCATGACGCACATTTTGTCGGCCTCTTGCTTAGCTGGCTTCACTTCCTTCGCCTCTGCGCTTGATTTAGTTTCTGAGACTTGCTTGCTCAAACGAGAAGCGACAGCAGCGACAAGGGCAGCCCCACGGCCGCTTCCGTCAGTCGATAATTTCAAGGTGAACTAAAAGATCCGAGAAGGGAAATCTGGAGATTGCAATCATACAATTGCATATACTTACTTCGCAGGGCACTTCAATCAAGACGGCTAATCGATCTTTGAGGAACTGGTCAAAGTGCGGCTGGTTGTAGCGGTACACAGCGCCGTCGATTCCGATCGTTACCTTTGGCTGCTTCAGACGATTCAAGATCGCCGCGATACCTAAAGCACATATGTCGCGATAAACAGTGACAGAGTATAGCCAAAACTTCCCGATGCTTGCGGCCAGAGAATACTCGTAGTGCTTATAAACCCGCTAATGTCGTCTACCTAGTCAAAGGTCAAACTCACCAGCGGCACACAATTCAGCGGACCTCTTAATCACCGAAATGCACACGAAAGCCACGTTAGCGCTGTCAGTGCTGGACGGTTCGGGAGCACCCAGCTTCTTTAGAATGTCATGAATCGCACTGATACTTTCAGCACTGCTCGCATCGACGGATGTTACCCTGCAACAAAGCCCTGCATCAGCTTTGTCAGACAAAGCTGAATTTACCGTATTCTTACCGAACAATGTCACCCACGGATCGCCCAGGGAACCCGTTTTGCGAGTTGAGTTGACTCCATTGTTCAGTGCTGAAGATGATCTGCTCCTGCATCAGTTTCAACAAAATTAGTCGCACCAGCTCGCCAATGTACATTCCAGAGATCATTTTCTCAAAACTAAAACAATAATCTCGTCACGAACGAGCGAGTAGTTTAGGAAAAGATGTACACGCACATTTGGCGGCCAGGATTTATGGATGCTTTGTCCACGCCGATATCAAATTCGGTACGGATGTCTTCTAGCTCGCCCAAATCTCCGAAACCACCCCATTCCATGTTTATTATCATCTATGAAAAACACAGCGTCACATCTGCGCATAAACTCGACCATGGAACCAGACCTTGTCGAACCCACGATCTCGCAGATACTGCTGCATCTTCGGACATTGTTCAATAGCTTCCATGTAGCAGGCATTTGTGCCAGTTCCTGTCAGGTCAAGTCGTGCGGGGTTAATGTGAGCTTTGGTCAGTCATTCTTACCCAGAATAACGCCGATTTGGCACATCGGATCCTCGTGGGCAGATGACATCAAAGTACCTACTGTATCGTTCACCACAGCCACAACGTTCACGTCGCCTCCCTGAATTACTAACAGCATTGCGGCACAGAATAAGCACATCAGAGTCAAACTTACAGTTCGGCGGTGTATGGCTTCTTGAAGCAACTTGGCTACGTCCTGTCCTTCGACACCACTGACCTTGTAACCTTTGGTCCAAGTGATCAAGTGGGCTACTCGCAAACCTTCTTGACGAGCAGGAAACGAGAAAGTGAACCCCAGCGGTAATTTCTTGCCTTCCAACTTGCGCTCTTCCAGAAAACCGCCCACGCATTCGGCCAGGTACTCGAAGAGCTAAGGAAATGGATTTGCTATATTGGTCAATGGAGCAGACCAGCCTTCCGAAAACTGTCGTTCATGCGGAGCCGCATCCAGTCTTGAGAAAGTGATGACCAACCCTTTCGCAAATTATCAAACCAGCGCAACATACCTTTTCAGCAGAGCCAGTCATGATCGCAGCAGGCACTTTGAATTTTTTGCCTTCTTGACTTTGACGTCCCCCTCCTTCCAATTTGACCACCAATACGCGAAAATGAGTACCACCCAAGTCTAACGCCATGTGGTCACCCTTCTCCGAGCCATCAGGCAAAGCGCATACGAACGACGGCAACATTTTCAACGACGAGTTTGACACCGTTTTTGGATCGTCCGACAATCCACGCTCCATCATGTCACCCATTCGTTTCGTCACGGACTTTAATTTGTCATCCTCCAAATTGAATTTACGCAGAATTCCGTCTATCTATAGTATAAAATCATTTAAAAATCAAGTCTCATAGTGCCTTATGGCTGATAGGTGGTGATAGGCTACTTGAGGATCGTGCGGGATGCATTTGTCCACCATTTTCTCAACCACGGATTTCAACTCAAGTACGTTCAATCGACCAATTTGCCCGACGCCAGACCAGGAAGTAAATGGTGCTGTACACTTCCACGACTTATTGTTAGTGAGTGGCCGAGTAGATATCTGTCTCATACGAAGCGGGGTAGGAGTAGGGTAGAGTACTATTCTGGCACGTAGCCTGGTGTAGGTACCTATCGATAGCTACAGTACGAGTAACGCCCACCAAAAACATCACGTAAGAGCTTTGTTTATAGCGGAGACGACTGGCTTTCCCGTGGGGGGGCCTATCCGCGCTGAATATGTACATTTAGCATGAGTCCCCACGACCATTACAGCCGTCAAGTGCCAGCTCATGTTTATGCTTTATATAGGAAAGTTGGAAAGACGGAAGCAGCATATAGAACTGCTGTCTTCACAAAATTTATACAGTTCAGAGCCCGTAATGTTAGAATAACAATAAACCGGCTAGCTGGTGAAGCCACGCCTAACGGGGTCTACCGCCGATAAAAGTTCCGTGTTCACAGCGACGGACTTCGTGCAATAGGATGTTTATCAAAACCTTTTTTCGTACGCACACGCGTTGCCGGAATACCAGTTGTAGTATGGCGGCATCCGGTAGTCCAGTATCGATCAGTATCGTAACGATATGCAGACTAGCTCGCCTTCTTATATCGATAGAAGACTGATAGAGTTGACTGCGCCCTTTCACTCACGATGTTGATCATATGCCAAGTAATGTTCGCTGTGATGCAAGTAGCTAGCGACCCCTCCACACGCTCGCACAGTCAAGCTAGCGACGTGTCAATTCATACAAACCCGCGTAGCAGAAGGCATTGCGGCTGATGCTGCTACTTGTGCGGGTTAGGTGCTCTGAAAGTGTGAAGACTTGGTTCGTTTCACCCAGTTTGCATACCGACTTTTACACCATACAAGGGGCATATACAGTATCTGTCACATAACAGCACATCCGTCACCGCAGCGCACTGAAAATTTCGCGAAATAATCTGAGAAATGCACCATTTTTTGTTGACCATAAATATGAAAGGTTCTTGACACTTTTCTGTACTCTGCCTCCACCATGGCGATCGGAATGACCATCAGCTTGTGTTTCTAAGAAAAGTCTTTGTAGCATCTTAAAGAATAGGACAGAGTGGTGCTCACTTGCATTTTCACTTTGCCTCCAGGGTACGCAAACTCGTGCTGCCTCAGCAACCGAAATGATATGCGTTCGATCATGGCCGTAGTGGAAGAGGAATTTATTGGCTGCACGCCTCCTTCCAAACATTGGTCTTCAAAAATTACTGCCCCATCAGCATTCTTCAAGACCGATGCGGGCAGCGGCAATGAATCGTGACTGTCTGAAGGGTCTGGTGTGCTTGGGATAATCAAATCACTCACGACAGTTTTCCTAAGGCAGAAAGAAATTCGTCTGAAATTTAATTATTTCCCAGCACAGACACAGAACTTGATTTGATTAGAAGCCGGACTAAAATCACTCGGCACTTGCCACTAGGGGCAGTCCACCAGTTTAAAGTGGGATGACAAAGTCATGTGTCTGCTGAAGCCAACCAAATACAAAACCACTTACAGGGTAATCTTCAGTTGCATGTACGATTTTAGTTTTCCTTTGCCGTTGCACTTTCCACACCTGCTGTGCCCGACGCCTTTGCAATAAGGACACGGCAGATAACTAAAACCGGAACAGTGCAAGCAACGACTCGAATGCAAGTGACCAACTCCGTCGTGGTGGAAAGTGTGATTCTGACAAAATGGGCAACGAGCCTGAAACGGTTGCGGTGAGACTGGCTGCAAGCGAAGTCACTCATGGCACTCACTCTCCCCGTGCAAATGCATTTGACGCACGGTTTGACACCTCGTCCAGAGCAGTGCACACATAACTTGACAGTTGCACTTCTTGGTACCCCCATCCTTTGGTGACAGCCCGAAAGGGTTGAACTGCTTTCGCGGCCACTCGACTGGTGTACTGGGGCGAGTGGTAACGGTCCTTCAGCTCCTACCAGGAATCTAACTGCTTGATCAAGTAGGGATAAAATTGCTTGCTAGACTTACCATCATAGGGTTCTGTTACCCAGCGTGTCTGCAGCTGTTCGACACGAGTTTCCAATGTGTACTGAAACAATAGAGCTTTGTGCAGCGTATATCGACAGGACTAAAAACGCTAGCTCACTCGAAAGACGCAAGTGCACTCAATGCGCAGTATGTTCATTTCGATGACCGGTTTCCTCGAATAGCAGCGTTTATGCAAGACGAATTCCCACAAGGCATCCCTGACATCGTTGTCTGAAAGCTTAAAGCTTTCAATCACTGACCTAAAAACCTGAGGAAGTAAGGTGGGTATAGACGGCGATCGTGGGGCGTGATACCTGACTCGGTCACTTGACGACGATTCCAAGTTCTCTCTAGGACTGGTCTTTCTTTGCCTTGGCGTACAATCGCAATCGCATTCGTCTTCTAGAAAGTAACGCGGCGTTTTCCCCGGACGCTCATCCATCATGCTCCAGCCAGTCGTTAGTGGAGAAGAGGGTATGGTCATAATGATAACGGGAGACCCGATTATAATTGGCCAGTGCCAAACGGACGCGGGACAAAAGGCATTGGCACTAATCATACGGGCTTTCGATGTCAACAGAAAGCTTCAGGCCCGGGCAGCATATTGGTTTTTTTTGATAAAGCCACACACAATGGAGGTTTAAGGCACCTTCTTGGGTTTCGGAACCACCGCCCCTCAACGCGAACAAATTGAAGGCTCATAGCAGAAATCCTGACTAAATCAGTTACTTGGTTTCATGCGTCGAATTCCATTGGCGTTACAATCGTGCGTTTTTGATGACGATTCGGTGCCAGAGTAGGAAATGTAAGACAACGATACGCTTCGACTGCAGGGGATAAAATTGCGGTTCTGGAAGGTCTCTTCAGTGAGATCACTCTCAGTTATCATCCCTTTCAAGGAGGGTAAAGACGAATCGGACACGGCTAACGTGCCGTACTTTAGCCACCTGTAATGCATGTAGGAAAGTGTAAGTCACGAATGTTATTTGAGACGGCTTTATACACCCATATCACTAATAACGTACTTGGCTGTGTCCCGTTGACGACTGGACGTTTTCAAAACGCCAACCATATTTTCACTTCTGGCTCACTTTCCGAACTGGGTGTGGGATGGGTTCCTAATAGAAGTCCCTTTCTGACGATTAGTAAATTTACCAACTCTCCTGCCGACCGACCGACCGCTTAGATACGAGCTCGCTCTTCAACAGCCCGACCAGCAAAAGCGGCGCCTGGAGGAAAGAGGCCCGTGATGGAGTTGGTCGATGTCAGTGACAGTTTGTGTATTCATATTTTATGCGCATATGTAATATTCCGGATGCCTCTAGGACTTGGTCAAACGCAGAAAATTGGCCCTGCAGCGGACCGAACTCGGACAAACCTAGTCGCAGTCCAGTCGCACATCGGGCTAACTCGTAAGCTTGCATTGAAAACATGCCGACTCTTGATTAGGTTTGTCCAAAGGGTCCTTTTAAATTCTATTCTCAACAAATAAGTGCCGGCCAAGGCCTTCCTTAATTCGCCTCTGTCAATGAGTGCATTAGAGACCCGGACAACCACGCGATCACGCGAATAGTGTCGGGAACATAAGACTGACGAAGACGTCAACTTGGTGCGCACTCACACAAAGGGACCATACCGCGGCCATGAGGACCGTTTGGAAAGGTCCTGGCAGCTGAATCATTATTCGTCCCGTCCACCGACGAGATTCTGGTCCAGTTCATGCTGGAGAGTAGGCGACTACAGATGGAAAGTGGGCAATAAGGCACAACTGAACTGGTGGATGTGCCAGAAATGGGCAACTTACAAGAACGAAGGTCGTAAGAGCAGAACAGGCCTTGGTGGCCTTTAGTGCATTCCCTTTTGAAAGCTTGCGACAACTAGTCTAAAGACACGAGCGCTTTGGGGCAGCAGATCGATTTCAGAAAGTATGTTCTGAAAGCGAATTCATTACCTCGTCTTCCGCTTCCTTCAAATACTTTCTGCACCAGTTGCCCATTGGCTCGGCCACAAGCGTGCCTTGGTGGAAGCTTTTCACTGGGACCATTCGACACGAATAGCTTCATTTTGCACCATCTATCGACCTGTCAACGGCATTGCCTTCTTTCTCTTCTTTGCCCTCGCTCCACTGCCGCAGATTGATCTAAAAGGTTTGTGCAACTGTCACCCAATCTTTCCCCTGCCTCAACACCCAGTTATGACCTCGTACCGTCGCAAGGGAACGAACGAGGAAAAGTGATTGGAAACCCAGGGCTCACTCATCCGCAAATCCGTCTTCGGAAATGCATTAGGAATACGTGGACATGTTTATTACTTTGGAGCCGACCGCCTACCAGGGCTGGGATTTTGGAAATAGTCCGTTTCCTCCAATAATGCTTCAACCAGTTTAAACGTATACGAGTATATCTACATTGGGCATCGATTCCGGGTGCTCGTGGCCGGGCTACTGTGTAACGTTACTGCATAAAATACAACATACAAAGTCTTTACTTAGCGCAAGTATGTACGGATACGAGTATAAATGAATCCACTTACAACACCCTCCGACCACGAAAACACACCGAAGTCTGATATACGGACTCGTAGCAATCACCACTAGCGCTGTGAGCACTGACCGTTTCTAATTACAGCCCAAAGTCTTAAGCAGGCCTGATGGTTTTAAATAGCCTGATGCTGCATACTCGTATGCGCAGTACAATCGCGTGTCATGAAATATCTCATGCGCTCCTATGCAAACATATGAGGGGCAATATGGGAATCTTACTCGCGTCAAAAATAACTATTGTCCCTGGTTGAAAGATGTCTCCAATAAAATTTCTCCCGGTAGTCCCAGTGCTCAACCCCAGCTCTGCCCAGCTCACTAACTTGAAGTTTTATTTTCATATGGTAATGTTCATGCCATTTCAGTATACGTGCGCATAATATACAGTATGCGTGTTTGACCATTAAATGGTCAAACACGTATACTGTAATCAAGTACACACTGTACACACTTAATCCGCATGTAGTAGGCGTGTTTGGCCTGTGGAGAAGGTACTGTATCTGGTTGCCTTAACCCGTAGTTGGTCGAACTCTTGGGTCCACAGACCCAACGCATGTTATAACACAGGGCGAAACGGTTTTATCTGCATATCTCGACAACCAGCCATCATTTTGCAAAACCGTTTGGTAGTATCATAGGTTGATAGGTAGGACATGCTAGTACCAAAAATTACCGAAATCGTTTAAGCGGTTCTCAAACGGCGGCCCGAAAACCCCAAAAAGTAGCCCAAAAACAATAATAACTTCAATTGAAACATGAATCGTACGAAAGGAAGAACTATCTTCTAGCACAGGCATCGTACAGTCGCTACTTGATGCTGCAAACAGTGAGACCAACTAGGGGTTAACTGGCCGCCTTATACACGGAGAAGTATGTGGTTGCCTTGACTGGCCGCCGCATACAGCGTATCAGTTGCCTTCGTTGGCCGCTCGATACGCTCCTCCAGGCGAGGCTGAAACCCGTCGGGTTGATGTCTCGGGCACCTACGACTAGGTGACCTGCCTGGAAGCTTTTTGAGTCCATCCGCTCCCCGCGGTGTCTTCTCCAATGTAGTGTTATTCCGTCTATCACATTGGCGTCACGGGAGGAGCGTGTTGGTGTGTACCGAGCATCGAGGTTGACTCGTGTCGGGAACTCCCTTGCCTGGGTAGCTTACAGGCCAGGTCTTCGGACTTGGAAGCTAAACGTAAGCTTTGTGCATTTCGTGGCCCAGGGGTTGTTCCGGCGGACGCTTGTGAGCAACTGTATGCCAGGTGCCACCACACGTGAACCTGTTTCTCCACCTTCTTCCGGGCGGAAGCGATGGGGTCATCGTTTCCTGGTGGCTTGGGCTATGTGGATTGCCCGCGTGCAGCAGCTGTCGCCGGCCCGATTGGCCATGTATTTTCCGGATCCGGCCAATGGTGGATTCCCATTCAGCAACGACGAATCGTTGGTTTCGGATGTGTGCATGTCAGCTGATGGTGATGATTTGGTCGCGACTCCGGTGGCCGGTGAGGTGATTCCTTGCCCGGTTCCGATGGTGGAGTAATTCGAAGTGGTATGGATTGGTGGGGTTTGTCTAACTCGGCTAACCCCGCGTGTGTGTGTGTTTGGTTGACTGTTTTACGGACTGAACTCTTTTTCGGTCCTGTTATTTTCTTTATGGGCTAGACTATTTCCGGCCCAGCTGTGTGGTAGATTTTGTGGGGATTATTTTTGGTCTTGCTGAGGTTTGGGGGTTTTTCCCCCCCCGCGCCTCCGGCGTCCTGTCGTGGGTTCCTGGGCCTGGCTTCTTCTTCTTTTTTTTTTTTTTTTTTTTTTTTTTTTTTTTTAAATTAGCATATTTTACTTAACTGGCACGTAAACGCGGTACAAAATCAGACACATACTGAAGATCGCAATGCATCCTTTAGTCCCCACAAAGAACACGAAAAAACTGGTCCTTAAATGATCAAAGAATCTTTTATATATATTTTTATTCTTATTATTGTTTTCATTCTATTCCATATTTTTCAATTCTTGCATGAAAAAAGATGAAAAGTATCCTCAAACCGATGCCTGTCCAAAATGAATTGAGCCCTCTTTGTCAAGACCCAAAGTCTCTTCCTCAGTGATTCCCATAAATCTACCAGTTTTCCTTTTTCCTCAAAATCCATTCTGGCGAACCAAACACATCTCTGGACTGACTGCAAAACTATGTTCGCTGTCACGAAAGTAGATTTGCTTTTTATGCCCGCCAGACCGAAGATCTTGTTCTCATCTCTGAACTTGATGGAAGGATCCATTCTTTGGAGAAGGCCTTCCACTTTCTTCCAGAACTCAAGCACTCTTTGGCACTCTACGAAAACATGGTATCCGTCCTCGCGGATACTCTGGCCCGCTACTGTCTCACAGTACTTGCACGACTCATCTACATCTGCGAAGTTGGTGATCCTACTCCGAGTGTACAGTGCCTTGTACAGGAGACTGTAGTGTATCGACCTGGTCAGACCGTCCACATGTTTGCTCGTGTTTAGTCTCCAGTAGGCCCTGAAGTCCAGATTAGCTGTACTCAATTTTTCACACCAGTAACTTTGCATGGCAGCTGTGGCCTTCCCTGTCTTCTTCTCCATCAGGTGTTTATAGAGCATCTTTGTTTTGACATGCTTTATCGGGTATGTTTTCGTGTCCAGCCCGACGCTGTGCTGGTCAAGCAGCTTGAAGTTCGCTGTAAGCTCCGCCCTTCTTATATCTTTGTACAGACGAGGTGTCTTTATTTCTCCTACATGACATAACTTTGCATGCCTAACTCGCTCGAAAAAGTAGTCGAAAGATCTGTGCCACACGGCTTCCTGCTGCGCCAGGGTTCTTCTAAGGAGTAACATCAACCTAAAAGCGAGTATCTTCCAGCCTATGTCCGGGTAGCCTATTCCGCCCAGGTCTTTGCTCCTCTTCAGCACTAGTTTGTTTATTTTGTTGACTTTGGCTGGATGCCAAAGATAATTGTCAATCATTCTTTCTGTGAGTTTTTGTAAGTCAGTTCCAGGTGCAATTACTGATCCAAGATACCACAACTTTGAAAGATAATATGTATTTGCTACATGAATCCTGCCAAACAGGGAAACTTCTGAAT
This sequence comes from Mesodorylaimus sp. YZB2_4, assembly GCA_030248295.1. Lineage (NCBI taxonomy): Eukaryota > Metazoa > Nematoda > Enoplea > Dorylaimida > Dorylaimidae > Mesodorylaimus > Mesodorylaimus sp. YZB2_4. The sequence continues at coordinate 579,942 of JASANH010000138.1, read as the reverse complement.
GTGCTATCCTAGTGCCTAATGAGGCGATGTGCTCCCGTACCCCAGTCCAATTATCCGCAACTTCCATTCCCTCTTTTCCAATGAAAAATCCGTAGACTTTTACCTTGTCTACAACAAAGGGCCTCAGCTCGGGTCCTACGCTGTCAGGCTCTTTCTTTCCTAGACACAGAATCTTTGTCTTGGTTGTTTTCAATGTTGCCCCGCTGGCTCTTTTATAGTGCTCATAGATGTGCATGATACGACCTACTGAATGTTCATCAGACACCAAGAAATTCGTATCATCCGCATAGTTACTTATCTTTTGCTCTTGTCCTAAGATGTCCAGTCCTTTGACCAGTTTGTCCCTCCTGATATAATTGGTCACTGTTTCCGACACCAGTACATATAGCAGTGCGGACAGTGGGCAACCTTGCCTGACCCCTCTACTAGGATGGAAGCTGGTGGATATGTAACCGTTCACCTGAACCGAAGAAGCAACTAGGCCATCCTTGTAAATTATTCCTATCCATTTCTGGAACCCCTCGCCCAATCTGAACCATTCTAGCACACGTTGCATATACTCCCACTCGATGATGTCGAAGGCCGACATGTGATCGACAGACAACAGCATGGCCCCCATTTCCTTCTCATTGACATACTCAACTGCGTTGTACAAAGTAAGCACTCCGTCCCTTATGTCCCTTCCTGGCACTGAGCACGTTTGGTCGGGGTGCACAAGCTTGCACATTATGTTCCTAAGCCTTATCACTAAAACCTTAGCCAGGATTTTGTAGTCCACATTGAGCATGGTCAGTGGCCTCCAATTGGACCTAAGCTTTTTATCACCTTCTCCTTTGTACAACTGGGATATTATTCCAAAGTACAAGCTCCCTGGCAACTCCCCTAGACGCAAGCTAGCTGCAAAAACTTTGGTCAAAATGACACTTAGCTCAGCCAAGAACGTCAAATAGAATTCTATTGGCAGCCCGTCACTGCCTGGCGATTTCTTTTTGCTGAAGGAGAGTACCGCTTTTTTTACCTCGTCTTCACTTATCTCTCCCTCCAGTGCAGCCCTGTCTACCTCGTCGGCTGTACCGAAGGGAGGTTGGTCTAAAAACATTCTTGCCGCATTTTCCTTGATCGTCCCTGCACTTGTGAACAACGATGCGTACTGTCTTCTCACTTCTGCTATCACCTCCAGTTGATTATCATGCACGATCCCCTTATCATCTTTAATCGCGTACACTGTTCTTAATTCAGCCGAATTCTTTTGCATTAGTTTGGCTGTTACCAGCGTGAACTGGTCTGTTGCCAAATCTTTATAGTGCGTTTTTGCCAATCTCTTCCTGATTTCCTCGCGGTCAAAACTCCTTAGTTTTTCCCTTACTTCCTCGTATTCAGCTTTCATCACGTCACTCCTGGGATACTGTGCCAGCAGTGCCTTAGCCCTCTCCAGGTCCTTTGCTATACCCGCTCTTCTTTTCCTTCCGTAGGACTCGAACTGAGTTTTAGATGCTCTGCACAACCGTCCTATTTCAGACTTGCACTGATCCCACGCACTCAGCACATCCCTATCGCATGCGCCTTGGAGGTAGGCCTCCAAAAACAAAAGCTTATTTTTGACTTGTTCCTTCAAAGCATCGTCACGTTGTAAAAACTCTACGTCTAGTTTCCAGTAAGAAGGTCCTCTTTTAATCTGCGCAAAGCTAAATATAAAAGAAATTTGAAAAATCTTATGATCAGACAGTCCTGTTTCTATGAATTCATGCTTGCTGTACGACTCAACCGCGTTTTCAGTGCCATAAATTCTGTCAAGTCGCCCTTGAGTTTTGGAACTGTGAGCAAGATGAGAGAATTCTTTTGTCTTCGGATTATGATATCGGAAGATATCGTGCAATTTAAATTTAGATGAAAATTTAGAAAACTCTTTCAGCCCGCCCTCTGGATAGACCGTGAGGTCACTTCGGTCGAGCTCCTTGGACTCGACAAAGTTGAAATCTCCCATGCAAAAGGCAGCATCGTGGTACCGGAACTTTTCTAAAGCCTTGTCGAGTAACTGGTCAAAGAAAGCTTTCCTAGGGGACTCTTGAGCAGGCGCATATACTCCAAAAAGAAGAAAAATCCTAGACTCATATCGAACCTTCAATGCTATTGCTCTACCTTCAATACTGGTTATGCGAGTTATTTCCGAGAACAAACAAGCCCTACTGACCAACATACATATCCCTGAACAATACTCTTGTGAAAAACTATGGAAAATCATAAATCTGCTTTCAAAAACACTGTCAAAGTAGGCCGCTTCAGAGTGGTTTCGAAAATGCGTCTCCTGCATACAAACTACATCATACACTTTCAAAAATTCAAAAACTGAGAGAATTTTTGGCACCTTATTTCTCAGCCCAGCAGTATTGTGAGTTGCAAAAAATATTTTTGGACCTATGATGAGATCAAGAAATATTGACCAACAAGACCTAGCACCGCCCGAAACCCAATCTTACAGTTTCAAAAAGCCAAGCTCTCATCCAGGACATTGTTACAGCTCTGCTTACGTTTTGGATGCGTGTCCGATTGCTCCTCTCTACTCGATTCCCCGTCGCTGCTACGCTGTCGTTTCCTCATTTCGGCTTGCTTTCTTTTCTCCATCACTTCATGCACTTCCTTTTTAAACTGCGGCAATGTCATCATCTTGTCTCGCAGTTCCGTCAGCAGCTTGCCAAATTCGTTTTTCCCTTTCCATTTGGATTGATCAAAAATTTCCAGATCGTCACAGCTCAGGCCAACACCCCATCGACTATCGTTCGGATTGCCCTCCACCAGTAGTTTAGGCGATGTTTCAAACAGAAATTTTCTTAATTCCGGATTGCATTCGAATTTTTTGAAGTTTGCCAAATACAATTTTTTCTTCGCGAAATCAATCCACTTGCCCATATCCTTTTCGTTCCACTTGATCTTTTTGCCAATCGCTTTCGTCTCAGCCGCTGATTCCGCGTTCATGATCCTCATTTCGTCTTCCTTGTCACCCACTGCTTTCGCCCTTTCCTTATACAGATATTGCTCAGTTGAAGTGAAGCTTTGGCCATCTATCGTAAAGGCGCATGGATGGTGATTCGAAAGAGGCGATTCTTTCGAAAAAAAGGAAGAATTTCTTGAACACTTGCCACTGCTGTGGCAGCTGTTTCTCGGTTCGGTCGAGTGATGACTGGTGCATTGGCGGTCAAGGTTGTCAGTGGGGGGTACTCTTCATTGCTGATCTCATTAGGCTTGTTCGATATATTCGTTGTCGGAGTCGGTCCTATCGATCCTGATTCAGCAGCTTGTCGAAATCCTCCACCACCGCTGGCCATCGCTGCATATGAGCCTGGTTCTGGTCGGTAGTCGGCAAGATAGCAATTCCTTGCCATGTGGCCTTTGCTCTTACATCGCCAGCACCAAATGGGCATTCCGTGATACCATACTTGGACCGAGAATGCTTTTCTTTGATCACGAGGCTTGAAGTCGATGTATCCAGGTATTTCCTTCTCAGGGGGCAACGACACAATAACTGATCTTGCACCAGATCTAATTTCCGTTCCACGATAGGTGATCCATCTCATTTCTGACCTGCTTGGAAATCCGTGATCTTTGAGCCACTTTTCTACTTCCGTGTGTCCAATGTCGATCGGTATTCCAAACAAATGAATGGTTTTTCTCCCCTCGGGAGTGAACACTTTTGGCATTTCAATATCGACACGAATATTGAAAATTGACAATTTTTCCTTGACGACCAGGTCACGTGATTCTTTTGTTGGATAGGCCAGCTTAATTGCACGAGCGAAGCGCCAAGCAAATAATGGATGTCTTTCTTTTGGATTTTCTTCCGAGATGGCTTTCATAATCACCTCTACACTCTTGTCGAGCAGATCATTCGACCGCAATAAGATGTAGGCAAACTCGAACCCCCTCTTGACAGACGTGGTGTTTTCCAAAATGAACTCATTTTCGATTTCCATCGTATTGGAAGCTTGATTCTCCATTATTCTCCTTCCCGTGAAATACCTTGAACCACGATACTTCCTCCTCCAGAGGATTCCGTAAAGTGAAATCAGGTAATCAATTCGATATAATCTTATTAATATCAAGATCTCTATCCGTTGTCCTTTCGCTCTATTACGTAAAAAAACTAGTTTCTGCACACGCAGGAGAGAGAGTTGAGACCCGACTTGCCTCGACGGCATCTAATCCTTCTTTTTGGGTGGGTGGGGGGGGGTGGGGTCCGTGCTGGTTTTTGGTGGTGTCTGGGTGGTGTCCTCTTTTTTTGTCGCCGTCCAAGAAAAGTGTGTTTTGTTTTGTTGGGTGGGTGGTGTTGTGGATGGTTTGTTGGGCCTAAAAGGCGTGGGCCTTGGGGAGGGCAAAGAGGCTTTGCCCCGCCCTCCCCCTTTTCCTTCCTCCCTTTCTTCTTCCCTATAAACTTTTTTTCAAGGGGCTAAGGGGGAAAGAGAAGAATCCCTCTCCTCTTAGGACCCCCCCACCAAGCCATCAACTTCCCGGAGCACTTACTCCCCGTCAGAACCCCTTTGACGGCCGGCACGTGCGGCTGCTCCCCGAATTGTGAGTCTACACGACCTTATTGGTGTGGGTCAGTAAAACATATCAATAAGTGTCCGTGGACTGCGTGGGTTGGTTCCTGGCTTGAGCCATCCTCTGGTCAGCCCTAGTCTGTCCTAGGGCGAGCCAAGGATTTCACGCTAAATACTGTCCGGCTAATCCCTTATGCTAGACAAAAAGAGGTCACTTCTTGCTGTGGAAAAAGTGGTGCCGTACCAGTGCCTATCACATGCCACTGCATAGTAGCCTTGATGATGCAGAGAAGTGTCTGCTTCTCAGGAGCTCAGGGTAGCAGGTAATGAGTAGTGAGAAAATGTAGTGAAGTATACGTGTTAACCGGACAGTATTTAGCGGATTAAGTGTGTACAGTGTGTTCTTGATTCACTGTTTAACCTCTAGGGCAGCTAGTTTTTAGAAGCACCCTGATTCAGGGAAAATATGTACTGGAAGAATAAATAAAACTGTTTTTCATTCTATTCTATGATAACAAAAATTCCTATTTTCATGCTTTCAGCTCCTGCTATTACGAAGAATCTTCAAAATGATTGTCGCTGCGGCTGACTCTATATGAGGTTCATTCTTTCTCTTAACTGCTCCTTGTATATAGCTCTGTCTTGACTGAACGAGGCTTCTGCGAAAACCAGGGTTCCATTTAGCCCTATCAGGCCTACTTACTGCATCCAATTTAAGTCTCTGTCATGGCAGAATGCACCCTACCCTGCGTATTCGCCGCTGAACTGATAGTGCAACAGGAACATAAGTCAGCACGGAAAACGGTTACGACAACGACATAGAAACCCTGCTCAAGCAGAATCTTAAAAAAATCAACCATGAAGTTCCTCCTGGTCTTTCCAAGGATGAACGAAGAAGCCCTTGACCGAAGGTCTGTCAGAATGAAGCCCCTGGTTGGTGATTGACACGGGCCGCGGATTATTTTATGTAAAAATCACGTAATAGAGTAGTGTCCACAAAAATCAGATCATAAAGCCAGAAACGGGTTTCGCAGTGAGCATAGAGATTTGAGGCATGTAACTTCGTCACTCCGCCCAATAAGCAAACATCCATTATCTACATACGATTTCTTGCGGTACGCAGAGTTGTCAAACGCTGCGCCCTCAATAGTTATCACTCTTCGTCATTGATCGAACAAAGTACAACACCCTCGAATTGTAAAATTTCTTCTGAATTTACATACTGTAATCGGCCGTCTTTGAGCCTACTCGCAGAATTCCTCGCGTCGTCACAACACCTTCTCCCTTGAATGAAATCGCTTATTCTGGAACATTTCTGCAAATACTGGCACAACTAGGAAATTGCGCCGGTTCTGGCACGAGTACGAACAGAACTAATGACTAACCCACTCTCAAGTTTGATCATTGTGCGCCTTCTTGAGTAGTCGCATCTACCTATCAGACTGCTGGGTGGTGGGGGGGGGGGGGGGGGGGGGGGTCCCTTAGGGGGGTGGGGGGGGGGTGTTTTTTAAAGGCTTCTAAGAAGAGCACAAACTTTCAGCAGGGTCTGTCAATAAAAATGATGAGTTTAGAAATATCGACATGAGATTATGGTGGTGATTTGACGAAGACCTCACATGACCCTTGTTCATCACTGGCTTTGTGTGAAGGACCTATTTTTGCTTCGTCCCTCTATGCCCGCTTGACTGCGTACAAAGCATCATTAGACTTTGACCGGAACCTTCTAAATAAAAAGGATACAGTAGACAAGGGAGATAAGAGGCAGGATATCCCTTGTACCTGTCGTAGATAAATGTGCGTGAGCTTATCATACTGTACACGCATGTGCACTGAAGATTTTACTAACGAACGGGGGCTCATACTCGATTAACTGTATCAGACTATCGTGTTATCAGCTTGATTTGACGTAGAGACCACACAAAACCACTGGCTGATCTATCAATGTCTATCCATGCCCTAGCCATATTTCACAAGCCTCTCTTTCAATAATCCATTCGAAAATCAATTCTGCTTCTATATTGCCTTATTAGTTGGTTGCCCGGAGTGTCATATGAAGGCAGAGGAAACGAAGGTTTTCGCTCGAGGGAAGTTATCTCCACTTCCTCAATCCTTGTTTAACGTCAGTGCCTCCTCACCTGCGTACAGCCATCTTCATCACAACAATCATGGAGGCATGCCGGCATACCTTTCCATTCCACTGTGAATCAATAATGATAGCCGCGGCGGCAACTGGATGTAGCCATACTGGACATCATTCCCATTGATCACGCGCTCGCTTTGTTCCGGCACAGCGGCGTTCAGCTGACGTCAAGCCAATAACGATGGCAATTGCCTGTCAGCATAGTAAACCCGCCTCCAGTAGCTTCCTTTGACCCTAATGAGCAAAGGTGGCGGCGCATCCAACTATGTGAATTTAATTTCTCCCAGGAGCCTTTCCTCAGCGGTGGTCTAAGAAGACAGTCCTGCTGAGCAAGTTCTACTCGAGCCTCAAAGTGCTCCCACGTTTCTCCTTCAGCTGCTTAGGACCACTGATCCAGTCCAAACATCCGATCTGCCGGCACTCTCTACTCGTCTATATACTATCAGACATTTTACATGTTATTATTTTGTCGCAGCAATATTAGCATCCTCGCTTGGACCACCTGCATTCGGCGACACTAGCGGCGATAAGTTAGGCGTGAATAATAGCCCAATGCTCGAAATGGCATTCCACTACAAGTGCGAAATTAAGCTCGCCTCCGAAGTTCGATTGAATTTCTGAGAGAGGTAGGCTCATTTTTTTATTTGAAAACTTGTTAGCGTGAAACTCTGTGAGCTGCTTGACACGGTTTGAGAACACGAATCTCGTAGAACCATGAACGGGCAGAACCTGAGGCCTTTGTACTCGGATATTTCATTAGGCTCTCTTTCATCGAGACACCCCTAAACGAAAACATGTTACTATACTTCCCGTGTTGCCTAGATGCTTGATTTTATTGTATCGGAAGACGCTGTCCCGCGAGATCCATTGGCACGTGCGATAGAAGGTAAAGCGCACTAATTATTAGCTAGCTTAGACCAATGCGATTTTTCACGCCCGATCAGTCAGTACCGGCGGGTCCCCCTCGTGAAAACAAGCATTATCACAGCGAGATGCGCATACCCTTCGGCGGCCCTATAGGCAGTGGCACTCTGCCCTCACTCTGCCCTGAAGTTTTGTAGTGAAAACAACTTCCGAGGCATACCATCGTATAAGATTTAGAGTAGAAAGAAGTTGTCTCGAGTCCGAGTGGGCCCTTGATCTTTGCTGGAACTGCTAAAGCGTATTGTTTGAGATGCCATGCCTCGTAGCCAGGCCTTGTAAAGGCTGTCGTCCTTGAATGAAGATACCTCTTCGAAAGCTAATCTGAGGTAGTGTCCAGGGGCTTGATCGGATGTCATGTATCCGCCCATCAGGCCTCGTTCGGGCAGGACCCTGAGCTACTTTGTGGACGGTGCGTAGGGGCGAAGAGCTTGTCAGTTCAGCTAGTTCATGCGTCATACAGTAGACAAGCAGCGATTCAGGCAATTGGTCGATGGCTTAGCGCCGAATGTCAGCCCCTAATCAGCGCGCTAGCGCGCCCCCGGTGAACCGGCTAGCGTTAATAAAAGAAGAAAAGGGACAACATCCGAGCTGACGTCCCCCTTGTCCGGCCGACCGATATTCTTTTAATCCCATCCAAGGGGAGGCAGCGAGCAGCTAGGAGTGCTTCTCCTTTTCTATCGTGCGCTGTCTCGAAGCGAAGAAAGATTCTTCGCCGTCTTTCCCTTTTTCGCCACGGGGTATCCAAAGGCTCGGCACACCCGAGGATGAATTCAAACACGGCTGTCATTCTTCGTGTTTAACGATCTCGTCGAGTAAGCGACATCTTTCTCATGCTTATAGCGCTTATAATGCAGGTGCCTTGGTGAGATTGTCTCCTATCTGACAGAGTATCCCTGATATGTTTGGATATTTTTCACGAACTGTATCCTTTGTTGTCACCGAACCAAACACCTACTGATACTGGTATCTTGTTTCAGTTGAAGGCGCGAGTGTCTGAACAACTGCCAGGCTTACAAATGTTGTCTCATTTTAGCCACTTATGATATTGCGAGTACGAAGAACCATGGGGGCCTCGGTTGGTCGCCTTTTTTGGATTGCGTTGCTTCTGGTCTCCACCCCATTATTAGCACGCACAGAGACAGAGGTAAGCCTCCAAACTTTTCGATAGTCGCCGGCCTATTTCTCAGAGGAAGCCTTGCTCCAGTGTCTACAAAGACTAATATCCTTCCGCAAGCTTTTTTTGGGATAGCATTCTGAAGAGGCTATCGATTCCAGTCGAGCTTCTGGATTCTTTTCTTAGGCGTGAATCTCCAATTTTGTAGTGTTTTAGAGGCGCGCCAAAAAGCTTCTTAGTCGTAAATCTCAGACAGGGAGACAGACTGTATATATAATGCTGTTCCATACACATTTTCCTTCCAAGTCATGCCAGACGGGGTGGTGCTGTTGGCTGTTCGCTTTTGGCCAGAACAAAAATGAAGAGCTATGAAGGCAGAGCGCTATGACGGGTCCGTCTCTCACCAAACCTTCGTATACAGTAACCAAATAGTGCAGTCGGGGCTCTGTCCTGCCTGCCTCTGACTGACCGCGAGACCATGATAGGCACGGTGATTTTAGCACTATCAGGACGACGACGACGAATTTCGTTTCGATCGCAGTATGACAAGTGCTTCTCAAGTTGCGTCTGAAGCGGAAAAGCGAATCCTGTTGTCTCAGTTACACATGCTAGAACAAGCGTCACCAGCTCAAACAAAACAGGAAACCATACAGTTTCTTCAGCGTGTACAAAACATATGTAAAAAGTTGAAGCAAGTGGATCCCGCTCCGCGTAAGTTGAAAGATCATGCTCAATCGCCAACTCCAAAAAGAACGATATCTTTTCAGCTGGCTACTGTCCGTATTTTTATGATTCGTTTTCTTGTTGGAGACCAGCTACAATCGGAAATTTCTCAACAAAGTCTTGCCCCAAATACATCTTGGGCATGCACACGCCAGGCAAGTGGAGGATTACTGTAACGCCTCTTCACTCCCTGTCAGGCCTGCGACATTTAGCTTGCTGGGCAACTAGTCGTGTGTTACGGGTGAAAGACCCTGTGGCCATAGAAGCCTTACAAAAGCAAAGCGAAAGCATGGCGCCATTTCAAACAATGTTCCATTGGATGGCTCTCTTCCTGTGCCATGTAACAGTCCTTCCTCGCTCATGTTCACGAAAGGCCACTTTAGTGCACTTTAGCACGAGACCTTCCCTGCTGTAGCCAGCCGACCTACAGTAAGATCACTTGTGTATTTTAGATGTAGAGATCGACATACTTTGTAAAGCTGGACACGATTCGAGCGAAGGACCAATTCCAATATGGGATTACGTGTCGACCAACGAGTCGCATTTTTTGCAGTTGTACGGCAGCTGTTTTGAAACGCAGAAGACTCCACCACCGACGTCATCGCCATCTTTGCATTTGAAATTGCAAGGGGTAATAGGAGGCGCTACATTGTTTGTCTAGTGCTCGGATTTTCCTAACCAGGCAGTGATTTTCAGATCTTACAAAAGACTCAGATGGTTGGTCCGATATGTTACAGTATCTCGTTCGTGGCATTAGCCCTCGCCTCGTTGGTATTCATATTATTCAAGTGAGGCTCATTGTTATTCGACCATTGCTTACCTAGTGATGGGTTCGTAGAATGAGGCTTTCTCATGCGCATTTCCTGTCCGATTCGCTGTACCAAAAGCTCATGCATGATGTATCACTTGTCACGGGTCTTGTCAGCTACTTTGGGAACAACTAATTAAGCACGGGTCTTGTTACCTGTCATGTGAGATTCAACTTCCGCGCCCACTGATGACATGTACACCCTCCTCACATGTACTGTATACAAGATGTACACAATGTTCAAAGACAGTATATATGTTTCAGGAGACTGCACTGTCCCCGAAATTTTATTCACCTGCATTTATTTTTGGCGTTTATGATTCGGGCCATAATGTGTCTGTTGCAATATTATTTATTCGAAAATGGTCGAGGCATGACCATCGATGGTGAAGTGACCGAAGAGAGTGGAATGCTTAAATTTGTGAAAGGAGGACTGGTAAGCTTACTTAGGCCCGCTTACTTTATTCGAGATTAGCCAGGTGTGCTAGGACACGAACGCCACGGATTTCTCGTAGGTGGCACACAATGGTGCATGACTCGCTGTGTCTAAATATAATCTAATCATTTCGTCAGCAGAATCTTGGCTCATGCTCACATTCTAAGCGAACTCTTTGTTCTTTCAGCATTGGGAATGTAAATTGGTGATAGCCATTTGGAATTATTCCTTGGTGGCGAGTTACTTCTGGTTGTTGGTCGAAGGACTTTACTTGCACAACGTCGTATACTTTTTTGTCTTCCGTGAAACGGGCATAGCTGGTTACGCAATATTCGGATGGGGTACGCCAACCATTCGCCTTCCGCTGTAGGCTGTTCCTAAATTGACTCATACTTTTTGCTTCCAGTGGCCCCAATGTTAGTTATTGTGCCTTGGATCGCTGTGAAAATTTTGGTCGAGGATCACTTGTAAGACTATACAGTATGCTCGTTACTTGGTCGCTGCCACTTGTTTTTTAGATGTTGGGTCTCTTATTTGAATCTAAATTATTTCTGGATCTTGCGCGGACCAATCATGGCCACGATTATTGTAAGTTGCCCCTGGGGACTGTGACAGAGTATACAATCCTAGCGGACGGGGGTCTATTGAGGATAAATAGTTACTTTTCGAACGTCGATACCTTTGGACAGGTTAAGGTTGGCTGCGTCGAATATCTAATCTGTCAAACTGCACAGTCATCCCCTTCTGCTTTGCCAAAGGCAAAGATATTTTTCGCCTCGATTGGAAAGGCCATGCTCACCCTCCCGTGTTTCTCCGTATCTGTCACTCCGAAGGGGGCGTGTCCATATTTGCACAGGCTATGGCTTTAGTCTGCGTTCTAATTAACTGTCTCCCGCTGGGCGGGCTTTGCCTTCCCGTCGGCCCTCTTTTGTACAAGCATCACCTAATATTAGTACGCATACGAATTCCGACTCCAATTAAGCGAGGACTCTACATTTTCTGCGTTCTCATCGTTCTTTGTGGATGAAAAATTTGTGTCTTTCCTTTCCTCCCCTTATCGAGTATTAGGAGGAAGAGGCCCCCATGTGATCTTGAGCACAAAGCACAAAACACTGACTCGCTGCACCGCCCTTCCTTCGAAATGTTGACCAGCATTATGGAGCTTTTATGTATGACAATCTAATTGTTCTTACTGTAGGTTGGCATTTTTCAGTTCCCTCGCCTGTCCAAACAAGCTTTCTATTCTCTTCAGATTAACTTTCTCCTATTTATTAATATGATTCGGGAGTTGTTCTTGAAATTGAAAGATTCGCACATCACAGAGACGAGGCGTTACAGGTAAGACTGTCCCCTGTGATTAATTAGAACGAGCTTAGGTTTTAAAGCAACGTGAACATATCCAGCTCAAGGAGGCTATGTTCGAGTTTTTCTTTCAGGAAATTAGCCAAATCTAGTGTCCTGCTCGTGGTAATCCTGGGTGTGTACTACTTCATCATATCAATCCCAATGCTCTTATTGGACACGGACCAGCTGACGTGGCCGTTGCTCGTGTGCCTATCGATTGAGCACATCTTCGGCAGTCTACAAGTGAGTGACTGATAGCCTTGGCTGGGACAGAACTTATGACAGTTGGAATTTCAGGGCCTGATGGTGGCACTGGTCTATTGTTTCATGAACAGTGAAGTCCGAGGTGTTGTTAGAAAGCGTTGGTACCGTTGGATTCTTCTGCGTCAAGTCAGTTCGGGCACCTACTCGTCGGCACCAGCTACGGCGGGTACAGCTTTCACGAGCAGACAAGGGAGTACGGCAGCCACTTTGATGTCCTCGTTGTTACCACACCTGACTGGTGACAACGACGTCGAGAGCGATCTGTCCACCCGAATTCGTCGCTCTGTATTTCAACGAAAATCGAATGCTTTGTCGCCAAAAAATGGAGCCAACAAGGCGGCGAAGGCACTCTCCTGTTCGCCAGCCAGCACGGTCGCCAGTCCGACCTTATCTCGTCAGCGCTGCGCTGTGGGAGGCGATTTATGCGCCAATTGCCGTCGGGCTGACTCGTTACGTCAAAAGCAGATTCGTCTTTGCGATAGGCTGACACTAACCAGCCAATCTTCGTCTTCGGAGACTCATGGCATGCTTAAGAAAACTGCTCCGACCAATGGGGATACCGATCGATCTCTGCAGGATAGTGCGGCCGAGTCTCGCAATCAAAGCATGTGCTGTGATGGAAAAGGGTCGACTGGAGTACACAACAATTCGATTCGAGCGAGACCTAAGAGAAGATGCGAAACTGGTGATACGATCGCCTTGCTGCGAATGCGATCGCCACACTCGTTCGATATGCAAGAATTGAGCAGAGGAACTCGGAGAAGAAGCAGAGATGAATCGGAAGCCCCCATTATACCACCGCCTCCGACTCGGTTCCTTCGAGCGAGTAGCGGCGATCGAGATGTGAATCGAAGGTACTCACTAAACAGTAGCGTGGTCTCGTATTCCCCATTGTCGGCACTCGCTCAGAAAACGATGACGGCCACCGCGAGTCGCGCCACGCCGTTGGTAAGTGGTTGCTGGCAGAAGCAGACGAATGATGCGTTCTTGTAACTTCGCCATACGAACTAAATAAGGACTAAATCGTGACAGCGATTTTTTGCTCTGAACTTGCCTGATTCGGTGTCTAGGCGTTATCACTCGCACTGTATTGTCATAATGATAAAGCTACATAATAAAGTGCAATAAAGTACAGTAAAGTCTAAAACACACCAGCCTAAGAAAAATTAGGTTTCGTGGCTCTCTCTCCGATATGGTTCATCTCAACGATATGCTCGCTTGCTTCGCTACCGTACACTGAATTCTGACGGCCGCCTTCGTATGACCAGACTGCAGTATTTGATACACCAGATTCCATAGTGGGGCTAAGTGTCAGTGGGGTCTTGGATGACGAAGTGACTGGGTCGTAGGTCTTCACCTAAAGCAAGATACGAATAACAGTGATTGAACAGTAAAAGATAATTTCCTTCCGGTCAGCCTTTGAATCCGCTCTATACTGTGCACCTATTTACTTTCGAGTCCAGAGTCCAACGTCGGCGTTGGCACGAAAACGAGAAAAGGAGATCCGGGTCGACTTCCTTGTCTTTTGAACAGCCTATAATGCGCGCAGTAATGGGCGGAAGAGCGCAGAGAGAAGCACTTCAAAGCGTACCCGTGAGAAGACTAATGATAAGGCCAAACGCCATAGTGCACAGCACAGCGAATGCTCCTTGCCACATGTAAGAGAGGCGGTAGATACTCAAACCATCGTAGTCCTCCCTTTCTTTCTCCTCAAGCTCTAGTGCCTCAAGTAAATGTGTCCCATTGATAGTCACGTTGGAAAAACACCCGTCGACTGACATTGGCGCGCGAGGATGCGGGTATTTGTAGATATAGCTACCGAATCCGACCCACAGAGAAGCCACAGCACCGAACACATGACCAGAGAGGGCGCCCTGAAATAGGGACTGATTAGTATTTGATGGTAATTGTGCTAGGGCGACGAATCTTACCTTCCAGTTTGCGCATGGGAAGAGAATACCCAAGAGGAAGACGCCGAGCAAAGGTCCACCGATCATACCGAAAAGACCTAGAGCAGCCTAAAAAATGGTGCTCATACAATCGCGAAAAATACTAAACCAAAGTCTCAACGTCAATTTCGCATTTTAGGCTCTACCTTTGCATACCTGTAGAACATTACCCATGGCTGATGCAACAAAGGCCAGAGCGATTGCAAGCAGACCAAAACTCAAAGCTAATATTTTTGACACGATGGCTCCTCTTTCTTCTGAAAGTCCGTTTTTCGCTATGCTTTTGAAACATAGCCGAAGCACGTAAGGTTTCAGGATGTCTTCCAAAGTTATCGCGGCTAACGAGTTGACACCAGACGAGACAGTACTGAAAAAAATTGCGAAAAAAATTGAAAAGAAATTTAATTTTATTGCGAAAATTTAACTGAGAATTTAATTGCGAAAAAATTGCTTTGAAAGGTGCGAAAAAATCTTAAGATGGTTGAATGGTAAGCGCTACAGACCACGGTATCGTGCTTCTATTTGGCCTGCATGGCAACAATACCACGTACTCTCCCTTCCGCACTTACCTCATAGCGCCACTAAACACAGCTGATATGAACAATCCTGCAAATCCGGGTATCTTACTGCACACGTCCATGACAAATAGAGGTAAAATCTGAAACAGAGTCGCTGTTCTTTCGATAATACGTCCTCTCACTCAAGCAATCCGTACCTGATCACTTTTTGTAATTTTGGTCTTGACAGTAAGTGGATCGCAGGATTCATAGTACGCGTACGCGATCAGACCCGTAATAGCACAGATTATGAGCAGGAGGACGAGTCCGGGTAAGTTCAACCACAATGCGCTGAAATGGAAGAAGCAGTGCGCACGTATTGGCCTCATTTTTCACACAGGAGCAGTCATACATTTGAGCTTTGCGCATAGTCTTGGTGGCGCAGTAGCGTTGTACTTGGGATTGGTTGATGCCGTAGATAACAAGCCACGTGAACGAGCCTCCAAAGGCGAGAGACCAGAAAGAGTGTCGCAAGAGAGGATTTGGGTCGAAGCTGAAATCAACTGGTTTAAATACAGCCTTTGGTGCACGATAATCATGCTTACACAAAGAATTCAACCCTTTTCCCACGTTCAATGGCAGCCCACATGTTCGACCAGCCACCGATCTCAATCAAACCGAGAATCACAACAGCTAGCATGCCCAAGAACATAATCAGCGTCTGGAACACGTCTGTCCACATGACTGCTTTCATGCCACCCTGAAAAATACAGTTTCACTCCATCCATCTAGACAGCTTTGCGATAGCTTACTATGGTTGTGTAGAAAGTGCAGACGATGCCGAGCAGTAAAATTGACATCGTCCAACTCAAGCCAGTCACTATAAAAAAAGAAGGTTAATGAAAAACTTATGGGGGATCATCATGCCTTACCCGCATTGAGAGCCAAAGCAGGAGCATACAACACGATGCCCATGTACATGCTCTAAAATCAGAAGGTTTCGAGAGCGTAAGTGCCTGCAAGTCAGGTTCCTCTGACTTAAAAGCATAGACGTGCCTTCCGGAAAGTCCACACTTTGCCTTACCATTTGAAGAATGATGGTAATAGTGCCAGCCAACCGATTAGATCTGTGAAATCGTCGCTCCAGGTACTGAAAATAGCCGTGAATAAAAAACCTAAACCACTTGTTGCAGCTGGAACTAATCAGCCTAGTCTCGAATGGTCAGATCAAGTGAGAAGCGGACTCCTTGCAAAAATTGCTGTCATGTTCACACACTTATATCTATGTTATGGATAAGAAAACTTGAGGTCGAATCATTCATGTCGAGACAAGGAGCAAGGCGCTGGCATGTGTCCCAAGCAGCTTGTAAAAACGGGAGGAGATCGCATTTTGCTGTTTTTCGTCGTATCTGTCGAGGATGCCAGAGAAAAAGTCCTGAACTAGTTGCCCACTCTTCCGCATAGCTGACCTCAATTTCATGCAAGGCCTCGCGCCTGATTTAGTAATTGTGATCTTCTTCAAATAAGGAAGTTGTAATTTGCTGTCAGGTGCAACACTTCGTGCTAAGAGCTTTCGTTGACCTGTGCCAGAGGGATGTGCCTGTGTGCGAGCTTGTGTGGAACCCCACTTTCTAGACTAGCGCACTACTGGCACAAGAGCCACTCATGTCGTGTCATATTTTATCCATAGCCAAGCACTATACAGCGCACTCACTTCGTAAGCACTGGTCAGTCGCATTTGATAAAATATGGGCAATAAGAGGTGTCCCGCTATGAACATGACGATCACGTAGGAGCCAACGATCAATAAATACTGCGTTCCATACGAGTACATCTCGCTGGGTATACCCAATAAGGTTATGGCCGACATGAAACTAGCCAGCAACGACAGGGCCACTGGCAACACTCCCATTTGACGGTTGGCCATCAGGAATTCGCTAGCTGTCTTCTGCTTGCCACCAGTACACGCGTAATAGACACCAATTAGAGCCGATATGGTCAACATGGCCGCGAAGACGATGTAGTCGATGACACTCAGGTGCTTCACATCTGTTGAACCGTCTTCCAGAAGAGCCATGATCACGTACGCTATTCCTTGGAAACAATGACCCAAGTTCTGAAAATAAACCTTCCACAAAGCTTATAACTGCCTCATCTCCCCCCGTGGGTTCACAAAGCATCACATGACAAAAGTGACGTTCAGATGTAACCGATATGGCCAATACATTGTACGCGGAAGACGTCAACTTATTTGTCGGCCAACTTTCACCCCTATGCCCATTTGTCACATGCCTTCAAAAGCAGAGGTACTACATAAACACGCAAAGGTACTACATACATACAGTCTCATCGTCAGTCTTCCCCAAAACAATCCTCCCACGGAACTCAAACCAGGGCAAAACAAGCCTAGCGATAAGCTAATCTTCAAATAGCCTATTCAGACTCATGGGGCCGTTATCAGCGTGAATACGAGCAAGGTGGCAACAACAAATGGGTTTGGGAGGAGATAACCGCACGTCAGGCACTGCAGTGTGTCCTATCGAACAGTGCCAGACGGAGAGCGGCAAACACTTCAACAGTCGAGCCAGTGTACCGTAACTGAAGGCGCTCTCAAGGACTCACCATGAAACGGGTCGCCAGCCAGCAAGATATTACTGGTTTATACGATTGACACAACTAATCGTTAAGTGGTCGTGTACGCTGTCGTAAAACTCAGTCCTAGACTGTCAACGAGTGTTTTTCAAGGGGCTTTGTTACAACGCAAAAAGTTTCCGCGATGCAAGAGACAAAGACCACGAAAAATCGTTATGTAAACTCCAAATACCTAAATTTTTCATCATCAGACGGTGCAACAGATCTGTCACTAAGATCTGTACACTACTTCGTCTCTTCGTTTCTTCATTGCGAACAGACCAGGCTTTTGTTGCGAGTCAGGATGATTTGCCAGTTCGGGTGGACACGTGGATATCGGACTTTCCGTTAGAACCTGCTTCAAATCGTAGAAAACGCCCGAATCCTCCTTGGTCAAGAACGTTATCGCTTTTCCGTATTTGCCAGCGCGACCAGTACGACCAATGCGATGGGTGTAGTCCTCGATGCTCTTGGCCATATCGTAATTGATAACCAAGGAAACGTCCTTGATGTCGATACCACGACCAGCAACGTCCGTAGCCACAAGAATATCCTTGCTTCCGTCCTTCAAACTTGCCAAAGCGTATTCACGCAGATCCTGGCCTTTGCCGCCGTGTAGAACGCACGGATTGTGCTACAAGGCAAAGCTCTTATTACTACCCATACGGTCCAATAAATTCTAAAATTAACTTACACCCAGTTTCTCCAATCCCTTGGCCAACACGTCAGCCCCCTTCTTTTGATTAACAAAGATGATAATTGGTGGTTCGATCCCACTTTCCAGAATTTGCACAAGCTTTTTGCGTTTCTCAGACTCGCTAAGCATCATGACCACTTGTTCTACGCGTTCCGTTGGTTTACCAGCAGCGCCGATGTACACTACGGCTGGTCTCCGCAAATACGTTCGAGCCAGCCGCTCCACAGCCGGCGACATCGTAGCCGTAAACATGACAGTCTGAAAAATAAAGTGTTAAACAAAATCGAACAAAACAAAACCTTTCTAAGATAAATTACTTGTCTATATTTCTTCTTCGAAAAGAAGTTCTCCATTAGCTTTCCTTCCTCTTCCGCCTCCTCCGTATCTGGTTTCAAGTTACTGACCGGCATCTTCTCCAGAATTGCTTGTACGCTCGGCTCGAAACCCATGTCTAACATACGGTCGGCTTCGTCCAGAATCACGTAAGTACACTGGTTCAACACCAGATATCGATTCTCCAAAACGTCGACCAGTCGACCAGGAGTAGCAATGACCACCTAAAACAGGAAAATTACAACACATATACAGCACAGCATCGTTTTTAAATTAAAGATCCCATTACGCAATGCGATGTGCATACCTCGCAACCCAACTGTAATTTGAAACCTTGATCCTCGCGGGATAAACCTCCAATCACGGATACGGTACGCACACCCAACAACGTGCCAAACTTATTGGCCTCTTCTTCGATTTGCTGAGCCAACTCACGCGTTGGTGCGAGGATGACAGCGTAGGGGCCTTGGTCGAGTGCTCCTCTTTCCCTAAAAGCAATTTTATAAAAAGAAGTCACCAGAGACCTGGGACAGTACCTTTCAGCTTTCGGCAGAGAATGTAACCACACCAACAACGGAATGAGAAACGCCGCCGTTTTACCACTTCCCGTTTCCGCAACGCCGATAACATCGCGATTCTGCAATCCAATCGGAATGGCCTGTCGCTGAATTGGCGTTGGTTCCTAAAATAACAGCGGAATGTTGTGCAAAAGTAAAAGACCCGTTAAACATTTCAATGCATCTTCAACCTCCTGGCTGTGACTACTCTAAAGATTCTGAGCGCACAAACTCATACCTTATATCCAACTTGATATATGACGTCCAGAATTTCTTTCGGGAGACCCCCTTCTTCCCAAGATCGAAGTGGTTTCGGCACGTTGCCTCCTTTGATCGAGATACAATAGTCCTCGCGAAAGATACGCCAATCACGGTCTTGCATGTACTCCAACTCTTTTTCCGACCAGTGCCGATCATCCCAGCGTTGTTTGGCCTCTTTAGCGATCAGTTTCTTTTGATGCTTCCTAAAAGCAGTCTACAGCTGCTATGCTGCGCAAAACAGAAGAAAGCGACGGCTTACTCTTCCTGTTGTTTCTCTTCATCCGTTCTTCTCTTCTCCATCAGTTCGCCGTAAAATTTAGACTGCGACTTTTTCTGAGCTTTGATATCAATACCAGCAACATGCCCGCGACCAAAGAACTGTATCTCGTGTCGCTCCTTGTATAACGGATTATAATCTACCGCAGTATCCTCGGAGGCATCCCAATCGAAGATAAACTTTCGCTCATGCAATCGTCGGCCACGTTTTCTTTTGCGTTGCATCTGGCCGAGATATCTTTCCTGAAAAATAGTACCACCATCAGTGAAGTAGGCATACCTTATGCATGATAAAAACTAAGTACCTTAATAGCTTGGATTTCCTTATCCGCATCCGTATAACCAGCCGACTTTGCTTGTCGGATCTCTGCCTTGTATCGTTCCAGAAGTTCATTATCGCTGTCTTCATCATCACCGCCACCACCTCTCTTCCGAGCTTCTCTTTCTCTCTCTCTCTCTCTTTCTCGTTCGCGCTCTTCTCTTTCACGCCTTTCTCTTCGTTCCCGTCTGTCCCGTTCTTCCCGATCGTCGTCTAAAATGCAACAAGACTATGAATCTTAATCGTGACAAAAAACACGACTTTTTACGAAGTGTGTTTAAATTTGATATCGGAACAAGAACCGAAGTAAATGCAAGATCATAGAACACATTCTGCAAGGTTTGAACGGCATTCAACCAGCCACTGCGTTAATGGGTAGGAAAATGACAATCTATTGGCACAGGGGAGAAATATCTGGCGGACTAATAGACCGACGTGGGGAAAAGTGATCGCTTGCCCGTTCACCATGTACACATACAGTTTGGGCGCTCTGATCGCTCGTTCCTACCTGACCGATTGGCCATGACCAATTCACAGACTCTACAATTTGGCATTTGTCGCGACATCAAATTCAGACACACTTCGTGGTTGTTACCGTAGAATGTAAATGAGCAGTTAATTGGGAACAATTAAATTAGAAGTTCTTACCCGGTTTTTTCTTTCCGTTGTTAAAAAAATCTATTCTCTTTTTCCTTTCTTCTTCCATTATTTTCCTTTGTGCCTCCACTTCTTCTTGTCGACGCTTCAGGGCCAAAGCCTCTCTCTCCGCTTTTGACAGAAATTTCGGTTTTGCCTGCTCCTCGGCTTCCGCCTTCTTCTTCGCCAATAGTTCTTCAAGCGACAATGGCTCTTTCTTGATCTTTTGTCCATTGGTCGAGGCCAATTCATCGTCATCAATTTCTCCGTCCTCCAGAGCATTCACAGCGGAAGATGCCTTATTTTTCGAATCAGCTCCACGATCATTGATAGAGGATGATCTGTGTCGGTCATCATTGCTTTTACCAGTAGATAAATGACGTTTCTCTTCCTCCGTAGTTTTACGATGCTTACTTTTCGAAGTTTTCTCGTCTCGCCGCTGAGAGTCCTCTTTGTCCGATCGTTTATGTTTCTTCCGATCACTTGTTCTGTGATGGCTGCCACCGGGCGATCGACGGTTACGATGGCGATCTTCCGTAGAACGACTTCGACTTCGTTTACGTTTTTTTCCCGATGAAGACTTTTCCTCTTTCACCACGACTTCACATGCCAACGCTTTTTCGGGCGACGGCTGAATTCCATTTGAGCTCATAATGAAGAAAATAAGATCGCTTGATGAAATATATAGTTAGCAATTAGCTTACCTAATTCGATATCAGAAGTCAGTTTTTATTCTGTTCAAAACTATATCTATCGATATAGATAGATATCTATATCTCTCTAGCTAGATACGATTCGACTGGCGTCGACGGCGAAAAGGCGAAAAGCATGGCGAATACAGTACGACACGCACAGAATGTCATAAAAAGCTTGAATAGACATAGCGGGAAATTCAAAATTGTACTCAGGGCTGTTTACCACAACTTGAAAAGCACTGTAGGATGCGTGAAATTTTTCAAAAAGAATATGCGGATTGAAACTAGTTTAGTGCAATTCTAGTCATCAAACCCTCAACCGCTAGATATCATACATCATATTATCCACTTCCTCGTATTTTTGTCGAAATGGCCGTCCATATCTCCGATTCCAGTCAGCCGTTGGAACTGTTCGAAAGTGATTCGGTTTCGCAGATTTGGAAGGGCACGAAACATTGTCTTAGCAGCTAAATACTTCAGCGACGATGGAGCGAGTCCGGACCGAAAGACCTGGCCGTCCTGGTGCCAGTCGATGCACTCGTTATCGTTCAAGACGACTGCGCACAAATCTCGCACATTGCGAACGCTGGCAGCTGGCGGAGGTGTGAAGTAATAGGTTGCCAGCGCCCGATCCAATCTTAAGAGGCGGTTCACATCGGCCACGTAGATGTATCGTTTCTGCGCCACATCGAATAGCATGCTCGGGCCATCGTCGGTGTTGATGTTCTTGTCAAAGAAGCCGAAGGCGCCGTGAGACGTGCGAACTAGACGGCGACGCAGGGCCCAACCTTGATCAGAACCAAACACAATGTCTTCTTGGCTGACCCGTTCGGGCGCGTCTCGTAGATTAAAGACCACGTTGTCGAGACACGGGCGAATTCTGTCCATCATGTGGCCGCCACTAATATCGATCGCTGATGCGCAACCCAAACATCGGATCTGCCACCCTTGCAATGTTCCATCAATGCCGAACAGCCGTTTCACGCATACTATGGCCGCTGGGTTGGAGAACAAGGTGCCACGTCTGAAGCGCAACTTCAAATCGTACGCTCTCTCTTTTTTGTACCGAACATCGTAGACAAGCAGAACATCGCCAGTTTCGAAATCCTCGTGGTAGACGAATATCACGCCCTTGCTTTGGAAACTGTTGCACTGGTGCCACTTCAAACGCCGGAACGGTCCATTGTAGACACGGCTATTGAATCGATGGAACTGGTGAACTTGCCTCTGGCCACCATTTAGCAAGGATATTTGCCAAATTGTGATCGTCTTCCAAATCATATTCCGCCTTCGAATTTCGACACCATACACGATCGATGCATGTTTCGACCAAAAAGGGTCGTCTAATGGATGGAAATCGCACAGGACGCAGGGATAGAATCGATGTTCGAAGAAACCTCGGCGAGACGGTTGGACAACTGCGACCACCTCCCAGTACGAGCCCGACAGTGTGCCTACCGGCGACTTCAAAGGAGGGCGCTTGGCCATGCTGTAAATGCCATCGACGATGATTTCTAAAACCATTACGGCCAGCCAAAAGGCGAGGAAGGATAATATAATGTAGGCACTGGTTGGGTAAACGAGCCACAGCATCCAACTCGCCCATAAACCATAGACAGCTTCTTCAGTGAGGCGAAAACGCCACGCCGTCATCAGCAGCTTCGTCTTACAATACATATGGCAAAAAATGAACATGTTTAGGCCGTATTTGAGTGTGACCACGAGAGTCGATGCGATCGATGAGGACATTATTATTAAATCGGGGAGTTATTCGAGAAACTTTACTTCACCAACTGACAACGCGGATTGATGAGTACATACCTACTAGGGACGTGTTTACGATTTATCCGACTTTACGATTTATCCGAATCCATCTATTCGTTTTGCGTTGCGAGTGCTCTGCAGTTCTGTTACACAGTCTGCTTGCGAAGACGGACGTCTTTACTGCACGAGTATTGCGTCCCCAACGTTGAGTCACCTGTTCATACCCAACCAGTGCCTATATTACGTCATGCACCAACCGCATGTCATTTTCTAATGCATTCGTTCTTTTTTTTTAAATTGCGTTGCTCGTTCTGCATCGTAGCACAACCCGGAATCGCGCATTAGGTAGGCGTCAGAAAATCCAGACGACATACATGTATTTTAAAAATTCTTGCCCAGATGCAGTTGCACAACAAATCACTCGATCTTCATCAGGAGTCAGCAGGTGCATCAGTGTCTGGCTTGTCTCGTTTTGCTAAACTTGTCGCAGTGCTCACTGCATACTTCAAAGAGCAGCACCTATTACCGAAAAATAATGGTCTAAAAATTGGGCAAAGAGCTGAATCCAGCTGCTCTTGGTCCGCAAAATAGTTGAGCCTGTCAGGAGCAGGATCCTATATGCGAGCCATGAGTCACATTATGACGCCAATACCTCCAAGAATGGGACAATCACTATGTTGATATTCCTTTTGCCATTTTTTAGAGTTATAATGTTCCCAACGATTTGTGTTTTTTCCAATCGTTTTACGAATGATTTGACAGAGCAGATGAAGTAATGGAGGGGGCATCTGCTCACAACATTGCATCCGAACTAGTTTTGGTTAGGTAATAAAAAACCAAGCCTGAGGTGGTTCATTCCGGCAAACGTGTCGATCTGAATCATACAGAAAATTGGGTCAGATTCTTGTGGCTCGATCAGATGTGACACGCGCGTTGTTCACATCAACGGCTCATCCCCCAAAAAAGCTTTTTTTTGCTGACAAAAGCTTGGAAACAATGCGCATCTGCTCTTTCCTTCGCGATGGTAGGCGGAGGTGGTGTGGCTCTAGAGTGCCTACTGATCGAAAGTATTCCGCAATAAAGAAGTCCTCTGTGTTTTTAGCACGAATTGGTGATCCAACAATAAATACTGAACGATTCCTCAATCTGCCATTCACTCCGCAATCATGCGATTGAACGATGACAGACCGCAGAGGTATGCATTTAAACGACGCCGAGGGGGGGGGGGGGGGGGGAGGGTCTCTGCCAACCGAACATCTACTTACTGAGGCCAGTTTTCGTAATTTTGCCTGAAGAATTTGAGCGATAGTTATTTGTTGTTTGTCACATTCCTTCTCTTCATGATTCGCACGTACGAGCATTGAACTGTGACCTCAACAACGATGCTGTTGTTTGTTTGGCAAGCTCAACCAATAGCGTTCAGGGGAATGCACAATTGTATTGTTTCTGGGTGTGATGAATGTGCAATGGCGTCGTTCCCATCTGCCAACCGTCACCGCTCACTCACTGTGCTCGTGCAGTGCAATGTGCCTTCTGCTGCAGTCACACCCACAACAGCATATGTACAAGCATAGATTGCAGCACTGGTTTTGGCATCCGCTTGTCGTGTGAAATGTATGTCGTGGATGTTTATTGTCCTGTGCACAATTCTGGACTCCGTTACCCATGAAACAAGACTCGAGCAACCAACAAACAACTGCCCACGTGATCCTATCACGCGCGTTAGCCGTCTGTTATTGAGAATTTAGGCAAAGCAGTGCTGACACGCCCATTTTAGGGCGAATTCTAGACTCGTTGGAAAGAATTTGAGCGAGCAGATTCTTTCGTCTTATCAATATTTAACAATCATTTGACAGAAATGGGGCCATTCCACACCTCAGCGTTAGTGCTACAGTTTTCATGTGACTGAAAGAAGGGCAAGTGGAAAACCGGTCCTCGATAACGGCCGCTCTTCATCGTCTTATTCTTTTCAGCCGTACTAAAACTTTGAGAAACCGGTAGGAATGCCAAAAAAGTTGCCTTTGTCTCTTTTTCTGCTCAGGCGAGATAATGAAACCGTTCCATTTTCAAGCCGCTTCGTCATCTATTTCTTTCAAAACACATTGTTTCCCTCGTCAGCCTTGTTTTGCTCGAGAGAGCTTTCTGCGGTTATTATGACCACAGCGTAGATAATTACATCTCCAGTTTCGGACTTGCTAAGTGCGTGCATGGCAAATGCAAAGTGGCACACTATCAAGGGTGCGCAATGATCTAAATTAGGGCAGACATTTCTACCAGCCTCACCACATCCCGTTCCAGACAAGGGAAATTCTGAAGATGGTGTTTTGGAGGAATAAAGTAGCACAAGGCGGGTCAATTTTGGTTTACAGCAAACTGATTAACTTTGACTTTCCAACTTTTCCCTGACACGCTGCGAGGACGAAATCAGGGCGAGAAAACTCGCCGCCTCCACGCGGGGCGTGATTGATTGTACGAGGGTTGTAAAATGGCTCGTGTCTTAGTTTACCATAAGTGCTGCCTAAGCATGTTTGAAAGAAGAGCGCATCGAGTCAAGGTGCTCCCATTTAAAACAAGCCTTATTTGGGCGTACAGTATTCACTTCCTCGCATCGGCCACCGGTTATGGTTTTAAAATGATTACCGCGGGCTAATGGCGGCCCAGTTCTTTCAAAGTCACATACAGATATAAACAATGGTAAGGAGAGCAGAGTATAACGGATACGGCGTGTGCGCACCAAAGCCAAGTTGGAATGAAGTATGAGAGAAAAGCAGGCTAGTTTCTCTTGATTCCATTGTATGCTCCCTAATCTATAAAAGGCAGGCCCTGAATCGGGCGAGTGAGTGAGTGAGTGAGTGAACTGTCGCTGTTAGTCTCACTGTGAACTGAGCCCAGCACCACGGGAGACAATGGTTGAGGGCATCAGTGTGCAGAAGTATGGGCTCGAGCGAATGATGTGCAATTATGAGGAAGACCAACTTAATTACGGCGTTGACTCCACGCCTCCCGCCTCCACTGCCTCGTCGTGTAGCAGAACTTCATCCAATGACGAGGGTCAGGTATTTGTCTTCCCAACTTTCGATGACGTCGATGTCAAGATACCACAGCGTAAGTGAACTTGGAATAAGATATTGGTATTCAACGCGGGAGATCAGCCCCTTTATATCCGATGTTGTGAGCATTTCTGTTGCGCATCAGGCCCTCCGCAGTCATCTTTATACCTAGCTAGCACATAGGGAAATATGCATACACAGTGCCATCTGAATAGGAACGCATAATGTCCCTACAAAGAATGTCAGAAAGAGCAGCTAGCTCTTCTTCTGGGGCGCATTCAAAATACTGCCGCGGACGCGATGCGTTCTACAGTAAAATACTTCTTCTTTCTAGCACCCGCTTAGCGCTTTTAAGGCGCATTCCATCATGCGCCCACTCCGTATAACGTTATACTGTAGTAGTTACCATTTGGCCCTGCGTCACGTCCAAACGCGGCGAATCGCTCTATCGCCTTTCATCACGCTGCACTCATGACTACTCGTTAGTGCAAGGCAGATGACATTGCGAAGATGACATTTTTGTTTTCGTAATGCATCGTAGGCTCGACAAAAGTACTTTTTCTGGTTCCGATGATATACTATGACGACACCATGCGAACAGCCTTCCCCACGCCAAAGCTGCTCGCGTCATTACTCGAATCAAGTTTTCAGATGCAATCAAAGTTCATTGTTTCTGTTCTACTTTTGGCCATGCTTTTGTCATTCTGTGGGCACAAAGCATCTGGGTATGATTTCTTTCGCACACGATTACCAGTTTTCGGACTTGTTTTGAAAAAGAAATTCCTGTTGCGATATCAGCCCAGAACTGATGATTGAGACGGATGCACAGCGAGCGGCACACCAATCCAGCAGACACGTTAAAAAGCTTGAAAATAACAAAGTACAAGCTCATCACTCATTTATGTGCCAACTTTCGCGCACCTGGTGTATACGAGTACAATGGGCTCGACGCGACACTACCCCTACAGTCAGGAATGTTTTAGCCTTCATGAATTTTAGATGGCTGGAAACTGCCAATAAGGTTCTTTTATGTTTCAGTAAGAAAGTCAGTCAACAAATTGGGTGGAATGTATACGAGCGGAAAGCCCCTACCACTGTCCATTCGACGCGAAATCGTTGCCATGGCCGAAACGGGTATGAAGGCATGCGACATATCTCGGCAATTGCAAATATCTCACGGCTGCGTCTCGAAGATTATTGCCAAGTAGGTGAATCGAGATCTGATTCTGCAGACAGCAGGAGCAGGGACACGCATTTAAGGTGGCGCTCGACTGGCTCATTTGAGCCGAGACGTATAGGCGGATCAAAACCCAAGAAAACCTTGCCGGAAGTGATAGCGGCAGTTCGAATGTACAAGCGATCTTGTCCATCCATTCACTCGCTAGAAATTAGGAAACGCTTATTGGCTGATGAAATCTGCAACGACCAGAACGTGCCCAGCCTATCGTCTATCAACAGGTAAGTGGAGTGCCTTACGTTGGTTCTCTTGGCCATGCCTTAGCTGTGAATGGCTCAGGTATTTCCAACTTGCCTTTCTTTCTGAACTCGTTTGCCTAACCAGCCACAACCTGCTTTCAGAATTATCCGCATGAAGCTACGAGACGACGTTGCCGAATTCGAAGCATCGGCCGTACGCGATTTGATGGCGATCCTTACCGGTCCTGCCTCCACCAACATTGAGACCAAATACAGTCCCGATGGCAGCGAGATTGAAGTGAAGCAGGAGGATCTAAGCGAGGACACAGAAGACTCGGGTGGAATTTCCTCAGCTGCTCCAGCGCAAACATACACTGGGCAAAAGGTCAGAGGCCCACACCTACCTTTGCCCCATTATGGTGTCGATAAACCAGTTAACCGCACGGACCTCGTCAACTATTTTGCCTCCATGTGCCCAGCCAATTTTGCTACCCTGTGTCCCAACAATGGCATAGATTTCACATCGCAATTCTATGAATCTCCTCTTCAAAATCCACTGATGCCAGCAAATACTGATGTCAGGCGTGTGAACGATCCTCGCGCACAAGATCAAATCCTAGATCCATACGACTGCCCGTTGGGTACCCCCGTTTTCACTGAATCAAACGCAGAACAGTACCACCAACCAATCGAGCCCGCTCGAGCTAAGGTGCGCCCGTTTGACAATCCTGGTACGGAGTTCGGCTTTGACTTCGAGGAAAACGTTTGGTCGTGGCTGGACCAAATGCCACTACCCTAAGGTGCCCTCTGTTCGTGTCTATCCTTCTAGAGAAATGTAGGCTTGACTAAATTAGGTAGAACATATTCGTAGTTATTAGCAAAGCATAGAATGGACGTGTAGTACTGTATATATCGGATGTGCAAAGTAGGCATGGTTGCTGCATGTGCTGTACCTGTTCAAGGTGTGCGCACTCGTGGGCAGTTTAGATAGAAATAGGGATTGCAGCAATACTATTGGACTAGCCAGTACCGATGTCTGTTTTCGTCGAGTGCATTAGCATCCACATTAAAGGGGGATGGCAAAGTATGGCTTCGTTGGGCACCAGATTTCAAAGGGTGGCACTTTTCATTCATTTAAATACGGTGAATGTTCCCCCATGGGGAATGAAAAAAGGATGGAAAGGAAAGCGGGATAAGATGGATTTCTAAGAAATTTTTTGGGACTTAATGATCTTTTGCAAACTTCCCTCAACTTTTTCGATGAAACGAAAATTTGAGTTTAACTGCCGTGAGTTTAATGCTGCTACCATGAGTGCATTTGTCTATTTGTTACGGTTATTTGGCCAGTATGGTTTTTTGCTTTGGACGCCATTTTTGACTTACAAACGTACGCATTTTATAAGTGCTTTTTGTTCCTTGCAATCTACTCTTGCGTAGGGCTGTTGCTATTACTTCGTGGGTGACAGAGGGCGGGTAGAGTTTATTACCGATAAGATGCGGTGTTGGCGTCAACATATGCCGTATCATACTGTGTGAGGCCTGGTAGGCATGGCTTTTGTCTCATGTATTGACTGTATGGTACAAAATGCGCTTGCTTGATGAAGAACTATTGCTTGTTAAATACGAGTACGTCGTCCAGTAGCGAGGGCTTCACCAACGAACGCGCCTCGATGCCAAAACAAAGCTTAGGGTTTCTGATTCAATCTTGGTTATTTCAATGTGGGCTGTGTAAAATAGAAGAAGGCTACCTAATCCATACGAATGGCCAATACGATTCGCCCTGCTAGCATTCTTGTCACGAGCTAGGCTGAGCAGTATAAAAAAGAGGCCATGATGAAGTCATGGCAACCTCTCCTCGGAATGTGAAAAGGTAATATTTGGCTGACGTCTCTAATAAGCAATACATCAGCCACTCGGAGAACTGATCACGCGTGCAAAGTGTCCTTGTACGGAACACTACATCGAACATTCCCCGAGCAAAACACGAGTCGGAAGGAGGTATCAGGCCTGTTGCCGGTTCGCTTGGGTTGGCACATCAACAAGCTGCCTTTGATCCAATTATTCAAAGGCATCCTTTCAAAAACTGCGCTCCAGGTTTAAGGCGCACTTATCATGCTGCCAGCCGGGGCGGAAAATGAAAGTAAACTAAAGCATACTGATGGGTCCTAATTGAGCAGACACTGCTCGTGGCTGCTCATTGGAAGCATGGACCCGTCTAATCTCTCTTTCAACTCCTCGTAGCTTCCACTTTAGACGACCCTTGGTTCTTGGGCATTAGCACTCCGCGTACTATCCAAGAAGAGGAGGTTTTTTTATCTAAATTCTCGTCCAGCGGCTTCTTTCGATTTACGAGAGCAGAAAACTACCACTTCCTTTTTTCTAATAGGTCTGGGTTCTACTGTTGTCAAGACGACCCACTCGGTCAGCGCCATGTGTCTTCATGACCCAGGCTCTACTCGTCTATCTTGACATCATCATGAGGTGAGATCGTATAGCCGTTTGTTATTGCGCTATCGCTCACTAAAACATGACCATTTGGACCCGCCTCACTTTGGGTCTGACTTTTACTATCCTTATTATCGTATCTTTTTTTGGCAACGTGCTTGTCTGTATCGCCGTTTATTCCAACAGTAAGTTACACAAGAAAGAAAATTTCTATTTCGTCTCGTTGGCTGGTGCGGATCTTTTGCTCTCTGTTCTGGTCATGCCCTACAGCGCCATCAGCGTGATCACTTCGGAATGGCTATTCGGTGGCTACTGCAAATATTGGATGTGTATTGATATTCTCTGCTGCACTGCCTCTATTCTGCACCTAGCCGCCATTAGCTACGATCGATTGGAACAGATTAGAGACCCTTTACGTTACGGAGAGAAGATGAGCATACGAAAGATTCTGAGCATCATCGCTGCTGTATGGACCATCTCTGCCGTCATAGCTTTCTTGCCCCTGGCGTTCGACACCAACTTTCACCGCGCCCTAGTTGCTCAAAGACAAAGCCCGAGCCCGAGGGATACTGGAGTGATTTTCGATAATATTACCGCCTATCACGCAACGAACGACTCGCGTGTGGTTTATCAATGCTATTTCAATCTGGACCCACTCTACGCCATTCTGTCCTCTTTGGCCAGTTTCTACATTCCATGCGCTTTGATGATGTTAGCTTACACTAATCTCTACTTGAAAGCCCGTCAACACTCGCGTGCTATTCGGAAACAAAGGGAGGAGGTATGCATTCCTTTGTTGTTCAAGCCCTTGATACCAGTCTCGGCGTCTTCAACCAGCAGTCTACTTATGCCGAACGGGAGACCCGGCAAAAGACTGAATAAACGCAAGTCATTTCGCCGTCGGATCGAGGGCGATTACAAAGCTCGGGTTACGGTAGGTGTTATAGTCGGAGCATTCTTGATCTCCTGGTTCCCATTCTTCATCGCCAACGTGGCACAATCTTATTGCGACCAAAGCGATGGACCGTCGGGGTCAAGCCGCCCCTCCAACTTATACTGTCTTCCCGATTGGCTATTCATAACCCTCACCTGGATGGGATATGCCAACAGTGCTCAAAATCCAATTATATATTCGATTTTTAACGCGAACTTTCGCGAAGCATTTCGGCGAATTTTATTGTGCAAGAGGGCGAGGAGTCCGTCCACCACTGCTCCCTGGATCATGCCGGATGACGAGGAGCTGAGGAGACGCACGACTGTGAGTGATATGTAAATAATGCTGACAGATAACTATGATGGAACACGATTGCCAATATATTCGTAATCTGCCTACTGTTTCGTTACTGTTACGTTTTCGCACCCCATCGACGTAATGCCTTGTGGCAAGGGCAGCCAAAATGTTCTTATCATAAGCACATTCACAAGACACAGAGTGCAGAGTACAAAGCAACACAGGGCGTAGAGATCAGGTGTGAGAGGATCAGATTGTTCAGACGAATGCTCGGTACATATTACGACTGTACTCGCCCCATCTTCTTCGCCAAGTTTTTGACCCCACAGCACTCACTTCGTTGTGGTTTCTATTCACCAAGCGTGGAAACACCTCTGCTAAACACTGTCATTTTCTTCGGCGTTCAGAACCTTTATTCAAAAGACTTCCGCCAGCACAATGCTTTCTCTATGATCAATAACCTTTGCTGTGATTTACGCCATGTAAGCAGCTGCACCGTCTCTTCAGACTCTGCACCAAAAGGTTCCAGGGAGCCGGGGTGAGCTTTTCGGTTTGAAAGTACTTGATGAGGACAATGGTGCTAGCTTTTCGACTCGATCGTGAAATCACATTAATCAAACGGGCTCGAGGTTAAATTACGTTTCGATAGGCGCTGACCCAGTATCAAAGTGCGACTAGGGACTGTACATACTGTCTGCTTCTGTATTTCTTTCATGCAGCCCAATCACGTCCTGACAGTGCCAGCATTTTTAAAAGCACGGTTTTTTAGTCGGGCATCGACCACTTCAAACACTAGATGAGATACTATTTCGATCGATCTAAAAAACTCAACGAGCAAATATTTCCGGATCAGAAATAAGGACTGATTAAAAAGTGACAGTCACGTAACTGACGCAGGCCTTTCAAAAGAGACTCACTGAAGGAATAAAATGAGAGATTCACCTCTGAGGCTATTTATTGCAGCAATCGAGCACCATCTTGAGCGTTGCCTCTCGAAGAGATAGCAACAGTGCGTTCGCCTTAGCAAAAGCATCAGGCACTTTCTAAAAATTACGTGCTTCTAGCGACTGCGGATATCTAAAATCCGAAAATTGGACAATTCTTTTTCGTTTTCAAGATAGGTTTTCTCCAACTATGTATTATTGGCTAAAATCTCGCCCAATGAGTATGAGACACATTGATCTTGAGCAGCACAGTAACAAAATGTAACGAGTACTTAGATCAATGGGAACCTGCAGTTTTCAACTCACAGACACCAAAAACAAGATTTCAAAACCGCTGATTTAAACGCAAAGAAAAATCCTGTCACAACATTTTAAACTCCTCATAGATTTTAAAAGATTTTTCCAGAATCTAAAATACTAGAGAAGAGATCTGGTAAGGCTTGATGGAGCACAAGAATCACTGCAAGGAAGAAGTTGATCTATCGAATGGGGTATAATCTGGATTGTGGCTCATCGTCAGAAGCGAAAACTTTTTGAATGAATGCAAAAACGCACGAGCATGCAGCTTAGCGAAAAGGCATGCTCACTGTACTGATAATGGACAGATTTTTCGAATTGTATGTACGACATACTTGGTGTTGTTGCGAACGTATAAAAGTATGTTTCCTGTGTGCAAAAACCGCAACCAGCCTGTGGTCGCAAGACGACGGACAGAGAAGCGTGCACTGTGCTGCAAATAACTCTGTCCTGGGGTCTTTCTTGTTTGCGGTTGCTGTATCGGTGCGTACAAGCATCAGCCGCAGGTATGAAGGATTCAGAATGATTCATCGCTGTGCAGCACATACAGTATATGATTATGTACAGCGATATCACCAGCTCGCAACTGTTGCAAAGATATGCGGGTGTGCTAATCGTTGGGAAGATTTTGAACCGCAATGGCCTAACCGTACGCAATAGATCATGCCAGGTCCTTGATCTGTTTTTCCTTCTCTACGCACAGGGCTTCAATAAGCAAGAAGCATTGTGCTGGAGTCGATCATTTTTTATTTTGTGTACATACACGCGCATGTGTTGAGTGTGAGACTAGAAGTAACTCCTCTGCAGGTCCCGAGGCCCTATCCTATCCGAGTAACATTCTAGTTTCCGAACCACTCGATGGCTTCAAGATGGATTGAATTTTCGTGGTTCCATTGTTCATGCTTGGTGAATTTGTTGACCCTTGGCATCTAACGCAAGTCACAAAGGACACATAGTGCACCTATCTACATATACGTATATACAGAAGGCAGTGCGCCATGAATAGTCGACCACTTTGTGCGCTGACTGGACTCCTAGCTACTGTATCCTCCCAATCACTGCTAGCTCTGCTCTCTAATCAATGGGCAGACGGGCGAGTTCTCCGAGGCGCAGTGGCCCGTAACTCTATCATCCATCAAGCGAGCTGATAAGAGTATCATCCATCCACTGATACCTCTTCGTTACGCCTATTTTTGCACGCCCCTGAAATTGAACGAAAAAGTCAATAGGTGCCTGGCGACCATTAGACGCTTCATGGCTCGTCAGCTGCACCAGCTATTGACCGCTTTGTCCCTTGCCACAGATCCTACAGCAATCGAGGCCCGACGAGGCGCACATATGCTCTCAGTATCTCAACGCAGGCTTGCGCTAGGTCTCTGACCATCGTGCTCCCTCTTCTCTCCTAATTTCACGCTTCTCTCCTCTTTTATGCTTAAAGAAAAGTGGCACGAGGAGCGAGAATGCCACATCAGCCACGGATCGATTTCAATTTTTTTGCTTTTTGTCCCTGAAAAGTAATTTCTTTTAGTCCCTGCTTTTCCGCAGCTAGCAATAAGGTCGGTAAACTTTGTAGTGGCGGCCCCTCGAGAATATAGTGGGCAAAAGAAAAATGGTAATTGGACAATTGGGTGTCGAAATTGTCAAGTGAACCAAGACGAACCACTGTACATATTGACACGTTCTCGATGGTGTCTACACGTGAGCAAACTCCGAGTGCGCTGATCGAGTGTGGCTAAAACGAGCAAGTGCGAGCCAGAGTAGCACACCTACAGTACATACTTATACTAGGATCAATTTTCTCTCACCGAACGCTCGCTTAGTCTTCCCTGTTCAATCTACAGACCTACTCATGTGTGACTAAAGATTGAAACGAGACCACACGGACCGACAAGGTTTATCTTGTAGAGAATGGCAAGAAAATGAGAAAAACCATGCATCAGATCTTCAACGTAGTCCTTCCAGTCACTTAAATATTCGAACATAAAGCATCGAGTTTCCTGGCCCATTGAAGAACGTATCAGATCTGTGGACATACATGCATACACACTGGTGATAAATACTGACTGTATATGGAACCCATTTAGAAACGCAAAACACATAGGCACATCCAAGTCGCCGTAACCTCGGTACAGGAATAAGAATCAATCTTCCATAAGTTTACGACGATCCAGTGCCCCACTGTTCATAAGGGCCCCTCCATTGCTTAGACTATAGGACGAACTGGAGACAGTTCGAGATACGAATGCTGATCGATGTGCGGCTGGTAGCCGAGATTCGATGGACATTCGAAGACCCGTTAGCTTATTATTACTGACATTGGGAGAAGTGTCGCTACTATTCTTGCTGAGAGATAATATCGTAGTAGCGGCAGTAGTGGACAACAAGAGTGGTTGCATTTCGATGGTGGCCGTAGTGACCACCAAAGCATCCTTCACTTTACAATCCCCATCACACTCCCCACTCAGGTGGCCATTCCGTCCGTTATTATCTTCGTAAGAAGCAGTCTGACTGGCCAGCAAGGCGACCGCTGGCGACTTGGGATCGTGATTGTGCTTATCAATAGTGATTAGTTCGGGCAAGATTTTGTGGCTAGCGTTGGGCGTGATCGAAGGTGTAGCACCGATAATGTTCACTCGAATTAGGCCTAGCAGTTCTCCCGCCGATGGCGATTGCTGGAGACCAGCCGACGTGAGCTCCTGCTGTTGTAGTATCAGGGGCGAGATAACGGCCGTCGTGATAGCCGCGGGCGACTTGGCGGCGTCGGCTATGCGTCTAAGATTAGCATCGGACCCAGCGCGTACCAATTTGGAAATGAGTGACTCTGGTAATACGATGCCGTGTTCACGGGCGATCTGCTGAGCAACATGCAATGGCGGCAATTCGCGTTCAGGGAAATACTTGGCAAAACGCTTTGTCTTCCTCAATTGCCTCTTGGTCATCTTGACAACGCATCTCAACATGACACGTCCCACAATAAAGCCCAACATTCCTCCCAAGACCACGCCCGTACTCACGGCCACCGACGGGTCGTATCGACTGTATAGCTCCTCGGCAGTCTTAGGTGGGTTGTGATCCTGGAAATCACGCTTGGCTGAGCCGGGTCGTCGAGAGGATATGATCCGTTTCCCATGCTCACGATCAGACGCGTTTTGAGGGGGCGATAAG
Source organism: Mesodorylaimus sp. YZB2_4 (assembly GCA_030248295.1). Lineage (NCBI taxonomy): Eukaryota > Metazoa > Nematoda > Enoplea > Dorylaimida > Dorylaimidae > Mesodorylaimus > Mesodorylaimus sp. YZB2_4. The sequence continues at coordinate 544,491 of JASANH010000138.1, read as the reverse complement.
CTACGAACATGTCGAAGTAAGATGGATCGTTGTAGAATGGTTCCGTCATGATTCACCACTGGGATAGTCCTCTGAAGGGAGCCGCTGGAGACCGCGGCCTTGATACTGGCACCAACATTCACGAGTAAAGCTACGAATAATATCTGGCCTCGACTGCGCGTCCACATGAGCCTAAAAAGGTCATATGCTGCCATCAGTTTTTCCAAATGCATGACCGCGATGGTCACCGGCGCGAGTGACAATCCACCCGACGGTCCGACGTAGGTACCTGTCCTCAGCTGCTGGCGCGAAAGACTTGGTCGACTCGAAAGCCATGTTAACAACGAAGGGTGCTGAACACCCTCGCCAGAATCTGATTGCTAATTTATTGTAGTGCGAACAGCAGGGGCCAGTGACGAAAACAAGTCCGAGACGCTATGAGAAGTAGACTCGTTGCTCGGAGGCTAGCTGCCATCTGGATGAGCCCATTACTCTTATGCATAACACATGTCTGTACTTACATATTCGTAGTCCCTTTCCCATCCACTCCTATTATTACGCACGTTCGGCTGAAGCTACGTGAGACAAAGGCGCAGCGAGACGTTTTTTGCTTACCCTCAGCTTGGTCCAAGGAGCAAGACTGGGCGCCTTGTTAAGGGTCTGTCGCCAACTGTCAATCACCATCGCGGCAACTCTTCGTTAAGACGGCAGGCATGCTCGGTGGACTTCAATTTATCACTGCAAGCCGGAGAAAGCCATCTGTGAAGGACTTATTAGAAGGGACCAGCCGCCCATTCAACCTAGCGCCAATTGGCCGATTGGGCGAGTATCGAAGGCCTGGCCGCTCGGCTATCGATATAATAAGCAAGCCAGCACACGCCTTTCAATACACGGCTCATTTTACCAAGGGGAATGGGAGCACGGTAATCGAGCGCGGCGCTATACTCTCTTATGGCCTCTAATTCAGGCCGTGGTCGAAGGGACGAAGAAAAGCCCGGAGCTCCTGCTCCTTTCTTAAGCCGAGCGGGAGCATAATTTGACTTTGAACATAAGGCCGTCCAGACACTCCTCGGTCCACTCTATTCACTAAGCTGACGAAGGCGCTTGTTCCCAGTCGATTGAGCCATGATTGAATTTCTCCTACTTAGCGCGTTTCAGCTTATGTTTTCATTGGTACGCCCCGTAACCGCTTCGACCATCTACAAGGCCTGTGTACTCGTGGGCGCCTAGCGACCAAGTGAGAACTCTCAACGGTCTGCTGAACGCCCCTGTCGAAACGAAATACACGTACCCTACTAAGCATTAGTAAAGGCCTCGACTCGCTGACGATGTTCCGTTCGACAACCGTGAAAGCGTCAGTCGGAGCAGGGGTCTCGCCAACCGAGTCATCTTACGAATTCGACTAATGGCACGCCTGTTGCGAAGCCCTGATAACTTAGGCCTCAGTCACACGACGCCGGCTTGCTCATCAGTGACGCCTAAACCCCGCGACTTCCGGAGTCTCGCCCGCTCTCATTCGATTAAAGCACAGCTCCTCCCATCGGCCCCCTCATCACCACCTCCTGATCTTGATCCGATCACCACTCCTCTAACTTTCTTGTTCAAACGCCAACATGTATAATTTATTTGCACACCTCCCTCTATCGACCATCATCCCTTGGCGCGTACCCAATCAAAACTAAAAATCGTTACACATCACAATGTGAAATGCATATTAGAGCAGCAAGGTGCGCTAAGAATCTTTCTGTCAGACATGGAACCTGTTCATATTGTACAATGATAATACACCGTACATCTCATTAGAGGGCTTCCAGATCGACGTGCCGGATGTCAGGGAACTTTTTCTATAAGAAATAAAGCTAGACTACCTGCATCATCACAGCCTACTAGGAGCGCAATTACCTTCAAGTTCTGTTCTATTCGGTCAATTTCCGCACCCTGCCGATCGGTTATGCCTTCACCATGCTTTATTAAAAACTGCTCCAACTCCGCTGGGTTCTTCAGGGACTTGGCATCCTAAAAACTCTATGAATCCATTTACCCAGTGTGCTGCGATGGTACATGTGCTCGCACATGCGTGAGAATACGTATGTCACTCCGACATAAGCAGTCACACATATTACCTCCAACGCTTTTGTCAAATCGATCGTTTTCAAATACGCACGTGTGATATTTCTGCCATCGAAATCGACTTCGGCTTTAAACCGAATTTCTCCAGCACCCAACTCCGTGGCTTTGATATCTTGGATCGATCTGAAAGAGGGTTTCTTATAGGCCAGTCGGAGCAAGACAACGCAAATGTTCAAACCTCACAACCGGATCATCTTCCAGAGTTTGAGTAATCTGCTCAATTTCTTTTAAAGGAATGGATCTAAAACAGTACAAGGCTGAAGTTATGCCACCCACCTAAGTCAAGCAGGCACACCACCCCATAGGAAATCCCTCAGTATTACTTACTTTCCAAGCAGCTGGTCGACATTCATCGCGATGATCTTGTACGCGACTTGAAACAAAACCAGGCCAATGCATATTGAGCCAATTGAGTCAGGAATCGGATTGTCGAGGTAAAAGGACAGCGATATCGAAGCTATGGCGATGCCCACTCCGTACAGCGCTGCTCTGTCTTCGAGATACACAACGCTGAGGCTGGGATCCTCGCCCGTACGAACTGATAAAGCAAATTCAAGGTTAGCCAACTCAACCAGAAGACCACAAACCAAAGCCGCTGCTCACTGTAATGGGCCATAGTCATGCCAGCTGAAGCCGCTTTCGTTTTTACTGTTCTCTTGGCCATCAAAAATGTTACTAAGGGAATAGAAGAAAAATGATGTCATCTGATACGATAGGAAATTCATATGGCTTACTTCCGTCACCGCAAAATGCAACGGCCAAGACGAATAAGCCCTGAAACAGGCATGGCACTTTAAAAGATAATCAAGGCGGACAATGGGCGACAAGCATCTGGTTTGATCAACCTTGGGAGCAACCCTAACGACACAGAACAGCCACTCTTAGAAACTAATAACTGAATAGCCTTTGGCAATTGATGCCACGGAGCGCAAGACTGGACGGGCACTGCACAAAAGCTGTATGGCCTAGCACCATATCGTCGTAATGTTCAAGCGTGGGACATGAGGGGCTAGCCTAGCGAATTCTGTCTTTCGCCCTGCCGCCGCCACCAACAACAGACAGGCAAGCCGAATGGATCAAGCCAAACGTGGTTCGGCTACTTTATGCAGATATTTTTTATGGCCCGGTGGAAAGAAGGAAACCTATGCTAGCCAGATCAGAATGGTGAAATACTGTATAAGTTGAAATTTTGAAAAAGCAAGAAAATGAACATTCCAGCTTTAAACCTTAGAGTTCAAAAACAAGTCGCCAGCGCCCATAATTACCATACTTACGATAGGAAGGGATTCCAATGGCGCGGCGTCCCACAATCCTCGGACACCATGATACAAGGACATGGCACTGCCAACATAAAATATACCGATGCCGCTAATCAATGATGTTACGTACCGAACGTTGGAGTACCCGTACGGGTGCATCTTGTCCGGTTTCCGTAAGCTTTGGTGAACGCCGTACGCCACCAGTAGCTGAAAGGAAAATGCATATTGCTACAGTTCCATAGACTAGACAGGGCTGAATCTAATGAGCCCAAGCGCACTCCCCGACTCACCTGATTAATGGTGTCGGCTAATGAATGTAAGCTTTCGGCCATCAGGCTATGTGAACCCGTATACCACCAAGCCCCCAGTTTCACCAATAACGATCCAAGATTGACGGCGACGGCGGCCAACACGACACGTTCAGTCCCTTCATTCTTCCATGCGGCGCTTCCGATTCCTTTGCGTTTACCAGACGCAGATTCGCCTTTTCTGTTGTTATCGTGGAGAAATGTGGGCGGAAGTAGCGAGAAAAATGGAGCTTCGGATTTTCCAGTTTGTTCATTCGAGTCTATTTCACTGACCCATTCCAACGTCCTCGCCCTGGTCCGGGCAGCATCCAACGCTTCCTCACTTCCGTATATGGACAGGGCCTTCGCCAAGACATCCGCCCGACTGTACATTTCGCAGGGTGGCTCGCCAATAAACGGGCTTCGGCGAGAATAAGTCTGCAAGTCTTTTAGGTGTTGGTCGGTTAGGCAATAGTCACTTTTAGCCTTGGATGCACCTATCAACTTCGGTCGCATATTTACAAAAATAGCTGGACCACTGGGCGAAGTTTGGGCATCAGAGAGGGATGATGGGGCAGATGGCGCAGTCGGCGGCGGTGCTTGCTTTCGTGCAGGCGTAATTCGCAAAATTCGCTCGGCTGATTTCTTTTTCTGTTGCTGCTGATCACCGGATGAATCACCAGTTTCTGGTCTTGCAGCACCAGTTTTCCGGCCAGTAGCGTCAGCACGATCCTCGCAGTAGGAGCGAGACGGAACGTGATGAAATACTTGACAAATGCATGGCCCACACAATCGCTGACGTAAAAAAGGTAGTGCCACTATCCTCGCTGTAAATAAACCAGGGAAGTTCAAATTAGGAGAAGAAAATACAATCGAGACAGACGTGCTTTTCGTGAACAACGGTCGACGTTGACACGCTTGCATTATTATACCCGTCGACAAACGGCCTTAACACAAAAATTACAATATATCCGGGACTGCACTAAAACAAGCTCACTTACTCCTGCAAGAAGCCATTTCCCGATAGACCAATCACAAGCCGAACAGTTTAGCCTGCTCACTTGACCCGAACTGCATATCATGAACTTACTGAATCGCATTCGCAGATAGAGAAAATATCTATATACTAGATATCTAGATAGGGTAGGTACCTAAATTCCCGATCCTACTGTAGTCCGGGCCAGCTCAACGCGCACATTATTCATTTTACGACAAAGAGCGCGAAATTTGAAACTAGAACCGCCAACATACTTGACCATCTCCAGTTAATTACGGGTTTACTGGAAGAAAATTCTCTTTCTGAGTGGAAGTTCACATAAGCACTGTCGCTATAATACTTTTTTGTGCCGGTGCAGATGGTCTAAACATGCTTCTAATTTCTGCTCAGAGGTATATGCTAGTAGGTGCTATAAAATTGGTCCGCCCATAAATGGTCTAGAAGCCATCTCGACTATAGATGGCGCTTTGACGACGGTGGTCGAACGAAAATAGGCTTTTTGGCAGCTTCCGCCAACTTGCACTGCGGTCATCATCCATTGAGCGCTGGCTATATTCACTTACTCTATGCGTCATCTCGTAACTTACTTTGTCTGTTCAGACACAACCAATGCTTTTCTGGATCTGTCCCGATAGAAGGGGACCTTTCTGAGTGGACGATCAGCTATGACTTCCGATAAACCTACAACAGACGTAATCTGGGAATATTTCGAGTTCCAAGAAACTGTCGATACCTCCATTCCAGCGAGCGCCCCCAGCACTGCTGCATCGACGGAGATGTACGAGTATTCCCCAACCACTGTTCTCCCAAACCTTACAGTTGCAGCGAACAAGACGAACAAGTTCGTCATTCTGCTCTCTAAAGTTGGATTCGTGGAAAGCATTCTAGTCAGTGTTGTGGTGGTGCTTATCGTCATCCTCATCTTTTCTGCTGTCTATTTCTACCTGGCAGGTAAACTAGGAGTCTTTTCGGACAATCCCGCCTACAAAAGAAGAAGTGGCCTCAATACTGCCCACTATCAAACTGTCCCTTGTCAACAAATGAATGCAGCCAATGAGTTCAATGCCAAACGTCGCCCCAGACCATCCACACTTTGCCTTACGACAACTACGAGCGATTCTAATTTTATTGCAATGAAACGTGCTCAAAGAACTAAAGATATGCAAGCAGCCAGAAAGCCGATCCTCACCGCACCACACAAGGAAGCGACACGTGCAGAGCCAGAGGCCAGCACTGTCGGATCGTCATTGTCGGCCAGTCAAAGCATTCATGCTCATGCTCGTCGAAACCCCCCAGCTGCATTCTTGCCGAGGAAACGTATCGAAGTTACTGACAGAGCCCCGACCAGTGATATATTGATAACTGCGTCCAGTAGCGGCCCGTCGACCGCCACAGTCAGCGACAACTCATTCTTCACGGCGCGATCAGTCTACTTCACGCCCACGCAAGGTGATTGGACCACTGACGTACCTGTTTATCGATCGCCTAGAGATTGGAGATATGCCCACTATGTGAGTTTAGTTCCTGGTTACGCCGCCCCGCAAAATGGTTCTACGTCCAACTCGCTCGTCACTGCTCCGAGTGGATGCCTTTAGTCTGCATTCCATTATTTCAAACTCGCCTCGATCGCTCTGGCTTTCAGTGTCAGGTTTTTCACTTGCGTATTTCTCACGCCATGTATGGTGTGCACTGTCATTGAACCATTAGTAGAGCTAGACAGTTTTGGCGACATGAAACTAAGGGCAGCTCGGGTTGGGGCTGGATATTAGTTGATAAATGGGCTATGGTGAATACAATCGAAAATGTAGTCTCGTTGTCCCCGAGGTTTCTTTCGCTCAGGCAGTTCAATAATGAAGCGGACAATTTGATAATCCCCAGACCACTGGCGAGGGGCACGACTTCTGTTGCCGCTTAGCAAACGAGAATACGAAACACGCTCAGACTGCTAGAGCTGCATCGATTTTCCAGAGTCCATTGGTCCAAGTTCCGGCGCAAAGCTGTTTGCTCGACCATTTTGGCGATGAAGGCGAAATTGGCAACAAGATTGGCGTCATCAGCTGGCTCCGACGTGCGCTGGCAGCGGAAGGTCCCCATTTCCTCTCGCCCTCACTAAATATCATTGTACTCGTAGGCTTAAGAATGTGTCACCAGGGACCAGTGTGCTCTGATTCAAGGGTCAACGGTGAGAGAGAAACGGGGAGAGGGGGCATTTGAATTTCCGTGTCACATAGGTCACCCCGATACTACTGATAAGAATTCATTAGGATTGAAAGATTTCCCAACGACCTTAACCGTATCAAGTCAAACCATCTGGGCTCCGGCCCAGCCCGCTTCACATTAGCTTGCACTGAAATCACTCACATTGTCATAGATATCGTATTAGTGTATGTCATGGACGGTCAGTCAACTGGGCACTGAACTACAGTTGGGCGCGAGTCGTGCCTTTCTCGTGCTCGGATCAGTTTGACGAATCGTTTCCAGTGGGATACCACGGCCGTGTTCCAACCAACCAGTCCAAACCTCTCGGCTTCTTCCACCGTTTGGGGCATGTGTTGACCCATGGTCTCAGGAAGAAAGGCCGAACAGACAGCTCCGCCGAGTGTGATGATGCCCAGAATGATCATTGGCAAGGTCAGATGTGCTTCAGCCGAGTAAATGATGTAGGGCATAGTAATGGTGCCCAGATTGCCGAATAAGCAGCTCAGACCCACCCCGACGCCCCGTAATGTGGTCGGATACAGCTCGCCGCTCAGTTGGTACATGATGTTGTAGGAGATGCAAATGGCAAACTTTGCGCACGAAGCCAAAATCAGAGCCTGCCATTCTCCAAAGTAATGCGCAGGAACGTACAAGAAACAGCATATTGAACACGCGATCATGGACGTGGCCAATGGCAGGATACGGCCGACCCGATTCAATAGGAATATGTTAAGTACGTTGGCCGGAGCCTCCATGACGGCTTGGACGGCGAAGGTGACAAACGGATTGCCGCCTAGGTTCTCCAAATTGAATGCTATCGAGTAGTAGGTGACAGCGTTACTAATCCAGACTAGAGTGATCAGAATGGTCTTCATGCGCAAGTTGGGACCGCGAAACAGGTGCCAGAATTTGGGTCGCTGTACCTGTGGTGTTTTCACATTCTCTTCTTCCACATACAGCAGACGTAGCCTTTGCTCGATGTCATCTTTGGAAACACATTTACCATTCCACCTGGCCATTTTCCGAATGACCAATGCGGCTTCTGAAAAAATGCCAGGTTTGTGTGAGTGTGTGATGCTCCCTCCACTGCCTCTGGCCAGCTGAGTTACCTGATCCTCCCTTCTGGTCATTGTCTAAAAACCAGTGCTGCACCTACTGTATTCAACCCTCAGCTCCCCTCAGGACATGCGTGCTGCCTTAACACCTTGGATTCAACTCTTTTCAGGTCGTGATCAAACGCTTATTTTCATTCATGGGCCCTGAATAAGTCGAGCGAAAAGGACATAAAGTGCACTTTCATAAGCATCATGCCATCGTGCTATCGTTCAACCTTATCTGTGCCATCAACAAATCTATCGTCGGGGCGCTTTCGAATGCCACGTGTGCGCGGGCATTGAGTGGTTTTGTTCCAGCCTCTCGAAAGCAGCTATATTTCGCGCAATTTCGATTCCGTCACAGCTAATGCATAAAAGCAAGTCAAACAGTCTTTGCCCAACCTACGCATATACATATGACAGCTCGTTCAAAGTATGCCGCACCGGTTTTTCCTTAACTAGATCTTGAGAACACACTTGACCACTAGGAATACGTGATATGAGTTACTCTCGACAAAGTTTTGTCTAAATTTTTGAGGTCATTTACATTCCAAATGAGTGAAAATTCCAGACTTGTCCGGCACGCAAAATGACCCGAGTAAACGGCACCCAGCAAAGGATGAGTCAGAGTGCTCGCATGTTTGATTCCCTTTTGCGCAACCAGGAAGAAGCCTCGGCGACAAGGCATTTAAGTTTAGTCGTCTAGTTTCGCAGACAAGACCGCGCAGACTGCCAAACCAATCCTGGTTTGCCAGCAAGAGAAAAGTTGATGGAATGGAACAGGTTAAAATTTACAGAGCCCTTTGTGTTAGTTTGCCTTTAGAATGGATTCAGGCTTACACAAGACATGTCATAAAATTTGTTTACCTTCGATTCGACCCTGGCTGAGCAACCACCTTGGTGACTCGTGAATGATTAGCCCGTACGAATAGCATAGTAGGAACGGCAGTGACGTAGCCACACCAAAATGCCTCCAGTTGGGGAAAAAGTAAGCTAATACGCTCAGGAATACAGCTCCGATGCCGAACCCAACGGCCAAAGTGCCGTTGATCACTGTCCTTTTGGATGGTCCGAAGAATTCCAAACTCCAAATGTAGGGTACATTGTAGGATACGTCGAACTGAGAAGCGGCGAATGCCCGAAGTAAAGTAAACGCTAGTAGGCTTTGGGCAAAGGTAGAACAGCTGGCTCCAAAGACGTAGCATGTCAGAGAAAGCAGGAAAGCGGGTTTCCTCCCGAACGCATCTTGAATGTAGGAAAACGTGGCCAGACCCAGCACGCCGGCCACACCCAACAAACTCAACATGAGTTTGGGTTGAATCGACTTGGTACATACCAGATCCAATTCCGTGACCAATGTAGCCTCGAAGTGTGACTTGTCGTAGTTCCATCGCTGACAAGCCTGACGTGTCGGGCCGCCAGTTTCATTTGATATGCTGACGAAAAAACATTGATCATCCTCGGAACCATTGCGAATCAATGCCTCTGTGCCGTTCAGACCATCGGCGCACTTGAAATCTGGCGTGAAGGCCAGGAAGACCATGCCGTACGCGTTCCATCCACTCAAGATTGATGCAGGAATGAAGAGGAGGAAAGCGACAACGAACTGATATCGACCAAATTGGGTCGAATCGTCGAATAAGTCGTCGAGTGCTTTCATAGTTGGCCGATAGGCTGGTGTACGCAACCAGCAGCCTCACGTGAGCGCTGCTCTGGCACGTGCTTTGTCTGAGACTACGTATCGAAACTCTTACCCAATCGTACGAGGCCTATAACAGTTCATGTTGATTAATTCTCGCATGGTCTAAAGAGCAAGGATGACGGGAACCCGTCTAGTAGTGACTGCATACGCGACTATAACGAGGCGAGGCTGGCAGTCCGGCATGGGCGTACAAGAGGGTGGTCGTATCGCGTCAACAGTACAATACGACATATCGTGTCCCCTGGTGGCTCGCAAGAAGATGGATTATCGCGTGCGAACGAGGCCTCGCCGACGCCTTCACACACTTCTGGGTATACTACACGTGCGCTTCCGCCGAACTTTGCCTGACGCAAGAAAAATGCCTTTCCTTATGCTTCGACGGCGCTATATCGCGACTGGGATATAATCGGTGGCGTAGGTGTACTCGACGGGTGCCGCTCGAGCAAGTAATGCGTTGGCTATAGCTAACAGCTGCTCACCTTTCGAGGAACGAACGCTGCTTCGAGAGGGGCAGCTGCGTAAAAATATTTCACAAAGCCTTGGTCCGCCTCCTACAGTGATTCGAGCGGACTCGCTTCTATGGCAACAATAATCGTTGGCGACCGGCTGGCTTCCGTTGGCACAAGGCTTAATAAGGCAGCTAATAAGTGATTCGCCCTTGGGAACTGTTGCCATGCTGACAATGCCAATTGTCTTGTTCGGCGATAATCTAATCGTCCCCTCCACAGTATCACATCCGTCACGAACTCCACTTTGCGATCTCGCTACTTGTAACGCGGTATCGACTTTGAGTCAAGAAATAAGCCCCGCATCATCTGGCCTCAAGCCAGGCTACAAATAAACTTTAGTTTCTAACCATCATTTATTTCGTTCACACTTTGACGACTGCATTCCATTCAATACTCTACCCCTCTCCCCCCTACTGGTATCCACATACATTGTGCATTTGCTTTATGAAATTATAGACGTGATGTATGTGGCTACTGATACATCACTCATTGCACACTGGTGAAAGTATAGTTACCTATTCGCCTTGCTTTAGGCTATCTGAACAAACATGCCTTCTGAAAAGAAAAAACATTTATTGTCGGGATAACAGTCTTGATAAGAATAAACAGAGTTAAATTAGAAACAGAAAAATTAACAAAAAAAAAGGAGAACACTGCGTCTTGAAGAAAGATACACAGTTCTCTGTCAGTTGGCCAGTGCAGCATCGCCAACTACCATTGACAGGGACTACGGGGGTTGAAGACCTGAATGCACGGAAACGATTCTCTCGATAAAATGTAATCAGCTACAGCTGCTGACGCACGCACGAACACAAAGGGTCGCCTTCCAACACCACTACTTCCGCCTAAAAGGTCATAACAAGGAATGAAACCATACGTCTTGTAGTTTTGAACGGTGTCAAAAAGGCCCTTATACTCGAGAATGCATGAACCCCGTTCAAACACAGAGGGATGGCGTGGACGAACAGACAAACTCAAATTCGATTTTGATTAAACGTGGTAGGTGCAGGAAGCCATACCATAAGATCCAACTTGTGTGCATGCAGAGGGCGGTCATAGTTTTGAGAAACGGACGAAGAAGACAGTTTGCGTATACGTAGTAAGTACAGTAGTACTCTTCATCACTTCAGTGCTTACCACCTGATGATGGTGGTACTCACATCAGTTGGTCATACATAGCTCACGTTTTACTCATTGACATGGGCTAAACGCTACTCGTACTAGTGCATACTATGCTCGTACTCTCCCGCCCTGCATAAAATGGCCGCCTCAAGGAGCAGGACACAGTTCACCAAGACCAAACAATTGCAGCAGGCAGTGCAGCAGGATATTGGTTTCTCAAGTATTAAACAAAGATGACAGATCGGAACACCAAAAGAGAGAGGGGGAGGCTTTACGATGACCTGTCGCTTCTTTCTGACGACACAACTACATTATGTCTTTCATTAAATGGCCTGGTTAACCGTTTAGGACCGCTTCAGCAGCGGTTAGACAGGCTGTTCAGGGTTACTGTGCGCGAGGCCCACCCTTGGTTTGCTTGTCCACTTTCTTTTCTCTCTACAGATTTGGCTATAAGAAACGAGCTTTCCTTCAGAGAGCTGACCGCTGTCTTGACGAGCCTCTTTTTCCCGTGTCAGTATATACTGCCACCTTTTTTGAAACTGGGGGCTTTTCTTTTTAGCACCCGTCAGATGTATTGGCGGGTCCTCTCATTGGGATTTTATTCGTCAGAGGATTTTTCTAGAGTAAAAAGTAGGAAACCGCAAGTTTATTACATAGATAGCTGGGGAGCGTAACAACGTGAAGATTTGTTCCTAAACTGTGGCATCATTTACTCAATGCCAGAATATCTCTCTTGTCAGCTCCTGCTTTCTGGTTGCCCCTTTTGTCTTTTCTGTCCGCTCATATCCTGTAACCTAACGAGAACATTCGCTGCCCGAAGGGTTTACTCCAGCTGTAAAACCCGTTCTAAAGCTATATGAATGAAGCTAATCTGTGTCCTAGCATACTGATGTCAAGCTGGCCTTAAAAAAGATTACGAGACAGGTTCTACGTGCGAATCTGCTTGACTGCTCTTAGCTTATTGTTGCACTGCTATATTCCAGTTTAGCTAGCCCCACACAAAACCATTTCAGTTTTACTCTTCTCGAGACTCAGCTTTTGCAGCATACTTGATGGGAGTGCTCTGCTTTCACCTCCAGTTTATTAAAGGCAAGAAAGCAATAAGAATTTATGGCTGCCATTTCCTCAACTGTTTTTGTTGTTTTATTTTCTATAAACCATTAGTCGCTGAGGCAGATGCAGCTTATAAAGTGCTCTGATAGTTATTAGGGCAAATTTATGCGGCTCTGATTGGGGCTGGACTGCGCACACATAATATAGCCCTCATATGTCTTCTTTGGCACCCGAATGATGATCATTATCATAATGGCGCTAAATTTGGCCACGTGCTACATCAACGAGTCCGGGAGTGGGACACGGTGCCGCGATCATGGTTCGGCTAACCTATAGAACCCTAGTAGCCCTATTCATGTCCTTGTATATGGCCATAGACAAGGAGATCGGTGGGGCTGTCGTTGTACTAATGAATCATTAAATATTCATAATTTTCACGTAACGAAAGCCTCATTAGCACATGTTGCCGACGAATGTGAGGGGGAACAAAACAAATGAGGCGGTAATGCTTACGAAGCAAGCGCTCCGCTTTGCATTCCTAATCAAGACAGGCTGGTATCGATTCTTTGCTCTGTTACGATCGTGAACGTTGATATTCGGGAGGAGGGTCAGGTACTGTGCGCTTTTCCCAAAACGAGTTCCTCCATTTGCCAATGCTAGTTGTCCAATTAATGTGCGGCTGGTCATTATAGCCTCCAGCCACCGAGCGGACACCGTCGCCGTCGCGGAGCTTCGAAATCAATCACGTGTGCGTACGGACTTGGGACTAACGTATGTTGTGTGACAAATAGGAGAAGCTGACGGTGGTAGGCCCCGAGAGCCGCTCTAATCCACTCGGGTCCCGCCCGTGCGTCAGCCAGGACATAGAGAGCAGCGAGGTCGGACGATTAGTTTATCGAGGTGCAAAACATCTCAGGGGTGATAGCACCTTTTGTCAGTCACTGCTTACGACTGGACTTAATTCGAATACAATACGAGTATGGCGAAAGCTTGGAAATATATTACGCGTTCTCTGGCCGATTACACTTTCGAGTACAGTACGCCAAAGATCGTCACAGTCAGAAGTGTGAAGATAGGCTTATTGTGTCGCTTCGTTGAACTTGGCATAGTCGCTTATGTGATCGGGTAAGTGTTTGTCAGTATGACACTGATATGGTCACCTTGTATGCAGACTAACAAGCCGTTCTAGCAGACGTCGCTTTCCATAAGTCAGCGAGTGCTGTAACTCATGCGGAATACTTTGATTTGTGAAAACCTTATTCGAGGGGTTACGGATGGGCAAGCAGGCTTAATGTTTGGCTGCTAAGCGAGACATTTTGGTGAAAATAGTCGGAGCTCTTGTACTTTCCAAATTATCCAAAATCAGACAGCTCACATTTTTCTTTTCCAGAGCACACGTTTTCTGCTGTTCCAAGTAGTCTTTTGTACTCGTTCCTGGCTGTCCGCTTCGGTCTTCTCTACCTACTTTTGACCTGCCGCCGCATTTACTCAAATCACACAAAGAAGATGAATGCAACAAACAACTTCCGCTAGGTGTCATACTCTGCCCTCATTTGTCTCTTCTTCAATGCATTCTAACGTCTTGACAAAACCAGCATAATTTAAAGTGTTATTAAGGATGCGCTTCTCAAAAGAGACATCTGCCCTGTCTTATCTAGTTCTATCAAGAATGCCAAGTTTTTTTAAAACAGTCTAGTTGTGTAGTTATTATTCTAAGCTTTTTTATCATGGTGAACTGGTGTACGCGGCTAAAAATGCCTCCCTTTAAAGATGCCAACAGTGAAAGCTGTCACTCGGTGTTTTCTAGTTATCATTCAGTGCCGTCCTCTTTAGTGACCAGAATTATCAAATTGTTGCTATGGATAATTATGCTGGACCACTTTTTTGTCTAAATTGCTAAATTACGTTTAGTCGTTTTCAGTTTCGAGTTTAAAAATGAGTAAAGTTTCTGAGATCAATAAGGAGCCCGATGCGCATTTGGCATGCATGCAAGGACACTAGTTATCTATTCTCCTCCCTGCTTATTTCATTCACATCCTAAACGCGCATCTCGCGTCGGTGGTTTCTTGGTGGGAACCTTTGACGCACAAAAAGCTGGAAAAATTTTACCTCACCGTATTTTATCGTTTTAACATAAGTATTTGAACCTTTCAAGCAACCTCAAAAGGGGGCCTTTTTCGTGACCAGTAGTATAGTTCGAAGTCCAGGAAGTATAGGTGTAGTGTTCGGATGGAATGGATTAGCAGGCCTTTGGCTCGTGACATTTTTTCCAGTTGCCTTTCAAGCTGAGAGAGAACTGCAAAATGACTTTGGCACTGAGCTATGAACTATTTAGTATCGATCAGGCAAAAGATAAAAGACGGGAATACTCAAACGAGCTTTCAATGCCTGTGAAAACAAAGTGTTCCAATGCTATTGACTCAATCAGTCTGGTGGGTGGAGCCGTCGTGGGCTGAACGACACCTAATCACTACATAACCACTAGAATCACACCTCAGATAAGCTTCATGTGGAAAAGGGTCTTAAGTCATTGGCACAAGTTTTTTTTAGCTACGCAATAGTTTATTGTAAAGGTTATCAAGACAGTGATGTGGCGCAAACTGGAGCTACGGTCAAAGTAAAAGGAGTAGCTTCGACGCTGCATCGAACGGATCTACCGCAAGAGTACCGTCGAATATGGGATGCGGCCGATTACGTCATACCTCCCTTGGTAAGTGTGCTGACAGCTTATGAGTAACAATAAGTAATAAGTGCATGAATCGATTTTGAGTCAGCACTTATTCTGATTGCCATATGGGACATTGCTAGAGACCCTATGCAATAGCTCTGTTGGCTCTGTTGTAGCAGGTGTTGAGGGGTTTGCGCCCGTCGAAGATAGCCAATGTGTTCATTGCGAGTACACAGCTACTGCTCAATCCTATTACGGGAGACAAATGAAAAACAAACTCTACTCTTATTACTCTGGGGGTAGAGTACTCCTGCTCTAGCAGATGAGTGACGGAGGAATTGGAGGGTACAAAATTCATTATCAGTCGGCCAGAGGAAGCCTCAATACAGCCTCTTGCCAAGGCTATTTATTATTTGTTATGTATACGTATTAGATAAGCTCATCAGCAACTCTTAGCTGTCAGGCGGGGACTCTCATGTGATTCTTAGGGCAGCAGCAATCGGTATAATAAACTGAAGTCATGCACAAACGCAAGCTAGCCATTGTGCAGCACCACAATCGTATTATTTTTGTCGTACGCATGGGTTATTGCGGGGAGTGATCGGGAAGCTTTTGCACTGCGCCGAAAACCCAGGGCAGCCGACCTGCAGTAGCCCATGACTGAAACGTTCCCAGCTGCCGCTCCGTACAGAGGATTGCCTGACGAGCTTCCGCACTGCTGTTGTGCATAGAAAGCGGGTGCATGGACAGCCATCTCACGGGCGCACAACCTCACGGGTCAGTGCTATTATTTCATTTTCAGCAAAACAATGCCTTTTTCATCCTGACGAACCTTATTATTACGCCCCGGCAGAAGCAAGGTATATGCGCCGAAGTAAGCCACCTCGCCTCTTGCTCTCACAATTGCCTTAGGGACCTATTGTAACCTACAGGACCCGAATGCAAGTCCGAGCGCTGTTTGCAATCCAGGAAATAATCACTGCCGGGCGGACGAACCAGTCAAGTATGGAAACGGTATTCCTTTTTGTTGGGTTAACCATTTCCTGTATGGCTTGCATGGCTTATTGGGATCCATTCTATCCCACTCAGTTTGTATGCACGCTCTAGCGCGCCTTTTCTATGGATGATATCTCGTTGGTGACTATTGCTTTTAGGTCTTCTTCAGGTCTCATGACCGGACTGTGCGTCCCGTCTGACCGAAATGATAAACCTACTGACACGTGCGAAATCTACAGTTGGTGTCCGACCGAGAATGATAAGCCAGTGTAAGTACATACAGTATGCACAGGCAGCAGTTATAAAGCTCTAGCAGCAGTTTTAATCCAGCTCTTTTTAGGAGCCCGAAAGAGCCTCTGCTTATGGAGGCAGAAAATTTCACAGTTTTTGTAAAAAATAGTGTCGAATTTCAGCTTTTCAAAACTAAAAGGCAAGTGGGCACATTACCTATCCCTCTATGATGAGCAACAAAATTGACTGCGCGGATAATTATAGGCGCAACACGGACACTATCAAGGATCGAACCTATATCCAACGTTGTACCTATGATCCAATCACTCACCCTAATTGTCCCATATTCGAAATAGGAAAAATGATTAAATTGGCTGGAGGTCAGTTTAGGCGATTAGGCGTCAAGGTAAACACGCGCTCCTGGTGTAGAATGCAACGAGATGAGCTCGCCTATTTTAGGGTGGCGTGGTTAACATATTGATAAAATGGGATTGCAATCTCGATTATTCTGTCGAATACTGTGTTCCTCAATTCACATTTTCTCTTCTCGACGATATCGATACAAAAATTGCACCTGGTTGGAATTTTCGGTAAGAGCCTGTTTGTGACAGATTGACACACTTTGTCCAACACTCGCACATTTTTCTGTTAGATATGCGAATTATTATCGTGATAGCAATGGTACTTTGTATCGTGATCTTGTCAAGGCGGTCGGTATCCTCTTCCTGTTTAATGTGCAAGGCAAAGCGGGCAAGTTCAGCATCATCCCGCTTGCGTTCAACATTGGAGCTGGATTAGCACTGCTAGGCATCGTAAAAATTGGCCCGACATAGTGCTGACTGGAAGTAGATTCGTTTGACATTTTTTTTAGGCGCAAGTCCTTTGTGATTGGATAATCCTGTATGTAGTCAAGGAAAGGCACATTTATAAGCAAGTCAAGTTCCTAAACGTCGATCAGGCACAGCCGCTAGCTGATGGAAAAGTGCAGGTGAGGAGAAACGTTGTGCAATCTGTCATTTCCGACACACTGCCATGGCAGACCTCGACATAAAAAAGAGTTGTCATGCCAGTCTCCTTTTTCGAACAGCTTGTGGTCGAAGCCACAACCGATGACTTAAGTGGGTTCAAGCAAGGTATTTGTGATTAGAGAATGACGATAGCACCGCATCTTTTATAACCCGCCTGCTGTGCAGACTGACATGATCGTGGTGCATAGATGGATTTAGAATATACTAGAACTACTGGTGATTCGGTGTTGTCACGGTATACTGCCATGAAGTATTGTCTAGTGTCTAACCATGTCGCGGTGTTCATAGTCTGACCCCATGCTAACTCGTCGTCGCTGACGAACATCTGGTTTTCAGATAGAAGACGAACTATTGCCAAAATTGAACACGTCCGACACGCTGGTGACACTAAAGGCGGTCCATGGAAACGAGCATCACCATCACCTCCTCCCATCTTCAGACAAGAAACTGGACTCTCATGACAATAATCAGAACGAGAACGCAACAGAAAAATAACACGAGCTGATCAGTGTACATTTTCAAGCTTATTTTTCTCTCATTTTCGATGGCAAATCCCACACTTCTGATGAACGCGTTTTGTATCATTTCACCATATCATGTCTGAGCTATCCCATCCTCCCTGCTAGTGTGACTGCTGAGGCACAGTCTAAACAAACTTTCAGCCTGTCGTGTAAATACAATCAACTGTTCTGGACAAATTTCTTGTAAGATCGTGTGCCAAAGTGCATGTCTTATATTTCATAGCATATGCGTGGTATATGCAAACAATTTCCATATCAGAGACATAGCAAACCAGTCAGCCTTAATCAGTTGGTGACTTGAATACCTCACCAAATGAGTCATCTCCTCTCTAGCCCCTGAACGGACGACCATTAAAGGGATGCCAGGTTATCACTCCTGGTTCAATACTGGGAGGCTCTCCGGCATCCGGGCAGATTGAACAGGTTGGACGGCCATTAGATGGGGGAAACAGCTTTGTGGCCACAGCTCCTGTGGCCCAGGAGCACGTGTAGCCCTCGTAACGACTGCATCTTCCGCAGCACCTATCTGGACTAAAATTAAAAAATGTCTCTTGGGTTCCAAAACAGGTCAAAACATATGTATCCGTGTCTGCATGATCGGCGAATTTCTCAGGCTTGCATCTTTCTAAAAAGGCAAGCATAGTCAGGATCACATTGACAGACCAAGGAGAGCGTACCATAGAATAAGAAGGGTAATCCGATGCCCAGAGCCAGTGCTAGAGGGAGAGCAATAGCCGCTGCTATAGCCGCTTCTTCGCCACCGTGCTCCCAACGTGCGCATGCAACAGCTGAGCCTTTCGCAGTGTAGTTCAAGCAGCATACGTCGATGATGAATTCGTTCCTAAAAATTTCATTCATCGGGTACCTATGCACTCACGGCAGCACAAGAACTGACTTACGTTTGAAAATTCTTGACTTTGATATCTGTGATAACAGCCTCCGATTTGCCGCATTTTAAGTTCTGTTTTGCGTAGGCAGCTACATCGAATGTGTTCAGGTTGGTGTCACTTGGCTTCCAGTTCACGCTTCGACAATTTCTTGTGTGGATCAGACGGCTCACGCAGCATTTTCTCTGTACGCTAAAATGACAATGGTTGGCAATGGTACTCACATTCAGGTGCAGGTGTCATGGACCTTTTTGAGGATGACGTCGCTGTTGTCGCTGGGGAATTTCCCTTGTTCTTTCTGGGTGCTGGCCGCTCAGGCGAGCCGCGCTTTTCTCCTGGTGGACGCCGCTTGTTCTTTTCTTTGATTGGATAGGAGTACGAGACATTGGTCAAGATGTGGTTGTCTTGTGCCCACCGATGACTTTTCGAGAACTCATCGCACGTTGCGTTGGTCCAGTAACAATACTGCAATAGGAGAAGGTGGTTTTCTGCTAGGCAAAACCCACCGGACTCTTACCTCTGGACATATCGGGAAAGCGCGGGGGCTGCAAGTGACTCGGTAATCACCTGGAGA
Organism: Mesodorylaimus sp. YZB2_4; assembly: GCA_030248295.1. Lineage (NCBI taxonomy): Eukaryota > Metazoa > Nematoda > Enoplea > Dorylaimida > Dorylaimidae > Mesodorylaimus > Mesodorylaimus sp. YZB2_4. The sequence goes on along the minus strand of JASANH010000138.1, from coordinate 525,255 downwards.
CCTGAACACGATTTTGGTAGCGGTATAACCGAGTCTGCAGCCATGACTGTAGCTGCTAAAAGCAAACAGGAGTAAAAGAACGAAGAAAGCCATTCTCGGTGCTACCGAGTCGTCAGTAGAGGCTCCGCTAACGACGACGTCTTATAAAGTAAAGAGTCGGAAATCCTAAAGTCATAACCGATTGATTATAGGCCTCTTCAAACTCCACGCCAACTTCAGTTCAAGCGCAACCTATCATTGACCCGTGATTGCTCCAACACGATTGGACCCTCATGGCGCGAAAATGGTCATGTATCGACGCCCGAGGGCTGCCGCTTTTGCATATGTGGATAGACGGCACCACCCTTTGAAGTGCACCTCTTTTTAAAGGATCTTGGCAAGCGCGTGCCTCTTTGAAACTCGAAGCACAGCTAATGAAGGGGGCCTTCGGTAGGTGCTAATCTTTCAATGGCTTCAACCAATAATTTTATATAACTGATACTTGTGCGTGGGTGCCCTAATGGTCGAAATGTCCGTATACGCCTTTGCGTCCGGATGCCACTCCTTCTCTTATAATGCCGTTTTGTCGAAGAGATGTTTTTTAACATAGCAGCTTCCGGTTTTTATGGCTTGGGACTTTTTACGTCTCCTTTCTATCAGAAATGAAATCAAATGGCTGCGTTTGTCGAGACGCGAGATTCTAGTCCTGTGTGCGCGCACGCCTACCTGCCTGGAAAGTTCCATCCCTTGGACTCCCCTGATGCAAACTTGGTCATACCGTATGCACTCCAACTGGTCTGTCAGACGAGACAACAATGAACAGCGACAAGCGAAGAATATGGACGCCCTAGCTCGAGCAGCCTCCAAAGCGACTGTTTATCTTTGCTAGTTCAAACAGTGAAGTTCGATGCTCTACGTAGCTCTGACTCAAGGCAGGGAAGCCGAAAACAGTTTTGGTCTTTGGCAAGTGTTATAGTATTGGCATTCTGTGAGACAAAAGCGGTAGCCATGTATCGTCCACTGGGCGTTGAGGAAATGCCTCAACTTCGTGATTCTTCTTTGTATTACTGCTGTTGCAACAGAGTCCATGTCCAGTTAGGCACATATGTGGTTGGATTTGTGGAAATCGTGGTCGTGTGCACCTTGTTGCTATTATCCACTGTGGCATTCGCAATCGGCCACTTGATGGCTCTGCTGTTCAGCGTGGTCGTGTTTGCATTGTTCATACAGTTCATGTCCACTGTGACGAGCCTGTACTCAATTCGTGAAGCCAATGTTCCTCTACTCCTGACCACCCTTGTCGTCAGGTATATCTTTTTACTGGCCACCACATTCTATTTTGTCTTAGTCCTCGTAGCTTTGGCGATTAAAGGCGAGTTCGCGAGGGAAGTATTTGGACAACCCTTGAAGACTGATGGCGTCTACTTCTTCTCTGCCTTGACTCGGTGGCAGTACCTGGCATTTGTGGTGGCTCTTCTTGTTGCAATAGCTATGCAGGCTTGGTTAGCGGAGGTGGTGCGGAAGTGCTATGTTTATTTGAAAGATCGACAACAATTTACCGAGGCCTTGAAGGCCGTGCAGACCATTGGTCCACTATGGCCGGACGGGAATACTACAGAAACAGGCGGAGGGGATGGCCACTGTTGATCATGGTGAAACTTGCAACGGTGTACTGTATATATATATGCGTGTGTGTGAAAATGGGAATATATTTAATATTTTTGTATACATATGTCGACAGCAATTCAGCAAACCTCACGATCAGGCAATTTCACGACTACCGTTAGTCTATCGCAAAGCATTCAAGTTTGAATTTGCAATAAGAAAGCTAATATTGTCTGCAAAAGTGCGCCAAAATTACCGGATCGACAACACATCGAGAGCAAAGTGTTTCGCCGGAACAAGGAGTTAGACATATAATAGATCACGGCCCCACTATCACTATTATAATAGTGATAGTGGGGCCGTGTAATAGATGCAGGAGGTGACACGGCCCATACCGACGTGGTTCAGCGGCCCACCGGGCCAATTCCTAGTTGTCATAAGCATGCGCACACCTTTTCTGGCCTGTACCTGAGCATCACACTAGTGCGCGCGACTCAAATCATGTCTTCAGGGGCTTTGACAAGTTTAGTTCATTGAATTGAATTGTTTTACTCCACTGTAAACGCGGTATACAGGGGAGATTTTAAAATTTGACGATCTTAGGGGCTGTTCCTGTATGTAGGGACAAAATATACACCTGTATTTTTAAAGTGTAACTGTAACTGATAACCTCGGATTTTTTTGTAAAATGGTTAAAATCGACCAGAAATCACGATACATAAATGGTTAAAATCATAAATTTAGACACGATATTTAGTAAAAACCAGCTTAGCCAAAAATAAGTAAGTGTGATCGTGTTTTACTTGAAAAGGCCCTATGTTCCGAAAATATTCGACTATAAAAAGTCGCTAGCAAAGTTTGATACTTGAGGAAGCAATAAGAACTTGAATAAAACGCGATTTTGTCCGTCCATTGCCACAAATGATCCCGCCAAGCCCACTGAATATGCGATTTGAATCGCGCGCACTAGTGTGATGCTCAGGTACAGGCCAGAAAAGGTGTGCGCATGCTTATGACAACTAGGAGTCGGCCCGGTGGGCCGCTGAACCACGTAGGTATAACCAGGCCGTGTCACCTCCTCCGTCTATTATACGTCCAACTCCTTGGCCGGAAAAATATTGTTCTAAATCGACTGCTGCTGTTGCCTGATCATGGAAGTTCTCAAAGCACTTCGTTCAAGTCGTTTTGGAAAATTGAAGTATGACAACAGCTGGGCGGAATCTGGCAAGACAAGCGTAGGTTTTCTGGTTTTCTGTTTTCTGTTTCCTATTGCCTGCTTACTGTACCTAGGTCTTTCTCTCCACATTTTTTTGCAGGATGTACTGGCTTTGTGCAGTCAGTTCAATGCAACCCTAAGCATCAGCTCGTCGGATGCGCGCATTATCTCTACTTCGCCGAAAGCTACTGCAGCGGATGACAAAGTTGCTGGGCTCGGTGGTGGTGGCCAGGGCCTCCGCGGATCGCAAGCAAAATCGGGAGCAAGTTCAGTTTCATCGAAAACTGTCGAAACACCATCATCAGCAATTTCAACTACGGGAAGCAGCAAAAGGTGAGAAAGACATTTGGGAGGGTCCGATAAATATTGATATCGTCCGCAAGACTCATCTATGACCGCCTAAACTTGTGTTTTAGCGACTCAACATTTGAAGATAAACGGCCAGAAACGCTGACAGAATATGAACTCGCGGCTCTGCGCTATGAAGACGAATTCGAGATGCTTCGTAAGGTAAGGCAGCTAGTCAGTTTTCTTTACTGCTCGGCCCTTGATTCTTTTGTAGTCTGTTTTAGGCAACTGTCCATAACCGTTTGAAGTTATACTGCAAACAATGGGAAGAATGTGAAAAGCTTTCCTCGCCACCGACATCTCCTCCCCCCAAGTATGATTAGCTGGCACCCGAGCATTACAAGAGAGCGCTGTCCTGAATGGTTGGTTTTTATTTAGAATTCCGTCTCCGACCATTTTAATCGAAGTTCCTGTTAGCAATGACGCGATTCGAGGAGTGGTTGATAATGAATGTGATCCCCTTCCTGCTGTCGACACTGCCGACGATAGGTGTCAGTCAAAACGCACTTACCCGTCGGAATTAAGGACTTACGAAGCCGTTACACCGCCGTGTGGTTTGGAGCACTGGGCTCACGCGCACGAAGAAGCGAAACGTCAAGAAGGGAATCAGCAACCTCTGCTTTCGACTCCAGCAGAGCCAAGTATACCTCAGCCGCCTATATCGCCAACACCGCTTGCAGAAGAATCTCTGGGCATACGCGATCTTAAAATCGGGTAACCTTTTGTATTTCTATTAATGATGTCTGATAGAATCGCCAGCTTGGATTTGTTTTTTCAGTGACAATACACCCTCCGTTCAAGCTCAGCAGGCCTCGTCCGAGCCCCAGGCCGCCAAATCACGAGTTTCCGAGTATGCGGTGGCACCAGAGGTTTCGATCACTGTTCGCCATTCCACCGCGCATGACCGAGGACAGTCAGAAAATGGGCAAATCGTTAAGCCTGATCCATCGCCAGAAACTCAACCACACACGGATGCGGCTTCTTCCGTTGAAATAACTGAAGCTGTGTCACCTGTTCCCGCTCACGAACCTCAACCTCGCGCTACTGCAAGTACGAGCCAAGCATCAACTCAAGACGACGTCGATCCAGCGTTAGCCCATATTCGCATATCTCGTATTGATGCGGGTCGCTTCGCTTCGACGCCTCGACTAAATGAGTACAAGCGCTTGGTTGCGGAATTTGAGCGTCAGAAATTAGCCTACGACAGCATTAAAAAACGATTAGCGTCAGGATTTTGCTCGAAAACTGCAGATCGCTCGGTAAGCTGTAGCGCTCGTTCGGGATCACTTTTTTCGGGTTCGGGATCGGGATTTTCAGAGTTGTTTTTTTTTTCACTTTTAATTCGCTGTAGGTAACCTACATCCCACCCATCTAGCCAGCAAATGTAGAGCCAAAAATTTTTTGCGCAGTATTTATCACTGCATTCAAAATCGTGTAAGCAAAAAAGCATAAAAATAGCCACCAATTAGCAAACAAATCCCTTCCTTCCTCTTTATCAGATCAGTCATCCGCCAAAGTTTCTCCAGCTCACCCTTCTGGAACACACCCTTCTCGATCCCTTCTTCTCCCCTTCCCCTTCTTCACACATCTCCACAACATTCAATCCCGACCATTTTTTATCGGGATCGAGTTCGGCAGGGGCGATCCCGAACGAACGCTAGGAAGCTGGTGCCGTTTGGGTCCTTTTGTCTTACGAAGGCTCGTTCATATTGCCCGCCAAGTTCATTGTGACTGTACGCTCAGGACAAAATTCATTGGTATTCTGTCTCCAGACTGCCTCTGAAGCTTGCTTCAGAAGCTGTCCCTGATCCATGATCGATCGATCATACGTTTTCAGGATCAGGGTCAGAGTACAATAATCCTCGAACCTGAAAGCCCATTTCAAGCAGCGTGCCGCTCTGTCGCAGAGAACTCCGTTAGGTCATGGCTACACTTCAGGAGTACCATATTTGGAAAATATCATCCAAAGCGCCAGCTGTGGAGGTTGAGCTGTGTTTGAGTCAGGCTGCTGTAAGAGCGATATATATTCTGTTCGTGGCATTAAACTTGCCTGAGGGATAAACCGATTCTATTCTGGACAAGTTCTATCGCAGTTACGGGAGCCTGAGATTCCTTTACCCTCTAGTATAACTACCCATTCCATGGGCAGTATAAGCGAGCCTGCTTATATGGGTCCCCATTTTAGACGAAGGAAGTGCGGCAGGAGTTGACCATGTGCATCACGACGACGATCAACCTGCTGTCGGAAGATAATCTGGCCGACAATTTGGCAAGACTCGGCCAGCTATTCAGTGGCGGTCGGGTTGTGTTTAAAGATAAGAACCTATTTATGGGGAAACATCGCGATGCGGAAGAGTTCGCCTACGAACTGCTCGCCATGACGTTAGTGGTAAGCAACAGACACTATTGAAATCATGTGTCTGTCTTTCCTACAGCCACTGCCTGTCAGCGTCTGACCTCGGGAATCGGGCATACTGTACCTTTCCCCCACCGAAAGAGATCTTTAGTCTTTAAGCAAAATCTTGGCAATAGTCTTTTTTATGGACTTGATAGGCTACTTTCTAACGCTCAAATTGGATGTTTTCTGTTTCAGAAACAAGCTGAAAATGTGGTCAGTGTGCAACGAGATATGGCTTTTCCACTGGCAGCCCTCGCGGTCAGTTTATGGGTCACATTTCCGCGTCTCGGGGACTACCTGAAAGCCATCATCGGTTCGAGTTACGTTTACATGGTTCCTTATTATCCACCGAGGGGCGACTCCGAATCGGACCAGGACTATCTTGTGTAAGTGATGGCTTGATGTTCGTCCTACTTGGTTTCACATTCATGACTAAATCTGGTTCAGGAAGCTCGGCTATCTTCGTGGCAACAAAGGCGCACTGGAGAAGCAGCCATTATTCCTGAAGCGAATGACTGGTGTTTGTCGGTTCTGGACGGCCATGATGTGTGTGCCAGCAGTTCCATACAAAGATTTCGGGCGTCGGGAAATTCTGAGTTCAACAGTGCCTCATCCATTTGACTTCCAGTTTGGTTGGGAGTTCTTGGTCAATATGATTCAGCTGAAACCTCGTCCTGATATTACAGCCACCATCCTATTGGAGTTTCTTGAGGTGATGGATTCTGTATAAAGTTTGTAAGTGTCGCTGACGGGCTGCTTTTCAGATCGGATCGTATTTCATGAAGCGAACATACGGTCAGCAATTTGAGAAGTTGCTGCGCTTTATCAGCGTCCGTTATCTGCCCGAAGTGATCTCGTCTTCCGAAGGTGAAGCTGGCTCGGCGACTTACTCCAGGCTGAAGTCGTTCTTAGATTCAGGACCAAGACGTTTCGCGGTACCAGTCGATTATCCAAAGACGTGGTCGCGGTGAGTTAGACGATACTGGTATATGTATTGTATAGGGAATTAATGAGAAGGTTTGAATACGTGCGATTGCTTATACTCGTGTGCGTGATATGTGAAACAGAGGGATTCACCTCGACGCTTAGTATTGCTGATTGATGGAATCAGAGGAATATGAGGTCGTGAGACTGAGGCAGACAAAGTTAGGTCGAAAGCGTTTACTGATGCACAATTAGACAGGCACTGTAATCTTATTTTTCAGAAGGGTCTCTCGCTCAGTCACGAATTCAGTTTGCACCCTGTACACCAGAAATGAGACCAGTCGCGTTCACACTTGCTTTCTTTGTCGGAGCAGGTACATAGCGTACATGGAAACACAAATTAAAGCGGTCAGTAAAGCAGCGGTCACTGTGAGCAACACTACAATCACTGATCGATCGAAACATCCTGGCGAGCTGGTGGTGTCGCCACCTCGAGTTGTGCTCGGAGTGTCTCGTCGAAGTGCTAGAAGTACGAGTAAACTTTGTGTGACTAATCGCATTGATGTTCGAGAGGCAAAAGGTCTGGGTGAAAATACATTTTCCTCGTGTCAAAAATGGCCATATGGGAAGCACTTTGTGAGGAAACTGGTTTTCTTGTGAAAGCTTTTGAAAGACACTGGCGTACCTTGCAAGTCACTACTATCCATAATTTTCACATAGTCGTGTACTTGAATGCTCTCTGCGTCGGTCTCGTAGCGTAATAAAGTAACAGAGGGCGCTTTCCGTCTCGTACGATTAGTGGCTGTATATCCAGTGGCGGGACATAATTCCTGAAAGAGTCGACTCAATGCATTAGTAACAGGGACAAAGTGTGGTTGTAGTAATGACCGCCTAGTGGGGGTCCCCAGCAGTCACTTCGACAACATCATTTGCGTGGTTCTGCGGTACTCATGGTCCATGCGCGGTACTGTATAGATCATGCCCAGCGGCCTAGAGCTGCTGCAAGACCCTGATGGCCAGACTTACAGGAAAGTTGCACGTATTGCAAACTTCGACAGCGCACGAGAAATAGACGTCGTCCGAGTTGGGGAATTTGAACGCTTTGAGAGGTAAGTAGTAGGTAATCTCTGTTGCGTTCTTCTCCCTCATCATCTTGCCCGCCACTGTCGACTTCAATGTACACCTGAAAGGAACAGGCTCAATCGAATGAGCGGACGCTGTTGAATTTGGTCACGAGGGCTACGAATATTAAGGACTCTGGAGCTCGTAAAAAGGCAAACTGTCAATTAGTGACTCACCCTGATGCGTCAGTCAACTGGATTTTATTCTGTCCACTGCCATCGCTGGCAAAACAGCTGTGCACAAACATGTCGTACTGGTTTCCTAAAATGGAAATGCCCAATTAGCGACGGCGTAGTCACAACAGCGTGTCTATCTGGCTGACCAGAATTGAGGGAACGGCCAGTAACGACCAGCGTCACTTGATCGCCCAAATGCAGTGGTCTCTGTACGGGCGGTTTCCGAGGACCCAATCCGTCCTCGATCTCCATCCACACGTATGGCTGGGGCGTACCGCCTGCGCCTCCGCCTTGGTTAGGGAAGTGAGAAGCAGTATCAGTGGCCGATATCCGTGTTGGTTCGATGGTCCTACAAGGCATTTACGCCTGACGTCCACAGCTCTTACAAGTAGCAAGCACCCCCCCCCCCCCCGCTACTCACTGGACAATAATGGTCTGACCAGGTTGGATGGTGCCACTGTAGGTGGCAGCAGCGGGATACGGCAAGCTGGACGATGACGATGGAGCCGAGTCGGCCCTGTCGCAAATAAATAAGAACCTTCGGTCCTCCACATTTTGAGTATCCTTGTCAAACTGGACGTATACTTCGTTTTCGATATGACTAATTATCTGAAAGTCAGTTCAGACGCTGTAATGGTTTCTAGAGGCAAGTCAACACTCCCCATGATAAGGTGACCATTCTAGGAGTACTACCGATGCCTAGGTACTGGAGCTCGCAGGTTCGATGCCAGTGCTTACATTCTGTGAATTCCTCTGGACGACGGTTCCGCATTTGTAATTGGGCACAGTGAACATGATCATGTTTTCTCCGAAGTTATTGTAATAGACGCAATCGTGTACATTGGCGTAACGGGCCGAATATATGATGCCAGAGAAAGGACCACTGAACATGAATTGGCCGGTGATGGCGTTGGCTGCGCACACCACGCTCACGTCTGAAACATTAAAAATAACTAAAATAACAGGAAATGCGAAACGGGAGTGCCGATCACAACCGGGTTTTCGACCTTGACTGACCCCCGCACCAAACAATTAATAGGTTACCCGTAATCCGTTGTTGCTGCAATTGACTCGAGTAAGTTCCGGGCAGGGCAGGGACCTGAGCGTCGACTGGCGCCAATTGGTGAATGAGAATCGAGGCAACGAGCCATGTCTGAACGGCAGCACACGTAAGAAGGCCCTGTCACGATGGCAAGGTGGGACAGCTTACTGAGAAAACGTTGAGTGATGGGCAGCGACTGAGAAATGGCCAACCGAACCCGTTCCTCTCATTCATCTTATTACACCGACCGGCCGTGACCAAAAGGGAGAATAGAGCATTTGTTTTTGGGTGCCTAATCAAGGATAGGAGGAATGAGGTTAGTGTCCGAAAGGCATCTCATCGAACATGACTTTATAACTAGGATCTGGGTGTCCTAACCCAACATCACTCGGCCCCCTTGGCGCCTCAAAAGGTGTTGTCATCAAGTTTTTCGGGTTCAGACACGCGAGTGAACTCGTTGCGACCCTGCCCACGGAACACCTACGAGGTGTCTCGTCGCCGAAAGACGAAAGGGCGGAGGGTAGACGGGTGTAAAATTACCTTGAGGCATTCGATTTATCGACGGCAGCTCTGCCAGTCATGTCGTCAATTGCACAATAACGACCTTGGGCAACACCAACTCGACGATGACCAAATAGGACGCGTGGGCCCCTTGCGAGAATACCACCGCTAATTAGCTCGTATCATGGAAATAGTCACCCTTGGCCCGAATAGACAGCCGACTCCGACTTGAGAGATTCAAGAAATGAAAGCTCTGACTTTTTCGGAGGGGGCACAGACTAGGATCGAATGCTGAGGAGTTGAAATTGAGAAATTTTACCGAATTCTCCAAGAAATGTGGGCCAGCGCGTGCTCGTTCGAGCGCAAAGCGTATCCATAAAAGACGTTTCGTCTAAAAGAGGCCAGTGGCGGGTGGAATAAGGAGAATAGGTTGATTGACCAGACAGGTCCTCCTCGATTCCCTCAAGTCCCAAAATGTCTCTAAATCGATAAGACTTTTTGTGCAGTCCTTTGCTGAACTTCGTTCTCCTCCGACAAATTCCTTCGCCTTCTTTAGCTATGGAGAATGGCAGAGAGCTTTAGAAATCGTCCTCAATTAACGACTCGGGTTTTTTGCTTGTCCATCCATCATTGGTATTTGAGGCACGAAATGTAAGGCAAACCAGAATTGATAGCGCTAAATTTCGACGCCCTTTCGTAGCACGAATCGACGTCAGTTTTGGTTTAGATGTCAAAACTGAACGCAAACTGACCTCACGCGCGCGGGCCAAGGTTCGCTTTCAGTCACCCAAACCGCTCCCATAAACTGATCCCGATGCGCAGATGCGTACATGGTAATCATCTGAATTACATGTAGATATGGCCACGGGTGAAAACCACCACGGCCGCTGGCATTTGCCCTCGAATTAGGGCGCAACGGACAGCGATTTCAGTGCCGGTGTTGTTGAACTAGAGGACTTTGTACGAGTCCAGTTTCCCCATATCCACTCTGTACAGCTATTTATGAACACGACGTGGTGTCCATGACGGACGTGTACATCGAGACAGATTCATCAAATATGGGATGATGAAGGAATGGAGCCGGAAATACCACCTGGGCCTGCCCCGATCGCCACAAAGGAGTCTCTCAAAGAGAGTCCGAGAAATTGTAAACTTATTCGGCCGATGCAAATTCAATGAAGACCCCTGACAAAGTTTCTGATCCATGTCAGAGAGTTTTCTGAGACTTTATATCTAAGACTAAGAATTCGACCTTTGCCAAACCCCTCACCTTTTGGGACTCTGACTACTTCCACACTCAGAGGCCGCTACAGAAAGCGGATGAGGTCTACCAAATGGCAAAGACGGGTTACTGTAGGTGGTATACCTCGGTCTCTCATTAACGATGAGACCTAGGCTCGACTTTCAGCCAAAATGCAGATTTACTTTCAGGCCTTTACCGGCTTTCAGTGGCCGCAGGCTCTGAATGATCTAATAAGAGGAAAAAGTGTAGGGCAGTCAGAAAGTTGGCAGTTCCACGTGATTCACGCAAGTTACCTTCAGTGCGCGTTGCTGTTTTCATCAACCAAAAACTGATGGTCTGTTGCGAGCAGTTGCTATGAGTGGCCACGACGTCTATCGTTTATGATTTACGGGTGTTATTATGTAGTAGTGTAGATACTCCCGCCATGATTAGTTTGTGTCAACATAAACGACACTGATGGTCATTTAACGACCACGGAACCGGTACTGTCGTCAGCTAAACTCATAATGAACATCCAATTTTAAAACTGGATGTTCAAATTTCGGCTCTCCCCACCACGACACTGTTTAGGACACTGCGTCTCTGATGTGAGCAGCAAAATGGAGTCTCGAAGTCAGTGACATGAGGTTTTACGTGCCAAAGAGTCGGCTTATGTGCCGCTCGCTAAACTTGTACATTCTCCTTTTATACTGTACTTCCAAGCAGAAAATCCTGAAACCCCAATAAAAACCAGAAAAGTGTTTAATGGACAACATAATACCAGGCGCTATGTACTGTTTGATACAAGCGCGTAATGCGCAAAATATACATTTTACACCAGTTAAGTATCATGAGCATATAGACATTAGTTACCACTGAAAATAGTCCATGTCAAGATTTGTCACAGGTTAGTTTCAAGCGCGATGCCCCCGCCACAAGCTCATTTGCAAAACAGAGGCGCATTGTTCAGAGCATAGGGTGCCGTACTTTTCGCAAATGGCATTGGCCACGTCGCATGCGAGCTGATGCACAAGCACACACAAATGACTCGTAGCCGTGATCGACGAGATGATCAAGCAGCAGAGGAAGCGATACAGGATCGGAGAAAAAAGGATCAGAGCGACGACCAACACAGCTGAGGCAGCGATTGTGAGACTGTCGAAGGAAGTCCCAGCCGAAGCCTAAAAATCCAGCCTGGAAGCGCATTGAGGGAACAAACGAATAATAGCCTACTTGGGTGTCTTGCTCGAAAACATTCCAGACATTTTGTGAGCTGTCCATCGAGCGGTCACTTGTTTCTTGCCTTTCGGTTGCCATGGACGGACTGTCCAGCATGGTCATAAGGCGTTGGACACCATCCCTGCAAGAAAAGCCTAGGGGAACAGTCTTTCACACCCTGCGTAAACCTTACTTTCGGCGTTTCTTTGGGACCCCAGTCGGCCCCTTCTCTTTCTTCCTCTCCCGACTGGAGCCTGATGGCAAACCTTTCTGGCGGTGAAAAATCGGTTCGACGGCGCCCTTGTCCTCGTTGTCATCCTTCATCCAGATCTTCTGTGTTTGTTCGTCTGGTGTCGCAGGGATGACTTCGGAGTTTGTTCGCAGCGATTTCAGGTTACGACTATTCGAGCCCGACGATGACGATTCAGCTGACGGTGCCGAGTTTACGCTAAACCACACTTTGTTCGATGGATCTCCACTGGCACCTGGCGGCCCTTCTGTGCGTATAGCCGGTGGGTCTTGCGAGGGGGTAGACGAGGGCAAGGCTTGGTTGTTACTGCTCGCCAATTTCGTCTCGTTGGTAGTCTGCGGGAGCTCCTTGACCACTGGTCGAGCCACGATTGTCAATTGTTTCGATGGCGGTAATTTATCTTGACCCTTCACAATTGCAGCCAGGATGTTGCGATCGATATTGACTTGCACATTCACTGTGGCTTTGATACGTCGGGGCTTCCTAGCAGCACATCGTGATGAATCTTGGAACACTGTACAGAAACCGCAGCGCAGAAAGCGGGTAGAAGAACCAAGGATGTGGGTTACTCTCAATCACGATCAGAAATTCGGTAAGCTGTCACTTGCCCAGATACTTCTACCCGCTTTTTCTGAAACGGCTTCATGACTCTCACTTCACTTACTGCTTTCCGCCATCCTGACTGATCTTTCGCTCAACTCTTTCACGAATCGATTTCAAACGTTCCGAAGCGAAAGATGGGAACACTTTTTCGCTGCATTCACTCAACCGCGTTATTGCGTCCGTCAATGGTTGCAGAGCTGACTTCTGAAAAAACTTGTTTCTATCAAGCTATCTTACGAGTGACACTATCACAGACTATGCAGAGACCGATTAGTTCAGCCGTGATCAGCACTCAGTATGGGAATCTGGTCGCTGGGTCGCCCCGTTTTCATGAGTTCCCTTGGACAACTCACTTGCTTCTTGGCCCAAGCATTCACCATTCCTTCCAATCGCTCGATAATCTTATCTGTATCCGTCTTCAGCAGTTGCTCTTTTAAGTCTTTTTCCTCGTTAGATAGTTTCGTTGTACTGGTTTCAGCATATTGAGAGCAAAGGCGATCAATGTCGATCAATAACCGTTCGATAAGTCGATCCATTTTCAGCTGACTCCCAAGCAGCCAGTCAGGATGAATAGCACTGCCTGAAATAAACCTGAACACACGCTAGGACTTGCAGCTCTCGTCGCATATTGTAAAGTGGTATAGAACGACATAATTCGAATCCCCGCCTTTGAGTATGAGCAGTTTGATCGTCTGTGCGCAGCGCCAATCGGGGACTTTCCAGGAAGATTCTAAACATTCGTTTGTTTGGTCTTGCTAGTAGGCGCACAAGTTGTTGTCGGTCTTTACTGCGTTCTATTGTATGCTGATTATCATCGACGTTCAATTTTGGACATGGCATCCGATGGGGAGCTCGATGGGCTTGTGCAGACTTGGCTAAAATGGGATCAGGTCAGCGTGATGCAGTATATGTAAAACTGTAGGCCTACCTTTGACTTTTATGGAAAACACTCCGTTTTGCATATGCTGGAAGGAATCGAACTTTGGAAATTGCTGGGACTGGGTTATTCGTGCGTTGGTGTAGTGCACATGGCAGACACTCACTATACCTATGCGTAAGTTGTTCAATTATATTTTGTTACAGAACGAGAAAACGAAAGCCGAAGTTACGGAATTGGTGCAGAAGAAAGACACGGCTCGTTTGCGTGCCATTATGTGCGGAAGGCTGGCTTTCGGAACCGCTGGTAAGCAAATTGCGTTTCGAACATGCACCAAGCCCTACTGCCCATATGTAGGTCACTGTTGGTTGACTTGAGCTATTCTTGAGTGGCAGAGGCTTGCGTCTAATATTGTAAGTATTACTTCAGGAATGCGCGCGGAAATGGCCGCCGGATTCAATCGTCTGAATGATCTGGTCATCATACAAACCACTCAGGGCATGGTTCGTCACATGCAAAAGACTTGCCCTAATTTGAAAGACCGCGGAGTGATTGTCGGCTTCGACGCTCGGCACAATAGCGAACGGTATTTACAGTATTAATTAATCAATCATATTCTTTTTTCAAGCTAATCTTTCCGTATTAGTTTTGCCAAGTTGGTCGCTAACATTTTTCTTCGGGCCGACGTCAAAGTTTATTTGTTCTCGAAAATTGTGCCGACTCCTTTCGTGGTTAGTGAATTTATGACAGTGCAAATGATTCGTTTTTAGTGTCAGGCACTCTTTTTCAGTCGTACGGAGTCGTACAGTGCGGCTGCGATGCTGGAATTATGGTACGGTTTTGCTGTTTTGCTGTATTCTTATTGACTTGAATGTCTTGCGATTCCTCATTTTAGATCACAGCGTCTCACAATCCGGGCCCGGATAACGGATACAAGGTAAGCGCCTGATTTAATCCGGCTCCTTTTTCTTATAATCCCGATGTGATTTCAGGTGTATTGGAGCAACGGAGCTCAAGTAAGTTGTTCTTAGCGATTTGCAGTCTTCCCTTGTTGACGACACGGATAGTGGTTTACTTAGATTTTATCCCCTCATGACAAAGCGATATGCGAGGAAGCGGCTAAGGTTTTGGAGCCATGGGCCGGTAGTTGGGACACGTCTTTCGTCGACACGGCTTCGCTCAAAGTTGATCCATTGCCGTTTATTATTCAGCGTTATTGGGAAGACGCGAAACAGTTTTCGCATTACCGGTATGGTTGTTGGATTTCGTTTTCTGTGCGGTTTTTGGTAATAGTCGTTTTCTTCTGACAATAAAATGCAGGCGCACATATTTTTAGACAAAATTTGGGGTCTGCCAGTATCCTTGTCGGGGATCTTACCTTTACGAATGTTGTTTCCTTATTTATACTCGTACATTTTTAGTGACATTTCCGCCAAGTCCCCATTGAAATTGACGTACACAGCTTTTCACGGTGTCGGTTATTATTACACGCCGAGACTGCTGGAAGAAGTGTTCGGATTCCGCAAAGACAGCATCGTCTTCGTTCAGGAACAGGTACTGTCTAACAGTACAGATACTGCCTACAGTCCTGTCTAACAGTACTGTACTGTCCTTCAGGCGAACGGATTGCTGACGGGTTTTTCATTTTAGGTCCTGCCGGATCCTAACTTTCCGACTGTCAAATTCCCAAATCCGGAGGAAGGCGCCCCTGTTCTGGTAGCATTTTTAATTTCACTGGGAGACACGGCACAACTTGTTTAACTTGTTTCAGGCTTTGTCCATCAAAGCCGCTAATGCCGCCAACAGTACACTGATCCTTGCCAATGATCCCGACGCTGATCGTTTACAGATTGCTGAACGGCAGCCGGAGTAAGTAGCATGCGCTTACGGTTTTCATTGAATGAAGTGTTGTTAATTTAGCGGAGTATGGCGGATTTTCACTGGCAATGAAATGGGTGGCCTGCTTGCTTGGTGGCAATGGAATAATTGGCGTCTCAAGAACCCGAATGGAGATGGTGAGTGCACTTGATCTATGCCAGTCCTTGGGCCTCATCTCAGACTGTCTGAACTGGGCGATTGGCAGAACGATAGGACCTGTCTAAAAGGGAAAAGCCCAACACTGATGCGAGGGTGTTTTCAGCCTCCAACATCCACATGGTGAATAGTGCCGTTTCTTCGAAGATCGTCCAGTCGATCGCCAAAAAAGAAGGATTTAACTACGAAGAAACGTTGACTGGGTTCAAGTGGATGGCGAATCGGACGGAGGAACTGCGCCGCCAAGGCAAGACCGTGTTGTTGGCCTGGGAGGAATCGATCGGGTACATGCCGGGCAACACGTTGGACAAGGATGGTGTTCTGTCCGGTAAGATTAAGTTTATGTGGGACGACCTCGTTTGCACAGGTCTCGTTCCAGCTGCTCTTTTCGCTGAATACGCTGCCTACCTAAACAGCAAGGGATCGAACTTGGCTGGGCAGTTGGAGTTTCTGTACAAGACGTAAGCGAGGATAGTTCCGCAGCGCCAATAGATCATGGCCTTAATTATTTTAGGTATGGTTATCACTTGGGTCGTAACTCGTATTTTATCAATTACGATCAAGCCGTGACTGATCGTATTTTTACTCGCATTCGCAATTTCGAAGGGGATGGCAAGGTGAGATGATTACGACTGGTCATAACTCGTATCTTTTGCATTACGTTTTTAGTATCCTTCCAAAATTCACACATATTCTATTAAGTACATTCGAGATCTTACGACTGGTTATGACAATAGTCAGCCGGACAATAAGCCAGTAAGTATCCCTGATGCGTTTCGTCGCGGGCTGGCTATGGGTGGCCTTGTTTAGATACTGCCAGTCAGCAAGTCGACCCACATGGTGACGTTCACATTGGATACAGGCAGCACGGTCACTCTCCGCACCAGCGGCACTGAACCAAAGATCAAGTATTACATTGAAGTTATCACCGATCCTCAAAGCGGAACGTAAGCTAGCAAATGTATGGGTGACCAACTGATAAGGAGTTGTTGTCATTTCAGGAGCTCGGAAGATGCCCTAAAGCAGCTGCAAAGCCTGGTCGATTATACCATTCGGGAATTCCTTCAACCAGAACAAAATAATTTGAAATGGAAGGAATAAGAGCCTCGAGTGGAAAAGGTGCATGATTGTGATGTTGATTACTGGTATGATTCGTTTTGATTTCAGTTGTAGCTAGCGTAAATAAATATGTAAGATATCTATGTATTGTTGTCATGTGATGGATATAAAAAAGCGGTGTAAAAGTAAAATCAGTAAAATTACGCGTTTTGATCACTACTGAGATTATGCGGAGGTGGCAGTTCGTAAACGCCCATCGTCGGATAAGAAGATTGAGCTTGAACTCGTTCCATCTCGGCTCCCGGTACCAAAAGTCCACCACTGCTTGACGTCGAAGGCATCGCTTCGGCATCACTGGACGAGCCAGTGCCATTAGCATTCCCTTTTCGAGGCCTTCCACGAACGAATCCGGCACTGGCTGCTGATGACAGTGGCGTTGACGACTGTGTACCACCGTCAGCTGGAGCTGCAGCTGGGGGCTGCTTAGCTCTGCTTTTCTTCGATGAGGGATAAGATTTCCTAAAATGAAGGGCATGAATGCGTTAACAAGTATTTGCTACCAATCCATGCGCTCATAACTTTTCTCAGAGGTTAGAGTATGAAAGCGCTTCTTGAACGCCAGCAAGTCCATCTAGACAGACCAAGTCGCATACTTCGGTTTCTTGGGTTTCGGGCTTTCACTAGTATTTTTCGCAGCAGGAGGCCCAGGATCCGAATCATCGGACGAATCGCTCACTTTCTCGTACTGCATCAATCGATCGAGTAGAAAACTGAAAAACCGCTTTCTCGATTTATATATGTAGGCGCTTATAGCTCGAACAAATTCTTACTTCTTATCTCGAGATAATTTTAACAAACGTCTTTGCAGGTTTCGCAATTCCTCTTGGTAGCACTCATTCTCCTGAAAGTGTAATAATCCAGATTTCCAAGGGAGCGGTCCTTAAATAAGCTTACATAAACTAAGAATTTGAACTTCCGCTTCAAAGATCGATACTTATCTTTTGCGAGATTTTGAGCAGTAGCCGCAGCCGGCGGTGTACTTGTTGCAACTGTTGGATTTATATTCATCGTTGTAACGGTTGGCTGTGATTTTCGATTAGTCCATAAACTACGATTTCTAAAGCGATTTCATTTTCATAATTATTGGTCTCGCGCACATAGAGATTACTGTGATGATGTGCAGGGACCATGTAAAGGCGGGGTTTTTAAATAATTTACACGGCAATGACACAAGAAGCTAAAGGTCTTTTATTCGAAATAAAGAATACTAGAAACCGGACTTACATATCTAAAATTTATTTTTAATGTTTAGAATAGTTATTAGGGGCATAAATTTCTGTCATCATTGTCTGCTAGAGAGCGGGAGCTCACCCAGATTTCGCTTTCCTGCTTACTTGTCTTCCCCGCGGATAACGACCGTTGGCGATCGCTTCAACAACTTGCATTGTTTGCACGCAAATCAGTTATAATCTCAGGACCAATTATGAGTGGTTCTGTTTTCCGAAGGATAATCCACACCGCCCTGGCCCCGAAAGCCATTGGGCCTTACAGGTAAAAGTAAGTTTAAAAAAATGTATCGAAATGCAGGCATGTTTTTGTTTAGTCAAGGTGTTTTGGTGAATGGGACGTTATACGTGAGTGGTCAATTGGGAATGGATCCGAACACGGGCGATTTAGTTTCTGGCGGGGTTGAGGAACAGTGTCGTCAGGCGTTGCAAAATATGGGTGCCATCTTGAAAGCTGCTGGGGCCGACTACTCGAATGGTAAGTCGGTGAAAATGCAAATTACGTTGGCCTGCGTTCGGTTTCATGTAGATTCCCATACCCATGTAGTCCCGTACTCGTGCGCTTGAAGGTTTGTTCTGATTTGCATATGCGGTATATGCTAGTGATCAACTAGCCATGTTGATCAACATCGAGCATTGCTACCGTTTCTATTGCAGTGGTGAAAACGACGGTGCTTTTGGCCGACATGGGTCATTTCGTTCAAGTCAACAACGTTTACAAGGAGTGTAGGTTCCTTGCATTCGTCATCCCATCAGTGTCGTAGCTACTTATCTGTTGCAGTTTTCAAGGACAACTTCCCCGCCCGTGCCGCTTATCAAGTCGCTGCCTTACCGAAGGTGAGTACGCACCGTCACAGCATGCAACTCAATGAGGAGCAACTGAATGGTTTAACACGGCTGGCCCGAGACCTCTACCCTCCTGTCCTGAATATACTGTCTCTTCCTGCCGCAGCATTTCATTAATTTTTTCTTCTAGAACGGCCTAGTCGAAATCGAAGCAATCGCAGTCGTGGGCAACATGGTCGATGGCCAGTAAGCAAGAATGCGAACGAGGTGTGCGACTTTGTCAGCCTAGTTTTTGTTCAGCTCCGAATCCAAGTAATGACGTGAATCAAAGCAACCGTGATTTCTGGTTCAGTCTCCTCCAATATGCACGATAAGACATACTTGGCTTCTCAACAGTTACCTTATAAAACACTACCCATAAAACACTTCACTGTTGTCCTCGACCGACTGGTGTTCCATATCCTTGCGATGTCGCTGGCGTTCCTTGAGGCGCCAGCATGGACGTCGAGGTGGTGGTTATGATTGTGTGTTGTACCTGAGATGTCGATGATACGGGCGTGCTGCTGACGCTGACGCTGACGCCTGTCGCCGTGCCCTGAATTGTCTCCAGCCGTCCGACAGGGGGCATGATCATGCTGATCGATGGGATGTTTCTTCCTCCCTGAGCACCACTTCCTCCAGGCGTACGTCTGCAAAACGCAACCGTTGTTACCAGTCTCGAAAAAATACTCGTAACTAGTATCTTACAACAACTGCGACGGCGACGGCGCACGAACGCTGTGCATCGTTTGGGTCAATCGGCCACCGACTTGCGACGTCACCAAATGCACTGGACTCGCAGCTCCTCGATTCGTAGCCTAAAACAGCACACAGTCCCATGGCCATACAGGTTGCATGCATAGTTTGACACTTACGTGTGTAAACGTTGCGATTCTCGGCAAGGCGATGTTCTTTTTACCAGCCGAAATGCTGGTCTGGGATAGCTGGACCTGATGTCGTGGTGTCGCCGCGCCACGCGCCTGCACACAAGCATTAATCCTTCAGTTTCAACTCGGGCCGAGTACAAGAAAAAAAATCTTACCGCATTGGCTGCAGTGATGGAAATGGGCGTAACCGCCTGATGGCTCGGGCCTACCCCGTGCGTGGTAGTGGCCATCGGCGAGGGCGGAACGGACAGCACTGCTGACTTACTCACGTCAGCAGATACCAGGAATCCACCGCCTCCCCCAAACTAAAAATGCCAAAACGAGTCCTTCCTTTTGCCGCTCCGTACAGTATATGGATGGAACCAATAAGAAACTGGCTATACCTGAATCTTTTGCCGACCACCGACGCCTGAAACAGCTTGAAAACGAACAGTAGCACCAGCCGGCGACGCTTGTTGGACAACTACTGGCCCGATAATGGATGTCGATCCCGGCTCAATATTAGCACCCGACATGGGTAATGCCGATTGAACCATTCCTTGCGTTCGTTGATGCACAGCCCCTGGCGTCACTTGCACCGATGTACCAGGATGCAGACCAGACGGCGCCTATAAACGAGAAATCAGATTGCACCAAAAGAGGCAAACATTACTGTTACGTACCGGAGTGCTGGGAGGCGTCCTCTGGGCTCGCAGCAATCCTCCAGATGCGCTCACTTGCCGATACACGGTCGCTGTCGTAACACCAGCAGGAGAGGCCATGGCTGACCTGACGCCGACTCCCGCTACACCTACAAAACCAGGTCTTAGTCGTAAGTTCCAGGCAGCAACGCAGTTACCTTACCTTGCGCCCTTGGACTTCCACTGGTCAACATATGAGTTATATTCGTCCCTCCGCTCGACAAGGCTTGCGAAGACACAATACCAGCTTGATTGGGCCTGGTGTGATGAACAGTAGTCATAAGCCTGCTCGCGGGATGGATGGACTAAAGGGAGAAAGGTCAGCTAAGGCAGCAGGTGACGCAACAATACCAATCCTACCACTGCAATCTGCTGACCATCAAACTGCGACTGAATTGCCTGCTGTTGCAAAGAGACCTGAATCGGCTGCTGATGAACAGCTCCAGGTGTCGACACGATTCCATAGTTTCCCGACATTGGACCTGTCGTCCGAGCCGCTAGCGCGTGCTGATTATCGAGCATCTGCAGACAGACACCTGAACAACCCACACAAATAGAACCCAACCAGGCTTACCTGCGATTGCGGTGCAGCTTGAGGATACTGCGGTAATGAATGCACCCCTTGCATTTGTTGTTGCTGAGCCTGCGGCTGCATTGGCGGTTGAAACGAGATCTGCACCTGCTGCTGCTGATTATGAAAAGCTGCTGCAGCCGCCTGCTGTTGTTGCTGAAGCAGATGCTGTTTCTTCATTTCCTTCAGTCGCTCATCCCTCATCTCCGCCAATTGACCAGGACTCAGAATCTTGTCCGTGCTGAATCCGAGGACTTGCAAATGAGCATCATGCTTTCTTCGGGTGATAACGGTGGCGGGCAGACAGTTAGCCAGACCCAACCCTACAAAAAACTGTTTTGTAAGTACCCACCACAAGTCGCTGACATTAGGCTCACCTCGATCTCGCGAAATTGATAATCGCTTCGTCACGGCCTTACGCAAAGCGGTGAACCGTTGTTCCAATTTCGACGCCATGAACGTTGAGCCTTCTTGTTGAAATTGCTGGCCCGTTCGCATTCGAAACTTTTTCACATTTCCTAAAAACACGTGAAATTATGAAATGCTCTGCCCCGAAATCGTACCAGCTCATACCCATATCCTGAGGTGTCATTTGCTTGCGGGACTTCTTGGTGATTGGATCGATGGTGACCACTCGTCCCTCCTCTCTCGGCAGAATGAAGTACTGATAACGGTTATGGCACGCCCGCGGCGAGCAGTGATGGCCGACAATCGAGGACACCCACTTCGATACGTAGTCCCAATTGGCCACATGGCCCGGTTGACCCGACACCAACGTATAAGGCATCTGTTGGCCCTTCGTGACAGCCTTCGAAGGAAGAACGTCGTGAACAGCAGGTGACCAAACGAGTTGTCCGCTTACCTGCAGCAGAGCGTAATCTTCCAGGATCCCCCATTCTGGAATATCCGTCGACTCTTGTTCCGCAAAGCTCGGCGAGGGCGGCGTCGGAGGTCGTCTGGCGTCACGTTTCGGTCTATAAGCGGCTGCACCGGCTTCGAATAATGACCTGGGCTGGCCCTCTTTCGGCGTCTTATTGAAGCTGTTTCGAATATTCGCTACTGTTTCTAAAATCGAAAACAGATTGTATTTCCTTTTTTAGTCTTCAATGTGATGTGTCTCCATGCGCCTGGTAGCCCGGTATTCACCACTGGCTTCTCCCACCCCGCTTGAACCCTGAAAGGCGCCTTACCTGCAACGGCGGCTGGAATATCGGATACAGTCGCCGATGGAGGTCTCGCAGTAGGCGTCGTGAGTTGAGACGGTGCCAAAGGCTCGTTCTTAGTCGGCGTACGGAAAAGATCCAATTCTCCAGACACTGGTGGCAATTCACTTTCTTCCATTGGCTCCAAATTGTACAAGTAACTCAGTGCCGAATCGACATACGGGTCGAACTCGCTGTCACTCATTGGCGGGGTTGGTGGCATCCAAATCTGAACATACCGCTGTTAGGCATAAACCACAGTCATGGCAGATCCTACTGTACTTACAGGCATGGGTTCCATTGGCTCAGATGGGCAAAACATCTGAAAATGAATAAGGATGGGGCACATACATACAAGCACTTCTGAAGAGGGGACAGGCCTAGGAGAATAATTCATGGCTCAAAGGGCAACCTAGTGTACACCGTACTCGCGTACGCATACTTCGACGATACCCCACGACCCACAAGGCCATCAGGCCTTATAACGTCCACATTTCCATGACGAGTTCAGCCCATCGCACACCACCACTGCTCTGCTGGATATCAGGAACGGTCTATACCCATCCTTCTCCCATGATTTATGATTAGTGTGCGAGTGTGACGTGTACAAGCTCAAAACCTTGCTCTTGTATGGGACCTGCATCTCGGATCAGTTTTTGACAAACACATCAAAATTGGCCTATACAAGAGCAAGGTCCCACACAAAAACATCAACAGCAAGGTTTCGAACTTTTAATCATGCACAAGCCATTCAAGAAAATTAGATACTATTACGCAAAGCGCAGAAAGTTTTCAACAAGATTTCAGTCCCAGCTCTCCAGTCACTGGGCAATACATCGAACACACGTGGTATCCCATCTTAAGAAAACTCTGGACTCTGAGATCGGCTGTTACATACAGCCGCAGCTGGTAAAGCTGATGGCAATGCGCGAACCATCGCTCTCGCTCGTTTCAATGGTTTGATCGACTCGGCCGAGACCACAGCTCCGTCGTCCATGCTGCGCGTACCGCCATTCACCACAGGCTTAGTCTTAGGTTTCCTACCCGGTTTACGAGGAGCTTGCGCCGACTCATGTTGACGGGCCTTACGAGTACGAATAACCAAATTTTGATTCCAGTACGGCTGTGCTTCCGCCTTTCCCGAGGACATCCCAGCAGCAGCCACTTTGCCCTTCGTATACTTGTTCCTAACCTGAGCCAACGAGTCCTCGTAGCCATAGGTCAAATCGAATTCTTCTTCCTCTTCCCGCTTTCGCAGCAGCTCCTCCTCCTCGATACGCTCACGATTGGCCGATTCCCATTGCTGCTTTCGTTGTTCCATTTGTTCCTAATGAGATCAAAACGAGTAAAAATGTGTGCACACATTCACAACACCGGCAAGTTCATACTTCTGTCTGCTGTACTTCATCTAACCGATCAGGCTCGTAAAGCGTTTCCAAATATTTTACCGCGTATCTTTCGACTGGCTTAAGCTGAAAAGCACAGAAATTAAGCTAAAATCACAGAGCTGTCAGTGTTCTGATTATCGTAGGCACACGCGTAAGACAAAACATCTCTTCGCACTAATTATTTGTGGTCCTCGCCATGCCATAATCGTAACAGTGGACACGAAGATGGTTTGGTAATTGGACCCGACTAACTTGCAGCATTCCTCCCAGCAAAACAATGACATGCTTGCTTACCTCAGACATCAACAGCTTCATTTTGTTTTCGACTTCCAAGACATCCGGGTCCACATCATCGTCACCACCCGCAGCTTGATTTTCATCGAACTCGGATAATTCGGCGATGGTTTCCGCTCGTGCGCAACGTGCGGCCTGCGCGTCGTTTTCGTCTTCCAACGTCGCCATTTGCTGAAACCGAACCAAACTTATCCTGGATATGGGATGTAAGCAGACACTACCGAAAATACCTGCTCAAGCTCCTGCTGAGATAAAGCCGCTTCCTCACCACGAACAGCCACATCGTCAGACAAATCAAAGATTTCTTTCAAATTACCCTGCGAAACCAAACGAATTATGCCTAAAGCTAAATCGTGATCCATAAAATTATTACCTTTCTGAAAAACTCTGTCGTGAAACTGCCCTCTTCGATAGCTACTTCTCCCAGCCTTCGTTTTTGAGCAGCCTTCTTCAAGATATTTTCTTCAACTGTCTTCTCGCTGATTAGTCTGGAAACAAAGAAACACGGTTCACAGCCACAAACAAAGCACTACACCTATATTGCGCTAACCTGTAAATGTGCACATCCCTCGTTTGTCCGATGCGATGGCAACGATCCTGAGCTTGCGCGTCCATCGTAGGATTCCAATCAGAATCGTAAAAGATGACTGTATCAGCTCCCGTCAAGTTAACGCCCAAACCACCTGACCTCGTTGATAGGATGAGACAAAATATACGCGCATCCCGGTTAAATCTTTCCATCAGAACCTAAAACAACCACACGTTATTTCGAAAAATGCAGGAAACGACTGTTTCAAATACCTGACGATGTTCAATACGAGTCGCTCCATCCAATCGCAAATACTTCAATCCGAGATAACTGAGAAAAGCTTCTAAAATGTCCAACATTTTCGTCATTTGAGTAAATATCAAACAACGATGCCCTTCGTCCTTCAAATTACGCAGCAACCGAGTCAATACTTGAAGCTTGCCTAAACGACTATGGCAGATTAGCACACGATCCCATCCCAATTGGCAAGCAACCTTACCGCAATCATACTCAATCAATCGAAGTTCGGGGAAATGAAGCATTTGCGAGTCAATGACCGGTTTAATCGGGGAGTTTAATTCCGGCCAAACCGCTTCTAACTCGGCGATAAATTCGTGAGACGAGCAGGAGGAGCGAGGCAACCCACTGAACACGGGAGGTGTGAAAATGCAGAACCTGAAAAGAATACCAATTGGACTCATTTTGTTACAATAATTTCATTTCTTACCTCGAAATTATCGGCGCTAGCTCGTCTTTCATATCTGTGACCGTTTTGCGCAGCATCAACACACAATCTTCACGCGCTGTCGTTAGGATTTCGGCGAGTTCATCCGCATAGAGGGGTTCAAACAGATTCCTCCTTTCGTTGACCGTAGCCAACAGTTGAAGGACCTGTTGACGATGTTCCATGCTACGACGCTTGGCCACGGGCTCCAGACCAATGTCAGAAGATGCGGACCGTTTAGTCCCAGAAGTGATACCCGAAACTGGTGCAGACGATGGCTTGTCCGTCGATTCCGCGCTTCTAGGCGATAAGTCAATGTTCCTTTCACTCGCATCTGCTTCACTTCCAGCAGACTCGCCTGGACTCGGCAAGAGGGATGCGGCGCTCGCGTACAAATTGGGCGACGATGGGACGACGGCTGGCGACGCGACAGGAGTTGACGGCTTCGAGCTTGGTGACGATGAAACCCCACCTGAAGCATTGGAGAAGTAAATAAATATATCCTCTTTAAAAACGATCATGCACTTACTACGAGACGGGTCCACGTATCGGACGATTGGGGGCGTCTTAGCCCGAAGGTCTTGAACAGTAATCTGTGGTCTCAAAGTACCAATAGTTGACGCGCCTCCCACAGCGACTGCCGGACGGAACAATACAGTTCGAGTACGTATTACGCTATCCGCAATATCTGTACCAAACCGAACTGGTCCCACAGGCTGCCGCAACAGTTTGACCGAGAATCCTGGCCTGGTGCCGCCTTCCGTTGACAACGCTGGCCGAGTAACAATTGCCAATCTGCTAGCCGAAGCTCGAATTCCAGTTAACGGTGATTGTAACGTGGCCGTGCTATATTGGGACGGCTGCGACAAACGCCAAACGGGCAGTTGAACCGGACTATTCACACCGTCAGCGGCGGATGACGGCGAGGCTGAAGATTGAGGAAACACGCCGATCTTCGATAACGCGTCTGGTTGTGGTGGCCGCAATTGAATGGGAACCATTTTAGGCCCGGATGGACCTTGGATTTGTACCAGAAATGGCTGATTGAAATCCATGTCCTTTGCAACTAAAAAACCAAGGTTGAACTCATACGAGATGCCCACATTGATCTTCTTTACCTTGCGGTGGTATGACGAACTGAAAATTTTTCTTTTTCGCCGCTGCATCAGACGATCGTGAAACGTTGTTTGGAGTCTTAAAGACATGCCACTGATAAATCCTTTAATAATACTGTACCTACCTAATTTTACTTACTTTGAGCGGAACGAATTTGAATCCAGGTACCAACGGAGGTTTCGACGTGTTCGAAATGCTGTCATCACTCAGTTCCTCGATCAAGCGACGATCTGGGGCCAATTGTCGGCAACGGATACACGTATCTCGACGGCAACGTTGAAGTAGCAAGAAGCAGGGCACTTGGTTATCGCTCTGAAACAAGGCATCATCGGCGGGTACGTAAGGGACAGCAAAAAACCAATCCATCCATCTAACCTATTCACAACAAAAAAAAGGACACCAGGCTCACTTACATCGGTGTTCCTCGCCAACTTATTCACCACAGAAGGTAATGTCAACTGCAATCGATTCATCATAAACGGTGACGTGATCGCCCGGCTTTCAAATAAATTTGGATGGTTACAGACTTTTCGCAACTGCATCAAAACGTTTAGTACAGACATAACGTTTCCCGTGCTCAATTGGTCTTTCGTCCTGAAAATATCAAGTCCAGTTGGTTTAAATTTAACGAGACCGCTCGAAAACTTACGAAGCTCGCGACATGAAGTCGTCGTATAAACAACGTTGCCGCTTTGACAAAGCACACGAAACGATGTGTTCGTATTTTTTCGGCAGCTGCTTCTCCACTTCTGATTTGAGACGTCGAAGCAAAAACGGTCGTAACACCTGCAATTCAACAAATATACACACCTTCAAGACTGTGCCAAGCAAGAACAAACCCTACCTTGTGCAACCTTCGAACTGTTTGTTCGTTAAATTCTCGTGATCCTTCGATCATATCGGTCACAGGGTTCGAAAACCAATCTTTGAAATCTCGATGCGAAGCAAAGATTTCCGGCATTAGAAAATGCATTAGTGACCAAAGCTCCATCAGCGAGTTTTGCAACGGCGTTCCAGTCAACAAAAGGCGACGTTGAGCGTTAAAATGCAACAGCATTTGCCATCTTTGCGATTTGAAATTCTTAATATTTTGAGCCTAAAATAAAGCTTAACCAAGTCTGCAATCCAGTACAATCTTGTAAGTGTCATCATTCGTACCTCGTCCAGAATCAAATACTCCCACTTCTTTCTGCGAAACACCAAATGGTCTTGCAAAACCAACTTGTAAGACGTAATACAGACATGGAACGCATTTGGCTTCGACCAACCCTGAACAAAAAAAAACAGATTGGGGTCAGCTGGTCAGAAAGTTCAGAAGAACAATCAGCTTACTTGACGCTTCTCTTTTCGCTCCTTCACAGACCCGTAATAAGTCAGTATTTTGAATCCTGGACACCATTTCTTGAATTCCATTTCCCAATTCAGCATAACAGTCGTTGGAACGACAATCAGATGTGGTCCCCAGTTTTCTTTGTCGCAGGCCAAGTGAGCTAGCAAAGCTATCGTTTGAATCGTCTTTCCTAGGCCCATCTCATCAGCCAAAATGCCGTTCAGCTTTCTGTCGTACAACGTGACTAACCAGTCGAGTCCGACGTGCTGATACTCACGAAGCTGATGTTTCAGGAGGAATGGAACTTTCGTGACCACCTAGCGTAGAACGCAGAAACATATGTAAATAAAACTCTACTTTCAAAAAACTTCCGCACTCACCGTAGTGGTTTCTAAAGTGTATCCTTTTGGCTGGAGCTTCTCGGCAGTTTCGGCGAAATGTGTTAACTCCTGTTGACGAACATCGCTGTTATCCGACTAAAACAGGACATTCATATCACCACTGGCAAATCCATAAAAATTACCATTAACCTTACCCGTAACTTCGAAAAATCTAAATCTTCTGGTAGTTTTTCGGGTTTTGGCGTTGAATCCTGAAAACTATGGTGTGGGAAAAGGGCGCCACATGCCAGCAGAGGTCAACCAGTACTTGGCTATCATTTTCTTGATCTGATTCGTCACTGGAACCGGATTCATTGTCGTCATCGGGCTAAAGCAAGCAAATTTATGCTTTAGAACACAGCTCATTGTCAGCGCCACGGCTGGAACCATGTATAAGGCTAGGTACATTGAAGTTTAGGGCAAGGTCCTGGTACTCAAGACGATATATTTCCCGTACATAGAAATTTTCAAATCTTTTGAGATTCGATTTTTTTGGAGCAGAAACTTTTTTTTAAAAGCCCACGCGGCAAGGACAGCTGCTAACAATGATTCACTTTTATCTGAGGCTATCGTCTCAGGGGGACCCATGACAACTTCCCCCTCACAACGACCCAGCCCAGGGGGTACTTCCTACTCATACGCCCATGCATGGCTGGAACACCAGCTTACAAGTTCCGTCGAAACGCTTGGGTCCAGTTCCGTGTCTGGCGCGGCTTGAGCATCAAGATAACCCGGAGGCAATAAATCCAAAATGTCGTCTAAATCCATCTCGCATTCTTGTTGCAGCATTGCAACTTCCTCATCCACATCCGCTTTTACAACCTCGTTTTCTTCTTTTTCAATCGTTGATTCGTCATCTTCTGAGCTTTCCTCAATTTCAAAATCGGAATCACCTATAAAAACAAAATTAGGAGTTTTAAATGATAAAAAAAATTTTTAAAATGTTGCACCTCTTTCATCGGGCGCAGATTCCGATGGAGCAACAGACGAGGCCGAAGTTCTAACAAGGCCTTCTTGGACTAAGCTGCTAAACTTCTCAGTCTGGCCCACAATGAAATCCAGATGTTTATCGAGCGCTCGTTTCCGTTTCGCCTCCAAAATACTATCGACCTTGTACTCGACAACCTGAAAATTTACCAACCAATAAATGGAGAAGACTTGGCGCAGAAAAAGACAGTTGTACCTTTTCAACATTGTTCCAAAATTGACGGACTTCTTTGGAGACAAAAGATGCTATTCGTTTGAGCTCTTTGTCGTGGTCCAACTCAGCTCGCTTTTGTTTCTCTTCTTCTTCCTTCTTATGACGAGCAACTACCACCGCCAGCTAAAAACAGTCAATCGGAAAACTTAGCGAAAAACCAGACTCGAGCACTATCAACCAGCACGCTACCTTTCTCGCTTTAATTTTCTTCCATTTTCTTTCTTGTTCAAAATCCATGGCCAACCATTTCATTTCTTCTAACAAATAATCCCAGTGCGTCTTACTTCGAGGTGGATCTGCGCATCTGGGGAGTTTGTCGGCTGACCATAATCCTTCACGACGCAGTTCCACAATTCGTTGTAACACGGCAACTTCCTACAATGCAACAAGTCGGTATACAACGTTGTAACTTTTCCAGCATCTTTTGTTTTGATTCAGACATAAGAGCGCAGAACCGCTCACTTGCTTAGCTGCGTGTTCGATTCGACCGTCCGTGATAGGTGCTCGATAACGACTTCCATTGACTATGTTGCTCGCATTTTTCTTTCCGGGTGGCCTTCCTGGTCCACGATGCGTAGGTACCTGGAAATGGAGTCGGTATGGATATGGGTGGGAAAATTCAACCAAGTCTAAACAACATACATGTGGTCCAGGAGGTCGACCTGGGCCAGCGCCTTGTCTCGCAGCTAAATGCGCTTCGAGCAGCGATCGAGTGGATGCGACGGCAGCGGGCGCTGCTGCAGCAACAGGTGGTGATGCGAAAGGTGTCGAGCTGGGCGTCGCTAGCGTGATCACCGGCAAAACAGCAGCAGTCACGGCTGAACTTGAGGCGGGTACTTCCAACAAGAGGTTGGAATCAGATGCTGAAGCTGGCATTGGCCCGGGTGTTGTTACGATCATGGACGGCTGATCTCGCTCGTCAGTCAGATGACGTGCGATGTTTTCATTCCCCGTTGTAAGAGTAATTCGCATCGGTGATTTCAAATCAGTTGAAGTGGAGACTACAACTTGCCGATCGACAGAAACGTCACCTGTCGCCCATACGGATGTTGAAGGTAAGGACGCCGATGGACGCCCAACAACTTCGCCTATGTCAAAACTATGGGCCTGCAAATAGGCGACCATTTGTGGCGGCGATGACTTAAACCATGCGTCGAAGTCCAAGTAAAACCCATTGCTCTAAATACATTACAATGGTTGAACGGTAAAACCTCCAGGCGTCAGAAGAAAATAGCGTTACCTGAAGATATAGAAGCTCTGCCAAGTGGCGGTGATGGCTCCGATGCAGTTCCCATAAATCACCGCAAACTAACTGAAGTAGCCGTTCACGTTGATTTGTTGTGGAACTTTCGTCCCCTGAAATTCCGCTTGTGCTGCCACGACGAGGCAGTTTCAATGCTGGTGGTGAGCCGAACGATTCAGAATGAAGCCTCTTTAGCCCCTGCAAAAGACCATTGATACACTTCCGATACCCGAGGTTCTCCTGCTGGTAGACTAAATTACTACACAGGAACAGGCCTAAAGCACACCCCTTGTCTTACTGTAGTCAACGGCGGCCTCGCCGTAACTCCCAATTGATTAGTTCCGGACGATATAAGATTTCCACCGCCTCCGATCGAACTCATCGTTAGCTAAAATTCGAAGCAAAATATGCAAATATGCAACATTTTTCAAACAAAAAAATTTAGTATCATCTTTATGATGAAAAAGATATGAAACAATGACAGAGTAGACGCGGCGAAATTGTTGAAACTGCCTGCGGCGCATCGCGACCATGTCGAAGAATGAAATTGTGATTATATCCACTCAACAACCTTATTATTGGAGGGAAATGCATTATTTACGCCCACTTACTTCATTATTTCAATACTTTCTACGAAACATATACAATTACGAGAATGATCAAAACTCTTTTATTATTTCAAAAAAGAAGAAGAATCTTCGAAAACGGGAGCAAAACGAGCACACTTTGCGGACGAAAGGACCATTTTGCAAAACCGAACTTGAGCATCAAATCATGCAAAAAAGGCTTGTGTCGACTTGACAGTAGCAAATAATGAAATCGAGAATCGGTTTTGTGAACTGAACGAAAAATTTTAAATCATTTCAGATTTGGAGAGTCCCGGCTTTTGGAGTTTTCGTCGATAGATAGGCCTAATACAATCTAGAAAGGTAGGCTGGCTGTCGTTTTTTAGTTGTGACTTTTTTCTGGCAGAACGCACGAAGAGATAGGCTTCAGACTGAGGCGGTAGATTCTTTGCGGCTCGATTTCTGGTCGAAATGCATTATTTGTAATATGCTCATGCGTGGTGTGTACAGTCGCGTGGTGTACCTAAAAGTGTAGAGCTCTTGCTAAACGTGAGATAGGGCTACAGTAGGGGCTTAGAGTCAATTCAGAATGCCCCACTCGTTCTTCGTTCGACGATACTAGGACAGGCTCCCGGATTGAGGCAGTCACATACATCAGAACAAGTATGTGCGCAGTAAGACTATCAGTAGGCCGTAATTGCCTTTAATTTTTGTAAAGAAGATTCTGTTTTATTGTATTTTTGTAGGCTTGCGAAAATGACGGATATTCAGTTCGGTATGATGAGCCCGGAAGATGCAGAGGAGCAACCATCGACTCCGGGCGATTTTCTTCAACCACAAAAGCCGCCCAGCGTCCGTGTTCAACCGTTATTTCCGCCCATGACACCTTTGGTTCAGCCCGGTTCCGCCTACATTCATTCGGTTCCGTCAGTTCAGCAACCGGCTTCTATCAACAGCATTCCGGCCTTCGTTCCTCAAACGCCGGCGCCAGATCTCAACATGCCCGTACCACAACTGCAAAATATAGTGTCTACAGTAACTCTGGGTATATCACCTCGAGGCTGATAAGCCGCAAGTAGCTGACACTAAGATTTGTATCTTTAAGGTTGTAAATTAGACCTAAAGAAAATCGCATTGCATGCTCGAAATGCAGAATTCAACCCGAAACGTTTTGCTGCCGTTATCATGCGCATTCGTGAACCGAGGACGACAGCGTTGATCTTCAGTTCGGGAAAAATGGTTTGCACTGGAGCCAAATCCGAAGATCAGTCCCGATTGGCTGCTCGAAAGTATGCTCGTATCGTTCAGAAGCTGGGATTCGATGCCAAATTTATGGATTTCAAGGTAAGGCAAGGCTTTCACTTGTTTCGAGGCGCAATTCTGCTTAGATCTCTCAATCCTCCCGCATGCATGATAGCAG
The DNA here is from genome assembly GCA_030248295.1 of Mesodorylaimus sp. YZB2_4. Classification (NCBI taxonomy): domain Eukaryota; kingdom Metazoa; phylum Nematoda; class Enoplea; order Dorylaimida; family Dorylaimidae; genus Mesodorylaimus; species Mesodorylaimus sp. YZB2_4. The sequence continues at coordinate 493,039 of JASANH010000138.1, read as the reverse complement.
AGTCGTTGCCCCAATCTTGGACTGCTGGTCTAAAAGCAGGTTCATTGTCGGATCGGAGAATCTTATGAATTAAGACTCGCAAACCTTGGCTCGAGGTGGGTTTGTGTGAGCGTGTGTGGCATCGGATCCTGTTGCTGACAGTTTTCAGTCTAGGAACTCGGGGCAGTTTCACAGTGTAGTAAACGGAATAACCACCCTGCATTGGAGAAGATACCGCGTCGAGCGGATGGTCCGAAACCCACCAGGTAGGCCTAGTAGAGGGTCATCAACCCGACGGGTTTTTGCCTCGCCTGGAGAGAGCGTATCGAGCGGCCAACGAAGGCTAGTCTGTATACTGCTCTGTGCATGAGGGGACCAAATACATTAAAGGTCAAACACATTTATTACAGCAGTCAGTTCCGACGTGTCCTAAATGTTGGGTCGTCCACGTCCTATCCTACACCACAGTGATGGCCATGTCTGGGACATTTCCTAGATGACTTTTAAATTGGCCCCTGATCCTTCTCTGTACATATGGCCATTTCTTTCCAGGTCCAAAACATGGTGGGGTCGTGCGATGTGAAGTTTCCCATTCAGTTAGAAGGGTTGTGCTTGACGCACAATCAGTTCTCGACCTACGAACCAGAGCTCTTTCCTGGCCTCATTTATCGTATGGTCAAACCTCGAGTGGTCTTACTGATCTTTGTCTCGGGGAAAGTGGTCATTACTGGAGCCAAGGTCAAGAAAGATATCGAAGAAGCGTTCGCCAACATTTATCCCATTTTGAAGGGTTTCCGTAAACAGTAATTAATTAAATCGTGTGATTTTTTTGAAATACTCTGTAAAGGAAATTATGCGCAATGCCAAGAGCTGAATGAGGTTCACAGAATTTTGCCTGACAAGAGTGAATGAACAATTGAAGTTGTATGCTCGTTTATGGGTATCAATTATGTTCATTAAATTTATGATCGAATAAGTACGGATTTAAATTTGGCGCCTTTTTGAATAAGAAATGAGTGTGCTTCAAAGTCTGTGCGCTACCGTAAATTTCTAGTTCTAGCATTATGGCCGCTCCCCAGCCGAGCAAGGGAAGAACGCCTGTCGTAGAAAACAAAACGATGGTCGAGCACAATAGGCCACGCGTAGAGGAGGCATCGAAAAAATGTGCGTCGTTGAGCCGTTGTTTCGTGGCCTGGATTCTCGTATAGTTTGATTGCGGATAACATTTGACTGCTTCCGGTTCTCGCTCGGCGACCGTGCAAGGTGTGGCGAGGTGAGTGTTGGTTTTTTGAGGAGCAGCTTCCTTTTCATTCATTGTCGTCCGCGCCTGTCCTTCCTCACCTGAGCAGGATCCCGCGCGTGCAGTGATGGTTTCATTGAGAAAGACAGGCGAAACGTAAGCGCGCTACGGGAGGCTCGCCTTGGTGTGCGTGTTTGTCGCTCCATTTCGCGTTGCCAGCGATAAGTGTACATACTGTAGGAGTATCCTTATTGTAGGAGCAATTACAAAGGTGGTATTTTCGACGTTATCATTCGTCGTCGTCTAGTTTTCTCGTCGGCATCAGACTTCCTGCGCGTGTTCTAAATTATTAATATCGTCGTTATACTTGCGTACGCTGCCATCCGTACGAAGGCGGTTATGATATTTGGTTTTTAGTCGAGGCCGGATGTTTACGGCGGTCATTGTTGGTTGTGGAATTTGCAAAGACGACGAACGAGTTTTCAAAGAGTGCAGACAGGTACAGTCCCGATTGCTGTATTTAAGCTTTTAGGAATCGGGTTTTATGCGCATATGATCCCCATGAAGGCAGCAGGATGTCTGAATTGGTTGTCGGTTTGCTCATACCAGCGTCTTCCTCTGGCTTTTATCACTGGTCGTGGCTTATGGTGTTTGCGTTGGGTACATTTGGGATATGTGTCACGTGCGTTAATAGTAGGATGTGACGTGTTCCTGGGCGTGGGCTTATCTTGAATGGAATGGTTCACATTCTGCGCCTTCGGTTTGCTTGGTAACCATACGACGCTGTCAATAAGCTCACTCATTCATGCGCGTCTACAGGTAGGATATAAGAACCGAGGGGGCCGGGCGCGCGTCAATGAATAAATTACGATGAATTATGGCTCCTTTGACGTACCTGCACGCCATTGATTGTTAGATAAGCCCTTGTTTTACCTGAATTCTTGTCTCGTCTTAAGTCAAAGCTCGATGCAGCAGTTTCGTCATCGTCATTATCTTCCATTAATTTCCATTTTTCTTGTTTTGTATTGATCAGGTTAGTATCAGTTTTATTACTCTGTTCAAGCTTTCTGTTTGATACTGTTTTGCTGACTAGAAGGTGCTGTTCAACACTTTTCACGAGAGAATAACGGGAGAGCATAATTTTCGTTTTTCACCCTCCTAATGTTGGTCTTGGCGGTTGAAAGTAGGCAATTATGAAGGGTTAGGGTTGGAGAAATAAGTTTCGATTAACGGCCTTTCGGATCGACAGTTGGATTGTGGGGCTATAATATGGGAAATGTCGAGGACGAGGCGCGCCCATTTCCAACTTTTCGACACAGTCGGTGCGCGTGCCGGGAAGTTTGTTGATACGTAGACCGCTTCCGCAGACGTGTAACAGCTGTCTGCTCCGCTCGACGAGAAGACAAAGTGAAATAGCCAAAAGATTTCTTTTATACTTCGTGGCTTTCGGTGGCGAATTTGAGGCAAACGGGACCAGAGTGTTTGGCTCGGCGGGATACGACGACTTCACTGCTATGATTGGGAGACAGAGGAAGCGTCGAGGGCTGGGCTGCTTCGAGGAAATAGCGTTTCTTGTATGAAATTTGAGCTCGGTAAAATGCTTGTCTGGGACGCGGTTCGGCTTTCGCGGGGTCTTTTTTATTAAGTTCTGTGTTACTAGAGCAAATTTTTATGTGCATATTAGAATTTTATTGAAACACAAAGGATTGAGCTAATTAAAAATTCGAAATAGAGCAATTTTCAGAGCAAGTAATTTCAACGAGAAATGTTTTTTCGCTCGTGTTTACGGGGAAATTTGTTGGGAGTTGCTTTATAATGGACATTCACTTTATAGGAGTTGTTATGAGCGAATCGGAAGATCGAAATCCTGGCCAGACCGTTGCTCGCCAGCGTGCTTCGACTGATCCGATGGATGGATTTTACGCAACGTCGTCAGCGGGCGATTTTCAGTCGGGCACTATGTTGCGGCAACAAATACGATTGGACATTCCTCGACCAGAAGCAATGAGATCTCGGAATGAATACGTGCAAATAACGAAAGTGCCAGCCCGAACTCGGGCGCGTAGGAAGCATCGTCGGGACACATCGGTTACGTCCAAACGAATATCGGCCAATGTTGAAGTGGCGCGGGTGCATCGAGATGAATCGGCTGGGATCGGCAGAAAATTGAATATTGCCAGAGACAGCGGTCACAGGCCGCAGTGCAACGACTCGACTGGCGTCGTAAGATTGGCATCGAATGAGAATTCGGAGAGATCAAGGGGCGATAAGTGGGCCCCAGTGGCTGCGGGGAGTGCGGCTTGTTCAACTGCTTATCAACGAGCACCAAACGTGCCACCTGGCCGGGCTGTCCGGGTTGTGGCAACGACGAGTGGCTCGAATGGAATCGACGCATGGACGTATTCGGTGATCACGAAGCAGCCGAGGAACCGAGGCCCCAAATTGGATTTGGTGGGCAATAGCTCAATGGAGAAAACGAAGAGTGCGTCGGCGATGTCATCGTCATTTTTGTTGGACTCTTCGGACTCGATTATATGCAAACGTTGTGGCCGGTGTCGATGTTCGGAATGTGCGAGGACGAGACAATTGCCCAGTCGATCGATATGCGGAAATTTTTGTTTATTATCGTCGGGATCGGTCGTCGACGCGATGTCGTGCATGTGCTGCGTCAAGGCGTGCCTGTACCACGCGAGTGGACACGTTTACGATGACTGCCGCGCCGATGATTTCTATGAACATGGAGTTGTGTGCGATTGCGATGCGTCGTGCTCAACGTTGGCCATGGGAAACGGTATTTGTGGCTCGCATAGTTTGTGGTCGTGCTCGTCGAAATCGCCCGATCGTTGCTTTCGATGGACAGTCCTGGGCTCGGCCATGACCTTCCTGCCGTGCATGTGGATGTACTTGCCTCTGAGAGCGTGCGCCGCTGGTGTGGAGTCCGCCTACGCCAAATATCACGACAATGGGTGCCATTGCGATCGAGTCACCGCGTCCAACAGTCGAGTCTTGAAGAGTAGTAGAAGTCGGCGACGATCGTTGACACTGCCGCCCGAATTGCCCTCGATCGCGGCCGCGAAACAAGCCTCGGCAACGTGCGCTTTGAGACCTGTTACGCAAAAGACGCCTCGAAGGTATTCCCTGGTTGACAATGGCGGGCGAGTCACTTAGCTCGGCCATTGTAGCACTGCCGTGGGAGCTGGCCATGTTTTACCAAAGATGGAATTCTACCGTCTGATCCGAGTCAAGGACGCTTTTTTGTTGTTCAAAGTGTGACGTTATTGCGGCATTTCTTGTTTTCTTGTTGTGAGCTAGAGTTGGTTTTGAACTGTCTTACGCAGTGCAGTGGCAATTCCAGTTTTGACGAAAGACGATATGAAAGAATGCGTGCTATTTTCAAAGTGGCGAATGGGTGCGGGTGAAAAAGAGAGCAACAGTCGGAGGGCAACTGCACCTTACGTAAAAAACACGCTCCGGGCAGGCGGATGTGTAAATCGAATTGAGAGGATGCCAGTCATAGCGAGCAGGGAGTGTCCCGAACTTGCCGCTGCGAGGGTGGTGCAATGAATGGAAGGACAGGTCCAGGGTGCACCACGACCATGAGTGTGTCGAAGGGGACGGAGAGGGACTCCGACAAGACACGTGACTCGCACGACACTGACAGCTTTACTTCTCGATCGTGAACCCAACGCGCCAACACTGCAGGCAGCAACTATGCACTCACGTCAGTGCTAAAGGGGACACGGAAGAGCAGTCGGTGGTGCTGGCATAGAAGCCGAATCACGACCAGGTGGTCTTGCCAAAGACGGAGTTGCCAGGTGCCGCCTGGTCGTCGCTCGTCATGTACTCCAACCACAAACGGCCAAAAGTGTCCCGGTCGACCTAAATCGAAACGTGGTCAGGGCACGAATCTGGGGTCTCCTGCCCACTGCCTGTAGTCGGTCTGCGCCTTGTCAGTGTACATTCACTTTCAGCCACAGGCCACGGCTTCAATTCACGATCATCAGCTCAGTTTGGGTGTGGGCACAACCAAGAATTTTGTGGATTGGTCGGGCCCAGGTTCGGCCAAACCGGGGAGCCGACCCGAACAGGATCGCATGCCTGCTTGCCTGCTGTGTCATCTCACACAGAGTGGTGCACTAAATGCATGACGCCTGGCAGGCGTAGGAGACAATGTGGCCGAGACAGAAGCTCCGAAAGGCAAATCTTGCCTGCGGCTGTAGCATCGACCCGAGGGGTTGACAATTCCTAGTCAGGGGGGACCAATAATTCTCTCCCACCAGGCACGAGGGTTACAACAGTTGGTCGTAACTGAAGATGAATATGGCTCTGATACGTGCCACTTCAGTCTCCATGCCAACTGATCGTGCACTATGTTGTGCAAGCAAGAATCCAGGGGCTAGTTCAGTACTAATTCGGCAAAAGTTCAACTGAACGCAGTTTTTCTCAAGCCTCGATCGCTCATGCGATCAGAGCGTGATCCCACCACGACTGTCTTACCGGCTTGCCTCCGTTAATGTTCTGGTATGCCTAAATTTCAGAAGGGAATAAGAGCCAGACACAGAACTGACCAGCTGCTTACCTTCTTTGCCTCGCAGTCGCTAATGTTGAAGTATCGGCAGACTTGGAGGAACTCATTTTCGTCCACGAAACTGTCACCTAAGCAGCAAATCTGTGTTAACCCGTGTTTCCAGGCGATGGGAGAATGAGAGACCCGAGTCTCGGACAACTCTGCAAATGAGCTGGGGTATGTGCCAGGCAAAGGGGAGTGGAGTGGCATCGATCCCCGACCACCCAGGAGTACGACCTCAGACCGATGATAGACATACCCGACGTGTCGAGAAGATCGAACCAGAAGTTCATGTAGTCCTTGACCCAGTCCATGGTGGGGGGCCATCCGTCGTCGGCCTCCTTGCTCCTGGCTATGAACTCGGACCAGTAGTCGTACCACTCGTCGATGGTCACCTGGGAGGGGACCGCTGCTGAACAGGACAAGCACCCGGCCGCCTTACCTTGTTATCCTTATTCGTATCGGCGTCACGTTTCAGGGCTGTCCACGCCTTGTTCAGCGTGTCTTGGCACGCCTTTAATCGATCATCCCCGCTCGTCCATTTCCGCAATTTTTGCAAGCTCTGTTAAAACGCAAATGGTCCATGCAGTCCTGCAATGCCTGCCCATCACGTCGGGTTTCAAATCGATCCGTCTTGTCAGGGGCGATCGATAGAGTGATCTGCATCGAGAGGTGTCGGCCCCAGCGGACAAGCACCCTCTGCTGGTGTCACCCCTCGGCTGTGTCCCAGAAAACCCTATCCTAACAAGGTGACGCGGTCCGGCATATCACTTCGTATAATGTGCATAAGTATTTGGGTGGGTAAAACATGAACATGAACTTCTGTGGACAGGGGACGATGCATCGCTCCACACACTTGGAGGTCACCAAGCGACATGCGGGTCCCAGGCATACAGTGCCCCTCTTGCTCCGATAGCCCAGGGACCCCCAACCTCAATCGTCGCCCAGGTTGTGGGTGTTTGAGCAAAGTGCACTTGTTCACAGAACGAAATGGATATTGTGCATTATGCCATGCTTGACGATAGTGAATGGCATGGCATGCGAGGTTGGGGTCTTTGGGCCAAACCCAAGGTGTCAGAGGGGCACTGGCCACAATACTTTAACCCCCAAAATTTTCTGACACGCGAAAAAACATGTGGGTTGTGATCCAGGAATTGGAGTTAATAGGAAATGGCGACGTGGAGATAACAAAAATTCCGTTTGGACCTACGCTCACCTATCGACAGTCGCCTATTCTATACACATCCTAGCTGAAACATAATGCGCACAGGTTGCACGATAGCAGCGCCATCTAGCGGCGAGTCAGTTCCTACCTTTATCATTTCCACAAAGTCCGAGTGCGTAATGACTCCGTTCTTGTTGCTATCTGCACAAGAGAGCAATCGTTTGAGTGCACCTTGAAACCACATGACCTACCGTAAAACTGATGGAACAGATAATGGTACTTCTTCTTCAAAAATTCCGACAAGTTGGCCATTGTGGTGGCCAGCTCGACTCGACGATGCGCACTTGGAGAAGACTAGACTAGCCGAGGGCAGGCTGGAATCAAGAGGGTGTGGCTGGTAGCAGATTAGCAATGGCCTTCTCCCTTTCCAGTCACGTCCAGTCACCCTATTCCTCACTAAATGCATTAGCCCCGGGCACTGGTCTCATTTCCACGAGTAATGTTAGTCGACTGCACAACTTAGCTAATTGAAATGGCTTGTAGTCTCGTGGAATTTCCCTGCACCAGTTCTCGATCGTGGTAAGCAGGGGATCAGAGGGCTCCGGGCTGTGCGGGAGGCTGCTACCCACGGGCACCCTCGGCCTTACCTGTTCCCTCACTGCACCCCGGCCAGACCGCAGATAAGGTAAGCACTGGCGGGGGACTACGACCACAGCTAACGGCTTCGTTTGAGCGAGCTTCATGGAGGAAATTGGCAGAAGCTAGAAACCATTTTGCCCCATTTCCGGTTCGCTGCCCGGCTCGTTAACACGGGTGCTAGTGGGCACGGTCGGCTTGCAGGGACTTCGTGCCCGCTATCCATTTATTGCTAGAGAAAGACAAAACCATTGCCGCCAATCAATTCAAAACACGCATCGGATAGACTTTCACAAAAAAAGACGAGTGCTGCTATTCCTACTGGGATGTTCAACGAGCCAGCTTCCATCGGCCACCCAACTGCTAAGTTGATGTTAGCCTAATCCACTCGCCAGAAGCAATTTAAACACACTGACCCAGCCAATGTACAATTCTGCGCAGATAAGAATAGAAATAAAAGCCGACAAAAACAGGCAACAGAATGCATTATTGGAAGAATTATCATGGCTGGCACCAAATACCACCAATCCAATTTCAACCGACCTCGTCCCTGGCGATCATTACATGCACACCTCGACGTAATTGCCAGGAAATAAGCCGGTCACGCCGTGCAACACGCCCTCGTACCAACCTGAAATGAAAGCAGGGCTTGTAAACGCGTCAGCATCACACGGGATATTCATTCAATCGGGAACTGACCCTCAAAAGTACAAAATATGCCCGAGGTGCCTTGGGTATTTCTCACGAGTCTCAATGCTGCAGTCAAACCGCCAGCATTAGGGTCGAGTTATACTTCCGCCTGACGACCATACTTGAGTGGCTAATCGAAGACCCGCCTGTCTTAATCACGCAAGTACAATCGTCAGGTGTCCGCCTGGCCTGCCTGAAAGCGCAAATCGATCCTCAACTATTGTCGATTGATCTTTGATACCACATAACTCATTCTTGAAACTCTTGTCGGCTGACGGCCAAGTGGTCACCCGCGGCGACGTAATAAGACAAAGGTCAAATATCCGGCAGACATTCGACAACGTGATAGAGATAGGCGGCGTTTGCTCGTTAGACGGCCCACTGTGTACTACGATGTAAAGTTCGGTGACTCTGTTCACTCGCCACGGCTGACCGCCTGGCCATCAGCCGCCAAGTTTCAAGAATGTGTTATGTAGTATCAAAGATCAATCGTGACATGAAGTCCAGATTTTAAAATAAGCATCGGCGGCAGCACAATTTTAAACATTTTCTTTGCCTGATTTCGACGACAGGTTTTTCTTTCCTAGCAAGGCTGTGCCCACAGTGGACCATCACACAACAGCGTTCCTCTGTGCGTCTCCACACGAGGGCATTCTGGACTGCACACCGACTTCCCCAAAGGATGGCGGGTAGCCTGAGAACCTAACCCTGTCTGTCGATGTCAACAGCCAAGACTCTACTCGTTTGGCGTCCGTCTCTCCACTCGGAGCACCTCGACGGCACCGGGCGAGTCACCCACGGCCTGGCGCGAAAGGTCGGATTGGGCTTATGGTTCGCGAACCGACCTCCGTCACCAGGGATCGAACCCGGGACGAGTCCAGCAACTAACAACCAAGCAATGTGGACAGACGAACGCCAGCCGAGAGCTATATTTTTGGGTTCTCCTCATCATCAGGTCTCTCAGAGTCAAGAAAAATCTTTACCATATATGGGCAAGTTGAGATACCGTGGAGGGGGGATTTCAGAGGCAAATTTAAAACCTACTCAACCCTAGAACAAAAGCTGCTGACTCACCGTCTTCATTCTTCTTCAATACGTAGATAACAGAATTTTCTTGAAACGACAGCTCGTCCGGCTTTTGTGCTTGATAGTCGTAAATTGCAACAACTAAAAAATTAAAAAATATAAACGAACATCCAAATACGGTAGTCAAGCAGCACCTTTCTCGACGTAATTCGAAGGCACCCAATCTGGCAATCCGTAATTCTTCTGCCCTCGAGCCATCTCAGTGTACGATTGGCCAGGATTGTATTCACCCGACAATTCAGGCGGTGGCGGCGGCAACGGTGAGTCTATAATCCGACCAGTAAAACTCAACCTTCGCGTTTTTTATGATTCCCTAGACTGTTACATCAGCTTTACAAACTTTCAGCCAAGCTGCGCCCAGAAAGTTGGAGCGTCATATCGACATGATGCGAAATATGACCAGAATGACCAACAGGTCGAGAACAAGACTTATTAGCCAAGAGTGAAAGGTGGTCCCAAGAGGACAGCAAAGGTTTAGTAGCCTACGCTATTTGTCAGATTGCATAAAGAAATTTTTCTGGACAGTTATCATCATGATATTATGTATTTTGACCCATTCATACGGGAAGTGAGGCCCTTAGATAAAGCTACAACGCATAATAGCCTTACTTTGGTCAGCGTAGAAGTCTTCAGGAGCGGGTGGCGGAGCGAAATAGTCTGAAACAGAAGACACAGTTAGAATATTCACTGAAAATCTATCCTAAGATCTCATACCATCTCCCCCATAATTGTACATATCAGCTTGCTGGTGTTGTTGCATTTGGCTATAACGTCCCATGGCCTGCTGCTGTTGCATTGCCATTTGAGCCTGCATCGGAGCTGGAGGCACTGGAGCAACGACAGAGACTTCGCCCGAGTACGGATCAGTTTGCATTGACACTCGACCAGACACGCTGACGGCACTGTAGCTACCAACACGACTAACAGCAGCACTGTTCGAGCTGTTTTTGAAGTACTAAAAAAATGATATTGCGAATTTACGAAACATGAATATAAAGAAATCATACCACTTGATTAGTTTGGACCAATCCAGGGTAACGTTGGGTAACATACTCCGCTCCCTGGAAAACTGGCGCTGTCGGTGGGGCAATCGTGACTGGCGCTCGGTATTCTCTGGTTGTAGTTCCTTTTGCCATCTAAAAAATTTATCCTTGCCCACAATGTTTAAAATTCAAAATTAAATGAACTGACCGATCCAAAACGCATTCCTCCACTCGATACGTACTCGACCTGCGGGTTAACAGCGGCCATGGGCGGAGGAGGGGGTGCCATCGAAGCACCGCCACTACCCGAACTGCAAGCACTGACTGTGGAGCCCGTACGAGCGAGAAGACGAGGATTCTGAAGGTGCTGCACTTTCACACCATGACCTGAAAATAGTAAATCCTTCTATCGCTGAAAATATATCACTAATCGAATCTGCTTACCGATATCATCAAGTATCGAATAATCGATCGGTCGGCGCACGTATTTCTGAGGTTTCTCTTGATGCGACGGTGCTATGATCTTGTGTTGGCGCGCCCCGTTCTTATTAGCTGTCAATACACCAATTTCACGACGTTCGACCTTCTCTTTGTGAATGTTTACGATCTAAACGTAAGTATCGTATTAAATTTTGACTGCTACGCCGTTAGTATCGCTCCAATCACCTGCGCAATATTGCTAACTTGGGATTCCATATCCATGATGTTCTCAGTTTGCAAATCGAGCATTCGAAGTAAATTCGAAGCGAGCATATTGATTTGGTAGGCTACACTAGCCAATGACTGGACAGCATACCGTTTTGTTTCTTCCACAGCTGCTCGCTTATCAGCCGACTGTAAGTAATTGGCTTCGCAATAGGCTGCCACACGTTCTAAATTCGCGTAGCTGTTCTCCAAATTTTGACGTCCTTCGGGAACCGCATGCTCGATCAGGGCGGACAGAGCTGACATTTTCGAAAAGTGTTTCCCGTTTTCAAATTTGGACTCGTAATATTTCCGCTCTGTCGTGCAAAACGCCGACTCTATCCAACGAACAAAACAAAACGACCAAACTGGTTGGACCCGCATATGCAAATTAGGCAAGCACCACATCTTCGGTGATGATTCAAGCTGCTTATGACAACTTGAAATGCGTTTATCGAACAGCAGCCGCTCACGACGACTTTTCTCTGTTTCTTGATCAAGGTCGATCGAATTTTGATTTCCAAATTTGTTTCGTTGTGTGTTTTGCCAGGAAAGTTAGTTTCACGATGGCAACTTTTACTCCGAATGTGGCTCCGTCAGAATATTTGAAAAGCAAACGTTTGAAATTGGATAAAGATGCAGAAAAAGACGATGAGGACGGAGGACCAAGAAGACAAACGAAAGAAGAGTATCGAAAGATGAAAGAACTGGAAGAAGCTCGAAAAGCAGGTAAGACGAGCAGCATACATTGCGGGTATCTTACTTGAATTAGGGAGCTCTCTTGAATAATGCCGCCCTGGAAGGATGAAACTGGTAACTAGTGCGCAGTAATGATTACTGTATTATTCTGGTGTTAGGCACGGTTCCGGCAATGACGGATATTGAAACGGGAGCTGACATCAATCCGCACATTCCCCATTATATCGCGCAAGCACCATGGTATTTGGGCGCCAAAGGGCCAACTTTGAAGCATCAGAAACCGCATCCTGAACGTGAAAAAGTGACTGCTCCGATCAACGATTGGTACAAGCGTGGCGTGACGACCAAGGTGGCGACGAAATATCGACCTGGCGCATGCGAAAATTGTGGTTCAATGACTCATAAAAAGAAAGATTGCTTCGAAAGGCCACGACGACTTGGTGCCAAATACACTGGAGAGGATATTGCTCCGGACGAACACGCCCAGCCTTCTTTGGAGTTGGGGTAAGTCGCTGCTTCTGCCTTGTTCTAACTAATAACTTACGCTATAATATGTTCCCTTGTTTAGGTACGACGCTAAGCGTGATCGATGGAATGGCTACGACCCGTCGGAACATAGAAAAATAGTGGACGATTTTCAAAGGTTGGAAGAGGCTCGCAAGGTGATAAAGGCTGAGAAAATCCAAAAAGGTTTGCGTACTTCGTCGACAGCCGCTGGAGACGGAGAAGAAGAAGTCAAGGAGGAAGAAGGGTCGCAAATAGAAGAAACAACAAACGCAGAGGAAACTGCGGGCGAATCGAGAGGAACTCCAGGGGTTAGCGAGGAAACTGGCGAAGAGGACGAGGACAAATACGCGGAACAAGCCGACATGCCGGGCGTGAAGTTGGATGTGGACAGTCGTACTCGCATTACTGTCAGGAATCTTCGTATTCGGGAGGACACGGCCAAGTACCTTTACAATTTGGATCCGAATTCGGCCTATTACGATCCGAAATCACGCGCTATGCGTGAGAATCCGTTCGAACTCTTGGGCAAGAAACCCGAAGAAGCTCCGTTCGGTGGCGATAATTTTACGCGCTACACCGGCGAGGTAGTTAGCGCCAACGAACAACAGCTTTTCGCTTGGGAAGCTCACAAACGAGGCGTCGATGTGCATTCACTGGCGGAACCTACCAAGCTGGAAGCCTTGAAACGTGAATTCGCTTCGAGAAAGGACTCGTTCAAGAATGCGCAACAGAGGGCGATTGTGGAACGATACGGAGGTGAAGAACATTTGACCGCCCCTCCCAAAGAGCTATTGCTGGCCCAGAGCGAGGCCTACGTCGAGTACAACAGGAAAGGGAAGGTGATCAAAGGAGAAGAAAAAATTGTGGCTAAATCGCATTATGAAGAGGATGTATTCATCAATAATCACACCACCGTATGGGGTTCCTATTGGAAAGATGGGCAGTGGGGTTACAAGTGTTGTCATTCTGCAATCAAGAACAGCTTCTGCACCGGAGAGGCTGGCAAGGCTGCGTAAACTTGTGTCCGTATGCCGTGTGCGCTACTGTACTTAGTAAAGATTTAAACCATTTGTGATGGGCACTGTAGCAAGCCGGACATATTCCGTTCCTACTGGAGAGTGGTGCGAGGTGTGAACGATAAGTGACAGCCGTCTTAGGTACTGCAAATGGTTGAATGTTGGGTTTGCGGTACGTAAGACAACGACGGGTTCTGGCCTTGATCTTTGGTTCGTCGCTGCTCTATTTCCTGATCAAGACTGATCTGCTCGTAAGTTAAGCTGGCCTCGTCCGACTGGTTATGTCATGCAATTGTTTCAGCCTGTAACATCGTTGCTGAAGGCAAGACGAGACGACGACAGCCGTTTCGAGGCGCAGCTGTTGCGAGCGCCCAAAAGTATACAATGGCATTCTGCTGACAAGGTCAACAATGAAAGTGACTCCAGCGACAACTCACAAAAATGCCGGTATACGAAACAAGGAAAACGATGGGTAGTCGACGAGTTTGGTGAGTGGATTAAGTGTCAGAATTTTAAAGAGGAAAGCACGGTGGGCAATTCCCAGTGCTGGTATCGAATGGAATAGTCCAGTAGGATTGCCCTGGTTCAGGTTTCTTCTGCGATCGCTATCAGTTGACCCCGTTCGGGTGCTGTCGGACATCCCCGGCATCGCGTTACCTGTGCACGTCGTGTGACACGAGAGTGACGCATTGTTGTGCTACTTACGAGCACTGTGTCTCCTGCTGCTTGCAACCATCGCAGGTAAGGAGAGCTGATGTCCTCGTGAACGAAGGGCAGCACTCATGCCTTTCCTGTTGTAGCGTCCATTGCTGGAAACTGTGCTCAGGCTCACCAGCGGGTCACGACTTCGAGCACTGTTGATGGTCAAAGACCAGTACGATCTGTGCGAGTGGAAGTGTCGGACATCGTCGAACGTAAGTGCTCGCGAGGGTCCCTGGTCTTGTCGAATCTGGGCAAGTCCACCTTCCCCCGGCAGAATATTGCCCAAATGCTTCTTATCTTATCGTAAGATCTTATCCCTTTTCAGAGCGTATATCAAGAAAACAAATACAAAAGTCCCAAGGCAAAGTACTGCTATGGGCCGGAGCCAAAGCTGCCGTTCACGAGGTGAACGACAATGGACTATGGCTCTACTTTGGCCGTGTTTATTTATTGTTTATTTCTGTATGCTGTATGTCTGTACATAGTTTTGTGAAAAATTTCTTACTTGCCAGAGGTTTTTTGAAGGTGCGTGTGGGGTTTTATCGTCTTTCAAATTTTGAATTTTGGCGGTTTTGTTATAAGCAGCGCCTCCAGAACTGCTGTGCCGGGGTGGCCTCCTTGTCTTACTGTAGCCAGATAAAGTCGTCGAGATGGAAATCTAAAGCAAAGTGGGCTGATCGTCGACGACTCGACTGTCAAGTAAATGTCGAATATGGTCCGCAAAACTTATCGTTAATCGTCAAATTTTCGATTAATTTTCCAAAGTTGACGGGCTGAATAAATGAACCACAAAAGGCCGTCGACCGAAAGAGCCATGGACTTGAATTTACATCCCGCTGCGATGCGTCATCCGCATCAAACGGTCATCTTGCCTTCTTCGACGGCATCGGCGGGTAGTGTGCCTCTGCATATGTTGCCCTCGACTCCGGCGAGACAATACGGATTTATGCCCCCAGCGCCAACTACTGCGGCGTTATCTTTCCCAGTTGGATTGTACGGACGACAGAGCGATGGGCTAAGACAGGTATGTACAGTATATGGCCTATATATGACTCCGTTGTAGTCGCCCTAGGAATTATGGAGGGTCTGAATGTAGCCAGTATTATTCAGCGAACATGTCAACTTCTTTGTTGAAACTGGAACTGGAATATGGAACTAGATGCCAAGAAAAAGTTTTGAGGTCTGAAAGATACAGGAGGTATAGGCCTCCTGTAGGACCTACCTTGGTGAAAAATGATGAGGCCCTTATATGTATGCTGGAAACCTTTGAAGTACATGTGTAAAACTTTAAATCGCAAGTGCCTTTTCTCAGATGGATGGTATCGGGATGAGGCGAGATACGGATTTCAAGAAACGTCCCTCTATGCTTTCGGATTTTCATTTGACATCCGCAAATCAGACCATTCAGCCGTTGCCAACAGGTAGGCTAGAGCTAAATGGTTCAGCGTTTCTTTATTCTAAATTTCTCCTCCCTACCTGTTCGCTTTCATCATTCCATTTTATAGATGTACAAATTGGACGCGATCAAGGAAAACGATCCCGCCCGGATGATTTGGGAATACCTGGCCATCCGCCATCGCTTGATGTGAAAAAGGTACCAAAGATCTGAGTGAGGCTGCTAAGATTTTCGATATTTCTTTTCGTATATTTTTCAGATGCCGCTTCCCGCTTATACACCGCAAGTGGAAGCCATTTCACCAACGCCCGACGATCAACCTGGTTCGTCGTCCAGCACAAATCGAGATCACATCTTAGAACGTATCGGAGTAATCGATCACGAGATCGCAGTTACTGAATCCAATCTGAAAAAAATGCAAAAGCGCAAGGCAAGATCTTTTGGGCGTATTTCGTCTGCTCACTAATTCCTGTTTTCTTTTAGCAAGAACTTGAAGAAACTGCGGCGTCTGGAAGCAGTGAAACAGTCCCAGAACCACCAACGTCAACTACCCAGGCTGTGGATTCGTTGAGCGAGAAAATTTATGCTCAAACAAGGCGTCAAGCTGCTGCTGTGCATGCCAAGGTCGCCAGCATCGGACCATTAACGGAATCATTGGTTTGTTGACTGCTGGGCCTAGGTAGCTGGCTTATACCATAATGCTCTTTCTAGCCTTTTTATCGACAACCGTGCGATATCGAGGAATTGCAAGAAATACGCAAAAAGTGAGCGACTTTTCTGGACTGAACGTCGGGCTGCGTGTAAGGCGCCAGTAACTTTTAGAAATGAAGTGTTTCGCCCAAAACTGATCGCATATTTGCGAAAGATACAACGATTTAAGGAAATCAGGGTGAGCGAAAATATCAGGGTGGCGACATCGAACACGTAATACTAATAAGTCGCGGCTTCAGGAACGCTACTTGACTGAACGTTACAACCAGCTGGCATTGGCGTGGCGTAAAAAGGTAGAGCGGATGGAACGTCACCCAAAACGATTGTACGTTGTTTTTGCTTTTGGAAAGACTTTGTTAGTTTAGTTTCTCCGACTTCTTTTTCTTTATAGAGCAAAAGAACAAAAGTATCGAGAAGTTTTCGAAAAAGTATTTCCAGAGCTAAAGAAGCAACGTGAAGAACGAGAACGTTCTGCCAGGTTCGAAGTTGATCAGATACAATCGTTCTGTTCTCTGCTATGTTATTTGTTTACAGGGCTGGTATCTTGGGACCGCGCGCCTCAGCTGAAGACAACATTTTTTTCCCTCCATCGGGGGAGGTAGAGGTATGAAATGAAAACGGATGCGCAGAATTGCGCAGTATAATTTCTGTGCCTTTTTTAAGGAAGACGAAAGAATCAAGATGCGTCAAAATGCTGTCATTCCACCAATGTTATTGGATTCGTTCACTCGTAGTCGTACCCAATTTGTGAACAATAACGGTTTGGTGAGGGATCCAGTTGGTGAGCACCAATACAGGTATGGACAATCTTGGAGAGTTAAGATAGGAAGAGGAGAAAGTATGCTACTTTCAGATACGAATTGTTTAAAACCACGTGGAGCGAAGATGAGAAACGAGTGTTCAAAGAAAAGTTCATTCAGTATGGAAAGAACTTTGCGGCCATTTCATTATTTTTGGAGAGAAAGGTAGGTGAATTCTAGTTATGGAGCAAGAGCATACCCATGGGCGTTCAGATATGCGAAAGTCATCAGCATTCATTTGGTTCTTTAGACAACCAAAGACTGTGTTCAGTACTACTACTTGACGAAGAAGAGCGAAAATTACAAGCAGTTACTGCGAAGAAAAAATACTCGACGTGGCAAACCGTACCGTCCGCCTCAGGTATTTTATTCAGGCCGTTTGTGTCATTGCTTTCGAAAACTGTCCTTTCAGATGCCTCGCCCGGAAGACGTGCGGGAAGCAGAAGCGGGCCCCGAAGGAGAACACGGTGATCACGAGTCTGCCGCGCCAAGTAAGGAATCGTGTGCTTGTCTTGTGTCCTAGTTGTCTTATGGGTGGTCGTTTCAGAAGAGCCTGAGTTCATTTGCATGGTATGCAAGACGAAGATCGACTCGGCAAATCCTGGGCGAGTTTTGACGCGTGCGTGTTACGAGCAGTATGGCATCGACTCCGAGGCTTTGCATGGACAGAATGTTCGTATTTGCCAGAAGTGTCGGCTGGGTATCGTGAAGAAAAAGCATTCTCAGTAAGTTAATGCTTTGGAGAAGTTAGGGTTGCAGGGGGCCGTATATGTATGTTTTGCAGATGTCCCATTGGAACTTGCACAACAGCTCGAAGGAAGGTGAAGCCATCTCGCATTTTCCCACCGAAATGGTTCGAGTTGTCCGAAGAGGAACGGCGTACCATCAGCGAAGAATTCCGTAAGTTGGATCTTACAATGAGTCTAGCAACAGGTGTTTGTAGTTCTGTTTTGGTTTAGAATTCTCGTTGGATGTAACGAAATGTTGCGGTTCGTGTTATAAGCGACTGGCGCGT
The DNA here is from genome assembly GCA_030248295.1 of Mesodorylaimus sp. YZB2_4. Taxonomy (NCBI): domain Eukaryota; kingdom Metazoa; phylum Nematoda; class Enoplea; order Dorylaimida; family Dorylaimidae; genus Mesodorylaimus; species Mesodorylaimus sp. YZB2_4. Next base: position 475,163 of record JASANH010000138.1, on the reverse strand, counting down.
CGGTGCGACATGCCTGTTTTGACTGGTGAAACGTTGAACGAAGAAGAGTTGATCTTAGCCAAATCTGAGACCTGGACGGACGATGAGATTTTGAATTTGCGAGAAAGTGCGTGTTTTAAAATAATAGACCGATGGTAATGCAAATCATGATATATTTTAGACGTAATGAACTTTGGCGAGAGCAACTGGCTAGCTGTGGCGGAAAGGTTGGGGAAGTCAATGGCGCAATGTCGGCGTCAGTACCTTTTCCAAAAACAAACGAATTTCGAATCCAAATCGAAAATATTGGCACCAAAAGTTGCCCAAGTAAATGCTTGATGATGTGCTGCTATGTTTGATCGTTTGTGTTCATGACTCCGCTTTGCATTCTTTTTTGCTTCGGGCTTGCCTTTTTATTCGCAGCTCTGCCTTTTAGGCGTAAAATGGTTGAGAAGGCTTTAAATTTTAGCAATTTTTGGTCGAAACAGAGAACTCTTTCCTGATAATTTTAGGTCCCTGGAATCGAAGAGGAAGAGGAAGAAGAGGAAGCGGCCAATAGCGAAGAAGAAGATTCGGCACAAGCAGCAACAGATGATGGCTCAGGAAGCAAAGCGGTGAGCCCGAAAGCGACTGTAATGGACGAAAATGACGCCAGAATTCCTGAGGCGGTTGGTAAGTGTTTTTGATTAGACATTAGTGGGTGCTATAAAGTCTGTGGGGATGGAAAAACGGGCAACAGGGCTTTGTTTATCGTCATGACTGATTGCATTTGTCCTTTCAGCCGCGAAGCTCGAAGACAACGAAGTGAAAACCGAAGCAGGCGCTGTGGTTGAAGAGCCTGTGGCTAAGATTGAAGAAGGGATGCTACTTGAGAATCAAAAGCTTAGCCGTTCGCGAGAAAGTGTTCGAAGTGGCGGGGACGACAGTTGCGCCACCCTGAGCGCCGACGAAGGTCAATCGGAGAACGAAGCTAGTTCGAAAATATTTCAGCCGTCCAAGAGCACAAATGTTCAGAACGAAGGAATGAAGGATGGAATCGAGTATTTGGGCACGAAGGGACCGGCACAAGGGAATGCTGCATTTGGAAACAGTCCAGATTCGAATCGTGGAAGCATTCGACCGGAAACGTTGCCACATTGTCAACCGTATAAACCGAAATCGGCGCATATTTTTCGTTTGGAAAATGAACGTCGAGCGAAAGAGGCCGCATTGGCAGCTGCAGCTAGTGTCTCTTCTATGGTGACATCGACTACACCTATCGTTGTATCGTCAACCCCCGTTCCGACCAGCCTATCGACGACAGTTTCGTCGTTTAAGTCCTCCAATGTCCCAGCCGCAGGCCCGCCGATTTCGGCACGGTTTCCTATTCCGCCTGTGCCAGCGCCTGTTGCCGTGAGGAATGCCCCTGCTCAGTCGAAGCCAGACCCAGGAGAGAACGCGAGCAAGCTTCCGGCGAAGGTTGCTTCGCCGTCTCGAAAAACCGAATCACCTGAAGTCATCGAAATCGTATCGGCTAAAGGCCCGGTGCAGCTGAAATCTCCAGCGACTACGTCGACATCGTCTCAGTCGGACGTTCGAAACAGAGGTTCGCTTACGCAAGGAACTCCGATTGTTCCACCAGGTCCTGCCGGAGCTCCTCCTGGCCCCACGTTCGTCACTCCCCAAAACATGGGCTCTGCGGGTACAGCCTTGAGGCAAACGACGCCAATTCATACGGTTCCACCTGCAAGCTCAGCAGCTATGTTAGGAAGAACCTCAGCTGCTTCGACGGTGGTCTCGTCATCGATGGACATCATTCCGAGGGCCCATACTCCCGGTTCGACTACGTCAAGCTCGTTCCGAAATGAAGAATTGCAACACGGTGGTCTTCGAGCGGCAAGTGCTGGATCGTCGAAGCTTAGTCGTCCCGCTTCGTCCGATCCTGCTCAAATTCACGCATCGCAACAACAACCGCCCCGAATCTCGTCCTCGTCTGGCAATTTGACCGAGCAGCAGCAACAACAGCAGTTGTATCAGACGCTCTTACAGAATCAAGTTTTGGCCAACGATCAGTACATGAGGGCCAGACAAATGGGCTTGAATGAACATCAGGCGCTAGCGATGTACAGCGCAGCCTTGCAAGCGGCGTCCAGAGATCCAGTGGCGTACGCGAGTGCGATGGCGTCACAGCAGCAACAGCCGCAACAACAGCAGCGACAGTCGAATCCCGAATTTCATCATGCCGCTCTAGCGGCTAATCAGCTGCAACAGGCGTCGATCCCAGGGCATGGTCAAGTGAAGGTAGGGTTGTTTGTCTGTTCTATTGCTCTCATATTACAAGCGGCTCGTTTAGGTATCCGACAGTGCGCAAGCCCTGCTGGCTTTGGGATTGTCTGGTTTGGACCCCGCAACTCAGGCGGCCTTGATACAGCAGCATTATTACGCCCAACAAATGGAACAGCAACAAAGACGCTTAGAGCACCAACGTCTGTTCGAGCATCAGCAGCGCCTTTTCGAACAGCAAAGGGCCATGGCGATCGCTGTAGCAGCAGCCGCGGCTGAACAACAGCAGCAGCAGCAGCAAAAATTGGAACAGCAACAGCAGCAGCAACGTCTGGCCTTGGAATTGGCGAATCAAGAACGTATTCAGATGGAGCAGCAGCAGCAGGAGCAGATCAATCAAGAACGTGAGCAGCGGGAATATCGACGACAGTTACTGGAACAACAACAACGAATGATGGAAGCCCAGAGGGGCGCCCAAAGGCAGTCGCCATTGACAATATCCCATCAGGCGCATTACCAGCAACAGGCCGAACAAGCAGCTATCAAACAAGCCATTGCTGCAAGTATGATACCAACACAGCATCCGCCCGTTATCAAGCAAGAAGTTGTTGGTCATTTTCCGAAGGAGCTATGGGCTTCAGGAAACGTCGGTCAGACTGCCATGGCGGCCCGGCAAGAATTGCAGAAGCAGCAGCAGTTGTACGAATTGCAAATGCAAAAACAAATTCAACAGCAGCAGGAGCGAAGTCGTCAAGAGCAGCAGCTTCAACAACAACAGCATCTGCAACATCAACTTCAACAGCAGAAAGCGGCTTTGGCTGGACATGGAAGGAAATCCATCATTCAGCGAACTGTGACGACTCCAGCAACGCAAACGGCAGGATCGGCGGAGACTACTGCTCAAAGCGTGGATAAGTCGCGCAGTGCAACAAACGTGACACCGTCGGCAATGGCACAGCCGCAGCCGATGTCTACGCCGCCAGCAACCGCAGGAATACCGACGAAAGGTAGGAACGACTTAGCTCAGTCAGGGTGTTCTGACTTGACCGAAATCTGGATTGTTTTAGGTGCAATGAAAGAATTTCCTCCAGCGCTCACTCATGCCCATTCAGGGATGCGTACGATAACGCCTTCGACATTGCATCAAACGATTCCAGCACTCGGTACTGCTGGATTCCATATTCCAGTTCTCGGAGCCGCGGCAAGACATCCTGTTGCAACTAGTCAACGGCCAGCGGTTTCGGTTTCGTTAACGACGAAGCAGACATCTAACGTTTTTCCGGTTGATCAGCCAGCACCTGCTCCCCAGCCAAGTGGTGTCAACCTTGACAAGGTGAAACGGAAAACCAAATCGCCGGCTGGTCAGTCGAGTACGCTCCGCTCAGTAACAGTCACCAATGCTGTTCATTCGTCAGCCGACACTAAAATGGTTTCTGCGGCTTCCATGTCACTGCCGACGACGAGTTCGATCGGCGGGCGAGCTGTACCGACTCCGCCTTCGTCAGCAGCAGCCCCTTCAAGCAAGGCTGATGTGAATTTGGTGCACCTAGTCGATTCCATCATTACAACAAACATAATGGAGAAACATGGAGAGGAGAAGAGCCAGTCGGCGGGTTCACCGAGGGAAACGTCGACCCCCATATCCATGTTCAGCTTCCATTCTTCAAAATTGCCTCCATTACCGCACGTGGTCATCCGCGCTCCAAAGACAGAAGTCACGACTCCGGCAATAGTGCCTATTTCACCGCCGGCAGCTCCTGTTCATTCCACGCCTTTCCAGCAGCCAACGTTCGCGGAACCTCCTGCAACGTCGGCCAGTGTCACGCGTAGTTCACCGCCAGCTAGTAGCGCGCCCGCCGCACGTCCACCAACAATCTTTGAGTACATCGAAGATATTATTTCCAGCGATTACTCGGCCCGTGGACCGAGTGACGATGCGAAGTTGCCTCCTCCTCCCAGTCAGCCATCGTTCTTGGAAAGCGCCATTTTAAGACCATCGACCGTGTCTCGAGAGCTTCCCGTTGTGCCAAAGATTCAGCAGCCTCCGCAGGGATCGATTCAACAGGCAGAACCGCCCGCGGCAACGTCTAAAGTCGATGCTTCATCAGCTTCGACCAAGCCACAGGTGTTCGAATACGACTTGGAACCAGTCTCGCCTCCAGAACAAAATTCCGAGGAAAGTCAAGTGCCGATCAGCCTTCCTTCGGGTGGCGTGGGCGCCAAAACTATTGCGCCTACGATTGTGTCATCGACAATGGCGACCCCGACACCGTCTCAAGCGCCTCCTTTGCCTATGTGGGTTCCGCAAGTACGCTCGACGCATGTGGCCTCGCCCATCTTGGAAGACCCCGTTCGTATGACCAAAAGCGGAAGTCCCGCAGGCCCATTTATGGCCTGGAATGTGTTCACTTTGCCCGAATCTGGAGGGGAAGTTTTGTCCAGCGGAATGGCGGGCATGCCTTCCGCCGATCAGCAACGCGCTCATCAAAGCAGCGAATGGCAAGGGGGCACTGTTCCTGTGGCGAGTACGGCGGAAGAAATGGAATCGTCGAGAGCCGTTGCTGCACTTTTGGAAACGGAGATGCGGCCTGAAAGCACGTCGTCCAGACTGCCTCCAGCTGGTGGGGCTGGAGAAGGTGGGTCGGTAGCCGAACCTATGATGTCATGCCCCGTACCAACCTACGAACCGCTTTCGGACGACGAGTCGTAGACTAATTGTTATTACCGTCCAGGGGGACTGCTATTTTGTGTTTTGGCCAGCTATGTGTTACATATTCTGTAAATATTGGGTTCTCGTGACAGCTGAAATTGGTTATTTTGGAGTAAAGTATATGTATTTTGTGATTCAGACTTTTGTGTGAAAATGGGTTTATTCCCATCTTAAATTGGCTGGAATACTTGTATGTGCTCCTTTCTTATCGCATCGTTTTCAGGTTTTCGAACTTATCTCGGCTCGTCATTTTCATTGATTGGTTCAAATAATTTTAGTTATTGGACGACGACCATGTCTAGTTTGATGTGCTTGAATCCCAAGGCCGAATTGGCCCGTGCTGCTGCTGCTTTGGAGATCAATATCACAGCAGCTAAGGGTCTGCAGGATGTTATGAAAACGAATTTGGGACCGAGGGGAACTTTGAAAATGTAAGGTGTTATATTGAGTGGGTGCGAGTCGGATGGAGGGACAGTTTGTTTTAGGCTTGTGTCTGGAGCGGGAGATATCAAATTGACAAAAGATGGTAATGTTCTGCTTCATGAAATGGTAAGTGTGGTCTCCCCAACCAAAGATCGTTGCTGCAGAGCTCGCGATCAGTAAACACACACGCTTGTAGTTGAAGTTGGAGTAGGGGGATAGGACGTGTGAGCAGCACACAGAACATATATTGCCTCCAACAAAATGATATACGCGACTTCCGTGCTGCGTTTCGCGGGCTGCAACATAAAATATGATTAGTTGTCTACGAAATCTGCACAAAATACGAGTACCTGGACAACAAAACCTACTTTCAGCAAATTCAACATCCGACTGCGTCGATGATTGCTCGCGCTAGTACTGCTCAAAACGATACCACTGGCGATGGTACCACGTCAACTGTACTGTTGATTGGTGAGCTCTTGAAACAAGCGGAGATCTACGTCAGTGAGGTGAGACGAGCTATGCTGTTGCCCTGACACCATATTCACCAGTCTGTTTCAGGGATTACATCCACGTCTGATCACTGAAGGCTTCGAAATCGCCAAGGACAAATGCTTGGAAGTAAGTGTTAGCTATTGAGGGAGCAATCCATGTGGACTACAGGTCTTGCCATTTTTCAGGTTCTGGACAAGATTCGGATCCAAAAAGGGATGGATAAGGAGACCTTGAACAACATTGCCCGCACCGCCTTGCGAACGAAATTGTACGCTGAGCTGGCCGACCACATCACCGAAGTAGGCCTGCAATGTAACTTGGGTTGTCGTACTGCCAGTCTCGTTATGTCTGTTCTAGGAACTGGTGGACGCCATTCTATGCATCAAGCAAGAAGGCAAGCAAATCGACTTGCATATGGTCGAGATTGTGGAAATGCAGCATCGTACGGACATGGACACAGTATTGGTGAAAGGCTTAGTTTTGGATCATGGAGCTCGGCATCCGGACATGAAGAAACATGTGACGAATGCCTACATTCTGACTTGCAACGTCTCGCTAGAATATGAGAAGACGTAAGTACACTCCCTGTTTTTAGGGAAATGAATTTCAGCATGTTTATTTTCCATATTTCTGCCTTCAGGGAAATGAATTCTGGTTTCTTCTACAAGACGGCCGACGAACGAGAACGTTTGGTGCAAGCAGAAAGGCAGTTTATCGAAGACCGTGTTGCAAAGATCATCGCATTCAAACGACAGGTTTGTGATGCGGAAACGGCCAAGGATGGAAAGGAGCGCAATTTCGTACTCATTAATCAAAAGGTTTGTTTACCGAGCGCTGTCGAAAATGTTGAATGATGATGGTCTTTGTAGGGAATCGATCCTCCATCTTTGGACATGTTGGCGAAGGCAGGCATTGTGGCTTTGCGTAGGGCTAAGCGTCGTAACATGGAGCGCTTGACTCTGGCCTGTGGCGGTATAGCTTTGAATGCCATCGATGATCTGACACCAGATGTTCTGGGAAAGGCCGGTTTGGTGTATGAACACGTTCTAGTAAGTACTACTCCCAGCGGGACTGGGTCCGGTTTGATAGCGTTTTGTGTCTTTTAGGGCGAGGAGAAATACACGTTTATTGAGGAATGCGACAATCCTCTGTCGGTCACGTTGTTGATCAAGGGTCCGAACAAGCATACCATCACTCAGATCAAGGAAGCAGTCTACGACGGACTACGGGCTATCAAGAATGCTTTAGATGATGGTAAGCAGGAGTGGATGAGTTCCGTCGTCACGAAAGTCTGCATGCTTTCCCGCCTTTGTTAGGTTGCGCCGTTCCTGGTGCCGGCTCTTTCGAAATCGCAGCTTACTGCGAACTGTTGAAATTCCGGGATAGCGTGAAAGGCCGAGCTCGGTTAGGCGTGCAAGCATTCGCTGACGCTTTATTGGTAATTCCGAAGACGTTGGCCCAAAATGCCGGTTTGGATCCGCAAGAAACGATTGTCAAACTGCAAGAGGAGTACATCAAGAGTGGATTGCCCATCGGTGTGGACTTGAGCACTGGTAAGATCGGAGTATGACCGGGACTGGCCTTGTGGTGCTGCAAGTGATCCTGGAATGCTCATGGACGTTTTCCTTCAGGGGAACCCTTGTTGCCAGTCGAACGTGGTATACTGGACAACTACGTGGTCAAGAAGACGTTGTTGAACTCATGGTATGCGTACTTCTTTTATCGTGCTTCAATTTATATCCCATGGTTGTTTCTGGTGTTTCAGCTGTGTCATCGCTAGCAATCTACTGTTAGTCGACGAAATCATGCGCGCCGGCATGTCGTCATTGAAAGGGTGAGCAAATGAAGTCACGGGGCCAGTGATTTGGTGAATGGGACTTGCTTCGAGGCCGTTATTGTTGGACGAGTGAGAGTTCGTGAATAACATTTCGTCATTGTTGATTTGAATAAAAAGTTTCGCAAAACGTTTATCACGCAAAAAGTTTCTCACGTTTTGTGTGAGTTCGGACTCGCGGCTGTACAGTAGATGGTCGATCTGGAACAGCATAATGCTACGGGGCTATTTCGATGCGCTGAATGGTGCTAACGCTCATGTCCCTCGTGGCTTTGCTGTGGCAGCGTGTTTCGAGGCCAATCCCTTCACTTAAGCCCCTCTTTTCTGAATAACCACGACAACTGGGCCTCAAAAAAACACTTCCTCTGGCGTCCTCGAAAACTAACAATGCATCAGTTCCTGTCCGGGTCTTCACAACTGGCCCTTTTTGGTGATAGGTTTGACTTGGCACCTTTCTTCCGGCAGCTCTTCTCACATTTCCCATCTATCCCTAGCTTACTTGTAGCTGTGCAAGTTCCAAAAAGGATTTCCGTATCCACACTTCTCTCGTGCTCAAAATTGCAACACTCTATGGACCTACTCGTAGTTCACCCTGTGTCCTCTTTAGACGATGATGAAGGTCTTGCTAGCTGCTAGTCCCCACTTTCTGCCTGCTGTTGATCATAGATAACTGGGTCTTGATCTCAACCACTGCCAATTATGATGCCCTATCGTATTCGAAAACACGAACTCACTGTCTCCTATTCTGTCCCTGTCAATTCACCAAAATTTGTTCTTTTGCGAAGTGCCCATGGTCGATTGCGTAATCCCCCGATCGGTGGTCTACGTCGATATGGTGCTGCCTCCTCGAGGGGCGTTCATATGACCCAACCCCAGTTTGTGCCCCAATTATACCCTCGTCCCACAGCTTCGAAAGTAGACTTTTCTGATCGCGAGCCAGTCGATGTGAAAGAAGAGCACTGGAAATATGAGAAAGTGATCGGAGGCTAGGTTGCAGAAAAAAGGAAGCCTGAGCATGTAACCAACTACTTGTGAATTTGAGAGCACGAGCCAGCCGAAGAGAAGGTTTTTAGGACAATGGTGAAACAAGTGGATCGATCCAACCCACCGCCATAAAAGGTGTGACCGATTTGGAGAATGAGGCCCTGAAACAAAGGATTCACGAACTGGAACCCAAGATAACTTGGGTGTGCATGGGTTGAGGAGTGGCCGAGAAGTTTCTTGGCAATGCTCATAGTGGGCAAGAGACCAGATTATTCATTTCCTAGGGAAGGGCCCCGAGATGGGAAGATTTAACATAGCACCCCACTCATCGTCAGTCCTGGCAAGCAATAGGTGTTATTACAGTATTACCAAAATCAGGGCGGCTCCCTCGCAGCGCATGGAGTTCACTCAAAGCATGTTTCTCGCCTCTATCATGACAGTCTCCACAAGATGCGTGCAGTGCACAGTAGTCGTATACAGGCGCGGCCAAAACAAAGTGAAGCACCCTGACAAAGCGACATGTATTGCCCAGGGACATAGGGCTCATACAGACCTAAAAACTACTTGGGGAGGATTACGAGAACAACCAAACAGGTCATGATTAGGAGGCCTAACCCCAGCCTGAGCCCCAATAGCTGGTACAGTATTCGTTGTGCCTTATCAGATCTTAAGACGGTACTGTTTTGATCGCACATGTACAGGCTACTGTAAAATTCCCGCAGCGTGCCGTTAAATGGATCAAATATAGCCGAGCCATCTCTGGAGATTCTGGCCAGCGAGATCTAGAAGGAAGGCTAGTCAGTCATCATCAATTGCGGCCCTATATCACTGCCGTAGCACACGCTGTTCCTGTTCATGCTTTGCCACATCACCAAACGCAGGTATGCGCACTTGAGGGTGAAGGGGCACATCGCATATGATCTGATTCACCCAGCCGAATACTCGGTGGTAAGTGGCCCCCCCCCAGCGTGAGAGTGGACGCCCAACACTCCAAGGCCACGACCCACTCGAACTTTGAACTCGTAATTGCCCCCAATAGACCACTTTCATACAGAGGCATACAAGTACGCCCCAGCATTACGATTCATTAAGTACTGTTGCATCGAACCCCATCTCTCTCTCGCTGTCCAAATTGCTCTTTGTTTCAGTTAGAAGCCGATCTGCAAAAGAAAGAGAAATGCACGCGCTAACTCGAAGACGATCTGACTCGTCAAAGCGATTTAATTTCGATTTTGACGAAAGAAAAACGCCAATTGGAGGATCGTTTCTTGGTTTGTCAGGCCTGATCTTTTGAAATTCCATTTTCACAATGATGAGTTGCGGGCAAGAAATCTGGCATTTGTGTTTTCCATTTCAGAAAAGTAAAGATTCAATAGACGAAACAGAAAGACAAAACGAATTGCTAAGTAAAAATATCCTCAACTGTCAACACCAACTCTACTTGGCCACTAGTCAACTGCAGGACGAAAAGTGGCAGAAGGTCGAGGCAACAAAAGAAGTGCGCCGCTTAGCACTGGAATTATCAGAAATACGAGCAGCACTGGTCGAAGTGGAAGCTAGGAGGTGCCAGCTGCGTGCTACTTTGCAAAGGTATGCTACGTTACGGGCAGGTGGACGGGCTCAGACCAAAAACCATAACGGGCGTCTGCGAATAATCCGATATCAGAACAACCAATGTTTTGCAGACCTGCAAATTTTTAGCAGGCTCTGATTTTCCAGCTGTACCAGACTGGACAAAGGTCATGATTACTGATTTACTGGTTATGACCTTTATGCTGATCATGATCATGCAGCTGTGATGTGGAGGGTGATGGCTGCAGCTCCGCTGACGGCTCACGATCACCTACAGAACTATTGACGAGGAGGGTTTATTTTAGCGTAAACACAGGTTGCTTAGATGGGTGACCATCCCGCAAACTTTGTGAGCAGAAGATTTTACCTTCTGATCGAGCAAAGCATTGTCCAATACTCACAGAGCGTAAGCACACACTGAATATGGACCACATAGAACCCGGGTTATGCTTTTATATCCTCCTCACCTACCCATCATCTCTCTCCACTCAACTTCATGCTCTTCGCTGCCCCACTTTCTCTCGCTCATCCTCGCATCTGTTTACTATTTTTTCATCTTTTAGCCAGTCTGAGCATGGCAACGAACTGATCCTCCGATTGGAAAAGCAAGGACAGGTGGTCGCTCAACTGAACCACGAACTCGTCTTTCATCAGGTACGTAAGGAATTCTTATTCTACCGGCTCTGCACTAGCCTTCTGTTCCCCTCTTCAATGACGAAACAAAGGCCACCATTTTCATAAAGTCACCCTTACAATGGCCGCGGGCTAGCGTGCTTGGCTCAGGGGCTTTGATACGACCAACTGACGCGGGCTATCAATCAAGGGAAGGACTATGGTAGGATGCTTTTACGTATTTGTACGCCTCGCGAGTTGTTGCGTCGTAAGCGTGATTTCGAAAAATACTCGGCATCGAAGAGAATCTCGGATTCTCGAGACGGTGGCGGACGACGAAAAAAGGGCGCAATAAGACCGCCTCTCGTTTCTCACTCGTTCGAACGATGGGCGGCGAAACAAGAGCGAAAACAGCAGTCAGCAGTTTCGAGCATCAGGCGACCACTCTCTCCGTTGTTTGCCTCTTCTTGCTTGCTTATTACGACTCGCCCAAGCCTGGTCGGCCTGCTTATGTGCTTATAAGATCAGAATGCACAAAATCACTCGGTCCACCAAATCGAGCAATGGATCAGCGAATGCCAGTCCCCAGCAACAGCGCAAGAGCGAATCTGAATCCGATTTCCGATCCTCGGCCAAGAATCGCTCGAGTGCTTCAGTCTCGTCGCAGAACAAGGGACAACAGGTGAAACGGGTGTCCTCCTCCGACATGAACAATAATGAGGACAACAAAAGGGCGAGGACGCAAACCTTTGGTAGCAGTGGTAGCACCGATCGAGCCAAGGTGTTCGATAGTGAGTCGGATTTGGAGAAGCATTTGGCTAAGGAGGAGTGCTGGTCCGAGAGCGAATCACACGGCAGTGCAACCGATGACGACATCGGCGATGTGTGGGATGAGGAGGTGGACGAGGGCAGCTACGATGAAGATGAAGTGGATGGATTCAGTGAACATGACGAAGATGAAGTGGACTCGTACGACCAGGTCGAGCAGGATGTAGATTGGCCACCAGCTGATGGCGATGGGCAAATGATGTCAGACCAGGGTGCGTATGAGGAACCGGTTCAGACCGGTCCCTGTTTGAATATATGGAACCTGGAAGACATCCCCGAAGAGGAGGCGGCCGAATTATTAGCCGTCGTCACGGCGGCCGAGGAGTATCTTTCATCGGTAGCGTCAGGTGGTGCCAAGAGGATGGCCAGCATTAGCACTTCGTCCAATGGACGAAATCTCACCAAGAACAGGCCCTCGTCCAGCCAAATCGCGGAAGAGATTATACATGCCCTTCCGATAGCAGTTGCTGCCAACTCGTCCCATCAACGTAAACAAAAGCATCAAGAGACCGGCCGTGCCAACGACCAGACACCCAGAGACAATAAGTCTGCTCCTCTCACCTTGGCCAAAGCCCACCGCCCAGCGGCCACCATTGAAGCGGCCGATAGTCGAGAAGAGATTTCCAACATTTCCATGGATTCACTCTCCTCATCCCGAAATCGATCCTATCGAGGCAATGCTCCTCAACTCAGCATTTTCTCTGTGGGCGACACCAAATTCCCCGACTCGCCCACGAATTCCCGACGCGACACTTTGTCCAATGCATCGCAGTCTTCCCGTCTCTCAGGTAGATCCCTCCGGTCCAATGCTTCGATTCGGTCGAGTCAGACCAACGGATCCAGGAACGCCGGTGATCGCTCTTCCCAATTCAAAGTGGTAAAATCTATCAAACTCTTTCAAGTCGACTCGAATGGAGATCAACCCAAAATTCGAACTTCCCCTCCCCCTCCTATTCCCGATTTCCGCCCCGGTTCTCCTCCGAATGACCAGTCTCCTCCCATCGAAAGTGATCTCGGAATGGCATCACCCAAACGCCAGACTTTGGACTCTGCGTGTCTGTCCAAGCTGGCCAACGACATCGAACGACTGCTGGCCCAATTGGACAACGAACTGCCGGAAGAGAAGATCCGATGCAACACCACCATTCAAGATCGCGAGCAATGCGAGGATGCCGAGTGCACCTTGGACAAGAGGGACTTCAGAAAGTGTTACTGTAACGTGCTAAGTGTCAATACCAATTTGGATTCCGGTGCCCCGAGGTCGTCTTTCCTGTCCCCTGTTTCCCCTGCCTTTTTCTCCCCGTCCTCTGACGGTGGTGATGTAACTTTTTACAGTGGCACTGATGGCGAGGCCAGTTTGATATTGGACAACTCTATGCACGCGGACTGCTTTGTTTTTCTGGACGACAAAGCAATCAATGATCGAGATCTGAGCGCTCATTACAACGTGCCAGAAAGAGGATTGGTGGACTGGACTATCAAACGAACTCAGGCGACTGAAACTGTATTGGAAAATATCAGAGCAAATTCAGTTGTATCCAGCGATCAATCGCCTGGCAGCGAGAAGATGACGATTTCCAATTCCACAAGCGGCAAGGCGAAGCCATTGCACATATCCGTTGATACTTCCTCAACTCTGTCGACTGTCTCGCGAAAATCGCCGTCCTGGTCTGATAGGCCATCGCCGAGTCGATTCCTGTCTTCGTACAGTTCCCTCAAGGCTGATAGTGCCGTGGGATATCGATTCACCCCATCGGCCGATAAGGATGGCAGCACCAAGTTCCGCTACTCGTCCTACGCCTCGGCCTCCACCCGCTTGCCAGCCCTAACTCGTTCTTTCGTGTCCACTATCCCACCCAGACGTAGTGCCAGCAACATTCGAATCACTACTTCCGACGAGCCCCGCAATCGGCTCGACTGTGTGGACGATAAGGATCAAGAAGAGATGGAGAAGAGCCTCGCGGTAAAACCTGCATGACCATATGAGCGCACACTGTGGGTTGGAGAGGGGACGGGCTCCGCGGCATACTGCAGTGTAGACATACTGCGAGTCTGGCCACCAACGACCCGTTCCTTTCAGGACAAAATCCGTGAGCTGGAGAAACTGCTCAGTCAAGAACGAGGTCTGCGAAGTGCGGCAGAACAGAACGAGCAGACTGCACGAAAACGAGTGGAGCAAGTGGAGTGGAAATTGGAGCAAGCCGAAAAGCAGGCTGTCGCTCGGGTAAGCTCTACTTTGCTCACCATCATGGTTCAGTATGCTTATTTTCCGTGTCAGTAGCTTATCCTAGATTGCTTATGCCGCATTTGAAACACTCATTTTACTGTCCATGCTCACAGCAAGAACAGGCTGTCATAAAGCTTCAGGAGGAAAATAATTGGCTGTATCTTTTGTTAAAGCGACAGATCTCAGAATTATTAAGATTTAGGCGTTGAGGTCACAAAATTTTAACTTTACATTCAGTGTAAAGCTTACCTGTAATATGTATGCGTAAATGCCGTGGCCTAAAATCTTAAATTTATGTAAATAATTCTGAAAACTAATTGCTACAGCAAAAGATACAGCCAATTATTTTCTTCCTAAAACTTTATGAAGACCCTGTATTTTGATCCACGACTATGTCCATGCTGTGCATTGAACATTCAGAAATTAGCCACGTCATGAAAACGTTTTAGACCTGAAAGCCATTCCCATTTGGTCTACAGTCCCTATCACAAATGGGCCATGGATTCGGTTATGCCGCTAATCCCTCGAGTGTTATTTCCAGGCTGAACTAGATGCAAAACGGGAGCAGGACCTAAGTCGACTACGCGGAGAAGCCGAGAAGGCACGTCGCGAGCATCAGATAGCGCTGGACTCACTGCGAAAGAAGCAAACCGAAGTGATCGTTTGTATTGAAGACCAATTACACACTGCACGTTCAGAGAAGACTAAGGCGGAGCGCGAATGCTCCAAGCTGAGAGCACAGTTAGACGAAGCCCGATCGAGTGCCGACGCTTTGAATCAGGATAAGGTAAGTCCGGGTGCAAAGGTGAATGGTGTGGGAGGACTATGTGCTTTTGCCATGAGCATCATTACTTCCAGCTCGCTGATGAAAGCTTAAAGGTCTGCACCACCACTATTGCAGCCTTGTTTCTTTTAGTTGTGACTGTTTTTTTTAAGAGAAACCTTGAAGCACAGAAGAACAAAATAGAACTAAAAGCGTACGAGTACCAACTGAAAGTGGAAGAACTGCAAGGCTTGCTCGCAGAAGCTGCTAATGCTCGTCTCAAAATCAATACCGAAAATGACAAACTCGGTATCCTTGTTTTCCTATCCTTACCCCTCCCAATCCCAACACCAACATGGGTTTGCAGGTCTCCAACTCCGCGAAAGTCAGTCACAGATGGCGGATATTGACAAGGAGAGGGCCGACTTACAACGCCAAGTCGACCTGCTGACTGCGACCTTGAATGAAGAAATCAAGGTACCCATTTATTGCTCACTTCGAACTTTGATATGACTCCATGAGATTTAGAGAAGAGCGGCACTAGAGGAGCGAGTCAAGCAATTAGAAAAGGAGAACGAGACACTACGCGAGGTCAATCTGCATGACGAGGAGAAGAAGAAAGAACTGACTCGCCAACTGGGTCGGGCCAATACTGAGATCGCCACTTTGCAAACCAAATTGGAACAGTGTAGTTTGGCTCAGGCTGAACTTCTGGAGCAGCAAAAGTGAGCACTGGTTTATTACCTCAGACGTGTCGCTTCCTTTTGTGGTTTGGGTGGGCCTGGATGCAGACACACTGGTCGGGCGGTTGTACCCGTATGTACAATATTACACTCCAAGCGCTTGGACACTCTGACCTGTTAGGTTTACTTATCGTTAGGTCCCATCCCTGGCTGAGTTTCGATTTGCCTTGACGCAACAGTTGGACAGTATCTTTGGGTGCGGTAGAGCCCCCCTAGGGTGCTACAGCATAAGTGTCCTTGATCAGTGTATGCGGCAGTTTTAATGACGTGCCCGACTACTAAGGTACACGAAATGGCTCATGGCCCCTTCTCCCCTCCAAAAGTAGCCACCATGGTTTACACTTACGGAACGTAATAATGTGACTTCTATCTTAGGAACTACTACACGAATAAGCTGACCCAAGCTCGGGAGGAGAATGAGACACTGACTGGTCGCATCGCATCGCTGGAACGCATTCGCAAACAGCTGCGAGAAGAGATTGACGATTTGACTGTAGAGTTGGAGAAGGTCAGTGGCATTTGTCATAAAGCCTGCCCCACATTGCATATGTCACTGATTCAGGCAAATGCGACCATGTCCGGCTATGATAAGCGGGTCATGGCACTCGACAAGACGATTCGAGAATGGGAACAAAAGTACAACGATCTTTCCAAGAAAGTGGTGGCCCTAGAAGACGTAAGACTTCCTCCCTACGTCTTCTATGTGACTGGCTGATGTTACGGTTAGAGAGTCATAACTAGGCGTGGGGGGGGGGGGACTAGTCGCATTGGCGGAGTATAAATAAGCTGACGATGAGATGAACTCCACTTAAGTTTCCAAAGCTGCATCTGCAATGCAGTTCTGCAATCCTTTCTTCCCATTCTAGGAACTGCGTACAGCCACCAGCGAACTCCAGCAATCCAGACGCCAAGTAGAAGAAGCCGCCGAAGAAGCAGCCGCGCTAAGATATGAAAACCAAAAATTTAAAGGTCCATTTTTCATCATTGCCGTGCCCCGCGCCGTCGTTTTAAGTCCGATGGTCTTCCTTTTAGAAGAGCTACATGGTTTGCAAGAGCACGTGACCGAAGTGACCGATGCTTTACGCGAGACCGAAAAACTAAAAAGGCGATTGACGGAAGAAAAGGAAGAACTAGAAGTAGCCTCGCTAATCCTGAGAAAGCCCATTTTCTCACCATCTCTTACTCCATTGCAGAAACTGCTCGAATCAAGTGACAGCGACACTATGGCTAAATCAAAGCGGCTAGTAGCAGCTCAAGCGGAGCTGTCTGGTGTACAAGCTATCATTGACGCAAAAGTGAAAGAGAAGGCTGTCGAATTCGATGAAGCCAGGTTGGATTTGCAGATTGAGCTCCACGCCCCCTCTTGCATGCTGAGATTCTGATTTAGGCGAGCGTTACGCGAAGCAATCGAAGATCTGAGTGTCAGAGTGGACGAAGAGAAGCGTTCCCGAGAAACCGCAGTTAAACAGCGACAGTGCGTGGAGAAGAGAGTGGCTGCATTGGAAGCCTCGCTGGAGGATGCCAATAAGGCTAGACTGGAGGCACTGGAGAGGATGAAGCGTATCAATGAACAAAACCAGGTACTAGAAGCTTCGAGTCGGATAAAGTGTGGGCAACCATGTCTTACAGGATCTTGCATTGCGTCTCGAGAAATTGAAACATGATCATGGCAATGCAATTGACAAGTGCTCAATGGCCGAGAAGCGTGCCAGCGTGTTGCAGAAGGAACGAGAAGAAATGGCCGCCGCCCTGGTCCAGGTGAGTAATGCCCTGGTTCCTGATCGGAGTTCTAGTCAGGCGTACAGTCCACAGCCATGCTCATATTTGCACAGGAAATGATTCAGCCAGCTGCAAGTTCATGACTTGCGCGTATTAGGCGTCATGCTAGTGACAAGTAGTCAGGTGATAGCCATTCGACTGGGTATAAAGATTTTGGTTTCTCCCATCCTCGAGTTTGTTTTCATTGGCAGAACATAACATAGGGGACTCTTTCAGGTTGAGAAATCCCGTCAAGAACTTATCGAACAGACATCAGCTTTGAAACGTGACGTGGCCGAGCACGAGGCTGCATTGAGTCAATTAAAAGTGGCCAAGCAGGAAATTGAGTCTGCAGCGGACGATGCCAGGGTAATTCTAGCTGGTGTGCATAGTCTCGGCCATCACGTGCCCTCGTTCCTTCAGTTAAACCTGGAACTGGCCACCAGTACAGCCACAATCGCCGAAGACAAAGCCACAGAGGTCGAGGCTGATCGAGTATCGCTGAGTGAGGAATTGAGTCTGGAACGGGAACGGGCAGCGAGAGCTGAACAGACAACCTTGGAACTGGAGTGCACCATCAAAGAGCTACGAAACAAGATTGAGCGATTGGAGAGGAGTGCCTTGATGAGCACTGAAGGGACCGTGGCACGCTTAGAGCAGACAGTAAGGCACCCTTGCCTGTGGACCACGTCGAGTGTCGTGTGCACTCCCTGGCACCGTAACAGTCCATTTCGCGATGTCTCCACCGACCCATAATCATTTCAGGTCCGCGACTTGGAGACCGAGCTGAAGCAAGAAAGACAGAAAGCGCACGAGGCGTTGCGAGCGGAGCGCGGATCGGAAAGATTGATCAAAGAACTGCAGTTCCAGGTACGCCGCGGGATCGCAATGTTGTGGACACACACGAGCTCTTGCTTGCAGATGGAACAAGAACGGCTCCAAGCCAGCCGCATGGCAGACGTTGTAGAAAACTTGGAACACAAGTTGAGAGTCTACAGACGACAGCGGGAAGAAGCGGTAAGCCATGTCTCAGCGACGAAGTCCTTGGTTTGTCCTGTGGATACTAATCGTACGACCGACCAGAGCCACAGGAACGACCCCAGGCACTCCACCATATAACGTATTGAGTTGACTCTCATCCACACTCGACAACGAAGTATCTGGTGGACTCACCATCCTGAAACAGTCTCGTGTGCCGGCCAGAAAAGACATTCTGATTCATAAGGGAACATGCAGAGTTACTCAATGGGCAATGAAAACCCAGCGTTTCATTCTCTGTGGCCCCGAACAGAGGAAGGAGGAATCGGGACATCCTGGCTCTCTGATAGTCTCAACCTGTGCCCCTTAAAACATACAGCCAGCCTCAGCTCCTTGTCCAGACATCTTCAATGTCTTTTGTGCCGATGAAATGTGATCTCCCCATAAACGCTAATTTTCCATTTCAGGAGGAAATGGCCACTGCCAACCTGACCAGGTGTCGCGCGTTGCAAAACGAGCTAGAGAATGTGGAAGGCCGGGCAGACGCAGCCGAGAGTATCCTGTCCCGTGTCAGGGCCGAAAACCGAGGCCGCGTTTCCGGTCTGCTCGCTGGCAGCCCCATCGTATGGTGTCCTCGCACGGTCCTATCCCCAACCTTCACCTGCCTTTCCTTTCAGACCACCACCGAAGTCATCTCTCCTCTCACCCGTCGAACGCTGACTACAGTCTTGTCCAAACGGCCAGCCACCACGTCTCGGCTGTCCACGAGCTACCGATGAATGTACACACTGCATACGATTCGTAGCTTTGCCAGAGTAGGTGCACACCTTGCGCTGGCCATAGTGTGCTGGTCTGTTAGTGTATGGCGGCGCCCCGCATAGCCCTCCATGAGTACGTGAATAACCTTCGGTTTGCCTAAATCCGGGAAGTAAAAATCCAGTACTGTAGTCTTGTCGAAAGTCCTTTTACTCTTCAACTCTTCAAAAATTTCACAAAGCACTTTAGCGCCTATCCGTTTTACCCATGCCTCGTTTGCCAGAGAACAAATGTTTCGGCATCTTCGAAAAAATCCGCCGATCGCCTTCTCCCGCTCTGGCCGCACGCTGACTGCCTTTTTGAGCTTTCTTCGAAATCCTTTTCACTTTTGTCATTTGCTGAAAGACCAGCGTACAAGACAAAGTCACAGATTTTAAAAATTCGTTCTCATACCGTATCGTCCTTCAAGCCTTGCTGATCCCGCGGCACCGATCTCGAAGAGCTGCGAACGCGATTCGTGACTGGATCCAAACGTGCTTTCTTGACGGATACCGAACGAGACCTGGCTTGGCCAGAAAGATGCCGCTGAAATAAAGAAGCTTGACTGTATATTCTTCTTGCACCTTGCCTCAGAAAAAACCCGAGTAAAACATTCATCACCAACTAGACTGCTGAAAATATAGCTTACCATTTTCTTCGACCGCAAATCAACACCCAGCTCTTGCATCTCGCTCTCCAGTCGGGATCGACTGCGTTCCCTCTAAAACGCCCATCGTCTTTCAAATAACGGCCTTTCCAAGGCGACAGACATTTTTCTTACCTTTCGTCCAATTCGAGGTGCCTTCGGCTTCGTGCTTGAACGTCGTTCACGTGACTCTTTTGTTATAATGGTCTGCTTTTTCCGAATTCTACAAAAATGTACGAGCTACCTACCGTTTCTTTCACAGCCTTCTACCAATAGTCATCCTCAAGACTCCACGACTCACATCTGGGCCTGCTTCCTCATCTCTCGCGTTTCGTCATCGTCCGACTCCATATCGTCGTCATAGAAGCCAGCATTCACTCTCAGGTACTCTTCCTCCATCAACGCCGCCAGCTTATTTTTTATATTAGGATCGACAAAATCCGCTACGTTATGCCCTTCCCATATTTCAGGAATCTTGTCGTATTTCTCCTCCGGCTTGACCAAATAGTTTTCTAGAAGAATCGAATATCAGATTCCTATAAAGTGATAATTCACAATCAGTTCTTACTCTTCAAATCCAAGATATAATCATCGCCCATCTCCACTTCGATGTCGCGCTCCTGAAAGGAACTGTCAATCCATGACTGACTGTACTGAAAACGAAAAAACAACGTACTAATTTCTTCTTCGGCGGGGCCTCGTCCACAACCTCCATACCGGCTCGTTTTCGTAGAACAGCTTCCGGTATGCACGGAGGCCTCTCCTAAAACTCGACCTCGTTAGTTTCAATCTCACCACCGGTCCCAGTGACAATAGCCAGTGTTACCTTCTCGTCTCTCTGTTTCGGCTCCGCGACGTAAAGTCGGTTCAATACGCCAGTCACTTTCTTGCCTTTCATTTTTTGCTCGACTCTAACCGATAACAGCCGATCGCAAGCCTGAAAAAAAGCGTGCAGACAGAATCAGAACCACAATTGGAGAAGCCTTCAAATGTCAAACCTCATTTCGAAAATCCATAATGCCTTCCAATGTGACCGTACTCATTTCAATAACTGGAATATTTTGCTTTTCAATATTTTCGAAAATCGCCTTTAAACAGAATAAAAATGTGTCACTCAACAAATTGAGTCCAGTCCTCCTTACCCGTTTCTCAGTTGGTAATTCAGCCACTCGCACAACGTCAACTTTATTCGCACCGACCAAGACTGGCTTATTGGCGAACAGTGGACGAATGCTGTTGAAAAGACTGACCTGAAAGAAGCAGCCAGGCCATGACAGTTTCCGTGGTACCAGTGGTCGTTTCAGTCAGGAAAACTCGCTATGTATTCCTCAATATCACAAACTGACTTGCCTGTTCTTCCAAGCTGTAGTTGCATTGCTCCGAGACATCCATGATGAAAAGAATCGCAGCTCTGATGTGGGCCAAGGCAGTAACAGCCTGCATTTCGATCGTATTGCGTTCTTCCAACGGCTGATCCAAGATACCCGGCGTATCGATCACCTTAACACCGCAGGGACGTCTGATTAGTTCTTTGGAGTCTCCTAAATAAGGGCATCGCAAAGGTACCTGCCAACGCAAATATTTGTAATCCATATGTCCCACATACAATGCCTTCGTAGTGAAAGCGTACGGCTGCACTTCGACGTCAGCTCGAGTAAGCTTGTTGATCAAAGACGATTTTCCGACATTTGGGAAGCCGCAAACAAGAAGCGTCCTGAAAGAGAGCACGTTATCACTACCCTACAAGGACCTTCGCACTAAATCTAACCTGGTATTCGGATCAATGCTCGGAAGACGTGACAAATGCTGACGCACTTGCTCCAAGTAAGCAAAGCTCTCTTTTTGACGCGAAACAATTTTGATCATTCTGAAACAAAGCAAATATTATTCTGTATCTTATACAAGACTATGCCATCTCTTACCGTCCGAGAGCTGCTCGTTTCAGCATCTTGCATCGATACAACGAGTCAGCATACTTCATCAATCGAACGTAATCGCGACAAACACTAAAAATACCGGTATTAGCAAGATGTAACAGCCAAATTAGGAACACTCACTTGTGAATTAAATGCCGCGCAGTATTCATTTGACCCAAAGCGATTTTATAATGGTCCTTGTCGTATAGAATATTCATCAAATCAGCGTAAAATGGGTGCACATCCTAGAAAACGATTAAGTCACATTAGGCCATCATTCCAAGTAACATTTCTGGACAAACTGGCAGCCAGCCTCGGTAAATAGTATCTTGTAGCAAAAACGTGTCCGATTTAGCATCCCTCACAAACTCTAACCATCGTACCAAACGTTCACTTACCTCTAATTTCGGAAAATCGTCCAAGATCTGCGTCAGTTTATCGTGGATCGTTTGCTGGGCGAACTTGATCTTCCTTGTGTAGAACTGGCGAATCCGAGAAATCTGATAATGTTTATGAACGACGGTAGGCGTTTTTCGTTGAGTTTTGGACAAAACAATTTCTTTGAAGTCCTGAAATCAAATATTCTGTTACCTCTTTTCTAACTTTAGAAACTGATCAAAATTCCTTACTTTTCCTGATGGAACGATGGTAATTTTCTTAAAATTATATTGAGCCATTGCTGGTTTCGATTTCTAAACTGAAATTATGAAATCGAATTGAAATTTCTGCCACGGAAGAAATTTCGGCAAGTTACACGAAAAGAGAAACTGAAACCGATCCTATTGTGGTATTTGCGTATTCCTAACGTACTGAATAATAATTTGATTACCATTCAGAAGCAAAAAAATAAAGGAAGAAATCAATAATATTTAAAAGAGAACTCTAGTAAAATACAGACAGATGAAGCTATTTGGAGAAGTAACCCTTTAATAATCGGTGAGCCCGAGTATTTAGCGAGTGAGAGTTACTGCATTTGCGGCTCCTACTGACTGACTTTTTGTCGCAGGCAGGTCTGGATCTGATTGGTAGATAGTTCGTCTTCAAAATGGATTTCTCTATGAAATTGAACGATAATAAAGCCGGGCTTCAAGGCTTGGACAAGGTAGGCAGTATTTGTTCTGTTTTCACGAATGAGCATAAAATTACCTGCTAGTTAATTTAGGATCGTATCAATGCCATTATCAAAGAAGCGTCGAAGAATTCATTGTATACAAAACATCAAGAAAAACGAGCGAAACGGATTGAAGAGCGGATTCGGCAGCAGCAGGAAGTCATCGCGAAGTTGACTCCGGAGAAGATTCGATTCAGCGAATCGGAAGTGAGTATGTTGATATACGAGCAGTTGTGCGAGATTGTGAACGCTGTTCGTTTTAGATGGATCGATTAGCGAAGCAACTCGAGGAAAGCCGTGATCTCAGTCGAACAGTTGTACACATCGACATGGACGCGTTCTATGCTGCGGTGGAGATGCGTGACAATCCTGCGCTTCGTGATAAGCCGATGGCGGTCGGAGGAATAAGCATGCTGGTGAGCGGTTTGAGGAGACTGTGCTACAGGGAGGGACTGTACGTAATAGGAGTTAAGTTAGGAGAGGCTAAACGCATCAAGTAACTGTGATAAAAGTGGGCTGCTTATTTGAAAATCCTGCACATCGGTCCAGACAGGAGCTAAAAGTTTGCCCGATCTCATTTTCCATTTTCAGTCCACCTCGAATTACATCGCGCGTCGATTCGGAGTCAGAGCGGCCATGGCGGGTTACATCGGAAAGAAGCTGTGTCCTCAACTGGTCATTGTTCCGTGCAATTTCCGCAAGTACACTGCGGTCAGCGAACAAGTGCGTGCAGTAATGGCCGAATATGATCCCAACTTCATGGCCATTGGATTGGACGAAGCCACCTTGGACATCACAGATTACTTGCTGACGCGGAAGTCAAGCATCGATGACGGATCGCGTTCGACAAAGACTTATCGTCGTCGACGATACGCTGGTGATTGCCTGTGCAAGTTGCCTCGCTTCGAAGATACTGCGGACAAGAAAGACTGCTCGTCTGAGGTCTGCGACGAGTGCGGGAAGGAACGGTTGATTTTGGAAGATGAAGTCAACTTTGGACATTCGCCCGAAGAAGTCACCAAGGAGCTTCGATTCCGCATCGAGCAAGAAACTGGGCTGACAGCCAGTGCAGGTAAGGTCCTTGGTTGTGATTCTTTTCTTATTCAGAAACTCTTCTTTTTCAGGCATATCCGTTAATAAGATGCTGGCCAAGGTCTGCACTGATATTCACAAACCCAACGGCCAGTTTTATTTGCCCCCTGATTACGAGATGATCATGGAATTTGTTAGAAAATTGCCTATTCGAAAAATATCTGGTATTGGCGGTGTCACCGAAAGTATGTTGAAGGCGATCGGTGTGGAAACTTGTCGAGATCTCTACGAAAAGCGTGGTCTCTTGGCTCTGATCTACTCACCATCGTCGCACAGGTTCTTCTTACGAGTGTCGTTGGGAATTGGTTCTTCGATGTTCGACAAGTGAGCCTTTTCGCTTATTTGTCGTGTTTGTTGATGCCAATTGCTGGTTTGGCTTGCAGCAGTTCTTATGGCGACTCGGACAGGAAGAGTATCGGAGTCGAGAGGTGAGTCCTTCACGATGCTATGGCTCTCTGCGAAATTTGATATTCGGTTTCTTACAGAACGTTTTCTGAAGTCAGCGATCCAGACGAGTTGACTGAAGTATGTCGGAAGCTGTGCAACAAAGCTGTGGAACATATGAGGAACGAAGATTTGAAAGTGAGTGCGCCTGGTTGTTACGTACATCCTGTATAGATTGCTTACTTTTTATTCCTGAGGATTCTAGTCTGTTGTGCCTTTGTTTCTTTTTGCAGGCAAAAACTGTGACTTTGAAGATAAAAACTGTTGAATTCGATGTGAGAACGAGAGCCACCACGTTGGACAACTTTGTGTCCGATTTTGAGTCAGTCTTCAATGCAGCGAAGGCTGCTCTTCTGGCTGAAATCGAAGCGACATCATCGAAGAAACTACGACTTCGGTTGATGGGTAAGTGGTCGATGATTTTTTTGGGTGGAATCATCTACTCGTAGGTGCTGATCTCCTGATGGAGCAGATGCAGTATTGGTAAGGGGTTTCCAATGAGTCCACTGTATGTGGTGTGTAGGCCGCCGCAGCATAAGCGTAATTTCTGGTCCATCCGTACGCGCAATTAGGCCAACTTCAATCGCTTATGGGTCTATGACACTGCCAGATGACGATGGATGTTTCGGTTCACCTAATCTGAGTCACGCTGCGCTCGTTTTAGGCGTGCGCCTTTCCTCATTTCTCCACGAGACAAAAGCTACTCGTCTGAAGGTGCCCGAAATCACACGCTTTCTGCGTCAGAATCCCCGCAATGAGTCATCGACATTATCGCCCGCAAAAAGCATTCTCACCGCGGACGAGAGTTCTGTTGATAGCACTGGGTCGGTTTCAGTCGGTGTGCAAGACGAGTCCTCGGCCGACGATGAGGAGATGATCGTTTTGAGCGATGACGATGAAGAGCCTGCATCGACGTCAGCTGTTGGCTGCTCGAATGATGCAACTTTTTCAAATGACGTCAGGGAAGCGGAAAGAGCGGATGGGGCGGTGCAGATTCATTCTTCTGTGGTGTGCCCAGTTTGTAATTGCAAGTTTACACGGATGACATGTCACGCCTTGAATGCGCACCTGGATCAGTGCCTGAACCGCAAGGCCATATCCAATTTAGTCAAGGAGCAGGATCGGCAGTTGTCCACGTCCTCGTCTACGTGCGTGCAGGATGGTGGGATGAAGATGGGAAAACGTAAAAGTGCTTCTCCGACCAAAGCTCGTGTACAGAAGAGGGTTGCGGGTGGCCAAGCGTCCTCGGTGAAAACCATTGACCAGTATTTCAAGCCAGTGTGACTGTGACAGGTTCATGTTGTGGTGTGGGTGCGAGTAGTAAAGTGTGGAGTAAAGTTAGGACGAGGGTTAGCTGGTTTGTATTCGTCAAGCGGGCGTGGTTGGGTGCTTTGCAGTAGGCTGTGTTGTGAACATCGTTGCTGGATGAGCTAGTCATCGTTCAGGCGCACGGCTGCCTTTTCTCGTCGTCTTCTTGCTTGTGCAAATAATCGTGCGGTGTGGCGCCTGGCTGAGGCAGTTGCTAGCCCGTTCGAGGAAACCCAGGAATCGTCGACGGCGGTTGTGCTACTGAGGAGTGTAGCCCGTCGAGAGGAGCGTGCCAATGCCAGCCCGTTTGAGACGTTTTCTGAGATGGCTAAGAAAATTACCGAGCAGTCTCTTAGTGGACTTTACGTGAGGGCGGATTGAGAACAAGGCTCGGTTATTTTTTGCATTTCTGCTTCGATTCGTGTGTTTACGTGGCGTGCCAGTTCGCTTGTGAGGGGAGGCCAGATGACTGCTCCACGCTATGATAAGCTGACGATTGGCTTTGTTGATTCAAATGTCGCGTCTTGGAGTTGTGTCGGAAGGGCTCCTTGGTCTGGAGCAATGACGAGGCTTACTGGATTTCCTCGAGTGCCTCTCCAAACTAATCTAGTCTCCGTCCTTGGGCCGTTTGCTAATTTGGACGATGGAATTGCAGATGTGAAACAGCTTTGTACGCAAGTTTCCCGCGGGAGGACCAGTGCGTGACCTTACGCCCTTGAATGGGCATTAAAGGGGTGACGTGTTCACGCCTCGCATAACGCATCGCCTGCCTGGGTCCTTTTTGTTATTGTTGCAGAGCCAGATTCGGTTTTGATTCTTTTAGTTTTGTTGGGTTTTTTGAAGAGGTGATTCGAACATAGGATCGTCGGTGCAGGCAAACTGGTAGCTGGCTCGGGGGGTGTGTTGTGTAGATTCGTAGGTTGGGCGGGCGGGCTTGCTTCGAAGCTAATTCATCCTTTTTTCTATTTTTCAGGCCCAACATCTTTGAAGCCTAATCGGCCTCGGCTCGTGGAAGAATGCAGTTCGTGCGTCAAAGTAAATTCCGTCACGTCTTTGCTAAACCATTGAAGAGGGAATTTTGTTTGGAGGATGTCAAGATAACTAAAATTTCTTGGGACGGATTGTTTTGTGCAGTCAACACGAAATTTATTGCCGTTATTACAGAAGGTTCTGGTGGACCCTTTTCCGTTTTCCCAATATCGAAAGTTGGTCGTTTGGAGAAGGACTATCCCGTGGTCGATGCCCATCGTGCCCCTTGTTTGGAAGTGGCTTGGTGCCCGTTCAACGAAAATATAATCGCTAGTTCATCCGAGGATTGTACGGCAAAAGTGTGGCATGTAAGTGGGGCCTGGGGTCGGCAGATGGCCCTGAGAAAGTCCATTGTGCATATGGCGCAGACTGATGACTCATTCCTTTTCTAGATCCCGGACGGTGGATTAATCAGAACATTGAAGGAACCCGTTGTTGAATTGCTGGGCCATCAAAAAAGGGTCAGCTCGATTGTATGGCATCCATCAGCCAGTAATATTTTGCTGACTGCTGGTAAGCATTTGTCAGGGAAGTTTTTTTTGTTATTGACAGGAAGTTTTCTATTTCAGCTGCGGATTTTATAATTTTCCTTTGGAACGTGGGGACTGGAGAACCTTTGATCGAAATTGCTGGACATCCGGATTTGGTAAGCGATCATTATGCCTTATTGGTGTTTTTATTCAGTCATTTTCCTTTTCAGATTTGGTCTGTCGATTTTAATTACAATGGCAGCAAGATCGTTACGACGTGCAAAGATAAGAAAATCCGCGTTATCGATCCGAGGACGGGCCGTATTCTGCAGGTGAGTGTGTATTGAGTAAATTGAGGATTAGACTAAAAGCAGGCCTATTCATCAATTTGTGCGTGATCATATTTCCTATGAGCATACAGTGTACCTAAATCAAGGGCAAGTGCTTTTTCGGAGATTTAGTTACGAGTGATAAAATTGTGACGGCTCTTTTCAGCAAGGATGCGGGCATGAAGGAGTCAAGCCTCAAAGAGCCGTTTTCTTAAAAGATGGGCGCATATTTACGACCGGATTTACGAAACGTAGTGAACGAATGTACGCTCTTCGAGATGAAGAAGCCTTGGAGGAACCGATTATTCAAGAGGAGCTCGATACGAGCAACGGCGTTCTGGTAAGTGCTGGGGTGCTGGCTGGGCGGGCATCTCTGCTCGACAGGGTGCATGTATGGCCAAGAATGAGCAAGCTCACCTCAGATTGGTAGAGCAATGTGGGATTCCTGCTCTGCTCTTGTCCGCCGCGGGGTACGAAGCAGGAAGGGACGATGGTGTGTCGAGAGGCAATAATGTAATCGACTTGACTGCTATTCCGCCACAAGTCCACTACATACATGTGCTGGCAGGAGCCTGCTGACCCTGGGTGTCATGATAACCGCTTTACTTGCAGGTGCCTTTATTCGATCCGGATACGGGTCTGCTCTATTTGGTTGGCAAGGTATGTTCATTTGGCATGTTTTCATGGCGGGCCATTTCATGTGACGGTTCTTCAGGGCGATAGCAACGTGCGTTACTACGAGATCAATAACGAGCCACCGTTCGTCCATTTCATCAATGTCTACTCGACACCTGAACCGCAACGAGGCATCGGATTCATGCCGAAGCGGGGACTGAACATTAACGAAAACGAAATTGCTCGGTAAGTAACCCTCAAAATAAGTATCGGGAGGTGGATGGAGTGCGGACGAGCTCAGGGTGCCTAGGAGAGGTTAAAGAGACAAGTTTTCCCGCCATTTTCTAAATTTGACATTTTACGAAGAGACTATTTTTCGCTGCTTCTTCAGGAAAACCGTCTATATTGCTTGCTCACTTGGTTTTTTCTGAATCCCCCGTCCCAGGGGTGGGGCTCTGCCTGGCACCCTTGACAACTCTGTAGGCCGACCAAGCCCCTGCGGTCATACACGGTGGTGTACGGGCGTGTCCTTTCGTGGTTTCAGAATCTACAAAGTCACAAACAAGGGCGTTATCGATGTGCTGCAATTTTTCGTGCCTCGCAAGTCGGAGTTGTTTCAAGAGGACCTATACCCTGATACAGCCGCTGCGGCAGCCGCCATATCGGCCGAGGAATGGATGAATGGACGCGATGCTGACCCTGTCTTGGTAAGATACAACTGTGATGGGGAGGACTGGTGAGTGACTTGTTTTATTTTAGATGCCTCTGAAAGGCACCAAGAACACTCCGGGCGATACTCGCGCTCAAAGCGCGGTCAAAAAGTCCAACATTTTGGCTCAAATGGCCCCGGTGTCGAGCGGAGGAGGGGGCGATGTTCAACCGACCCGACGAACGATTCAAGCGCAGCAACCCAGTCCAGAACCCGTCTCCGAACCACCACCAACGCCCACGGCCGCGGACGGTGCTTCGACCCCAGTCGTCCTTCGCAAACCAAGAGCCGAACCAAAAGTTGACGCCGATTCGGGCATAATCACCGTCTCGAGTCGACAGACGGCAGGCTTTAGAAATATGGGTCCATCTCCGGGGGCCGCCGCGCCTCCCGAACCCACAACTGGTGGTCGGGTAACTGGCCAGCCACCAAGCGGTCGTGAGAGAGATCGAGGGGACCGCGATTCGATCATCCACGTCAGAAGCGGCGGCGACTTCCACAGTCTGAGGGATAACTTCGAACGCGAGCCCGCATCGGCTGGTGTCAGTCCCGGTAGTCGGAGCGATCGAAGCGGCAGTGGTTACGGGCGACAGCAGTCCCGGGACAGCATGCACTTTTCGAGTAGGGAAGCCACACCCAGGCAAAGTATTGGTCCCGACGCAGCCGGCGGTGCTAGCAATGGCGTCACCCTCCGTACGGCTTCTGGTGCCGAAGTGAGTCTGCTCTGCAGCTTGTTTTGGTGGGAGTTTCCGAAACAGGGCCTGAACCCCCTCCTCTGATATTTTGGTGACAAAGGGGAGTATTGTGAAACGACCCTCTCCTTTTTTGGAAAACAGTGAAACACCATGACTGGAGGGGATTTTGGCGGCTGACTGCATGTTTGGGCCTTGACAACTGTTTTGCCGACCAGGCCTGACTTAAGCTAAGGTTTTGGATACTGTGTGGGACTTATCAGAAACCCCTTTCGGCTCTGATGAATAATCCAGAGATTACGTGTGCTCGATTTTAGGCTGGTAAATAGTAGTGGTGGCAGCGAGACCCTTCCTAAATCACATTTCTCTTTTCAGTACAATTTGGACGAGCTGTTGGCAGATGTTCAAAAACTAAAAACGGTAAGTTCTTTCAGTTATAATAGGCGTGTTTGTCCTGTTGGGAAGGCTGTGTATTTGGCTGCGTTGACTGGCCGCCTCATACCAGAGCAGTGTATTGGTTTGCCTTCGTTGGTTGGTCGATATCGACGGGTTTCTGCCTGGCACTCGAGAGCGAGGAGAAACCCGTCGGGCTGATGTCTCTGGCTCCTACGACTAGGACGCCTGCATAGAGGGATTTCCAGACCATCTGCTCCCCGCGGTACCATCTCCAATGTATGGCCAGTCAGCCTGTTGCAGTTGTCATCGGAGCTGTCAGCACGAACCACGTCAAATCGAGTGCACTTACTGGCTCAGTTTTGCATTTCAGGTCATTCGTCGTCACGAACGTAGAATTCGTCATTTGGAGGAGCATTTGGCTGAGCGAGACATGTTGGATTTTGAGAATTTGTAAGGTCTGATCGTGTGGTTGCATTTATCATCGTGCACCATGTGCAATATGTTTTCTATTTTTTACGAATCTGAGTTTTTAGTAATCATTTTTGTGTACTTCTCAAATGATTCTATTGGTGCCAAAGTGATACGCTACTTACGAGGCGCCGAGTGGTAGCTATGGGTGCATGCAGTCCTTCCCCATGTGCCTTTTCTGATTGAGAGATTTCCTTTTTTTTAATTGTTCCTAGTCTACTTTCTACAATGATTTTTTGTGTGTCAATTGTGTCGAAGGGAACTGAACAAGAATTTTACCAATTTTGAACATTAACGCATTTATCCACTTTCCAATGACCTCTCCGCCGTACCAAAACAGGGAAGTAAAAAAAGAAAAACCACGTACGCAAAAATATCACTAGAAGAAAACAAAAAGAAAGGCCCCGCATTAGGAACACCCTGTCACGACTTTTCTGTGACGGTGTTAGTAAAGGGAAAGGTAGAAAATCGCTGTTACAGAAATATAATTCTTACGTGTGCCGTTGTTTTCTTTTTTCCTCCGTCATTTTCAAGAACTGCTCGTATGCTTCGTCCATTCCGTCATCGTCGCCGCTGTTAAAGATGGCGGCGTAAGCTGCATCGTCTTCACCAGAACTGGACGATTGTAGGGCGCCCAATTCTTGCTCCAAGAATGCTGTTTCTTCGGCCGACAAAACCTCGCCATCTGGACCGAAGAATACGGTATCGCTGGAGATGCGATCGCAGCTTGGAGGCTGTTGAAAGCCATCGCCGCCTTGGGCCGAATACTTGTGCCAATCTCCGCGGTTGCTCAACAAATTCCTGATCAATAGCTTTCCATCTTCCGACAAGCCGTGCGCATTCGGTTGTAATAAACTTTCGAACCTGACGAAGAGCTGATCCAGTTTTGGTGTTGCTGCCTTGTCTCCAGCACCGCGATCGAGTCGTTCCGAAATTTCCAATGTTGGCCCGCAACACTTCAAAATACGAACGGCGCAGGCCACGTTTCCGTCGTTCGGCAGGCTCAACAAGGTGTGCACGATTTCTATTACTGCATCGCCCAATACGGTCAGGTTCCTGTTCTCTTGACTCTTGACTTGATTGTAGAGATCGGCCAAGAGCAGTCCGTAATTGTACAAGCACGGCAAGGGACCAGCCAGCCGAGCTATGTGTTCTTGGTGGCACCGTTTTAGTAATAATGATCGGAACTTCGCCATCGGGGTTTCCGTCATCGACGCATCCAAATAATTCTGATTCGACAGGAAACCGCACAAACGCGCACACTGATAAGAGAAGTTTTCATACTCCATTCCGGCACTAAATATCTCGTTGACCACTTCGACCAATAGATTTTCGCTACATGCGTAAATTTTTAATAAGTCGAGAATGGTCGAAGACACATCATCAAAACTTTCGGGAGAACTTTGGAGATGGGCCACATATAGTCGGACATCGGAGAGCAAATAGTGGTAAATCTCCGCATCAGACATGGAACTGACCGTGGGTGCTTCAAAGGAATTATTCACTTCCAAGGGCAAAACCGAACTATTCGGGTTCATTGGTTGTTGCGGCAACGTCGAAGGTGCTTGTAGCCAACTCGGAACAAACTCGGGCGCATCGGCCGACAACTTGGAAGTTTTCTCCGTCGGAGATTTTAGCACCATTTCCGAAACGCCCATCGCCAGCCGTTCCATATCTTGGTGACAAGATTGGTCCAAATCGTCGTTCGGAACTGTGCTCATTTTTTATCGGTCGACGTTACACCCTACTTTTATCTCGAAAAGGAGAAAAAACTGGTGTTACAAAGTATTTCGTACAAGAAGAAGTGGCTGAATGGAAAATGGCAAAATGCAGCAGCAACGCACCCGGACCATTCCTGCAGTGAGTAAAATATGGTTTCGGAACGGATGTCGCCGCGCTGCACATGCTGCTGGCTGCCCTCCATATAAGTACGGTGGACGGGAGGATATGGCAGGTAGCATCTCATGGTTTAGTACCGAGCTTGTACACTGCGTCTTGGAGTACTGCCCACAAAAAATGAATGAGCTCATTCGCTGGTGGGGACAGCCGATCGTGCAGAGCGAGCGATTACGTCACAGACGGAAGTTATGTGGCTGTGTAAACTTATCGGCCATTGCATCCGTTGATCTCATTTTTCGCCATTAGCTATGGCGAATCTTGCGCTAACTCTGGACTACAAAATTAGCTACGTACCTACACAACGAAACCTTTGTTTTAAACCGTAACCGTAACAACTCCGAAGGAAACATTTGAAAAAACCTGAGCGACGCATTCGATCAATGTCTGCGCTCGATAAATATCTTTGGCGCCTATTGTAGATTTCTATGTGGGCGAGAGAAAATTGGAAAAGCGAAGGAAGAGAGCGGCTGAATAAATTTGTGTGGCGAAGATGGGAGCGGTAGCAGAATTACGACAGCCCGACACTTCGGCATTCGTTATAGTGAACGACGATGCTCGTTGCGGTAAGCATTTCTATTTCATTTTTTACGTTGCTCTATCATCGATTCCATTTGCAGAAAGGCTACGTCTGATTGAAGAACTACGAACCGTTGTCGATCGCCAGCAACAACGGCGAAGCGGGGGCGAGACGTGGAGGCAAGTGCAGAGTTGGTTCTTGTACACTGGGAGTAAACAAAGAGATATTTCTCGTTCTAGCGTGACGTTTTCTCCAGACAACTCCTGCTTTGCTTGGTCGTGTGGTCATCGAACAATTACTCTTATACCATGGCATCCATACAAGAATCGGCCGAGTGCAGCTCTAGCCTTGAGTCGTCCTGGTGAAACTTGTTTATGCTACTCGTTTTACCGCGGTAAACGACGTTATTTTTGTACTAGAACTATACGCTCGAGATCCTCGCACTCCCGTCATCATCAATTGCGGCGATTTCGTGTGGTCCATGGCGTTTGGTATATCGAAGAGTGATCATCGAGATGGCCAGTCCGCCCGGTGTCGTCATTATTTCAATTTCTCATCAGCAACTGGACAAACCATGGTTTTGGCCGTCGGTTTGAACAATGGCCGCATTAAAGTCTATACATTGACTGGTAAGGTCTGTTTTTGATAACATGGAGTCCGTACCCCAATTGACAAAAAAACCTTTCGGTATCCATTGAGACATTAAATCATTTTCAGGAAAGTTAATTACGGAATTAATGGACCATAAGGATGTTGTCCGCGATTTGAAATTCTCGCCTGATGGAAAGCTCATTTTGTTATCTGCATCCAGGGATTCCACATTGAAACTATGGGATTTGAAAGATGATGGAAATTTGTTCAAAACCTTACGTGTAAGTGTTTTGATAGTAGATTCCTCGGCTGTTCTTAATGCCGTTTTTTTAGCATTCAGACAACGAGTGGGTCATGAGCTGCGTATGGTCGCACGATTCAAAGTGGGCAGCCAGTGGTGGAAGTGGGAAGGAGGTAATGCCTGATGCAGTCGATAGGAAAGGAGGACTTTGGCCGCCACCCGGTGAACGATGACGCCCTGCGCAGTTACTTGTTACGACAGTGGCCAGGCTGTCTATTATTCACGTGCCATACTGGTTTTACTCTTTTCCAGCCATGCATACGTCACGTAATGCACTGCATGTTTTCGTTTTAGGTTTATGTTTGGAGAGCGGGGACGTGGATATTGCATCGAAAACTTTCAGCTCACCTCCACAACGTTGCGTCTTGCCAATTTTCGCCCGATGGAGCCTTTCTGGCATCATGTTCGTTCGATACATCCGTTATTCTCTGGGATTACGTAAATGGTCAAATCGTGACGATCATATGGTACGTAATTAGATCCCTTCTCATTACATGTCCGTCCTTCACTTACGCAACTTCAGGCATACGGATCCTCCTCCTCGACCTATCTTTGCCAGCGGCGATAATGAGCATTTCGTTCGATATGTTTCCTTTTCGCCCGACTGTGAGCATTTCACGACCGTTTGCGACGACGGGTATGTTCTGTGGATTATGAATGAGGGAGAGGATTAGTTATGTTCTACTGATTTTAGGAATATTCGAATATGGAGCATCTACAACAGCCATTCGCCCGTGTGCACAACCCGAGTTCAGAATGCGCTCTGTTCGGCGTATTCGAGCGATGGATATTGCCTGGCTGTGGGGTAATCCTGCCTGTCGTTATCTAGCGTGACTCTGGATTGATTGACTTCTGTTTTAGCACACGAGAAGGTGCTGCTCATCTATTCGCGGCACCCATGACTGTCCGTTCATTGGTCAGTATATGTCGTTCTGTGATTCGGCGAAACGTGTCCCTCGATGGGATCGGTGGTCTACCTGTCCCGGAACCAGTGAAAGCATTTTTGGCGTACAAAGACGTATTTTCGAGTGGTAGGCGCAGATCTTTGTCTTACAGCGGGGAAAATTGATCTGAAAGAGGACCTGGTCCGGGAATGTTGGACCCATATTGGCAGCTTATCTCTTATTGAAAGCTGGAATTTCATGGATAGCTGCAAAATTTGGGCGATGTTTCCATGAACATTTTGTTTTTGCTTTGGTATCTTGTCAGTGCAAGTCTCCTGGTGTGTTTTACTGGTAGATACTCGGGTCGTTGGTTGGGCACGGTGCGTGTCCGGTGATGTACAGGGTGTGATCTGGTCTGATATTGTTTTCGTGTCGCGGTGCACATTCGAGACGGGCTAATTAATTATTATGTACTGTTTATTTCAGTTGAATAAAGTGCGAATAAAGTTTTAAATTAGATGTAGGCTGACTTTGTGAGCACTCGTTTGAACGAGTTTAAATTATTTGAAAGCGTGTTGGGGCAGGCCGTCTGGTGCTATCGATCAGGGCCCCGCGTCCGTCGGTCGCAGATGGGGGCGGAGGGGCGGAAGGAGGAACGGCTTATATGGGTTTGTGAGTGCGATCGATATACGAGCACGAGCAGCCTTGTAGCTTGGCGAAGACGGGCCGAGCTGGGCGCTGGCTGCTAGCTGTGTACATTCTCAATAAGGGAACGTGGCTTGTTCAGGGCTGCCGCAGTGATCAGACCAAAATGGGTGATAAGGCTATTATCACGGAGATACTCGAGCAGTCGCATCTGACCGACACCTATCGGACGTTGAGACCGCAAGAGGTCATCGAAAAGTAAGGTGCACAGGATTATTATTGCCAGAAATAATGGTTAGGGCGTTTCAGTTTGGTCAAGCGGAAAAAGGAAGAAGGGCCATCGACAGTTCGTTACGAAGGTTTGAAAGAGGAGAGGGGCGAGGGTGCCAGTGGTGCGGATGCTGGTACGGTTCGAGTCCATTTCGGGGCTACGAGTGACCGGAAGGCTGACTCGGATCAAGGTAAGTCAGGGGGGGGGGGGTGGTGTCGTGTAATGTGTCGCTGCTGTTTATAAGTTAATTCTTCACCCGGCTGGATTGTAGCACATTTTGTTTTAGAATCTATCACTTTCGAGGGTTTTAAATCCCACTATGATAATGCAGATAGTGACAGTGATGGTTCCTTGGTCAGCGATGATAGTGGTCTTCGGCCTCTCATATTCCGCCGTGCTTCAGGTAGTCGATGAGCCATTACTCACTCTTATCAGGCCTGGGCGGAGTTGGGCCATGATGGATGGGGACTGATGGTAGCTGTGAGATGGCGTCGACTGATCGATGCGATCACAGTTCGGGCCAGACCAGTGCAGGCACTAAGAGAAAAGTCCACACAGATCCCTTTTTTATGCCTTTTCTGGAGAGTACGCTTACGTGGAGCATATTAAACGCTAGGTTGGTCTAGCATCTCGCCATGACTGGTAACAAGCTCCCTTCTGGCGACTGACTGTTTCGGGGGACCTAATTAACTACGCACGCCAACTATGCTTCTTGTCTTGCATGGTCACGTTGTTGTCTTCTTTTACTCCCTGTCTATGCATGCGCTAATGTATTGGTATGCCGTCAATGGAAGGTCGACCCGTGCCCTCTTTCAGGAACGTTCACAGTCGATCAAGCAGTCGATGCACTGGGATTCGGCAAGTTCCAGATCAAGCTGTCGATCATAACTGGATTAGCATGGGTAAGTGGAAATGGGGAATTTTGGAGTGGTCAGTGGCTACTCTTCATCTTCTCATACGTGGTGTCGAATGCACATTTTTCTGCGAAGCCATTCACAGGAAATTTGCGCGAAGCCCTAAGCCAGCCATTTGAGTCTTATCTAGAGGATCCATGGAGGCCATCAAGTCGAGGGGAAGTCTCGATAGGTCTCGTTGTGTAATAATTCAAACCAATGCTTGCACTCGAGCCAGGTCCGACTAGAAAATGGATTGGAATTGTGAGTCCAAATGAACAGCACGGGGTTGAGGACTGCAGATGGTGATAGCATGCTGGAGTAGTATGTTAGGCAAGAGTGCGCATGGATGCTTAGATAGGGCGGGTATCCGAAACATATCATCCATGCTAAGACTGGTCACAGTTTTAGTCCAGGTCAGAATCTTCAATTTTCAACTTCGGGCAGAATTGTTGGCAGTTAATGCAACAGAAACATCTGTAGAAGACATTATCAAAACTTGGGGGTCTGTGGGAATCGAACCAGCTCCAAGTGATCACTACTTTAGTTTACTGCCTTATCACTATCTGTGATACATGACGAAAGGGCTATTTCCGTATCAGGGCAGGCTATTATGACGCATCATGACTCCTGCACGCTCACGCAGCTTGTAGTTTGACGGTGGGTGCATTTCAGGTGGCGCAGCGTCATCTAGACTCAGTTTGGTACTAATGCACAGTTGATTGGTTTCAGATGGCCGACGCCATGGAGATGATGATTCTGAGCATACTGTCTCCCGCTTTACATTGCGATTGGTGGCTAGAAAGTTGGCAGCTAGCCTTGATCACCACAGTGGTATTCTGCGGCATGATGCTAAGCTCGACGCTGTGGGGAAATATCAACGACAAGTACGGCCGGAAGACGGTAAGATAGGGTAGGCGCAGTCGTCTGCTCCAACTCTGGGTTATCTTCTTTGCAGGGCCTTATTATGTGCACGTTAGTTACATTGTATTACGGCTTGTTAAGTTCATTAGCTCCGAATTATCTGTGGTTATTGATTTTGCGAGCCATGGTCGGGTTCGGGATTGGCGGAATGCCGCAGTCGTGAGTTGCATTGACTCATGCAGGGGAAGGATGAGAGGATATGCCTGTGGTGTCCTTTTTTAGAGTTACACTTTATGCTGAATTCTTACCGTCCACCCATCGAGCAAAGTGCGTTGTATTGATCGAGGTAAGCCGCGCTTGAGCTAAGGGTCGGACGGATCAGATAGCGCCCGGGAGAGCGTCCTATTTGATTGGGGAGTCGAACGGGGGTCGTAGTGTCATTTTATTGATCGTTCTTTTCCTCCAGGCATTTTGGGGCATTGGAGCTTGCTTCGAAGTTGTGCTGGCATTGTTCGTCATGCCAACTTTGGGATGGCGGTGGCTGCTGGTCATGTCTTCGTTACCGATGCTTCTATTCACTGTTTCCTGTTACGTAAGTCAGCCTGCAATCCGTGGCACGGGGTCATGTTTTTTCGTTTCAGTGGCTGCCGGAGAGCGCTCGCTATCACGTTGCGTCGGGTCAGAAGGAGCTGGCCTATGCTACATTGAAACGAGTAGCCGAGGAGAATGGCAAACCGATGCTAGCTGGCAGCCTTGTGGACAACAATGCACAGGTGAGGGGTCGGGTTGGAGGATGAGATGGTGTCTGTATCCCCCAGTTCACTTATCCCGGGGAAACTATTCGAGGAGGGAAAGTTAATAGCATTCATAGACGACTGGGAAACCTTGAAAAGTCAGGGAATCTGAGAAGCGTCTGTAAAACCTGGGAAAATCAGGCAAAATGGGAATTTCGGAACCAAAATCAGAGAAAACAGAGAAAGTTTTTAAATTTTGAATCAACCGCGTTTTCCTTGTGCCTGATGATTATGATAGAAATCAGTAAATCTGGTGGAACTTGTTTCGTGATCGCGGGACACTGTAAAAGTAATCAGGGAAAAAACTGAAGTTTTGTCTAGGTACCTGGAAAAGTCAGGGAAAATAGTATGAACCCTTTTGAAATTCGCGACACATTTTGACATGTAAGTTCTAGCGAAGAACTAATGATTTTAGGTACAAATTACTGTTGGTTACACACACGCCCATCGAAACTCCTTTTTGTGCCTTCGCCGCTTTCGGCCAATTTTTCTCGAAATTTTTATTGATAACGCGGGTTCATGCCAGTGACAGTTTTGTAGAGAAAAAATGTGCTCTGCTCTACCAAATGGATGTATTTGTTTTGTTTTCACTAACTTTACTGGATGTTTTCAAAAATATTCCATTTCCATACAAAAAATTAACGAAAAATCCTTAAGAAAAACCAAAAAACCTCAAAACCAAACCTCGAAATTACACCTGTTTGATAGAGCATATTTTTCTATACAAAATTGTCGCTGACATTAACTGGCTTTATCGCTGAAGGATTTCGAGAAAAATTGGCCGACAGCGGCGATTCTGCGAATTCGCTGCACACACTCCTGTCGTGTGACGGGGGATGGGTCGAGTGTGATTGGGCCCTTACTCCCCAACACCCTTGCAGTACATGGAATTCACTCTAATGATTAGTTTGCCCTCTTCCTTGGAAGCATCGTGGCGGGTTGTCCGTGGGTAGGCTATACCACATACTCTCGCAGGACACAGGTGGTCCATACATCCCAAGATAACCCAGTGGGGGTGTTGGGGTAGTAGTAGTGCAGCAGTGCTTACCTGATTTCCACCTCAGGACGCGCGTCGAGGGCGTATACAAGATCTGTTCGTACCCGACCTACGTCGTACCACCTTGCTCCTGTGGTTTATTTGGTGAGTGGGCGATCGAGTGGCTGCCAAGAACACGTTCAGTTGGGTCTCATTTTGCAGGCTGGCCAATGCATTCAGTTATTACGGCCTGGTCCTGTTCACAACCGAACTGTTCCAATCGAACGACCATTGCCACGGTGAGTCCCTCGTCCCCCTGCTTTCCTACTTATCGCATCCATTGTTGTGCAGGAGCGATTGAGGGCGAGGTGCATTCGGAACCCGCTTGTCCACTCGAGTGTCGCCGACTGACTACCAAGGACTACACGGACTTGCTATGGACCACCTTGGCCGAGTTCCCGGGTGAGTGGCATAACAGGCTATTCAGTGTGCCGGATCCATCGCACTCGTCAGTGCTATCAGATGGTGCGAAGGAATACTGCTCTTTCAGGCATGCTGATCACAGCGGGTGTCATCGAATACTTGGGGAGAAAACGGACGATGGCTATTGAATTTCTCATCTTCTCACTCTTCACATTCTTGCTCTTCGCTTGTTTGTCTAGGTAGTTACCATCTGATCTTGCTTATCGAATAGGTCAGATATGACCCTTTTTGTCTTCAGGACTGAAGT
Organism: Mesodorylaimus sp. YZB2_4; assembly: GCA_030248295.1. NCBI lineage: Eukaryota > Metazoa > Nematoda > Enoplea > Dorylaimida > Dorylaimidae > Mesodorylaimus > Mesodorylaimus sp. YZB2_4. Next base: position 435,610 of record JASANH010000138.1, on the reverse strand, counting down.
GACTGTTTTCTTATTCATCGCTCGAGCTTTTATTTCCGGCGCATTCCAGGGCGCCTATGTTTACACGCCAGAGGTAAGTTGAGACTGTGGCTGTTATGTTCCTCGCATTGCCTCATTCAGGTTTATCCAACGACCCTGCGCGCCATCGGCTTGGGCTCGTGTTCTGGTATGGCTCGCGTGGGAGCCATCATCACTCCTTTCGTGGCGCAGGTACTTCAAAAATTTATTTTGTAGATGATATTTCTCAAAATGAGTTTTTTCAGGTCGCTGCCCAAACTTCCCTGGCCATTCCGATCGGCATTTACGGTTCGGTGTGCTTGGTGGGCGCCGTGGCTTCGTTACTGCTACCTATAGAAACCAAGGGCAGAGAAATGAAGGTGAGCACGAGACTACTACCAAGGTCTGTACCTCCCCACCTCTGGTCTCTTTCTAGGACACGCATTAAGGAACTGATCAGATGTGGACGTTACTGACCGGCGTATCTCACCGTTTTCCCGCAGTGAACAGTCTGTTTTCTGATTGGGGTTATGAAAGCTGTTTTACTGCACTGGCAAGAAGGGTTCTCTGGTCTTGTCTGTGATGGCTATGTTAAGGAGCCATATTTATGTTCTAGGTGTGTGCCCTGTCTCGGTATATGTGCTATCAGAATTGAGTTTTTGGATTCGCGAAGCGGCATCTGAAAACACAGTCAGCTAACGATATGAAGCGAGGCCCAAGCAAACATCAAAATTTCTTTTCAAATAATTCACCTCAACAACAGTTTCAATAGGAACGATGCACGCTACTGTTCACCCTCCGTTTACTTAGAACACCATCTTGTGCGGGTACTCGTTCTTTCGCAAAGACCACGTAGATCCTAGATATCCGAAAAGGTATTTCTTCTCCGGGTGGGCTTTCACGATCGATAGAATCTGACCGTCCACGTCTTCTTGGTCTTTCTTGCGTTGATCGGACAAAACGTATCCCTGAAATCAAAAACATGCCAAAGTTGGTAGTGGATTGTCGAAGGCGATAAATACACGAGCAGCTGCGTTTTGGTTTTAAATCAAAGACTAACTGCCATCCTCGACCCGATCACAAAGAAATAAGCCAAAAAAGGAAAGATGAGCAATGGCATCAATCCCCTTGGGTTATAACTATTAGGTACCCATCATATGCAGCCACAATTTAGATTACCCTGCTCTAGCACTAACCATCTCAACACTTACAGACTCCTTCAGCCAGGGGTAATTTAACTAACCTCGTTCTTCTTGGCAAAGATATCTGCCTCCGTCGATTTGCCAGTCTTCTTGGCCTTACGAGCGCGCTTGAAATACTTATCGTTCAAATGTTCCGGAATCTTGACTTTGCTCACATCCAACTTCGTTTTGGTGGAGATGACGTAAATCTGGTTGATGCGTCGCAACGGGCAAGCGTTCAGTTTGAACGGTCCTAAAAATAGCACCACAGTTCAATAGCCAAACGACAAGAACAATCTACTTACCCGTAATCAACAATAAACCGCTATCTAGTTGTTTCAAGAACACTGCGCGCTAAAAATCCAAAAGTTTGCATCTTACTTTAAAAAAACCGGAAAGCGCTTACCTTTCCCTTATGACGTCCAGCCAATATAATGACCACAGTTCCGGGCGTCAGATTTTTACGCAAACTGCGCTTATGTTTCGAAAATGGGGCCTTACGGGTGGCTGGACGTTTGCGAAGGCGTTCTGGCCCTAACAACGGTGCCTAAAATGTGCAAGAATGACCGTGAGAAGAAAGATGAAGGACGATGACGGGAGGGCCATTGGATTCGAATTCCTGGGGAGACAAAGGCAGGGTTCACGTGTTCTTGCAAAATGCGACGGGAAGTGTGCATTTTCAGATGGACAGGCCTTTATAACGCTAGTGACTAATGAAAAACAAAACGTTACCCACTAATGTAGCCTATCGGTACATAGATTTATTAAATGCTGTTTGAAACTTCCCTTTCCCTCACGCACATGGGCATAATCTCTTTAAAACAGCGAGGTCGGACCAAGTAATCCCCCAAAATAACGCTTTAGATTAATTTTTGATCAGTCCTGCAAGTTCTTCAAATCCATACGAGAGACGTAGGGTAAGACTTACTGGCTTTTTGACCAAGACTTTACGTTCGCCACCATTCTTTTCACCGCCGACTTTCTTTGTCTTGAATAGTTCCTTCTTCGACGCTTGCTTTTTCGTCACCTGAATTTCAAACGGGAACTTAACAATCTATCTTGAAAGTCCCAAATTTGAAAGTCCCAAATTTTACATCGTGAACTTACCGCGAACGCTTTCTTCTTGTACAGTCCTCTCTTCTGGAACATTCGGGCGCGCGTGAATCGCGGAACACCCGGAAGAAGTTCGTAATTACGCGCTTTCTTTTGCGCCTTGTGGACCATTATTTCTATTTTAACAAAAAATTTATGATAAAGCACAAAATTTTACCAACAACAAAAAATTCTAAATTTTCCAAGAGGACCAAAAGTGGAAGTGCAACACTGAATTGTTTTTTGGCTGCTGCTTATGACAAAGTGGCTCATCTGTGCCGAGTACCTGAAGATCACATGAGTTCGAAATGTGCAAAGTCTCATCACATTCCACCTGAAAGAGAGCTGGTAAGCTAAAAACTTTCCTTTCTTCCTTATAAAATTGATAAGGTTCCTTTGAGTTTTGTGCCGACTTTTAATTTTTTAGGGTTCGGAATTTTTTATACAGTAGAACTTTCGACTATTTGCTTTCGCATTAGTCCAGCTCTAATAATTCAATTTTCGGCAAACGTACCCTATCTAACATGAAGACTTGGGTTAATTGCATATGTTTTTGGAAAAAATTACCGAACTTTGGATAACTATGTATAACTTTGGCACCCCGAGCGGTGGCACTGAGGTCGACTGTACAGCAGCCGCTCAATCCGTCAGGAGTGGGTGCACTTACAATACAAGATATACATGGCATAGCTACTGCACACTGCTGTATCACACAATAACAAGCATAGGATTAAGCATGATTGGCGGGAAGCAAGTTGGGTTCCAAAGCTAGTGCTTGCAGTTGCAGGTCGCCTTCTATCGTCAGTGTATCGATCTTCTCAGCCGGGATACGATGCTTGAAAGTGGACACGTGCTTGTTGTCCAATGATATCTGAAGTAAGGCCAATGTAGCTGCTTGATGGATAGGGGCACGGAATTGTGTTTGCGTAGAACACCTCCCTACGGGCAGGGGAGGCAATATGATTATGCGCCTTGGATATCACCTGTCACACTGGCATATTCTATTAAATGCTAGAGTGACAAGTCGAACGCAGCTTCTTCGAGGGTGCTGTCCTCTGCTCAGCATTGATCGCGCTGCGAGCTAGCTCACCCCGAGGCGCTCTTGCTCCTATTCTCATTACCCTCCCCAAATCTTATTCCCTCTCTCGCAGCCATTAGCCATCTTGCACGCTCAACTGAAGACGATGGGGCGATGTCGCGGGGGACATTAGAAACCCTATCATTGTCCCACCCGGTCCCGAGGGAGTATCGACCAGTACCTGAATTCCATCCAGTTCCGAGTAAAGTGCAATGTCGAACTGATGTTTGCGTTGGATTGGCAGCTTGCCTTCTTTTTCTTCTCGTCCCCAATGACCACCTTCTCTGCTGTTTCTAATGAAGGCCTGAAAAAAGTCGGTGCAGTCAGCCGTGCTTTAGACACAAGCTGAATGGTTACCTCGGGACTGGAGTTTGCATTGATTGGATATAAGCACTTGGCTTTTGACCCTCTCATTTAGTATGCATGAGGGCCGCCTCACAATCAGACGTTCGAGGAGACCAGCCAAAGCACGAATAGCCCCAATCACTTACCTTTTCAGAAAAATTTACAGTCAATCGGAACGCAATATCAGTCCCTGCATGCAGAGTAATGTGAAATAGTTTGGAGACACCGTCCGTAACTGCAGTCACGAATAATCTCCTGCCCAGTCCAAAGTGGCCTGGAATGCCGCCTCGATATGGTACAGACTGAAAAGACCAACATAACGTTCGGACAGCACTGCAGGGATCTCAGGGCCTGGAAGTCCTCGCAACTGTCCCAGATGCCTCCGAAGTTCAAGCAGCCCAAGCAGGTCGGACTCACGTAGTAGTTTCCTTCCCAGGCCAATGTTTGGAGGATCAAATCGCCAGCAACAAACACGTAACCGACGGCATTGAGGGGCACTCGATGTCTGAAGTCAGTGAATTTCTTGTGGTCCAAATAAATCTGAAAGTACCCTGCTTTATCTTCCTTGTTCCCCCGCTCTATCGACCCAACCTCGTAGTGACTAGAATGCGCCCGAATACGGATGTCAAACGGTCGGCAGTCGCGGGCATTAGTGACCTTGTGACGTTCTTCCTTTTTCCATTGCCGCCTTTCCATCGAATTTAGGACGATACTCTTCTCGCCGAATCTCCAACTCAAGTGCAAAGCCACATCGTCCTCTTCGTATTTCTCCACTCTGGGGCCGGTGGTCAAGTTGAGATCGAACCTGCAAGAGGAGTCCGTTATCGGCAGTGTCCTCTGATGAGGCGCAGTGGTTACCGTCTTCCATTGGGGATGCCTCTAATGACCAGCGATTGTCCGGGTTGAAACAAGTTATCCAATCTGGCCAAGTAGGGCACTTTCTGAAACGGTACCATGCGCTCAGATGGAAGGTGTCGTGTCACAGAGTCGGACTGGTCTCCAATGTCATCTGGGCAAATAGTCTTCGCGGGACTTGGTTAATGTCAGACAAGCCTTTCTCCCATTTCAACTAAAAAATGTCTTAACGTCTGTCGCTACAGGTAGCCCAGCAGGGGCGCGGATGCACTTGTCTCCTAAGTCTACGAGTCAATCAATTGATTTTTCTCACCAAATGTTCTAGGCTCATCTCGTCGAAAATGACACTCGCTTTTCGAAAGCCGATAAGGGAAGTTGGAAAAGGCAGCTCGTCGCTTCGCTCAATCAAAACGAGCACCCTTCTCAGCGGGTACTAAGCTACCAAACCAAAACCACTCGCTGCCTCCTTCTGGCTATCCACTCTGACTTCCCCTAATTCGCTTCTCCTTACGCAATTGCCACTGTTGCGCTCCTTGCAGGGATATGAATGGGCACTCGTCGATTACTCTGGCTCGACTTGGAGAACGGACTCGCCGCGACCATCAAATCTCGCCCTTGCAAACGGACCACAGGCGGCGACAGAGGAGAGAAAATGAACGGCCACTTCTTCCTGCTGACACTCTGTTATGCATAAATGTGGGCTGGGGGAAGGCAGAACAGACTCGCAGCACATTCACTGCCACACTACTGCGACATCCGTCTTCTCCCTCTGCCCCCTCTTCGCCACTCGAGACTCGAATACCCGACATGCTCGTGCGTGCTCGGGCAGCAGGAGTTGACGTGCATGTCAGAGTGTCTTGTCCTAGAGGCAATAAATAAACATATTCCACTGGACCATTGGACAAGGGCCAGTGGGAATTAAAGGGCCCGGCCTGCCAGAGAGGCATCCATATCTAAGGGTATTTGCATTACGACTAGTCCTCTTATTTACATTTCCACACTAACAGTAAGAGGCGAGCAGACTGTTCTCATCGCAAGGACACTGCAGCGTGAGGATTACACGAGTCTTTCCAATAACTAGGGGAGGGGAAGATGAAGCTAAGATAGCAATACATTATATGCCCCCTTATTTATAGATGGTGCAATTTACACGAAAGAGATTGAAAGGGCGCGATGGGCCGACTAGGCACACGCAATTCAGTAATTTCATACACCCGTGAGGCTATGCTTCAAATTTAGCTCTCAATTGCCGTAGAGAATTACTACCTGAGAATCAAACGTGCGTTCCGACGGCTTACTGTATGTACCATATCCCCAAATTCACAAAATCTTGCGAGCAAAAACTAAACTGCTTTGTTGTATGTAAAAAAATGGCCGCCTTACGATGTGTGTTTTTCTGTCAACGGTCATTATTATGTCGAACAAGTAAGTTATACTTGCGCATCGTTTTTTAATCTTAGTTGTGTGGGATGAATTCGAAAACATGACAGAAATGTCAACTGTGCATTTTAGCGCCCAGTTTGATCGGGAATCGCTTTTACGCTGCACCAGGTGGAAAGCAGGTCTATAAAAGAGACAAGCCTCACTTAAATATTGGAACCATTGGACATGTCGATCACGGAAAAACCACTTTGTCGTCGGCGATCACTAAAGGTAAGATAATGCATGGCGGGAGGGCGCGTGCAAAATTTAGGATTGGATACCGTAGCCTATGTACGTACAATAAGTACATGCTAACGGCGGAAACCTCATCAGAATTTTTATGAAGTGCAGTCCCGCCCACCCCCTCACCCCGCCAGTTTACAGTCGCTAGCCTCCTGCATGTTTAATAAATTAGGCCTAATTCGCTTCAGTACTGGCCGAACAAAAGAAAGCGAAATTCCAACGTTACGAGGATATTGATAATGCACCAGAAGAAAAAAGTCGTGGTATTACGATAAATGCGACGCACTTGGAGTACGAAACCGAAAAAAGGCATTACGGCCATATCGATTGCCCTGGCCATCAAGATTATATCAAGGTACCTGGCTGTAGGCCTCACCTGTTTTCTAATCGCGACTAATTTCAGAATATGATCACTGGCACGGCCCAAATGGATGGCGCAATCTTGGTGGTCGCCGCTACCGATGGCGTTATGCCGCAAACCAGGGAGCATTTAATTTTGGCAAAACAGGTACGCTTCGATCGCTTTTTCAAAACTTTGTTTCATAAAGTTCGCACAATTATTTTTTAGATCGGGTTACAAAAACTCGTTGTCTTTTTGAATAAAGCTGACGAAGCGGACAAGGAAATGTTGGAGCTGGTCGAATTGGAGATTCGTGACTTGTTGAAGGAATACGGCTACGATGGTGATAACACTCCAGTGCTCTCCGGCTCGGCCCTTTGCGCTTTAGAAGTCAATGAGACGGTCGTTTTTCACGTGTGTAATTTTGTGACCCTCCTTATTTGTAGAATATGAAACCCGAAATCGGCAAAGACGCAATCCTGAAGTTATTGAAAACGGTAGACGAATACATACCCGTTCCTCAACGTGACCTGGACAAGCCGATGATGATGCCGATCGAAAGGGCGTATGGAATTAAGGGACGCGGTACAGTTGTCACTGGTCGACTGGAACGGGGAACTGTAAAGAAGGGAGATACGGTCGAAGCTATCGGGCGTGGGGCTGACTGGAAGACCACTGTAACGGGTATGTTTTGCTATCATTCAAAACATAAGACACCAAGTTGGATTGTCTTCAGGCGTCGAAATGTTCCACAAAACTGTTGAGAAAGCTGAGGCCGGCGATCAGTTGGGCTTGCTCCTTCGTGGTGTGGAACGCGAGCAAGCCAAGCGAGGCGTCGTTTTGATTCCGCAAGGAACCAATGTGAAAGCATTGGATCGGTTTGAAGCCAAGGTAAAATTATCCCCGCTAGCATCAGTTAATTTTTCTTCACGCAACTTCTTTCAGGTCTACATGTTGAAACCGGAAGAAGGTGGTCAGGACAAACCAATGGCGAACTATTACATTAGTCAAGTGTATTCGTTGACGTGGGACGCACCGGCTTGGATTCAACTGGAAAACAAAGATTTGATGATGCCCGGAGAGGACGCTTCGTAAGTCGTGGTGCAGTGCCATAGATTAAAACTATGCTCTTAGCGTCATTATTTTAAGAATGATCGTTAATTTGCAACTGCCAATGTTCATCGAAACGGCACAGCGCTTTACTTTCCGTCAACTAGGAAAAACAGTGGCCACTGGAGTGATTACGAAACTACTCGATTTGCAAACGGAAGAGATGAAAGGTTTCAGAGCGAGAAAGAAGTTGATGGTGGCTGAAGCTGAAAGGTTGGGATATAATCCATACGGAGATGCTTTGGAGAAGGCTTTAGAAAGAAAAAAGGCCAGAGACGAGGAAAAGGAGAAAAAGAAAGCTAACAAGTGAATACGATGATCGTGTTTCTTCTCCAATTATATAGTGTGTCTAAGGAGTGGCAAGTTGCCACGAAGTTACGTTTTCTGTTTTTTCCTTGCGTGAAGTACTGGCGTCGTAGAAGTTAGCCAGAAAAATGACTGCGTTTGGATGGGATTTATTTTCAGGCGGGCGCGGGTAGAATCGACGTGATTGTGGGGCGTGCAGAACGCAAACTGGCTTTAAGTGTAGAGGCCATAAAAGGAAAGAGTAACACCTTCGCAGTGAAAACCAGACTTTGTTTATACAATAGGGGGGGACGGTGGTTGGCGAGTTTTCTCATTTAGTTGACTTGGGAGGAAAGTGGGATGCGAAGAACGGATTGTTCCGCGAACGGTGACGAGAAGGAGTCGCTATGCATTTACGCTTGTGCAGCTGTGCTCTCATTTTGTGTTTTGGCTTTGGATTCCCTAATTGGCCAGGAGCCCAGGCTGGGATCAATGACAGTCGGTTCCAGAGACTGTTCAGAGTGGACTTGACCAATGTGCCGAGTAAGGGCGAGGAGTTGGCGCAGACAAGACTCGTGCACTGATATCTTGTACATAGGAGTGTCGTGGAAGGACTGGGTCAAGAATCATGTGCAGACGCAGAATGGATTCCGTAAGTGGACTCTTTTGTGTTGCCTTTGCCTGTAGAGCAGGTCAGTGGCATTTGCCCTTTTAGCTTCGCTGAGTAGCATTCAACGATCGCAGCAGATTGCGTGCTCGAATGCCGATCTGTTGAGCAGTGAGTGGCTGCGGCTGGTGCTATAGATGTCCATACTGACAGCAGGTAGTTTTTTTTAGAGCACACGTCGAAAGGGGCATGTTGTGATATTAGTAATGACACTTGCGATGCCGGCATCGATCTTCAGTGTATCGACTACCGATGCACTTGTCGTATGGGAACGTTTTTTAATGAGGATACGGGCCGATGTGAACAGAGAAATGGTAAGTACAGCAGGTACCAGATTCTATCCTGTGACGTGACGTGTGTCCGGCCAAAGAATGAGTATCAGCCGGATGGTCTGCAGGAGATTCCTTTCAGGGAAGCAACTGGCCGAAGCCTGCAATGCAAGCGCGGACAATTGTTACACCGCCTTCTCGACCTGCATAGATGGCGTGTGCCAGTGCATGGAAGGATTCAAATCTGACGGGCACGAATGCCTTCCCTCAAGTACGTCAGGTCGATTTTAGCAGTCCTTCCAACCAAGCGACCAACCAAACCCATTTTAGTTTATCGCTGTCCGTATGGAGACCCGATGATGTCAGGCAGCCGGGCAACATCTTGCGACGTCATCGAAGACGCCTCAACCGACTCTTCCAGTTCTACAGTCGAGCAGTGCCCGGCGGGCTATGAATGCATGTACTCATCGGACCCGTACCGACCCAAGTACATCAGCATTAGCGGAGCAGAGAAAGGATATTGCTGCCCACTCATACCCGACTTGAACCAAACCATTCTCTTCCAAGAACAGTGCTACTATGGTGACTCAGTGCCGGCCTTTGACTGTCCGCCTTCAACCCACGTTTATGCGTTCGCCATAAGCTCAGTGCCACTGTGCTGTCCGAAGCCATGCAGGCCTAATTACTCCTCTACCATTATTAGTGGTCAATGCTTGGAGGGTATTCTGCCCTGAGTGCCCTGATTATGAGTGTTCCTCATGTCGAGTCGAAGAGGTCTTCAGTGTACTTCGTCCCATCTCGTCTCCCCCTCTTCGCAGCAGACGCTTCAATAAACTGACAGGGACTTATGGCATTCATACCAAGCGTATAATGTGCCTACGGAACACGGCGGTGATGGCTCCGTGGTCAAGTGACTTATGTCGGTGCGGTTAGTGCGACACAGTACCTGTCTACACAGGGAGACTAGAACATTTCTAAAAAAATCTGTTATCAGACAACAAAAAGGTTAGCCCAGCCACCCTGCTCTAACCAAATGCGAGGCAAACGAGGTTGGCTGGGCTCCCTCGGCGGCGTTTGTAGGAAAATTGTGATCAAATAGAATTGCTACTGTCACTAAAAAAGTGTAACAGGGCGTCCCCTACCTCAGCCACTTCATTCAGGCAATAGAGAGATGGAAACACAAGGCCCGATGGTCGTTCTAGTGCTGAAGGTTGTACGCCCAAAGCTATTAGCATGCTGGCTCCACAGAAGCTGAATTTCCTGTTCTAGTGTCACTAAGTAGGTGCTACACATGCAGTCCTCGTGCTGTCACGGCAGATGCACCCTCAGCGAGTCCTCACTGTTCCCCAAGTGAGTTCGAGGTAACAGAAGGGGATCGTATTCCAAAACTCCAAACTTCTGTACTTACTGCAAAATACGAATAAGTGTGATGTGGGTACTAGCCTTTTGTGAAAAACAGAATAAAATCCCGCAGGGAGTCAACCCCACGACTCCACGAGGTACCAAGTACACCACAGAGACATACGTTGTAAGTGAGTGTGGGAAAACGATTGTGAGCCTCGCCCTGAAGGCAACATAAAAGATATATCACGTCCACATAAGTATAACCCACTTAAGCATGTGCCGCCGAGGGAGCCCAGCCAACCTCGTTTGCCTCGCATTTGGTTATAGTAGGGTGGCTGGGCTAACCTTTTTGTTGTCTGATAACAGATTTTTTAGAAATACCAATACTTTTTCGTACATGTTGTTAAGTTGCAAAACCAATACAGACGAATTTCCCATCTAATCCCTCATGAGCTGCGCATAACATCCGATTGGAAAGAAAATTTTAATACTGTTGGTGCTTTAATAACTGTAGCGGCCGGAGTACATAATGCAGTCAAACACTAGGACTGTTCATATAATAGGCACGTCACATAATCCACCTTATTCTTTCGCGATCGAAACATTAAATTGTTGCAGTCGTATACAGCCCTGCGATATAAAATTACCTATGAAAAATGTAAAAATACGAAGATCGTAGCTAAAACAGATTTTAAAAAACATGTCATACTTGAAAACCTAACCAATAGTTAGTAATAAAAAATGCCAAAAACGCCTTGCGGGGACATCTACGGCTAACAGAAAACAGCACTTACGTGCCACACGGCTAATAAAAATATTCCGCCTGCTGGTGGTATGTGCTAAAATCCAGTTTTTCGAGCATAAAAGAATTAATTAGCGCGAATCTTTAAATCACACCCTCAAAAGAATAATTCCCGCCATGAGAGCTTTCAGAAAAACCAACTCTTTTTTCCGTAGCTTCAGTGGTTATTGCTGCGGACAGGACTTAAGTACTTCGTCGTCGTCGTCGTCGTCGTCTTCCGTCGTCATCTCTGGAACAGCAAAACGTGCATTTTGGATCTCAAGAACGGCCAAGCCATTTCCAACAAAATTTTGCACGATTATTGGCCATGGCAAACAAAGCTCATCCCCAAAATTTTGTGCCCTTTTGTTGATTTCTTGTCGAGTTATTGACAGGCAAAGTTGCCCGCTTAACATTGCACGTCTGTGTGGCTGGGCTAAACAGGCAGCTACCGTGCCTGTTGATGCTGACATGAAAATGCAAGAAGCTCAACACGTCATCACAGCCACTTGGCACACATGCACGCTGTGGTGTAAAGTCCTGCAAGGCGCCGTCCAATCTCCTGTTCGCGCATTGGTCATTTGCGGTTCTGTTCGTCGCCATGACTTCCTGCAACCTTCTAATTTATATCTCTATAAGCATCGTCAAACTCATTCTGACCATTGCCCTCTTGATTGCTTGCTTGATTCCTGTTGAGCCGATTAAAGATCCAAGCGAGATTTGGTGTCTGAAGAAAACTGAAGGTAGCGTCTGTCATAAGTCCAGACTGTTTTCGATCGGCCTGTCTATTTCAATGACAACATTTTCGATCGTATGCTTGGTTTGTTCTTGCAAAAAAGTGTGCGATAAATCTATTGTTCTGTCAAATTTGGCTGGCTCTATCGAACTGGTAGCGGCTGCCGCTTGGGTTGGTGTCAGCGTCTTCTCGGCAACGGAAGGCATCGTCCGCAAACGTTCGATCGCCGTTGTGGTCACAAAATCGAATGAAATATCGACCGGAACGCCCACTGATGGCACGACTATAATCGAGGTACTCGTTGACAATTCGTTTCCGTTAAAATTACAGTGTACACTTTTAGGAGTCTGTGACTACGCCCGTTTGGCTGACCATGCTTTTCGTCCTCTTGCCCACTATGCTGATAATATGCCATACTCTGAGTGGGTTGGTGCTTCTCATAAGGGGCCGGTGTTGTCCAGGCTTGCCCGGACTCCCGACAACAGTGGAAATTGGTTACCAACCCGCTGTGGCGATGTATCAGAAAGCTAGCTCTTCGAGCGGCGATGCCACAGGCAGTACCGGAAAGTAACAAGACAGTAAAAGGTCGATTTGAAAAACAATTAGATATACTGCACGTGTGTTTTGGACTAGGTCACTTAGATTTATAAGATTTGCTCGGACTTATCGAATTCACGCATCTGTTTAATTGAAGATCACGTTTGGTAGCTGCTTGTTGGTGGCGGGGCGCAGTTTGTAGATCCACCACTTGCAGCTAAGGCGCCGAAACTGAGTTTTACGCCGTAGTAAGGCTGTGCCGCTTCCGGTGACTTCCGGTTGGGCGCGCGGGAGAATACGAATGGGGTATTTCTACGAGTATCTCTTCGTGCATTGCAGAAAAGAAGGGAAAAGTGTTTGTGGAATATGCGTCACTGCGGCAGAATTTATTGATAACTGGTAGACAAGTTTTCCTCGGCGATAGAAAGAGAAATTGAGAAACGTAAAGTAAGTTTCTACTTTGTGCTTTACTCTAGGGTATAGGTATTCCTACTTTTAGGCAATAAAGGTCGTAAAGTCAAGGTGGGAACGTAAGATCGGCACGGAGATTGGCTATACTGTACAACGGCGAGGTCTTATTTTTAAGGTGATAACGAGGTAGGCTGCTTCTTTGTAACTTGTATTTATTCTGGAGCATTTCTTGCTGTGTCATGAACAAGGTTGACTCGAAGAAAAGACCTGATCAACACATTGTTTCTGTCGAGCGACATAATCATCTGCATTTACAGTGCACTATTATAAGCTTCAAATCTTTAGACTAAGGCTGAAAATCTAATCACCTACTCCCACCTGGTCAACCTAATCAGAGGATGAAAAAACGTATTTTGCGAAGCTTCGCGACGAAAAGCAATTGATCCACTATCGTCAAGCATGTTCTTACAGCAAATGGTTTTCTTGTTGGGCGAGATCAACGTCGTCTTCCAATGCCGCCATTTTTTCAGTTGTTTACAATTGCGGTATGCCGGTCATGCCAGCCACCTAATTCGACGGCAATAAATGCATGAAAAGTGGGCATAAGAACTTTTGGAAAATCCAGGTGGCCTGGCAATGGGCGAAAAGAAAACCGAAAATAATGCATTTGTTCACATAAGGGGCCACCAGCTAAAATTTCCTGAGACAGCTGTTATTCAGATGTAGACCTGGCTGCTTCCCCATTTCTGAGCATAATAAAATGATCTGCTTTGCCTAGGCTCAAATTTCGAAGCCCCAGGGTGCCAGCTAGAGACTATACACTTCCGTTTTTCCTCATAAAATGGGAATCTCAATAAACTAAATACTTACCTTTACATTTTTAAATTTAATTTAGTTTCTCTTTCTATCGCCGAGGGAAACTTGTCTACCAGTTATCAAAAATAAATTCTGCCACAGTCACGCATATTCCACAAACACTTTTCCCTTCTTTTGTGCAATGCACGAAGAAATACTCGTGGAAATACCCCCATTCGTATTCTCCCGCGCGCCCAACCGGAAGTCACCGGAAGCGGCACAGCCTTACTACGGCGTAAAACTCAGTTTCGGCGCCTTAGCTGCAAGTGGTGGATTAGGAGGAGCGATTAGGAGGAAACCCGATAAAGGAATATACATACTCCCCCTTCCAAAAAGCACCGCCTGGAATCTTCTGAGCGCCACGTTTAGTCCACTCAACCAGCAAACGGGGTCTGTGGAGGAACTGGGATGGAGTTGATGTGAAAGGTTTCCTCACCCGAAACACGAGAAAATGGCAGGAAATTCCGGGAAATTTTTACAATCTTGTTCCTCTGGAGTTCAGCGGAAACATCGCAGTCTCATTATGCTGTGCGTTCGTCAAGGTTGTGTGCTAAATACTGACATGCATAGTGGGAGCACGGTCTGCTCTCCGTTCCGATCGTAAGTTGTGGTCTTCGGTAACCATCGGGTTGGATACTGCCTTTTTCTTTCATCCCCATCCTAAGGTTGACCCCATCCTCATAAAGTTTTTCAGTTCTATCACGCGCTCACACTTCGATTTGAGATCAGTTAGTAGGTCGGAAACGTTATTAGAAGACGTGTTAATGGGGTAGAAATCCATATCAGCCAACCGACCACTCGATGGCAGACAATACTGTTTGCACGATCTCCGTTACCAAGTTGTTCTCTAACTCCATTGGCAACAGCGCTGGTCTTAGTTACAGCTACCAGCTAACAGCGAGTATAGTATGAGACTAGGCCCTTAGGCTCCTCAGAACAGTCAACTAGCGGACCATTGGGCGGTCTATCATTACCAAAGCGAGCTTTGCAAAACACTTCTTGCGGCCGATGGAAGTCAGACGTATTTTTGTGCCAGTCATAATTATACTGGTTAGTACAACAGGTATGGTAGTCACATGAGATGTCTGAGGGCCAGGAGTCTACGACCATATAGCGTATACTGGCCATCAGTGTGCGTGTCTTTATGGAGACAACAAGAAACTACATTTCCCCTGAAAACTGGCGAGTGGCTACCCTTTTAGTATCGGCCCTCAAGTGTCACAAATGCAACGAAATGGTCATTGGAGTGCCTACGTGCAAAAGCATTAGTGTTGATGATTGCGAAATAAAGTTTCCTCAGCAGCAATCGGTCTGTTTGAAAACGGTCAAACAATTCTCAAAGAAAGTTGGTAAGACTTGATCTATGCGAGGACCTGTTAGAGTTGATTTCCCTGTCACTCTTGAACGTATAACATAGTTGGCCCAGCCAGTCTTTTACGCCCCCCTCTCTCTAAATTCCAGCACTATGGCTAGGGTATCATCTGAAGGTACTAGCTCGTTTCAGAAGAGCCTCGATGGATTTTCTCCGAATGCCAAATCCGAGAGGTCTTTGAAGAGCATCAGATCGATAACTGTACCATAACGGAAGCTGACGGCGGCTCGCTGACAGTGTGTACATGCGTGAGCGACTTGTGCGATGCACTTGGCTCGATTGATGCTGGCAGTCGGAACCACCAAGGAGACCATAATGATACCTTACCATCGACTCGAGCATCGCCTGCGTCTGTTATTCCGACCAGTGGCAGCACCAAACTGCCGAGAGGAGGGGACACGAGGGAACCCTCCACTGTCCGCTCCAGAGCACCTGCACCAACAAGTAAGTCTGAGGGACTGAACCACATGGCAGTGTCCAACAGATGTCCTTGCAGCTGGACACCCACACACTGCTCCTTCCCCATCGCCATCAACACCACGAAAAGAAGCCGCGAATCCGAAAGTAGTCAGCATGAGTACGGGTAAGCTTCATATGTAACTTTAGCAGCTTTAACGCCTTTCTTGTTCAGGCGATGGCAAATCCACAAAACCAAGCACAACACACCCATCAACTTCGAGACCACAAGGACCCAAATAGATTACGAATAATTTTTAAACGATTGATCAGCTGCTTTTTGAAGTAAGCTTCAGTTAGCGCTCAAAGTAATCCGAAGGTGACCTGTTTTCATGTGCTATGTCTAAGGTGTTCTTTCTTGTTACGGACGCCCTTACACACTCTCTATGGCGAGTCATTTGTATGAGTCATACAAGGCACCAATGGAACCCTAGTTGTCCCTTCGCACCAGAATGCTTTTGTTAGAGTACTGTATGTGTTATGCAACCTGAAATCGGTTTCGGCAAGTTCTATCGCCATTCACCCACTACATTGGCCCATTCTAAATTCTAAACGATATTATAAAATCTGTCAAACAAAACAAGGTGTCGCCGAATCACGAAAGTAAGCACATCCAGCGCTACCACTTGATACCAAGAGATAAGGAGGACTTTTCGACCGCATGATACTGCGTACGTAAAAGCCTCCGCGCTCTCTCAGACGACAAGCCTTCTTCCCCAAACCAATCATGCACCAGCCGCCGTAAATGGTCTTCTAACGTACTCGCATCCAAAGAGCACAGTTCTTCATATTTCTCAGACACTGACTCGAAAAGATCATTTTTCTCTTCAACGTTATCTGGGCGAATTTGACCTCCGCCGTTAAGACAACCTAAATCAATTAAAAACCTGTAAAAAACACCCTAAGCTCGTATCGCACTGCCCTCATGCCAACGAGCATGACATAAAACAGCCATCGACGAGTCACGATGTCGTAGCTATTACTGTACTTCGCTCACATTCATGGGCTTAGATAGAGCGACCGCAGGCTTGGTCGGTTAAAAGGTTGCCGACGGTCCCTCTGTGCATGTTTGCCTCCAACCCGAGGGTCTCACGGAAAAGACCTCCTACCCCTGCAGCGTGGTTAAAGCATGTATACCCCTAACTACCCCTAGACGATGGATTTACAAAAAAAAGAATGAATTATCGCTAGCAGGTGCCATTTTCGCGCCCTATCACTTACTAAAATGTTTTTGTTGGTTGCACTCCAGTAACTCTACGGACTTGCAGCCAGTATTTGCCTACAGCTGGCCAAGCAATCAGGATGATAAGGCCGTAAGGCAGCCAGCTCTCACGGGCAGTTCCCTAAGGCATCCATTAGGAGCCCCCGCCTCGGGTATCTTGCGCCAGCACCAGCGTCCTGGAATGATAGCGGTAACGGAGGGCTCTTCCCGACCCACCCATCATCCTGACCTTGTTCCATGTTTGCTCGGCACCCAGAACCAGTTCACTCACCAGAAGGACAAGCCATGACCTCGATGTAATCATAGTTCGACCGACCACGTCGGAGTTTTTGGACGAAATTCTGGATGTTCCGAAAACCGTGACATTGAGCCACCCTTAACACAACGCTCTTATCTTGTATTAACGCCAATTCACGGAAATCTTTGTTCCTAAAACAGTAGATACTGCTACTCATCGCAAAGAAAGCAACGTAGGCACAACCAGACCCTACCTGACAACAGTATATTTGATCTCTGGCGATTCCACATTGAACAAACTTGCGGCAGCATATCGAAAAACTGTCTCAGCATATCCTCCAGATCCGCCACCACTATGGACTACAGGATGCCCGTCTTTATCAAGCGCTGGAAACCATCTGAAAAGCGACAATAAAAGTCGAACGAGGCGGGACATATGTACCATAGCGGATAATCACGTACCTAGTGTCAGGACTGATCCTGGGGGCAACAGCCAAGGAGTCGACCCTGCTTGAAATCAGCTCATCAAGCTCGGCTAAAATATGCCCCAAAATTGTGATAGAAGAACTAGCATAGGCATCCTACCTGTCGAGATGACGCAATCGACTTCACGCACATCAGTACCTGGGAAAACGAAGTCGCTCCGTGAAGCCTCCAATTTCTTATCGAAACATGGCATGACCGTTACATGAAATATCTCATCGGGCCTTTTACCTAAAATAGAACTAACAATCGGTGTGAAAGACCATATCTTCGAGTCTGAGTCCGGCTTTGCCACTACCGTGGAAGTTTTTGCCCGACTGGCAATTATGGGGCAAGAACTATCGTTATGTCATCAGCCAAAAAGGCCCAGCCCACTGCGTGCAATTTTGTGGCGACGATAAGTTTGCCAGACAAAATATGTGTGCAGGTGGCGAACGATAAACCAGACGCACCCAAATGGCACCGAGCAATACATACCTAGCTTTCCACCCAAATAGTCTTTTACCAGCACCCCCATAATCGCCTGCGGAGACCGCACAGAGCTGATCCGAGGTAGAATCCAGTCACCGTGACTTTTTTCGGCGTAACAAATCCAACCTAAAGCGAAGAAGGTTCTCATAAACGGATAGAAGAGCACATTCAGACCATACTGTACCTGGACACGAAGAGGCCAGCATGGGTAATTGCGCAGTGCCGCCTGAAGAACGTTCCCTCATTCGGTCGACGAATTCTTGTTGTTCGACGTGCAAAGTTAAATGCCTGGAAAAGGTTGTGTCGAAGACGTAGTCGACTCCTAGAATAGAAACAGTCGGTTACTTAGAATACATGGCCGGTCGAACTAGTCTTACCCATTTCTGTCAAAAACCCTGTCACGCGCTCGAATATTTCCAGAGCAGACATTTGGTACTTTGCAGCCAACGATGCTCGTGATTGTGGAGAGATGCTGACGATCACCAGAGGAACGATGGATGACAGGGATTCCTAAATACACCGAACCGACTGTACATGTAGTCCGTGTAAGTAGTGAGGGGGCATTGGCTGGTCAACTACTGCTAGACAGGCGAATTTCCGCTCAAAGCCATCCCTAACAAAATCAGCACGAAGCACCCAGCTTCTCAGTAGTAACAGCATCCGAAACCTAGCGCTCGGCCAGAGGGGGGTCTAAAATTTTTTGGGGCCTTCAAAGGGAGGGGGGTCCAGGAAGCAAAAACACAAATTTTTTACCAATGCTTTATAAACTTGTTTTATTAATAAGGTTCACACACGGCGCGTAAAATGATTTTCCCAAACCCCAGGCAAAAATTGAAATTTTCTTAATTTCCCAGTTTGAAACCTCGAGCTGCAACCTTGAAGTTTTCCCTGAAAGATTATTTTTTCCCCTGATTTTTACATGTTTTCTAGACAAAAATCAAAATTATTCTCTGAATTTTCACGACTTAAACCCCGGAATGCAATTTTTTTAGTTTTTGCTGATTTTGGCTCAAAGATTCTCATTTTCCCTGATTGTCGCAGGTCTTTCGCTTAGTTTTTAAACTGTTCTTGAGATTTTTGAGCCGGAACCAACCCTGCTTAGCCTGAGCCCTGTGACCGTACTGCATTCCGTTGCTTGCGCACACGGTTTGGGGGGGCAGCAATATTCATTCGACAGAGAAGTCTGACGTTGGTTGAAGCATCCCCGTTTTCTAGCAGGGGCACAAGTTTCAAGTCTGACAGTATGGCCGGCACTGGAGTTCAGTCCTCTGTGATAATGTTGTTACAGCTCCTTGAATATCGGTTATTCCGCGCAAGCAAAACTCAATGGGAGGCGTTTCGCGCAAACCCCTCACTGCGCTAGCCAAGTTAACCTCCCGACTGTCATAAGGTTCTTGCACCTAAGCATCAAAGTGCGCGGAAAATTTGAAAATATTTGATTATCAGCGAGCTGACTCCAATGAAGTTACAGAGCAGCCTCTGTTCGCTGATTTTTCTTTACTTCGGGAATGTGACTTGTACTTAATTGCTTGACCCTGTATACTTGCACCCTTGGTCCAGACCCTGCCGCGCCAAAAGTCGCGGCTGGGTCAGAATTGCGGTGGGGCTCACCAACTTTTGGCTCATCGAGGATGTGGGGGGTAGGGGGGTCAGGATTTCCTTAGCTTTCCCATAGGGGGGTACCTAATTTTTGGCTTGTCTAGAGGGGGGTCAGACCCGTTTTTCAAAATTTTAACATTACAAAATTGACAATTTGTCTAGCCTAGAGGGGGGTCACGGGGGCTACACCCCCCCAGTTTCGGATGCTGAGTAGTAAGCTATTACGCGATGTTCTTACCGATGCCTTTCGTTTCTTCTCCAAGACATCCAGAAGCTGTTGAGCACTTTGCTGCTGAATAAGAACCGTCTCGGCACTGGTGACGCACCCGCTGCACGCCAAACAATCGTTTAGCGTTATCTGAGCTGGTTTTAGCTTCATTTTTGTTCCACTCTGAAATGTAAAAAGATCTACTGTACGTCATATGGAGACGGAAAACATAACCTAGGCGGCCCTGTACCGCTGTCACTTCAGAATAGCCACCATCATCGTAGCTTATTTGGACTGTACCACCTGAACTGGCCGACTTGTCTATTAAAACAGGCTTGATACATTCCTAGAATATGCACGTGGTTGTAGCTGGGGCAATCGAAGACATAAGGGAATCTGTACCTGCGATGGTCCAATGAAATCGTTCAAATCAGTAAGCCGAAGGACTCCGCTAAATCCAGGCCCCGCCATAGGGGTACATAAATTTGACAGTCTTTGCAACAATCTCGATCAAGCCCGCTTAAAAGTAGCCAACAAAACAACGGCAGAACGTGTAACTACCAAAAGTTACACCGACGAAATGCGCCAGCCAAAAAACAGAAAACAAGAATAAACTTGGCGCTTCTAGCAGACAATATTTGTTAGCTTCTTACTGCATTTAGCGCTTGATATCATGATAAGAATTTAAAAATGCGAAAGTGTAAAGCACCAGTCAGTAATCACATTGCTCATTCTCTCACGTCACCGCTCACGTCATCACATTGCTGATTGCTCATCACACGTCACCGCTCGTTCGGCTTTTATCGATTTTATTACTTCTATGCAGAAATGGCGAGCCGACATTTTCTATGCGTCCTCATATTAGCGTGCCAATTGGAACTGAGTAGTCAGCAGCTGACCGGTTGTGCCCGATCTGATTTTATCATAAAGAAACTGGCCATGGCTATGGACACGGCGACGACAGTAAATGTGATCGCTGGTCGAGACGCCACGTTGGTTTGCGAGGCTGTAAGTCGTCTAAAGTGGGGCGATGACTGCGATGAAATCATGATCGAATGGAAAATCATCGATGACCCCGGCGCATTCGAGACGTCTGATGCTACCGCTCGGACGATCGCCACTTGGAAATCTTCAACTTATTCTGAGACAAATTCGACAAACTTCGCTTCGCATGAGTGCAATAAGACGTAAGATTCTGTTGATTGCTTAGACTGTGATCAGACACATATCGGTCCAAGAACCTCGTCTGCTTTTCATTCGATTTATATAATGTTTCATATCCTCAAATTATTGTATATAGTTTACAACTTTACACTATATACTGATCGTCAGCGTTTTATACAAACAATATCAGGTCCCAGCCGGTTGAGCAATCGATCGTGTATGCACAGTGCAGGGCAGTGATCAGATCGACTGATTAGATCAATCGCATTGTCGTGATATCGATCTGCAGCATGTTTCAAACCAAGCTGTCTTTATCTCATTTGCTCATTTTAGCCGATACTGCGCTAGCGGGAATGCCTTGCGCATAAGATACGTCCAACCGTCAGATGGTCTTCGCGCGTACTTCTGCCAAGTTGATCGGATTTCTCGTCCGCCGTCGGAGTCTGGCGAAAGGTGGATTTCGGTGTTCAAATTAAGTACGGCCACATCTCTTGTTCAAATCTTTTCTCTTCAGTATCAGCCTCCAGTTTAGAGGTGGAGCAATGTCCGGTACTCGTTCGCAAGGGATACCGCGGTGGTCCTTGTCATTATGGACAGTGTGTTATGCGGACTAATAAGCACAATCGTACCAAGTTGGCATGCCACTGTTTGCCGGGCTACAAGGGCGAATTCTGTGATCAAAAGAATGGTTAGATCATTTGCGGTCATCTTCTATGCATACTGTATGCGTGGAAATTTTTTATTTAGACATTATGTTACCATGGTTTTGGATGCTGAGCACTTGGACACCTGCCATGATCGCTGTTGTTGTATTTTTCATCGGATGGTTCATCTATGAAAACGGGTAAGGACCATGCTTGGGTCTTCGTAAGAGATAATCCCTAGCAAAGCAGCTTGCTTTTTTAGGACGACGGAACTTATCTGGAAAGAGGGTGAAATGCTAAGTCCCTATGTGAAAATTGGTGTATCGCTACCACGATCCAAACGATAAAATCAGGTGCAGAACAATCACGGCGAAAAAGATTTATGCGCGCTTTGTAAAGGAGAAAATTCAAAATTTTGGTACAACGAATTGTAGATGCACATAGGGAAGTTTCAGTCTAAATTTAATGCGATCTATGCTGTGATTTGATGTTTTCTCGCATTCGAAATCAGGATGTTATTTTAAAAGAAATTTTCATAGAAATAAAACCCAGTAGATACCAGCATAATAAACGATAGGAAGGCGAGCAGCAAAGAAACAAATTTGCAAGTGTTTCGGTGAGTCGCAGATTGTGATGACTTACGACACTTGGGACCACATCAGGGAGCATCGGGCTGACCACGCACTCGCGTGGTCTTGTAGGTCGCTAATATTTGAATCAACTTTCCAGTCGCCCTAGAACATGCTCTATAGGCGCAGTATTCCATCAAGCCAGGACTCTCGGCTCCTTCGATGAAACAAGCCACGTAGATAACGTATGGCCATTCGAGTGAGGACACTTCATCCCAGTTGTGCACTTCGAAACCTCCACCTTCCGGCGAGCTACATTGAACAGCTTGGTGCTTGCTGATAACACTCACACTTGGCACTGCCACGGCATGTACTTTAGGCGCAGGTTGTTTTGCCAAATAATCGTTGCATTTCTTGCTCAAAAATGATCTTAGTCCGATACTCTTCTCTCGAACGATGACAGCCACGCGCGTAAAATCGAATTCTCCACTTTTATCGTCCTCGTGGCAAAGTCTGTTAAACTCTTCCAGCACTTGGGCCCAAATCGCATCCATGGCCTCGTCCAAAAAAGCACGACTGATGTGCATGGCGTTTCTGACCCCAACCACTTTATGATTGACATAGGGCAACAGTTCCAATTGCAGATACCCCCTGGCCCGTTCGTCGCATATCCACTTATAAGCTACGTCAAAGACTGCTTGCGGACACCGCATGCCTTGTCGGAGTATGACGATCGAGTAGCTGAACCCGGCGCGTTCGCCACGCTCATCTTTCAAGCTGTGATTGGAATCGCGAAGAGTCTTCAGGATAATCTCGCCCTCGTTGTAATGTTCACGAACTGCGGACGATTCTTCGACTACCATGTTACATGGGTCCACTGCCACCCATGCCACACTATCCGACTTTCGATAGTAGAAGTATGCCATGAGAGAAGTGGATATAATATGCGAATATTGCCAGCCATAATCGCACCCCGTTTCTTTTTCGTCGAAGGAATCGTCGATCAACAAGTTTTCAAAGACCAGAAGGTGCTTGATACTCCTAGGTACTTTGATTTCGCGAAACGGAGCTGGATTATCCAGACTGCCGAAGGATTTTGCAAACTCGAGTAAAGGATCCTTATTGTCTTTCCAAGATTCCACTTTCCATTTGCCACCTTCCTCGAATCCGTGACTTCTCAAAAACTCTCTGTATCTGTCCATGTAGCAATCTGCCGCCAAAACGAGCACTGACTGCCCAAGACGAAGCAACTGAAGAGTCTTTTCTTGTAGAATCACGGTTTTGCCAGTCCCAGCGGCACCAAGGATAAATTGTGCGCGTGTGTTATTCAATGCTGTTTGCTGATCAGGAGTAAGGACTATGATTTTGGATGAATGGATTACGACCTTCCTTCCTTTCGGCATCACATCCCTGATCATTTGATCCGCCTCTTTTTGATTTTCTCGAGTAACTTGGGGGACCTTTTGAAAAAGTGCATCGGGATCTTGACCCTCAATCCGTCGGCTTTCTTTCAAGACGGCTCTTAGTTCTGACAACCTGATTTTGTCTAGCTCGATAGTTCGAGTTTTCTCCTGCAAGATGCTGACAGAGGTCAGTCCGGCCATGATAGGCCCGTAATGCTCGTAGGCCTCTTTTGACATTGTCCCTGAATTTGCCTCGAGCAATTCATTGAGCTTCGTAAAAACTGACGGTCGGCCAAACGAGTCCTCTCCCACGTCCTCTTTGAACCACTGCGTCACATCTGGTCCAATAATATTATTTATGATCAGACTTCGGTTCTCTGCAGGCAGAGTATCCAGCCAGACCTCATATCTTTCCTTGGTTAAATTCGGAGTAAACAGTATCTTGCGAATCTGTAAATCTTCTTGTAATTGAACATTTTCAGTCGTTTTTACACATTCTCGCAACAAGCACACAAGGGCCTCGATAGATTTTAGTTGTTTCAGCCCATGAACATAATCTGTTGGTAAAAAGCATTTCGTCGGTTGAAAATGCGCGGACTGCGTGAAATAAGAATGCTTGACTTCGATCACGACCAGACCAATTTCAGGACCAAGCAGAATGTAGTCATATTCGAGAAAGTAGTCGTTGAAACAACTCTGTATAGATTTGGAAAATTTTTCTATATTATCTCTGTCAAGATTCGAGTTCAGCAAAGATGGCAGAAATTTATCCAAATTCTTTTGGAATTTGTCAGGACTCACATCCTTCAGAAGATCTGGCAGTTTATTTGCAAAGCTCAGTTTCAGCTTTGTGATCGTTGTATTCTCCAGTTTTGGTAGCAGTTTGGATGAACGAAAGCATTTGACCAGCCTTTGTTGTAAGTCGTTCCACTCCAAGCGGAGAAAAAGTTTAACCAAATAAGTACGTAGATTCTGAATGTTTAAACCATGGACTGCTAAAAATGGGCCTTTTAAGTTTTCTTGAATTATTTGCTGTATTGCGTTGAAGACGATGAATTCAGCGTCGTCCGTCGCTCGATCTTTTGCTAAATTGTGCGCCGAAGTTTCCTGCTGCTTCTTTGCATCAGTTTGAGCTTGACCACCTTCCGCTTTATTTTTTGAGGCCTGCTTATTCGGTTCATTCTTTTGCTCTGTAGTTCTTCTAGCTTTTGGCTTTGACGAGGAACTTGACGGCATGCTTTTCGTTTCAGCTTCCGAGCTAGCTTGTAAACCGCAACCACCTTTTCTAATGTCTTCCTGTCCGGTTCGAGCAATCTTCCTGTCCCTCTGCCTGTCCTTCGTCTCAGTGTCCATTTTCTTTGCTTCTTCAAAATCTTGGTCGTGTTTTCCTGCCTTGCGGTAATAAAATATGGGTGGCACTATGAAACTGTGTGGATCGCTGTAATTTCTCCATCCTAGCGAATATTTGTCCAATGAAAATTTGGCTTCTTGATAGAACGAGTCAAAGCGAACCTGTGTCGGTCCCGTAAATTTGGACTCCGCAATTTCAATAAGGACGTCACTGTTTTTCGATTCTGTTGCTCTGGCCATGCCAGTAGAATCACATACATACATGGATAGTGGGAAATGAATAGCTTTTCCAGATGAGCAAAAAAATTTAGAAAATACTTCTTCCGAGTAGGCTTCGAAACATCGTTTGACAACAACTCGCTTTTGCGTCTAGGCGCCCATTGATTTCATGCATCGCTAACTCACGAGTAGATAAGCCGGTTTTGGCTGCCAAAAGTAGGCACCAGCCCCAACAGTAAACGTTTACAATGTGCATGCCAGAAAATTAAAAAGCATCCCACGTGTTCCACGCAGCGCAGTTAGAATATCTTATCATTCGCTAGCTTATGTGCCTTGATTGTATAACGGCGTATGATAATGGTCGTGCAGGCGATGTAAGCACTACTGGCAGTCTTGGCTGACGTATGTTTTTGTAACCAACGCACCCAGGCGGCGGGAGATAGTCGAGACCGAAGTCTCTAAGCATAAAACTCCGACTGGAGGTAGGCAAGTCTCGCGACTATACCTGCTCTAGAAACATCAACCGAAGAGGTTGACGTCCCAGCCAGGGGAGCGTATCGATCACTCCCGACCGCCAGGCGTGCTGGTCACATTCCTCCCACCGTTGGAAAAATGGCGTCCCCGCCATTCTCCAACTGGGAGAACCAACACCTGAGTGGTGGTGCCTTATCAGCGCTAGGTGTTCCACCCACCGTCGGGCTAAGGCGCACCAAACGCTCGCCGAACCTTCTCCTCCCGCGTAGGTAATAGCGGAGTAGGTTTTGCCCGCTGGCCCCTGGTGCCTACGTGGAGGCAACCCAGACCGAAGTCTGGTAGGGAGTACACCTGCAGGGAACCCTCGGGCCACAGCAAGCGCAGGCGCGCCAGTCCGGCATTCACCACAACCACCCGGGCTAGCACACTAGTCCATAAGGGGCTCACATCCGAAGAAGGCCCTTTGGTTCGTGACGCCAGTGTAACCAACGCACCCAGGCGGCGGGCATAGTCGAGACCGAAGTCTCTAAGCATAAAACTCCGACTGGAGGTAGGCAAGTCTCGCGACTATACCTGCTCTAGAAACATCAACCGAAGAGGTTGACGTCCCAGCCAGGGGAGCGTATCGATCACTCCCGACCGCCAGGCGTGCTGGTCACATTTTTCCAACAACGATTTGACTAAATGGCTTTTAAATGGCTCCTGGACAGCTCTGGTATCAAAGGACAACGTGCCCTGTGTGTTCGTGATTTGTTGTAAGATAAAGTCCAAAGTCGTAGAGTTGCTGCACCACATGTCTCTACTCTGATTTGAGGTACAGTTATTAGCAAGTTTCATTCCAAAAATAACCCCGCGCCTCTATAAAAACATCGGCCCCTATCTTCGAGTAAAAGCCCATTTACAGCAGGAAATCTGCGAAGGCGGCATATCACATTCCGCAACATTGCATTACTTCCTTCAATCCTTTCTGCTTGACAGCTTGACCAATGAGAGCCACATCTTACGCCATGGACAAAGCAGTTTGCACGTCTTTTCATTCGGAGTTTTTATCAAGTACGTTTCCTTGGTGGCTAATGAACACACCCACAACATTCCATATATCTCATTTGTGCCTAAGCATCGAGTCGATTTATCCCGCTCGACAAGACTTTTCTGAATAATTTGACTATTTCACACTCAAGCGACTAAAAGCGAATACACTTGAATGCTTTCTTGACCTTGCTGAGAACTAGCTTCCTAAAAGCCCGCCTTCGGCAAATGACCATTGAAGGAAAAGGAAATAGCAAAAAGAGTTTCCCTTTCCCAATTTAGTCCACGGTAAATTTGTTTTGCAGAAAATTCATTTCACGCTGAGCAAAATCGACTATTTATAGGAGACATGGTCAGTGTTGTGTATCCAGTTTATCCGATCGAACCTGCACTGTCCGAAAATGCTTTCCCTAGCTCTATCGCGTGTTGCTTTTGCTCTCTTCGTTTTGCCTATGGTAAGTTCTTCCCGTAGGAACACTCTCTCGGTCGGGCAACTTCGATAGTTGTGTTTTAGCTAACAGACGCTACCATCGATGGCTTCCATCGCATCTGCCGCCAACCGAGGGTCGGTGGTCACTGTGATAAGCCCCAGACACGCTGGGGCTACAATGTAGCCACTGGAACATGCCATGAGTTCACCTACAACGGCTGTCTTGGCAATTTGAATAACTTCCTGCAAAAAAGTGATTGCGAAAAGGTGTGCCGAGGTGTCGCCCGTAAGTGTCTCCTGGCTTGCACAAGTTCACTTTGCATAAACACGTTTGCTTCTAGCATGCCGTGGCTTGGAAGTAATGCCGTACGGATGCATCGTGACCGAACTGGCGGATGGTCCAGATGGATGTCCTGATTTCAAAATCGATTGCTCTAGTAAGTTGCCAATGTCAGTCCTGCTTTGTAAAACGACCCTACTGGGCGAAAAATATTTTTAGATTATCCGCGCAGATTTCCCAAATATCCAAAGTTTGAAACGACTGAGCCATCAGTACCAACGCCTGGTTCTCTGTTTCAAGTAGACAACTCGGAACAGTGACGTCTCAAGTTAATGAATATGTCGTAAAGTGAAACGAGTGATAGGAACTAGGTCATCATCTTGCTGGTCACATAACTCGTCACTGTTTCTTAACCAATCCAAATACACGTCTTAATTGATGCGTTTTGGTTCAGGTTGACTTTGCAATCAAGAGGACATTCGCGGTAACTCCCTACTCGGAACAGAAGATAGGTGCTGTGCTGAAGATCACACCAATTACACCCTCTAGTCATGCTGCATGGTATACATCGATGGTGCAATTAGGATGGCCCATGGCGAAGACATACTCTCGTCATTCGCGCATGCAGACGGACGATTTCTAAACCCAGTATACAGTGTCGAACGGCCACGTATGTGCAGTCTTTCTAAGCACATGTCAACTAACTGGGAGTGTCCTGGTCTTACGATTAGCATTAATCCTCTGACTCACAATAGGCGGCGTTCGTTAGTAGGTCTAGGTGCGCCATAGATAAACCTTACCCGCATGGGTCTTAAGTCAAGCCTTGATTCACCCGAGTGCCCTCGAGGTGCTTCTACTAGGGAGGTGGATGCCGGACTGGTAGACTGCTGTGAGTTCACAGTTGGGTCTCCAGTGGTCATTCGACGCTTGTCCATGGTGTTCTCAGCTGTGTCCCCGGTGGACAAAAAGAAAGAATCTTCAGTGTGAAGCTGCCCCACGAAGGGCCGCCAACGAAAATAGCACGTTACCCTAATGCGTCACATGCACGTACAATGAGGTGCATAGACGCCCAGTAACGCGCCTGTGCGTATGCTCTGCATCCTACGTGATTTTGAGCATGTCTCATTTCCACCTGTCCAGCTGCGAACTCTGTAAAAGCTCTGAAGATCGCGAGCGCTGGCACCCTACAGGCAGCCCTACAAAAAGTAAGGTAAAAAAGGAAGCATTCCGAAATTTCAGACACGGTTAAATGCAC
The DNA here is from genome assembly GCA_030248295.1 of Mesodorylaimus sp. YZB2_4. Lineage (NCBI taxonomy): Eukaryota > Metazoa > Nematoda > Enoplea > Dorylaimida > Dorylaimidae > Mesodorylaimus > Mesodorylaimus sp. YZB2_4. The sequence goes on along the minus strand of JASANH010000138.1, from coordinate 407,197 downwards.
GGAACTACGTCAATCACACCAGTCGTTTTCCGTGCCACTTCCGTTCGTAGGTGATTCAAGTTAAAAAGCTGTTGTGGGTGTGTATGTCGCACTCTTTGGCACGGGGCGCTTCACCCCCCCCCCCTTTTCCAGCTAGTGTATCGCCTACAGTATCCGCTTCTAGATAACTGCACTTGGGTACATACTGTATCTAGAGAGAGCAGAACGCAACACAGCCGACAGTATGCCTGCATCTGGGAAACTTGAAGAGCAGTAAAGACAGTGCAAACTGACAGTACGGCCCGGGGCCGCGGCCTAGCGGGTTAAGACGTCTGCCTCTCACGCTGGGTGCGCACTTACAGGGGCGCGTTCGACTCCCGCCTTGGTAAAAAATGATTGTCAAATATGCGTTCATTAGCCCTCGAGTGCGCTGTATAGTGCTTGGCTATGGATAAAGTATGGCATGGCATGACACCTTTTTGACAGATCTTACATCTATTTGATGGTCTTCTAACTTGCGATAAAGGACGGATGTTCACCATGTTCCCGTCCATGTTTTACCGCATCACAACGCGAGTATGCTCACTTGAGAGTAGTGGGGTGCAGTACTGCACACGAGATGATTTGCTGTGCTACGAGTCGAACACTCGCCTCGCCAGTAAGTGCGCACCTAGTGAGAGGCAAACGCCTAGACCACCCTGGGCCACGAGCCAACTTAAACAATTTAAATCTGTATGTGCTGTATTTGTATTGGTTTATAAAATGCCATGAACTATCTCACCACAGCAAAACGATAAGAAAAAAGATGCTTACGACACGTCCATCTACTGAAAAGTCGGGTTCGGTATACTTGTTGAGGGAAACTTTGCTGGGTGATTCTCGACCCTGCCCCACCCTGCTGCAGTGTCCTCTTACCACGCGGCGCAGTGATGCAATGGCTTGTTTTTGTGTTCACAACCCTGTCTTTCAGATTCACAACCAGCGTTTGATAAACAAATCGTTGAATCCAATGGGCAGCCCAAATTTTCAATGATTATAGCAGAGTTTGCTCAGTTTGAGTGCAGAGCAAATCAAAGCACCTACAGACTTTGGAGATCGCGTAAAGTCTCTCCAGTAGCACTGCACAGCATCGAAATCTACGCTTTCACAAAAGTACACTGCGTTGTACGCTGTTTGACACTTCTGTCTGTCTTTAACCCTATGCACGAGCTAGTCCAACCAAATCCAGTCTTTTCAGAAACAAAACAAGAAGGCCATCTATTGTTCTTGCGTATTCGCAGGGGTGAAGTCCGTCATTTTTTATTTAACTAGAGAAATACTCGTACATGGTCTTTTTCATTATTCTCACAAGCCATACGCGTTCCGATGGGATTCAAAGCAAAATGGATTTTCTGTATTCTCATTGCGAGGGCAGTGAAATGACATTTTGTCAGCACTGAGCGCATATACTCTCCAACATTTTGTGTTCTTTGAACAAGCTGATAAAAAGGAGTGAAAAGAAGTTCATCATCGATGTCGTGCTCGTATCCCGGGTGTTACCTTTTTTGTTTCCGCCTCAGCTGCCCAACTTTTATGGGATCTCTAAAGGCGCATCTGCCCTCGGATGGGCCAGCAGCGCCATTGGGGTCATTCAATCTCGTGTAAATGCCCTAGGGGCTCGTGGTAGCTCGCCTTCTCTGTTTCTGTCCTTTCTCACTCGGCGCCATTTCCAAATGCGTTTCTTCTAATCGAGCAACTGACCGACTCTGAGCCTCCAAGTCCCTCCTCGTCTCCCGTTTACGATTACGACCCAGCGTGCTATACGTTTTTCGAGTAAGTAGCCACCGTATTCGCAATCGTTTGTCATTTCGTGGCCTCCGTATGCAAGCCTCGTCTGGTCGCAAAAGAGCATTTTATGTAGCTGATGTTTGGCTTTTCACGAACGCTTCCTCGATGGTCTTATCGTTAGTGTTGCCTCTTTTATCGCAGGCAATTCTAATCGTAAGTCAAGTGGAAATTACATCTCGCGATGTTGCTTCCGCTAGAACAATCATGACTTCAAACAGGGCAGCTACGTAGTCTGAGCGAACTGTGAGACGTGCTCGAGCTCGTCTGTTCAGTACGCCCTCCTTCCTGAGTAAGGGTCGCAACTTTTTTAGTGCATCTTTATCTCCAATCGCATCAAACTAGTGAAATCGCTTGACCTATTGCACCCTGGACGTGTTAATCATGTCAACCAGAAGCACGATGCTGACTCAATCCACACCGCCGTGTCGACCAATGCCCTCGGAAGGCAAGCAATTAGCCAAGACTAATATCGATTTGATACGTCAACCTGAGCATTGTTTTGAGATGGTTGTTGGCCAAGTATGTTCTCGTGATATCTCCCATGATTCCTTATCAGCCAGCGCCACCGAGATTCGCCCAGATTGCGACGCACATGAGAACAGTGCCACGGCGGTTGGTGTGGTGGTCAAGTCCGAGCTATGGTCGCATAACGACGGTAGGTTCGAGGAGAAACCACAGGAAAATTCTGACTCCATGAAATGGAGAAAGTCTTCTCATTATGATAACAAGGAGAAAAAGTAGTTATGGAGCCTGGTGCAGCCGAGCGTGTTCATTTTCTTTTATGTTTTTCCGAGTGACACGCCTATCTTTCTATGTATACGAGTATGTGTTGTAGTGATACGACCAGAGCATTGTTTCTTTGCTCCTGATAAGGAAGTATATCATTCGCCAAACATGCCGTTATTGATTACTTCTCTCAAGCACCTAGGCCGACTGGCTTCACTCTTTTCTGCGACACGGTTGAATAAATCAATTAAGTTTTTATGGCAGCTGCTTTGTGCGAGTCGAACCCAGGCACGTCCTGTCTTTGAAAAGTGCCTATTAAGTGGGCGCAGCAAAGAGCAGTTTTTCAGCGGACGCATATTATTGCCCTGACACAACGTTGGAAGAACGAGAATCAATAAGACTAATTAGGAATGTAAAGGTGGTCGGAAATAGAATGAGCTGGCTTTGACCTTAATCAAGTTCTGATAATAAAGTTCGAGGCTCCGTGAAAGGAGATGGGATGTACCTATGAACGAATGTGACGGCTCGTATTAATTTTTGTCAAACTGGAGGCTGCAAAATTGAAAATGCGTCAACAGCAGGGCAGATTGCGTGGTACGCCTAATACTGTACATGGAGCAGGCATGACATGAATATGCAGCAGAATACTTTCACAATAGCAAACTCCTGGTAGCAGCTGTTATTTGACGAATCGCATAAGTCGAGTAAGACAACAAAACTAGAGGATACGAGGAATATAGTGGGCACTATGATGTTTTCAACACAAAAGACAAAGAAGCACGCTCCGCAGCATCCACATCAACAAATGCACAGCGTGCAGGAGAGGGTATGGAAGCAATGACAGAGGCGATTCCGAATCCCTGTTCCATAAGAGCTTCGGTGCTTGTTAGTATCAAAGTGGTTAGTGTGCGCTAGTTCTTGGCTTCTCTCCCCCTATTCTGTCCTAGCTGATGAGGGCGTGTATGCACAGAAATGCTTCCGACGTCTGTTTCTGTTACGTGCTAAGTAATAAGACCAACTTGGGGAACGTAACCAGAAAGAACCCAATTATACCAAGGTCCTTCAGCCTCAAGTTAACGCTATATAAACTAGCCGCCGCTGTTAGCACTCTTGACCTTATCACACTTGTTTCGCTGTATCTCCGCTAAATGATTTGGCTGGTTCTTTGACGCTAACGGGAACAATAGCGATGCTACGAGTACCTCCAGTGGCGTGACTTTGCGTACTTTGCGCCGGGAGTCTTCCTTTCACTGAAGCCAAGTTGACTAGAACCTGACACAGCTTGAAATACTTATAGCAGTCGAAGACCACAGTTACTCCCCAAGCCTGAACTGCCATTAAATAGAGACAGCAAGAGAGCAACCCCACTTGCTCTGTCATGCGTCTCTTGTATACTTCGTGGTCGTCCTGCTCATCTTGGTCGGTCGTCACTGGTGTGGTAACTGTTGTAGACTCGGTATCGCCCGTATCCGCATTGGATTCAGTACCTTGGCCCTTGTAGTATCCAGCTAGTTGCACTGCTACGGCAATTACCACAATAAAACACACAATAGACGCCACGACTTGCGTCATCAAATGCATTTTTGTTAGACGGGCGTGGAATCGTCGTACGCCAACCAAAAATAGAAAAATGGATGCGCTCCATACGATGCATACAATAACTACGATCACGTAGGAAGCTGGATGTTCTGCGAAGTCAGCGTAGCTGTGAATATCGTTGTAATCTTCTCCTCGTGCGAAGATTCTTGCTAATTCCGATATCGCATAAACCAAAATACAGAAGACGCCTATCAGTTCGAATACGCCCACTGCCAGACATCCGCTGCGGATCCTGCACGACTGTATGCAGCAAAGTGGCTCCAATGCCATATGGCGGCTGTTGACCCTGAAAGCAAGGTCCTAAACCCTCTTCTGGTCTGAAGTAACATGTTACTACTGCACGTACAGTAGGTGACAAAGGAGAAAATTTATACTCTCTCGTGTATCAGATACCTCAAACGTAAGATCAAGCAGGGGCACGCCTAAATTTACATGTATAGCCCAAAACATGTTAATCCAACGATTCGGTTTCAACGATGTAATGCTAACAAAGATAACCTCACCGCTTAACTTACGATTTCGACAGCGGAGTCACATAGGTGGATCGAATAAATCGATTAATTCGGTCTATCATTCCGTCAAACTGTAATCATCGAGGTTTAGCGCCTATGCATTCCACACGAGGCTTCTCACCAGTAGTACAGTGGACAATTAAATTCGAGCAAGAGCAACCGAAACAGAGCTCTGAAATAAGTTCATGTTCCATCAGACCCCCGACTGAACTAATGAATGACCGACGCAAGTCGTGCTGGGAAGAGTGATTTCACGGCCAATTATCGCAGCAGGTACCTAGTCCTTTTTCGAGTGAGTCATTTCTCTGTTGATGTTAGTTGCACCGTGACTGCGCTTATGGTTCCTGAAGTAAGTGCAGCATTTGACGGGTGTTCTTCCTCGGCTTACTGTAACACACACTCGCTCTTCAAAACACTCCGCCAACCGCGGGGCTCTCCAAGCTTGACTTGTAATACAAAACTGCTGATTTTTTAACTTGGCGCGTGTGCCCTATTTGCGTTCCCAGTCGACAGCGACCCTTAGACATCGAGTTGGCTAATTTTACGTTATGTAAACATAGCTTAAGTCCAAAATCCGCCCGGTTCAGTTTAGTGTCCACAAATATCTTGCTCGCGTCGGGATATGACCTGTCCTTCCTGATATCAACTAACGTTTTTATTGTAGATCTGTGGCTATCATGAAGGGCAGATTTTATGAAACTTCTCATGATAAATCCCCCACTAAGATCACGGCAGGTTTATATATTGATCCGCCTCAGGCTTATCATTGTGTGTTAAGCGGATTGGAGAATCGGAACGAGTGCAAAAGACATGGCGGGATTGGTTCGAATGTGGAAATTTTCGAAAGTTTAGCGTCATTGATGAATTGGGAAGTGACTTATAAAAGAGCTTTTTCTTATGGCAGTGCTGGTGTAAACCAGAGCGTGCAAGGCGGTGGAATAACTGGCGCTGTACAACGGGGGGAAATGAACATTACTGCCACGCTGCTTAGCATGAACCCCGCTTATATGCCATATTTGGATTATTCTTATCCAGTTACTTACCTACGATTCGGACTCTTGGCGCATCCCCCGCAGCCCAAGGATATTTCTCTGCTTATCATTAGACCATTCCAATTCTCAGTATGGATAGCCATTGCCATATTTTTGATCTTTTCTCTGTTGGGTATTCGCATAGCCGATCGATTAAGGCTGTACGATTACAGTCGACTTCTGCGCCAAGGAACAATGGCCTGGCTGTCTTTTTTCATCTGCTCGGCTTACGCCGGCTTGATTAAAGCTTGTTTATTAAAACGAAGCGAAGAACTACCCTTCCACAATCTCCAGGAGCTTCTACAGTATACTTTGGATCATAATGGATCATATATCCTTCTATCGGAGCACAACTACTGGACCTCGAAAGAATACATTCTCTCGTCGGGTCAAGTAGGAGAGTTGGGTCGGGAAGCAACAAAACGTGGGTTCGTTAAGTTCGATAAGAACGTGAAGGCACTTATCAGCCGTTTTGCCAAGGATCGTCGTTATGTGTTGTGGGGAGATGAATCCCGGATGTACAAAGGCATGATCGAAGTCCCCGGCTCTTTAGCATTGTTTGACGACGACTTCTCTCAAAATGCTTGGCTCGCATTCGCTCTACCCAAAGGCTTTCAATGGACATCAGATATAAATACATTCATTCCCTTGCTTTTCGAGTACGCACTCAGGATTATGACCCGATACGCAGAAAAGTTCTCATTGTCCACTATGAGTCGAGAAGTCGAATTGACCCCGAGAGATGGAGATGTTGATTCCTTGAGAATACCATTGTCCCTGGCCGTCTTGCAAGGTGCCTTTATTCTTTACTTGGTGGGCATCGCAATGGGAACTGGAGTGTTTTTAGTTGAAAGACGCATGCACCTCTTACGCTGCTTGTGGGACAGACGGTGACCAGTGCAGCGAATAAGGTTAGACCTTTATAAACTGTTTAGATAGGATCAGTACATTTAATTGATTTCAGTCATTTTACGACTGATCGTGAGTGTTGCTGAAATAAACATGCTACTAGCAGAAAACCTTCATGCTTTCTAGAAGGCTTATTCGTTTTCTTATCTTGTCCCTAGCACCTCACCCTACCCTGGTGTGGCTTCATCCCCATCCCACTGTCTCCTTCACAGTGTTGTTTGCAACCTCTTCGTCGTTACAAGGCTCTCCTTAAGACGGTCAGTTTTTTGCTTTCTTGCAATCTCTTTTTTTCAAGAGCCTTTTTAGGATTGTTTTGTTGGTGAATAAAGAAATCCATAAAATTAACTAGCCTCGTAAATTTCCTTGTGCCCGTTATTTTCGAGCTGGTCTTGCATCTGATCGTGAGTCACGAGTGCATGGGACAGTATGAATCTAGCCTCCACGTGTATGAGCATCGTTAGCCTGGGGAAGTTTCTCTTACGGTTAATTACAAAGCATTTCATGGCCGGTTGGAATTGGAGGCACGTTCGAATGTTTGCGAGACGATCGATGTTTCCTAAAGCGAAGGAGGCCTTGTTCATCAAGTTTTCTTCCGGTGTGCGGAGTCGGAGCGGGTTAGCTGGTTGAGGCTTGGAACCAACCCAAGCACCGTTATCGGAATTGCATTTGCCATCGGATACGCCCTGGTGCGGAAATGGTGCAGATCAGTTGTCGGCATAGGCGCATCGAATTACCTCTTTCGTGCCTTGCCACCCGCCGACGCACTTGAATGTGGGAACGAGCGATGGGATGAGTCGCGCATTCATCGGCCGCCTCGACCACTAGAGAGAATTAGTTGATGGCGAGGACACCAGACTGCGTGTCAAGATGATGCAAATCCACAAGGACTCCTATTTTCGATCATTCAAACGCAATAGAATTAAAAGCAGTATGTAGGTGTTGGCTTAATGGCCGATTCTGAAACAGCCTCTAGTCGTGCGTAAATGTCGCCCAAATCATCTGCGTACAAAGCTTGGGCGTCCTCTTCCAAAAACTCATTGTACAAACACACCTCATTCCCTTGTGCTGAACGGATAAGCTATGTGAAACCAAACGCAGTAGGAGGTAATCCTCAAAAATGCTCTGTCTTATTCGCGGAAAGCCTCAGGGGCTATGGTGATTCGGCGTCCAACTCGCATGTGCTCGCAGCAAGTTTTGTGCTCGCGTGCTCAGGGCCTATCAAACCAAGAGCGAATATCGAATGTTATAACGAGACCCAAGGGAGCAATAAGAATGCGGGTCTAGTATAAACCTGGACGACTGGCCGTGGGCCGTTTGCGAACTGAAATAATCACTGGTTCGGCCAAGTCCATCGGCTGGCGAGGCGAAAAGAGTTCTGGCTCCAAGAGGCCCACGGGCGCCATTAAACCTAAACCACCGCCTGCCACTAACACAATATATCACGTCCACGATTCTCGAATAAGCAAACGATATGGTCTACAGCTATTGTGGAAACAAAGTTCCAGCACGACTTCGTGCACGAGCCATAAATGAGACTGGTACTTTTTATGTGATAACGAAATAGTGAAAGAGGAACTTGCCCCCTCCTGTTCCGCCGGTGTCCAGTTTCGCGTTTGGTTTGTTCTCAGTCATCCATTTGAACGGCACCAAGGACGGAATGGCCGCTTTAACTCAATCAATTTTCGCTGAAGCTAACAGGCGCCTGCCCGCCGTCGCCTAATATATGTGTCTAGTACCAAAAAAGGACGCCGTCGTCGAATGAGGCTCCAAAAGCGAGCGCCTATTTGGTTCAAGTGAGTAAGGAAAGAAAAGATCGTTTTATACCCGACTCCCTTTCGTCCTATTGACAACTTCATCCGACTCGAATCATGCTCGCAAGCTTGAAATGGGCACGAATTGTGTGAACAAGTGTTATCGCCTTCGGCGAAGTGGAAATAAACGTTTTAAATCGTCAGCATGGTCAGTTCGAGATGGACTCAAACTCATTCTAATTGCATTAACTTTGACATTCTGCGCTTTATCCATGCTGTCCACCTCAGTACATACTTTCATTACGTCGTCGCCGCTCGGTCATCACCCTCTATCAACTGATGAGCGGGTGCACCTAGTGGGCATTCATCCTCGGCGTAGTCTCGTCCACAGGTCTCTTTTCTACCGACCTTCGATGGCGGATTTCCGAAAAAGTCCTCCATCGCAGTCAGTTACTCCACGAACGAATGCCGAACTAGAAGTAGTTAATCCTCACGACTTCAACTACACCATCTTGGAGACAGATGTGTGCTCGAACAGAGCTGACCCATTCCTCTTGACTATCGTACACACACATCCGGCTAATTACAAACGGCGTACAGTGATCAGGGAAACATGGGGTGGTGGCAAGGGTTACGACTTCCACGATTATGGTGCGAACTTCAAATTGATCGTGATATTTATGATGGGTTCAACTTCCGATAATCGTAGTCTCATGGAAGCGGTCAAGGCCGAGAGCCAGAGGTACCGAGATATAGTACAAGAGGATTTCGAGGATACTTACAGAAACCTGACCCACAAAGCGGTCATGTGGTTAAAATGGACGAGCACTTACTGCCCGAAAGCTCGTTACCTCTTAAAAGTGGACGATGACATATTCGTGAATACGTTCAATTTGATCAACCACCTAAAGCATTTACAATCCAGGCACGTGGCCTCGACGAAATCGATTCTGTGCCTGGTCTGGTATCGCATGCAAGTGGTTCGTAATCCGCAGAGCAAATGGTACGTGACCAAGGAAGAATATCCAGACGATCATTTCTCAAATTACTGCTCCGGAAGCGCCTATATTCTAACAGGCGACTTGCTAGCAGCTTTTTACCAAAAAGCATTACGAACAAAGTTTTTCTGGGTCGACGATTTCTATGTGACAGGTCTACTGCCAAAGCAATTGCCGGATGTCACCTATCACAACCTCGGATCTCTCTACGCTCTAAAACAGTCCGAAGTCAGAGACAAACTCGTCTACAACAACGCCTTGTTCGGACACATACCCTCATCGCTGAGCTTAAGATATAAGTTGTGGAGGGAGATACTGCAGTGGAGAGGACTCGCAGCTCAAGATTCAAATTCTACTAATTGACTTCTGCTAATGTTGTTGGAACGTGCTCATTGTTTATGTTGACGTTCAATACAGTGCTTGCTTGTCTGGTGGTCTCATTCAGTAATTTTTTTTGTGAACACCCTTGGCGCGAATATGGCCGGACAGAACCAGGTATAGTCTGCAGCCTAGTTATCATTTAACGGAGAGCAACAGCCTGACTGGATCTCTCATTCTCCAAGAAAAGGAAAAGTGCAGGCAGGACTAAAAGCAGGTAGAACCTTGTCCGAATCTTAGGAAGGAGGTTTGCTCAAATATTGGTGCTGCCAGTGTTTAAGAAAGATTATGTTAATCTGGGCGTGATACCCTTCCATCAAGACGCAGCCGCAACATTAGTAGCGAATGCAAACTTTCAACTGCTCCGCGATCGCCTTTCAACGAAAGACATGCTCGTGTCTGCTCCGTTTCGCTGCTAGTATTGCACGCACACCGGTCATTTCCTTTTCGGAATTGAAGTCGTTTCATCAATTCTTTGTAGACAATAAATGAGCACTCATGATCAGGCACAGGCGAATGTCCGCTGTCTCCATCTAGTTGCGACTGTGGTGGGGGGGGGGGGGGACGCTAGCAGAATACTGTGACCTTCATTGGACATGGCTCGAGAGAATAGGTGGTGTTCCAGATAGCATGATCATGGTAGATACGAGTATTGCCTACATTTTCAGGAGCTTCCTGTGAACGTCTGTTGATATTAGAACCCCTCAATACTTAGGGTGTAGCCTCCAAAAGACAAAATTGACTTCGGCTTCACGAAAGAAGCTGGTTAAAATCAAGTTTAACTGCTTGTATTTTTAGGATGACGCTCTCGCCTTCAAATAGTCAGAGATCGGATAGATTATGCGCAACACCACAACAAGACACCGGTCAGCACAACAGCACAACAAGACCTCTGAAGCAAAGAACTCCGCCGTCATCGGTGTTATTGTCTTATTACTCAACAAAACTGGGGCTGGACGCGCGCAAGTGGATCGTCACAAAGCTCGCGCTCTTGGTGGAGTGGATATTGGATAGACTATACGCAGAATTGAGCCAGTCTTTGGCAAGGCAGGGTAATGGCTGATTATTTGCTGCCGTTCCCAAACACCCTTCCTCGTACTGTATCACCTTTCAACCTCTCGTCTATCACGACCTCAGACAGCAGCGGCTAGATGTCTCGATCCGAAGACGGATAGTGCACGACCGTGCATATAGTTTGGAGATGAAATGTATTGGAGCATCTTGCAGTCGCGGGACTTATTACGAGATTTAATCATAAAAGATAGCAATTACAGGCTCATGACAGCAAAAGATACAATCAGACCGTTAAATCTGCCTCAAATATAAATTGCGAATACAGTCTGTCAAAAAACTGTAAAATAAGGCTCTACAAGAATTCTGGATTGCACAAGCACGTGCGACGACAAAACAGCCAGCGCACGCTATCATACAAGTTGCAGTAGCCATGCGAAGCCCAGTTTCGACAAGGACGTGTGCCAGACTTGTCCCATTCGAACGCGCATTCAGTGCTCTTCAGCTTCTTGCCATTTTCGGTCGGAGCAACGCTTTCTTGCTCGGTCAGAGCTAAAAACAGGTGGCTGAAGCTGAATAGAAGTTTTTATGCACAGTACCGTATTGTATTTTTAGAGCAAGAGTTGTTTAAATGAAGTCTGCAGTATGTGAGACGACTTAGCTTACCATCTCGCACTAACGCAATGTTGGTGTTGCCTCCGGTAGTCGTGCATGCTACATTAGGTGACTCGCCAGTTTTGCATAGCTTGTCCCAATCGTCAAATGTGTCCAAGCCCACTGATTTGATGACGACATCCAAACGGCACCAGTCTTGTTTGGGGCAAAAGGCTGTATCCAAGAGTCTAGTCAGCACACGGGTGTGCGTATCACCGCCATTTTCAACTGCTCCAAGTTCGTGAGCTAAAATCCTGACTGAGGGCTGAGGGGTATCCCGATATTCGATCAAAAGGCCACTCAGTGGTGATAAGGGTGTCTGGCGGACATCTTCGTCGAAGGCGCGAGTTTGCAACAAGGCCACGATTGCAGCTAGTGTTTCTGGTCCGGCCGAGTACAAGTGCATTCTCCTTTTTGGCAGTTTGTCCTCACGCTTCAACATCAGCGTCTCGAGCAAGTGGTTCAAGAAGTAGCCAGCGGTCAGGCGGCGACATTCCGTGTCATTGGCGCACAACTGGGCGTGGGCATGTCGGAATCGCAGATACTTGGTGGCCCATGTTTCCAGTGATGGTGGTTCGGGAGGTGGTGTGGTGCCATTCAGGAAATTTGTTGAACCATTGGCAAATTGCACGACATCGGCAAGAACTGGAGAGGGTGTCGTGGCTTGGGGTTTGTCAGTTTCGAGCAGCCAAGCTGGCAGCGTAGTATTGTAGGATTGCTGCAATGAATCTTCCTGTCTGGCCCTCTGTCTGGGTCACAACTTTCTGGCATTTTCGAGACGACATGACCCCTGGCTCATAAAAAGGTTGTCCTTGTCGTCGTGGGACTGCATAAACCTGACAACCCCCTTCGTTTTCCAACCCAAAAGGTCTCCCACGCGATGCCCCGGCTCAATCTGCCAAAACGCAAATTATATGTTAATGGCACTTCTTACCAAGACTTGAATGAATTCTCCAAATTCGGCCAAATGCTTTAATGACGCGTTCAAGCTCGTTCGTTCAGTGAATATGGTATTGACCCGATTGTCCTCGCTCAGCCACTGTTGCGCACTCGGAGTGGCGTCGTCTCTCAATGTGTCATAAATTCTTTTCAATTCTGGACAAGTGGTGTTGGTAGCAGCAGTCAACTAAAAAGACAGACATACTCGCGGTTATTATGCAATTTAGAGTCGGGAACGGCCAAGTGGGTCAGTGTCCTTGACGGTTGCACCTAGTTTTGGAGCCCCCTCTGGGCAACTTTTTGGCTGCGCGTTATGGTGAATAAATGTTATGATTAGCTCGTGACACTTGTTCTTTCCGTGCACTTTGCGAAAGAGTGAGGTGCTCTTGGTAAAAGGGAGCGAGAGGTCACTCAATTAGAAGTGTGATGCCCCCATGCCCTTAGAAGACGCCATTCATAAAAGTGTTGAACTACAAGCTATGCTATGTATCAGGCCAGAGGATTCAGATAATAACGTTATGTACGAATTCGGTCTTTGACTGAAATGGCACTATCACAAAACATGCAAGCATCTAACTCTCCACCAGTCTCCCAGCCCACTCCTTACTCTGTCATTGACCGTATACAAATACGGCTGCCATGTTCCCGTGCTATTGATGCTATTCCAGGAAAATTCATTGTCAGTAGCTGGGAAGAGACCAGCCAATACTAATTGCAGGGTGGCTTGATTGCACGCCCCAGTAGCAGAGTAAGCTTTGGCGATCTGAAACAGAAGACACCAAATTCTATGAGCCTAATCTAGATATGTATACGCGCACAGGTTCCACTTACTTCATACTCGAGAATGTCTTCAGCAGCACTGTTGAAGAACTTTCCATAACGTCGTCTTAGGAACTGGCCGAATGCATAGGCTTGCTGTTTCCCCAACCTGTTCAACCTGCCTGCACCTGCTCGCCAAGGATCATCTTGGCGAAAATGGCCGCCGAAAGCAGGACTATTGATAAACTTGTCGATATTACTCGGATTGCGATGCCCTTCCCGAAAGATCTGCGATAAAGAAATTGGGATGAAGGAGAGGAAAAACATGGAGCCTGTACGAGGACGCTACTGAATAGTTGTGCGTATGCGGCCGAGTAACGAGCCCACAGCAAGAAAGGATCTTCATCTCGGCGTCACCAACCCCATTCATGGCGAAACTTCTGATATCTGTTTATCATACCCGAAATGATACGGATGATTATCTATCACCCATGGTCAAATTACGTCACTATACTTACAGCGAATACCAAGGAGACGTCATCGGTATCCGCAATCTGTTGCTGCCCCTGAACATCACTGATAAACATGATCAGTATAATAATCGATATTATCGTATGTCCCTCCATGATGACAGACAAATCGTGTTGGAAGGCCTCGGTTCTTCGTCACTCCAGCTAGATTCGATTCAGTGGAAAATTCTTCCAACGACCGTCTGGTCGGCGAGCAAATGTTGAAGTGTACCTCGAAGCGACGATCAGGGCGTTATATGGGTCCAGGTGGGAGGGGGAGGGGCGGCCGATACGCCCCGCAGCGTTCCGATCGTAATAAACGAGTGTGTCTATATCCGTCTCAATATTTTTGCCTTTATGCCTTTATGGACCCTCTTGTAACTAGTCCGCAACGAAACTATTCGTCCATCTTCAAACTTGTGGCGCGAATGTGAGCCAGGGCCTCTTTTAGCCGATAATAGAGAAATTGAGGGGAGCCGTTTTTGGTGTTCCTTTTGATTTCGGCCAATTTTGGCTGCGAATTTTGGGTGACGGAAGACGCCATTTGTAAGAAAGGAGGAGCGAGAAAAACTTCTACAATTCTATGCCTTGATCCATTACTGGTGGCTGAGTGAACGAAATTCGGGCGCCCGATCATCGACCAGCTGTTATTACACGCCGACGACCCACTTCCCTCTTGGACGAGGTCGAATCGTCACGCCCGTCTAAGTCGCGCCATTAGGCTATGACTGGCCAACACCAATCCGCTTTCTGCACTGCCACCCCGTACCCACTACCAAACACGGAATTGAAGTTCGGTCAAGCATGCCAACAATGAATTGACTCGCACAAATCGCTTTCCTTCAATGCCGACTCTGTTTACCGCATTCGGTCGCATTTTCCTCCGCCTTTCTTAAGATCGAACAAAAAATTGGCTTCGTGACTTTGTGCTCTCTCTAATGGTTGCCCCTAGATGTTTCCTTGTTTGGAAGTTTCTAGAATAGTATTTTCGTTTTGATACGTCATTTTTGTTCGGCGTTGGTGGGGGGTCAGCCCTCCTTTTTACATTTGACAAATAGGATAGTTTTGTGGCTCAGTTTACTCAAGTCTAGATTAAGCATAGTCCCCACACATCTCACATCTCACTTCTCTCGCTTGTTGCTTTTGGGCATGTGAGTTTTAGTCAGTATAGTTCCTAGAGTGATTGACGACTGTTGACGCAGCGCCTCGGCCAAAATGTAGCTCACTGTCTGGACTCGATTCCGTTTCCTAGTCCAGGCGATCTGTTGAAGGTGGGGCATCTCACTTACAATCAGAAGGATAAACCATGAAAAAGCAGGGACTTTGATTTACTTTCAAAATTGCACAAGAATTGAGCATGAAAAAAAGCAAGGGTCGTTGTATTACTCACACAGTTGTGCCACTTTGGCCTCCTTCCTCGATATACGCAAGAGACTCAATCAACTCATGAGTTTTTGCAAGCAAACCTTTTATTATTTTGACTGTAGTGAAGATATTTTTTCGATTAACAAAAAAGGACTAGCGCAAAAGATTTGCTTGACCCAGCGGAGTGGTTTTAGGGTCAGTAGTGTGATAAAAATAGGGAAGGTATAAGGAAAGGGAAATTCGACGCCTCCTCCCGTTCTATTTACCTCATTTCTTCTTTTCATCGTTCCGTTCAATACATGAAATCATTTTCAGAACATCGGCCTCAGGAAACTGGGTGTGACGAAGCAAACGCGCCACTTGAATGAAACCGAGACGAGGAATCATGGATGCGTGCCACTATGTATTGTCCCTTTATGGACCTGCACAATGTAGCCTGCACCCCCTACACTATAGAGAATGAGAATAACCTCAGTTCAGAATCGTAACTAAATTGATTCCAGGCCAAGAACGTTTTGGTGAAAATAAGTAAATTGCAGAGAACGACAAGCCGATTGGTCAGATTGTTATGACTGGCACTCACGAAAGGAAAGGAGGCTGACGACGAACGCCTTGGACTGTGAAGTGAATGGAAACAAAGTGTCCTGAAATAGAAATCTAGGTATCTTATAAGGGGGGAGGAGGGGAGAGCCTGAATCAAAGTGAGCCAAAATAGAAGAGCATGCCTGAGAAGATCTTACGAAACTTTCCCGAAAAGTAGGTAATAAAAACTGTCCTTTCATTAAGGCTCTATCACAAGAATATTCGACCTTTTTTTAAGCTGTTGTCAGCCGTGTGGCACGTACTGCAGTCTGCACATACTGCACATATCACTAACACAAGCATACTTATTGTCGGCAAGATTCCCGTTCGAGATGTAATTGCATGCTCTTTTCCCATAAGAGTACACAGTAAATGTTTCTTTACTTATGGCGACTGGATCGTAGTACTGTATAAACACCATTTTGGCACTGGGCTGGGTTTCGCAGCAACAAATTACTCAGGTAATTGCGCCTTCACGAACCCGTCAGACCGAGATTTATGCAGACGATAGGTTTACCATTGGCTATCTTTTCAACGTCAGTAGCTAGTCGCTGATTTTTCCTGAAAACATGCTAGGGATCACTAATGAGGGAACGTCGCCAGCTGCGGCCCAGAGGACAAAATCAAAAGATTGATTCTCCACTCAGATATGGACATATCGATTAGACGAATATGGCCTACGGCTTAGCATTAAGAAGGCGGAGTACCTGGAGGGTGGCCCTAAACTGATGGCACCATTAGCGTCGATAACAAAGAACTGAAGAAAGGTATCTCCGCTCACTCATGAGCCACGGAGGAAGTGTTATCGCCGACGTTTGAGCAAGGATCCAAGCAGCCTGGATAAAATGGCGCTAGATGACTGGACTCCTTTGTGACCGGCGGATACCTGACAAGCTCGAGGGGAAAATCTACAATGCATCCATGGACGACGCTTGGGACAAACCCAAATGGAGACGTATTTTCCGAAAAGCAGAACAGCGCCCAAATGAAGAAGAAAGTTTTCGTAAATTCTCTCTGGCTCTTTCGAACATATGAGCTTCAAACTTAACGCTACTCTTATCTGAAAATCCCTACAGAGGCCAATACTGTGCAAAATCGTTGCTAGGATCACTGGTTGATTGATAGGTACGGGATGCTAGCACTAAAAATTATCGAAATCGATCACGCAGTTCCCAACTAACGCGCCAAAAACCCCCAAAAATGATGATCTATGTTCCAACACATGCATCGTACAGTGTGTACAGTTGTAACTTGATGCTGCAAAGAGTTAGAGCAACAAAGGCCGTCGAGAGTCGTTTTTTCCATTTCTAATTCTCTTTACAAAGTCTCTTTACACAACTGCGTGTAATAATTACGCGGACGAATGTACTACCAGCGTTGCTGGGAACCAAACTTTTGGGTGCATGGAAGTCGAACCCTGTGGCAGACATTGCGTACCTGAGCATCACACAAAATATCCCCGATTTCTTCCAATAGCTTGGCATTGAACACGGAGATCAAAGCTCTGTCGACGCTTCGAGCAAGCTGCGTTGCCGCGATTGAGAGACTCGGTAAGACTGGAATACAGGTCGTTTGAAAGACTGATTAGGCCGGCATCTGTCTTCAGTGAATTCGAATTTACTGTAAAATTAGGCGAATGTACCGGCCTCCGCCGTCGCCCTTCTTTGAGCCGGATTTGGGGCTCGAATCCGTCGATTCGAGGCCTGAGAGTGTCGGAAAGTTCCTCCTGAAGAGCATCAGGTATGGGTTTGAAGGCTAGTGGGATGGGAGGAAACTAAGGTTTTGCTGGCGACTTCATACGACGATTTTCGATTTCCAGGGTGCTCGGCGAATTCGATGGTTTATGCTTCGAACAACTCGGTCATCGCGTACCAAGGAAGAATGTTCGGGCCGGAGAATGTTTGTTTACACCGGGCGATGCCGACGATAGCCTTTACGTCGTCGAAGAGGGACATGTGTCGGTTTTTATTCGAGTGAGTGGCCCTTGTATATATTCGTGAATTGAAGCTTACCAAACACCTTCTCAGGACAATAAGAAAGAATACGAAGTTAAGAAGGTTGGTCGCGGAGAAAGCATCTTCAGCGTATTGAGTGTTCTAGACATCCTAACGGTGGGGACAGGCCAGTCATGCTGGCCATTTGCAACTGAGGATTCGTTTTGATTCAGGGTCACGCAGCTCCAATCAAAACGGTCGAGGCTAAAGCCAACGTTGATTCGACTATTTTGAAGCACGTTACGAGTATATTTCTGCGATGACTGACTTGCTGCTAACGCCTGTCGGATTTTTAGACTTTCGGGTGAAGATTTTAAAGAAATCATTAAGCGTTTCCCTGATTTGTTATTGCGTACAGTGCAAATAATTGCATTGCGTCTTCAGCGTGTCACTGTTACGACACTGCACCAATATTTTGGCTTATCAATGGAACTGATGAAACTTGTAAAGATTTTTATTTCTTATAAACCTCGAAGAAAGCGTTATTCCTTCTTTAGACGCTACGAGAACCCGCGAAACGATCTCGCCCGCCGCCAGATCCGAAACGAGCGACGCTGCCGCTAGTAAATGTGGCGTCGACGAGCACCTCGGCTGCGACAAAAACACCAAAGGTAAAATCGTCTCCAACGAAAGAAGCAACCAAGGTAAGTTGCGACTAGCAGCTACATATAGTGACAGTGTGTATTATATAGTTGTTGCTCTACGTTAAGGCTCCTCTGGCTTCGCAATCGGCTGAAAAGAACGATGGGTCTGATGTGGGACGCTACAAGAAACAGGCGATCGAGGAATTGTCCAGTGTGTTGGGATTGTCGGTAAGTGTCGTCTTAGCTCTTACGCCTTGTGATAGCTGTCTGGCGTATTTAGGCGGAAGAAGGATCGTTGTTAGACGGTATTTCAGTCCATACATTCAAAGTTGGCCATACGCTGCTGACAGAGGGAAACGAGGTATAACTACGAGTAAATCGATTGGCTTGATGAAAATCATGTAGGCTTATTTCAGAATGTGAGTCTTTTCTACACTTTGGCCGGATCGCTAGAGTTAAGTCAGAAATCGATCGACGATGACACATCAGTAGTCGTAGCGATTGTATATTCCCACGAACTGGTGGGCGGGTTGGCCATGTTGAGCGGGGAACCAAGCCCTTATACGATCAAAGTACGTTCCATATCACGCGTGGCCGTTATAACAAATGAGGTTTTTAATCGGTAAGTCAAGTCCGGCAGGGCGTTGGAGCAAATAAGAACCTGATTCCAGTTCCCTATATCACCGGGCGAGGATAATTCTTGATTAGTGAAGGAAACAGTGGGATGCACATTCTTATTGTCCTTTACCTTACAATTTTCTCCTGGCTGGCATCTCTTGCAGTCATACACATGTTTTGGACCCCCTCTTAATTAAATGAAAATCGTTTTGGATTGTGCTGGCCTCGCTCTTGAATGCGTTTTGCTGACTTGCCGTTCAGCCTCATCAAGAAAAATCCAGAAGTCGTGCTGAACGTCGCCCATTCGGTGGTTATGCGATTATCGCTCTTCACTCGCTCTGTGGATTTTGCACTCGATTGGGAGATGTGCGATGCGGGGAAAGCTTTATATCGGTCAGTGCGGGTGGTTTAGCGGATTAGATGCCGATTAGTTGCATAACTTTGTAGGCAAGGAGATCCGAGCGAATCGTTGTACGTAGTCCTAAGCGGGCGCATGCGCTCAGTTTACAGAGGAGTGTCGCAAGAAAAGTTTATGGCGGGTGAATATGGACGTGGTGATTTGGTAGGGCTGGTAAATCGATTTGGTCTCTTAGATTTGCGCTCGTGGTTGTTTCAAGCAACGGCGGATACGTTTCAGGTTGAGGTGCTAATGTCGCGGCCTCGCGCTTCGATGGTGATCAGCCTGCGCGATACGGAATTGACTAGGATGCCTAAGGGACTGTTGACCTACATAAAATCGAAATATCCCCAAGTAAGATGCTGGCGCACTTTTGGATTAAGTACCAATTTTTTTAAATTTAGGTATTGACTCCGATTCTTCATTTGCTTGGTCAATGTATCTTGGAGCAGCAAGAAGAAAGGTTCGCGCCAAGTGAGGAAGGAGTCATGGTTTTTGCGTTTGGGAAAAAATATTCATGGTCTTGGCAGGTCTCTTCACAATTGGCTACGGTGCCGACAGTGGGACGCATGTGGCCAACTTGAATACGATTGCGATAGTGGGCGTATCGAAAGACGTGCCATTGGGGCCATTTGCGCAGGAATTGCTGCACGCATTAAAAGCGATCAAACCGACTCGCTTGTTGTCGAGTTACGTAGTGCGGAAAGAACTTGGCGAGCAGTATGTGACCCACGGTATAGTCTGTTTATCGGCAGTTGTTACGGGCATCCTTCTGCTTCTAGAGTAGACGAATATCGACTCTTCAGGTGGCTTAGTCAGCAGGAGGAATCGTTTCCTGTTGTTTTATACCAATGCGATTACGATTGCACCCCGTGGTCGCAACGGTGCATTCGACAGGCCGATTGCATACTGGTTGTGGCCAATGGTGGAACAAAACCCACTCTTGGGGCCGTAAGTTTGGTCACTATACTGTGTCTTGAGGTCTCTAGAGAGTCTCTGCTTCTTGGTCTTAGTTGGAGATGTGTCCTTGCTCGCGCACGCAAAAGAATCTGATTCTGTTGTGGAAGAACGATACTAAACATCCGGTAAATACACAAGCTTGGTTCGAAGCTGTCGGATGGGTCTCGTTACATTATCATGTTCGAGTTTCGCCTCAGTTCTTTGCTCGAGCTCAGCTTGATACAGCGCAAGTAGTAAGTGCTCTAGGTGTTGCGCAAGTGGTTTGCTTTGTCGAATAAGAGAGTAATAGAATTTACGTTTAGATGAAATTTTACGCCGAATTTTTCAAGAACAGGACAGTGAGTCCGTTGTCGGACTTTGCTCGTTTAGCTCGTTCGTTGACTGGACGAGCAATCGGCTTGGTGTTAAGCGGCGGAGGCGCTCGGTACGTCTACGGTGTAGCGTTATATGCTTGTATCGGGCTGGGGAACCAGGGTGGCTTCTGCCGGTTGGTCGCTTGAGCCAACAATCCTGACCGATGTTGCGATTCTAATCCGGCTGAAAGCGGCAGTTTAGTTATTCCGTTCTTAGATTGGGAAAACCCCTATAAGTCTGTCGCTGGTCAACACCCCTGCTGGTGCCATTTTACAATCGTGTAGGGCATGTCTCAAATTTAGGACTCCGCACGATAGGACTTGGGATTTCTAGAGATTTAGGCCATGTCTTCTACTATCGTGAAAGTAACCTCTGGCTCTGATGCATCGGTCGGTACAGTCAAGAGGCGGATGCAAAACGAGTAGAGATCAAAAAACTGGTCCTCGAACTTCAGTTGGCAAATTCCTGCACTTCTTGCCAGCTGCAGTATCATCACAGGGCGCTGGTGCTGGTATAGGATGCACTCGGCGGAAAAGCTCCAGTGGCGAGGTCAGAGGTAGCCTGCCGTGCGAATTGATCTCCTCACGGCCTCTCTTATCATCATGACTGCTCGCTGGCTTTCAGTGAAAAAGAGTTGGAGGTCGAGTGGGAAAACAGAGGCGTCAAGGGACAAAAAAGTTTTAAAATACAGTACAGTACTGTATTGTATTGAGCTGGAGATAGTCAGAGGGCTCATGGCGAGCACCTGAACGAGTACTGAATGCATTGATACTGTTGTGTTTTCAGAGGTGCTGCGCATTTGGGCGTACTGCGTGCGCTGCACAAGTTTGATGTACCTATCGATTTCGTCGGAGGCGTCAGCATTGGTGCCTTCGTCGGTGGACTATACTGCTTCGATCCGGACATTGTGTGGGCTACGCAAAAGGCTAAGGAATGGTTTGTGGTGCGTATGATGATGATGATGGCCACCTTGAATATTGTCAGTGGAATACAGTAGTTTTTAAGGAGATGCGATCAGTTCTGAATTACGTGCTGGAATTGACGTACCCGTACTCAGCCATGTTCACTGGATCGCATTTCAACGCTCTGCTACAAAAGTTCCTTGCAGATAAATTGATTGAAGATTTGTGGATTCCGTTTTTTACCGTGACGACGGACGTAACATCGTTGGAAATGCGTGTTCATCGAAACGGTAAGGGTCCGGGACGTAACGTGTAACGAGGTCGTGAAGCAGTAGATAGGCGTGACGTCGGGGCATCTTATTCTACATTTAGGTTTTATTCTCTAGGTCCTCTCTGGCGCTACTGCAGAGCTAGTATGTCGTTGGCGGGATACCTCCCACCCATTTGCGATCCGTTGCTGGAAGGCCACCAATTACTGGACGGTGGTTATGTGAACAATCTGCCCGGTGAGGCATGAATAGGTTGAGGAGAGAAGTAGCGACTGACAGATTCGGCGTTGTAGCTGATGTCATGCGAAGTCTGGGAGTTAGGAAGATACTGGCTGTGGACATCGGATCAGTGTTCAGGAAAGATCTGACCAATCACGGCGATTCGCTAAATGGATGGTGGGTGTTGTGGAACAAATTCGTGCTAAATCCGTGGGCGCAACAGTTGCAGGTGAGCCAGTGATAGTTATGGATGAGTCAGAGAATTAGAGGCAGAGACGCACGCCATTATGATTTTTTCGTGAAGCTGACGTGGAATCACATGGACACATGGACCCACCATGTTTCCACATGCATATACTTGGAGCTGGGTTGAATCCCTGGATCCACCCTGTTCTGTCCTGTGTGAGAACTTGAGAAGTGCTTCGATGATGATGGATACTGCATAGGCGCCTGTAGCCAGGCACTGCAGAGAGCATTGTTTTTGCGTTGCAGGTGCTGAACATGGCAGAAATACAATCAAGATTGGCTTATATCAGCTGTACGCGCCTGTTGGAAGTGGTCAAGAAGGCGCCATACTGTTACTACCTGCGACCTCCACTCGAGAAATTTGGAACGTTGGATTTCAAGTTATTCGATGAGATATATGTACGCTATAAGAATATCTTGGTTTGGTTGAGCCAAGAATATGCTTTCAGAATATCGGCTATGAATACGCGAAATCGTTGATGCAGCAATGGGCCGATAGCAAAAGGCTCGACGACATTCGTCAAGGAAAGGCAGCCGAGTGCAAAGAAGAGCGATATGCCGTAAGTGGAATGGTAGTGGGAAGATGGAATGAAATAATGGGTAGGAAATGCTTTCTGAGCTCGTTTGGAGGGTTAATGAATTACAAAAATATCGGTTTGAAACAGCAGCAATTCCAGGAAGCTTGGCTGGGCGGTACTTAGCTGAGCGCTTGGTACTGTTATGGGAGATTCAGTCTTGGCATTTCAGATGGGGTCTACTGGATCATTGTACAGTCAGCAACCGTTCACGGAGCTCGCGGCGCTAGTTGCAACCGAACCGAAAGGGCAGGCTCGTTTAGACTGTAAGTCCTTGAGACCTTGATGCCTTATCCTTGTTTGGCCCTTGGAAATTTACGTCGATGCTCACTGTCAGTAGTACAATAGAGAAGTTTTCAGTTGCTGAAGATTTCGACGAAAGCGCTGAAAGCGAGACGGAGGAAGATAAATCGTCTCTAGAGAAGGAGATTGAAGCCGTGGTGACGGAGGACTCAACCACGACAAACAGCCAAACGACGAAGGAAGGAGAGAATAGCCATGCTGCATATATTTGAAAGTGCTGTTTGTTTTTACTAGAGTTATTTAACGAACTAATGATGACAGACTAACCCCCATTCAGTACTCGTTGCCCCGAACGCGATCGGAAGTCACATGCGACCGAGCTCTGGCAATTTTTGGACATCCTTGAGGGTGTATCGTAAATTTTCTTTTTCGTAATTTCATTTTATCGTTGTTTTTCTTTCCTTTGTCTCATATCATTCTAACAGGCAAAGCAGAACGCGTCATTGCAAGAGAAAGCCAGTATTGCTGGGTGGCGAGCTCCTGTTCTTCCAAAGTTCAAACCCTGCGGGCCGAGGCTGGTTGGTAATCCGTTAAGCCTGGCTGACCTTGCACGTCTGGCCGTGGATGACTCACCCGGTACCGACGAGGTGCCCCGAGTGGAGAGACGGAGCGAGTCCAAGTAGACAGTCATGGCTGCCACACACTAACAGAGCCGACGCGCCATTGTCCGGGCAGCCTGGTGTCCAGTCCAGGATGCCCTCGCGAAGGAGGGGAGTGGAGGTGCTCCTGGTGGAGAGCCACAGAGGGATGCTAAAAATTAACGCTAGTTACCGCACAGCCTTGCTAGATTTGGCTGCTGGGCAGGTTATAGGAAAAAATGGACACTATCGAAAAATTTTTTAAGGGTTTAGTAAAGATACATGAGTGCGCGGAGAACAATGACCGCAGTAGCTAGAGATCTGCACGTACCTCGTATGCCCATCAAATCGCGGACATGCTTCGGGATAGGTTTGTATAGAAACGCATGCGTGAAAGTACATCTGGATCGGACACAGATGGCGAGGATGCATCCAAGCAACGTAAGAACGATTAGCTTTCGATTTTGGCACCAGATAGGCTCAATCTCTTTTTTGATCTCACAATAGGGTCTAAGGTCATCTTTTCAACCTACAATGCTGCAGGACTTCGAGATAAGATACCAAAAACGTTGTCTATTTTCGCTTTTCTAAAAAGTTTGGATATAGTGTGCATTCAGGAGACTCACTTCCGTAGTGCTCAGGAAGCAGCTTTTTCGATATTGTTTTTCAGTCGGGCTTTAGGATTTTTCACACTTTTTCTAAAGAGTGTAGTGCGGGGCTATGTATACTGATAAGACGAAGGTGTTTTTTCTGAGATAATTCGTGTCACTAGTGTCCCAGGTCGAGGCCTGGTATTAGCTGCTAAATTTGGAGCCAAATCTTTTTTGTTTGTGGGTGTATATGCGCCAGCTCAGGAGCATGCCAGGAAGGGTTTCTATGATGCATTATATGAGACGACTTCGCAAAGGCTCCGGTATTGCCTCGGCGACTTCAATTTTGTAGAATCTAAAGAGCTTGATTGCAGTGATCTCACAAATTATCCAGAGGTGGGCCTGAAAAAATTCCGAAGATTTTCTCTGGAATTCAAAGTCTGGGATATTTTTAGAGTGCATCATCCTAATGGTCGTGAGCTCTCTCATCTCGCCCAGAGCACCAAAACGCAGGGCCGACTTGATAAAATCTACGCAACTGAAAATGTGGTCAACTCTTACGTAAAACACAAATTTACAAATACGGGCCTATCTGACCATAAAATCTTTGAGATAGAGTGTAATTTTTCTTTTGCAAAGGTAGTACAAGGGCCTTCTTATTGGAAACTGGATGTAGACTTCTTTGCAAAAGATAAATTTTTGCAAGAGTGCGTGAGAAATAAACTGCATGTGCTGCAAGGTGTAATATGTCATGCAACTGATGAGGATATCTTGTTACCATGGGAGCATTGCAAAATAGAAATAGGAGATCTGTGTAAGGCAAGGAAAAGGACTGTAGAACTAGAGAACAGGAAAAAACGTCTGTGGCTAGAAAAGGAGCTGGAGAAAGCAAAGGAATTATGGGGTATGCATAAAACGAGTGAAATTCTAAAAGCCGAATATTAGGATGTGCGTGATAGGCTCAGGGCTTTTCACAAGGAAGAAGTTAGGAAGAAGCTGGTGAAGACTCACTATAGAGATCTAGCCACTGGCCAGCTTACACTGACCACTGCAAAAATTATGCAAAAGAATTCGGCTGAAAGTAGAACAGTGCTATACGTGGGGAAGACGGGTCTTTGTATAAAGACCAACTCGAGGTTATGGGGGGGGGGGGGGGGGAAAACAGGAGGCAGTATGCCCAGTTGTTCACGAGCGTAGGGAAAACTGACGAAAGTGCAGCAAAGGAATTTTTGAACAAGCCTCCATATGGGGTGGCGAATGAGGCTGACGAAAAGGATTTTGGATAGGAGATAGGAGAGGATGAGGTACAGGATGCCATGCGCTTTTTTCAAAGGAAAAAGTCACCTGGCAGTGAAGGGTTACCAATAGAACTTTATACATTTTTCGTTAACGAAACGGGATGGATATTGAGCTGGGTATATACAGCTTCATCGAGGCTGGGCTATCTTCCTTCTAGTTGTTACTTTGGAATAATTTCGTAGCTTTACAGAGGCGAGGGAGATAAAGCGCAAAGATCTAGCTGGAGACCTTTGACCATGTTGAATGTTGACTACAAAATCTTAGCAAAGGTTCTTATGATGAGACCGAGGAAAGTGATGGCTCGAATTGTGCATCCTGACCAGACTTGCTCCGTTCCGGGCAGGGACACTCTAGACGGGGTCCTGACGCTGTATAATGCTGTAGAGTACATTAATGGGTCGGATATGTGCGCGATACTTCTCTCAGTTGACCATATGACCGCCTTTGACATCGTGGAATGGGAGTATCTTTTCGCCGTTTCGAACTATTTTGAGTTAGGCAAAGATTTTCGAAACTGGATCAAGGTCATCTATAAAGCAGGGGTGGTAACGACGTCGGTACAAGTGAACGGCTATATATCCTCGCCTTTCCACCCAAGCAGAGGGATAAGGCAGGGCTGTCCATTGTCGGCTTTATTGTATGTGCTTGTATCAGAGACTGTCACTAATTACATCAAGAGGAAAACAACCATGAATAGAATAGTTTTAATTGGGCAGGAACTAAAAATTAGCAATTACGCGGATGACACGAATTTTCTGGTGACTGACTGTGTCTCTCTAAAGCGCATTCTTGGAGTTTACGAAAAATTTCGGAAACCATCTGGGGCAACACTAAAACGTTAAAAAATCAAATTTTGTTACTTGGCTCGATGAATCTGGCTGATTTAGAGCAAGACCTGCAAACTTATGTGGTCGAGCAAGTAAAGGTTTATGGGTTCTTGATTTCCAGTGCGGGAATGGAAATAGCAGCAAACTAGTCTTCAGTGCGCGAACGTATATGGACACTAAGCAGCAAAGCACCGCATAGCGGTATTTCTTTTTTTGGTAGATTTCGTGTAATAAACCCGTATTTTCTCTCGAAAGTATGGTTTTTAGCGTCCATAATCGCACCTTAGTCTGATCTCCAACGATATATTGAAAAAAATGTCGATGGATATTTCTGGTATCCATCCAAACCAAATATGGTAAACAAGCACATTCTGAAAAGGAGTAAAGACCAAGGCGGAGTTGCTTACCCAGATGTAGACATTAAAGTGTTAGCCTTCCGCCTAATGTTTCTGTTGCGTAGACTGGTAGCCAGCCAGGAAGCAGCTTGGCAGGGTGTTTGATTTTTTCTTTGAGAAAGTGAAACACGCAAAACTCAATCAGCTGACTCACATAGCAGTACCTCGACTGTATAAATATATCCGCAGGGCTGTTATAACTGCCAAGTTTTGTCTAAGAGACCAGGGTAGTGTGGGATTAGACAACAGAACATCCGCTGAAACACGTCAAAACCAAGATATTTTATGAGCCCATGATGCGCGGTAAAGTGGGCAAGGCCACCCTGGCAATGCAGGAATACTCAAAAGCAAAGAGGGAACGACTAAAATGATTTTGAGGGTTATTGGAAGTTGAGCAGGACTAAGAATGTTGACGGGCTGACTCGTAGTTTGCACTATGATGGCTTGCTGTATAAGGCTTTATACACAAGAAGTAAAGTTTCCAAATTCGCTGAGGTTGAAGCAAATTGTACATACCATGAATCATTATGCATGTAATGACACTGAGGATGCTCACCACGTTTTTGTCTCATGTCCACGGGCAGTATCATTTTGGAATAAAGTGGAGATTTTTCTTAAAAAAATAGATCCGGCTATTACTTTGGGGGCTGAAAAAAGGGTTTGTGGGATAGTAGGTTCGTCCAACAAGTTTGCCACCTCAATGGCATACTTAGTTAAGCAATCAGCACAGAGGTGCATATGGTTTGCGAGGGTAGATTACGAGGAGGAAAATGAGATAGTTGACCTGTGTAAATCACTGTTGAGACGGCTAAAAGTTTTGAAAAAAGAGCGAGGTACATCTTACCGCATAGTGAGTACAAGGAGCTTTTTTGTGAAGTTGTCTTTCTGTTAGGCTCTATCGTTGTATGGGTAAAATATATAGGTGTGCAGTGGGGAGAGAAAAGAATAAGAAAAATAAGAAATGAAAAACTGAAAAAAAATGAAATAGAAACAAATACAGAAAAATATTTATAAAAATATATAAAACTGCTGTGGATTCTGCCCATTATTTTCTTTCTTGCGAAAATCGTCTGCGAAAACTTTTGGTTGTTGAGAAGGTACTAATCGTAAGAGGAGAACTATGTCTTCACTCATGGCGGCAGCTAGTGTGCGGATGTTTTTTGTTTTGAGAATTACGCGTGGTGCAGTGGTTTTCGACTAGTTAGGATGCATGTAGGTAAAGCAGCTAAGCTGAGAGGGTGAGATCAAACAGGAGATAGCAGCACCTAGACTGGTGCCAATTTTCCTTTCTATTCGCTCAGATTGCTTGGTTTATCAAGGTCACAAAGAAAAGAAGGAAGATAAACAAGAGATAAAATAGTGTGACAAATTGATCAAATTTGAACTTGGCGGTTTTTTGTACTTAAAATTAATGCTACGGGACAAAAAAAAGGTTAGTGCGTAAACATGTTGTCCAATTTAGTTCCATGTCACCACGACACGCTTATCACTGACACAATCACAATGGTGACTGCACTTGCAACAGCCTCACATCCGGCAGACTTTATGATTATCTTCATCCTCGCCTTCGGTTCGGCTGGCTTGCAAGTCTTCACCGTCGGCACGTTATTACCTGCACTGCCGTCCGTCATGTTACACTGCTCAGCACTCGAACTTTCCCCACTGACAGGCTTTGTCAGCTCTATGCCATAGGCCACCTCTAGGCGGCGAATCTGGCATGCTGTCCCGTTCATTGGGTTTGTCTGGATGGCAACCCGGATCCAGTCGACTAGCTCGAGATTAAACTTGGAGAAAGAGAGCAGGGGTTGAGGAAGGGCGGCCATCCCATTATTTCTCATATCCAGTACCGATATCTCACGCAATTCCGTGGCGACAAAAACTGGTATTGAGTCTGATCTGGACAGATTGTTAGACGCCAATTGCAGCTCCCGCAGTCGGCATGCGTAGCGCAGTGCTTCAGGAATGCGATTCCAGCCAACGCAAGAGGCGATCAGGACTTCGAGTTTGGTCAAACGCACCAGTGCATCGTCGCTGAGGTTGACTGATGCATAGTTGGAGATATCCAAGGTGGTCAAATTGGTCAGATCACTCACATCAGCTTGAGTTATTGCTAACTGTCTGGTCTGCCCATAAACGCAATCCAAAGATTTGGTACGGTTCGCTAGAGATCGGCGGATGCCAGCCAGACCGAGCCATTCTAATTGAGACAACCCAGCAAAAGAGGGTAAGGTACCCAATCCGTTTCCACTCAGGTCCAGATAGCGCAGGAGTGCCAAACCAGCCAGCAGGTCTTTGCGCACTGTCGCCATGTTCATATTACTCAAATCCAAGTATTCGAGTTGGGGAAACAGGGTCGCGAACACTACTTTGCTTGGCAAGGTCGGAACTGGGGTGTTGATGAAGGAGAAGTACTTCACGTTGGACATGACTGGAACTGCGTCCCAGTTGAAAGTGGGAGAGACACGGTCTATGATGAGAATGGCTAGCTTCTTGGCATTGGATATCCAAGTCGGCAGCCGAGTGAAATTGGGCATATTCTTGACTATGATAGCTTTGAGCGATTTGTCAAACGGGGGTGGTGCGCGATCGGGGATTGTACCAACGTTGAAACCTTGCAATTTGAGGAATTCAACAGATGGGACGGAACTAGTAAGAATCAAATCCAAGTCGGGGAATTGGAGCAATGTGGATTCAGGTTGACTCGGGTCGAAACTATGATGGATCAAGTCCAGACGATGCAAGGAGCTGGTGAAAGATAAATTATACAGGAATGACTCAGCCACATCAAAGGTCATTGATCTGGCCCCGATAGAAGTGGTGTTTACTATCCAGCCATTGACTGGGAGCCCACTTTTCAAAACAGCTTGAGATAAATTGTAGTGAGCTTCCATATCCGGTTTTAACTGACTTGAACTGGAGAGTATGTTCGAGAACGAGACAACCAACTCGACGCTGTCATTCGTGAGTGATGTGCGAAAGACGTCAGGCAAGGAGAACTCTTCGCAGTGGAACACGGGTTTGTACTTCATGTATGGTGGTGGCGATCGATTCCAACCCAGGCGTGATCCTTTGTCCAAACATGAAAAATGACTCATATCTAATGATAGCTTGCAGAAGCACTTGGCTTGACACGCATCAGCTTCGAGGATGTCGAATGGGTTGGAGATACCTGCTCGTCGAATGTTCTCGTTTTCCAGATACGTCTTCCACCAGAAATCGCGCCAGCATAGCTCGTGCTTCGATGCGGGCAATGGATATGTTTCACAATACATTTCCACACCGGGTACATCTGCGTAATAGATACCGTCTGGACAACCGTTGAACATTCCGTACGCATTGACCGTGTCTTGCGATGACACATTCCTGTCATCCGTTTGAGCCTTGGCCTTTGAGAGAGCTGTGATGAGGAACAAAATATGGAGCAGGACCATCTGTTGACGCGGTTGACTACATACTGTATACTACACCTATTTTGCATGGCTGCGTGCGGACAGCTTTCCCTGACTTTTCTGCTAAGTCTACAGAATTAGCTCGGCTTGAAAGCCGCTGAAAGTTAAACAGGCCGCCGCTAATTCTGGACATTAGCTGCCCAGGGAGCTGATAGAAGTATCGGGTGAGGGTGCTTATCTCAATAGTGACCTTCAAAGGAATTACAATTATCTTGGCACTGCCGTAATGACATTCCCATTCGGTCAAATTCTCGGAACTTCGTCTCTCTTTTTTGTATCCGTAGTTTGCGTACGCGTTCTGAAAAGTACTGTATCGTTGGTTTTTCTGTGTTTTTATGCACGTCAAGAAGGCATCTCATTGTCAGTTCAGTTTGTTTATGTTCCGAATGGTACAACGATGTTAGAAAGAATCCTTTCGATTTCCAACTACAGCGCCAACATGTCTCTACAGGTGCACCGTTCTCATCTTGTCGTCATGGTCATTCGAGCTAGGTACTAACAATCGACTCTAGCGATGTCAGTCTTTCCAAAGGGTGATAAATGGCGCTGGTGCACACTACGAAATGCTTCGTCGTAAGCGGCTTGGTGACGAAACCAACTTGAGTTGCGCATTGTTGGGAGGCCCATCTCAGTGCCTACATGAAACTCTTTGACTCTGTGCATCGGCGCAGCGCATTGAGCTCGACATTTTCGAACATCTCACGGCGTCGCCACCGCGTCATCATTTTGTCTTTCACACACGGTTCATCTCGAAGTTGTACTGTACTTGGCTTTTTGGGAGGCGGTCTGACGAGTTCAAAGGCTGATGCCGGCGAGTTCGGAAGAAGTTGCTACTGCTGTAAAGGCTCGGCTGGCAATAGATAGACTGCACGGAGCCGGTAGCTGGGAGCGTCACCCGTTAGGGTAACCTTTCAGCCACGTACCATGTCAGAAGACTTGGTAGGCTGCCTTGGGTTTTTGGCGTGGTGCAAAAGGTCACCCCCCCCCCCCCCAGTAATACTGACCGAGTCGTATTACACTGTTAATGCGTCGTGGACGGCAGCTGTGGCACGAGAAGCACTTCATGCACTATATGCCCGCCTGGCTGCGAGTCGGACGGGACCGAGCCCTTGCACTTGATGCCCTTGTTCACCGCCTCCTTCAGGTGGCACGACCGAGCAATAGGTCTTGCGCAGCTTCGATCTCGCCAGCGTCGAAGTGCGCCGTAAGAAAGGTGTTGTTTTGTGTGAGCATTATCGTATCCCCGTCGTCGATTGTGTACAGGCACTTGGCGCACTTGAAGCAATTCTTGCTTTTGCAGTACCTTCATGCTAAATATGTTAAGCTGAAACACAGATGGACCGTCAGCAGAGTAAAGATCAACAAAAACAAGCACCAACAAATAATCAACTTGCTCACTCTTTCTCTCGGATCATTTTCGAGCAGCCGAAGCAGTTTTGATCGGGGAACTCCATGTCCACATGCGACGATTCGACACACTGCAGCGCCGCAACGCCAACACAGATCTCACAAACCGCATAAACGACCGCACGTGGCGCCAACAAGATGATAGATGAAGAGGCCGCCAACTCAAGGTTGTTGCATACTTCTCTCCTGCAGGTTTCGCTGCGGATGAGGGTGGGACAAAAGAGCTGACAGGCGCTGGTCGATTTAGAACTCCATACGGTATGCGTACACTGTAGTAGCAGTGGGTGGGAGGGCTGGAAACGGAGATGAAACGCAAGTCGCTCAGACAAGATCACGCACACACTGATCACTGTTATTCCGAAGATGTAATAGGCTGACTTTACACTTTCACGCAGGCGAATGTGCACTGATGAGTCGCGGTAGAAGAAGCCGCCGCCGACGAGTGGTTGGTGCGGTGAATCGCCTTGTAAGCTTCTGCGACACTCTGTGACCGAGTTGGCTAAAACAGTACATCAGCGCAAATGTCGACCCTCGATGCGAAAAGCAGCAAGAGCAGTTCGAGCAGCAAGAAAAGCAGCAAGACGAATCGTGTCAAAGTCATTCGCGACAAAATCAGTTTATTTTGGCGGCAACACATCCTGCGTAAGTAAAATTGTAGTTGGGATGATGGACTAATAAATCTGTTCTTCTTAGGAAAGAAGTCGAAGGATCAATCGTCGACGACGGACAGTTCCTCGTTGACGTCGGAGGAGAAGAATAAGCTGGCAGCTGAATTAGTGACAAACTCGTTGGGAATGGACAAGAAGACGAGGGCCCAAGTGGCCAAGGCGCTCGCGGCGGAAATGCAAAGGCAGCACGAAGAACGGGAACGACGTCGAAAAGAGCTCATGCAGGCCACCGCTGTGCAACTGCCTTGGGGAAAGGTGAGAATTTTTTGTCCGCACAAAAAAGTGAGCGTAGTCACAGCCCCGTGCGTATGTACTGTAACATCATCATAAGAGCAAAAATGTTTTTTTTAGAAGCAGATCTCCAAAGTGGCTCCGAGGCTCTCTCCAAAGCCTACCCTTGGTGCAACCGTCTATCCGATCAAGATGGAACCGAAGCCGACGCAGAAAGCCAAGGAGGAGTCGATCGAGGCTGACCTGTGGGAGGAAGACGACGTCTGGAGGCCAGTTGCTGTTGCTCAGACAAGGCAAAGTTTGGAAGAGCAAAGGAGAGCCTGGCTGGCGAAAAATGCAGCGACCCCGGCCACGGGTGAGAAACTCGACCACGTGGCACCAACGCGGAGCTCGGCGATGTTGGCCGGTCCACCGACGGCTTCGTCTGGAATGGGGTTGGAGCATTCCAGCCAAGCCGGTCCTCCACCCGCCCCAGTTGAAGCGTATGGATCACAGCCGACTGATTTACAAATCGATGAAGACGCGGTGCAGGAGATCCACGCTCATACGTTCAACAAAATGCTGCAAAATATTTTGGTAAGGCTTCTATAAAGTTTGTACATGATAAGCTTAGTTTATGTTCTTGCGGGTACCTTAGCTGGAAGCGAAACAAACGGAAATGGAAAAACAGAAGCAAGGAAAAAAGAGCAGGGAAAAAGAAGCCTCAAAACGCAAGAGCCCGGCAGCCAAATTGAAGAAACCGCAAGACATGACGGCGGAAGAACTGATCGAGCTACGCAAAAGGGATCCAGCTCTGTGGGACCAACACACCCGCCAGAATACGGTCATATCCTTTGGTCTGATCGCCCCTACCGATGAAGACATTGAGCGGGGGAAAAAGACGGCGGCAGGAAAAAGAACGGCCAAAGTGACGTTTGACAATGAGGTGGATGTGGCAATGGCCCCTGTCGGGCGCGATTTCGACTTCAATGAACGGATTGAAAAATTGAAGGCGACGTTGATAAAATGACGCGTGTGATCTTTTCCCGATTCTGGTGACTATGTATATACTGGTGATGAGCTGATCAGTGTCTCATATTTGCTCCTGGCATCGCAATACTGCATAAAAACTACCCGTCTGACACTAGCATTGTGTCGTTGAGCGAATCCGAAGGCCGTCTTGGGGTCCAGGCAGGCCTCCTAGTTGTAGGAGCCAGAGTCATCGACCCGACGTATTTCTGTCTCGCCTGGAGAGGGTGTATCGACTGGCCAACGAGAGTAAGCCATTATGCTGCTCCGTGTAGAAGGCAACTAGTTTTAAGGCAACCAAATACACAACCTTCCCTACCGGCCAAACACCGGCCTATTACAGTTCTGTACACTGTTGCCGTACTGGACGTTGTTCTGACCAACTAGTGTAGAAAGACTATGGAAATCAAGCAAGTGTGCAGAATGAGACCAAATAAGGCAGTGATAGCCAGAGCAGTGGTTTCTAGCTTTACACTTTGTGCACCAGCAGGCTGCTTCGCCAAGCTTACATTCTCAACTTTTAGACTCGGCCATAATATTTTGAGAAAAGGTCTTATCTGTAGGTCGTTTACCAAATCCGCGCGGGCCCTGGGTGACCTTGAAGAAGGTCACTGTTCTTTTAGAGTAGGCGTCATCCCAAAAAATGACTGTTGTCCACTTTGATCCATTCAGTAAGTAATGAATCTGGGTTCGTGTTGGTGGGAAAGGCAATGAACTGAGGCCTGAAAAATGATTACGAATTCTGGCTTACGGGCTTTAGCTATGTAAGCTGTGCCTGAATACAAAGGTGGAGATAGTTTGTTAATTCAATGTGCAAATATCAATTTCGTTGCAGCTTCTGGAGAATGTCGGTCAAAGGAGCAAATTGCCGAGAATGGAGCATTTCATGGACCCAACAAGCTTATTCAAACTAGTGTTCGACCCTGCCATTTGCACCGCAGACGGTTCGCGTCGTCAACGACAAGATTGTGGCCGTTCACAACGACTTACAAGACGAATTCGTCGAGTTCTGCTGCCCAATGCAAATTTAGTCAGCTTGTAGGTACATTTGCTCAGGCCAATCTCAAATTGTACAGCTACAGTTTTGTGCGGGGGCGTCTAAGCAGCCTACAGTCTACCCAGTTGTGCCAACCGAAGAGGGAAATCACAAATTGAAGCGATCAGCTAGAAACGTCCGGTACATACTGTAGAAACATTTTCCGGTGCATAGAGTATAGAATATTGAATTAGTGCCTAACTCCGTTATCGTGAAATACATGTACGGCTCTGTATGATCTAACGCCTGTACAGTATGTACCGTATCTACTTTTGTGCATTCGTATTCTGTCAAGTGCAACTCCTTAATGTCCTGCATGTTTTTCGACTTATTGTACTCTGAATGCGATATGAATGATTCCAAAGTTTGAGCATGCACAATAATTGATCTTCAGTGCGATGGCGCATATAACGTAGATGCTCTTCGATTCAGTGGCACAAGTATTGAAACGAAGCAACCATCAAATCAAAAATGATCAAGCAAACCAGGATAAAAATGCGGAGCGTTCCAAAAATGCATGGTACCATTTCCAAATCGCTGTTTTTCGGTTTCTATCTGGGCGTCCCTCGGCGATTTTCGGTTGAGTAGTACCACTGATAAGCCTAGCCATGTGTTGTCGCAAGCTATTCTGCGCGTGCTACAAGCTCGCCAAAAAGTTGCACAGGAATGGAGGCAGCTCTGCTCTCCAAACTTTCCAAATCGTACGATACCCCTCGGCTTGATTGATCAACAGAGAATAATCAGTGGCCAAGTAGTCAACAATAGCCTATTTATGGATATGTGCATTCAGCGTCAGCACCGTTTTGTGCTAATTTATTAATTTTGCCTATCAGTACGTATTTATTGTATATTTTCTCGATGGAATTTAAACATTGCGTCTGGCATCCTAAGAGTATGCACACTATGCACGCTATCCCTCTTACAGAAAGGATGCTTTTAGAAAGTATGGACATGCAGAAAGCATACACGCATGCGGAGCTGACACAGGTCACTCGAACAAATCCTTGTAACTTTGGGCTGCTCTGAACTGAATTTAAGTCTAAACTTAGAAGCCTTAAAAAAAACTTTTACGCTTCTAAGTCTTACTGGGACCATTACGTGTAGAAATGCACTGAATCAGTACTACTGCGCAATTGCAAGATGTGGATGTTTCTTCCCTGCGCGGCTTCACATAACTTCTACCTAGTAATGCGACTTTTGACAAAGTCGCGACTGATAAGCCGCGTCCGTCAAATCCCCTGACAAAATATGATCCAGCCAGTGTATAAAAATTTGTTTACTAGTAGTAGGCATCGGTATGTATGCGTGCAGCAGTTGGGCGCTCCTTGTCAGTCTCATCGCTCCCGCAGCAAAGTAAAACTCGCCCAGAACAAACAGCAGCAGCGAATAGGCGCGCATCCGTTACCTACTGAACTATGGGTATACTTCGGTGGTTGCTAAGTTAGCAGGTAGACACTCCTTCTTCAAAGGCGCATTACGGCCTCTGCAACAACATGTCCAAGACTATACGATGGGGTTTCATGGGTTGTGGAAAAATTGCTTCAGATTTTGCGAATGCAATGAAATTACTGCCAAAAGGAGAGCATGAAGTACGGTTGCATTTTTAATGTAAGAACTTTTGCTGTGACAACGCTTCTTTAGATCGTTGCAGTGGCCGCCAGCGATGTGAAGCGAGCTGAGGAATTCGCTAGCAAGTTTGGAGTGAAGCATGCATTCGGAAGCTATGACCGAGTCGCCAACTGTACGGAAGTTGGTATGTGCACTCACGTTTCTCTTTAGCTCAAACTCAAAATTTGTTGTTTTGTTCCAAGATATTGTCTACATCAATACATTGCATCCCGCCCATTTGCAATGCGCGAAACAGGCTTTCAACAGTGGCAAGGCTGTCCTTTGCGAGAAGCCAATGACCATGAATTCAAAGCAGCTTCGAGAAATGATCAAATTGGCACGCGAGAAAGATATTTTTCTGATGGAAGGCTATTGGTCTCGATTTTTCCCAGTTTATGATGACATCAGACGAGCACTTTTGGACGGCAGTATTGGAAAACCTCGATTTCTGCAGGGCAGCTTCGGACATGAGATTGATGTAAGTTTGCGTCTTTTGATATTGCAACATGCGCATCGAGGTTTTCCAATGCTCTACCCGACTGGCAAAAATGGGACCTTATAAACTGGGATTTGCAGTTAGCTCGTATCCTTCAAAAGGCGCTGGGTGGAGGCAGCCTACTAGATTTTGGGTGCTATCTGGTCATGATTACAACCATGATATTCAATGGCCAGCGTCCCGAAAACATATCAGCTATTGGACAATTGAGCGACGAAGGTATACGAAACCATTGAACCAGCACTTCCTTTTACTCCACCATCGTTTCAGGAGTGGATATCATGGATTGCATCACTATGAGATACAAGGACGGCTCTGTTGCTCAATTGATGCTCTCTGCCGAAGTTATTATGGGTCAGAAGGTCGCCGTATTCGGCACGAAGGGTCAATTGGAGGTACTTGTAGATTTAGTGTGCGGTAATATGTGCTGAAGAGCTTTGCTGGTGCGTCTAGGTTCAAAAAGCTTTCAACAATCCCACCAAGTTGGTCATTAATTCAAAAGAAATCACACATCCATTACCTGAACCAAATGCCGAGTACTACTATTGGAATAGTCGTGGGCTAATGTATGAACTGCAACACATTCGCGAATGCTTGCTAAAAGGTAAGAGCTGCTGTGCTAAGCTACGCTGGTATCAGACAGTGAAGGACTGTATAATATCGAAATGTCAGCGCCGGAGGAAGTTTCTCCAAGCACGCTACAGGATCTCACTTTCTTCCCGATCACACACTTTTCCAGGTTTGAAAGAAAGTCCCCTGATGACACTGGCTGATTCGGAAGTTATCATGGACATCATGGACGAAGTACGCCGGCAAGTGGGAGTCGTTTATCCAGAAGATGCACAATGACAGGTGCGCGATAAACCAGCAAGAAGTCTGAAATTATGGGGGTAAGTGATGACGACTCTGGTAGTAACACTGATAATGTTGGTATAGATGTGAGTAGTCCTTGCCGTAATGATAAGATTTTGGACAAGTCGGTTGGAAGCTGCGAAACAACGACAGCATCGACCGTAACAGCAGCCTTATGGGTATCAAATGCACGTACAAATGTGAGAAACTGTCTCCAAGTGGCTGATTCCGAAATCACATTGTGTACCATATCGAAAGAGACTTCAGTTTTACTCCGTGGCAAACGTTGGCATCGGCCTCAATGAGCAATGAGACAAATGAATAGGCTCATGGTTGCCGACAGATCGACAGTAGATGAAGATAGTAGGAGCGCCTAAAAAGAATCGAACACGATTTATGTGATGCCTACCTAACGAGAAAGGCACGTTTTAGGCGGGTTCGAGTCCCTGAGCCGATGAAAAATTGAATAGCTTGAACAATATGTAGACTTTGCATATGTGTCTAGTCGGCCAGATGGTCTTCGAACTACGACTCACACATAGCCAGCACGGTTGTGGCCTTGCGTGATAAAAAGCAGTCTAGTAGCTTGACTGTGCATGACCGCCTGAGTGCATTCATGTGACTCATAAAAAAAGGCGGAATGACAGACATGCGGAATCTCTATAGGTGATCGCAGCAACAACTAACAGCTTGATAGATCTGGATGCTCTGATCCTGAGCATCGTAATTATGTAATTGCCCAAATGCCTTATGTCATACATTTGAAGCAAAGTTAAATGACGAAGTGGGTTGCAGTCTCTTTTGAAGATAATGGCATCGCCCTCAAAAGCATTTTGAAAGAACATTTTGTGGTTAGGAAGTTCCGCCGGAGCCGGATGAAAAGCCTGAATCTCCTGGTGCCTACCGAGAAGCTGGTTTATGGGCCATTTATGATAAGACAAGCCGCAGTGGAGAAATAAAGCACCGAGTGTTCCATCAACCTGAATCTCCCTTTTCTAGCTCCCTGGCTGGTTAAAAATGTCCATCGATAAAGATGAAATCGAACATGTTATTCGTACGTAACCAAATATTCCTCCTCTCCAAAGACCTACCATTTCACCGTGAAGCGTAGCCGGTGCGCAAGGGCTGCACCAACAAAGTAGCTGTTACATTCACCTTTGATGTTTTCTGTCGAGGAAGAATGTTCATGTTATTAGGTTTGAAAAGGCCAGTGTGTATGTTTGAAAAGACCCCTATTATTAGACAATATGGGGCCTTACGTCCATCGCAGACGATCCGTCTTCAAGTGGGGCGTTGGAAAGGGGAAAAAATTGATGTTATTCTTGTCCAATAATGTGCCTTATCGTTAGGAACGCCGATAAGCCGATGGGCCTTCTTGGTTTGTTTTTGACACGGTTTGACGTAAGAGCAACATGAGCACATAAGGATCGCCTAGGGAGAAGTAAGATGATCGTGGGCGCACTGTATGCGCGGACGATCCAAATCGACTCACATGTCCAAAAACAAGATCTTTTAGCGTTACTTTATGCTTTTTTAGAGGGCGGCGATAGCGCGATTCAAAACATGATCCCAGAAGGGAGAGCGAAGCGAAAATATGTAGCTTACTACACCAGACACTTGTTCAAACCCGGAAATAAGTATGTAGGTCAGCAAGCAGATCTACTCACGTTGCACACTGCACGTACGTTGTATATAGGCATAGAAACAGTTTAATTCAGTATCGTCAGATTCATCACCGGGATATCAGTGTCTAATAATACGATACAAACCTCAATGAACTGGGAGACCCATTTGCTCAAGATTCGCTCGATTCTGAAGACTCCTCGGTCTCAATCAGTACAGGTATTTCCACTACCTCCTGTACAACTGGATCATCATCCACTGCTCTGCTCGTTTCGACAGATGCATCTTGTGCTGGTGGCAGGACATAATAGACTTGGCTGCTTGCAAAAGGTGAATGCCCGCGTTCCCGCACCAACGCATTGCGATTCCTAACCGATGATGTGATCCAGCCTCCAGCACTCGGATCACCACGAGTTGGTTTCCAACCGCTTAAATTTGGTCGCCATCCGAAATAAGGAGGGCTGGCGAGGATTGAGTACAAGCACAGCTGAAAGCAGACCAAAGAAACCAATACGGTCTTCATGACCATCGACGTGACTTCAGGAGAACCGGAACGCTCTCCTTCCAATACTGGTCCTAGCAGACCTTCTTCAAGACAGTGTTTACGCGTGTTTCCGTAACGTCCAACGTACGCTTTTAAAAGGCTATATCGGGTAGTGGGTGGCAGGATCCGTCGAAGCTAGTGGGCGAGAACAGGGATACAGCTCGTGGGTAAATAGTACGCGTGCGTGTGTACGAATCGAGCTCAACGCTTCATTTGGCTTTGATGAAATTCTCGATCGCTAGGGCTTTGTAAACACCAACCCTTTCAAAGATAAAGCGCGGACACCGCTGGCGCACGAGCCAA
This sequence comes from Mesodorylaimus sp. YZB2_4, assembly GCA_030248295.1. Taxonomy (NCBI): domain Eukaryota; kingdom Metazoa; phylum Nematoda; class Enoplea; order Dorylaimida; family Dorylaimidae; genus Mesodorylaimus; species Mesodorylaimus sp. YZB2_4. Next base: position 367,333 of record JASANH010000138.1, on the reverse strand, counting down.
TACGATTACTTTTCAATTACATGCAAAGCTCCCTTTTTCAGACAAGGACTCATAATTTTGGATCTGTGCGTCAACCTGGTCCTCCTTATCGATTGCTCATGCACACGAGGGAATATTTGTTTCTTGTTGGTCGGCCAGTAATTGATGACAGAGGGGAACAAGGGCGTGTTGAAGAAGTAGCCTAAAATATGCATGGGCGGCCAATTTGGTGAAAAGGCTTCGCATGCGGGAAGACAGGTAGAAAACGGGGCGGGAAAAGATGAGCTTAGGCCAGACATGTGGGAGCGTACTGCTAATTGATAGCAAATCAATTCTATTCTTGCATGACGCACTTTGGCAGTCGATGCTGCACGTGTGGGATATCGACGTTCCACATAACTTTGTGCATGACTGACAAAAACATGGGTTGACGTTGCTATAAGCCTTATTTGAATAACAAGTAGTTTTTAATAAAAGGACGCTGCTTGTCCGTCGTCAAACGTGCGTTCTTCCCAAACGCGACTATTTGTGCTAGATATGGGCGATTTCTGGGCATGTTTTTGTAAGCAGCTTTTTCTTGATGCGTTTAATCATGAGGATAGTAATCTGAGCTGCGGCAAAAATACAAACATTAAAAGATTAGAAATCATGACGCATGGTCACAAATTTGATCTCTGCTGGGTCTGCAAATGAGCGGGGAGAGCACGGCGTATTTTGCTGCAGTACGAGTGATACGGTGGCCTGATGCTGCCAGCCCTGCTTTAATTAAGAAAACTTGCACAAAAAGAAGTTACCAGAATGCACAACTGACATTATGCCAAAAATGGGCGCAGTGTCGGAGCCACTGATCATGCAGCAAATAGTCTTCTATAGACTTTTAAAATCCATACATAATGACGTTTTCTATCTATTGTTAGGTTTCCCAGTGTTAAAAGGACATTCGAAGTCTTCGCACTGCCTCTTGTTCAAGACAGCCCATCCGCTTTTATGATGATTACCAGTCGAGAGAATCTCTTTGTTAACCACCCTTGCAAAAAACCCGAGGACCCCGCAAGAGATAAAGCACTCATCATCTGTCGCTATGGATGCAAAACAATGGCTAAGCGAATGCTTTTTTAACTCTTTCTCACCACTCGTTTGAAAACAGGTCTCCATGATGTGATAACGATGACGACCCGTCAAAGGTAATCTGCTCTCACGCGCATCTGCTAAGGCTTTGTGTTTTGATGGCGAGTCTTTTTTATCATCGACTAAACATGAAAGATTTGACCACAGGCCTTACACGCTTGCAAAACAAGTCGGTGAGGGAAAGGTCAGTGACGTGAGTAAGGCAACAAGGGAGAAAAATGAGATCAACTATATTCGAGGCAACAATGACGCACAGTTTCGATTTGCTAACAAAATGGAAATCTGTCACGGTGTCTGTCTGGTGACACCTTATGACTTCCTCTGACATTTGACAATATTGGGTGCCTTGATAGGATTCATCAAAACAGTTCCGATATCAGACCTACAAGGCTCCCTTGTGTATGGCTGTGGAAGATACCAGTTTTGACGTCAAAGTATGTGCCATAATGACCATGTTATTCGACTTTCACAATGACCTACAAAAACGCTTAAAGTGCCAAGAAAATGACGTCAAGAAGAACTTCGACGTCAATTAGGCATTGTACATACTGTACTGTAGGTCATCACGAAAACAAGGCTTCATAATTTTATGAATGAAGGAGAAGACCCTAAAGGTCGATTCCACTGATCAAACTGGCTGGCATTCACCTGTCACCAAGAAGGGTTTTCAAAGCGTTAAACGCGGAACAGATTTTTAAAATTTAGCCAGCTTGAAACTACATTAAGGCATGGCCTATACGTCACTTGACCATGTCCTTCGTGGGCTGGCGACGGTCGCTCGCAACTTTACATTTGCGGTATATCTTAAAAGCTTTTCGAATAAGTTTGCTCTCAGATAGTTCAAAAAAGGGGGCATCGAGAACCAGGCTTCAGTCAAATCGCACCAAGCCAAGTTTTATACTGTATTCCATCAATCCATATGCTACGCATATAACTAACAAATACACGCATCACTCCACAACCATCCGACTTTGCATGTGACGGGGAATAGGTTGTCTAATCTTCAAGCAGACAGGCTTCAGGATTTCGATTCACACCGATTATCATGTAATCACTCTTATTCATTATGAAATAGTTCCCGGATACCATTGTACTCGTTGCCGAACAGAGGCCACGCGCGACGAGAACGACCCATGCGATTGGTCAGTCCATCCAAAGTATAGCGCCATCGATACCTGTTCAGACTACCTTGAGATGGTGACAGGCGATACTCGGCTTTAGATTGATAATAACGCTTGCATGTACCTTGCTCCAAAAAAATACACGCAAACAGGACAGAGATGGAGAGGAGAACGAGAGCCCGAGCCATTTTGTAAATACTAGTCAACGAGCCAGCAACCGAATGAGTGAAATGGATGCTCGCCCATTTGTTATATACGTCTCGACTTGGGTCGATGCGAGAATGTTCCCTTTTCAGGATCTGATACTGGTGGGCGGCAGGGAAAAGAATGCTGTAACGAGACCTTTATGCACCCACCATATCATGCGGATAAAAAGCGCTCGAGGTATCTGTTTACTAATTTATAACATGTCGCCTTCCAAATGGACTCTTCGGTGCCTGCTAATGTGTGGCTCTCATTCGATAGCCTGTAGTGCTACTGCTAGTTAGTAACGTTGACCGCCAATCGAAATGGATGTCTCGTGTAGTAGAGACTTTATTCGATTATCGAACGCACCAATGCACCCTTTATGGAAATAGATCGTAAGCGTGATTGGAGACTTCCAATAAGAGATTAGTTCAGGATTTTATAGGCTTCTCTACGTCTACTCAAAACAACAATTGACAACAGTTTTCCTGAAAGCCTTTGAACTTCTTCCTGTCTTATGTTAGAAACAACAAAGCCCTTTTCACCAATTGTCTGTACCTTTTACATCAGCGCAATATGGCTCTGTAAAGATCTCTTTTGCGCGGACACAATTTTCACCTGCTCAGTACAATAGGCATGCGTCAAGCTCAGGATACCTATGCCATACAATGCCCACCCTCTCAGCTACATCATCATCCACCACCGCATTATCCTATACTGTACATAGTTCTAGCATTGGTCGCTTTCGATAGCAATCTCCTCACTTTGCTCGAAATTTCTGATAGCTTTATCGACGTGGGCTGCGATTCGTCAATACGAACAGCCTGAATATGATGGCGATTGTTCCGGCCCGCTTTTGATGGCGTCCACCTGGATGCTGACCATGGTCGCTGCCATTTTCGCTTGGCTATGTCGTCACCTTTTGCGTCTGTAGGCTTGTCCCAGGAGATGTGATCAGGGTACCATCCAAGTCCCGCACTGTCCGCAGTATCGTCGTCCGCATGGTCCACATTCGGCCGACCGAGAAGGTCCGCGTCGGCAGAATGACCACTGAACATGATAGCCAGTAACATAAGGAATCCAAGAGCATATATTCCAGCCATGCTCTCGGCAGCAAATTCGCGTCTTTCTCTGCAGGCTTGTTCCGAAGGCGCGGCTTTTAAAGAAGAGGGTAGGGTGGGAACTAAGAAAAGAATACTGAAGAAAGCTTTTGCTCTTATCAGCTCCTGCATTTCCTGTGAGTGAGCAATAAGATTTCACTACGTAGGCTGAAGTAATAAAAAAGGCTTACACATTCTGTAGTCAATTCCAAGGTAATTGGAAAAGGTAGAACGAAAGGAAGCAAGTTGGTTATTATCGCGCACTAGAATTCCCTCGAGATGTAATACTGGCCAAATTACTCTCACGTTGAAAACATAAACTAGACGGCAGCCCCTCCCCCCGGTTGGCCCTATTTTTCTACATGACCACATCTGTCTACCTCTATTTGCTAAGCAAATTAGCGTATTTTTGAAACACGTCCAGACGAAATGAGTTTATCTAATGGACTGCACGTTTATATTGGGCACGGAAGAGGAGGCGCTGCAGGGCTCACATAAACAATTGACACCATCTGGCAATGAATGGTTCGAAATGAGGGCACTCATCGTCAGCCGTGGTACAGTATGTAGATCGTATGACTTGCAGGGTCTCCAGAGGGCAATGTATAATTTAGACGGATGAGTTCATTAAGCAGACTATGTACATCAGCCAGGACTCAAAGAGACCGTTGAGTGCACAGGATGACTTTTATTCGGACTAACGAGCTATAGGCATTGCCGACATTGAGCGGACGACAGACGCAATACTTCAGGTGAGGCATGTCGCTCTCATAAGCCACAGCCTGCGGCCGCGCTGGTGCAGCAGGGGCGTAGCCAGGATTTGAGCCAGAATTTGATTTGCTCATAAAAAAGGTCGACATTTATATAAATTTTAGGGATATTTGCTAGGATGCGTGGAGAGACGTGTAATAGGCATGGACTATGCTCTCCAGCCTATCGGTGCACTGGTTCAGGGAACCGGACTGGTCCCTCTCTCCTAAGTCAGGGCCAGCACGAAACCGAGAGCGAGGTCAAGGTCGAGTGACCGGTTTGGTTGGCAGGCATCGGTAGAGGGCTGGTCTTGCGTTCTTGGTCTGAACGTGCTCTTTGAGCACTTCGGGCGCAGGTCCGTCAGAACCCCTTTGACGGCTGGCACGTGCGGCTGCTCCCCGAATTGTGAGTCTACACGGCCCTAGTTATGCTATGTTATGTCATGCTATACTTTATCCATAGCCGAGCACCACACAGCGCACTCGAGGGCTAACGTACACATTTTGACAATCATTTTTTACCAGGGCAGGAGTCGAACCCTCCCCTGTAAGTGCGCAACCAGCGTGAGAGGAGACGCCTTAACCCGCTAGGCCACGGCCCGCCTGGCCCTTTTAGTGTTGGACAGTAAACTATTGTACAAGGTGTCCGTAGACTGCGTGGGTTAGTTCCTGTGGCTTAAGCCATCCTCTGGTCAGCCCTAGTCTGTCCTAAAGCGAGCCAAGGATTTAAGACGGAAGCCGAACGAATAGGCAGTCTCGGCTGTCGAACTGACAGGGTTCAATGCCAACCCCTCATCACCAGAGGAAGCCGGTGTCCAGTCCAGAATGCCCTCGTTTGGAGGTGCTCCTAATGGAGACACACAAGGGGAACCTGCCGTGAGAGCTGGTCACTTCACGGTCTCGCTAATCATATAATGACTGCTGGCCTATCATATGGGCAAACCGGGTTGGAAGTCCCGTGGGAGAACTGGGGTGGCGAGGGGGCCAACCCACAAAAATTTTAGAAAAGCCAGAGCCCTAGCACTCGCCAGTACAGATACTCATGAGAAGTCTGATACTTTTGACGTAGCCTTACTGTAAATTCGAATTTTTTCGCACATGATGTTGGTTTTTTGTAAAGACAACCCTTCTCGTAGACTATGTATAATATGGACTCTTCCTGATTGTCTGATTTACATATATGCTCTCCTCTTTAGGATGGACTTTATACTGTACCTTTCCAAGTTGGATGGCAAACAGGCGAACCTAGTCCGATCGCCGGTGTAGGTATTGTACATATGTACGGTAGGCTGTAATGTGGCCTGAACAGAGTGTCGCCTGAAAGTTGAGTTGGACTATGCCCATTGATCACTCTGGGATTTGGTTCACCAATACTCCTATGTCACTGATGAGGCACAAATGCAGGAAACTGTAACGAAAGAACCATCTGGTGTTTGGATGCGGTATTCACGGAGTGCGATTGGTAGGATAGGGGGTGCGTGAGTGAGTCGAGTGCTGTGCGGTGGTGTATGCGTAGAAAGTGTGAGAGTGGCCCAATTACTCGGTAAACTACTCCATGTAACCCTCTTTGAAATATTGGTATTACAAAACTAAAAGTTAGAAAACTTACAAAACAAGGTAGTGGGTGAGGGCCACCCGCTTCCGATGTTGATGTTGATGTTGGGACTGGTGTTGATTATTGTATTAGCGTTGAATACTAAACTTCGTAATTAATGGATCCAACAGAAATTATTGAACGCAAAAAACCTAGTTGTCTGCCACTGCAGTTGGTCGCGACCGACCCCTGATCGAGTTTGTGTTTTGTCGCGGGCCATGAAGGCAACTTACTTTTATCGAGACCTGTGATGCTAACACTCATCAGCGAGTCTCATGGTCAGATACAGTATGATGACGCGACACCTAAAGTATGATTGGATTCGAAATAGGCGTTGCAATGCCCGAGCCGCATCGAACCGATACTCGTGCGTGCACACAAAAAGTTAAAACCTTGTCCAGGAGCTTTTTTGACGTATCAAGCGTTAATTTTGTTCGCGGTCACAGGCTAGAATATTACCTTTGACTCTCTGTCAAAAGTTCGCTCACTCCTCACGCCGTGGGTGCTGTTTAATGCTCGCCTGAATTGACAGCCTGAGCAATATCGCGCGTATGACAAAATCACTATACTACAGGGACAAGCGGCAAGCCCAAGAGTGACAAGCCATTGCAAAAACGGTCCGAACCGGAAAGACTGACAAAGTAATATTAGCAAGAGTGCAGCCCGGCGCACTAAACAAACGAAAGCTTGGAGCATACCGCCTGATTTTCTATTTAATGCTGACAGCACGACCTTTGAGATCATCTGTTTTTCGGCATGATGTTTCTGAAGGATCATCGTCATGAAGATCGATCAGCTTTGTATGCTTTTTCTAGACTATGGTGCTTTCTGCCGATGCTCTCATTGAATTTCATTTCTGTTAGGCGCTCGAGTCAAGATATTGCTCTACTAGCTTGGTCTCTCTCTCTCTCTTTATTTGATCATGAAGATCATTTTTCCTTGCCTTACGGAAACGTTGTTATTCCTTCGATCACTGAGTAGCAGTCTTGGCACAGTTCAAACAATAGCTATAGTAGTAGGCAGAAAGGTGGAAATCAGGTAAATAACTGCTCTGTGTAGGTGTTCTGACGTGGTTGCACATCGCTTTCGTGGGCTAAGAGTTCATTAGTTTGCCCTAAAATCAACGTTTGTAGTTGAGGGAAGTTGTTGTGTGCTAATTCCGTACACCATTCTGCGGCTCTCCTGTGTCCTCCTTTGACCCATCAAAATGCCCACCTTTAACGTTCTGTCGTCTATAGTTAATTATTGTTCGTTGTCGTCCCCCTCAGTGCAATTATCAAATTAGCTTCTAGTTGGGCAAATGGGATGCGCCCTCGGGGGTCACATAAACTCTGTATGACGAGCTGTGACCATGGAAGCGTGATAAGGCTCGGAGCCAGTGGCCAGGTGTTCTAGCATCATTGGCCCAGGGGCGATTTTACTCGCGTGCGCTTCATATTCCTAGCCGACACTATTAAGACAGAAAGCATGAAAGCTAGAGCAACGAAATTCATGCTTGTCTTGTTTTTGTCTTCGTTGGTTCCGACAGCTGGCCAACCAGCAATCGATTATGACCGTTTCGATAGACAGATTGCAATCATCTTGTCTCGAATCGACTCTCGCTATCTGAACGAGAAGATGACACCGGAACAATGGCGGGATGTATTGGAGAAAGCCCTTTCGCAAAGAGCCAGCGCCGAGGCGATATTGAGCGACGGAGGGGCAGTAATCGATGAGCCAGTACTCAACAATAGTCCGATGGTCGAAGTGTCCGAAGGGGCCGGCCAAGGCAAGAATGTTCGAAGATACATTTCGCTGAATGATTTCTTGAAACGATCCTTGTTTTTGAAAAGAGCTATGATTATGATGGATAGGCAGCCACTGCGCTTTGGTAAATGATTATGACAGGGACCAACTACTGCGCTCGATTAGTACACACTCACACTCGTAGTGTTTGTGATTGCTGTGATAAGATGCATAAGCGGCATGTTTTTCTTAGCGACCATTATGCGATAAATACATTTTTGTGTCAACATTTTTTTTTGTGGCACTTCGACAAAACTAGCCTTGTCGAACGGATGTTTGCTTCTCGACGATATCAGATTATTGACGCAGACAGATCGGCACTCCGTGACATTTATTCTTAATTGCCCGTAAAGACTTCACTCACAAAAATATCCATACAGGTGCTACTCAACCAAATCTCAATGGCTGTCTATCAGCGATTAGCATGGCTCTTTTCAAATACTTCCACTTCACGTAATCGCTCAAAGGTACACCTTCGCTCTCATCTATCACCATGTCATCAGCCGACGTTTCACTTCCGTCCATCTCTTGCTGGCCCTTTTCTTCACTTTGACTTTCCATCGGCTCTTGTTCCCCGTTCAACAATGGTTTCCCTACCAGAAGAATTACTTGGGCAAGAAGGCACACGACGACACAAATAGCCGCTTTATTGAGCATGTCGATGCGAAGTCGTGATCAAGGTACCTGATGAAACGGCAAAGTTTTACGACTGTTTTCGAATTCGCCTTCTCATCACTTTCTGTCGGCCAATAACAACGCCTCCGCTTTGGGAAAACATGGTCTCTAAACGGATCCTGATCCAGTTCGTCTCCAGCGAGGCTATTGAGTGAGCTACGCCAAACATGGTAGCGATGATGAGCAAGCTGGTTCTCGTGATCGAGTGGTCATTGTACAGAATCTTACTCACGTCAACAGGTGTTTGGGGATTGGATAAAGTGTGGATGAAAATTGAGTGGCACGACTGCGAGGTGGGCCGGGACAGGACTAGGGGGACGAAAAAGACTAGCCTGACCATCAGTGCTACATCCCCTTAAAGCTATCATGACTTGTAACGTTACTCTTATGTTTGAGTTAGAAGGAAGGATCTGTGCGCCTTTTTTGTGAAGAGCGTGTAATCTGATATGCACCACACAACAATGCTACAGTAGGACAAAGCCAAGTCACTCTTTTTCCCGAAATTTATTCTTGCGCATACTAGTATAATGATTTCGCTGCACACGTTTTAATCAAACGCGATGCATGAAAGGCCATCATAAAAGGCATTATGAAACTACGGCACATAATCTGATGAGAGAGTTTTTTCAGATGTGCGAAAACCTTCCACGTCCAACCCGAACCAGGTATCGACTCGGACCAAACTTTTGAGTGCGGCGGAACTTTGGCTGCAGCACATCATGGCCACTCTGGAAAAGGAACAACGACGGCAATCCAGCCATGTATTGCGATAGCTGGCCATGTTGACCGGAACTGTACGTCGCAGGCACAAAGATGGGGCTCCGTTTCACATGACGCTTGTTCACTCGAACAACTTTCACTTTCCTCACTTGGCGCGCTATTGCCAAGTCGATGCAATTAGCTAGAAGCAGAAAGATAGCCACGGACAATAAGAATGATTTTGCAGCCATATCCGTTTTTGCGGCTGGGCGGTTTGGTAGACCGGATGGTACACTATAGTCGAAAGGTAATCGTAACCTGGCAAGGAGAGATACAGCCGAGAGAACGAGTCTTGGCTGAGAGCCCGAGTCCCGTAAGGCAAATTTCGAACATAATGTAGGTACCATACGACTTTCCTGTGTTCATAATGGCTCTGCCATGACAGCATAAATTATATTTCCCTTGTCGCAGGTACGAAAAGCCAAAGTTTTCTGCCCTGCAGCAATTGCGGCACATATTAAAATCATATAGAATAGCTAATAATGAAATCGGGCTTGTTATTTATAGGGCTGTAATAAAACCTAACGCGGTGACGAAATATAAGCAGACCAAATTCATCCGAAGATTATAGGTGATAAAGTACACTGAGGCGGCTATTACATATGTTCACATTCGTCAAAACAATACATACGGTGCACTATTGATAGTTCAAGGGACGGTTTCCATTCTGTTTCTGTGACCGAAAAAGTTAGAAGAAACGCGTATTTGAGATTTTGTTGGTCCATCTCGCCTAATGGGTCATTCTGCTGGTATGATCCACCCAATGATATAAGATTATGGTTCTTCGCACTTTTTAAGCTAGCTAAAATTTTATCTGATGTCTTTTGTCTCTGTTGAGAGCGAGCGAGCGACATTTTATAGCGGTGCGCAACACAATCGCAGCCATTGGTCGGCATAGGCAAGGTATGGTGCCTATTTTCTCAAAGATGGGCTCTTCCATGCTTGAACGATATCTGTGGGGTCTATCGGACTGCCTGTCCTCATATCAATATCTCCTCAGCTATACTGTATAACCTCCATGCTGCATTTATGATTGACTTTGCATGAGGAAGGCTAACTTCTATATTGTATCTAATATATGTACATGTCTTTGTACTGTAGCGGAGAGGCAGTTATTGAGGAACAGTGCCGCCATCAACCAGGTTATTTCTTCATTCGCGGTCATTTCGTCCGCTTGACTCGGCTCTGGATGGAGAGAGATCGATGCGCTCTTCGACGACATATTCATGCCGAAATGACAGATGACGAATCGATCGACGGCCTACAGTAGATTGAAATCCCCAACCGAGAAGTGCAGAATAAATGACGGAGAAGTGCAGAATAAAATCCGCTTCCTTACTGTCCACTACCTCATTTCGCGCCTTTTGTTTCCCATTTTATCCCATGTTTATGATTCTTCTTGATCACTGTGATCACTATGGCGCGTGTGACAGCTAATGAAATTAGCCTGTGAAACTACGGACAGACCCATAGAGCAGGAAAGACAAGCAGGCATGCATAATAGGTTGAGAGGATGGCGCAGATTGGCGTAACCTTGTACCTATGTGGAAAAAAATATAAGTGCACTATTATGAACTCCTTGCACTGAATGCCTTTTCTGAAATTTTTAAGGGCGAATAGAGTCTGTTGTGAGTTGCTCGTGGCCTCTCAAGCTGGTTCGCACTACTGTACCAGCGAGTTCTCGACTCGCGCGTGGCCGGGTCCAGTATATTGTGTCTCTTCTTCCTCTTGACAGAAGTGCATGCCCGCTTTGTTATGGTAAAACATGAACACGAGCTAAATATAATCGCGTTCTGGTTTCGGTTTCATTTTTCCCCTTGCATACTCACGCAGCATTTCATTTGGTAACCGATGGCATGATATTTTCACAGGAATATATCATGCCTTATTACTCACAAAAATGCCTCGTACTGTATTCGTTCATGATAGAAAACCACCAAATAAGAACAAGTCATCCAAATCGTATGACATAATTCTTCACCTTTCTCTTTTCTGATTGAAAAGTAGACTCTTCATCGGATCTCTTTTTCCCAGTTGGTCCGCTCTTCATCAGCAAAAACCGAATTTGCTGATTGCTCATTGGCTTCCTCCAAGCGTGCAACCGCCTTTGCCTGAACGCCGGTTCTTCTAACTGTCCCACATTTGACAGAAGTTGGTCTTGTTCTCGGCCACTGTCTCCACCATCGTCGAGAATGGTGTCCAGCGTTGAAGCGGGTAAGGAAAAAGCGACGCTTATCACAGAAGCCATCGTGAGAAGGCGCAAGAACATAATGCCTTTCGTCAACTTCATATTGTACAACTAACCTGTAGTTGCGACTCCCAGAGTGAACGAGCGAACGTTTCCAAAATGAAAAGAGCTTCTTGATCACCGCCAGCAATACAATTTTCATGTCTGTTTAATTCATGATGAATAGGAATTGTGTCTGATGTGGATCAAATTACTACTGATTGAGTCCTTGCGTTTGTTAGGACAAACTGCAGATCGATGTGTGACAAATACCAAAAACACAATGAGTGTCTGTTTTCTTTCTTGTTACCTTTACTTTTGAAAGCTTTTTGTGCCAAAGGCGGAAAATATGAGCACGAATAAGCAAGTTCGAGCCTAAAGCTAGAATATTTCCTTATTAAGAAACGTATTTTCGACACAAGACAAATACCTACTCGCATTTAATTAGACCCCTGCAAAAAGGACCCCTTGTGTAAGAGCTGTTTACTTGTTAGACACATCCAGAGCCCAGCGGGCAGATATTCTATTTTTGAACTTGTCTTGTCTGAGAAAATGCCAGAAGGCAATGCTTCATAAACAGTGTCCGTTGCAAGCGAGTACGGCTGCGGAGAGAAACAGTCTCATGACTTTTGCTGCCCCATTCTGTACGCCTTTCAAGAATGGTGAAACCGTGTCAATCCTTGAACTTTGGGACTTTCAGTACTCGCTTATTTGACAGGTTGACAATTAGTGCACCCAACTTTCTGTCGCACAATGACAACTAACAAGCGACCACTGTTGTGGCCTAGGTTTGTCAGCTAATGGAGCAGTAGGATGGAACAGTATGTCTTTTTTGTCACTTCTTGGCTTTCACTCATTTAAAGGTCAGTTAGTTCGTGCGTCATAGATTTTCGCGTAATTAAGTAATCGGCATGTGTTTCTTAGTGGCCATTGGTCACATCATTCAATCATTCATTTTGTCGCGAGAAATAACAAATTACTACTTTTTATGCGCCTTTAAAACATGTGCTAGGAGGGTTGGGCACATCGGCGAACTTACGTAGGTGCTATAGGTCTTCATGATGCTTACAATGCGACCGCCTTCACAAATCAAAGACTGCGCCCTTTTCAACTTGAGCCCGGCTATGTAAGCCCCGCCTTCAATTTACATGCTTGCCTTTTCAAGAGCATCTTTATAAAAATCAGAACACTCGTTTGCTCGTGATCGAGGTCTTACCCGCGTCATCAAAAGAAGTTTTGTCTTTGTTTCCCAGCGTAGATTTAAAAGAGTGCTCTTCGATTTCAGACCCTATCTGGTCGTGTGAGCGAACAGCTTCTGGACGCGCCTGACAATGTATGCGGCTACAGCCTTGACCTTTTTCGTCCTTATCTCAAATTCTATCATTCTCAACCACGCTTACGTTGTGGTCCAAAAAAGCAACGGAAATTTGTACCTGATTGTCCCAAACCGTCGACTGGTTACTCAGCTGTCTCTCAACGATGAGGCATTCAGCAGCAATCTGGGCGACGTGTTCAGTGCCGGACATATGGCTATCGACAAACCTTCGAGCAATCCTGACTACGAGAGATGGATCTTGAGTAAAAGAGAAAGTCGGCAGAGCAAGCAGTCAGTGAAGCTACGATTCGGGTAAGAGTATCGAGACCGAGGTTTGAACCGATCCGTGGAGCTCGTGCGTTTTGACACAGCAGGTAGCCTCGATGTATCCGCTTTGTGTGCGATTACTGTACTCGGTGAGGTGCGTGCGACTGTTCACACGTATTCAGAAATGTTCTGGAAGCAAGTTGTGCGGACAACATTTGTTTCTGTAAAAACTACTTTGACTTAAAAAGCCCGCCGCTCATTTTTTGTTCCAGGTCATACTGCGTTTCATGACTCCCCGTAAGATTTCTCCAGCGCTCATAGACTGAACCCACTTTAGGACTCGCATGATAGAGGACATTCGAAAAGATAAAAATTGAGCCTCATGAAGTCAGACTCATCAGATCATAATAATGCCTCCCCCCCTCCGACTGTCTGATCATTATGCGGAGGCACAGACTTCTTCATAGGCTATTCTCGGAAGAATAAATTAGTATTTGTCCCACAAACATTTTCTCCTCTGTCCCAGTGCCATTGTGCGCGAATGTGCCATTGTGCGCGAATAAGCAACGCCTGCTTAAATTATCCATGCTTTCCAATTATCTGTCCTCAAGTCGAGAAATAGAGAAGCACGACTGTTTTTCTTCGGCGGTAATCCTCCGTATAATGCCTCTCTTGCACCACCGGGACCTGGCACAAACGCAATTCGCAACTAGAAACCAAAGAAAGCTTCTATCACAGTTTCCGAATAGGCTGGCTATCATTCGAAACCACTACTTACATGTGTACGTGCGTTTGGTCAGGTCGAGTTGACGACTGCGCTTAGGGTGTGGGCATGGGATGCAAAGGAAATGCGACTGTCCAGTCCGTTCTTGTCAGAAGTCTAGACCTCGAGAAGTGAGAAGTGCAAAAATAGCCAAAGGAATATGTGAGGCAAGACAAGCGGGTGGACACACTAGCTCAGTAAATCCACAGAAAAACTACCAAAGAAAAAAACAAACTGCGAGGCCCTTTGCTCACTTTCCGAGTTTTTTCCAATTGCTAGTTCTGGCGAATAGAAAGCTAAACTATAGATTTTCCTAGAAAGAATTCGGAAGAAAGAAAGAATTTGTGTTGCATGTTCCTCGTGAATCTTTTCTAGAAAACTCTTTAGCTTTTGTTACTGCGTCAAAATAAGACAAAGTTTCGAATTAAAGAAATATTCTCATCTTCGTCAAAGATCATTATTCGTCCGTGCTTCTTCTTACATTAAGTCATAAGAGCAATAATTCTAATCGAATGCATTGACGTCATGTCTAAGCAGAATCTGCGGACAGGTGCTCAGAAGAGCTAGATTTACGTCAAGCCCTTATAGATCAAGCATCTTATTGGAAACAAAAATTTCTTCGTTTTTGACATCAAGATTTGATTTAGGAGACGCCGGCTTAACTGCCTTGTTAGGCAAGCACAGTAACATGACAGTGCCCTAAATCGTATTCCCCAAGGTTCAAGGACACATCAAAACATGGTCACGGGTTGAATTTCTCACTTTGACGTATTTTCCTAATGATAAGCGTACGGAGTCACACAAATGCTGGAGGCATAGAGCAGGTGATATTTTGTACCAAGGCCCATTTCCAGTTGGTGCATATCGAAGATGAAAGAATTAGGTCCACATTCACGGGGAGGTATGGTCACATAGTCACGGCAGTTGATCGCATGAGGTCCCAGAAATGTTCGCTGTGACTATTCACGATCAAATCCGTTACACTGTGGTCATTCTGACTGCTGCAGTAACCATTGCGAATTGCTGTCCATGGCACGTACAATCCACCTTGATCAGTGCACGCCCTCAATCGTACTTGGCTGCTCGGTCACGATCACCACCAAAGGAAAACGACGAGTTCGTCAGAAGAAACCAAGAGCTACGTAAACTTCGATTTGGAAAGCGAGACGGGTACGGGCAGCGCAGTTTGAAGTGGATCAAGACCGCACTCGTGAAATCAACAGAGGAGGAATTGAAAAGATCCAATATTACAGCCAAGGATTCAAATAGATCACGTGCTCATATCAGGTATTTAAAGGAAAGGACAGTGAGAAATTTGGATCGACCTATTTTGAGGGGAGGATGAAGTATGTGGGGTAGCATTCCCTTGTCCGTGGTGGCTCCATAGAACCGAACAACCTATGTCGAACAATAAAAACTAGCGCAAGTTTGTACTATAAACATAGTCTACTGCCTCGTAACGGGTAACATACTGTATTGTAAGCCACGAGTACTGTGCTCATGATCATGGTTTCTACACCACCAAACGCGGGTACGAACTTTCATCGGTGAAGGATGGAACGCGGGTATGCATTAGCAGAGGGGCATATGGTTTGCGAAGTAGATTACGAGGAGGAAAATACAGATTTAAGATAGTTGACCTGGAGAAATCACTGCTGAGAGCGCACTGTATCTTGCCGCAGCGTGAATATAAGGAGCATCTTGTGAAGTCGTCGCTTGCAGAGTTCCAGCGTTGTGTGAGTGAAACATGCAGGGGGAAGGAAAAAAGAATGAAAATGAAAAATAAAAGATGTTACATGAAATCCCTACGGACAAACTTCTGTCATCCATGCTTATCACCCCTTGTATTCAAGTGCCCGTTCACACTTGCGCGCAGCTTCTACTTTGAATGAGATGAAAAGTGCTGAATCATCTGTCCGCCCAGCACCTATTCCATGAGCGAAATTGCCTCTTTCAAACAGTCCATAGCATGTGCCTGTGTATGCTTAGCACGGTTTCGCAAAATTTGTCGCATAATGCACCACATTTCCGAAAGACAGAAAGGTCAATAGACCGGTGGAAACAGTGATTGTGCTCAAGGTGCCGTCTTTTTCAGTAGTCACCGGTTGGCTTTATCGCCGTCGTTTATCGTCATAAATGGAGAAATAAAAAGAAAAGCAAAACTAAAAGGTGAAACTTCCGTCTGCAGTAATCTCACAGCACGCCACCAGAGCACTTACTATGGGGTGAAGAGGGAAGGGCTACGAAGGTTTTGAGCAGACACATTTTTTGCTTCGCTCGGACCACGCGATTTTCAGACGCAAAACAGATATACCACATTAAAATAGCCAAAAAAATTTTGTGAGCGTCACGCTACCTGTACCTACTCTACAATTCGACTATACCTATACGCCAGTCTGACTCGCTGCCATAGGTAGCGGGCTTGGTCTAAAATCACGCTACCTTTCATGTTTTTCAGCCCAATGTCTTACTGGCGCTTTCGTTGACGTTAAAATCCCCATTGTCGCGTTCCGATGGTTGGCGATGTTGAAGCTGAATCCGAACTGACCGCTAGGGTTCTTGCAATAGTAACCACAGTGACATCAACTACTGCAGCCCATGCAGGAACAGTGTCGATTCGTGAAAAAATCGTATCCAGCACATCGCTCCAAGCAAATTTTTTCTTCACACTTAATTCGAGAGATGCGTGCCAACAGATCGCTTGCTAGACACATCGGTGATTGATCGATGGCTGTAGAACACAGATCCTGGGCTGATATCGACTATTGCCGTACTCTACATTGGTCCGACCAACGAGTGTGAAAGAGACTGTACGGAAATCAAGTGCGCAGAATTAGACAAAACAAAGCAGTCATAGCGAGAGCAATGGTTTCTGGCCTTACACTTTGTGCACCAGCATACTGCTTCACCAAGCTTATATTCTCACGCTTTAGGCTGGGTTGCCATTTTCAGAAAAGCCTTATCTGCAGACCGTTTACCGGATTTGCGCGGCCCCTTGGATGGCCTTGGAGAAGCTTACTGTTCTTTTATAGTACGCTTCATCCTTAAAAATTAACTGCTGTACAATTTGATCCATTTAGTTAATTACGACTGGGTTACTGCAGGGAGTGACCGGTAGAGCTCTTGCACTCTTGAGCTTTCGCTGGAAACCCATGGCAACCGACTGAGTCTTCCGACCTGGTTCCATGACCGCTGACGCCATGGCCGTATCACATCGCGATAACTATAGTGTATGTGCGCTGACGATTGGACGGCCCTTAGTATTTAGTAAACTTGCGGAGCTCGGAATCGTTCGAGTACTCTGACTTCTGCTTCTGGACTTCCAACGGTACTTGGTAATGCACAGCTTGTTCCGCCGGACTATAATTGCATGTTTCATCTTTCCAAGCTACCATTTTCATGTCATGCGCCTGTAGCCGACTGCCGGTCATGTACTTATGGATAAACATTACTTTTTGTATTCACGAGGTCATTCCCGTATTTTACGAAACGCTGTCCACCGGCATGCACGAAAAAGTCTCCTGCTTAGGTTGGCAAGATCCCACAGCCATTGATTATCCACATTTGCATGGAGTTTGACAAATCAGTGACATGCATACCGAGCAGGCTTTTGCTACTTTCTCGCCTACTCAACAATTTCCGTCCAGACTTAATTTATTTAAATCTCTTATTTGCTCCTTTGCACTACCCAATTGCTAGCTTATGGACATTTTTCTGAAAGCTGACTATCAACTAGCGCGTGCATGGTTATTACTCGCGGGGCTGATAGCAATCGTCAAAGCTAAGGCGCTGTTTAATGGAACCAATCAATCTTTAACGTTTAGTCTATAGTGGGGCTCCAACAGCACCATTCAGAGACGTGGTCGCCAGGTAAGTACACGTCCCAGCCACTACGTCTATTCCCAACGCGATTTTCAGAGATGACACTACCAGTGGTACCCCGATCGATATTATGGGCACGAGTCAAGGTCAGATAAAACTAATAAACTCCTTGTTTCATTATAATTCAACATACTGATTATCATTGGTCCGCGTTTCCTGCACTGATCCTGTGTCCGCTGGAACTCTGTCCACTGGCCGTTCGCTGAGACGAAACGACAGCGTGACGACGTTTGATGAATGAGCACTTCGATACCTATTCGCGTTGACCAATGCCACACTAGACGCGATGGGGGCCACTTAGTATATGTATTAGTGGCATTTATATGCATAGGATATCGAGGTGAGAATAAGTCAATGAATATTGGCGCCTTGGTTCGCACTACGACATTTGGCATAGCCAAGAATTAGCTAGCTGTGGCGCCAGTCTCGGTTTTTATCGACCTCACCGTTCTGATCGTGAGTTTGCTACACTGTGAATGCAAAATGACTCAAATTATAGCTACCACTTTCCAAAAAAAGGTCTCGACTTCCTGTAAGGGAGAATTTCTTGACTTGTCAATAAATGATCTGTGCAAAGGTCAAGGAGGGACTGCCAGGACCAAGGGATCGAGTACCAGAGAATGTTCATCATTGTCACCATAGACGGTTTAGTTGCCGCGAAAAAAGGCCTCTGCTTCGCACGTTTTTCAGCTTGTCCACGTCTTCTCTGTCGGTGAGTTCTAAATGGTCTAGGCTCATTTGCTGCCAGCGAAGGATCCCCGATAATTTTATCTAACATTTCCACAACAGAAATCTATGCTAATTTAAGTACAGATTATCTGTGTCTTGCCCGCCAGAGGTTGTTCTGCAACATTGGAAAGAAAAAGGAGCGGAAGGCACGTGTAGCTGGTAAAGATAGTGCCGGGAAGTTCCAAGCGACTGCAGGATCTGATCGGACGTTCCAAACGGGCCCTCCTGTCCGTAATATCATGTTGTGGAGTGCTGAATCTCTGGCTATTACATAATGCATAGTAAGTATGACTGAAGTGTCGTCTTGTCATTGCCCTTTACACCTAATTTTGTTTTGCCCATAAACGAGGCGCCCCTTATTTTTGCTGCTTCGAGTCTGATCAAGAATTGCTTACCTGTTCATTCGAGCCTGATTAACAGAAGGCATGAAAACCACTTTCTTTTTGCATTGCAAATGACAAGAGACAAGCACGTCAGACATTCTCATGACGCTAGCCTTCAAGTGACGCAAAAGGTTGGCATTTATTGTCTTGTTTTGCCTTGTTTTTCGAGAAAGGGCTTATCGGGTGCAGGTATTCATTGTTTTCGGTGTCACGCAATGCACCTACAGAACCCTTATGACATTGCTTGTTCCTAAGTAGGGGGGGGGGATGCTGGAAGCAGGACCAAAAGAGACTTTATTCGAGCACTGAAATGAGCTCTTTTCTCAGGCAACACTGCTCCTTTGACAACTTTCCTATCATATAGCTAATAGATCTTGCTTTTGGCTCGTGATGCGTCAGTAAGGTCCCACGCGTTCTCGGTTGCTTCTTGTTCACTCGGACACTCGACTAGAGCTGGATACCATAAAAGCGATTACATTTCTGAATGCGATCTAATTGACCCGCGCCCGCCCCTGGCCCGTCAGCTGTCGGAAACAGAGACCAGTGTAGGAATGCAATTCTACGCTCTACTCGTTTGCAAACGGACACAAGATTCGGCCCTTCTTTCCGTGTTCTCTTCGTTCTCCGCCCCTTTTCCCAAAGGCACTAAAAATGCGAACGGGCTTTTTTGGTTTTAACTTCTTCAAAAATAAGCTTCGGCTGACTCCCTCCAGTCGCCAGCGTGGTCGCTCATGCCTCTGCTCCTGCAATGAGTCTTTAAATTACTGATAAGTGGGGTACCGAGTCACCTTGATGGAGAGGATGGAACCTAAAAGATTTCCTTCTGTAGAACACAATTTTCTTAATAGTTCCCGAAAATGGTGATTAAAAGTTTTCGAAGCCGGTTTACTTGGTCCAAAGTTATTGTGGATATCATAGTTTTTCTATGGATCCTTTCTAAAACCTTTTATAGATAACATTGTTTCGAGTGGCGCCCCAAGGCTTACCCTTTTTTACCCACTGACGAAGTAATTTTGCTTGACCTTTATCAAATAAAAATAAAATTCCAAGAAGCCAGTCTTTTTGTATAATTTGCTTAGGAGTTGTCTTAGATGGTCTCGGCTGTTTCTGGTCAGCGTACCGAGATGCCATCGTCACATTTCCCTCGACGCTCTTTCTCGCCTAGACTTCATTGAACAAAACCTGAACTAGACTAAGCCAATAGGCAATATCACTTGCAACAGCCAAAGAAAAAGGAAACGAAGTGAAAATGATCAAAGCTTTGAGCTTGGGCAGATGCTTCTTGCATTAGTGTACTGTCGGGGGTTGTTTTTATCTGATTTTATAATCTCGCTCTCCGCTCTATTTCCGCCTGTGTTGTTTCGAGGAGCAGGGGCTGACGATGACCCTCACTTCCTTCGCCGTTGCAACTCTCCGAAACAGTAGAGTGGCTCCTTTTTCAGTTCCACCCTTTTCCATTTTTTGAGAACGGTAGCTATATGTGACGCCATCTCCAGCACTCCCTGTTATTAGCATAATTCCCTTTGCATGTACTGTAACTAGGTACCACCTTTGGCAGTGCGCAGTCTTACCACTCCCTCAGCGTATCGCAGCACGTCTTTCGGTGCCTAGAAAAGCCAGGAAGCAAACCAGCATTGGTGGCCATTTAAATTGGCCCTTCCACGAATTAGCATCTTATAAAATGTGCTGGAATGTACAAATTTCTATTTTTATAGTTGTAGCGCAATAAGCTTTATTATTCCTGGGCGAACACCTGATCACGCTAGAGTCGAGTTAATTGCACATTTTGAAGGTCGGCTAATGAAACCGTGAATGAAATTTCTGCTTTTTAGCTCCTTCCGGGCGGACATTCCCACTTTCTTCATGATTGCACAGCACATCGCGTGCTCGCGCCGATTATCTTTTCAATGCCCGATTCAGCCAGGGCTTTTTACTAGTGTAATTGCTAGTCAAAACGAGTCCATTAGGTACCGCTACGTTTCAATGAAGGGGTCTTTGTGACCAATGTTTTATTATCTTCCTAGATAGTAGCCCTTACCTTGACCTAGGCCTCATTCCATAAGCTTTAACTCTGGATCGAGTCCACTTTTTTTAGTTTCAAACAAGATCACCACTTTTTACTGACTACATACCACCAACTACCAAATTTTTAGTCTACTGTTTTCTCTCACGTGAGGAAAGTCTCACTCTCACGCATGTTGACATTACTAGATGATATCTAGTTCCACTTTGCTGTGTAGGATTCCCGTATAAGGACATAAGGAGTCGAATGGGGAGACCAGAAGATATTTTCTTGTAAATTTTGAGGTTAAGAGACGACACTTTCCCAGGAGTATTCGGTTCATCACGCTTCGTTTGACTTGTGCATGATTCGATCAAAACAGCCGCCGCTTGCGTCAATGCGTTTTGGCTTTTTCACCAGCCCGATAGCCATCTCGCATCTGTCGTCTTCCTTAGGCTCGATTCGTCGTCATGGTTAGGGCGGGAGCGTAATATGGCCATCTTCGTTCTAGTTCGCCCCTTCCATCAAAGACGCTCCGTTTTTTAACCGTTCTCCGAAATGGCGCATGACCAAGGAGGCATGAGTTGACCGGAAATTTGGTGCTCGAGTGCCCAACAGTTGAAGAAAGGCCGGTTGTGCTGGAAATTAGAATGTGTCGTGCCGAGTTTGAAACGAAGCTTCGTCTACAGCGCCAGCACTTAATTAATTTCCAGCATTGCTACTCGGCTTCTCGGCCAAGAAAACATAAATTCATCATTTTAACCCCATTCTCTCTTAAACATACACTCCCAAGTGCTTACTACCTTTCCTCTTTACACGTTCGCATGGTTTAGGGCTCAGCTTACAAACTATTCGCTCGTCGGGATGGTGCCATGGATTGAGTCAGACCTGAGGTCTCTTGTCGCTTGAATCCGTCAGTTATTACTGGCACTCGGGCACTCGACTTGTGGATAACTAATACAGTAAACACGTGATCGGGACGTGCGACCTGGACATCCTATAGCTTGCTATATAACTACTGGACACACCCTCTTCCCAAATCCATGCGCCTCTTGCTCGGTCTAACGTTGTTCATATTATGGCTAGGGCCCATTTTATCACAGCCGTGTTAGCGCCTGTAGCAGAGTTGAATGCAGTCGAGTATACGTCATTCGCCATTCCTCGTCTTTGCTGTGATCCAATCAAGAGCGTTTCGGCCAGATTTCATTACCGATGTCAGCATCGAGCTTCGGCCCGGCATCACTCGTCGAAGCGTCCTTGAACGCCGACCGTGATAACGGCTTCCGATGACTTGCCCTCTATGCTGCTAGCCTGAGGAAAGTGTGAGCGAAAGACAATGTTACCGATAGCATTTGGACAAGTTCAACAGTGCCCTACAGCTTATCCTGGGCTGAAAGCTAGGAGAAAATTCTGCTTGAGTTATCTTCTTAGATTCTTGGTTTTCTCTTCTTTCTCCTCTGTAGCGACCTTTCTAATCTTATTTGCCCTCTCGATTATGAGTATGATCCTAGCTACTTTGTTCATGAGTCTTAGGCCGGGACCTGTGTTTGGTAACTAGTTTCTCGAAGCTTAAAAAATTGAGATTAGCTTCGTTAGAAATTCAAAGTCGAACTGAAAGTAAACCGGGGGAACTCGAGATCCTCGCGAGCCATGTCTCCCTGCATGGTGGTCGTTTATTTAGTCATTCATTGTCGCTGTCAACCCGCTTTGGCTTACCTCCTTTCAACTTGACCTACTCACTAACCAATAGTTGAAGCTTGCAGCTAGCTCCACGCAAGACAGGTGAAAGCATCAAGTCACCCCACCTCGATCATACGAGTCGCGCTGGAAAAACGTAAAAGATCATCGACACGTCCGGCTTAAAACACGTCGCTTTTTAATTTTTAGGCCTGTGTCGAAATGTATACGATTTTCGCACGACCTCGTGTTCCGTGTCGATTAACAATCGTTTTACGATTCACGTGATCCGTGAAGTTTCGAATGGAGCAGTAGAGTGAATTGATATTGACCCAAATACCCCTGAACGAACTCTCTGTTCCCTCCCTATCCTACCGACATTGCGAGTTGGTTCGCTAAACGATTTCGCACCGGCCACTGGCGACTAGTGAAATATTCTTTGTGAGAAAGGATGCAAATTCGGACGGTTCTATGACAAAGGACATGGGAGATCACTTTACACTAAAGGGTCTCTTCATAAAATTCTAGCCCTATCATAACAGCGTCGAGGCCTCGAACACATCCTTCCACGATGGCAACAGTCAATAACAGCTCGAGTCTTCAAGTGAATGTGGTCGAAGGGTATCACCCAGTCTTCGTCATATCTATAGCCGCCTTAATGCTCGTGCTTAGCCTTGTGACCGTACTTGGCAATCTCATGGTCATGGTATCGTTTTACATTGACAAGACCATTCGACAGCCCAGCAACTATTTCATATTTTCACTAGCTGTCTCGGACTTTATCATTGGATTGGAAGGATTTCCTCTTTACACAACATATGTGCTCCAACAAAGGTGGACCATGGGTTGGTTTTTGTGCGACCTATGGCTATCGGTCGATTACACTGTTTGCTTGGCAAGCATATACACGGTGAGTGGAGGCGTGACTTGCGGTCTAAGACGGTGGTGAGTAAGTGTTCATTCCTCAACTGACGTCCACCCCTAGCTCTCTTGATTGGCACACAGTGCCATTTAGGAAGCTGTCATGCAGTCTTGTCGTCGTTTACCCAATGTCAAGCTTGCGCACTTGGGGATATGGAAGCACAAAAAAAAAAGCATTTTTTATATCCGGGCAAGTGTCTGACCCTCTCTCGTAAATGCGCACTCACAGTCATCGTGACAGGCAGCTCGTAACCCCCAGGCATATCTCATAACCCCGCTATCCATCATATTTCCGCCGGCACTTCCGCGGCTCGTAAACACTCTGATGTATTTTTAGGTCCTGTTCATAACCGTCGATCGATACTGTTCAGTTCGGATACCGACAGCGTATCGGAATTGGAGAACCAAGAATAGAGTCTCTGTCATAATTATAGTCATATGGGTCCTTCCAGCCTTACTCTTCTTCATCTCGATATTTGGATGGAACTACTTCACTGGGACTGAACGCAGCGAGGCTTTGGACACGGACTGTTACGTGCAGTTCATGGACGACGGCATATTCAATATGTCCATGTACATTAGTTACTATTGGTCCACGCTGGTTGTTATGATCGGGTTGTATGCAGGGATCTACAAAACTGCGAAAACTTTGCAGAAAAAGTCAGAGCAGCGTCACAAACGCCTTTCGGCTGCCATGCAAACCAACGTGGCTTCCATCGGGGTCTGCCTAAGTCCGTTGAACAAGAAGGAGGCCACTGCCCGAGGGGCTCTATTGGCCAGACTGAGCACGGGAGGAGAGAACGCCATAGACGAAGAAGGCGAAACAAACGGTGGCGAGCCTGACCCGGAACCGAAGAAGAACATTTCTCAGCCTCCTACGCTTCCTCGTATTGTTGAAAAAGCCACACTGGGCTTGACACCAGTGTTGCATGACGATTCTTTCAATTCTAACACTCGTCTTGTACTGAGCAAGTCGACGGTAACGGGTGGCACTAGCAGTAGCTCCACAGCCAAAGAAGGTACGACGACCGAAATGAGCAAGTCGAGCAGTGTGCACAGTTCAGACGTGATCGAGTCGGACGAATCGAGAAGGTACGCCCATAACAACAACCAAGAAAGGATGGGTGGTTGGAGGAAAGTCTCATCGACTAGTGCTCAACAAATTGGCATCTTTATGAGAAGAGCGCGATTTCGAGCAGCAGCTGTAGCATTACGTATTTTCTATCAAAGAAAGAACAGCTTAGCCAGTGTTGGATCTCAACCTTTACCGAAACAAGAACGCGCGAGCGAAAGCAGTCCTGGCAAGAGGAGGTTTTCTGAAATGCTTTTCGGACATATGTCGAGGAAAGATAGCAGTGAACCAACTTTGATCAAATTTCAATCTTACGATGATTGCGCCTTAGAATCAGCCACCACTTCCGAAGTGTCTCCCGTAGCACCAGTCACAGCTAACACGGCGTCATCGTCCATGCTCTCCCCCACTTCGGCTTTGTCCTGTCGTCGTTCTTCTCTAATTCAATTAGAACAAATCGACGAACATTTGGAAGAGGATCCGTCCAGTGACCAGTTCAAGGATGATGATGACCAAACTCCTCCGCCCGATCATCCTCCTCCTAGACTCCCTTCTCTTATCGACGACGTCGTGTCTGACCTTTGCCGAACCGATAGCGAGTCGGCAGCTGTTAAAACGGCCCCAGTCGTCTCGCCCGAAAATTCGTACATTGGTACAAGCGAAGGCGGACCGAGCCTGGTTGGCTCGTTGGCCGCGAAACAGACACCATCCAATGACAAGCAACGATACCTTTCGACCATAGCCACACCGAGCAGGCGCTTGAGCAGTGCGGGCTTGTCTACTTATAATGATATTAGTGACATCAGATACGCATCTAGTCTACTATTGCATCGAGATCGAAAGTATGATCGAATTAGATTTATCGATTCAGAAAGCTTGGCTTCAGCTGCCACGACAATGAGCACATTAGCCAGTAAAAGCATTGCCGGCAGGACAGTCTCCTTAAACCTGAGCTCTCATTCCTTTTCGCCCTACATCACACGATCGGTCGCCCAGAGATCATCAGCATCCGTGCAAATGATATCGCCGTTCGACGCAGCCTCCAATCCTGCAGTTGAGAACCAGGATGACACGCAAGACGATGCAGAGGTGGTGGTGCATCCGAGGCGGAAGAACCTTCGAAGCCACTCGGCTGACTCCAGTATTTGGTCCACTTTGGAGAATGGGAAAAGTGGAAGTTACAAAAGAAGATCTGCTCAAATAACAGAAAATGAATACGAGGATGGGGTCAACGTGGTTTTAGTAAGCGACGACGTCATCAAAATCGAAACACCATCTGCGAACAAGGATGCCACTATTATGACTATGTTTGCTTCTGAACAAGAGCAGCAAGCATTGTCCATCGCGGCGAAACAACAGGACGAACCAGTCTCAGAACCTTTGGTACAATTACAACCCCCAGTGTCCACCCCTCCTCCAAAGAAACGCTCCTTTTCTCAAGTCATTCTCCAAAGTTCACCATTTAGGCATTTCTTTGGCGCCCATTCCAGATCTCGTCCAAACACCAAGTGCCAACTGGCTAAATCTCGAGCCTCGACAGATGCCGTGCCACAATTGGAAGCCATGAAAAGAAGTGGGAGGGTGAGTTTCAATCAGAATGGCCGCGAGCAAATGACCGCGGAGCCCATGAACCAGCAAGAGGATGATGAGGATGACGATGACGATTTTGAATACAGCAGCACTGGCCTCAACCCCGCTTACTATCCCGAACAGGACAAACATCTTGATTTGCAGCGCAGACAAAGCCAAAAGTCAAATTCCAAATCAGCTCAGAGTCAAAGCCAGGAGCATCGATCCTTGTTGGGACGTTTGTCCGGTAGTGCTACTAAACAATCTTCGACTCATAGCCTCCACCCACCTCCTTTCCACACCAACCGCCACGCTGCTTCTGTTCGCACTAACGCATCGGACGTGTCCACTGATTCGTTATCAGGGCTTCAGGCGTCGTGCGCAGGCGAGGGTGGCGAATCGCAACGGCACGGTTGGTCTCGAGAGAGTACCCGCCTACTTCACGGTCTTTTGCGTGGCAACACTAAACGACTTCGAAACGGAGCTGCCGAAGTGGCTCAAGCATTTCGACACCACGGGCGACGTGTGAAGGGTGCTGCAATGAACAGGGCACGAAAATCCAAATCCGAGAATCGTGCCAAGAAAGCTCTACGAACTATAACATTCATTTTAGGTGCATTCATTGTGTTTTGGACCCCGTTCTACGTTCTAGCAACTATGTACGGTTTTGATCAATCATCGGTACCGCAGTGGTTGTACACAACTAGTTACTATATGTGCTACTTGAACTCGCCCATCAACCCGTTCTGCTACGCCATGGCCAATGTCCAATTCAAGAAGACATTCGTGAGAATGTTAAAAGGCGATTTTCATCGTGCTTAAAAAGTTTTATGGCCCACGCTGGAGTCTCATATGATGCCTGGATTCTATTTGTGCATTCAGATTGTATGTCTGTGGCTGCAAAAAGAAGAAACCTACTCGATTTGCATCTAGTTCTGGTGAGGCTACAATCGAATGATCATACTTCATAGACGCATCATAATATAGGTCCCCGTCGTAATTCCCTTTTTGATGGGTCTAGTTGGTGTATCCGGTTTGGGTTCTTCTTGCAGGCTCGTAACATCAACAGGGGTGAAAAAAGGGGTTATTAGGTTTGCCCTCAGCAATGAATGGGCCAAGTCTGCACCCGCCAGATAACCGTGTGCAAGTGCTCGTCTGACAGTGACCCTTCACCACATTTAGCCGGTACACAGCTTCTGCAAGAAAGGGAATTTCCCCCCCCCCCCCATCTGGTCCTTTCCCTAATGAGACCGCCGTGTCCTGTTTTTCTCAACACACCTCCTACGAATAGTCCTAGGATACGCCTCCAGTCCCTGAGCATGTGAGAAATGGAAAAGGCGGGATAGGCAAGACGATTTTCGGCCTACGCGTTTACATACAAACTTCTGACAAAGATGGCCTTCTCTTGGAGAACCGGTAATAGGCCCCCTCTGGAGTGTTGTTAAGAATTTAAAATACATGTGCATATGGGTTGAAGAAAGTGGCACATAAAGTACTGCGGGCTAGGGCGGTGTCTTGAACTTGTCTGTACGAGTACAATACTAGATTTGGGCGTTTGTGACGTCTCGTTGGCCGCGGGCGTGAGTCGACTGCTCGCTTTCCTCTATCCCATAAATGGTAGGCTGGTAGCAAGTACAAACGCGTGCTACCATAACTGGTGACGTATCTTTTTCACAAGCCACGGGCCTATGAAGAATTGCGAAGGCGGCCAATGGCGTTTATACTAGTCTAGAATGGATTGCCCGCTGTTTCACACTTTCTCGTCGCTCTCTGCGGGCCAATCGTGTAATCAGTAGAGTGTCTTGTTTTGACTATTCCAACCGAATATGGGTTCGGGTAGCGGTTGCTGGAACCGCATTAGAAGTATCGATTGGACAAATTTAAATTGTTTTGAGCGAAGATTGAGTCGATTTTTTGAGTGTTATTCCAGATTTGTCTTCAGGCATCCTTGGCCATTTATAATAATCCCCGTAATCTTATCAGCAGCTTTTTCGGTGGGATTCTTTTACAAGCATGAGTTCACTGATGCCACTTATTTATATACTCCGGTCGGAGCGCAATCGAAGTTCGAGCGTTCTTGTATTTCGGAAAAATGGCCGTTAGTGGACGGGACATACATTCCAGGCAAATCAGTGGACAGTCAACGCGAGTGTCAGCTTACTGTCGTTGCTAAGGATGGAGGCAATATTCTTAGACCCGAAATCGCGGAAGCTATTAAAAGATTGAATTCCTTCGTGACCGAAAAGGTTGCAGTTATTGATAATAATAAGACTTATACTTTTATGAACATATGCCTACATTGGCAAGATACCTGTAATCTGAATTCGCATGTAAGTTTCCCTGTGCCTCCTCATCTAAGGGCCATTTCCTAACCTTGCGTTCGTTTCAGGTGGGCCTCGTTAGTGCCGTATTCAACAATCCAGATCCCTATTGGTCCAATCTAACTTATCCTATGGCAGTATTCGGCACTGACCGTGGTTACCTAGGTAGTTCCCTGGGCGGAGTCACGGTCAATGAAACCACCGGCTTGATCACATCGGCCGAGGCCTGGATCCTTTTATATCAACTTCAGTTCGAACCACAGAACGTGAGTTATATAGCAGGGCTATGGGAGCTGGAATTCCAGAGACGCCTTTTGGACTATGCGGACCCATTCATTCGTATAACAGTGTTTCACAGTCAATCGCTGAGTCGAGAACTGAGGAGAAACGCGGAAAAGTTGGCGCCTCGATTCGCCATAGTTTTTGGTCTTTTGGTCCTGTTCGCTATGCTGACTACGTTCGCCTTTGTTGACGGAACCAAGTTTCCCTATATCGACTGGGTCATCAGTAAACCCATGTTGG
Source organism: Mesodorylaimus sp. YZB2_4 (assembly GCA_030248295.1). NCBI lineage: Eukaryota > Metazoa > Nematoda > Enoplea > Dorylaimida > Dorylaimidae > Mesodorylaimus > Mesodorylaimus sp. YZB2_4. The sequence continues at coordinate 338,607 of JASANH010000138.1, read as the reverse complement.
CCTTGCTGGGCGTGGTCGGGGCTGGAATGGGTATCGGCACTACCATCGGGCTGATGGCGTACTGCGGATACATTTATAATCAGATTGTGTCAGTCATGCCGTTTCTGATAATCGGTAAGTGATCGATTCGATCGGACAGCAGATGCCTATTAATAACACACTTAGCCTTGTTCACTTTTTAGCCGTCCGACTCGACAACACCTTTATCATGATCTCGGCCTTGCGTCACATCAGTCGAAGCCTGCCCGCCGAAAAGCGCATAACCAAATCCATGGCTGAATCAGCGTCGGCCATTACGGTCACAGTCAGCACGGACTTCTTCTCTTTCCTGGCCGGTGTCGTAGCCGACATACCAGCTGTGCAACTGTTCTGCGTCTACACCGCATTGGCCGTGCTCATCACATTCGTTTATCAACTGACATTTCTAATGGGACTGCTATGTTTGGCTGCAAAGAACGAGGAAAGCGCCAAGAACGCAATGTTTGTCTGCGTGAAGACGGTTACTCCCAAAGAAGCCAGTAAGTTGTTGTTCCTGCGATAGTGTAGGGTCAGATAACGTGGCAGGGTAAGATGCATGACTGGAGTACATTATACTGCAAGTTCTTCTGCAGTCTTATGGGAGGCAAAGTGAATAATCTTTACTTGCGATCTTTACTCTTTTTGCCATCAGTGATTACACAGAACAGGGTGAGGCACCACAGCCGTAAGTTTCAGAATTGTTCTTCTTCCGTCCATTACAATTATTTCTGCGCATTGGCTATCTAGGCGCTAAACACCCACACCCTTCCCCCCATCCCGCCCACATCCGGTTAACCCTGGCTGACGCGAGGTAAGGTGTTGTTTTCGAGTCTGTTTAGGGTATACGAGAAATCAAACATAATTTTACACTGAAACATTTATCACTTTATCATGCCTTTGCTTGCAAATAACGATCCTGCACAGCACATTTCGTCGCGGCTTGTGCGCGCCAGATCAGCAGAGGTCCCAAGTATAGGTACAGTACTATACAGCATGTGGTCTCCACTTACACCCACTACGAGCGCCATCTACCTGACGCTAGTTCACTTCAAACATATCACACAGAATGCCATATCCCAGGCTAACAATAAGCGCGTCTGCCTCACCCAAGAAACTGGCCATGCTGTACACATCTATGACATGAACATGAACATTCTCATTTCCATTCCAGAAGAACGCAGTATTTTTACCCGCCTATTCAATCAAGGCACTTATGTCGAGGTGCGCCAGGAGGAGATAGATCATCGTTCTGGTCAAAAAGACGACGACATTGTGCACGCACATTCGAATCCAGGGCGAATATCTCGTTGGTTCGAAGAATGGTACTCGCCCGTCCTGATGCATCCAGCGACGCGTGCAATAGTCCTTATATGGTTCCTGCTCTACTTGGGGGTTTCGTCCTACCTGTGCACTCAAATGCGCCAGGGACTAGAGCCCGTAAAATTACTCGTCAGTGACAGCTATGCTATCCCTCATTACAAACTTATGGAAAAGATTTTCTGGCAAAATGGTAGCGAGATGCAAATTGTCGTCAATAATGCACCTAACTTGGGTATTAGGGCCGAACGGGAACGAATCAAGCTTATGGTCGAAACCTTCGCCAATACATCGCATTCGATGGGTATGTCCAGCGTGCAGTTTTGGCTGTTCGAATACGAGAGGTACTTGAAGATATACGGGCTGGAATGGACACTCATGAATGATGCTGGACCAGACGCCTACTACGCCTCGGTGGACAGATTCCTGTCGTTGAATACGTACGAGCGATTACAACAAGATGTGATTTGGGGCCAAGTGAAAGACGAGAAGAGCAATGAGACGAAAAAGGTCATCACCAGTTTCCGTCTTACAATGGGTCTGAGCTATTTTCAAACTGCAGTCTTGCAAATAGAAACAGTCAACCTAATGCGGGCCGTGGCTGTCGACTCAAGATGGGACGACATGAACGTTACCACATTCAATCCGATATGGCTATTTGTAGATCAATATCAAGAAATCCTGCCCAACGTTGTTCAAGAGGTGATCAGCGGTGTCGGATTCATGATCATAATTGCCCTCTTGCTCATTCCTCACCCATTCATCAGTTTCTGGGTGGCCATTACGATCTTATCCGTGGACATCGGCGTGGTCGGCTTCATGACCGTATGGGATATCAATCTGGACACGGTGTCCATGCTGACTATTATTATGAGTATCGGTTTCTCAGTTGACTTCGCTGCTCACGTTGCGCACTCATTTGTCGTAAGTACAAACAAGGAGGACAGCTTGATTGATAAAGTGAAGAAGACCATGGGTGAGGTGGCCTGGCCCATCATTCAAGGTGCTACGTCCACCTTGCTGGGTGTGGTGGTGTTGGCCGACCTGGAATCATATATGGTGGTTGCTTTCTTCAAAACAGTATTCCTTGTCATCATATTCGCCGTCATCCACGGCCTTGTCTTCCTTCCAGTACTCCTCAGCGTGTTCGTCCCGGAACAATGTGGCGGCCACACAAACAAGAAGGCCGAGGAGCCCGACAAAACTGCCAAGAATGGTGCCGTCAACGGAGCTACAGTGTATCCGATTGCTGAGAGAGCTGAGAAGTTCCACGTCGCCAATGGGGCCTCCAGCATAGGCACTCCAGATGTAGAGATGGAGATCACACATGCTGGGCAGCCATCAAATGTGGAAGACTTTCGTCATTGTGATAATAAGCTAAAATCGGCGACCCATTCAGTCTAATGTAGGCGTGAATTGTTTATACTGTGCCTGGTATCGCACATTTACAAATTACAGTGATTAAGACTGTGATATGGTCACAGGACGTAGTACCAAAGATGCTTTTTCTGAACTCTTTCCTGTGCGCAGCAATGATCTAGATGCCTCGGATGTACTGTACATAAAACATGGAAGAATACGCGAAATACAAACCTCCTCGTCGTGCACACATCCATTTCCAACCACACAGTGCGTTGCGATCAGAATTGCCTCTGCGCAACTCATCAGTCTGACACGACACACATAGGTAGGATCGACAGTTTTCGCCTTATCCGTGCCATTATCATCGTTACATCGACTATGCGCCAGCCATATCTACAGCACAAGCGTATTCCATATGTAACCAGGCCTGGCAGGCGTAGGAAGGAGGCGGCCGACCGAAGTCGGCAGGACAAAAACTCCGACTGGAGCAGGATAGTCTTGCGACTTTACCTACGGCTGAAACATCAACCCGAGGGGTTGACGTTTCCCAGCCAGGGGAGAGTATCGATTACTCTCTCCCACTCGCCATGGCCTACCAGGCGGGGGGTTACATTCCTCCCATCGACAGAAGAAGCGACGACCCCGTCGCTCTTCCCGGAAGGAAGACCTCCCCCCTCAAAAGGGCCGACCTCACACTGCCCCCGCAGTACAGACGGTACTGGGACCAGCTGGCTAGGCTGGCCATTCCAGTGTTGGTCTAAACGCCCCAGACCGTGACGAACATGGGCGCACCCAGCGGTTCGACGGGGACTTACACCACTATGGATGGCCCCAAGGTCCGTGACGCCAATGTAACCAGGCCTGGCAGGCGTAGGAGGGAGGCGGCCGACCGAAGTCGGCAGGGGGGCGAAGGCGGGGGGTTACACATATTAACCAACCACAGGAACGTTTATTCGCTGCTACTGTCCCTCCTCTCCGTACACATTCTTACATGCGGAGCCACACACCCATTCTTACATGCACCCACACACAACGCATCCGACAAGCTCATCATCAATCGATCACACGCGATCCGTCCACGATTTCTTCGATCGATCGAGTTCCAGGGTGCCGCTTTCCTTGCTCGTGCGCTCCTTGGGCGAGAAGGGCTGTCCGACGGGGGCCAAGATCGTTTCCAGCTTCTCGTTGAAGCGTATCTTGGTTCGAAACGAGGCCGATCTCTTGTAGGCGTCGGCGGCTTTCTTCCGATCGTTCTCGGTTGGCATCGACATGGCCACCGCCACAACCGTGTTCTCGCGTATCAAACGCCGCCACGCAGTCTCGTCTCGGCGTCGCAGATCGACCAGTTCGACTGGCGTCATAGACCGCGCTGGTTTCTCTTTCTTCGTCGGTTCTTTCGCCGTCTTCATGCTCTCCGCCTCGTTCTGGAAACGAAACGATCACAACAGGTTCGGCTAAAGACTCGTATCTTACGGCCAAGTCCTCGAGCAGCAGTCGCAGACTGGACTCTTTGACCGAGTTCGCTGACGTCTCCTCGTCCGGGTCGATCGGAGGTGGTTCCAGGCCGCTGGTCTCCAACGACGCCGATGCAGGGGATGATTTGCCTGATCGCTGACTCGCTGACGCCGGTTTTGAGGCCGCCTTCTTCTGCGATTTGGGACACACGGATGGATACAGCTCATCGCCGGGCCGCACCTTCGGTTTCTGAAAGAGGGAGAGCAATGCAACTGATCTCGCCTATCCAAGAGTAGACTGACCCAGGGCGTCGTCGCCATTGTCGCCGCCAACAATTCCTGCCGTCGAGCCTCCGCTTCGGCTTCCCGTTGCCTCGCCAGTTGCTCCTGAACTTGCTTGGCCACGTACGACTCGTAATCGGGCTGCAGCTTCAACTGACCGATCGCCGCCAGAATGTTCTTGGTCGTCGAGCTGCCTTCTGAAATGCAAAAGGACGGTTCAAAGAAGATTGGGAGGATACGATGGCGCCTACCTTCGCTCGGCATCAGCATCTTCCCGAACTTCTTGAAAAGCCCGAAGAACTTGGGTGGCATCTTGCTCGGTCTCTCTCTTTGGTGACCACGATTCGACTTAACACACCGACCGCGAGGACTGTTCCGACTCGAGTGAATCTGGAGGTCTGCTCGATGTTGACATTGAGGGATATTGTAAAGCGGCCCGAAAACCACATGACGCAGGACCTACAGGCAACCACTGGCAGTGTTTTGTTCTCTGTGCAACAGAGTACCCACGCTAGGCTGATGTGCGTGGGATCCCACGCCACTTCCAATGTACGCGTGGGTTCCCACGCCACTTCCAATGTACGCGTGGGTTGCCACGCCACTTCCAATGTACGCGTGGGTTCTCTGTTGCCCAGAGAAGTGTTTTGTGCGCATTGGCACTAAACTGTGTAGTACATTCGTGTACAGTAAAGCAATGATAGGGTTGGGGTAGATTTGTTTACCTCCTGTGAGCATTCCTTGCGATATCGAATTTCGTTTATCATTTAGCTCATATATAGCCTTGCTGCCTTTGCAACTCTTGTCAGCACACATGAACACAGTGCATCTCTGTTTTGCTTGCTATGAATTCCTATCTATTTCACATCGTCATACAAAAGATACTGCGCATGCAGAATCTATGGAGCCCCCTCTAAGATGGAGCGAAAAGAGAAAGTGGTTGTCAATTGAATGTGGTAGAAAAATCATTGCATCTGATGCTATGGTAAGATTTTCAGCTCGAACCTAAAATTAGCCTCGATCTACATATCCGGCTTTAGAGTTTCGGACGCCCGAAACATACTGCAGGTCAACAAAGTAGGTGGCGATCAGCCTAAACGTCTCTTTATTTCCTTTGCTTTGGTGTAAAATATTTTTGTGCATCGCCCTCACAAATGACGTTTATTCACTTTGTCCTTTCTGACCACTGCGCATTGGAGTAGAATAATGGCTCAGCATTGTATGGAAGGAGACCCCGTCCTGTGATCTTGTTTATTGAGAAGTTGCTACATCACAGAAACAGACGCCTGACGACGCCGAACCTAAGCACCTGCTGTTGCTGCTCTACATCACCAAGTGTCGTGTCGAAGATTAGTAGCGCGGCTGCTTCAGGAAGTCACAACTGTTGTCTTGATGAATCCTGAAGCATCCTTTCTTTTACTTGCTTCACCCAACTTCGTCCGTCTCCAGCACGAAAATCAGGATGTTGCCAGTCCGTCTGGTCTGTATTCTCTTATTCTTGCATATTCGTTATGTGTGGGCACACGGAGATTTAGTGGGTGTCCGAGTGGACACAGTCCGAGCCATCAGCAGAGTAGAGTAAGACAACCTTCCTCCTTCTCTTCATCGTTACGCTTTTTAACCGCCCTTTTTTTAAGCCAATTTGGTCTCGTAATTGTCAAGCCCAACTTCACTATGAATGTTCGACTATTCGGGGCGAGGCTGCACGAATTGGCCAAAGTTCATGTGACAACGAGCAGACGCCAGTGTTCGCCCGACGTCCTCGTTAATCCATCAGTACATGCCGACCTATTCGAAGAACAGAGTCCTCATACAGTGGTTTTCCCATTTCGGTTCCCGCTGGCACGAACACAGTACTACTTCTGCTTCGAATATCATGGTCACTTGGGTACTGTGCACCATCAAGGCACTGCCCGTTACCAGCACATCGAGACGAGGGGGACTAGAAATGACCACGATCGAAGATAAAGAGAGATCAGAAAATCCAGTGTTGTTGCGAGCATTACTTCAGAGGGTCATCGTATTGATCAAATGGGATATGGACTAATGCAGAAACCCCAGAGCGCCCATATGTACCCATGCGTACGTGTGCCTTGATACATGCCCAGCCTACTGTACGCCCAACGAGGTCCGGCAGTCGTAGAGCGCAGGAAAGGTACCTTGTTTGCCACTCTGCTTGTAAATAACAATATGTAGTGCCGAGAGACATCAGCCAAGCCAGTTCAGCATAGATCACAGAGTCATCATCCCCCGATTTGGAAGCAGCCCAATGCTGTCCATCCGTCCATTACCCTTATCATAATAAGACTTCAATGCCTTTTTGCGTTTAGACAGCAAACATGCCCGCTATCTTTTCCCCGCATCTCTCCGTACCACATGTTACTCCGTTTTTAGGCGCGGACCTGCACTTCCATTTGTCAACTTCTTGTTTTGTAAAACGAAGAGATGGCGAAAACTATCAGCATAGTTGGCGCGACTACTTGGAGGATTACGCCCCGCAATTGATCATGTGCACTCCATTCGTCGCCGCACGCATCTCATCTGTGCACAGTGTTTGTGTAGGTTTCCATAGTAGCGATTACCTTCCGCCGTCATCCGCGTGTGCTCAGACGAGGTCTCTATTTGGTTCTCGTCGGGATTGGTCTTTTGTGACTTGACTAGCATCCCGCCCACCCGTCTTCATTGTGATTGCCGTGTCGGGTTGACGAGCGTCCTCATTCACCAGCCCACTTCTCTACGCGCCTTTGAAAAGTAGACGAATCTTCGCAAACTTGGACAACACTGGTCATAAATCACCATCAGAGCATTGTTTACCGCTTTCGAATTTCTGGAAGCGAGCACGTACTTCCCTCGTTCTTGGGCAAGGAGAAGTGGGCGAGATATGCTAGAAAGGGCACGATGCGCCTCCCTGTTGCTCTGTGCTCACTAGCAGCCTCCTTTTGTTTATTAGCCACCCCATGCACAGGATTTCAGAACGCCTTTGATGACGATCTATCCGGTGTCCGCATCGATACTGCCAGTGCTATCAAGGACTTCGAGTAGGTGGTAAGGGATGAGTACGGTGTGTACGTTCGAGCCTACTGAATTCTCAAGCAATGAATAGCGCCAGATTCCAATTAGGTGATTCCTTGCTCTGGTAGAGCTGGGATATAAACCAAAAACGTAGCCAGCCCCTCCCCCCTCAAAATGCCTGCAGTGACATTTTTCTTCTTAGCAATGGCCAAATAATTATCAAGGCCAACGTGAACGTGACAGTTCGACTTTTTGGTACCCGTCTTCAAGACTTGAAGAACGTTCGAGTTACCAAGAGCGTGCAATCGTGTGAGGTTGGGGATTCAGTGGGAACAGTCAGTGCAGATTCGTTTCTGGAAACGAGTCCACCGACGGCCTCATTTTCATTCAAATTTCCAGATTATTCTACAACTTATTATTTCTGTTTCGAGTGGCTTCATCCCAGCTTCCTCTATAGTAGAGCCCGGACCAACATGAGAGCACCGCCGCTGGACAATGGCACCCGTGCACCACTGAGGGAAAGACTGACCCGTGATACGTCTACATTTACACATCAAGGGGCGGCGAGGTTCACGTCGGTGACTACTTCGCAAAGATCCTGGTTCGGGTAGGATGTGCTGCGTCACATGTCGTGAGTTAGGTAGTGCTTTTTGGTTTGAAAATCTGCTTTTAGGTGACCTCATTGGGTCCGTAATTCTGTACCTATGCGTAGATGATTTGAGATCTGTTTTCATTGATGATGCAACCAGAACTGGGACTATGTCAGTTTACATAGCTGCGCAAGTCGGACTGGATAAATACGCTACCAGCATGGGTGTAAGTACGCAGTGTCGATAGACATAGTCTGCATGGGATGACTGCAATACAGAAAAGCTAAAAAAAGGGCAAAGCTTCACGCCACTCAATATATGTGCACGCTAACAACAGAACATTATACTGTAAATGGGTACCATTATAAGATACTGCAAAAAGAGAGGCCTCGACCATGACTTGATCCTTCCTCAAAGTGCCACACTCCCATGTCACCTCAGCGATTTGACTAACAGTTTCGGGTCCACATGCCGCCGACAGAAGTCATCGATTCTCTGACACTGCACCAACAAAATGTTCCTTCTGATGTACATATCGATGGCGAAACAGTGTGGTCATCCCAGAATGATTGAACCGCAAAACACCTTGACACTTTCCTCTTTGAATAAAGCCGTTGCAAAATCCACATCGTCACGGAATTGACCCATAAACGAATCGTAGGCACCGCGCAGCTCGATCATGCACACCACGAAGTAACTTGCTTTCGGCTCGACGACTTTTAAACCTGGTGTACGTCTTAGAATTCCGACGGCCACATCGGCATTCATGGACAAGTATCGGCAGATATCGCCCGGCCAGCCATTATGATACATGGCGGCCGATAGGACGCTGGGTTTGGGTAGTCCATCTCCATCTCCACTTACCAGAGGCTCGATGCATCGAAGTGCTTCGGACAGTCGAGGCGGGAGCTGGTTTTTAGGATCATAAACAAGAGCCCACGCAACGGGCAATCCTTCGGCTCCGAACGTCATCCTAAAGGTAAGTGGAAGATCTGAAGGCGCTGGTTAGGACAACTAGCTAGGCAAGCATACCATCGATTGGTCGAATTGATAATCATAACGGGACTGGACGGTTTCATCTCCAAAGGGCTGTGCATGGGCTGATTCTGTTCATAGACCAGGTAGTCCAACATTTCATTGACCACCAATGGTACGTTCTTCTTAGCCAATAACTGTAACAAGCATTCTAGTTCTCGTTCACTGTTGATCCCGCCGCACATGAAGGCTGGGCTGCAAAGGAAGAAGGCACCCACGTCCGAAGTGATCTGCTCTTCCAGCTCGCTCATGTTCAATCTCCACGAATGGTGTGGGTCCAACCGATAGTAGCGAGGTGTTATGCCATTCGAGTACTGAAACACCTCTAGCCATTCGGACAGCTGACCGTAATCGGGGCGTGGTAGCAGTATTGACTGGCCTCGACGAGCCAAGGCGGTCAGGGCGATGAATCCGATACGCGCTGGATGTACCTTCTGGAAGTGAGAGCCTGTATCGGCCACGAAGGCACGCATTTTCGATTCGTTCAAGTGGTAGCGACGAGCGTAGTAAGTGGTGAGCACTTGCTCCAGTTGCCGAGCTCGATCCCCAGCCTCGTCCGTGCTAGCCAGTCGACCTTGGAACTTGTAACTTTCTGCTTTTAGAAGCATTCGCTTCAAGTCCACAACGTCCTTCCAATTGGACCTGGGGATTGGCTTATCCATCGCGGAACAGCGAATTCCGATGATGCGTTTAGTACGAGCTGGTCTTTCTTGATCCATATCAATGAACGCGCGACGGATGCGCGCCACTAAATCAGCCGGCAGTTCGCCAGGGGCATGGTCATCCAAAGTTCGACGTAGGAAAGATATAGCGGCTTTGATGCTGCTGATGTCCGGAATGGCAGCCACGCCTGCCTTCGCGGAGAATAGACGACACCTGCGGCAAGCAAGGACGAGAGCAGAACTTGTTAGGGAGGGGGACCCAGACTTGGCATGGCCGCTGTAGTAATTATATACACCCAAAATGGACAATGTGTGAACCTGAATTCATAAGGAAGACTCCCGCCAGCTTACGGACTATGCTGATTTCTGCCTTTCCATGCTCTTGAGTGATCAAGTGGGCATGCTTACGGTTATCACATAGCATAACAGGGTGCACCCTCCGAGCAGCTGGAAGTAGCCCAAAATGGTCCCATCGATACCCATCCATTCACTCACCATCTCTGTATTTCGTACACGTGACAAGCCCATGGTGCTTTCTTCGTCCACCCGTACAGCAGACGATACGGGTACAGAATCGACATCCCGCACGCCTGAAAGCAATTCTCCAAAGCAGTATCGTCACTGTCGCCTGAAAAGCTCCTCGATTCATTGGATAACTAACAATCCCATAGTTTCATCCAACTTGTCCTTACGAAGTTGTAGCGTGATGGCTTCAGCTGCACGCATATATTCTGCGTTTAACAAGCACGGCCTAGTGTCCTCTGGATCTGGCATCCCCACGCTGGCGTAGCTAATGCTGTCCATTCGTTCCAACCTGAAGTCAAATAGTGCACTCTGTGCAGACTGCGCTAATCGTCAGGTGGTCTTACGCTGTCATTGGCTGCGAAGCAGAGCCCGCCTTTGATTCCATATACGGCATGCACACATCACTGCCTCTGGTCAAAAGCGAAACGGCATCTTTGTCCATGATGCTGAAAAGAGATCTACAGTAGGTAGTGCTGCTCTCCATCTCTATCCTGCTGCTGCTCATGCCTACTAACCTTGTTCCTTCTCTCAGCGACCTCTCGCTCTCGTCGTCATCAACAAGTGACCATTGGAATTTGGCAGTGTCCAAAAGAACAATATTCTCTGCGATAACTTGGTCAATCGAGTCTACAGACCCTTCACTCTTCCAAGCAGTCAATGGGAGCGATTCCCCAGAACCGTTTCCAGTGGCGTTTTGCAGTTGGACCGAGCTGAAGGACACTTTGCATTACAACATTCTAGATAACTACTGGTTCATTCGCTGCTGCAGGGCCTCTAGGTAGCCAAACAGAACTCGAAAACGCTACCTCTATGACTGACAAGCCGCGGAATAGAAATTGTTACGTTTGCACCCTTGCTCGTTTTCTGCCCCTGTTGGAAGTCAAATCATACGGGCATAGGGACAGCACACACGGTAGGTTTCTCTGTAGCTACTGTGCTGCAGGTGCACTTCTCACGAGGGCTGAAGGACGGTACGACATGTGCAATTGCACGTTCTGGCCCATACTGGAACTATCTCTCACCCTCTGCTCCTTTGCCTTACACCAGAGAGCCACACCTCGATGCACCCCAACGAGCCAACCATCCCAGGACGAGTGCGCGCAGCTTCCTTACCTTGTACTCTCACCATCAACGCTCCAATCGTCCGCAAAGCCATCTTCTGGCAACCCATTTCCAATATCCAGCATCATGAAATTTTCCAAATTCATATTCGACTCCTTATTTTCAGCAAGCTCTTGCCCTCCATATCCATGCAGAGCATCTGTACCGTCTTCTTTGCCCGCACCTGGATCTTGGTCTCGATTCTCCATCGTCACTGCCTTTCCTAGTCGCTCGCGCACTGCTCAACTCCCCAGTTGACAATTTTCTTCCGACACTATTCGTTCTGTAGACAAGTGCTCCAGTCTGCTACCCATTATCGCTCCTTCTTTCCATCTACTTAGTCATACTTATTTGACAAACAAATTGTTTTGCCATCAAACCAGACGCGCCGTTCATCTAACAAGCGCAGTTATCTTGCGCCATAAAAAAAGCAGATGCTACAGCATTTTAGACAAACAGGAAAATCTAGTTTAAAAGCAGGATCACCAGTTAGTTACGATCTTGTAATCACCTCCCTCCCAGCAAATCTGGAAGTGCCATCAACTTATTCTAATCACAAATTCCAACCTTTTTCCATTTCGTCGACCAAGTCCTTCGCTTGTGACTTCAGAACATCGCTGGCCAAAAACCGCTTCATTATATCGATAGCCGAAGTTGAATTCTTTAATTTCTCCAAGTGGCCATGATTTTGAAGTAAATCGGCACAAAAAGCACGCAGAATCGAAATACATCTTTGTTTTATTGCCGATTGACGAGTGTTAGCTAAACCAGGAGCGCTCTTTATTCCATCTAAAGAGATGATACCAATGCCACTTACCCAATACAGTGACGAGTACGTCCATCAAAGCAACACCATCCCATATCCCTTGCGCCAATTTCCTATAACCAAGATTGCCATATCAGTCAGCAGAGCACAACTCAGACACTACTTACTTATCAAACAGCAGTTGAATGGCATCCAATATGTGAATCTGTTCGCGCCATATAGAACTTGGCAGTCGTTCCAACAGTAACGAGCTGTACCGCTTCACGTCGTTGCTATGCTCTGAAAAGATCAAGCATGGACTTCAGCTGATACTGCACAGTACAACACACAATAACTTACGCTGAACCTCATCCACATTCAGACAGCGAGCCAAGGACACATACGACACGCGACGGCATTCGGCATTGGCTTCTTCATCCTCCATCTCAGATTCCGTGTCCTACAAATCCGTTTTTTAGTACCTTATGCTGCAAAGTCTGTTGGCATCCAACTGTCCTTTTTTTCGTTTCATTCGAGCGCTTGCCTCTTCATTCTTCAGTTCAACATTAGGCTAAGATGTCAAATCCAAACCACTTACCAGCTCGAAACACGGCTCGACTATGTCGTACACTTTCTTCCATAACTTCAAATTCAACGCTTCCACGATCAGCCCCGTTTGTGCAATTGCAATGGATCGATATTTTGGTTTGTTCGTTTTTTGGCATTCCCGTAACATTGATTCCGAAATCTAAAACACCTAACATGCCCGAAGAAGATTCCCGTGCATCAGACAACTTACTGATGACTTCTCCTCGGATGATAATCCGCGAATCAAAGCTGCTTTATATTTCTCGCAAAGCGATCCTAAACTGATAAAAACGAACTCCTTTCCATCCCAAGTCCGGCCATCCAATGATTTAGCAAGCAAAATAAATATATTATCTGAAACAGGAAGCGGTCACTAGTTTACTATACCACACTTCCACAACACTTACGGATCCTCTCAAATTGCAAATCAGCGTCCATCTTGCCAACCAATGCGCCAATGCTTTTAGCACTCAGTGCCTTCATTCGCCAGCTTGGACTTTCACAAAGCAGCCGAGCACAGAAGTCATAAATGTCGAAGATATGTGCACCTGCAATGAGAATTGTCAAACTGGGCACCCAAGTCGATCGCTGCCAACAAGTACTTAATGCCAACTCCGATGTGACTTCATCCCACATCATTTTCAACCCTTCGGCTTCCAACATTTGTTCCGTTGTTTGCTCACCAGCCGACCGATCAGTCTGCGAAGCCAAGAATGCAATCGGTGCCACTTGAGAACCGAAGTTCTTCAGGACATCAGGAGCGTACGACGCAATCGAGCGAAGTGCAGAACAACACGATAATTCCATAGAAGCTGAAACAAAACATTATGGCATTTTATTACAGCAACGGACTACAAAGACTTTACGATTTTCAGTATCCAAATACCACTTTTGAACCGTCGCAAAGAAATGACTGAGAGCGGAGTCCGTGCACAGCTAAAAATTTCAATCACAAAGCTATTTTTCATAACGAAAGATACCTCGCGTACCGGCGCCAAGTGACCCACAGCCGAAGCTGTCTGTTTGCGAAACGTCGTATTGCGATCGGTCAGACATCGAGTCAAGCATTTCAGCAGCGAGTCAGCAAAAGGTGTCAAATCGGTGGGCGCTTGAGTTCGCAACATGATCACGAGACGACAGGCACCGCTCTTCGTCGCGAGTCCAACATTAGCTTGCAACGTTTGTATCAATTTTGGTATCAATGATTGCAACATAGCAGAGTCAACGTGGCGGGAACACGTCTCCAAAGAATCCATGACAGGAGAAGACTTGGAGGCAGCGACTCGGACTTGATCAATCTTAAAACAACAAAACATGTCCGCCACTTTAAAAAGGTTTGCGGAAACTGCCCCTTCACATTTCGGCCCATCACAATGAACCCTACCATACTTGGGCTCTGCTTTTTAAAGTCTGTCATTAATTTTATCAAGTAACCACAAACACTACTGCAAGCAAGTCAAAATGCATCACGTCATATTTATCGTTTCTGATCCGAGTGCCCACGGATGAAGGTAGATCTTACAGATTGTGAGAACATCTACAGTGGAGCTGGTGAGCCGACTGGGAAACGACACTGTGGACTAGCAGCTAGCTTGGAGCAAGCAGATTCGGAATCTGTGCTGAATCTTCGCTAAATAATGCTGTCAGGGGCTCTATGCATAATACTGTCACAGCTGTGGCTAAAGTAGCTGCAGCAGTGTGTCCTGGCTATTCGTGGATTGTAATGCACATTCGCTGACTTTGCTGATCAGCTGTTGACCAACTCATCTGGTTAGAACTCTTGCTTTCTTCAGGAAATATGGCCTCACGGAAGCCAGTGTACATCAGACGTAGCTGCACACGATGAGGGACAAAATGCGACAGAGGCTTAATGGGGCGGGGAGTTTCCTTATTCTCTTTCAAATACTCCAAACGCTTACCTGATCTCGTTCTTCAGCACTAGCTCGCACTGATAAGTAATTAAGCTGCTCGTGCTCAGTCCACGTTAAAGCGTCCAACAAGCTCGTCATCAGAGTTGCCAAATGAGGTTTCAGTATACTGGGCGGTGATTCTTTGATCAAAGCCATCAGCGTAATTAGGCTAAAAAACAGTAATTGTCAACCTGATTGATCCAGCAACAAGTCTACTCACATACCTCATCAAACGCACCATCTTAGAATTACTTGAACTGGATTCGATCAACTGAGGGACGACGACTGGCAGGACGATGTTGGGCGAGCCTTCCGAAGAGCACATTCTAATAGTGAACTTATTCAACGCTTTGACCATCTTCGCTGCCGCCAATGCTACTGATTCCTATGCCAAAACACGCCACGTCACCGAATGTACACGGACAACAGATAGAATACCTTGATATCATCCAACACTCGTAATCCCCGCTGCCACAGCTCGCCTATCTTGTCCAGCCCAAATCCACCAATGTGCGCACTGTTGAGCAAATCGTTAATGGCAAGGCAGCTGCAACGACACACAAGAAACATATACGATATGGTGATAGATGCAGTAGTTAACTGTACCTTGCTTCTCGATACCTCCATTGAGCTGACTCCAAACTGTACAACAAATGATCAAATATCTCCTTGCTGTATTTCTCCATCTTAAAAAGATCAAGTAACAGGACTCCCTCTAACAACAGGTTCTCCAAACCTCACTAAGCTCATTTCCTTCTTGTCAGTTCCATCACCCGCGACTGATCGATTATATTCGCTCATTGAGCCCCACAAATTATGCAGAACTCGCTTGACATTCGGATTTGGATCGTAGGTCAATCGAAATACGGCCGGAACAAGCAGACGCTCAAAAACTTTTAGCTTTTCTGCAGAATAAGCGACCAAGGATTCATTTTTCTCCGTTTTCTTATCGTTTGACTTCCTGTTCGTTCTCCGATTCAGAGCCAAAAGCATCATATCGTAGACTAGTTCGGGACGTTGACATGTGACTGCGCAGAGCGAGCACAGCTCCTGATATGGTAACAGAGTCTCTCTAAAAACATGCAAGGTTGGGGTTAAACGATACCCCTAGTAAAACTCAAACCTCTTACTTGGCTGTCGTGGCCGTCAGTTCTTCCCTCATTGATCGTGCAAGTGCTGAACGTTGCTCTCGAGATTCCGTACAATGAAATAGAAGTGACAAACAGCGACTGGCAACGTCTTGTGTAAAATCTGAAACAGCTACTTCTAAAAAAATCAGGTTTTAAATAAACAAAGAAACATCCTTGCCATTCTGTTCAGCCAAGCAAGAAATAAAGAACGTTTGCATTCGACCAAAGTGTTCCTGAACGAAATGACACTGGCCGCAAATTTGTAAAATTACTTCCATCCATATACACGTTGCCTAAAAAATGCAAATAATGCAAGCTAGTTCCTTAAAATTTCTAGCCCCTCCTTACCTGTTTGTAATTCTTATTCTTCGCTAACCGATCCGCTGCCTCGCCAATCAACAATCGCTCCAGTAGCCACTTGATCCTCCGTCCAGTCTCCGCCACCTTTTCACCTCCACTGCCAAACTGTTCCGATATCCTCCGTTTCAACTCGTGAATTGACTGCGTATAACGTTTCCGAGTGTCACAATAAGGACTGCAGCCAATCGGCGATACGCAATAGGCAACCAACGTTTTGCCTATGGCCGGCTGCAAACCGATGTTTGGTGGCCCCTAAAGCAAGTGAGTCAACTTCTCATCATCCTCCTGTATCGCTCGCACTTACCTCAGCAGACACCATGACTTCTTCGACGACTTTAGGCCAATGTGAAAGGTCAGGTTCGCCCGTTATCCAGCACCCAATCATGTCCACGCAACGTTCCTTATGACGACTGACAACCACGTCTTTCCTGCTTTTGATCACTTCAACCATGGCCGACCACACCGACCGTCGACTTTCGTCATCCGTCAGGGCTTCACGTAACGCTTCATTTAAAGCCAAAGTTTTCATTCCGTTGACCAGAATATCCAAACTTGTCATTTCCCAGTTACTGACTGATCGTCGAAATCGATCGCAAACAGCTTTCGAATAGGAGTTCCATAAAGGCCGCAGATTTGGCATCTCACCTTTCAGCTGCTCATACAGTAACGTGTAAAGATAAACTTCTGAGGCGGACAGAAACTCGTCCTGGGAAAGACAACCTTTTCAACCCTTTCAACCCGTATAAGACTGAGCCCTTACCACTTTCAGGTGCTGCAATCCAACCTCCAGCTCGCGTGTTATTTCGGCCTGCGATTTCGTTGCAGCATGCAAGTAGGATAAAAGTTCGGCCAGTCGAATGACCAGAGTCTCGCTGGTCGACGTTTTCAAGGCGTCAAGCAATTTCGGTGTAAGTGGGGATAGTGCCGGAAGAACGTCAGACTGGAGCGCGGATTTCGGAACAAGGAAAATTATTTCTGCCAAGTAATCCATGACATCTTCACTGATGGCTGAAATAAACAAAACACGTGAGAAACAGCGACCATGTCCAAGATGAAAATGAACATCCTGGTAAGACGTTGCCATAAGACAGACTGATTCAGTCACTGCAACAGCAAGGATGGCATCTCAGCCATGCATACAAAAAACGGCTCACAAAGTCCTGCAGTACTCATGGTCAGACTATACTTACGTCTTATATAAGAAATATTGACAATGAAAAAATGAGCCCCAGAGGGAATCGAACTGGGATTAATTACTGGCCCAGTGTGACATTTTATAGGCAAAAAACCCTTACCTCCGTACTTGTCCAAATAAATAATGATAAGCTCAAAAAACGGTTCCCATCGCTCTAAACTGTCCGTGTCCTTGAAATACGCATCTAACTGAACCGTATCGTCGTCATCAGGCGCATCAATGCTGACAGATTCGTCATCCGAGACGTCCATCTTTGAACTGGCATGAGCCCGCCTCTGTTCTTTCAGTAATCGGCCGTGCAAGTATGAAACGATCTAAGAACAAAGGTATCTCAAACCGCAGTGCTGAAATCAACAGTACAAACCGACCCGCTTGAATGTCTCAGCCGTCATCGAACTGCCAGAATCTCCGTGGCGCTCAAACAAGCGTGAAATCTAAAAATATTTGCCAGGCCATCACTACTGCAGATGTATGCAGGGTAAGGTACCTTACCTTGTCGTGGAAATATCTGCCAGCCTGTGCGAAGGAGCCTCCATCGACTTCCATTTCACCATCAGCTTCCCTTTCGGCCTTCCTCAAAATTTCATTCGCCTCTCGCCGTACTTTCTCGTCCCTAAACAAAACCTCATTCCTCATTGCCATCACACAATAAGACAATCACAGAAATGTGATCCCTCACTTATCAGAACTGGCCAAAAATACAGCGAATCGAGACGGTGCGTGGTCCGATGAGAATAACTTGTCAAGAAAGCGTAAGGCGGTCAAACGGCATTTTGGTGATTTCTAAAAGTAAACCAGTTTAACCTCTTGTAAGTTGGTAAGTCGGCTGCCCAACTTACATGTTCCGCATAAGCCAAAAGGCAGGCTTCTAAAAGCGTGTTGTCGACTTTAGTTTCTGGTTTTTCCACATTCGCGCGAGTAATACCATCCAGCCATTCGAACAAACACGACTGAACCGCGGTACATATGTCATCGTTTTCTATCTAAAAAGAGCAAATTAGAAGACCAGTTAAGTGAATTAAGACCAACCTCTTGCCTGACTCAAATCGTCAAATAGATCCTGAATGGACTCCATGCGCTTATTTCCGACCAGCACATGGTCCGTGTGCAGCTTGCCAAGTCTTCCCATGACTCCATAGCACAAACATCCGAGTTTTGGATCCTGTAAAAAGGATCTGTTCAGCTATCGTATATAAATAAAACTGTACTTGTGGTCACTTACGCCAGTCCCCTCGAGCAGTTTCCTCACATTGGCGAACATAATTGGGGCAAACACCGCAGCCGTTTTCCCAGTAAGCCTAAAAGGCAAAAAAAGATTGTTTGCTTAGTCGGTCAACCACTTCGCGTTTTCACTCGAAAATCTCCCCAGGGAGATACACGGATAGGGACACATTCAGAGGGGACTGAAGTCTTCAGGGTCTGTACGTTTGCGAATAGTTTTTTAAACGTACAAAACTAAATCCCAAGTAAGCATAGCAGTTTCCATTTACTCCAAGAAAGTTCTTCAGAAATCCCTCAGACCAAGAAGAACCAACAAATCTGCCGATTGACTTCCGCCGCGCGAAGCAAAACCACGGCGAGCCTGAGCCGCAAATTTGCCCCTGGAAAGCGTACTCGAGGCTCGAGGGCTACTTACCGTTCGGAATAGGGTCCAGCAGAAGAGCATGTTCGAGGGCGAAGGGAGGGGCGGGTAAGCACCGCAAGAATCAACGGAGCATCTCACATCAGCATTACTTACTTGGTCACAACGTGCAGCGCCAACTCCGTTCCCGATAAACGCAGCCGATCACTCGTATTTCGCCCAAACCAATTTTCGAAAACTACTTGGACACTCTGAGGCAGAATAGCTGCGGCGGTGTCAGCATATCGTTGAAAATATGTCACCAGCTTCAGTCTCGTCCGCAGATCGACAGCGCTTCGACGCTCGCCCTCAGGAGTCGCCTATAAAAAGAGTCTGTCAGCACAATCGTTCATCAAATTCGTCCTTTTTCGTACCTGATTCTTATCAGTCCCCAAATAGCGTTCGTACAATTTACGTAATGAAATTGCGTCATTCACTCCCACGCCTGGTGTCTGCTTTAATTGCATCTCGGCTACATGGACGACACTAAGAGGAAAGAACGAAATAAATTTCAGCCAAGTGTGAAGATTAAGGTCTGCGAGACTTACCTGTGATGAGAGTCAGCCGTTCCCAGCGCCCATAACCAAGCGATTTCAGCGGAAGGCAACCGGCACGTTGATAGCATTCGAATAATGCCGATCTTCGTCTGAAAATAAAGATATGACCAAGGAATATATGCGAAATGCCATATTTAGAGTTTACCTCGATCAAAGGACTAGTACCGGCCCTGTTCGTTTCGGTAGTGGATGCCGACAAATAAGATAATGGCGTCGTTTTCACTTCTTCCATCAATGTTTTGAAAAATGTCGCCGATACTCCACTTGGCGATGTTAATGTCGGGCCGCCTCTAGCAGGACTTGGTTCGCCCTCTTGTCCTTCGCTGTCGTCACCTTCCTCGGCGCCAAAGAAACGGAAGAGATTCGTTGGCGGTGGTGACCAAAACGATTCAATCAATAATAAGACATCGGCCAGGAAATCCAAATATTTCGTGACGAATGGTTTCGAAAAGGCAGATGACGTCAAATCGATCAGCGGTTGTGACTTCTCTGCATCCTGCGTTCGATTTCGGTTATTTAGACCGTAATGCTCGCGGATGACGGGCAATAACAAGAACCATATCCTAAAAATAATTAATTCCTATACCTCAGTTTATGAGCTGACGACGAGTCAGTCTTACCCAAGCTGCTGATCGTATGGTCTCTTAACAACGCCTTCTAATAATCCAGAAGCGTAGGTGACCTGATTCGAAATCGGCAATCTCGGATAACCGATTTTAAGGAACAAATATGAAAAATTCTAGAACGGAAAAAAACAGTATCCTATTGTAACCAGTCCTGGTAGGCGTAGGAGGGAGGCGGCCGACCGAAGTCGGCGGGACAAAAACTCCGACTGGAGCAGGATAGTCTTGCGACTATACCTACGGCTGAAACATCAACCCGAGGGGTTGACGTTTCCCAGCCAGGGGAGAGTATCGATTCCTCTCTCCCACTCGCCATGGCCTACCAGGCATGAGGGTTACACTATACTGTACATCAAGTACGGGAAAGGGGGGGGGGGGGGGGTAGGGGGTAAACCCCCCCTGTTGGGCCGGCCAGGACATCGAACCCTTGCTCTCGAAACCCCCCCCCCCCCACCTCAGGTCCAGCCCCAGCCTCCAAGCACAGGCCAATTGTCTAGCCAGCCTACAGTACTGTATGTAAAAAGTCACACAACTCACTCACTCGACTCGACCCAAACCTGACCTACCTGACCTGTCTCACACGCAATCAGATCAGGCTTAGGCGATCTGATCTGATCTCTACCCTCTCCCTCTTCCCCCCCCCCCCCCAAACCCTCCTCTGACCCAGCCGACCTTGCCCATACTTGCTGTACATAGCTTCGTAATTCGGTCAGCCCCAACATCGTCGTTGACCATCAACAAAGGGATAGGAACTCGTGCTGCGGGGAAGATCTTACCAGATACATAGCTACGGGAACGGTCACACCATTAACTTTGCATGAACTTGAACACTTTGCCACTCTTGGTCGATGATACGGAGAAGCACAGCAGCCACTGAGCGTACAGTACAGTATAGGGGGGGGGGGGCAAGGGACATATACACAGTGTGTCACGCGCATCCGACACCAGTGATCCTCACCTTTATCAAAGCCGATGAATCCTTTTTGTATTCATTCAATAAAAACTCAACGGGCAAGACTGTTTCGGGGTTTGATCGCAGTCGCTTCTTCAGTTGCGTCAAGATCTCCAATATTTTATCCCCGGAAGCCGTATCGGCCGGCTTGGCATCTATACTTGCTTGGAGACGTTCAAGCAGGAACGGTAGTTGTTTTTCGCAGAATGCCGATAATTGGGAAGCGTCCGAAGCATGAGCAAGGCGGAGATATACTCGTTCGAGAGCAACTGGCCGCAAAGAGGTCGCAAAATGTAGTAGGGCTGTAAAATGCAGAAAGGATGCGAACACTTACGAAAGTTTGCTTCATCTTGAGACGTCATTGTCTAACAAATGTAACGATAAGTTGAGTTATTCAAGGAAATTAAATCAATAGATCGCACCTTGCCTTTCCAAATCCGAAATTTTCCGTGTGGTGGATCGACGTTGCAGGTGATAAGGCAAATATTCCCGCTTTCTAGCAGACACAAACCCCCGATCTTACCTGAGCATCAATAATGTGCGTACAGTAAACCAGCAACTGACAACGATCGGAAGGAGAGATCAATCAATCGAATCGTGAGCTGATCGAAGTTATGCCTTCTAATTTAGAAGAAAGACACGAGTTTGTTGATCGTCGTAATCGTCGTCGTCTTTTAAAAAATCGTATTTTCGACATTGCTCATCGATCGACGGTTTACGTACTGGCGGGCACAACGGCTTTGATTGCAGCAGCTTTATTGTTTGATATGGCTCATTTCTCACTATACCGGTATCCCGAAATTCGTCGCGAGCAACATGTTCATGAGAAATATTTATTGAACGCTGACGAGGACGAACAAAAGAAAGAATAAAATTTAAGAAAGTTCGTTTTTTTTCAGTCGATACTGTAAACTTGTTTCGTTATTTCAATTAGAAGTAGGGTGTCATGATTCGGAAGGAACCGTCTCCGTCTAGCTTCAGTAAGTTCGTGACTTTTCTTCGCGCGAAGCAATTATCTCGACTTCGTTACCTAATCCCACTTTCGTTGCTGGGCGGTGCCACCTTTGAGTACGTCCGCATATTTTGGACCCCATTTGGTGTCAATTTCTACGATTTCTTTTTGAGAAAGCACAAAGATGAGTGGTTTGAAGAATTCCGTCAGAAATTGGAGAAGGAAAACTTTTCCAAGTTGATGATATATGAAGAAGAACTGGAAAAGATGTACGGGCGGATGAATTCGAAGTGATCGCTAAAACTTACTTTTGTGTGACTGATGAATGCAGTGTAGTTTAGGTGATGAATTGAAATTAGCCTGGTGTCATCGGGGAGTCTTTGATTGTATTCTTCAAAGATCAGATAGGGAGAAACGTTTTCTGGGTTATTTCGATCGATTTATGGCGACCTATCATTGGGCGTGATCCTGGACTAACTGGTCTCGGGGTCGCTAGCATTTGACTGTTTGCTTAGACCCAGGAAGACCATGACGTACTGACTGGCGGGTTATCCCAAGTCAAACTCTTAACAACGTTTACATGAGGGGAAAAAGATAACAAGTTGGGCGTGTCATGTCTGAACACATAGAGCACATCCAAATACGGTAAGTCTGACTACGACGAGTAAGATAGATGATGACACCAAATAAGGACAGGGCCAACTGAAACCCCGCGAGTCATACTGCAAATGCTAGTAGCCCCGTTCAGTCACTGGTGGCCTTCAAGTGCAAGCCAGCCACCAACGAGCCATCGCACACTGTGCTGCTACTTGATGGGATTCTGGCCGAGTGCGACCTCCGCTTCTCATCGGCGCCACCGTTCTTCAAGTGCAGTATCTTGTCAACCACGGCAGCGTCGTCCTGGAACGTTTTCTTAGTGGTGTCCATTTCCTTGGCCGGTGCACTCGCCGGCTTGTCTGACTTGCTGGACCCGATGTGACCCGTTGAAGCTTTGAGTGGCCGAGGACTGGCTGTGTTGGCCAGAGAAGCTGTTGGAGGGCTATCGGTTGACAGTGCGGTCGGGGTCTTATTACTGGACCGTTTCTTGGGGGCTGCTGCCGTCTGTCCATCCTTCGTCTCCTTACTTTCCTTGTGCTTTTTCCGACCAAGCACTCCGTCTTGACGTTTCAAATGTTGATAGCTCAAACTGATCATTGCTGGTTCGTACGGTACAGTATCTGGAATAAAGGGTTCTGCAGGCCAGGCATGATTCGTGGGTAGATAGTCGCGCGTACACCCTCACCGCCATGGTGAGTCAGGTCTCGATCAGAGACCAGTAAAACAGCCTGAACGGATGTAGAAGACCATACTGTGAGATGCTGGCTCATTCCTACTGGCTGGTCCCTCCCAGAAAGCCCGGGATGTTTCTGCCCGCCCGCTGATGGTCTTCACACTGGTTAACAGAGGAGGCCAACTCGACCATAATATCCGCTCCTAATGACCAGGCCATTCGAAGAAGCGCCGACCAACATGCCTAAAAGGCACCCACTCCGACAAACAGGCCTTCACGTCACGCCCATTGCAATGTGGGTTCACTGGGCTCAAAGGGTCACTAATACTGACCACCATCGGAGAACACGCACACCCGACTTCACCAGCTGAATAATACCCCCCCCCCCCCCTACGCCCATGTCGACTCGCCGACTTCCACCGCGGCTTGCCTCTTCTACCGACCCACCTACTCCATCACCCTCTTTGATACCCCAGACCCGTCAAATGTGGTATGCGAAGCTTTCGGAAGTGGCCTCCGTCGTCAGCACACTACTGTTGACCAGACACGCACACCACTCACTCCTTCACTTCAAGGATGCTTTGAGCCAAATAAGTTCACATCCGTCATTCACCTTTTTGAAATAACAAGCAACTGGCTTTGAAAAGATACGGCACAACGTCAGAGTGCATTCGGAGCCAACAATTCCCTGAAGCACGAGACCACTACGAAGATACCCGCACTAGCACACTTCCTCATCATCCAATCATCAGAATGGAAGAAATGGGATCAGAAGCCAGCTGATTTCGCATTCATGGAACACGTAATATGTACTCAATCGCGCCACGCTGTCCCTCAGGGGTCGTAGAAGTTTAGAAAAGACGAAGCCTAAAATGGGCCAGACTTGGCCAAAAAGTGATGCAATCAAATCAAAGGCATTGTAAAACTGGGCAGCAGGAGGGAGTGGGCTCGTGAAAAAGAGCAAGTAGGAGTAGCTAGGTCGGAATGGGGCGGGTTTCATGCTCACGCAATTGCTGTGGAGGGGGGTTGGCTCCACTGTGATCACAATAGTCACAGGGCCTGACTTCGATTGAGGGAGACCACTTCGGCACCCTCTCTCTCACTCATTACAGCGACCTGTCCTACCGACCTCTCGTCCTCCCCGTCCGTACATTTACTTTGAGAGCCAGTTTTGACACTCCAAGAAACAGCCAGGTGCCAGTCGGAAATGGACGCTAGGTACAGTCTGTCGCTATGACACATTTCCGGAACCTAATCGCCTGTGCAACCGAAGGCATAAGGCATAAGCTGATTGTGCCTTTAACTCAGTGGTCTCCTTAAAAGGCGCTGCTGGACACCTTCCTTCGTCGGGCGGGCGGTCGTGAGTGGGCGAAGTTGACTTCGCTTGGTTGGTACCAGGCACACCATAAGCTTATTATAAGTCATCTAAAAAAGTTCCTTCTCACAAGTAGACTTGCGTGAAAAATAGGCCAGGGACACTTGGAAAATATGGCAATGTTTTTAGACCTGCAAAATCGACTCGATATCCGGGCAGCAAGTTGCAGTCTCACGCGGGTAGGGCTTATCGAGCAGACCAGAATAGAGGCTTATCCTCTCCGAGTCACAGTGCGTTAGTGCGTTAGATGTTCACATGGCTCTGCCAGGCCACCTCCCTCTTCAGTCTGATAGTCTCGCAGGTTCAGTGGCGAGGAACAGCCAGTAGCCAATCGTTTTTTAAAAAGTTTTTAGACTCCGCACTCTTAAAAGTGCAGCCCATTTCGCTTAAAGCCAGCGAGCAGGCAAGCAGACCGTAATGGGACACCGCACAGCAGCTACCCTCTCTGTGTCTCCATTAGGAGCACCTCCGTACAAGGGCATCCCCGACCTGCGCCCTCGGATGATCAAGGGTGGGCTGTCGGTATTCCAGCTACTCGTTTGGTTTCCGTCTCCCCAACCTGGAGCACCCTGACGGTACTGGATGAGTCATCCACAGCCTGGCGTGCAAGATCAGCGAGGGGTTACGGCTCGCAAACCGACTTCCATCACTGAGATTGAACCTGGGACGAACTCAACCGCTAGCTCCCAAACAATGTGGGTATGCGCATGCTGAACCCTTTCTGCACCATTTGCGGCAGTGGTGGTGCGGAGTGGTTCACTACTGGCATCCATCTCCCCGTACTGCTTGGAAGCGAGCGGCTCAGCTCGCCGTGGGTTCGATCTCTGGTGACGGAGGTCGGTTTGCGAACCAAGAACCCTCACCATGCCAGGCCGTTGGTGACTCACCCGGTACCCTAGAGATGCTCCGAGTGGAGAGACGAAAGCCAAGCGAGGAGACAGTCTCGGCTGTCGAACACCGACAGGGTCCAAAGCGCGCCCGCCATCGTCCGAGGAAGTCGGTGTCCAGCCCAGAATGCCCTCGCGTGGAGATACTTCTAGAGGAGACGCGCAGAGGGACGCTGCTGTGCGTGCTGGTCCCCGCACAGCCTTGCTCGCAAGGTTTGACTGCTGGCCTGCTATAGGCAAAAAACGTGCTACGGCCCACAAAATATTTGAAAAGACTGCACCGTCGCAGCCGCGGCCAGCCAATCGTGCACAAGCTTTCAGAATTTCAGAGATGACTGCTCTGTACTCTTTTCGCACATTAGCTGTTCACAAAGCACAGAGCCAAGGCGCACATAACAAAGCACGAATGCCCCCACTGCATGCAAGTCAGCTCCTTTACGACAGTGTACAGTTCATACAGACCTCAATATCCATCGAACATTTGTTCGAAGCGCCATCAATTCAAGAGGACTGGACGATATTGCCACAATCTTTATCAGCACTGTTCCTTGTCGCACGCCAGTCCAGACAAGAAGCTCATTCTGATGCTGAAGATAGTGGGATACGGTCCACTTGTTTTTCTCTTCCCGACCCGCCGCTAATTCATTCAAATCCTGGGGTCTCAAATCTACAGAATCAGTGGGAAACTTGTCAGCGATGATTAGAAGCGGGTGATGAATGTTCTCTCTGAATATCAGCGAGACGGCTTTCTCTCACAAAAGGAGTGCCACATTTTAATTAATCTGTCCATGCACCTGGCTTGGCACGCATAATCTGTCTCTACTGTATACAGTTCTATTCGTGTGCTTCATTACTGCATTGTACTGTAGTCTGCAGTTGGAGCTAAGAGCAGAAACGACTCTACTTCCTCGCCAGTCTGCTTTACTTGTTTATCGAAGCGGAAAGAAAATTGCTTTTAGCCACACTGACCAATAAACTGTACGATTTGTACCTTGCGCAAGAAGCCAACCAAAACAGATTTTAATCAACTACAATACGCACTTTGTACTGAACCATGCGCAGTACGGTCTCGACTACATACAAACAAGCTGAACCACACGAGATATATAGCGGGAATAGATAAGATAATAGACTTGGAAGAGACTCATAAGTAAGTCATGACTGTAAGTACAAAGCATCAAAGTAGGACTCTGAAACTTTAACAATGGCTAAAATATATCTACTCGTACAAGACCGGTTCACCCGTGAGCAATAACGGGCGCACCATCGCCACTGGAATCCGAACCAAAAGCTGATACTATACCTTCTAACGAGGCGAACGTGCCCGTGGCGAATCCTATCAAACCAAATATGCAAATCAGACCATTCTTGGTGAGCAACCAAACACGTGCTCCCGTCGTCGAGGCGTCCCAAAAAGTTAACAGTTCCAAAATGGGCGGAAATATTAATGCTAAAGCCGCTGACATGAAGGAGCCGACCAGCGAGATAAATAGGCCCAAATGAGGGATCAGTTCGGCCATGCAAACTAAAACGCAAGAATGAGGGCGGCATTTTTTCTACAGGGCAGAACACGTAGTAGTTGCATGTGGTTCGCTCCCGCAGAGCTGACCCAATCTAACCCAAATCTCTGGAATCTCTGGAAGGCAAAATCTGACCAGGTGAACTTGAAAGACGCTGACATAAAACCGGCTGGCCTGATGCTTCCCTGCCATCGCTCTCCCGCCCGCTAAGGAATGCTGGTCCCCAGCACCCGCCAGTGTTAGGTGTACCAGTTCGCACAAGGATACCACGCCGTCTGCCCACTTACATGTAAAAATAACCAAGATGATCCTAATCACGTATTCCCACAGCAGCTGGTGCTTCTTGCTGCTTTCGAACTTGACTCGAATGTACTTGATGATCACTTCTAATGGCACGTAGAATTGCACAGCGTAAGTGAAAAAGACGGCCACTGCGAAGATGACCCGAACTGCTTTGTACAGCCTAAAGTGATGGGGTGGGGTGGCACTGGCTCAAGCAGGACATGGCAAGTTCCCTTACGGTTCGTCAGGAGGCATGTTCAACGTGATACTGGCAGCGATTTGGTCCCCGAACCTGATGTAGCCGAAGAAGCCGACAGCCGTGTATAAGGCCAGGACCAAAAGGCAACTCGTATTCATGACTCCGTTGAGGGGCAGAAAGTTCTGCGGATTGTACATCTTGTTTTCGATCGGCAATACCTGAAATGGACAGTCTGGTGTCACAGGCTAACGGGCCGCTAGTTTCTCTCACGATCAGTGCGGGGATCTCTAGACGGCGGCCGGAGAGAATGGTGGGCATCAACCAGTCAACTCGATGTTTCACTAAAGGCCGTTGATCTGATTGAGTTTCATGCGGAGTGCGTAAACTTCCCGCGGCCTTGCCCACCAACGGTCAATCTCATTGTAGACTCAGGGAGACGGGCGAGGACAATTGTGAGAGGTTTTTGCACTTCCTTCGCAGCGGCCTACGCGACTAGTGCGTCAGAGGATCATATCTGGCTGTAATGCCATGCTTGATGGTAAGCTTTTGTCCCTGATACTCCGGCACTCACCACGTGCGGTGCCTATGGCCAGTGCTCGCCAGCTATCCACACACAAAACACATGGTCAATCCTCCAGTTATTAGGCCCATCCCACGTCTCCTTACCAAGCTGATTCCTTCGAACGAGAACATAACGCTGCCAAAAAATAGGGGCAACGTCCGCCATGATGCAAAAACTGGCAGCCGTCCAGAGGGGGGCAGGTCTCGGAAGATGTATTGGAACACGATGGCGAAACCGACTGCGTACAGAGCGTTCGATACGGCCGATGCTATAGCCAGATATTTCAAGTGCCGAACCAGACATAGCACAATGACGAACGGTAGAACGAAGGCGATAAACGCTTGGATGGGCAGACGCTCCCCGGGATCAGCCACCTGGAACAGAGATCGTGTAGGTCGACCAACCAAGCTAGCACGGCCACATTCTTCAGATGTAACACAAGGAAGGCATTCTTGAACCGGGGGATATGTATTTAAGGGATGCCATATATTTGAACAGAAGCCGCCCCTGCGAGTCTGCCCACGGGAACAGGTGAACAGACACCCATTGTCTTCCGTACTACTGTAGGTCTGCATGGTCGTGGTTCGATCAGTCCACTCTGGTGGAACCCATGCCTTTTAACGGGTAATGACCAACATTTTGGACTAGGTTCAAAGCATTGCAATGTGCGCCTTGTCGTGGATGCGAGTGGTCTCATTTTAATTCAGAATTTTCTTAAATCCTCACTTGTTACATCGCGAAATCCTTGGCTCGCCCTAGGATAGACTAGGGTTGACCAGAGGATGGCTTAAGGCTGAACCAGTGCGCCGATAGGCTGGAGAGCATGGTCCATGCCTATTACATCCGTAAAAGCTGGTGGCGGTATAGTAAAAGACGTATAGCTCCTTGGTTGCATCCCAGCTAATTGTAAGCACCAGTATTTGTAGACCACCAATACGACTTGCACAGAAACTCTCTCTGTAATTTTCTACATGCGAGTTTAGCTCCCTTCTTCTTCGTTAGTGCAAAACGAACAAATAGCTCGATGCCAACTGTTTCCCCTGGGCATGGCAGTGCGTGCCTTATCAACACTCGTGCTTCGTACAGGCAAAGCTAGAAAACACTCAACCCACGTGGCTGTGTTTTCTTACTTCACCTCAACCGTCACATGCCGGACTTGATATGCCTGGCGAGAATGCCACCATGCGTCTTCTTACCTGTCGAATATTTTCGGCGATAAAAACGAAGTACACGCAACAAAATCCTAACTGTGTCGCGAATATAAACGCATTGACCACCAACCTGAAAGGTCATAACATGCAATGACAGACAAACGAAAGGACCTTTAAACTTGTTGATCATTCTAATCACTATTTGTACAACTCCTTATCACCCGCCACAAAACAGTCTTATCAGGTGCTGTACCAACCTAGGTAGACACCTTCCCCAGTGACCTGGTAGGGTCCCCTGCCACCAGCATGACAAACCTTCCAGTCGTGGCAAATCGTCGAAATTTGACTGGGCCGTAGGACAAACACAATTCTGCCACTTCACCATAATCCGCTGATACCCTTCCGGTCCTGAAAACACAAGCACCTGTCATTGGAATGCTCGAAGGCACCGTTTCGAGCTAATACGCACACTTTGCAGAAGCTTTGCGCACATCCGACCAGTTGATGCATGCAGTAAATATTGGTGCACACGATAACCAACAAGAGAACCAAACCAGTCTGAAATGTAAAGTGGCATTTTAGAAATTGACCTCGACTGTTCAAGTTGGTGACCGAAAATGGCAAATATGAAAACCATTTCTGTTCTATTCAGTGCATGATGGATGAGCAAAGAATGTGAGCACATTTCTCACAAACAGGTCACTCGATCAGTCAACGTCCTCGTACAAATACACAAGCCCGAGGACAAGAGACAGGAGATGATTGATTTGAACAAAACCAGAGTCGACTGCAAAGCCTTTTGTTCTTACACGCCCACCACCCTTCCTCAGCACTTACCCATAAACCAGCTTGGTGAAACCCTAATGGCAACGAGAGGATACCAGTTCCGACCAGTCCTTTGATCAGGTTCATCATGGCTTGTAAATCACTGAAATCGGATATGACATTTTAGACACCACCACCCGCCTACGACTAATCCTCGCATTGCCTAATCGACACCAGCCTATACTTTTTTGACTAAACAAGCTTGCCTCTTTTCGTGACTTGAGCACTTTATCACATTCAATTTTCAATTTCTCTTCTTTATGTTCAAAGCCACAGTTTATTTGCTTTTACGACTGGGAACGACCTTGTGATAAACTAGTCTGTCTTCACTCGCTTGACACATAATGAATTGGTCCCCCCGAACATGAACTTGATGGAATGTTAGACTGCCTGGCCATAAACTACTTTTCAACAAGTTTCCTCAACTTTTATCAATTTTTACTTCTTCTGCGCTTTTCTATTTGGGTCGAATTCAAAATTGATTCCCCAGCCCCTCTTTCAACAAATCGTGGGACGACACGTGGTTGGAGGGTAGGACCCTGGGTTGCCAAGTACAACGCACTCGTTGGGCTTCGCCATGAGCTTTCTAGTGCTAGCATATCCAAGCAGCGAGTTGCCAACGTGGTCTCGAATGCTCGTAAATAACCCAAACAATGGCATCAAAAATGTTCTCTTACGTAATCCCATGTTTCAATGAAGACCTCCGACTGGCGGCAGGCGCGCAGCAACCGGTCAATAATTGGCTATTACCACCCAATGTCACACTGCTGCTGCTGGCGTTGATGAGGCTCGCATTGCCATTAGTGGCACCCACGGCACTGTCGGGGGACAGTAAGAGCGGTGTGGGGTCGGCCACGTCCAGACCACTCTTGTCTCGTATGAGCCGCATCTCGATTATCTTTGGATCGTGTATCCTGACCACGCCATTAGTCTTCCCACTAGTCTCCGCAGTGTCTTGGTTGCCGATTGTGAACTGCACATCGCTCTGACCACTCGAGTCGGCTGTCCTCGTTCGACCGTTCGTTTGCGCCATTCTCGTAATGCGACTAGAAAAAGCAGTCAGCGAGTGTTCACGTGGCCCAGATTCCGCGAATGATCAAATTGAAAGTAGTAACTGCGGGGTGGATGTTCTGGGTTTTCAAATTCCTGGCTCGCTCGCTGATGTTATTGAGAAAAGTTTGCAAAGCCGAGCCAAAGGGGATTTGGGTTATGTGCGAGAAAGAAAGAGCAAGTGACGCCAGAGGGGTGTACTGGTAGAGCATAAAACACAGACTCCCTCTTTCCGTCTTTCTCGTCGGACGAAAAGAAGGGAATAAAAAGGCCTCTCATACGCGCATCATGAACGTTGGTTTGGCGACAGATTGAAACGCGCGCGTGTCTACTCGCCAGCCTATCCGACCATCCAACTGGCGCCAGCCGCCCTCGAGGTCTGCTCAATGGCAGATCTCGATCGCTACCGTTTGGCTGCCGGCCAGCCAGCCACACCGAAAGAATGCCAGCCAGCCGACTGTCGGCCTCGAAACCATTGAAAATTGTAATGAGAGCGCTAAGAATTCGTGTTTGAACAGTGTCTCCCATCAAACACATTCGAATAAAGTAAACCGAGACCGCACACAGCCTCCCCCCCACAAAGACACATCTCGGGCGGCTCCTTTGTGTCAACTCATTCACAAACTCCTAATGAGAGAGTCTTTTAGGCTTAGCAGCCGCACTCGAAGAAAAATAGCTTCTCAAGTGGTCCACTCCATGGCTTGCACCCATCTTATTACCTTATTGGGCACTGTTGCCTTCAGAACACTGTCTCCCAGCAGGCTTCACTCGCCAGACGAGTTGAGTTGGGGCGAAATCACGAGACGCCTATGACCATTGTTTAAACCCAGCCAACCACTCACAACACTCGTTCATCAATGCCTCCGAGTCGAGTCAACAAAGATAAGATATCGCTTCCGGCCACTTGGAAAAACCACCCTGCACTTTTTCACGTCATCCATATTGCTAGTGTTAAATGAAATCCGTATAATATCATGGACACAATACAAGACTCCGTTCAACTGCAACCGCTTTGGACACCAAAAAGCTGCAATTCCATAAAATCAAATGATAGAAACTTGTTGCCAATACGAGGATTAGATTGAATTCCAACATTCGTCTGAATCCACTAAATATAAAATTGAATTTCCCGCCATTTTCTCTCTTCCTACGCATCTGTGCACGGCTTACTTACAAATTACAGTCCCAGCTCAGACAAGTTTTGAAAGGCTCTTTGTCAAGTTAAAACAGCCGTTTATTTTCTCACAAATTTCTCAGAGATGACTCCACTCCTCATAAAATTCAGGCTGTGATTCCGTCTGTTCAGGATTTACGAGTGCTTTGTCTTTTAACAAGGAGACCGTATTCTGATCCAATAATTAGTAAGTAAGCCACAGCAACGTGTAGCAGACTGCTTCGCCCAACAAAATTCGCTGAAACATTTTTAGTTTTCTTTATTGTCAAATAATTGTTCGGAAAAATGGCGGCGGCGGCGGCAAAAGCAGCAAGTGGAAAAGTCACATTCAAAATTACGTTAACTAGCGATCCGAAATTGCCCTTCAAAGTGTAAGTAAGATTTGTCGAATTTCTTGCGTTTGATTTATGTATTCCACGTTTCTCAGAACAATTAGCATACGTAAGGGAATATGTACTGTACATACACAAGATATTTATCATCTTCAGACTAAGCGTTCCGGAAAGCACTCCATTTACGGCCGTTCTGAAATTTGCTGCTGAAGAGGTAGGTAGTAGACCGAATATACATGAGTAGGTTGGTCAACAATGGGCTTATTGGCGCTGTCGTATCAATTATCTGTAGGACTCTCCTCAAACTCTCATAAACCTCCAGATGCAACCTTTCACCGATTGTGTCTGGACAATGTGTCTTTAATCAAAAGAAGACCGATCGGGGAAACCTTTTTACTGCGTCTGTTTCTTTTCCCGTGAACTTTTACGTTCTGGTTATCATCATCCATCTGTATGAGCCTCCTCCTCATGTCGGAATCGCACTCGGGGCTTAATAGTTTGTTCGTCCCCTCCAACAACAAACCGCTTTTCTTTTTCCAGTTCAAAGTCCCAGCAGCCACTAGTGCAATTATCACGAATGATGGCATTGGTATCAATCCAGCACAATCCGCAGGTAAGTCTACCCCACCCATCTTACCTTTAACCGCTCCCTCCTGCTTTCCTATTCCAGGCACGGTATTTATGAAGCATGGTGCTGAACTAAGGCTAATTCCACGCGATCGAGTCGGCAGTCACAGCCGAAGAGGATCTTAGTAGGAACTGATTTTGGTTATCGATCGAATCGATATATCTTCGATCTGACCGTTGTGATGCTATTGCACGTGCTGTTGTGAGTTTCTTGGCCTGGGAAGTGAGTGTTATTCTGTTCATACTGGCACATCTGGGAAGGTTATCTGGAAAGCATATTTGGTCAGTCATATCGGATTTTTTAAAACAAATTTCAGATAAGTCTTCCTTGAAACAAAGCAAGAAGGAACACGCACACTCCTAACCTCCTTTTATCGTCTTTGAAAACACACCCGCTATCGAATTTTTCAACCGTGAGCTCGCCCTTTCAGCTTTGATCGTAGCCATTTTCAGTGAAGAACCGCATTTCTCTAGGTCAGTAGTCAATTTAATTAAACTGTCGGTCAAGACAGTGAAGTCCTGTTCCACATGCGCCACAGCATCAGAAGGTAATTTTTGCCTCCACGCCATCTTGATGAATTCTATTTGCAATCCTAGCAAACTCGGCGTACACACGATCACTTTGGCATCCAGACATTTTCGTAGCATTTTCTCATCGATAGCTAATAATGCGTAGTCCATTGGAAGGAACATGAGAATAAAATCACAGACTTGAGCATTGTCAGCGTACGACCCTTTTTTGCGTGTGGCCAAATGACGTCGATAATGTTCGACGTACTCAGCTTTACTCAATGCAGTCAGTACTTCCGACAAGCGTTGACGTAGTTGGCTAACAGCTACAGCAGAATCGGTCGAATCTGGGGTAGTATCCGTATGAAAAATATTGGGCGTCTTAGCGTCGATAATAATGTGCAAAACTCCATCTTGCAAGGGCAACTTCAACACAGCGTCCAGTCGTTTCTTCGATTCTAAAGTCACTTGTTCGTCGTATAACTTCAGTTCGCCCAATGTGAAATACTCGCGCAGAAGATATTCAAGTTGAATTTCACCGAATCGACCAAGGACGGGCGTTTGTCGTAGACTGCTCCTTAGTGTTTCTACCACTCCCGCTCCGACTACTTCTCTCGTTTTCGCAACCAAATCTTCACGAATTCGTTCAATATTGATTCGAAGACTTGTTTCGATCGTTTTCTCTAAACTTGCCCTCGCCTCTTTCTCACGTTCCGCTTGTTCCTTAGCCAATTCAACAGCTGCATGAGCCGATTCCAATCGCCCTTTGCATTCGGCCAATTGACGCGTCTCCGCCAAATGTTTCGAACTCGCTTCGGACAAATGAGTCTCCAATAACTTCACTTTGTCTTTTGTCTTTCTCAATTCTTCTTCCGTTTTCGAACGCAAAGTCACTTCCGTATCAAGTAACGTCTCCAATTTCCCACACGACGCTTTCAAATCCGTGTTCTCTTCCGTTTTCCTGCTCAAATCATCAATGGTCGCCTTGAAACTCGTCTCCACTGATTTTGCCGTCGATAACTGCAGTTCTAACTCGTGAATTTTATATCGATACATTTCGAGATCATTTTGTATTCGATCCGTTTGACGTTGCTTTATCAAGAATGTCGCCACTCCCGTCGACGCCGCTGCCAGTGAGCTGACGATTAGCGTATCCAGTCCGAGGCTAAAAGAGCGCCGAACACAACACATCGAAGTGACTTTATCAGACAAGATCCACGTAGTTCTAGCTAACATTCTCCCACCATCAGTGATATTATTTCTTGCATTCGTCCCACTGAACAGAACAAATATAGAAATATTGATACAAATTTCAGTCGCTCCCACCTACTAGCAGACATCCGTCTACTTTAAAGCGCCAATTCAAATCTGCGTGAACGAACCTAGACAAGACAATTTTTTCAGACAGCCACCTAGCACTTTAATTTACCGACCACAGTCCATCGGAAGCGGTTACAATATGTAAAACTAAACCTCAAAAGCACATGAACACAATTAGAAAAAATCAGGCGACCGTGTGATTGAAGCCCATCATAAAACGGTCTATTACGCCAGCGGTAATCACAGCTTGAAAAAATATGATTAGCTAAGTCCTGACTTAAGTGAAAACGATTAGATAAATGCATAATGAACAAGAAATACCAAACTATCCTTTCCTCATTCCCATTCTTTGTCCGCTTCCGACGCCTCCACGTTTCTGTTGGCATCTTCGCTATCCTTTCGCATTGCGATTACGCCAGGAATCTCGTCGCATCGACGCAGCAGATCTCTCAATGGCGTACCGCAATTCGGGTCGATGGATAAGCGTTTTGGTTGTTGCGATGGTGCTTTATGTTCGCTGTCCGCCCGTGGTCGCGAATTCAATCCATCCGAAATTTTCCTCATCGCAGGCACGACAGAGGCAATGCCTTCCGTCACTCCATCGATGACCTCTTCCGCCACAGTATTACCATTGGTTCCAATGTGATCCATATTCCCATTCTCCAGCACCACCTCGTACTCAACTTCGTGTCCCGCACCGTTTGTACCATTACTAATCGTTGCCGAATGCGGAGTATTGGGCGCATCGGCACCAGCCATATAACGCGCCACATCCACCAAGTACATGTCATTGTACACTAAAAATCCATTCCTCTTATATATTACATCTCACACGGCGAACTCAACCATCTTACATGGTTCCATATCGTTTGGTTTCAGCACCGTAAATTTGCGACCGGCCGCGCCGTTAAACCATTCAGCTGCCGGAAGCACTGGCTCCCACGTGACCAGAGCAGGAGGAAACAAGTCGTTCTGGAAGTAATCCATCTGAAAAAGAACCAGTTTTTTCCAATGCATTCCCATATCCCATCCTGCACCTGTTGGTAAAGGACCGCACCTTGATGCGCCACTCGGCTCAACAAATCCCTACGATCCAAGGTCCCCCTTAGTCCCCTAACGGCAACGACAAAAACCCCCACCAACTCTGATCACTCACCTTAACACGTGGCACCGTGAAAGTCATATTTTCGATCTCGGACAACAACAATCGCGCTCCACGAGCGAATTCCACTTTCCGCACATTGACCGCGTTTTTGGCAGCGAAAGCGATGGCTTGATGACTACTCGGCGCGGCGAACGGTGACAACTGAAGGAAGTGCGGAGCCTCATCGCATACTTCGAACATCTGAATGGTCCTGTCGCCCTACAAAACAAATGAGTTGTACCTACACCTATTCGACAGGCCACCAAATCACTCACCTTTCCAGTCAGGAACACCACAGACGAATCGAAATCGTAATGTGGTATCAGCAAAGACGACGAAGTGTCCAACGGGTAAGAATGCACAAGAGCTAAATTCTTGGCCGAGTACAAATTGATAGTACGCTGCGACGACCTGAAACGAACACTCCATCAAACCAATCATCAAACCGAACACGAACACTCTATTCTTGGCCTGATAGATAGCGTTACCACAGCATACACCGTCAGCTTACTTTGTCAAAGAGCTCGTCAGCAAGAAGCGATCATTGCACACGAACAACACACGCGCTCCTTTCGGCGTTTCCAGCACGTGATTTTCCTGAAAATATGAATAACTAGTGAATAAGCGCCGCAGCCAGACGAGACCTGATTCACTTACCATCAACGGAATGTTACTGACCCTGGGCTCGTATACACGTAAAAAACAGTCGCGAGAAATCACCGCTAAATATTTTCCATCACTGCTCCAGGTCAAAGCCAAGATCTAAAGAAATGGGACCCTGTAAAAATCGGAAATTTATTATTACCTGTCAACTTACCGGATGCGACGACGCTTGGATTCGAATTTTCGATTCCAACGTGTTTGTATCCCACACGAACACTTCTCCATTATTGGCCGCTGTGGCAAGCACGCCCTCAGCCACCGGATTGTACCTGATCACATTGATCTTATCGCTGTGAGCTGAAATGAAAGTACGTTAGGACCAGTCAGAACGTCCTTCATCAAACAACGTTCACCCTTGAAACTCTTGGTCGGGGTTGATTGAATGCTGTAAATACCATCGTCGGGAATCGTCCAGAAGTTAACCACGCCATTGTCGCAACCTTAAAATCAGTATCACAGCTGCAAATCAATGCAGGCTTGGCTAACATAGCACTTCCCGAGTCCACCAAAACATCTCCCTATAACTGACAATAACTCACCAGCCGCCAACGTGTTTTGATCGAATGGATACCACACGAAATCAGCCACGTTGGCGCCATTCTCCAAACCCGGAATCACACCATCCGCAATCTTGGCCGGTTTATGCAACTAAAAATTAAATTTTTCGACATTTCTTTCTGTCGAATGAGTAAAATAAACCCACGTCGAAAATGGCGATCACTCCACCAGCCACAGACAACGGAACAGCCGCCCAGCGATTGTTGATGCAAAAGCCATTGCTTTCGATTCGCAAACGAGTATTGACTTGGCGTAAATTAATAAACGTGCCTTCTTTGCCACCGGAAACAACGGCAACGTGACGAAATTTCGACGTTTTCAACCCTGCAAAAAACTCGAACATAAAAAACCATAAAAACTTTACAGCGAGGCTAAAACTTACCAACTACGATAGTATGACGCCTATCGGGATTGATAGTTCGTGGAGTGGGGCGTGGTCTCAACTGCACATCCGTAGTAGCCATTGTGTATCCGATCCGTTTCGTGCCTTGTAAATCTATAAAAATCAAGCACGGCCTACGTAATAAACCACCGCACGCAGAATGAACGACACGACAAAGAAACACAAAACCGCCACGCGTCATCAGGGATATCCTCGCCCCCAAAACAGGCTGAACCAGTTCCACAGCACGAGCAAAGTGGAATCTATCTCTGCCACGCGAGACCCATTCAATATAGCGCAAACGACAAGACACTCCAACCGAGAGTTTGTTCTTGAACGACTGGAACTGTAAAACAGCATTTTCACTGGAACTCGAGAAGCAGGTTCCAGTTTCCACCCGCAACGCACTTTACTGACTACACCCGCAGACAGGTATGTTTCACGGTGACACAACGGGAGAAAGGTTAGCCAAGAACCTGTGCATCATCGAGTCGTCATAATGCTGCCAGTCTGTTCTCGCTCGTCTCGTCAGTTAGAAAACGTGAATATTCACTCGCACGCCAATACCTGATCGAGTATAAACGACCCCCTGAGCCCACAGCATTGCGATTTCTCCTGCCGCCACTTCGACCTAACCAGAATTCGTAAACAGCCCGAGGCCAGGGCCCAAAGTTCACGCACCATTTCTCAGCATATCGCCCCACCCCGCGCTGTCCACGTCCGCCAGTCTGCTCGAATTACGGCTGATAGACTCGGACCTTTGGTGACCCAAAAATCGTTTTTCACTCTCCGCCCTTGATCAAAAAACGAAGAAATTGAGAATATCGTGCTCGTTCATTGACGATCTCGGGGCCGGAGACTGATTCACGCCATTGCCCTCACGCTCATGAAATGGCCGAGCCAACACGCCACAAACGGAGAGAACATGACGATGACAGATCCACCACTGAAGCAGTCGTCTTAGCGCCTGCTTTTATTAGCAACCCAAGCCGCTGTTCGCCCACCCTTATTACGGGCATTACACAATGTGTACGCGGCACAGCAGCCTATGATTCATCGATTATTCGCCATTGATGGGGACGCTGTGGTCGGCTGGGAGCGCGTGCTCGTCAACAAGCCAACGACGACACCAGTTTGCCCATAAAGGGGCGTGCGGGAGCTGTTGAAAAGGCAATTTACAACCTCATACAACAAGCCAGCGTAAAACCGCGTTCGGCTTTTTACAATTGTACTTCCTTGACCATTCAATTTCTCAACAAGACCGTGCCAACCATACAACATTAATCTACGTGTTTTCACAATTCCGCGCCTGAAAATGGCTTTCTAAAGCGTCGACGGCGTCCTATCAAATAGGAAATGGACAAGTTCAAGTCTGGCATTGCCAGAGGAGAAAATGACGAAATTGGACACATTGTGCCGCAAGAAAGCCAACGGACGAACAACGTTTCGAATATTGCCTCATCTTTATATGGATGGCACAGCCAATTTATAAACGAGGCCGACCGCATGTCATTGGAAACTTTCAAGTCTTTCAGCAAGGACCCTATCGAGACGCCGCCGACTGAATACAAATTCGCACAGTGCACAAAAACCAAGTGCCGCAGAGATAAATTTTGTGCAAAGTCAACTTTTCATCCGTCTACTAACGCCTCTTTTTTTCAGCCGAAAGAGCCTAGCTTACAAACTGATAGCGCGTTCCTAAGCTGTCACTCATCAAAACAGGTCCATTCTGCAAAATAAAAAGCAAACTAATCGCAAGAACAGCAAGGATCGCCGTAAAAACGCCCGCGCCCCACCCAAATTGCTATTCGCAATGATTGATCTCACGTACCACCTTTTCGCCAGCTGAACAAGCTCTCGTCAAAACATCCGCCCACATTGCCCGCACCAAGTTTTTTGTCCCGTCTGTGAACATCTGACACCTAAAGTGCTCGTCATTTCACGTGGGACAGGGTGACCCAGCGACGCGAGGAAAACAAGTCACAAATTACAACTTTACAAAGAATGACCAATGCATCCAGCCTAGCTAGACACCGTCCGCCGTGACTCAGTCTCCGTTAATGGCAAACAAGCAATAACCATAAAGAAACACGGACACGATTTCCAGGCGAACAGCTAATCAAACAAACTTTTTCCTACGTACTCCACCCTCTTCAAAGGAAGCTTGCTACATTTAGAAAAACGAACCCAGCCCTTTCATGGATCGAATAGGTACCTACCTGGTTTGTGTTTCGTCCTCCAAACAGTCTCGTAATTATTACGAATGATCGCGATCAAAAGAGAACAATTTTCGCGGAATGTATCAAAAGCGAGATCGGATCCGGGAAGCGAATAAACGAATAAATAATTAGCTTCCTGGGCACGGACGAACGGACAGACTAGCACAAACAAGAAGACAAAACACGGTTACAGTAAGACGACGCACAATAAACAAGTTTCAAGGACAAGTGCTTTTAACCAGATTGGCGGGAATTCAAACTTTACTAGCGATGCCAAGTGGAAAATATTTTTTTCTATTGCTGAATCCAACGCCCAGCCCAAACATGCAGCTTTAATATCGTTGAAAGTCACCTTGATATCTTTCGGCCTCACTTCGGTGTGCGCCGATTTAAGAACCCCTGCCGTTTAAACTGTCATGATCGCGGCATATGACTTCTGACGAATATGGATGAAACTTGTGGCCTTTGGTGCCCTACCCAACAGTAGTCCATGGTTGCAGTATGACTGCTCCATGTCGCATGGGTGGGGCTAGCTAACATAACAAAATTTTAAAAAGTGTTTGTAGCGCATTCTTTACTCGAGCTTTTAAAAAAAAGAACGTCGTGTTATCTTTAGTATTTATGGAGAAACCAACGGTTATGTTTAGGCGCCTGGATTTTCAACTACAAATTTATCGAAATTTTTCAAATTCCGCCTAGCGCCACCCATGCGAGATGGAGCGGTCATACTGCAACCATGGACTACTGTTGGGTAGGGCATCAAATGCCCCAAGTTTCATCCATATTCGTCAGCAGTCATATGCCGCGATCATGACAGTTTTAACGGCAGGGGTTCTAGCACAGATGAAAATCGAGCGAGCGTACATGTATCCACATACTCCTTGAGTCCCCCTGCAAACAGGGTTTTCAGAGTTTCTGTCGGCTCCAAAGCACTTTGGAGCCGACAGAAACTCTGAAAAAGCTGCTCTCCTTCCAGCTCCTTTCTTCTGTGGTGCTGCTTTTCTCTCTTGCAGGATTTTTCTAGAACCAGCGGAAACTTAGCTACCATTTGGGAACTTTCTATTCGTCTTCGCTTCCTCTTTTTTAAAATGTCGTGAATCCGTGTGTTTCATATTTGAATTTGAATTTCCCGCTTTTTATTTGCAGGTTTAAAGTTCTTTACTACACGTCGGTGCTCCTGCCGCTCATTTCTTTTGTCTCAAAAACAAGTTTTTCAAAACGGAGCGAAAGTCTAGAGCTAAACATGGTTTCACAGTTTTATAAAATTTGCGAGTTTGGTTGCTGGAAATTTTAAAAGCAAAGTTGAAAATGTCATCGTTGGACGGTTTGCAAGTTTCTGGCATTCGAAGTTTTGGTCCAGCTGCGCCTCAAGCCGTAAAATTTCGCTCTCCAGTGACACTGATCGTTGGTCAGAATGGAAGTGGGAAAACGGTTGGCCCTAAAACTTTTTGAGTTGGTTTGATTCGTATTAACAATCCGCTTTCAGACTTTGATTGAATGTTTACGTTATGCAACAACTGGGGAAGTGCCCTCTTTTTCGGTTGGCGCTGCTGGTCGAAATGCTAATTTTGCTCACGATTTGAATGTAAGTCAGCACTGTTTATTATCATCACGGCTTTGGTCTCTGTGTTATGACTGCCTGATAGGGGTCAAGTTTATGGATCTTTGATTGGATCTGTGTGGCCTTCACATGGCCCA
This sequence comes from Mesodorylaimus sp. YZB2_4, assembly GCA_030248295.1. Classification (NCBI taxonomy): domain Eukaryota; kingdom Metazoa; phylum Nematoda; class Enoplea; order Dorylaimida; family Dorylaimidae; genus Mesodorylaimus; species Mesodorylaimus sp. YZB2_4. Next base: position 296,871 of record JASANH010000138.1, on the reverse strand, counting down.
TCCAGGACAGTATGTCAACCATGTAGCCTGCCGCAATGCCTCGTAATCGATTGAAAGAGCCGTAACTACAGTACAGTAGCGGTGATAGCGGTTTTGCTTCATTCAAGGTTTATAGGAATGACGATTGATCGAATGTGAAGACCCATATGTTTTTATCTTGCCATAAACCCACTTTTTTGATAACCGATGCTTTGGCTGTTGTATTGCCTGTTCATACAGCGAGCCATCTTCAGTTTTTTAAATGATGCTGCTTATAGGTGAGCGATATCGATAGCTGCAAGTCCCAGGTAAAGTTGTCGTTTCACGACGTCACTGGGGAAAAGATAATAGCAATTCGATCGATGAATTCAGTTCGAAAGACTGTTGGAGGAGTACGTATGAATGAGTGTACTTCATATGTGGCTTGACTGTGCATCATCTCGCTTTTCAGCAAAAAAAGATCGAATGTAAAACTGCAGATGGCGTAATTCGAGTTCAAAGCAAACGAACTGGCACTGTATGATTCATTTTCTGTTTTTATTGCTTTCATGATCCCGCTGTTTTTTCGCAGGTAACAAGCATGACAACAAAATGCAACGATTTGAATCGAGAAGTACGGCGTACTTTGTTCATTGATAGTCACCTAGTATGCACTTGTTTTATTTCAGATGTGTAACTTTCTTGGCGTCACTGATGCGGTCCTGAGCAATGTAATTTTTTGCCATCAAGAAGATTCTAATTGGTGAGCCAAATTTTTTAATTTGTCACATCCTCCACTAGGCTCGTATCCGTTGATCTTTTAGGCCCCTGAGCGAACCCAAAGCATTAAAAACTCGTTTTGACGATATTTTCAACGCTACGAAGTATATGAAAGCATTAGAAGCTATGCGTAATACTCAGAAGGAGTTGGTAAGGTGGCGATAGACTTTGCTGCTTTCTGGCAATATGTATTCGATTGGCAATGTTCATTTTAGTCCAAGGACATCTCAGAATGCAACAAGGAATTGAGCCATTTACTGACTTTCAAAGATCACGCCAAAGCGGTAGGCACCGGCGACACACCTTATGCTCCCTGTTTTATTGAGAAGCTTTTATATTTTCAGTGTCGTCAGCAAATTGAAGCAGCGGAAACCGCCTTGCGTCAATACGACCAGGATGCTGCACGCATAAAAGGGGAACTGGAACCGATTCAAACGAGGTTGGACGAACTTGGACGCCATCGCGCTGAAATCGACCGTCTTCGGTCGAATCTGGGTAAGACGTATTTTATGTGACTGATTTATAAACAATCCCTATTGAAGTAAACCTGCTTCTGGAAATAACTTTCTTCATTTTCAGCTTCATTGAAAAGCGAAAAGACAACAACGGAAAAGAATATCAAGGAAATACGTGCCAACATACAGGAATTTTACACAGGTGGAATCGATGAGCTCAAAGAAGATATTGATCGTTTTGAAAGCGACCAGAAACGTATTCTGGCGGAGTTAAATGAGGTATGTTTTCAGTCTTTATTTGATGCTGGCCTCGTAATATGCACGTTTTAGGGAAAGCGAAAAGTGGAGGAACTTAGGAAGAAAGAAATTTCATGGGACAAAGAAAAAGGCGATTTCTTGATCAAGAAAGGGAAACTTGGCGCGGAAATTCATGTGAGGATGTGGCTATTATCACAAGTTTATGCTCTTGTGAATGCGACTTTTACTTTCAGAATCATAAGGATCAAATTGACCACCGTGATAAGAAGATTTTGGAGTACGCTGAGAAGTTCGAATTTGCAGGTATGCAAAAGTTGAAGCCATCATCTTAGCGATGAGTATAGAATGGAGTCTATTAGCTCATAGATAAAGATAGTATAATACTGTGGGCTTGACGGTTTCTGTCTGCTTCACATTTCCATTTGGTTTTAGGTTTCACACATTCTCCTTTCTCGGACGCTAAGGTAACTGAATTTCAAGACTCGATGCAAAAGAAGATCCGTCGTTCAAACGATGTTATGGCCAGTGAAAAAGTGAGCGTCTCGTCTTTGGATTCCTTTGTACAATATCTTGGTTTTCAGGCCGACTTTGACATTCGTATTCAAAACGCCAAGTCTGAATCTGAGGGAGCGTCGAACGCTGTAGCTGCGAATAATCAAGCAATCACTTTGAAAGAGTCCAGTTTGTCACGCACCGAACGGGAAATCAAAGAAACTCGGACATTCTTGTCGGATATGGATAGCCGCCAAGCGAGGTAAGCTGTTACAGTAGCACATTATCCCCGTGTTAGAAGACACTACTTGTTTTTAGGATTGAAAAATTGGATATGGACATTGGCACCTTCGAGAAAGAACTGCTAACTGCTGAAGGCCAGATGGATGAGGAGAAAATGAAAACGGATATCGCAAAATTGCAATCAGATCGGAATACAGCTGATGCAAAAGTGAGGCTAGTTAAGAGTGTTTGTGAGGAAAATGTTTTTAAAAAATAGTTGGTTTGTCCTTTTTATGGCCTGCTTGGCGTCCATTTCAGGCACGTGCGCTTCAAGAAGAACTAAAAATCGCAAATCGGGAGAACAGCTTGCGGCTCGCTTTTGACATGCTAGAAAAAGAGAAGGCAGCGAAGGACGATACGTTACAAAAACTATTGGGCAAACACCATGATGCCATCAAAGAATTTTTTCCTGGTGTCGATGTGAGTCGTCTGAGGTATGAAATCTTGTTTTGGTGCTTCATAACCTGCAGCCACAACTGGTCTGTTCCAGGGATGCCGTTGAAGACGATTTGTCTAATCGTTCAAAAAAACTTCAATCTTCAACTCAGAAATTGCATGATGCTAAGCTAGCTCAGAAAAGCAAGGAAAAAGAACGTGATATGCGTAATGCAGATTTGAAAGCTAAAGAGCAAGAGCTACGCGATGCGGAAGGAAAGATAGAGAAGGTAAAATATATCTAGGAATGTTTTCAGAATAAGTATGTTCACTATACCATGTCTTGCAGGTGACTGAGGGTGACGAAGTCGAACAAGAATTAGAAAAACTGCGCGACAGCCTTGAAAAGTTGCAATTCGAGAAAGGAACGGCTGATGGATCTGAAAGCGTTTACAAAAGCTATATCAAGAAGCTGGAAAATAGGCCGTGTTGTCCGCTTTGCGAAAGGAACTTTGATGAGAAGAATGATGCAACTAATCTAAGTGAGAAGGTCTGTAAGTTTCAATTATACATCGCAAGATATGTTTGTTGAAATGTTTGATTTTAGTTGAAAAGAGAGATCAAATCACTTCCGGAACGAGCGTCCAGTCTGCGCCAGAAGATTAAAGAACAGCAAAAGAAACAGACCGAATTGCTGCAATTGCAACCAGTTGTCGACCTGGCTAAGAACTTGAAGACCAAAGAAATTCCAGCGTTGCAAAAGCAAATAACCGAACTGGCAGCGGAAATAAGGAACCTGAAAAAAGACGTGGTTGAGGTGAGCGAAAGATTGGAATGGATAGGTCCTAGTCTTAGCCATCTCCTGATGGGCTTTTGATTATAGTTCGATAATTTGTTCGCTATTCAAGTTGACGAAGAGCAGACGGTGAAAGCTATTCAGGCAGATGTTGGCCAAATAGACTCATTGTATCGTGAGATTCGTGAAATCGATCGCCGCATGGAAAGTCAAAGGGACAAGTTAGGTGGTGCTGCGAACATTCGGTCAATCGATACAATCGACGAAGAAATCAGCATTGTTCAGGTGCGTCGTATGACTATGATGCTACAGAAAACTGACACACAAAACTTTTTAGATGGAGATGGACGACATCACCAGTAGTCTTAACTCTAAGCAGGAAACGTTGTCTAATTATCGCGATAAAGTTCAGCGCCTTCGCCAGAAAATCAACAATCTGACGAAAGAAAAGTTGGAGATTACGGATGCTATGCAGCAGCGTATTGCCTATCAAGAAAAGTGCTCTACTCTTACGGCGCAAGGCGAGCAGTGTCGTCAAGAACTCGAAGAGCTGCGACGTAAAACGCAGTCTTTAAAATTGACGTTGGATGATTTACGTCGCATCGAGAAGAAACTGGAAGCCGAACGTGATGAATGGATGCGTGGTTGTCAAAATCGGGTGCGAGATTTGGAAAATTGCTATCGTATCATTTTCGAAATGAACGAATCGATTAAAAAATTCCGTCATTCTGGAAAAGAAGACCAGTTCGAGGAGTGCGTTCGAAAAGTTGAAAGCATCGAAACAGATCTCGCCGACTTATCTCGACGATGCAAGGCTTTGACTCAAGAAAATGAAAATCAAGAGCGGTCGTTGAATCAAAGCAAGATGAAAATTCGGGATTTAGAAGACAGCCTCAAGGTGAAAGAAAAGGAGAACCACGTCAAAGAGCTTGCAGGCAAGATCAGCAAATGCACCGACGAGTTCGAACGTTTGGGCGGTTTGGACGTGGCTAGTCGTGAATACGATGATATTTTGAAGAAGCACGCCCAGTTGATCAAGGAGTTGCATCAGACTGAAGGTCAAAAGAAAGCGTCAGAACAAGCCTTAGCCGAAAAACGAGATTTGTTGAACTCTGGCGGATACAAGGATGCGGATAATAATTATTCGACCAAGCTTATTCAATGGGTCACGACGAAGGCTGCTCATGACGATATGTCCAAGTTTTACAAAGCGTTGGACAAGGCCATTATTCAATATCATAGCTCGAAAATGGAAGAAATCAATGAAAAACTTCGCGAGTTGTGGAATAAGATTTACAAGCACAACGATATCGATTACATTGCGGTCCGATCGGCTGAGGCTGAGTCAACGGATAAACGTCGGGCGTACAATTATCGGGTGGTCATGAGTAGTTCTGGTACCGAATTGGATATGCGTGGTCGCTGTAGTGCGGGTCAAAAAGTTTTGGCGTCTATTCTGATCCGTATCGCTTTGGCCGAAGTGTTCTCGTCGAGTTGTGGTGTGCTTGCATTGGACGAACCGACTACTAACTTGGATGCGCCCAATATTGAAGGATTGGCTCGCGCTTTGGTGGAAATCATTGAGGAGAAATCGCAGCAGAAAAATTTCCAATTGATCGTGATTACACACGATGAGAATTTCGTGCGTTTGCTGATGGAAGGATGCGGATCGTCCTGGTTGGATACGCATATCCGCATATCGAAGGATGCAAACGGGTACAGCATGATCGAGGAGAAGAAGAGCGAGGAGCTGCTTGGCGATTAGAGGGGGGCGTTGGAAAAAAGTGAATTTGGTTCGTGACTAATCATCACATTTTTTCAATTTATTACGCTTTGCATTTCATTATCTGTTTTTGATGAGCAGCCTAAACGTGCTGACAATAGGTAGTTCAACGAGGATGTGTTCTTGGCCGTGTGTCAACTGCATGTCAACATATTAACTAGTCTCACAATCATTCAATATCTGGCCGCCTCCCGCTTTTAGCTTTTGTGCGAAGTTCCATTTTTTTGAAATTTGTATGGTTGGAAGCCCGTTTTTGCCTCCGGCCGGTCAGCAGTCAAACCTAAGCAAGGCTGTGCGGGGACCAGCACACAGCAGCGTCCCTCTGAGTGTCTCATGTAGGAGCACGTCCACACGAGGGCATCCTGGACGGCCGGGTGGCCTGGTGGGGGCGTCTGCCTCTCACGCCAGGTGCGCAGTTACGGGCGAGAGTTCGACTCGCGGGCCGGTCAATCATTTCGTGTAAAATGTGTCCCTTCACCCTCGAGTGTGCATAAGCGTTTGGTGATGTGGTAAAACATGAACATGAACATGTACGATGGCGGGTGGACTGTGAACCCTGTCGGTGCTCGACAGCTACGACTTTCTACTTGCTTGGCTTCCATCTCTCCACTTGGAGCACCTCGACGGTGCCGGCTGACAATGAGTCACCCACGGCCTGGCGTGCAAGGCCAGCGAGCGTTTATAGTTCGCAAACGGACCTCCGTCACTGGGGATCGAACCCGGGACGACTTCAGCCATTTGCTCCCAAGCAATACGGACGGACATTTCGTGTAAAGTGTGCCCCTTCACCCTCGCGTGCGCATAAGCGTTTGGTGATGTGTTAAACATGAACATGAACATGAGACAAATACTGAACCGCTATACCACCGCGGGCGCAGTGCAAAGTTCCCCGCCCAGCAATCAAGACTACTCGTTTGGTGGATCACTAACGGCCTGACACCCACAGCAATGGCCGTGGGCCAGTTTGTGATACGAGCGTTTCCTATTCGCCATCGAATCTCATGTCGCCTTGCTGCCTTCGTAAGTCTTTGCGCGTGGAAGCTAACATGCGCTGCAGTGCAGCCTCATCTGTGATCTGTGTTCTGTTTTCAGTTGGCAACATGCAACATCAGTTTATACCAAATACACAATCTTACCAGCACCACACCATGGCGTATGTGCATTCCAGCAAGTCAGACTACCCCTTATAATAAGCCATATGAACTAGTCGTTAGTACTGTATAATAAATAGCACATGTTTATCGCTCAGTACATCCAGGCGGGCGACTTGCGAAAATGAGCTTGCGGCTGCCCCCTGTAAGCACCCTGTTGGGGGGCCCTTGGTAGTCCATAGGGTGGTCGTGGGGGCAATGGTGGCGGGGCACCGTAAGGTGGCATCATGATGGGCGCACCGTCGGCTGCTGCTGGGGGGTGATGAAATCCAGGTGGCGGCGAACGAAAACGTGGACCTGGTCCCGGCATTGGCATGGATTGCGGGTGAGAGTGCATTGGCACGTGGTGATCACCAGGAGGTACCATCCCAGATACATCCGGGGCTACTCCGTGGCCGTTGCCAGGTACAGCCTGACGTCTCAAATTGCCTTTGATCCAAAAGCGTTTCCAATCGGGTGGAAGGTCGATGGTGCCCCCGGCCCCCTCGATTGTGTATTTTTCAGCTGTCACCCTTTCCGTTGTGAACGGGTCCAGAGGTATCTCCTTCGACCACTTGGCGTAGGTGATTTTGCTTTTGGCCGGGCCATTTGTCCCGCTTTCCACTTCTACGATCCTGTTGTCGTACGGTTTCAGGCTCTTGTTATTGGTGTGCTTATTCGGGCGCATCAATCCATCCTCGTCCCCACTGTCGATTGTGGCCACTGGTGGCGAGCTGGGGGGATTCATCTGTTCCGACTGGCGACCAAAATCGGTATTTGTGTTTGCTGTGCGGATGCTAATCGATTCCGGGTCACTCGGCTCGTGATAGATTTCCTCGCTGCTGTTGTGGCGCTGTCTTGGCTCTCCCAGAGGAGAGGCCGTGTTGGAACGTCGTCGGCCACGAGGTGTGAGTACGTCTGGCGACACGTGACGGGATCGGTGTGTCGGGTCGGCGATATCCGGGCTCATGCTCATGTGGCGTTTATTGTGGGCGGCTCGAGCTGATCGAGCGCGCATGATCTCCTCGAAATCAGCATTGTTGGATCCGTATCTGAAGCGGATAGCAATCGCGCGGGTTGTGGGATATTTGAAACTGAAGCAGCCTTTTCCTTACCTGTACACCTTGGCTGCGGCATTGGGTCCATTGGCGAAGGCTTGGCGTTGCATGCTGCTCGTGGCACTGTGCAATCTAGAGTCCACCATTGGCGGTGGTGACATGCATCGTTGATCGGTTTGGTGCCTAGGCATGTGCGCAGCAGCTGAACCTCCAATACTGCTCGGCGGTCCCCGGGGCGGTGGCGGCATCAACATTTCCCTGACTGGTGGAGGTGGGAGTGGTTGGACGGGAGGAGGAGGCAAAATGTCTTCTCGGAACTTCAACTGATAGAACTGCTGCACGTAGATGGGATCCAAGGGTCTTCCTCCAGTTGGAATATAATAAATGCTAGTTGCATCCTCGTCACTCGAGCAGCACACGCAGAACGAGTCCTCGCACATTCTCTTGGCCAACTGACAGCAGTTTGGTACGCTCGTCGTCAGGAGAACGAGACTCGGAGGCAAGAAGACTGTGACATGGATCAGAACGGAAAGGAAATGGCATAACATTATTTTGGCCAAATGCTGCACGATCTGACAATCGACAAATAGCAGCGGGGCGAAGGCAGCAAGTCCAATGACGGAAGACCAAGCGGCACCTGGAAACCAGGACTGGAATGTAAATGCCATTCGACGTACAGCCGTCACATCGCCGCTGTTTCCATAATGGTAGCAGCAACTGATGCACAAAGCTGATGTGTGCACGACCGCGGCCAGCACAGCCCCGATGTTCAAGGCATTCACAGGAACTTCCCACAAGGCCGTGAATCCGATAGTTCCCACAGCCACAGAGACTGTGTTCAGGACAGTCAGTACGGTCAGATAAGGTTGCGCGAATGCCAGGAACGACAGTATGGACAAGATGCCAATCAGGATAGTCATAGCAGTTATGGTTGTGGTGGCCAATTGCACGTCGTGCTGCAATAGGAAGACAGTAGGAGCACGGATCGTCAAAGGTAAGCCCGCCTCTTGGGCCTTAGAATACAATGTCTTGACGATTTCCAGCTGCCTTTGAACACCAACCGAATTCAACTCGATATACATCCTCGAGGCGATTATCTGTTCTCGATACCGCCCGAAAGCGATGTCAGCCGAGAATCGTTGATACGGAGAGCCTTCCTTCAAGAATATCAAATCGACCACAGGTACGAAGGTGTCGCGATTGATCAAATAGATCGAAGATTTCTCGAATTCAATAAACTCCTTCAGCCAACTGACCGTCCGCTCGGCCACGTGCTCCTGCATCTCCACCCACGCCAACATGTCGAGTATGGTCGTACGCACGCGATTGTCGAAGTAATCGACAGAATCGTGGAATGTCAGGATCAGGTAGTTATCGTATCTCCCGTAGAACTGATTGTAGTCATCCAAGAACTGGTGCAGGTTCGTCGAGCCTTGGATGTATTGCCGTTCTTGGACACGGATCGGGACTAGGCTGCAACCCCAGGCGGCGAAGATCAGGTAAATGCAGAAAACCAAAAGTGCCACGTAACGAGCGTGCACGTTGGCTGCGAATTCGCCCAAACTACGTAACGCTTGCGGCTGCTCGTCTCGCATCTTCTTCTGGATCAGCTGCACATCACGCATGTGGTAGCGACGGATCAAGGGGGCTAAAATAGGAAGCTAGTTTCAGAAGAAATATGCCAGTGCTAGTCTGGGAAATGTAAGCGCCCTTATCCTCACATATTCCCCTCAATTATAGCCCGATCCTGTGGAAATCCTGAGCCCCTCACTAATATTTCCAGGGCAAAGCTGTTTTGGGAAATATGAATACCTAAGATGCATTTTGAGCTTAATGTTTCACGCTCTTATCGTAATTTTGCTCTCGCTTATCATTTTTACTGCTATCACTGACACAGGTGCCTATTGTTAGGGCCCTCATACCAGTATGGCAGCCTATTAATAAATACTTTGGTGCAGGATCCTATGCGTCAGACCTATTTGAGATCCTAAGAGGCCTTAACGAGGCTACTGACCGTCACATACTCGTGTACCTCTTCTAAAGCATACTGTACTTTCTGAGCCCCCAAGTAATATGGTTTCCCAACATTTCTTCAGCGAACATCCACCGTCTGTGATACTGAACTTAATAGTCGTCATCCCGAGGGGTTCTACGGCACGCCCCACACAAGCAGTCTGCATCTACAGGTACCTACGTGGGAATTCGGCAGTGACCTTTCCGCATTGGAACCACTTGTAACCAGCCACCTCTCTTTTTCCACTTATGTACATGGCACCGACGAACAGGAGTAGCACCAAGAAAATGACCAAGAAAGAAGACGCGGCTAGGAACTGACACAGACTGCGATAGTAGGGCATGTTGACTGCGGCTGCTGTGACCACGAATGAAATGGAAATGATCAGGCAGTACAACAACAGGCATGGCGAGTCCCAGCTCAAAATGACTCTGATTCTTTCGGCTGGATCCATGGAAATCATGCAGTACTTGCGCCAGCTTTGGAGCGTGTTGACCATAAAATGCAGAGCGGTAGCTAAAACGTAGAAGAGTCATTCTTGGAGCCTAAACAAGAATATGTTGGACAGGTATGTGGAAACGTGCTATGATGTGAGTGACAGCTTATCGTGTCGAGTAATTTCAGTGCGGTGCTGCTGTTGCAGGATGGCTAACGTGAGCGGCGAGTACTTCTGGTTGGTGCTCACATAGCGACTACAGTACGTGCAGTTCTGTCCTGACTATATTCCAGCCTGACATTCACACAATTGATCAGGTCTCCGAGAGATCTCCAATGTCTTACCTGCGATGAAGAAGAATGCAGGGAATATGGCAGGATTCACGTAGCCAGTTATTCCGATCTCCACGCACCATCCTCCGCCCACCACCAAAAATATAGTCATGGCAGCCACCAAACCCAGTCCAGGCTTGCTCGAGTAACTACTGCCTTTCAATGAAACCAGGAGAGAGCCAACTGCGAACACGCCTAGCGAGGCAGCCAGGTACAGGTATATCTGTTTAAACGTCGTGATCACCTCGGATGCGAATGCCCCGTACGACCACCAGCTGATCGAGCCAGGCTTGCCTCGGCTGTGAGCCAGTTCCTCTTCTCTCATGACCCTTTGGAATTCCTCGTCCCATGCTCTCAAAACATCAACGCCCGCAGAACCAGCGTCCTTTATTTCGGCCTTGCTTGGTGGTTTCAATTTGAAGTACATGGCCAGCGCTTCAGCTTTAGCCAAGGCACCGTCTTGATCCGTTTCCACACCACCGAACGTGTTCCCGATAAAAAACGTCGTGGTTGAATTAGCTTGGGTTTTATCATTTTTATCATCGCCCTTCTTGGTCAGTGTTGTGGGTACGGATGTTTCGGGGAAGTGAAATTTGACCATCTTGCCGCTAGTCATCAGGGTTTCGATCACGTCCTTCTGACACGAATCTCGTTGAGTGCGTCGGCATAACATGGAGTACTTGAAAATTTTTTGACCATTAACTATTTTTATATCTTCAATCTTCTTATGTAGGCGCAGATAAGCATCGATCGCTTCTTCTTCGAGCACATTGTGCTCTTCCGTTCTTAAAATGACTGAAAATTCAGCCCCGCCATCGGCACCAGAACGTTGGAATGCATCGTAACGAGGGTTGGATGCGTTGAAGAAATCGTTTGGTGAGGGTTTTTGGACGCCTACGGACGTGGCTGGCAGGTTGATTTGATCGTTTTCAGGGATGTAATAGGAATGGAAAGGCGTCTCCATGTGCAATGAGTCACGACGAATGATCACGCCGATGGTGGCGAGAGCGCATACCATCAAAGGTATGACCACGGTTAGAGTTGGTACACTGGTCAGCCGACGGCCCAAGTGCCAAAGGAAACGACGAGTGCCATTCTCGATCCATGCAAGTAAATGTAAGCGACAAGTTTCTGGTATAGCTAAAAATATGGTACATGTTGAAGCAGGGGGAACGCAAACACATAGCTTGACGTTTTTCCTTGTACTGTGCTGTATGACTTGACCCCTACAAACACCCAACAATGTGTTATATACAGTTCGTAGGTGTCGCACTGCGGGCACTTTAGGTCGCATTTAGTAGACCGGGAGGGGGTATGTTTGGCGTCTGGTCTATGGCTCCTCTTTGCAAATTCATTGAACGTGCATTGGCCCTAGGTTCCAACAGATACGGGTTCCTACAAGAATTTACGTAACATTCCCACAATTCTGATCTCAGCTGTTGCTACTGTAGCTACTCTGCAGTCCCCACCAAGCCCACTATGACAAGACTCTACTCACTTTCTATTTTCTTCCCTTTCTTGGCCTCCATTGGGTCCTCCATTGGGAATCGTCGTTTCTTCTCTTGAGCTTTTCTTTGCTGCTGCCTTTGAGCAGCTTGAGCTTGCTGCTGTTGTTGCAACTTCTTTGCATCCAGTGGCAATGGCGGCCGTCCGTCAGGCTGGGGTTGAGGAGCAAAAGTCAAAGTTTTTGATTGCCTTTGCTGAGGAATCGGTTTCTCATTTGCTTTGCCTTTTTCATGCTCGACCTGCGCAGAACGCATTTCGGGGAAGGGTCCACTGTTCGGTAAAGGGTACTCTGTGGGCACATGGTCGTCGAAAGATGGTTGTTCCATGGCCGCGTTTCGTTCATCCAAAATCGGTTTTTGTCGTTGAGCCATTAGGTTCTGCTGTTGTTGCATGAATCTCATCCACTCACGTCGTTGCTCCTCCTCGCCATTATCCGAATTAAGGGCCGTTTTAGATGCAGCTCTGGACGTGCGAAAACCTACCGCCGCGGCATCCATGTTTTCATTATTCTGATGATAGCCGTGCTCTTCTTTTTCATCGGCCATTGATACGGAGTCGGGAGTCTCGGTCATGTCATAGCCGGGATCGCCGTTCATTAGTCTCCTGTCCACAAATTTCTTATTAGACCATGAATTGCGCAGTGGCTCGCCGTCGTCACTATCGTCGCTGCAGCCGATCGAATTGGATCGCTGAGCCAAGCGAGCTCGATTCGTTGCGGCCGCTTGCAATTCTTCGTCCTCGTACTCGTCGTCACTGGTCACAGTGTCGGCCGCAGTGTCCTGCGCCCGATATTGTCGCCGACGTCCAGGCGCAGGTTGAAAAACGATTCTACTCTGTTGCGGCTGTGACACGGTTTGGGAGGCAGATGCGCCTAAAGTTTTCTCACTTGGAACAATGTGGGAGCGATCTTTGGCATATGAATGCCTTCTGTGTTGTTTTGCACCAATTAATTCAGCCTCGATGGCGTCTGCCAGATCACGTTGGCTATCCGGGTTGTCGTAACGTGATTGACGTCGGGCGTTGGACACCGAACGTTGCATCTCGACTTCCTAATACCTAATAATCCTGTCAATAAGTGCGCACGACCTCCAGTCGGCCCAAAAAAGGAATACAAATCGGATGATTTCGAGAAACTGCACTCCGTCAATTACTGGTCGCGGCCTCTGGTCTCGCTTCAAATATGCGAAACGACCAGCCGCATTATTCAAATATGCCCTGTTAATGAAAGGAGACTCGGCCGCGCTCTCACGCCCATCAATTCTTACCAAATAGGCGGTTTTAAAAGTCACCTATGCTCTCGTTTCCGAATAAGGAATGAGAAAACATTAGAAGACGGGAAAATTTTCGGGTTTCTAGGCCTGACGAACGAGAGAAAAATTGCGTCGCCTTTTTGATCGCAGTTGAAACGAGACAGTTCAGACAACGTGGGGTCGGCAGTTTCGATATGATTTCCTGAAATGGCAAGGGGCAGATGCGTTGTATCATATCAGAGCTGTGAGAGATGTGAAAGCCGATTGAGTCATCACAGCAGGCACACTAACTGAAGCTACCCTATGTCTCTCGAGATAATATAGGTAGGTACCTCCCCATTTGTTTGTTCTGCGGCGTGTCGCGCGTGTTTGAGGTCTGCAGTAAGCTAAACCGCCTTATTATACACAGTCTGTAGACTGTCAGCTGCTGTAAGGTTATAACAAGCAACAATTCTAGAGAAGAGCCAACGTACGAAGTTGTGCAATCCCTGCAACTACTCAGTCTCGGTGTCTCATATTGTCCTCGAGATAACAAACCAACTGTCTTCGCCTCGTACAAAATTGCACTGGCACCAGTCGTGAATGACATAGAAACATACTTTAGGAGAGATTCAAAAAGATACAAGGAACTTCTCAAATTGGAATCGACAGAAGTGCAAGTTTTAATGGTGCAGTTAGATTCGATAATATTCTCCAAGGACAAAAATTATTGCTCTGAACTTTTGGAACGATTGAATGAAAGATTAATAAAACTTTGTGTCCAAAATATGGTCAAGAAGGTAAGTAGTAGGTCGCAGTCGCACAGGGAGTAGGGCACCCTTGTACAAAGGAGCACCATTGGTCATTTGCACGCCGCTATCGTACCTCGAGTGACTGCACAGTTATCAGGACAAAAGTGAGTTGCAGGTGCAATTAGATGCAACTCCAAATTTGTTTGTCAGTACCCAAACACAAGACACTAAGAGCGGATTTCAAATTCCAGCGACTTGCACTTGGTTGGGTAGACATTCTGAAGGATCTCATGGACCTTAATCGCGGGAATTCAAATTTGCGGCTCTAAAGGTGCTAGCTGGGTGATATCATGCGCAGCGCCAGAGAAATTCAGGCAGGCAAAGGCTCGGATCCTAACATGCTCCAATTGAAACAAACTGATCCTTAATCTGGCTTCAAAATTGAAGCAAGGGACGCGAAAAAAGCACTTTCAACTTTGCATCGCACGCGCCGATCCTAACTCGCGAATGGCTAAAGTTCCAAGGAAACCTTCAGATCTTACCACAATGCGTCAACAATATACTGTATCAGACGGGTCACAAAAATCCTGAACTAAAGCTACACTGAATACTGGCCGTCAGGTTGGATAGGCTCGTCTGGCAATCAATCCTGAGCGGAGCCGATAACTGGGAAGTTCACCCGTCAGCTATGGACTAGGTCGGAAGACTTGGTTTGCTGCCCTGAGTTTTTGGAATGGCACAAAAGCTCCATCAGAAAGTTCCTCGAGCAATACGGACCCAGTGTACGGGTACGAGAACAGTGTATATGTACAAGTGCACACTCGTGTACCCATATACCGAAGTAGGTACAGTAGTTGTTTGTGGGAAGAAGTTTTGGTGGTCTTGTGGGAAGGGCGCAGACCACCAAACCTCGGATATAGTCGCTAACGTGAGTACAAAGTAACCATTTCAAATTTGACTAGCCTATGACCAAGGAAACCGCTGTTGACTGCTGGAGCGCTCCAAAATATGCAGTATTGACCTGCAGCCATACCGACTCCAATTAAGAGTCCCCGAATTTACTACGTTACTACGACGCAATTCGTCATGCACTGTGACCTTGACATAGAGAGGGCTAGCGGAACTGCGAAGTCGAAGATTCTATTTCACTGTCTAAAAACAGCGAGTAATCGCTATACCACTCACGCGGTCACAACCTAGAACAAGCTCATTATCTCTACTCCCACACCAATCGAAGGTGGACTTTTGCCTCCAACAATCCAGTCATGCTGGCCCCACTGATAGCGCTTGGCCTTACCTCGTTTACCGCGATCGAAATCAGTAAATCCGAAAGTCAGCTCAGGTTTCCAGTAATCACCTTTCACTTGAGATTTTTAGCTCCAGACTCCTGACCCGTCTTAGAACTAAATTATGAAGAAAATGAAAAACAAGTGCCGCCCTTTCTTTGCGAGTCCTATAACTTGTGTCGACACGAGTGCACGTTTATGGCGACGGAAGCGGGCAAGGGCGCGATACTAGAGCAAAGGTGACATCGATCTCGGGGCTACGCGAACTTTTACTTGAGGCCAGAAACGGTGACATGACAGCGATTAGGAAGGAGACCCAGTATGCACAAATATAGGCACCGCTCTGCGAAACTATAACATACTCTGCCTACCGTTATTGTTCACTTTTACTAGGAAATCGAACATTTTCGTCCAAGTGATGAGTACAGTTCACGTTTACTCTTATTCCTGCGTGTCCTACTTTGCCTCCTAGGAAGACGAAACGTGCGTAGAAAAATGCGGGTGATAAAGTCCCTTTTCGAAAATGAATAAACAAACCGCATTCCACTTTTCTCAGTTTTCAAATTAGCATCGGAACAAGAAGTCACGTACGAATTGTACACGAGACCTAGTCAAGAACACAGGAGCATTGGGTCACAGTTCATAACGGTACTCAAAATATGTTACGATCCATCGTTTCTTATCGTTTGGTGGAACACATTTGGTCACCCGTTTTGCGCCCTCAGAATATTCCACCAGCGAAGTCACCGCCAGAAAAACTGAGCCGAGTGCTGAAGCAGTGCAAGCAGTGCGGGTTGTTTTCGTAGATGTAGTAGGAGGTGAGCGTCTTCCTGCAACTCTGACAAGACAAACAAGCCGGGTGATAGTCGCGATCGTGCCAACGAACAATTTCTTCGTTTTGAGCAGGCTTCTGACACCCTAACGTTAAAAATTAGTGCACAAGCAACTCAAAATTGAAAGTGCCTCGCCGACTTACCAGAGCATAACATTTTGCCCATCGCGTTGCAGCACCTCAAACAGAATGGATCGCCGCTGATTTCAATGTGATCGGCTGACAAAACCTGCTGGCATTTGCGACACACGAAACATTGCGGATGGACCAATTTTTCTCCGATCTCGACCGCAGAATATTGCAATGGCTTTTTGCACTGATCGCAGAGCTCACCCGAAGAGCCACCAAAAGAAAACATTGCTGCGGAGGGAAGGGCACTCGCGACTTCAAATGCGCGATGGACACTGAACCTGACCGTGAGGCCTTGCTAGTTTATCTGACTTGTGTCAAAACTGTGATGGTGTAAAGTCTAGTAAGTGTGCTTGATTGTAGAGGATGCGATTAACGTCATATCAGACTGAATTGCTGCTGTCGTATAGTCCGCCCTTGTCTGGCCCTGTTGTTCATATCGACTAATACTAATCGTAAGAGTAAGCCATGAACGGAACAGCCGTGGATGGACATGTTGTGGACCATGCTACCTTGACCACTCTTTCTTTTGTAGTCTCATTTTGGTGTAAGTAATAGCGTTTTACAATATAGCATTGTATATAAAGTCCTTTATTTAGTTGAAAATCGGTGGTACATCGCTGGCAGTATCATCGCGATAATTATTCTGGCAGCCACTTCTGTGATCATCGTAATACTGTACCTGTACGGCGAAATTCCGAGTAAGCTCATAACTCAAGTTTTGTACTATAGGAACGAAACTCCTGTTTTCAGGTCCTAGTCAACGTCGGGGACGAAAAGCAGCTCAAGAGCTAATCCGAAAGTACAACAGTCAGCAACTGAAACAATTCTCATCCGCCGTGGTTTTGATCAAATACTTAACCTTAGTCACGACTCATCCGGACCAGATTCCTTCGAAAGAGCTACGAAAGCAGGTGCACAAAGTACGTCGCATGAACAAGATAGAAGCCAGCGATTTCGTGGCATCGATACAATACAAAAAGCCCGAGGCACCGCCGGATGATCTGGATCTCAAGCGCTCTTTTTCTATGGAGTTCATCACGAGCCCACGTGCAAAATATCCAGAATACGAAATTACCGAAGCGAGCCAAGCTCCCGTTGTTGGTCATTATATCAAGCCGCAAGATCACAGATGTCTGCACGCCAACATTTTCCACGATTTGTTTTCCGATGTGTTCATAGTGTCGCAGCCACCGTCCTCATCTTTACTCGAATTCCATTGGGAAATGGTCTGGCAGCAACAAGTAAGCGCCCACCGTTATTTCCATCATTCCACCCCTACCACGAATGCCAACGGATTTCTTCGTACATTCGACATCGCCGTAAGGATTTCATTCCACGGACGCTATTTCAGGTAGGCGTCATGGTATGGCTCGACAAAGTCGGATATGACAAGGGAGAAATTTATCCATACATCAGTTTGGTCCCTGGTAGTCAAATGAATCATGGACGATTTGAAGTGCGAACGACGAGTAGGACCACCTTTCATCGAATGCACACCATATACAGTATCACAGTACAGAATGAACATCTGTTCACGACGGTTGATCTAAAAGGCCGTGAGATGCGCACGGTAAGTCCGTCCCGATCAGTGCGATCGTGATCCCCACCCACGTTATTCTATAGCTGGTCGTCGTGCACATCAAAGAATGGCCCAGGAATCGCAGTGAATTGAAACCGCATACAATCACGTTAATAGTGGACATGATTCGCGCTTTGAAACACCAGCAAGCCGAAAAGAATACACCAGCCGTTTTGGCTCATTGCTACAAGGGTACCGAATATTCGGCCACTTTCTTCGCTATTTACTTGAATCGTCAGTTACAACTGCGGTTCAATATTTTTAATGTCAAAGGTGTCCTGCGCATGATCGAACACAATCGCTACAAATCATACGCTTCAAATGAGGCATTCAAACAAATTCAAGTTTTGTTCGACGTGTTGCTCGAATTCGTTGACAGATACCCTGCTCCGAGTAAGTCACGTTTCGCCTTCCCTTGAAGATTGAGACTTACAGAGATAAAAAATATTTTAGAGGAATTCTACGCCAAAGCCCCTGACGCATGCCTTTTTTCGTTCGAAAGTTATCTCGCGAAGTATGTGCCGTCCATAATCGGCGGGTCAGTTCAGGCAGGCCCTCAACACAATTCAGAAGAAAAATTACCTATTGGGATGCAGGCAGGCCCCTCGTATCCAGAGTCCGAAACGGCTGAATCGAAGCAAAGTTTGCTTGTATGATCATAATTGACGCCCCCAGAATACAACATGGGCTGTAGGCTATGCTGTGTCGTCCGCTTTGTGTCTCGTGAAAGATCGCCAGTCCACCATACCTGATGTGTTGCTGCTTTTCGTATCTTCGTTCGTATTTACGTACGGCACAGCTTCGCGCGAACTGAGGGTGCGGCTGACCAAATATGGCTGGTAGCCCACCCTGGACGACTGATAAGTTCCGCCTATTCCACCTAGACAGCCTGCAGATTACTGGCTGTGTCCAGTGGCGCAGTGGGGCATCATTCGAAAGATCACTAGAGCAAGCGCCAGCCAGTGTGCCACCTATTCGTACAGTATTTTCACGCCCCTGACCAGTGTGACCAGTGGCGTATGCAGAATTTAAGGGCCGTCCGCACATGAGCTCCTGGCCACTATCCCTGTTATTAGGAGTGTCCGTTGCCTTGCACCTGCCGTGTTCCTGGTTACCCGTTATCGTGGGTGTGTCACTCGTTGTCATCAAAGTATAATGTCGGGTCGACATGATCATCCAGTCAAGACTCTACCGAGATTCTGGAAGAACGAGAAGATATCTATGCTTAAAGTAAATCGAACCAGTTGGGGTCGGCGTGTCTGCCTTCTGGTCAGAGTCGTACTCTGACATTGCCAGATGCGGTGATAGTAAACAGGCCTTATTCACAGTAGCAAGGTGAGCACTGCAAGGGACTAAAGCGGCAAAATATGCTAATGTAGCGCCCCCGGGGGGGGGGGGGGCTGGGCTCAGGGCAAAAGGCACGTCCACCCCGCCTCCTCTGATAAGAAAATTTTTGAAGTTTGCCCTGAGAAAACCATAAAATGTAGATAATGCTTCAGTAGGTACATCAGTGCTCACTTTAAAAACCCAACAGCAGGCAGAAAATATGGTCTCATCTCGGTTCAGCCAGCAACCCGTTTGGGCCAGAATCCCTTTCGCCAGCGTCACTTTTCGGCCAGTCCCGATTCAGCCAAGTCCCTGTGCGGCCAGTCCCGCTTCGGCCACTGTCCCTTTACAGCCAGTCGCGATTGGGCCAGCACCTTTACGGCCAGTCTGCAAGGTTAGCAGTATTTGAATATCTGGGCATACGTGCACCCATTGTATATGTAGGGGTTCTGCCTCGTTCCTGGCGCGCCCCTTCGTCTTCATATTCCTTCTCCACTTGCAACTGGCGTAACCATGACTCAAAATTTTGGCCTAGCGCGATTCGTCTTAAAAAAATATTGTCAAGGACTTAGTTAACAATACCGCCTGGGTGGTGTAGCGGTGTGAAAGGCGTCTGCCACAGTTTGCTTGGCAGAATTCAAAACCGGTCGGCCCTGAGTTCAACTCTGCCGTCTGACGTGAGAAATAGGGTAAGTTCTCTCTGCGCCTTGCACGCCTTGCGGTGGGCGACTCACCCTTCATCCCTCAGCGGTCGATGAAAAGGAGAGACATTATGGGGCGGAAGGCTCTCGAATCCGAATCCCCTCACGGGGCACGGGCTGGGTGGTTGGGTAACTGCCGACATCGCGGGGTGGCGACTGACACGCACCCTTGCCCAGCATGCATCAAGAGGACCCTAGTTGATGGCAAGATAGTGTCAACTAACAAGCCCCCTAGGCCGCGGTAAACGGGCCAAAAATCGACCCCCCTGGAACGAACAGGATGGGTAAAAAAACTTTGTCAACAATGGTCAAAATTCCAACGGCAACCATAATAAAGAACGGAAAGCTCGGGTTACCGTACAAAACGTGCATATTGGTATTAAAGCTTACTTGGATCATTTCATTGATTTGCTCGGACTCTAAGCAAACTTTGTAACTTTGTTGCTTTGCGTGCTTGCTGTGTTTGTGATGTGAAGTGCGTTTCTTTCGCAACTACCTACAGCTGGCTGAAACGGGACTGGCTGAAAAGGGACTCTGGCCGAAAGGAAACCTTGGCCGAACTGGGAGTCTGGCTGAACTGGGAAATTTGTTGGCCGAAACGGGACACTGGCTGAAAGGGGCCACTAGCTGGAAAAGGACACTGGCCGAATATTTTAGCACACATATTTTAGGCAGAAGAAAAAGCTCAGATTAATATCAATAAGCAGAAACAGAGTGTAAAACGTGAGACCCGAGCGGAGAATCGAACCCGCATCCTCGAGATTACTGATCCAAACTCCAAAATCTTCCGTCCGCGTATTTCGTAGGTCTTGTTAATTTCAGCTCGTAATCGAAGACTTGTCGCATCAGCCAATGAGACTGACAGCTCGGCAAGTAGGTATATAAAACTCAACAGCGTTTGAAACATCCACGCACCTCGTGTCACGTATGGTATCTGATAAAACTGAATTGACCTGAAAAAACCGGCACAAGGAATTACAGTAATCTATTCACGGATCAGAACAAAAGAAAATCGATAAATATCGATCAAGAATAGTGGACTCCAAGCAGTCCTTCTCTCCTCTTTTACTCAACTGGGAGATCAAATAGAGCCAATTTTTCAAACAGAGCCCGCCCGTTTCGTCAAGGAAGCGCGTAAAGTTCAGGGTGTCCTTATAAGGAGGTACTCTGGTGCAGGCACAGAAAAGAAAGCCCACAAGTCACAAGTTTACAAATGACTGGCGGCTCAGGGCCATTTTCAATTTCCTAATGATACGAGACTTGTTACAAGAAGTTGTAGCACGACTATGAGCAATCCAGCTTCATGAGCTTACAAGTTCCAAGAAATGATGGGGGGAGGATTTTTAAGTTGCGAGAACCATTCTACGAATCAGAACGAGGCTCGTAGGAGGTTTAGCATTGTTCTTTTTCATCCGTTAGGCCACTTATTTCAATGGACTCTTTCACTTTGCCATTTTGTAGGAAATGATGATGGCATGGAACCAGAACCTCTGCCCTGCGAAAGAGGCCAAACTTACACCTTCAAAAGATCAATGCTTTGTCTTCTACATTTACCCCCGCTTTCAAGCTGTCTCGATCTTCCACAAGTGTCTTTCTACAGGTCCCTTTTTTACAAGGACTGACAGTATCATGGTTAGCGCTCATTCGTCGGACTTGTGACATGCTACTTGTGAGTATTTTGTAACACTTGCAGCATGGGTCTACCAGATGGCTCACGAGGTTCTCTGCTGGACATTTCCCCCGCTTGTACTTGTAGCTGTCTGAGTCATTTTGGTGAAACGCGGTACTTATAATAAACAATAATCACTAGCAGTGCTTGTAACACTTGCTTCAGTGAGACTGGGCCCTCTGAGAGGACGGGCATCAGCGACTCAGCGGCAGTGACAATTGGGCCAGCCGATACTCCCAATCAGTCCGTACAGTGCACACCATGTGACAAGTGATATGCAGCATGTCCCCACCATACGGCATATGTACTGTACGGTTGACTTATATTGCAAAATCATAATATGTCCCCCTGTTCCTGGTTTACCTCTGTCAACAGACACCCAGTGCATCCCTGTCTAGACAATCAACCATGACAACATCCCTTGTATCCTTTTCAGCTTTCCTGTTTTCGACTCAGTCGTACGGGCCTCGTTAGTTATTAGGCCCAATGCCACACAAAGCTGAAATTAGTGGAATCAATTTCTCATTTATAAAAAGCTATTGGCATCGATTTTGTTATTGCTCGGTTAATAAATATGCAAAGCGGACGCTGGTTCGGACTGGTCGCAGACTGGCTAAACATAATCCCATTTGCTTTCTGACTAATTTGCAAGTTTGTCGAAAATATGCTTTTTGGAGAAGTAGCATTTCGCGGATTGCCACATGCTTGCTTTACGAAGCTGTTTGTTTTCATTACCCACTCGGATTTGGAGAAATCTTTCAGCAAACAAGCTAACTCTAGCTTTCACACAAGCATCTATTTTAGTTACTGAAAAATACTATTTTTCATCGAATCACCTTCTCGAATTTGTTCTAGAAAAATACTTGTATAATTTCATTGCTTTTCTATAGCCGCAACAAATTTCAGTTAGACGAGTTTTTTGTAGTTTCTTTCAAACTTTTATTTCTGCGGTCTAATTGAAAATTTTGTTAGCCACTGCTATTTATATTTTATAGTTCAATACTAGAATACATTGTGTATCCTCGCTTTGCATCAGCATTAGCAAACATGTGCGACCACGCAACCACGTTCCAAGTCGCTGGACGTACTCGGCTCTGTGTGCTGGGTGGTGAGGAGCTACTTTATCTCCATCACCAAACTGCCGACTACTGGGCGCCGGTCGGCTTCTTGTGTGTACAGTTTTTTGCAACAGTGGCGATAGCCAACTAGCTTGTAGAGAGCTGGGGGCGATAGCTAAACTTTCCACCCGTCCGTATTGCTATGCTCGTTATACATAAATTTTCGAAAAGAAAAACCTCCCCGTCAACGTCCAAATACAAGTCATAGAGCATACATTGGATAGTCAGAAATACTTTCTCTTATACAGCCCTCGTTCGCTTCTCAGAGAGTGCCGGGGCGTGGTGGCAGAGTAGCCGCTAATATTTAGCAAAGGACGTTTGCATTCTGTAAAACATTGTCGAGTGTTTGGAACATTTTTTGAAAAGTTTGAAACGTGTTTCAAGTTTGAAAAAGAATCGAGACCAGTGCATTTGCGTTCATCGTCCGAATACTGGTGAATGGTGAAGAATTGTTGCAGCCGTGGTCCAGTGCAAGCTAGTTGGGATTTGGTAAGTTATTCACGCCAACTACCAATCACATGGGTCAGAATGGGTCAGTAGTCGTGAGGCGGCTCCTGCCATGACATCCTGCCATTTCACAACTTCATCCCCCAATTACCTAATTAGTATTTCCGCTATCCATTTTCGGCCTGCATCGCCCCGAGCAACTTAGCCCGACGGCCTCGTGTTCGGGCCATTGTCCTTGATCACGGATCAGCGCTCATGCGATGATCAAGGCTGAGTTAGGTTTTTTCATTGTCACCTGGGCGGAGATTGGGAGAAAAAAGCAGTTTTTGAAAAGATGATGGATGCGAACGCCCTTCGTCGAATGCATCCTTAGCTGCATTTTCTATTGGCCAGCACCCAACCGCATCAAAAGCCGAGTTTTGCGTGCATTTCGACAAAAAGTGCATGGAGCCGTGTTTTTCCATTTTTTGACATTCTCATACATAGACGCCTCACGTTTTCGTCAAATGCACTCGGTCTGTGTTTGGCTTTACTCACCACCTCGCCCATTATTTGTGGCCAATCCTAAAATAATTTTTGCCCAAAACGGAGCTGGTGTTGGATGAAAAATGAAAAATTGACTCGACTAAGCGTGGCCATAGGGCAAAAAGGTGCCAGTAAATTAGTGTTATCGAGTTGCGCGTCAACGCATTCGCCCGACCGACCATGTTGCCAGCCATATGTAGTCGTGCGAGAATGACGAAATAACAAGTAGGTACTGTAGACACCCCTTCTGTACTTATTTGGTTTCGCCCCCTTTATGCCAGCCTGCCAAGCCACACGCCATTTTCGTACCAGCAAACGACCAAGAACGGCCAGTTTGCACTCCTAGTTTCTATCCTAATACTCTTTGGCCTAAGGTCAAGGCTTTCTACCCGCCCGCCTACAATGCATTGGGCCGCGACGAAAACAGGCATGGTTCATGTCGTCACTAGCATATCGTTGATCACTCCCCGTTGGCCTCTATTAGTTCGTTCTCATTGGTGTCCTGCACGCACCGAGTGTGCTGGACGCTGGTCATTCGGGACCCTACTCTTCTTAGTGCGCCTCAAAATACACAGTGCGCATATTCATAGTCGCAACGGGAGGGCCTGAAGTGGTCGGGTGGAGAGTGTTGTGATTTGAAATTATATTTCTTCGACTAGCTTTCTTTCTCGTTTCTTGTTTGTTGCATCTTTTAGCATTTGCCACTTTCTTCAAGCTTTGATGTGGAGAAGTCGAGAGTAAGAAACTTTCGTCGGTTTGCCCTCGACTTACCTACTCGACATCTGGTCTCACATAAGACTAATGATCAAGGATAAAAAGCTGGCTGGCCGTGGAAGAATTGGCTTTCCAGTTTTCCCTCGCTTCTTTTCATTGGAGAGTGACGGACAGTGGCTGGCTCCGGCTGTCGACGGTGAATGGATGCTTCGGATCGTCGCCTTTCCTCCAACCTCATCGCACGGGGACACGGCTTGAGAGTCCTGGGAGACCGAGACCCAATAGCTAACCCCCTTTACGACGCAAGCATCAAACGTTCTGTTTATTTGCTGTTTTATGCGTTTCATGCCATTCGTCGTGTCAACACAAATTCTCGCTACCTACGTGTGACCGGTCCTCCATGAGCACCTACTGTAGACATAAGCGAATCTTAGCCTCTCCAGAATGTCCGGGCCGTCATTTGGGCATCTCCTCTCCTCCCACGCAGGCTACTCGGATGTCATTTGAATGCATAAAATTCCAATTTCGTTTGCACATTTACAACGGAAGTTGGCTCTGCTAATGCGCTTATTCGGGTGGCTGTAGTCCACACAGCCTTTAGTCATATATGTCCCCGGGCGCAAACGGAAATTAGCTCGGCTTATGAAAAATGTAATGCAATGTGTTTTGTGATTTTCAGGCTTTGATCGGGCCATATTTCGCGACCACTTCAAAGGCGCCGCTTATTCTTCCAGCGCCGGCTGCTGGAAGAAGTTGGTTAGCGTCGTCGTCGATTGGCCAACGGGAGTCCTCCTCCATTTGAGGCCCCAGGAATTTACGAATCCGTATCATGCAATACGTGGAAACGGATTATAATGAAGTCATGTAAGCACGTGCGAACTGGTTGGGGATGGGGCACCTCCCAATCACGGGCTCAAGTGAGCCATAGGCGGAACTGTTGTTTTCGGCATAGCTCGGCTGGTGCGACTACCGTTTACGGAGTGGCCTGTTGAATACGCCGAAGTGAATCTAATCTTGCATTTCAAACTTTTTACTTAAACAAGTGTGAAAGCTTTAGTTTTTCAAACTTTCAAACAAACTGAGTCGACGCCCAATGTTGACCTTTCTCTTTTCTACCTTCCTGTCATGTCCTGTGCTGAGGATGGCGCGTCAGTTTCGATTGACGTCCAATGTCGTCGTGCTGTTTGTTGTGTATTCTCGTCGAATCCGACGCGCCCTTCTTTACGGATCGCCTTGCCGATTACGTCTTACAAAGTCAACACAACCATGCTCACGAAACCTTGTCGTCATATGTTTTACCTGTGCCACCCACCTTGTCCCCTGTTCAACATTGTCCAAACGCATTTAGAACAAAAACCGATTTTGACTTTCTTTGCATCGCTTATGATATCAAGTCTTCGCCTTGGTAAAAAAAAGCCGATAGTCACGGCACGCTTGATTGATCAATGGCGGTTATCTTAGATTTTGCGGGTCATTGAATGCGGGTCACGTCGGGTGAAAGGATCATGCTGTACAGCATTTACTCCGACCGCACGGGCTGTTGCATTCTTTAACACTGGATCATGGGCGCTGTGCCACAAATGATAAAAACGAGCTTTTTTAAACACGGCCGCACGCACAGTCGAGAAATTTGAATAGGCGCGCGTTCATGTGGACATTGTGTGCGTTTCCCGCCTTTTCATATTTGAAAATGTTGCTGGTGCTGCTGATGAGGAGGAAGGTTTCTTCGCATTTCTACCTCGGAATCAACAACAACAAGAGATTTCGAATAACACCTTTTTCCGATTCGCTGCGTGCGAATGAAAGGGCAAACTGCGTTTACGAGGCTGGCTACGATCAGGCCGTAAATTTTTGTTGGTATTTGCCTTTCGACGCCATTTCCGTCGTGCATCGTCATTTGTGGGGGGGGGAGGCATAGATGGCGGCGTTCGGCTAAGGTCGATTTGATATGTGCATATGTGGCTCGCTTGGTTGATGCGTCTTATTAGCCTCTGGGTGGTGTGGCGCGTGGCACGATCATTTATTAGCCCTTGAATATTTCTTCGTCGACGACCCGCTGGCAAATAAATGGCTCGTTTTCCCTTTTCGTCCCGCCCGTCCGCCAGGACGCAGTTGATTTTTTTATGGGGCTAATGATTCCTGGGACGTACGCATAGTGGGGCAAAGTTTTGGAAAAGTTTTGTTGGCAAATCTTGTGTAGTCGGGTGTGATCGCAAGTCGTATTTGAACGAGGCCGCGACATGTGTAGTAGGACATTAGGCGAGCACAAGGGTCGCGTGTAGTATGGGGGGCTCGAGAACCGTTCGTGAGATCGAGCCCGGGTCCAGGGTGCGAGTATAAACTTTTCACGTCGACACTTTTGGTTCAAGAAGTCGAGTTTCCAACACTCGTCGGCCCCTTCTGGTCGCATTTCTCGCATGTACTTATTAAGTGTACTCGACGTGGAATGCTCTTTTGGACGCGTTGCGTAACTCGTCTTGTGGTAATATTACTGTCGGGTCGGTCGAGCGGGCCCGTGTCATTGTCGAGCCGACATGATTGATGTCGTTTCACGCGTACGAACCGTGAGATTTTCGACAATTTCTTGTACAATATCGCATTCACCTTGTATGTACGCATCCTAGACACGTCCTCTTCTCGTTTGGTTTTTGACACTGAAGCGGCGAGTTTTTATTTCGATACACGCCCGCGACATGCCGTCCTAAGGCGAATCCAAACGACGTTTCCCTTACTTTTTTAAATTTTCGTTCGCTCAACCACACGGAACCGTTTGGGATCGCTTTTCGAATTTTTCGAACCGACCTTGAGAAAGCATGGCGCTCGATCGTCTCGCATCGGCGTGGGTTTCGTTTTGAAAAGTTTGTTAGTTCGAGTTCGAAAATGGACGAAAACTTGTCATTCGCAGATCGTTTATCCGGCTTAGGCCCGTTGTCCAACTGTTGTTCGGAAATGGCGTTGAGCATGTTCTTTATATCCTCCATTCCAGTTTTACTCCCCATATCTGATCCCAACATTGCCTTATCTCCCCAGAGATGACGCATAGCAAATAGGCCTTGCTCTTTGCACTAAAAACCATTTCGTAGCCACTTACGATCAGAACTCGTCAAACGGCGTGGTTTACGATGACCATTTATGGCCTTGTCATAAGGCCTTACTGTAGCTGCCCAGCGGACCTCCGCCTAGTGCCGCTCAGTTCACTAGTTAGTACACAGCTGTTGCCATTTTTGGGGGTCTTATAGCAGACGCTGAATGCTTTCTATTCGAGACTTCCATAATGATGGTTTCGAATATTCATTATAACAGGAGCAGAGACGGGAAGGACGATTTGATCGAGCAGACCGATTCGCACAATTTATCGCCTGTCATGAGAAAGCCGCTGGAAACGGGCGACAGCCAGAAAAGCCCGGACAACGAGAGTTTGATCAGTTTCCTGAACGGCGTCGAGGCCAATCCTTATTTGGATGCTTTTTACGCCGTCCTTAGCCAGGTCAGTAAACAAGGTCTTTGCGAAGGGGGCAGGGAGTGTGAGTGAGAGGGAAGGATTAACTGACGCCTACGTGATGGACATTATATTTTTCCCCCCGAGCGCTAGCTAGTACTAGCCTAGGATTTGTTGGTGCTGCTGGTGCCTTTGCAGGAACAGCACTGCTTTGTCTGGGCTGTTGTGATGACTGTCGGGTTGATGACTGCTGATGAGACCAGTCTTGGTTGTGTGCACTTGGGATCAGTTGCTTTGACGCAAGCACTTTCCATAAGTCATGCAAAGTGGGTGTAAGTCTTGCTTTTCGCTAAATGCATACGAGTCGGGGAATTTACCCATTTATGCGTTCTTTAGATGCATAGGCGAGTGCGCCTTCTTTCCGTCGTCTGACCACTGATAGAGATGGTTACGCACGATAAAAATTCAAAGAATTTTTCTGCCTGCGTTCCCTTTTCGCTAAGCCGCTTAACCCTTTGACACGGTTTTGTGTCCCCAATACATAAGTAATGTATCTCCAGTTGGGATTTTGCATTGTGATCCGTGTCGGGCGAATGTGCCCGAGTCAATCGGGCTGTCTCGAGACGATTGGGAAGAAGCACCATGTCTCGCTAGCATGCCTTTTTTGTGCCACGTCATGTCATTTTGAACAACATTTCTAGTTTACGGACGGTGTCCCTCGGCTGGCACGAAGCACATGGCTAAGGCCGTATAATTCCCGTTTTCTTTATGCGCAGGTGCTGGATACACCGTACCAAAAGACGTTTTTCAATGTACTTCAACATCTGCGAGAAATTCATCTCCTTCGCCATCCATCTGGCATCGAATACGTGTGGCAAGCACTGGAAAAATTCGTATGTCGTTTGAAGCTATTACGATCCCCCAGCGAAGCTCAAGAACTGTTGATACATCTTATGTATGAATGCGGAGACGGGGTTAACGGCGTGATTGGGCCGGCAAATATGATCAATTCATCCGACTCATTCACTTGTTGTTGCTCGTGTCATCGTGACCCTACATCGTCTAATCGTGTCACCCCGATCGCACGACCTCCATCCCCACCGCCCTTACCACCACCACCTCAACCGACCCCATCAGTGGACAGAAAAAGACCGGCGAATGGTCAAGCGCACGAGCCGACTTGTTCGTCTACTGACCCTCGACGACCCACATTCGCTGAAATGATTTCGAATGCGGCATCGTCAGCTAGTCTCAAGTCGAGTGAAGCACCGATCATGAGACGAAGTCAAGACTCCTCCACCCCAAATCGGACTGTGCCTGAACCGCCGAGTCAGGCAACGACTATTCGCACACCTCCACCACCTCCACCGAGCGTGCCCGACGAGTCTGTGGTCATCGGTGCAAAGTTGTTGCCGCAGCAGAATTTACCTCAACCCAAAACAAAACTGAAAACGTTTGCTTGGTCCAAAGTCCCCGCTTCAAAAATTATGGAAAGCATGAATAACAGGGACAACGTGTGGTTGAAAGCTGCCAGTCGATTCGACACGGGAGCCATTATCAAAGCCATCAATTTCGACGATTTGGAGACCTTGTTCGCCGCCCAGACCTCGTCCCCGCCCAATACCATGGAGAGACATCGGCCAGGCGACAGTGCGCCATTGACCGCCAGCACGTTTAACGGCAGCGCGAATCGATTGAGCGGCAGCGACTATCATGCGTCATCGAATGGTACAGATGGATCGAACACTCTCGGGAGACGTCGAGATGCATCGTCAGATATCAATTTACTCGATCCCAAACGCAGTTTGAACGTCAACATATTCTTGAAGCAATTCCGAGGGTAAGACAACTCGATTGTCTGGGGGCTGTGTATGGGCGCAGTGGGGGAGGGGGGTCTTTTATTTTGGCTGCATCACTTGGTCGACCTAGAGATAAGGGCGCCCTGTCACATCTCTTCAATGCAAGTTTTCTCCTGCATTATTCTCCTGCTGGACGCTACCTGTTTTTTGACACTGCAGGGATCGTGGTCGCATTGGTTGGTGGGAGACGGGTCAATTATATATTTTCCAGAACATTCGCGAAACACAATAGTTCCTCGTAAAATTTTCACCTCTAGGTCAGCCCACAAAGGATATTTTCAAACCCTGCCTTAGCCCTACTCGTTGTTGAGTACAAAGTCCTTGGCTACAAATTCTTTTCACCACTCTGACCTCGGTCAGTTTGGTTCAGCCAATGATTTCATCATGTCTACCTAAAATAGGGACTTGCATTGTTGGTCTTTTTTCTGCCTACTTTGGCATTTTGTTCGTATTTACACCTTTTGGATTTTCCCTTGAAAATTGCATTTTCCATTTCTAGTGGAACCGACGATTTGATCGAATTGATCGAAACCGGGGACAGCCATTATCTCGGCCTGGAGAAATTACGTGGGCTGACGAAAATTTTACCAGAACCTGACGAGGTGTGTATGCCTATGATGCCTTATGATCCCGCATTCCAGACTTTATTTTTTGCCTGCTTATAGCTGGATTCTCTGAAAGCATATTCGGGCGATAAATCCAAGCTGGGCAATGCAGAGCGATTTTTCCTGTCCCTTATCAACATTTCAAAGTAAGTTTTTCTCTCGTTGAGAAAAACTAGGAGGTGCGTTGATGGCTGGTGTGAGTAGCCACTCTGCTATGTGGGGTGATCGAATTCATTGAAAGGCTCGACCGTGTGTGTTGGAAGACCTCCGTCGCTTGGTTGCGTACAGCAGCTGAAGAAACTTGAAACGGAATAAGAGCATTCAATGGCATGGCAAAATACAAAACGGACGCACCTATGTGGGAGTCGAACCCTCTTTCACACCCAGGGAAAGAGGACAACCCCATCCATTATTACCCAAGCACTGGTTTTTTTGACGCGGATGAAGCGCAGCAATACATGAAATGTAGAAAGCAGGGCAGGAATATGGGATGCGAGGACTAAACCGCATGTAAAGCAGGATTCTGTAGCCATTTACGTGTTTTAGCTATCGTCTACGAGTCGAGAGCATGCTCTTAAAAGAAGAATTCTTATCTATGGTCGATTATATGAAGCCATCAGTCAGCACACTTATTGCCGCTGCTCGAGGTAAGCCCTTACATGGCCACTGCCCGTAGCGAGGAACTGCACTTGCCATTTTCAGACTTGAAAAATTCTCAATCTTTGCAAGAAGTCCTTTACCTTCTTTTACTGGTGGGCAATTACTTGAATGCGGTAAGTATAATCTCAGAGTCATTCAAGTGCATGCTGTGGGCCTCCAGTTCGAAATCGGTCGTCGTAAACGGGTGATTGAGTTTAGGTTAGAATGCAAGGTTTCCCACGGAGCCAGTCTACAGTCTGAAGATTGAGCGACCTTGATGTTGAGTCAATTTGCAATTGCATAGTTTGACTTATGGCCAAGTAAGATCTGATTTCGGTTTATGGTTCACCTAGGGTGGCTACGGAGGCAACGCAGCCGGTTTCAAAATGACATCGCTGTGGAAATTAGTTGAAATCAGAGCCAATAAACCGAACGTCACCCTTCTCCATTACGTTGTGGCCGTAAGTACTCAATGCTGCGGTGAGAATTTGAGAAACGATTAAGCCAAATGGTCGCTTTGTCCTTTTGTAGGAAATTGAAAAGAAGAATCCACGCTTGCTGGATTTGCCCAAAGAATTGAAGCACTTGGACGATGCCTCGAAGTAGGATATTTATATTTTCACGGTTGATGTCCCCTTTTTACGTCTTTCATTTTAGATTGGCATTTGATACAATCGTCTCGGACTTCCGACATCTAAAAGAGAAGACGGAGCGCGTATCAAAACAAGTGGCCCAGACAGATGCAGACGACGAGATAAGAAATCAGACTGAGATCTTTTTTGAGGTGGGCCCTTAAAGACTTGTCTCTTGTCATTTTGTCCAACCTCTACGCTTTTTAGTTTGCTAAAGGCGAACTGATTACAATCGAAAGAGATATTAGCCAAGTGGATCGCCTTCGTCTTGATTTGGCTGCTTTCTTTTGCGAAGACACGAATACCTTTAAGTTGGAAGAATGTTTCAAGATCTTTGCTACATTCTGCCAAAGATTTTCTAGGGCTATTGACGTAAGATTTTTCAGGGAAGTTTACGACTCATGCTTATCAGTGTATTATTTTTCAAGGAGAACACGGAGCGTCGCTTGCAAGAAGAAAAAGCTGAATTGCGCCGGCGGCTACGAGAGCAACAGAAAGCCAAAAAGGGTAAGTGTCCTGTTTTGTTCACAGCTACGTGCAAGTGTGAGTCCAACGTGCTTTTCAGAATTCGCCATCAGTCATCGCGTTAGTTTCACGGAAGGCGATTCTTCACGCCGCCTCAGTGACAAGTACAAAAGTCTGTTGCACACGGGCGATGTCCTGCTGCCGTATAACTCTGGGGATTCACCAAATGAAGCACTAGACAACGCCAGAAATTGCAGCGTGCATTCAAATCTTGTGGATGTTCTGACCACCAACTCGACAGGCACCAGCAGTTTGACATCGCAAAATCCCAGACGAAATATCGATGAAGATTCATGTCAAGATGGCGAATTCAGTCCAGGTGCACCGCTGTGGCGCCGATCTTACAACTGTAAACGTCGTGGGACGGCTTCATCAATCACTTCATCGACGTTCACGAATCGAGAACGACCCCGAGATTCGGATGCGGGTCAATTGAAACCGTGGAGACAACGTTTCGAGGAACTGTTGGTTGACAGTGAGCGACCAAATGGACGAACAGCGCACTCGGCTTCGTCGAGCGAGCTGGACTCGTTGGGTTATCAAAGACAACAGAGCCAACAAGAGTTCAGCCCAACATCGCTACACGCAGCTAATGTGGATAAACCAGTCGAATGCTCGCCTATCTTTGCAAAAACTTTTCCCCGACGTGAAACCACTCGTATAGCGTCAATCAGTGATTTGGAGCAGTATCGATCACCATCAACAGCCTCGATCAATCAGGACGATTCGCAACCAAGGGCGCCTCCGATCGAAATGAAGAGATCAGTTTGGAGAGAGCAACGTCGGCTCAGAGCCAACAGTCTGTTGACCGATGTGGGCGAGGGTGGTGCCGCTTCAGCCAATGACTTGAACGAGCTATTGGATATATTGAAAATCGAAAACGGGTCAAACGCTGCAACGAGACGTCGTGTGTCGAAGCTAAAATTAACGAGCAGCGAAAGTGGTGACGAACCGAATGAGTGTCCGAAAACACCACCTGTTTTGTCTTCAATGCCGGAAATGGCTGTATTGAAAACGGACATCGATGAGGTGGTACGGCATTGTGAGCAGGTGATAGAGGTGGCCTGGTCTAGGAATAGGTCTGATATCGGCTGTGCGACTAGGAAGCTTCAAATCAAAACATTTTTCTTGGCTTACGGCTATTAGTTCAGCTAAAGGTTTCGAAGTGCTGAATGATAATAAAAAATTCATTTTAGGCTCGAGAAGAAATCGACTCGATGGGGCAGCCCGTGGCGACAACGATCCTTCCATCCAGTCGTACGAACTCTCCAGTCTTCGAAGAGCCCTACAAGGCGGATCAATCCAGCACTTTGGAAGAGTGCTCGGCGGATTTCACCCTCTCAGCCTCTGAATTGCCCGATTGTACATCCTGCAATCTGGTAATCTCGTGTGGAGGCGATGTCCGCAGCTCGGCCTCTTGTTCTCGTGACTCAATCGATACCGCTGATAGATGCAGCGAAAGCGTTTCGGTCGTGGTCATGCCCGCACCATCATCGGCTCCATTAAGTGAAATGTTAGATGAGGGATTCGAAGAAGACGCATCGAACTCTACGAATTGCAGCAGCGTTACTGGTGTCCAAAGTCCTCCCCTTATACCAGCCTCACCGAAGATGCATTCAAATCAACAACAGCAACATCGCCCAACAACAGCCTCAAATGTGAACTCCAAGTCTGTGCCGAAAACGCGTGCAGCGCAGTGGACGAAGTCTGTATCCACGACGGCATCGCAGACTAAATTCAGTTATCAGTCTGGTACCAAGTCATCAGCTATGAAGGCCGCTCCTACTCCAAAGCCTTCCACAGCGTCAAGCCGCAGGCCGTCCGTGTGTAGCTCGGTGGATGGTCATCAGACTCGAGCAGCAGCAGGTGGCAATAACTGCAAGACGAAGCCAGCTCCAACTGCGGGCAAAACTGAACGAGCACTGAGCAATGGATTGCAGTCAAAAAGGGCCACCATTGGTGTCATTCAGGTCAAACCAACCGGTAGATCTGACAGAACAATTGCAGTGACCCCGAGTACTGCCACCGCCCTTATGGCACCAACCAAATGCTCTGCTGCCAAGACCAGAATACAAGTGGTGCCCACGCGGTCGTCCATGCAACGACAACGAGCAGCAGCATCAAGCTCGTCCAGTACTTCTGGCTCGGACACTGAGCATCGGACCCCGAGAAATCCTCCATTCAGGAGACGAGTTCCTGTGACGACTAACAAAACTGCTCCTGTCAAAGATCAAGCTCCGGTTCGCAAAGTTGCATCGACAGCGACGAAACAGAATCAAAGTCAACATACGTCGGTCCTGACCGTTGCACCGCGTGCGAGTGTTTCTAGTTTTAGACCGTTCAGTGTGAGAAGGAGTAATGCGGCACCTGTAGCCATGAATGGTTGAAAAGATTGGAATTCTTAGAGTAACACTGGTGCTCGTTTATGTGCCGCTTAGAACTAAATGCGTTTTATCGCTTACAATTAGCGTATTGTATTGCCGTGCTGGTATGTAATGGTTGTAGTCATACGCTTGCAAAAAAACTTGTGCGATGCTCTTGCTTGCTTGTAGGCTGTTAAAGCGTGTCCAGGAACCTGCTGAGGCGTGGAGTGCGAAAGATTCTTACAGGCAGACGAAATGTAGAGTATAAGGTCTTCTGGGTGGGACGCGCAAAAGTCAAACGGCTCACACAAGTGCAGTGACAGAAAGCTGTGGTTCGGAAAGCAAAATGATCAACATAGTTTGGTCTCACATTCGTGCATGCTTGTGTTCTGATCAGCAATGCGTTTACTGTAGCAGCTGTGAAACAGGCCGAGCAGAGGCCCCTCCGATCACTCGCGAACTCAAATTGACGATCCATCGCACTTTCTGACAAGTACAGCGCAAGCCCACTTCACAGCTAATCGTATTGCTCTTTCTAATTAGGGCCTTCGTATGTCTTTTTACGCTCACATCATACACATAGAGCTAAAGGTTTCAGAGCAAGTGTAAAGAGCGCAAGTCGTCTACCAGCTGCATGTGCTGGGGCACTGCTTCACAATATTTCACTTCTCAATATCCCTCAATGTCAACACCGAGCAGACCTCCAGATTCACTCGAGTCGGAACAGTCCTCGCGGTCGGTGAGTTGAGTCGAGTCGTGGTCACCAGAGAGAAAGGCCGAGCAAGATGCCACCCAAGTTCTTCGGGCTTTTCAAGAAGTTCGGGAAGATGCTGATGCCGAGCGAAGGTAGGCACCTTCGTATCCTCCCGGTCTTCTTTGAACCGTCCTTTTGCATTTCAGAAGGCAGCTCGACGACCAAGAACATTCTGGCGGCGATCGGTCAGTTGAAGCTGCAGCCCGATTACGAGTCGTACGTGGCCAAGCAAGTTCAGGAGCAACTGGCGAGGCAACGGGAAGCCGAAGCGGAGGCTCGACGGCAGGAATTGTTGGCGGCGACAATGGCGACGACGCCCTGGGTCAGTCTACTCTTGGATAGGCGAGATCAGTTGCATTGCTCTCCCTCTTTCAGAAACCGAAGGTGCGGCCCGGCGATGAGCTGTATCCATCCGTGTGTCCCAAATCGCAGAAGAAGGCGGCCTCAAAACCGGCGTCAGCGAGTCAGCGATCAGGCAAATCGTCCCCTGCATCGGCGTCGTTGGAGACCAGCGGCCTGGAACCACCTCCGATCGACCCGGACGAGGAGACGTCAGCGAACTCGGTCAAAGAGTCCAGTCTGCGACTGCTGCTCGAGGACTTGGCCGTAAGATACGAGTCTTTAGCCGAACCTGTTGTGATCGTTTCGTTTCCAGAACGAGGCGGAAAGCATGAAGACGGCGAAAGAACCGACGAAGAAAGAGAAACCAGCGCGGTCCATGACGCCAGTCGAATTGGTCGATCTGCGACGCCGAGACGAGACTGCGTGGCGGCGTTTGATACGCGAGAACACGGTTGTGGCGGTGGCCATGTCGATGCCAACCGAGAACGATCGGAAGAAAGCCGCCGACGCCTACAAGAGATCGGCCTCGTTTCGAACCAAGATACGCTTCAACGAGAAGCTGGAAACGATCTTGGCCCCCGTCGGACAGCCCTTCTCGCCCAAGGAGCGAACGAGCAAGGAAAGCGGCACCCTGGAACTCGATCGATCGAAGAAATCGTGGACGGATCGCGTGTAATCGATTGATGATGAGCTTGTCGGATGCGTTGTGTGTGGTTGCTTGGCTCTGCATGTAAGAATGTGAACGGAGAGGAGGGACAGTATGCCAACGGTCTGTGGCCAGTCAATTGCATACCATCGTGTTGTAAACATGGCTGGCGCATAGTCGATTTCAGGCGAAACTGGCGATCCTATTGTGAGTTATACATAGGCGATTTCGCTCGCTACACTCTCCATCATCTGAAAACCAATTATACTAGCGCATGACTGGAAGCATCCTGCAAAATACAGCTATTTCAAAGCTGAACCATTTCACAGTGATCTTGGACCTTGGCTTACATGCGTTAGAAGGTTCTTTTTGCACATAAAGCGTGCCGATCAGGCAAAGTTGGTTTTCTTTTTTGGATCGGTTCCTCTTTCGAAACGTTGGGCGCTTCGAGAGGGCTCATGCTTCTTTTTTACGATGCCTAGAAAGCTACAGTAGGCATGGTCTTTTCATTTAGCACTGCACCAGGGGACACCGGAAATTGATGAGGTAGGACGTGCTACGGTTCAATTTAGTGCAGAGCGACAATAGCTTTGCACAGCATGGCAATGGCATAAACTGGTTATCCAGACGCATGACGAAAAGAGTTCCGTGTCTGTTGAGTATCTAGAATATGCTACAGTCTTATAAATCAACCAAATGGCCAACAAATTTCGCCCAGTGATCATTCTGCACAATATATCTAACATGGCACTGTTTCACCAAGCGGCTCTTGTTATTAGCATCGGGCTACTTTCGTTTCATCAAAAGCCCGCAACTGGTTTTTTAACAAAGCAAACATTAACAAAGCCACCGAAAAGCGGCCTGAATAAGCTGTACAGTATTTCTC
The DNA here is from genome assembly GCA_030248295.1 of Mesodorylaimus sp. YZB2_4. NCBI lineage: Eukaryota > Metazoa > Nematoda > Enoplea > Dorylaimida > Dorylaimidae > Mesodorylaimus > Mesodorylaimus sp. YZB2_4. The sequence continues at coordinate 260,216 of JASANH010000138.1, read as the reverse complement.
CCACGTGTGACTTCACAAAGCGCTCCCTTTCACGAGTGATACGAATTCGGGCAAAAAGCCGGTTTGAAAAACTTGTTTGCAGATTCGCTCTGTTTGTCTCGCAGGTTTAACCAGAATCTGGGAAACGGCATGGTCGAGCTAACTTGAGCGAGCTAACTTTTCGGAATCGATTCTTGCCCAGTAATTTTGTGCGCAAGTTACATCGCTCGACTCATCCCGTTCTTATCGATCGATTGTATCATTCATGACCGTTTCCATAATCCATGAGGCCGCATCCCTGTGCTGGTTCAATCGACAGCAGGAAGTTCACGCTCGGTCTTCTGCTGACGGGGTGATCACGGTCAGCTAGAATTGATCGTTGCGTGACGTATGCGAGGTGGTGCATATTGGAAAGTGGGCGAAGAAAATTACGAGTATTGGAGGGGTTATTGGAGGCGAATATCGACGGGTGGCGGTCTGTGGCGATGGAGTGAGGCGGGTGAAAGTAGAATGAGGGCGAATGAAGAGTGAGGTAGTTTCGCGCCGCCGTACGGGCTTCATTATAGAACATTATCCGCGGTGTGCTCGGCGGCGGAGGACAATTTTCACCATCGAAGCAGACCAATTTCGGGGGATGCCGAAAATTATGGACAATTTTTGCCCGCCGCGAGCGCGTGTTTAGCCTTGCGCATCATTCGAAAAATTTGATAAATTATGCAAAATTGTGGTGATTACCGTAATTAAGGGGAGGCGATTGTGAAATAAGCCAATAAGGTAAACTTTCCTCGCTGCCCGCCCTCCCGCGTCTAGTGTGTATTTTTGCTAGCCCTACCGTGGTTCTTCTATGGTAGTCGCGAGAAGGATATTGAAAAGACCGCTCTTGCCCCTAAAGGAGCTGCTTTATGCCCTTCTGATCAAGGCCGAGAACTAGACTAGTCTTGTCTTGTACTAATCATGAAGTCATCAGATGTTTTCTTTGTTGCTTTCAATTCACACAGATTTCGATTGATCGGTGATTGTGATATCTGCTGGCATTTTTACCTGGGTAGGGTACCCATATTTGGACACGCGGTAAGAATCCACTTTCATGTTCAGAGTTTTTGCGCCGGGGAGGCTTTGCTTGACCTGCCAAATAGGTAGAAGCTACATACACTGGTTTCTTGTTTAGGTTCTGGTTTTAGTAACATGCATGCGACCAACGTGTCCATAGCATGAGTCCTTTGCAGCAGACCGTTTGAGCGATCGCGTGTTTTGCAAGTTGGACCAGGGTCCTGTGTTTATGCCATGCTGTTGCTTTACTATACCTCGGGCACGGGACCCCACCATTATCAAAACTCATTAGCGTGCGGCGTTCACAAACCTGCATACTAAGGAATGGAAAGTAGAGCAGTTGACTGCCACTAATTTTTTGTGCGATAGTTGCATATTCTAGCTTGTTCCCTAGTAACTTACTCAATCTAAACCTATTTCCTGAATGCGGACCCCCAGAGTTCAACAGTCATGTTGACGAATCATGAGGTTTACTTGACATTAGACTTTTTCGTTTTTTTGAATGCAAGTGTGCATTAGATATTTGCAGCCTTCTCGTCGATATTTTCATTTCCTCGATTAGTGGCAACGTGTCGTGCGATCACCTAATACAGTCCATATTTCCTACCCTGTCCCCTTTGTGAATGTTCGTGTGACCGTCATTTGCAAACTTGCATAAAAGAAGGTTGGCGCGTAAGTTTCTCACAAAGGGGCATTTCCTGTGTCCAATGTCTTTGTTATGGTCATCCGTCTAGTTTTTCATGTTGTGACTTGATCCCACGGATCATGGTCATCTCGGGGGCGTCACTCGTCCTTCATCCACTATGTCTGGCTGGCAATGAACGGTTGTTGGCAGGGAATGGTCCCTCGAGTTCCCATTGTTGTCCGAATTCGACTGGAGGTTGTTGACGGCGACTGTACTCGATCCACAGTCATTGTGTTCGACGTCGTTCGTGCGTGCGAAGGCAAGTTTTTGAAAAAGCGTAGCCGATGGTTCTCGCTCGAGTGATCACATTCGCACACCATACACTGTGCGCATGCTCATAGAGAACGCGCTTGTGTCGTTCAAAAACGGGCGCACACATTCAACAAAAGCGGGTTGTGCATTTTCCCATTCGACGTCGATGGCTTGACTGAACCGACACCGACAACTGCTCTTTTTTGGAAGAACTGTATACAACTAGTTCTCTGCCGGTGGCTGACGATAAGTTTTAGGATTCTGGTTCGTGAGGAGGAGCTACAGTATGCCTTTGTGTTATTCTGATGCTCCTAGGAACAATCACGTGCACTGACAATGAGAAGCTGTTCCAAGTTTGCTATCTATTCATGGGAAGAGCTGAAAAGAAAGCCATGCCTACAGTAAACCTTTGAAAGAAAACAAATGTTCTCGGTGCGGAATCATTCACGCATAGAAAATCAGACACACGCTCGATTGTTTTTCTCCAATCGCAGCCTCTCATAGGAATAGCGTTTGGCAAACGCACTTCCTGTCCTCCTGCTCCTCTTCCGGCCACGCAGACCATCCCGACGTCATGGCGAGAGTCAATCGGAAGCGCTACCAATCATGCACGCCATTTCGGTCGGTGTCGCCCGGAGAATGATGAAAGGATGCGCCGTCGAGGTGTGGAAATGAGAGGAGTCTGGAATGGGTTTTCTCCATACCCTCGATCATCGACGATTCCTCGAGGGAATTTACATGCTTGTACAGTAAGGACTACGAATGGTTGGTAACGCGTAGGAATGGGCGCTGACCTCAGCCTGTCATGTCGTGAGCTGACGCTCCGAACTTTGTGTGCTACCCCAAGCTGCGCCTTTTTGTGAATTACACTTCAAGCGGCTACAGTATCCCTTGGGACTGGTCTATCAAGTCGGTCCTATTTCATTTGCGCGATTACGTTGAAAAGCGCCTCGCACCTTTTGCTGCTTTTTGTTCAGCATTGGTCAATAAATTTGTTATAGACCAACCATGGTTACGTGAGGCAGCATGGTTCAATAGGGCACTTAACACCGAGAAACCGAGCGTACGTTCGATCGCTTCAAATGCACAATGGGAGACCAATCGTAATTAGGGACCGCGCGTGAAGTCTTTTGTTGACATTGAGCTAGTATGGAAGTGGTCGTATCGATCTCGGGGTCTAAATTCAAAATCAATTTCTTATTAACAGCCTGAAATGCCCGTGGAAGCTCTAAATTACTTGGTCCATGTCAAGAATGCTCTTCAAATGGATGAATGCGTGAAAGCTGTACGGTAATCGCGAGAAGGGCTACTGTAACTGACGCAGTCAGCAGAAGCGGCAGGCTGCCTGGCTTCCTAGTGCCGAGCGTGAGGCTCCAAGAAATTATTCTGAACGACCAATGTTTGGATCATACGGTAGGTGTTCAGAAAAATGGCCTTATGCCAATATAGACAGGCTGCCTTGACTTTTTCTTAAACCAACACTGTTTTTATGCCGAGTGTCAGAAATTCCAGCTCTAGTATTTCCACCTGCTCAAGGACGGAAAAGGGCATAACGCTCAGTGGCTATTCTGACGTCTCAATACAGCAGCGCCAATTCGACGCCGATGGCTATTGTAGAAGAGGAAGGGGAGGAGCGCACGAGGGGTTCGGCAGGCCCAGCCTCGGCACTAGAACGAGACCACTACAATAGCCTACAATAATAACAATAATAATAATAGTAAGGCAGTCGTACCGTAGCGCCGACGAGGCCGGCCCACAAAAGGCGTTCGGCCTCTGTGGCCCAGCCGGCGACGAGTATCCCGCAGCGTTGAAACCTCTTCTAAGTCGTCCGTTCCTAGCCTTACCATAATAAGTACGTAGACACACCTTCCACTCCAGCCAAGGATACAGTGCGGAAAAGGGCAACGCCGAATTCATGCACTCGCACTACAGTAGCGTGCGCGCAGGGGCGGGTCCTGGCAACAATAAAATGCGTATTGGCCGCGTTCGCATTGCAGCTTGGCCCGCAGACACGTACTCCCGCTCAGCCAGGCAGCACCACTCCACAGCCAGTACAATGTTTGCGGTTGGCATTTAATGCCCATCCACCGATTTGTTTGCCTTTCGATCATCGACTAAGATAATCTAATCGATTCTTCATTCCTCTCCTCTCGCCGAAAGGTAAGTGCCCTCGGGCGTTAATGCCATATTATCCAAAACAGGGTCTCCGACGTAACTCCGCAGGTAACTTATCCACTTTCCTGACGGAATCAATTAATCAGTAGTAATAATTCCACAACCGTGTCACGAACTTTCTTCGTTGTGTTCGATTATTAGTATTGGATGTAATTCCTATGAAGTAGTAGGTTTCTGGCCGCCAAAATAGATGTTAGCTTTATGATAAAAGGAAGGGACAGCATGCTGGCGTATGGCGGCTCCTCTGTCCGTGCAACTGAACTGTGCGCTGCCAGGGCGAGCAGTACTTATATGGGTATATACTAGGCTACATAATGCTAGAAAATTAGTGCCAATCGACGATGTTAATAATCCCCGTCATTTTCGGCTGCAATTACGGTTGTCGACAGGGCGCGTAGGTTGTTGCCGCTCGCGGACCCGGTATTACGTACAATAGTCAATCTATTGTGTACTTAGTACTCGGCTCTTTGCTATGCCATCATGATGATGACTGTGATGATTCGCCAATTTTCCTCGATCGCCCCTTGTTACCGATGGTAATCGCCTATACCTCCCTTCCAAGCCATGCTTGCCTCTGTCGTCGTCTACCATTCAGACCTCTTTCCAACAATTCATATACTTCTCCCACGAGCTGTTTCCTTCGCTATGAAAATTGGCGATAGACATGACTGATGAGAAAGTGTCGCCTTACGACCGATCTTATCGGACGCCGCATTATCGCGTTTGCCATCTTACGTGGTCTTTTTCTGCACTCATCCAATTTTCGATGACTCAAACGTGCGAACACATCGTCGTGTTTGATTTGGCATTCTCAGTAATTTGAAAAAAGTGGACCGCGCACTTTTTCTATGGGGTACCGTGCGGTGACAAAATTCGCACATGAGCATCGATGACAGATAATCGTGATCTGTCGATTTCCCAATTATACCCAGAAAATTGTGCTTTGACCAATTTGCGATTTAGGCATTGACAACAACTCTGCCAAGCAATAAAAGTAATGGAGGAACGTTTTTGTGCATGTTGTGGTTAGCCAAGTCTGCTGGTCCAGTCCGAGTGTGATGGCAAGGCTGGGTGTGGAAGAGGATGGCATGCTGTGTCTATCAACCTGGTACTCGCACAGGCGACATAGAGTGTAACACGAGAGTAAGAAAGAGGGCAATCGAGCGCGAGGTAAAGGATCGCCCGGGGCCATTCTCCCGCCGTCAATCTGCTACGGCGCCATCCCACGCTACTCGTGTCCTTTTCTGGCGTCGGACGGTCGCTAGGCTATGACTCGAGCGGGGTCGTAAAATCGTAAAACCTGGTCGGTCACAATGGGATGACACGAGGGAGCCGCGTTATGCCGCCACCGACGCCTAAATTGGACAATGGACCGTGTTCCAATGGACCTTGGCCAGGCGGTCGGCGAGCTCGCAGTCTATTGGAACCGACGGGCTCGATCCATTCTATTCAGCTCATTGTTTTCCACCCTCACTAGACACTCTATTTGGACAATGAAGTGGACTTATCCACACTGTGCAAAACACAGACAATGAGCGGCGTGTATATGTACATCAGGCTCCTCACATTCTGACACTCTTGACCTTCGTCTGTGTATCGACTACGATGCAATCCAGAGTCCAGTTACGACCGCCTTGATGTGATAAGACTGCTTAGGTACTGACAGTCGGTGTATCAATTACTGCGCATACAGTAATCCATACGAGCCCAGAGGATAACTTGCACTATCGCATTTCACGTGTTCTAGCCCATTCACTGTTCTGATCTGGCTGGGGTCGGGAGCAATAAAAAGGCCGGAACCTAGGAGAACTGGAATTCTTAATTTCATATTTTGTCTTTACGAATTTTTTGAATCTATTTTATGACTCATATTCTAGGCCGAGTATTTTACGGACGAGTTATCGGGGCAGATATAAGTACAAGATAGAGTGCTAGTCAAGTTTTAAAAAGATGCCGCGTACTTGTTATTCTGGAGCAGCGGCGAATTTTTTACCAAAAGTAGAGTCTAGTAGGACTGGCGTTGGCCAACACCTAAGACGTAAATCATACCATTTATGGACATTGAAAATATAAAGAATGATATATGGTCTAGACACTAGAGCCCAGCCCTCGTCGCGGCATGAGGCCAGCCCAATGTTGAATGCTGACGTGTGCAAACCTAATATAGACGTCGCGAATTCTTAGCCTTCCAGTCCCGAACCTATAAAACTTGTGTTTTTTCTTTGTCCAAGCCAAGCCGGCATTTTTTTCACATTTTGTCCTCTAATCCGGACGCTGAGGGCGGGCCATCTCGTCGGCGTCATATTCGTCAAATATATGCCTCTTACCATATCGGGCCGAGGCATTCGCTCTTTTTTGGCTGGCTAAACTATGTCTTCGTCTTCGTTTTCCTTGTTTTACTACCACGCCTCCCGTTGCTCGACTGCTCGAAACCGTTCGTCAAAACGGGTGCGAATTTGACAGTATAGAGCGGCTCTTTTTGATTTTTCCGTCGTCACGCCGTGAATCCAGTTCGAAGGCGACTGCTCGAAAAAACACTGGGGAAACCAATGCACCGTTCGCGACGCTAATAAATTTTTAACGCCTCGACAGTGAAAAAATGACATTTTTCACACCGTTACGGACACGTCGCGAGGCCATCACGCGCGACTTCGAATCGACTACCTGTACAGTCTCTCTTTTGCTCTTTTCACCAAAAACCATAAAAACTCCCTACAAATTTTTATACCCCTTCCCTCCAACACACCTCACTCAACATAGGTGCGTGATCCTAAAATCATTCACCGTTTCACTCATCGTTTCGCGGTCACCAATTCTGTGAACACGGGCGTACTGTAACGGCCATTCGCTTATGCAATCGACGCCGACCAGTCGCCCGGCACTGACCGAGCGAGTAACATTTGGTCCGTTGGTCACATGCCTCCCACCAGTGTCTATGCATCAGACCTTCTCGGCCGCTCGGTCACTCGCCTTATCGTCCGTGATCACCTTATAGTTTCTTCTCGCATGCTAGGCTTAGAAACGGGTGCGTGAATCACGTGTATCCTGTTCTCGTTCCTCATTTTCCTTCGGCTTCTTCGTGGACAAGCTCAAAACTTTCCACTTCGACCTCCTGCCAGTCTGCAAGCCCCACCCTCGTCCGCTCACGTGATTTGGTGCTCATGTGGGATTGGCTGGTGCTCTGCGAGTGTTTGGGTCGGGGAGGAGTGCTTAGGCTTTCACTCATTGCGCTGGCGTCATCATCAGATTTGTGGTGATAGTTACCGGTCTGATTACATGTCCGCTCCATCCAGTCCAGTGCCACTTGACAAATTTTTTAGTCAGCCACTTCTACATTTTGCTCGTTTTTGTTGGTCGATTCTTGGTCAGTCTTTCATTACTCCTCTTCTGCCGCGTTTCATTTTCCGGGAAGACATTAGTGTTTATGGTCTCACTCGTCTTTCATCTTTTCTAAACGGCTTTAGTCGGTGTCATTGGAGATCAACTGATCTTGACGCTTATCTCCGTTACGACCTTGGCTGGTGGTAGGATGACATACGATGCTGGCCCTCTTATCGCATCTCTATGAAGAGCGCGTGAAATTTGAGATTGTTGATAATTGAGCGACCGCCTAATCGTTTCCTTACACCTGACCAGACACGAGCTTGTTTAGTAATCCTACAGTCATCAATTTCGCACTTTGTCCCTCAGGCTATAGATGAAGGCTCGTGTCACTTGTTAGCTTCTGTTTAGATAGACAGGTCATTAAGAGGGTTGCAAGCACAGTCAATGAGGAACTGGGTGGTGTGGTTGTGAGGAATGTGTTATCCGTATTGTGACACTCGTGCGCCCACCTGGGCAGGGTCTTTTTGAATGGGCCCGTTTAGACAATGCTTCCGCCTCTTCCTTCTTTTCTCTTTCGTGACAATAAATTCTTTTTTATCTTTTAAGCCGAGTGGCCGACGATTGGAAAACGGTAGCCGAGCCAATTATCTCGCCCGTGCCCATAATCTCAGTCAGTCGGCGCGCAGCGACTCGTCGTTCGTTTCGCTCATCTGCCCGTTCAGCGTTGCCACATTTTCCAAACGGCTCTTCCGCTCTTCTGCGAGGAAGCCCAAGAGCAGACTGTGCGAGTCCTTACTTAGCTACTCTCCGACTGTCGGCGTTTGAAGTTTGCAAATAGAAGTGTCGTACGAAATCGACATGTCGACCGGTTCCTCGGCCGGATCCAATAACAACAGTATCACCAACGTTAGCACTAATAATACTAATTTGCAACAAAATAACACCTCCACCGGATCGGCCATGCTGACAGCCGCCGTATCCGCCGGTGCCGCTGCCGCTGCGGCCGCCAATTTTCCTGATAGCTGGGTTGAATTCGCCAAAATGGCGGCAGTGGCCGCAGTTGGAACACCAGCCTCCGGCGATTATTCGGATATAGACACTCCCAGTTCCAATAACGCTTCCGGAATATCAACCACCATCGTCGGCAAATCAGCTTTTTTGGATTTGAGCAGTCATTCGGGTGTCGGCTATGGAAATTCGCCAACCATGTGCCATTCGGTTCGGACTAGCGCCAACGGAGGTGGCTCGGCTTCTGGTCCTTGCTATGGCACACCCCATCACCAAGTCGTCGATGCCGCTGCCAGTTTTGGGAATGGAGTTGGATCTGGACCCGGATGTAGGACCAGTACGTCTGGACCAGGGTATCCAGGATCAGCGGCCGGATTTTATCATCCTGCTCAATCGGCTTTTGGGTCTGCAAGCGGACCGCAGCACTTGGCCCATCACACCAACCCGTACATGAATCCTGCGGCTGCCAGTGGAGCGTTCTTGGCGGGATATGGTCCCCCATCTTCGCCCAGACTAGAAAGTAAGTTAATTTAGATCGCCCGCACGGGAGTTTTTAAAATCTGCAGCAGACTTCTTGGTTTTGTACTTATTTTGTGCGCTAGGGTCCCAGGAAAAGTTCTGTCCACAGTTCTGTGAAAACTTTTATTAACTGAACAGCCCAGATGCTTTGCGCCGACACCTACTTCTCCGATTTTGACATACATGGTCATTATGGGCTACATCTTAATGTTGCCACAAACAAAATCCTCGGGCGATCGACTATGGAGACTTCTTCAGAGGTAGTTGGAGGGTGCTAACAAGGGTCTTGAAAGGTCGTCTTCCCTTGAGGGTGTAGGTATCAGGTTTACTTACAGTAAGATATGAAACTGTACATTTGATACCTGGCAACACAGAATCAAAAATTGTCATTCTCTTCCAGTGGAAACGACCAAGATCATCGAAGGCGGAGAAGTACGTATCAATGGCAAGGGCAAGAAGATACGGAAGCCACGGACCATTTATTCAAGCCTGCAGTTGCAGGCCTTGAATAAACGATTTCAACGAACCCAGTATTTAGCTTTACCAGAACGTGCTGAACTGGCCGCCTCGTTGGGCTTGACTCAGACGCAAGTAAGCATTTGTGATTTGATTGCCCCTTTAATGGACACCTGCAATCATAGTGCGCCTTTTTCGTTTTCCTAATTTTGTTTCTTTTGTGTCCCTATTTAAGAAGCTCCTAGAATGCATCCTAATCAGCGCCCCTCTTTGAGTGTATCTGCTGCGGGTGGGTGCGCTCGCCGAGCAGGGCTGTGTCGTGCGCAAGGGGACAATTAGTCGAAAACGAGAAGTCGACAGAGCCGAGCACTGGCTAGGGAAGAAAGCATCAGTCACGAATGCTCGATTGGGCGTGTTGAAGCGCCAGGAGAGGCATGGGCAGACCAGCTTGTCTTTCTTAGAAGAACCGTTTCCAAGCGCCTGCCACGCCCATTTATTGGAGGGCGACACCCAGCCGATAATGATGTGTATTTGTGACCGTTGATGGTGCTCTCGAGCACGGGGTACGGCTACTGAACCAAAGGGGCGGTACAGTGCAATCTTTCTTCTCGTTCCCCTTTCGTAGCAGCTATCGGTTCGGTTGAGGCACCGGAAACCGGACTGAGGCGGAAATAAGGGGCGTCGTAGCTTGCGTGACCAACAGCAGCCTTTCAATCGGCGACTGGTGACGGATCGCTTTCCGAACCATTGGTCTCATTCGTGCGCACTCTTCCTGCCTACAGTCCGCAACGACTGGCCTGCATCGTATACAGTAAGACATTTTATTGTGGCCCAAAACGAGAATTCTCGGTCGTTGAGTTTTTGATGAAAAAATTTATGACACACTTGGAAGGCGCTTGCTGAGAAGTGGGTGCGCGCGTTGCCCCGACGACAGCCTATGCGTGAAATTTATTGTTTTCCCTAATGACGCGCTCATTGTCAGGAAGCTACCGTCGAATAAATGACCCCTGCCGTGCACGTACAGGCACTGATAAGCCATCCAAAAGGCCATGAGGCTATTTATAGGAAAAAAGAAGGCATGAATTTGTACCGGGTCTGATTATGAAACATCCTTATCAGAGACGGTAATGGTCTAAGGCAGGTGCCTGGCACAGACAGTTCGTTTACTCGACCCAGAATCGCTCCTCAAGCATTATGACTCGTTAGGTTTGGCCAGAAACAAGTTTAAAAAGAGGAGCTTGCCGTACTAGAAAGCTTGGTCCAGGATTAGAGGTTGGCAGAAAATGCATAGGTCAATCACGCGACGGAAGCATCCGCTGACAAATACCGCGGAGACTTCGGAGTAGAAGGAGGAAGTCGACAGATTTCACGTCTGTACCATTCCTAGTCCCCATAATGTCCATATTTGGACGATGACATTTTCCCATCGCTGGTTTTTTTCAACCACTTCAACGCGTCCGTGACTGTCGCGAACAGTAGACAGACAACTGTTGTCTTGCTTGAGGGCATGGTGTCTCACGAACACTGTGTGTCATGTAGGGCGCTTTAGTCTCATAACGTTTGTCTGGTGAGCCAGCATTGAGAATCGTCGTCGCCACTCCTTTTTGGGCCACGTACAAAAAAGGACAAGTTTAGTTTGCCCCGTTACTTATTGTTGTTTCATTCGGGTCTATCCCCAGACCGCTGTGACTCTCCTTCCAGCTTGCACGCCTGTTCGTTCTTCATTCATCGAGGTTATATTGATAGTCTTTTAGGGAGATTAGCCTCATTTTTCGCTTCTCTGGCCAAGGGCGTCTATGCGGCTGTGATGACAGATGTTTGACATAAGACTCTAATGGGCGGGGACCTAGATAATCCCGCAGTCGGCGGCCCGCGTTTTAAAGCGCGTTTTTCAAGGACAACAGTTGAAATATGCGCATAAAAATATGCCTGCAACAATGACACGGTGTGACAGTGACAAGACGGGGTATATGAATTCGGGAGCATCAGTCTGGTGACCAGGACGGTCTAAGTTTTTGGACTGCTTCGTCAAGAGCACGATGGAAAGAATACGGAATGGGGCTGCGGGTATGCGCCTACTGTAAATGCTTCTCTTGAACAGAAGGAAATATTCCTGTCTGAATTCTGCCCATTATGACATCCGCGTCTGAAAACAGCCTCTGCTGTGCAGCTCTCGTTTTGTGATTTTGAGTTTTGTCTCAGCAATAATTTTGTACTGATTTGACTTTATTTCCTTCAGGTGAAAATCTGGTTTCAAAATCGTCGATCTAAGTACAAGAAAATGATGAAATCACAGAATCATCAGATGTCATCTCAGTCGTCGCAGCAGCAGTCGTCCTCGTCATCTCAACAATCCGGTTCTCAACAGCAATCACAGGGCGGTGGTAAATTATTGCACGATCAAGGCGGCCGTCGAAGTTCAGCCTCGTTTGGAGATGACGACGACGACGATGATGATGAGGCAGGCATGGATTCGGAAGGAGACATGGGCGATGACGAGGACGGCGCGCGATCACCTTCAGCTGCACCTAGTTCTGCTTACCCTACGGTTAGTAGCTCGTCTGGACCCGGGGCAGGCGGTGTTCGCCGAATGACACCACCCCAAGTGCAACAGAATGCTACCAACGGGTTAATGTCCAATGCCTCCACACCGGCCAACAGTGGACGCACGCCTGTGGCCATACTCGGCCAAATGACCGCCGAGCTATCATCGTCCAGCGGCGCCACGCCTCCGATCAGTGCCCCGTGGCCTGGCGGAGCTCATCTGCCATTAGCCGAAACAAAACCGCCTGCCATTGGATCGCCGACTGGTTTTGTCAACCCTTACGATAATTTACAGAATTTGAATCAGAGAAGTGGATCGCAACAGCATCTTCATCACCAGCAGCAGACCATGCTAAGCGGATGCCAACAACCGTTGCAATCCACACCTCCGCAGCACCACCAGCAGCAGCAGTTTTATCAGCATCCGCAGCAAATACCCCAACAACAACAGTTTGCCGCCGCGTTCGATTTGAAACCGATGGGATTAGCCAGCGGATACGAAGCTGCCGCTGCCGCTTATATTGGCGTACCTCATCCAATGAACATGTCAGCTCACCACACCAACGCCGCCAGCGGATTGGTAGCGCATCATCAGCCCGGTACGGCCCCCGGTGGTCATCCGCAGTATGCGTACGGAATGGCCTTCGGAGCGCATCATCCGTCCGCTGCCGCTGCAGCTGCTGCAGCCGCCAATGCAGTATACGGTCAAACGGGGGCTGGAGCCGCGGCCAATATGTGCTTTAACGTTTATTAGTAAGAAGAATTGTGAAGTTCGACATGGTCAATCATAGAGGCGCCATTGGACCTTGACTCCTAGAAAGTATATTGGTGTAAGTTTATTATTGATTGTTGTGCTGTGCTGACTTCTTGCCATGCCTCACTCTAAGTTTAATTGTTTCATCCGCGTTCAACTCTTTGTTATTCAAACGAGGAGCATCGGGGTTCGCATCTTCGAATATTGGTCACAATATTGTCTTGAAACTACGCATATCATGTTTCTTGCCCCAACTTCTTGCACTGAAACGAGACCAAACGCGTGCCCCACTGTTTTGTTTTTTAGTCCACTAGGTTTAACCGAGGTTGTGTCTGACAAAAAGTACTTGGACAATAATGACTCGAGTATGTGTACATGCTGTATGCTCAGCTACCTGCTGGCTATGTGATCTGTATTCTAAGATGACAGTTTTAGCTTTTTGTTGCTTGTCTAGCGAGACATTATTCTATCCGCTTTTTTAGATTTTGACAAAGCTTTCCGTCCTGTCGTCTGTAGTTTCGCGGCCAGGTTCGATCTCAGTAGTGTAAAGCCATTTTTGGGAAACTGTATGAAATAGTTTCTTTTTATACACCTTACCACAAAGGCGATCAGAGATTTGAGATCGGATATCCGCTCTTTCGTGCACACTCTCTGTATATTATGTTTAGCCATTTTTGGTACGTGACTCGTGCAAGTATACAGTGTTAATGAGATAAAATTTTATCATTCTCTTGCTTTGAATGTTAGTTCGGTCGGGGCGTTGGTAAACTGGTTAGGTCAACGAATGCCTTGGCCTAAATGAGTGCTTACAGTATCCTGTTCTATAATTGCCTTCGTCGGCGACAGGTACTGATGACGAGGGGCCTCTTATCTGCTTCCCACTCGTTTCTCGGGTAATGAGCGCACCCAATTGCTTACAAGGTACCTTATTTGGTCATAAGACAGCTGGCTTGAAATCGAGCAAGGCCGGAAGTCGTTCATGCGTACGATCTATAAACGGACTGCACCAAGCCTTCGTAAAGCGATGCAGACTAGAAAGCAAGCACGCACGTAATAAAGAAGGTTGGAGAAAGACTGGCATTTTAGATGTTGAATAAGGGGGACTCTTGTTTCAGATACTGTCCATCAAAGACCTCATGGAGAACGGCAAGGCAATGCTTTCGTAATTTAGATTCAAATAATTGAGCCGGTAGTAATGTGTCCTGGGGAGTCTTTCTCCAAAGTATTTGCAGGCCCCGAAGCCATATTAAAACACTTTACACTAACTGTGAGCTGGAAACATGGAAAATAGATCAACCGGATGTTGCTTGCTTCGTGTATCGTAATTTGTTTCGAGAGTCTTTGTAAACTACATGCCTTTGGTTGGGCCAGCGTGCTGAACGAGAGTTTATACCTTTCACGAAAGGCGCAAAAAAGGAGAAGTATATGCCACTCTCAGCCATACTTACTGTCTAACTGACAGAGACTGGGCATTCGGTGTTTGTGAAATGCCTTTTTCATTCATGCATTCCTGTCTATCTTTTACGATTTCGACCCCTCTAATGGCCACTCAAGCAGGCATGGTTCATCAATCACTGAATTTCTTTTTGTACGGTTTTCATGGGCTTACTGTTCCACGGACTTACAAGAAGCGTGAAAAAGTGTCCCGCCCCAGTGAGAATGATTAGTGACTGCTGCGAAGGCGTGATGGAATTATGGAACTTACGTTCATAGAGGGCGTCAACCAGTCTTTGACGCAAATGACTGATCGTGAGTTAGGTGATATTTATCCGTTCCTGTGTGGGACTGTCGTGAAGATGACTTCCTTTCAGAAAGCACGGAGCGAAGTGTGGGCGCAGCACCTGTGCCAGATCGCAGACGCACTTACTGTACATACAAGTTCTTCCAGCTCCCATCTCTCAAAATATTCTGTAGAACTTGGCGTGGAAATATCCCCAGTCAAAGACTAATTGTGATCATCGTAAGTGAATACAATAACGGGGTTTTCGACAAATGGTGGAGGGAAAAGGTGCGAAACAAAGTAAAATGGGAACATTCGAGTGGGAAATTACCAAGAATTCACGGCATCCTCACAAATATTTTCTGTTTCTATTTGAAAGGGGCATGAAACAGACGGACAAAGTTTCAGAGTTTTTAATGTTGCACAAAGATAATAGAGTGCGAGATCATTGGCCAGCGCATGTCATTCAGCTCCCTCCTTCTTGGCTTCTTCCGATTCTGCTTTGACTTTATTTTTGTCTTCTTTTGTATTTTCGTCTCCGCCTTTTGATTTCGCGCCCTCGCTTTCTTAATGTGATCCCGAAAAGAGAATGGACTCATCTTGTGAGATGTCGACGTCGATAGCGTCTCCTCGACTCGTAATCCTTTCGAGATTTACTTTCTTTACGACTTGGTCTTTGGATGCTCCTCGGCAACTGCTGATTCGCTGGCTTCTATGGCCTTTTTGATCTGGAAACAAGAAATATCGAGTATTGGCGCTTCATTACCAACTATACACTCATTGTGCAGGTGCACATACACACTGACGATTGTGGCCGACGAAATAGATGTGACATGTTGCCTCCTGGTAGGCGCGAAATCCAGGTAACACTGTCAAAATTCAACCTCGACTTTCTTTCCGCGCCGTCAAATCGTGATCATAAGATATATAGTCTGGCGGTCGATTCATATAGAAAATGCTAGGGCGTCAACTTTTTCATGGAACAATAGGCTACATGAACATGGGACTAGCATGGGTGATGGGTCTTAAATGGGGGGTGATCAAAAGTCCAGGTTGACTCACATACCACATTTTTGTGCAGCAGTTCGCTTGAATATAAATATCGGATTATCGGCATGAGCTCGTGATTTGCATGCTTTTCGTCTGCCATCGATTCGAGACGGTTGAAAGAAAAGAGGTGCACCAAGCAGAAAAACAGACACCCAATGAAGAGCAAAACTTATCTCGCACTCAGATTCAGCTTGATTTCTCAGCAGAATGAGCATGGTTTAAATGCTGCTTGCGTGCTATGACTCCATGCTGCACTGCTAATTGATCGGATAGCATTCAGGCTATTTAGGTTGAAGTTTTCTCAGACCAGCTGCGATTCTTTGCATCATCATGTCAAAAGTCCAGTCCCTAATTACTACATATTCCTGTCACAGCGCCCCCTTCAGCGGTGGGAGATAAAAGAGACCATAATCTGGAAGATCAAAAAATCTCCGAGCATGAGTACTTTCCAGGCGAACTGAAAAGATGGCTGAAACATTAAACGGAGTGCATCCGCCAGGGGAAAATATCGCTGTCCCTACCACCCGGGAATGCTGGTTACATTATCCTCTACAGTACACAAAAGCGTGTTGATCTTTTGACTTAGGAATGCATCCCAACGACAGAATCCATCCTAAAAAAGCCTGACCAAGATCGATAAAGCAAGAGAGTACGTGTGAACCTGTGAATGAATTTCCAACGGCAACAGTTTGGAAGACTGTTCGCAGTCCTTACTATGAAACGAATTTGTTTGAATCTAAAAAGGCAACTCTGAACCACGAATTGCTTGAGGTGCTTGTAACGCACGTTGCTCCTTTCCTTGCACCACTGTTTCACAGGAGCTTATCTTGCGGCGTCACACACGGCACAGCACTGTTGGATTTCCCGGAATGTATGCCCCTTATGGGCGCACACATGTCCAATAAAAGCGTGAAAACACACACTTCTCTGCTTTTTCTGAACGAATTGGAATCTCTAGCAGTCCAGTTTTTTAGTGGACATCTGTTGGCAATATCTAGAAACATTCAGCTTGTAGTGGCCAAAAAGGCCCCGCCCGTTTGCATGACTCAAGATACTGACAAAGCAAAGTCTACTCTTTCGCTTATCAGCATCGCCAAATTGATTCTAGTTTGTAGTTGCCTCCTTCGAAAGTCGCCTATCCTTTGCACATTTGCCGTCTGCATTAGGCGGCCGTTTCGTGCTTCCCCTTCTTCACTTTTTTGCTTTAGTTGCTGTGACTGAAGACCTGCTTCCAAACTGCCTCAACTCTCATGCGGGCCTGTATTATTGGCGCTGGCGCAGCTGGTCTTTGCGCGGCTCGCCACATATCGGTATTGGCTAATTGGGAACCAGTGATCTATGAACTCACTGGTGGTGTCGGAGGGGTTTGGGTTTACCACGGAGAGGACGTTCAAGAAAATGGACGTGGCTGGCATTCGAGCATGTACCAGAACCTCAGGTCAGAGATGGCAATTGCCAAAAGTGCGCAGTGCAGGGAAAATTGTGTGCTGCTTGCTGATTTAGGACGAACTTGCCGAAGGAAGTTATGGCTTTCCCAGATTTCCCCTTCCCGCCTTCCTTACCGTCATTTATCGGCCAGCGTGATGTCAAATGCTACCTGGAATCGTATGCAAGACATTTTGACATATTGAAATACGTCAAGGTGAGCGGCCGCAGTCGATAATACAGCTACAGCCATAGCCACTGTCGGGTATAGGCAAGAACGGTCTCGGTTCGATAGCTGACGAGTGGTGCTCGGGTAGCCCACGAATCTCTCGCCCCCTTATTCTTTTCGCTTATGGTGTATTTCAGCTTCACCATGAAGTTTTATTGGTTGACAAGTCCCCTCAGTCGAATGGGCCTCTCTGGTTAGTCAAGACCAGAAATTTACTGACGCACGAGACCAGCACTGATTGGTTCGATGTCATCATCGTTTGCAATGGGTATGTACCCGCAATACCCCCTCCCATTGTTTTACTCGTAAACACTCCTATTCAGGCACTACAGCCACCCACACATTCCTCGCCTACCAGGCTCATCCAAGTTCAGAGGCACCCAACTGCACAGTACCGTTTACCGCGTTCCCGAGCATTTCGCCAAAACTCGAATAGCTTGTCTTGGAGCTGGCCCTTCAGGGATCGACATTGCCCTTGATCTGTGCACTCATGCTGATAAGGTAGGTGTCACATGCTGCGGATTGGTGACGTTTAGATCTTATCACTTTCGGTTCAGGTGTACTTATGCCACAAAGGCCAGCGGATCGTGTGTCCTTTACCCGCCAACTTGGTTCAGCTGCCCTTTATTACTGCACTCACCGAAAATGGTGTTATCGTTGGCGAAGGCCCCAACGCCACGCAAGTTCCTGTCGATGTGGTTATGTACTGCACTGGCTACGAATACGATTTTCCTTTCCTTAATTTGGAGTCTGTTGGATTAACTTCGGACGGATGGCGTGTGTCGCCCTTGTACCAGCACATCGTCAACATCTCTCACCCATCCATGTTCTTCATTGGCCTCTGTTTCATCGTCTTCCCATTTCCATTCTTTGATACCCAACTCGAATATATAGTTTCCATACTCACTGGCAAGTCGCGATTACCAAGCCGCGATGAAATGCTTGGATGGGAAATGAGGGATTATGAGCGCCGAAAGACCGAACTGCAATTGGCCCACAAGAAAAGCCACTTATTGGGTCCGATGCAATGGCCCTATTTGGAGGGATTAGCCAAATTGGGGGGATTCAAACTACGAGTGTGGCCGGTCATCGAGAAGATGTACCATCACACTAGGGATTACAGGATGCGCGATTTACTTGGTTATCATGACGTCAATTACAAGGTGGTCAGCGAAGAGGAGTTTGTGGCTGTGAAGGACGGAAAAGTGATCACTTAGTCATTGGGATTCAGTGTCCGCAGAACTGCATCCCAAAGTGCCAAGCTGCTAGAGTGTGAAAAACTCCGAGGCTGTGCCCAAATTCAGTGAACGATATAAACGATGAGTAAACTTGTGCTTGGCCATCTCTAGGACAGCCTAAAAGGCAACATGGGCAGGAGGCTCTCAAATCCGATTCCCCTGACACACGAGCTGGCTATGGTCCCACTCAGATATCATACAGTAGTAGCGACTAACACGCGCTCTTGCTATTTATGCATTCTGGACCGACGAGGATGAATAAAAATTCAGTTCTAAATACGAGCTCGTTTTACTTTATGGCTTTGCGAGTTCCCAAATTCAAGCCTATTGTATAAATAGGGCGTAGCAAAAAGCATGTCAGCACCAACACTTCCTGACACTGGTAACTTTTTTCCAGGTCGTCTTACGGGGTCATCTGACGATTATCACTGCACATTCAAAGATTATCTCCGCATGTGAGTCTCATCATATCTTTCATTGTCACTGTCATCAGTGTTCATCCCAGCTTGCCTGAGCAAATTAAAGTCATCTAAACTGCGATTTCTCTGTTGACAACCCAAGGTTTGAACGGAAGGAGAATAACATATTTTGCTATAAAAGGATATCTTGCTGTTTTCATTTACTGTCAAAGATCCACTACTGTAAAGCCTGCATGCATTATCATGGATCTCATGTTAGCATTGCTGCTTCTTATTGTACCACTAGGCTCATCTGCAATGCTGTGGCTGCGCACGTAGAGCATAAACGCTCTGTAGAATGTTGGAAGAAATTTCAGAAAAATTTTGGGGATGTGGCGGTGCCTGGCATCGAGTATAAACGAAAGAAATACCTATCGAATGATGCAAAGACAATCAGCACGGCAGTAAAACCGTTTTTCTTTTGTAGCCACGAAGGTGAAGCAAAGATGTGTGATTGTGTCAGGCGTCAGATCTGTGATGATTGAACGGGTTGCAGTAAAGTCTGTATTTCAAGGCCGCAGCAAGAAACCAAAGTTAGGATGAAGTACTTGTCCCTGCCCTCTGGTATAAAGCGCGTTTTCTGATCCAAGTTTCTTTCCACATTTCTGCCCCATGGCAGCAGACAACGACCTTGAAATTCAAACCTTGTCGGATCTTATTGCGCATATGTGCTCATATTTACATGTCATCGGGAAGACCAGAACCGGTTTTCTCATCGTGGATTTCCATTTCTGGCAATCAGAGCCCACTGCAGAGTCCGCAGTTTGTATTGTCGAACTGACCGAATTCAGATATTCAACAAGCCACCCTTGTCTTCATGCTGACTGGAATTTGGTGAGGTACGTTGGCAAAAATTTTTAAACGGCTAGTTTGGTATACAGTACGTGGTGGAAACGATGCCGGGTGAGTTTATTCTGCACTCATTGAAGAATATCATATCAATTTTTGTTTCTATCGCTAGTTTAGGCGAAACTGTACACTTGTGCGCCCTATTCGCCTTTTTCGCAGCGGCATGGGCTTTCGAGATGTACGATTTCCCTGAACCGATCGAACATTATAAGGAATGCAGCTTGCCTAAACCTGGCCGATTTTGTGATCCAACATCATTGCTGACGATCGAGGAGAGAAGCGAAGCAAATGATGCACTCAGAAAGATGCCTATAAACGGTAAGTATATGAAGCTGGTAGGCAACGAACTGCTGCTTGGTATCTCATGCTAGGACCAGGCAGCTGTCTGACTCTAGCCTGGCTCACCTGTCACTATTGTAAAAATACACAAACAGATGCCAACTGCAGCGGGGCTGTCTTTCGAGCATGCTTCTCATTATACCGACCGCTCCACCCGTGATAGAAGTTTTCACTAGCTTGTCAGCTGCTGTAATGGCCATACCTAATCCACTGCATTCTGTTATTCAGTTTTCGCTTTCCTCGATTTATCGCATGTGTTCAATGCCAGCCTGGTGAATTTGACCATCACGGACCTGAACCTCTTACTCAAGAACGTATCGCAGGCATGTCAGCATCAACCATCCGAGTGCGTTCCCAGCTCTCCAACATTTGTTATCCAATTTCTCAAAATGCCAGCCGATGCTGTTGGTGGCCAAAGGTATGATATATCATACACGAGAGGATCCGGCCCGATCACTCCATATGACCAATGGGTCGAATCAACATTCCAGAAAGCATTGGATGACTCGATGCCACATTTCGTCAAAATGAACCTGAGCCAAGGATTGGTTGCATTCTCTGAAAATTTCAATGATGCTCATGGGAAATCAGTCTCGGGCGGATGGAGTGCGAGCAAGTTTCCCAATCCTTGCCATTCATCCGTGGAATGTGGGCTCGGAGAACGCAAAGATGCTTACATCTGTGATCCGGATTCAGTGCTTAAAATGGAACAGCGTCAACGAGTCAATACCGAGTTCCGGTAGGCGCTAATTATTGTGACTTTGAAAGCGTAATTACAACTTTTAATACTCTCGCTTATTTTAGGAACGTTGGCGCTGGAAATCGACTATACGCCGCCATTGGAGAGCCCATCCAAGGCGATTTAGATTCATTCGCTAAAACTGTGTTCTCGAATTGGTCGACCGAATGTCAGAAGCACGGTCGACCAAGACCCTATGCTCTGGTGGTCGTTCACCTCGCACCGCATTGGGAAGTGGCGCAAAGTCTTTTGAATTGTACAGCTATCGCAGATGGTCCAAGTTTGATCCCTGTAGTTCGCTACGTCATGGAGAACGAGGTGGGCATGACATCCATCAGTGATAGGCTGGCCGAGGTGGCGAGACGAGTGAACGAAAGTTGGGATGGTAAACAGTGGCACGAACTCACTTTGCCCACAACTCCGCGTCTTGAGGCCACAACTCATGCTGGGATTGGGAGTGGCTGCGCTTCACAGCTGAGCTTGGGATATGCAATGCTTTGGTGTTGCTTGCTGCTCCGTCTGTTTGGATACCAAGTTTTTTGTTCTGCTGTTACCAGTTCTGTTGTTATGTTGTGTGCGCTATTGTAAGCGTGGAAGCCCTCTCTATGAAAACAGGTTGGATATTGTGTGACCCATGAAATGCCTTTTTTTCAGGTCAGTTATTGCCCGTTATTCACAATAAAGCGGTCGGATTTCAAAAGTTTACCCATCATTTGAAGAATGGACACAGTAATGGCTAGTGGACTCATGTAATTGAAACAGACTGCATCTAGAGGTTCGCGATGCAAGCAGCACTTCTAAGGTTGTGCTGTACATACTTGACTTATGCTGTTGCATCTTGTGGCGCAACTGCACTGGGGCACACCGATTATGGATTCCTTAGCTAAATTTGAATTACAGATAAACCCCGTCGCAGAAGGTAGTTCATTGAACATACACGTAGTTTCACACCGTCATAACTTGTTTGACTTCCATTTATAGATGTCTTGTTAAAAAACAACCCCTTTCTAATTATCCGCATGCGCTGGAACAAACATGGAGTTCCTCCCGACATCACGAGTTTATGAAGGACGGGTTATGTACGTAAATGCTATGCGACAAACTGGTTTCTTGACGTTTATTGTAAATTTTTGTTCGCCGAACCTATTGTGTATTCACTGCAAGCGGAAATTCCCGCACTGATGTCAGGTATAAAACTTTGGGAGGGTTGCCCAAGTAAGGAAGTGTTCTGCGAGTTTCAGCATGATGAGGCTGTATCATATCGTCTTATGGACGTTCGTAATTTTGACATTATGCTCTGAGAACTTATTTATTTATGCCAAAGGTGGTGGCGGCGGCGGCGGACGTGGCGGTGGAGGTGGCGGACGAGGCGGTAGTACTGGCGGTGGGGGACGTGGTGGTAGCTTTGGCGGTGGTGGACGTGGAAGTACGTTTGGCGGTGGAACTGGACGTGGCGGAGGCATTGGACGTGGCGGTGGTACTGGACGCGGCGGTGGTGGTTCTGCTGGCGGTGGTAGGGGTGGTAGTAAACTTGGTGGGTCACATCTCGGTGGTAGCAAGATCAAGACTAGCATCAGTGGCAGAAAAGGAGCAGTCATTGGAGTCGCGGCAGGATTTGGAGCTGGCTACGTGCTGGGAAGACTTTCCCACAGCCACGTTAGATACAGTCCATACTACGGCCACTACGGAGTGGGCCCTTATTATTATGGTCATTACTACGATAACCATTATTATTGGGTGGGCGATCGATATTACCCTGGACCTGTAAGTTTCCCTGCGTTGAATCAACTTTCACTGCAGGCTTTCGCTCATAATCAGTTTTTCCGCCTGAACCGGTAGACGATGGAAAGTCATTCCAGGTTTCTGTTTATCTTGTTGAGGAGCACTGGAAGACTCTATTCAGTGAACAGCTGCCAAAACTTGACAGACAAAGTCCTTCTCGTCTACTGCGCATAACATAAGCCATCCCGTGCCATATTTTGGATACTAGGATAGATTGGTTGGGATTAGTGAATTTTTGCCTTGGATTTCACTTGCGGCTCTTTTCAGCAAAGCTCTTTTGTCTTTTCAGGCAGCAAGCAAAATCAAGTGTGTCATTACGACTACCACCGACTTTAATATAACCTACAATGACACAGGCGCGCGTGTCACCGAGCTTATCTTCGAGTAAGAATATGCATGGTCTGCGGTTGCGAGCCATGAATGTTTCTCTCATTTCAGGTGTCGAAAAGGAGACAGCTGCTGCAATGAGACATGCTGTTCTGAACTGCCTGACACTAACATAACTCTGGCCGACCCTGATGAATGGACAGTTGAGTCTTTCCCGAACCCATGCATCGATCCAACCGGATGTGGCATGGGCAATGAGTCGGAGGCATATATTTGCGATCCGGATTCCATAGTGCCCGAGATGCGGCGCGACATCAATGAAGCATTCAAGTATGTACATACTCTGGTCACAATTATCTTGGTTTTCCTGGCTGATATTAGCTTGTTACTCTCGCTTAGTGGAGATTACCAGTCTAGGCCACAATCGATAAAGAGGCAGCCAAACCACAGTTAGTAACGGTTTTCGATTTCAGGAGTTCTGGTGAAGGAAATCGTGTCTACGCTGCTATTTTAACTGACGACATATCAGATATCCGAGATGAATTTGCAGAAGACCTCTTCGCTAATTGGTCAATCGAGTGTCCTAAATATGGACGCCCAGTACCGGGCGCTGTGCTCACTGCTTTTGCTCCATCTGACACCCTTGGACCAGAGATCAAGTGGTACATGATCGAAACAGTCCTAGTAGTCAATGGAACCGCAGTCGATACCCCCGACACCAGCGACGATGAAATTGAGGAACGTTTCATCGAAATCGCGAATGCTCTAAACGACACTTGGGATATCGAAAAGTGGAACATTCCACCGGATGTAACCACGATCCCTGAAAATAGCGCTCGCTCGTACTGTGTCGCAAGTAGCCTGTTGCTCACGATCAGTGTATTAGTCGTGTTGCTGTCTTTGTTGAGGCAATGATTCAGCTCCACGCCGCGTGTTGTTTGGAATTTCCATATTGGAGTTGTACCATCGTACTGTGCTGGTTCCTGAACATTTTGCGCGGGTACTGCGCCTTTCTTTATGAACCACCTTTGCCTCTTGTATGTTCGCTTGATTTTTGACCTTTAAATGGAAGGGTCGCAACGATCTCTCCTGCTCTTTAGTAATGGTGAGTATCTTTTGTCAGTAGCTATTATTTTGGTACGGTGAAGCTGAATAAATTTCAGCTACAGGTTGCGAGCATCGATTGCATGACATGAGCGATACGAGAGTTGCGTGCAGTAACTGTATAGAGGTGCTTTGGTTAGAAGATTTAGTTTTTAATTTTTGTAGGTTCCTTACCCCGGCCAGTAGTCATGATATGATAAGCATGGCCGTGAGGTGACCAGCTCTCACTCACGGCAGCGCCCCCCCCCCCCCCCCCCCCTAGGAGCCCCTCCACGCGAGTGCATCACGGACTGGACACCGACTTCCTCGGACGATGGCGGGCGTGCTTTGAACCCGGTCGGTGTTCGACAGCTGAGACTGCCTACGCGTTTGGCTTCCGTCTCTCCACTCGGAGCACCTACCTGGCTGACGTGAGTCACCGGCCTGGCTTGCAAGGTCAGCAAGGGTTTGTGATTTGTGATTTGCAAACCGAACCCCCCCCCCCCCCCCCCCCCGCGATCACTGGGGATCGAATCCAGGACGAGTCCAGCCACTCGCTCCCAAGCAATACTGGTAGACGAATGCCAAACCGCTGTACCACCGCGGCCGCTCGAGCATTAGAAGATGCTGTAGTCCTGATAAAAC
Source organism: Mesodorylaimus sp. YZB2_4 (assembly GCA_030248295.1). Classification (NCBI taxonomy): domain Eukaryota; kingdom Metazoa; phylum Nematoda; class Enoplea; order Dorylaimida; family Dorylaimidae; genus Mesodorylaimus; species Mesodorylaimus sp. YZB2_4. The sequence continues at coordinate 235,586 of JASANH010000138.1, read as the reverse complement.
TGTACTGACTGACAGTTAATGTACATGCCATACCTTTTCTTCAGAATCACTAAGTAGCCTAGTGAGCATCAATTGATGAGGCACATGTATAGATGCGAAGTTGCAGACCGTTTCCGTGGCTGTTACTCAGCCATGGAAATGGTCCGCAACTTTAAAACGGTCAACTAATAAACAATTTGTTTATGGCTACAGGGGCCACTACATGATGTTGTATCCGTCACCTGCCGGCTATGTAAGTACTTACGAAATCTTAATTAAGTCACTGATCACGGTCATGAAACCTTTTGCAGTAATCGATCTTGGTAAGAGAAAAGTGCTCGAGGCAAAAACAAAAGAAAATGTAAGTTTCGACTGTTTTCAAGGTCTTCATCAGAAGTCTAATCGTAAGTTCTCTTATATATCACAGTTGGGGACGATTCATTACATTACAGTATGGTCCACAGCATTATGTGTAGCTTGCGGCATTATTCTTCTTGAAATCGTCGTCTCACGAGCATCTCAAAATCATGGTCTCTTCTATCCCATGCACCATGAATAAGTAGACAATGAAAGCAATTGTTTACTTTTCCTGACAGCCCAGTGATTTTGTGATATATAGGGCAAGAAGATGTTATTATACGCCATATATGAGCCATATAATCCCCAGTTATCCGTTATTTCCCATAGTATAGATAGACGAGCCAGCGTGACTTGCCTATTCTGGAAGATTTAGGTGAAAACTTTGCAAAAAAGATAAACTATCTACTTTAGCGAACGTAAGACAAGACCCACTGTAACTGGTTGCGTATAAAGTGTGTGAGTAAGTAGTGCCCTCGGCTTGAGCAGTTATGTCCTCGTGGGAAGCCCGATCCCAGGGCGGAAACCTATTGTAACCAGCATACCCAACGGCGGGAGATAGCCGAGGCCGAAGTCTCTAGGCACTCCGACTGAGGGTAGGCAAGTCTCGCGAGTATACCTGACCTAGAAACATCAACCGAAGAGGTTGACGTCCCAGCCAGGGGAGCGTATCGATTACTCCCAACCGCTAGGGGTGCTGGCTACACTATCCAGGTGCTGATATGCCATTGGGCACGGTGCTGCAGGATCGATAGTCTCGCGACAGGGGTATTGGGAATGTATAAAGATAAGCTTATTCTTTCAGTGATATCCCTCTTGTCTGGCTAATGCTTGTGTCAGACAAGCCTTGGCAGACGGCGCCAGAGAATTCCCAGCTTCCATTTTCCAAACCTGTTACTCTTTCCCCAAGCAAAAGTCACGCTCCTTTTTTTACTGCATGTTAGAAGGGATTCCAAACGGTGATGATATCTGACCAGACTGTCGTCAATGGAGGGCACGTTGCCCCCCCCCCCCCCCCCTGCGTCAGAATCTGTGCCACGTGCGTAGCACACGCCAGACTCTCGCAGCCCTCACTGTTGCAAGGACCTTCGGTGGTCGTGCTAATCGTAAGGTTCGATGAATAGCCAATCAACGAAATTGAAAATTTTGCATTATAAATGCGCTTCCACTTCAAGTGGTAAACGTCAGATTTCTGCCAAGCTGCACTTGTGGCTGCACAACCCTCTGGCATGAAGTATGTATGTTATTGACTTCCAAAACCCTGACGCCATAACTGCTGAAGTACCCACAGGCCGCTTTTCAGTTGCCGTAACTCGGAACTGTAGCTTCAAGAGTGTGGAGACGGTTTGGTGTGGGTTCACGGCTATCATTCATCAGTCTATTAGTCAGGCTTGTAGCCTGGTGGGTTAGGCGTCTGCCTCTCCCGCCAGGTGCGGCTACGGGAAAATGTTCGACTCGCAGCCCCGTAAATTATTTCGTTGTAACGTGGCCCTTCACCCTCGTGTGCGCATAAGCTTTTGGTGATGCGATAAAGCATGAACATGCGTATTAGGCCACTTCAGTCCCAAACATAGGCACATATACTTCCACGGGCACAAGTCTATCTGGGCACTGTAAGCCGACCAGCACTAGGTATATCTACAGAATCATTGCAGTGCATTCGATTATCGCAAATCCCACATGTAGAGTGCCACGAACTGCATACATATCACAATAGTCACTGCTGCGAAGACCGCAAAGCGCTAACCTTAGCCACACTTCAGAATCCAGCTTTCTCCAATTCCGTCACGGCATTCGAAGCCGAATATCGACAGCAAGCATTCCTCACTATTGATCCTTCGCGATTTTTTCCCCAGATCGTTGATTTGTGACACGTAGCGCACAACAGACATTGTTTCATTGTGTGGTTTGATCCGCAATAATCCTCATTTTCTTGCTGCTTTCTCTCGCATTGATAGTAACGATCCGGCTCGACGTGCTCACCGCCGTGGCTGAGGATTTGATAAAATATGGCTGATCGCAAAGGATCGGATGATTGATCCGGAATCGGACGCGGTTTGGCCATGTCAAATCGAGCCAATAAGGGCAAGCAAATACGCACCACCTTTTTTAATCCGTATTGTACACCTACCATAAACAACTCTTTTATCATTTTATGACCCTCCACCATCGAGTTCATAAATTTCTCGCAACGGTTTTCCAAAATTGTGATTTGGTACTCATCTGCCAGTCTGGCCATGACGGCGATGTTATCGTAATCTATGTTTTTTAATTCTCCATCCTTGGAGAATAGACAAGCAGCATTTCCAAATCCTTGGCCTTCTTGTCTGGTAACATCACTTCGTCCTTGATTGACTCCTGGAATTCGCCGAATAACGTAGTTTCAAATACGGGACTGTACTCTGCCAATGCGTCTGTCGGAACCCGAAAGTGACGACCTTCGACCGCCAAAGCCACGTTCCGATGCGGTTTGCACTCGCAAAATTCGTCATATTCTTTGAATATGGCTGCCAATGGCTTCGACAAATGAGAACTGACTATTTGAGTTTGGTTTTTGGGTCTCGTCGACATTCCTGTTTTTGAAATCACGAGTCCGCTAAGTAAGTCTCGCAGAAGGTATTGTTGGAATGGGTAAGCTGAACCGTCTGAGGAATAGTCGTCGGAGGACATTCGCTTCTGATTTTGAAGTTTCAAGGCAGGCCAGAGTCAATGCCAAATATACCCATGCACGGTCACCGAACAGAAGCAGCGAAATTTTCAGTACCCCAGTAAAATAACAACAGGCATTGCTATTGGCAATGGCATCTGCAAAGGTACACCTGAAAGCTTGGCTTGTATTGTGTAGCTGTGAGCGCGATGAATCAACGAGATCGTAGTCACAAGGATACGCAAGGAAAGGTGTACCCGTTCAGGTATCGCTATCGATGAGTACATCGTATAGCCATGTTGATTCAAAGTCACTCTAGTCTAAACAAACACTAATTTGTAAGCAGGTTTGCAGGTCTCTCAGACACACGTGACATAAAATCGAGAGTAAAAAATCGTTTTGTCGCATATGTAAAAGGCTTAGCTTGCAAAGTGGGAGGTTTCATAGAATGTCTGATGAGACTCAATGGATCGCTTATCGACCACGTGCAGCCAGAAGAGGATGATCTCTCATATTCCTTGTCATGAGGACGTTTAGCAGGCACAGTGAGGGCAAAGTGCTTCTCAGGCTGTCCTTTCGTTCAATCAACACAAAAACTTGAGACTTGAGCGGGAATCGAGCTTGCGTCTCTGAAATTACATGTCCAGCGCCCTAGCCACTTGCCACTACGAACGTGCACTAACTTTGAGATGCAATGAGGCTGCCAACTCCTACTCATTCGTGCACCGCATGTTTGATTTATGGTTACATGCGTGGTGTCTTTGGTGAGTGCCACTATTGCTGGCAAGCGAGGTTATGAAAGTAAATGGTCTCTTCAGGAGAGCAGTGGTACAAGACCAACTGAATCTGATGCTTCTATTTAGAACCGCACTTTTTTGCTGTAAAACGTTTTGCGTCTCTATCCCCATGTGGTGCCGTTTCGTCCCCTCGTCACTCCTTACGATAGATAGGTAAAGTGCGGACGGAGTGACTTACTTGGAAGAACAAGCCTCTAGAAATGATCAGTGAGTACAGATGAGTCTGAGCGATATGCTGGAGCTCAGCATGAAAACATGATGTGCTGTGAGGCTCAAACCCAAACCCATCTGGATTGGTTTTTGCACTCTCTTAAACCCAAAATATCGTTGGGCGGTATTTTTATTCCCGCAGGACCGCTGGGTGTAGGCTACGTTTCAAACCCATGGCAGACAACAGCTGACCACTTTTACCCATCTGTTGTGATGATGTGGTGCCTCGTCATGTCACAGCTACTGTTTTTCCCGCATGTAAAATGGCGCGGCAACAGAGAAATTGAAAATACCTTTTATACCAAGCGGAAGTCGAATCCTTCCAGCACATGGACGGGCAATGAGAAGTAGATGCCTTCCTGCTGCAGACCACGAGCCTGACATAGACCACTGATTACGCAGTCTTATTGTATGGCCAGCCTCGGAAAGATCAAGATGATTATGCGGTTCCACCACAATAGAGTGTCCCCGCTCACAATGTCAGGATATTAGTTGAATACATTCCCATTTTCGCCTACACCCACAAATCTCAACTCAGCATTTGATGAACACCGTTCAAATATGTCATGGCCACTTATTTAAGTCAGCAATTTATTGTCACGTGGGAAGTTCTTACGCCATAATCGTAAAACTCTTCGGAAGGGCCCTTTTCTTGGTCACACCGTGACAAAGGCCACAATTGTCTCGGAACGAAACACACTGGCCAAATGGTATCACGTGTCCGGACACAATGAAAAACGAAATCATCCGTTACATTGGACATATATTAGTGTCGAACAAAGGCCACTGGACCGTCTCAATTGCAATGCCTTCATGCAAAACGTAATGTAAGATCACGTGCAAAATTTCGGACAGGAGAATGGACCCGAAAAACGTTGCGTCGGCCAAGGTCCAGCGATCGAAAGAAAAAGGCAGGGCCAAATACGCCATCACTCAACTCCACTCTGGCCATATAAATATTGTTTCAGATGGCTGATTATGAGTCGACCGATCTTTGGGGTAGCCTAAGGCTAGAAAAACGGTAACCAGATACAACACACGAATTTGCGCGCCAATCTGTTCTCATTGCGTCATAAGTCGCTCGACGGAGAAGACGTTACCATACTCGCACCTTCACCGCATTCTGCGCACAATGTTACGGTCGACGAATAAGAAAAGAACTTTTTTCTCGTTCCCTTCTACGAGAAAAATATGACCGATTACACAAGACATTTTGACAATCATCCCTCGGGCAAAACGGCGAAACCAGGCGGAACGTTTTTTCGCTTTGGTCAGAATTAACACTGTTGCATAGACGAGGTGAATATGGCGAAACAATAAATAAGAGGACTGGCGCCAAACACTCGACGAGCATTGCATAGTCGCCATTCGAATCGTCGCCTAAAGACAAAATCGAAACTTGATTCTCTCCTTCACTCTCTTTAAAGGGCCGCCAAACAGGGCTACCATCATTCGACTTATTCGCCTGAGTCGAGTCCACTCTGTCTTTCCTTATTCTTTAGATGGAGAGACAAATCGCTCGCCCATTGTTTGAAGTTGTTGACGAACCCTTAGATTTGGGTAAGAAGGAGCGCATAGAGTCAAAGCGTGGATACCGTTGCCAGCGATGCCGCAATCACAACGTGGATGTGGCTAGGAAAGGCCACGTTGATCAGTGCCCATACCGGGGCTGCCGATGTTCTCAGTGCGTCTTGGTCGAACGCCGGACGGACACGCATCGCTTATTGAAACAGAAAGCCATCATGAACAATGTCTTCGAGAAGAAGCAGCCTGGCAGCGAGGGCGGGCCAATCACTTTGGCAGCGGCTTTGAGCTCCGCTATTCGGAGACCCCAAGGTCGAAAAGGAGGCTTGGATGGAATCGGAAGTAAAAGTAAGTCAGCTTGTGAGGATTTGTGCCGAGCTTTTAAAATACCAGAGTTTGCACCATAACGAGGAACTATACTGACTTTGCCTTTACTAGATGAAAAAAGGACCCTTCGTTGCGCCAAGTGCTCGAACCACGAGGTCTACGCGCCTCTGAAGAATCACAAGCAGACGTGCCCCTACAGAACTTGCCGTTGCTCTATGGTACGGAATGCAAACTCTAGTTCTCTTACTATTCTAGTTCGGGTCGCTCTGTCCTGCTTCGACCCCGAGGCCTCCTCATCATAGATACCCTATGCTATGCTATGCTATTCACTCTCTTGCCAAACACTTATCAGTGCACTCAAACGGCAGAGGACATACGGCGGCATAGGAAACGGCGGTGGGGCGGGGTGGGGACCCCACCCCACCTCACCGATCACGGTAAACAGCTCGTCGTTCTTTCAGTGCTACCTGGTCGACGATTATCGGAACATTCTGAAAGATCAAATCAAGACCCGTCGCATGCAAAGTCGCCAACGTGCTGCGACAACTAATCGAACAGGGTTCAGTTTTTTGCCACGTCCACAACAACGTATCGCTCTCGGCGCTACGATCTCCGCCCAGTCGGAAGCAGTCACTCCATCATCAAGTAGCCAAGCATCGCCTCAAATCCGAAAGAGCGTCATCGTTTCTTCGTCAACTTCTCCAAAAAGTTTTGCGGCAGATCCTATTGAGCCAATGACTCCAGTTGTCTTCGACAATTCCCTGATGGAACACAAAGCCAACAATGCACTGCTGCTTAACCACCTCGCAGCACTGTCAGCTTTATGGCAGCAGCAGGACCAGGCCGCAGTCGGAATGCCTTTGCCATTTATATCGCCATTCAGCTTTTACGGTGCTTTGTCACACGGACTGCACATGCAGTTGGGTTGAGGGGTCACTTTGACATGGAATGCTTGTGGTACAAGTCATTTCACCGATGCTAGTAATATCTGGGCTAAAATATGTTATAAAGTATCGTACAGCTAATCCCAGTTGGTTCCTGCATTAGGCGTGGAGTAAAAGTGTGTCTGCCGTAAGGTCATTTTTATGCCTCTGTACAGTGCGTGAGTAGCATAACCCGATTAAACTATGATCATCTTTTACGACGGTTGCTTCACGCTCATGGTCTAATCGCATCACATGCTCTTGGCCCGTTCGCTCAGATGACAATATTGTGCATTAGATAGCAGGAAGTTTACACGTCACTCTTGATTAATGATAGCAACTCTGCACGTCTCTGATTGGCTGTCGATGTCGTCATGTCACATCATTGGCTCGAGTGCAAGCAAATGTGGATGGCGTCATTAAGAGCCGACCTTCCTCAGCCAGTTTTGTTTTTGAGCATCAGACTCATTCGCCAAATTCCATTCATACGGCTGCGGAGCACAAAATGAAAAATACCCGTATAAGACTAGACCTTTTTTGACAGATTGCCGCGTCGTAGTAACTGGTTCGCTGACAGATAAGATTTTACTGCACAATACAGTGGGTGCTTTGTAAGTTGCGGTATGTAGACAGTCGAACGGTGGTAGGGGGAAGTGACAGCATGTAATCTCCTAGACTTAATGGTGCTTTTACGGTTTCTTATCACTGATAGGCAGCTACCACCCACCCAAAATGTCAGTGCTAGGTGCAGTGAGTGAAATGCATTCACTAGCTCGAGTCAGCAAATCTTCATGCGCTGGCGCCAAGAATGCTTCACTGATTGATCGCAAGTCCCTTTTGTGTGTGACGTGGAATAAACTCGAAGAAGAAATCCAGAAATGCGAACCTCTTGTTGCCGATCCTTATCAACAACGCTAAGAAATGACCTGATTTTGGCCATGAGAAAGATATGAAATCGTTTTGATGCCTTTGCTGCCACTTACATGAAGGCAGAGTAATGGAGTGGGTTGCCGGATGTGTTATTACTGCGCCCTGTTTGCATCCAGTGGCGTCCCCAAGCTGATTTTGTCCTCGAATGTCATCTTTCAGGGCCACAGACCATATATAGTACAAACAGTGCTCGGTCGTGGGATATAGATAGCCCCCCTCAATGACTGAAGTGCTTTTTCGCCAAGAACTCTGTTAGCACTTATTGCTATTTCTTGTGGAGCATTTAGACTTTCAGTCATCTGCATCACCATCCAAGTAGCCTTGACGCACTGACGGCCAAAGGTCAAATTCGGTCGATTCGGCATTGGTAGAGGATGGTTGTGCTGAAACTGAGTCCGGTTCCGCTTGTACAGACCTCAGTGGTCAGTCAGTCCGGTCTTGCCCTCCCCACTTCGTCAACTAAATTCACCAAAGTTCGACTGCTCAACAAATCAATCATTACAGGCAGTATAAAAAGTCTTCTTTTTTGACCCTCAAATTACGCAGAGGGAAGTGCCTAGTTTTCAGTCCCAACGCATAATAGTGACTGGTGACCGAGGCACGCCATTCTTGGCTGACATTTTGCATTAGAATGATGAATCGATTTATAACAAGACTGGTATGCTCGTGCGCACAGCCCGAGGAGGTTTGGGCAAAAAATGTTTCGCCGGGCCAATGTTTGTATGGGCAGTTAAGTTTTGAAGGTATGCGACTTACGTCTTTCTGGTGGTAGAATGCAGATGCCTCATACCATATCGTACTGCTGTCACACTACAGACTGAAAGAGTTGCCCCTTTTTTCAAACGCAACAAACTAGCTCGGCGTTATAGTTTACTATAAAATGAAATATTTGCTCGCATTCGCTGCATACCATCTTGGGCGGTGGAACAAGCCGTAGTGCGAGGTGCTCGCAGTTCGAAGATGCGCATTGTCAGAAGCGCTCCCAGATCATAAAGGTCGCTGCCGCCTTACATTTGCATTGCACTGCTAATGGTACTATAGATGAGGTAGATCCTGCCAAAAGGGAGTAATTCATATCTGATTACGTAGACATGGGATATGCGTGGGCTCGTGACGCTTGCCACTCGATCTAGTCTACCGCTGGCTATGGGCAGTTTTCTAATGTCATCAAAGCACTGCAGACTAACTTGGCTCGTTTGAGTCCGTGCGAAAGGGCTTTTTTTCTTCATATATGGAAAACATCCCGTCGACAGATTCATCATGGACTTGCCGCATCCCGATTATTGGCTCGATTTAATGAAATTAAGGTGGAAGGCGGGGTGGGAGGCTGATTTGGCATCGATCCTGAGCACAAGTGGAATGAGATGATGCTTTAGTCGCGAACAAGGTCTGAAAACTTTTTCGGCTAATCTGGGTTTTCGTCTTTCAACAGCTGGGTCGCTATGCACTTCCAGTTATAGATGATCCAGGAGGATTATATATCAATTTAAAAATGGACGCTGCCGCGGCTTCACTCCGCTATGTAACTTGATAGCTCAAACTTGAGTATGTACGTGCTGTTCGTTACGTCAGAAGTCAGAGTTGACGATTTGCCTCATTAAGGGCAACAAATTGTGTAGAGTTGGGTCTGGCAGGGCGAGCAGTCGTCCTGCTATCACAGACGACCACACTACCTACATTACCTGGAGCAACAGCAACTCACGTTAGGCAGAGTGACATCATTCATCTGGGGTTACTTCGATCACGGATCACTACAGGCAAAATTATACTCGACTACACCGTCTAATCACACTGCCTCCCGCTGCAAGCCTCGCACTAGGAGCGGGCGTTGGATAATAGCACTCGTCTACTTCTGTCATCACATCAGCTTCGCCCATCAACGCAGGTTTGCTCTGTCTGCCACATCCGCTGTCGAAGTAGCTTGAACACATACTTCGATACTGACGGCAATAAATGGCGTAGATGACAAAATTAATCGATGAATTTAGGACAACCAAGACATTGGATATGTCCAGAAGGAAATAGGCTACCATCCTTCTCGTCGCGTTCTCCTTGCTACCGTCGCGGAACACGGACGGCTGAAACGCTTCCCACACGTTGAGAACCAAGGGGCCAAAATTGCAGAATGCAAATACTGCGGTCACTAAAATCAAAAATCGTGAGGTCTTCTGGTTCATTTTGCTAAATTTAAGTGATATGAATTAAGTTTCTGTTTCTTTTTCTTTTTCTTTGGTTTCATGTCGTACCGTGGCGTCTTGCACTCGATCAGGGAGCTGCCTGATACCCCCTCCCCCCACAGAAGCCAGACTCGGACTTACCCATTATGATCATTCTGGTAGTTTGCCTTTGCTGTTTCTGATCCGATCGGCTTCTACATTTCTGCATCAACGCGTATCTTTGGCGGCCCGCAGCTGATATAGCTCTGAGAATATGCACATTGAAAAGGGTTATCAAAGGAAACGGTATGCCGAAGTGAACTATGATGTAAGACACTGTATAATATCCGATGAAGAAGCCGTACTCGCCTCTCAACGAGTCCTTGTACCCAGAAGGCCACTCAGACGACATTGACTCATTGGACATTTCGTTATTGTACACCAATTCGTATTCCCAAAATCTGATCACGTTGTATGCAATGGCAAAGACTAAGACGCCCAGCTGAGACCACTTGGCACGATGGACGGTGAGAAATCGATTCACGTGGAGAGGGAATAGAACGGCGACTAGTCTCTCCGAAGTTATTAGCACGAACAGCCAGACCGAGCATGTTTGGGCTATCATTCCGGCCTGATAGAGACCACATACGATGAAAATTTGCAGCGTTTTCATGGAGCCGAAATGGCCATAGGCGTTCAGGCCAGGGATCACATAAACGAACATGGACACGATCAGCACGGCAAAGTCCACTGCACTCAATCCACTCAATAAAACGTTGATCGATGATCTCATCGAGCGATTAGTAAAGATTTTCAGCGAAAGAACATTTCCGATCGATCCAAAGCAGCACAAAATCAACATGATAACAGCGCAGATAAAAGAAAATGCCTGATGAATCTTTTCAATGGCTTCAAGTTCATGATCCGCTTTCGATAGGTTCCTTGAGAAAATCAATAATGATGCATCCGAATAAGCCGACCACTCCATCCTGCCTGGTGTACTCTCACAACGATCCCTCTCCGGGTCTGGTTGAAGACAGTGGATGGTCACTGAATTATTTACTACGTTTCCATGGCGAACACTTATACCTGTATTCTCACATCGACAAAGCAGCTAGTTGACAACTCCCAATCTAAAACATTTATCTGTTAGCATCAATGTTTGAAACAAGGCCTCGCCACGGCATAACGGCTTTAGAAAAAGCCTAGCCCTCACTTCCAGTTTATAACCTAGCTTACAAGTTCCAACACAGACAAGAGGGGAGAGCAAGGGGCTCTACTAGAAACATGGAGGTCAGAAACTAAATTGGAAAACAATATTGCGTGTCCGAAATTGGGTCCAGGATGTAATTACGCCGCGCTCAAAAATGTACTGTGTTTTCGTTAAATCCGTCCGAAAAGACTGGCTGAACTCCAACTACGAGTACTTGGACCAACTCCGCTTGGACCGTTATGAGCAAGCCGAGTGCACTAGCACGCCAGTAGCCTGCCAGGTCTGCCCCCTTCCAGTCAGGAATGCATTTGTAGATGACAGGAAACCTATCTAGATCGGAAGACTTCCGCAAAGAGATACCAATGACTAGAGGGGAAATCTGTGTCCGTTCTACAGTAGCTCAATCGTATGGTCTGGCCGGGTTAAGATTCGCAATTTCCTTCCTTGCTTCTGTAATCGACTAGGAGTAGGGCCAACATAGGAGAAGGGAAAACGGCGAGCGACGCTCCGGCAACTCTGTGAACGAGGGCGTGCTTACATTGGGTAAATTTCGTAGCAATGATGACAGGGGCCTGCAAACTAAGTGGATCAAGTGAACCGATTAAAAAGGCAGCATATCATAGCTTATTTCAATGAAAACGTGAAGACATACAAAATGTGGCACTCTGAACGAAACGGAGCTCATTAGCTCGGACAGTGACGATAGTATAGTGGTGCCCCACGGCCACATGCATACATTGACAACCGCACACTCATAACCTGGGCATACCTGCACCTGCACCAGTACGCAATGAATTGTATCCCACACGCGAATATGCCTTTCGACTGGCAGGATGCTAAGCTGGATGTCTACGAGCAAAGCACCTGTCCGACTGGTCGAAAAAAGTTTTGTGAGCGCTTGCTCAAGCACGATATTTAAAAGAAAGTGACAAAGATAAACGAGGGCACGACATGAGATGTCTCGCAATGAGAAAACTCAAACAAGCAACCTGAGAAGACGAATGGAGAAATAAAGAGGAAGGATGGTTCGGCAAAGTAGGCACAGTAGGACACGCCCCAGTACTCAGGGTCTTTGAACTACAAACTGGTTTGAAATACATCAAGCAAAGAATCTGATAATGGACCTCCTCCATTGCCACAGGCATCAATGCAATACGCTCATCTCTCCGCTCTTCTGATAAGGCCACGATGGTTATCAGCAGTGTCGTAATAGATGCTGATCGCTCGTGCCCTACACTATATCAGCCCCCGCCTCCCCCCTCCCAACATGGCCCAGTAATAGGGCCTCATCATTTCGTATAATCAGGCAGCGCCCTCCCGATCGTGGCTTCATAACCATCATGGCCAGACCCCATGCACATATCATCTCGACCTAACTGATAATCTAGCCAAAGATAATTCCTGACGCTATAGCACCCCTGCCCACCAGGGGACTCCGCGATGTCATGAATTTAAGCTTTTATCTGGCCTCTTTCGATTCTTGTGTTCCCCTGACACTACATCTGTCACTCATTTAGGAGATCCCGCGCATGGGGACAATGTAATTAGATCGCTGCCGACCTCGGGTCCGTTCGAATCTATCACTATGACACCAGTCGGCCCACGAGTGTCCTTTCGCCCAGCACCATTCCCAGTAGTTAGCGATCTAGTGCACCTTGATCCTGTCGACGTCTCCAATGTCAACAGGAGGCCTAGGTGATTATAAAAGGACTCGGCAGGCCAGTCCCTCTTTGATATCGATCAAGCGGCGGACATGAGACACGGCCGAATGAACATTTATGAGCCAAATCAAAGTAGCTAGTGAAAGCTAAAACCGTTTTGACATATAAGCAGGCAAAACGACACTTCCATTTGCCAAGACCATGCATGCGAGGATTATCAAAGCCGACATCAACTTTCCAAGAATGTCACAAAATGAACAGTAGGACTTGAATATATAATAAGGAAGTACTGGAGAAAAACATTTTTGATGAAATACAGTCTCAAAACCTTTGAAAATGAAAACATGGAAAAACCAGTGTCGCATTGAGTCTAGCACAAAACGCAGTTGAACATGTGTGCTCCAATTGTGTACCGACCTAGCTCTTCAACATCCGTTAGCGGGTGTCAATTTAGCTAATTCCAAAGACTTTCTCGCCATGGCCAAGATACCATCTCGGGTATTGTGACCGCCACAGAATCCAGTCGCATGGCAGAAAATGCAACCATCCAAGCCGATCAAGTCCGACAATTCTTGATCTCGTAAGCCACGCCACGCTTCCGGTAATGGCAATCTGAAACGAGAAGAATCAATGACGCACAGATTGTAAAAAGCACTTTCTGCATTGCAAAAAGACCTAACGGGAGCAAGGTGGGGGTTTGCTATTCGCTAAAGTGCAGTGTCCTAAAAAGCAAAGCCCGACCCTGCTCCAACAGCGAAAGCAAATAAGCATCACCCTCAATCAACCTTACCTGGACTCAAAAGTATTAGGCGACGGAGGCACGCACACAATCATCCATTTTCCATTCCGTTCGTCAGGGAAGATGACGTATTTCAGTGACGAGGCCTCATCAATCCCGAGCTCTTTCTCCAAATCAAATAAGTGCTCTTTCCACGGGCAGCCACCCAGTTCGAACGACATAATCATACCACTCGGATCAACCTGCAAGAAGACACTTACCCAAATGGATCGCGCAAAACCTGGGGTGTACTACCTCAAACCGCTTGGCAATAGCTTCCTTAACCAAATCACGAGCAGGCCACCAACTCTTGTACAGATATTTTAAACGATCGATGAATTCGTTACCAGCAAGATCCATAGCTTTGTAAAAAGAACCCTTAAAGCGGAAAAGGCGGGTCATAGGCCACCTACCGCAAATCGTAAATGCTCCTTTACGGTTGCTCCTTCAAGACAAGGTTTAAAATAAGTAGTCCAAACGATTTTTTGGAAGAATTAGATATTTTATCGAGATCTAAGACTGAGCTATCGATCACACATGTGAAGGAGCAGTCCCCTGGGTCGGTTAAAAATTTACAGGGTCCCGTGAGCATGTTTTACCCATACCCCTGGATCTCAAGATAAGTCCTCTCTGTATCCCTTCCTGGATCTGATCCCTTACCCCTAAAAGTTTTTTAGAATTAAAAAAAATTTAAAAATTTACGGAAAACTTTGCATAGGTAGAATTAACCGCGCACCACCCCCCCCCCCCCCCCTTCCCAGACACAAAGCCCCCGGAATCTGGGTCTGAGTCTTGGGATCTCCATTCCCTCACATATGCAAGTCCATCATCGAATAAATCCCTTCTTGGACAGGGTTTCCTCTACGGCCACAAAGGGAATTTGCAGAAACCATTTTGCGGTATCGAAGACATGCGCTTTGCTAGGACAAGAGAACACCCTAAGTCGGTGCCCTATTCACGCCATCATTCTTACCGTTTCATCCTTTACTTCGTCGTTCCAACTCGGATTCAGAGCAGCGATTCTGGTCGCCAAAGTGGTGGTTATAGCAAATCTAAGCATAAATTCAAGCTATTTATCTATACGAACACGAAAGCATGGTCACTACCAACCTCGCTTTTCCATCCTTCTGCTCGATTCCGTTATCTCCAGCATCGACTTCTTCGATGAACCGTTCGTATATTCTTTCATAAAAAATGTTAACCAAAGCATCTGCGACGTCGGAATTCTTGGAATTCACTCCGAGGACTTGCTTTATGACCTCTTTCCCAAAATGGACGTAAACAAGCCCAGCGCTGCTAAGTTTCGTTGTAAATCGCATCTCAGGAACGAGGGAATTGAACGAATGATCGAAAGATCTACAAAGGAACAAGAATCAGGGGCTGGTGTGACAAACCACGGGCCAAGAAATCAAGATTCAACGACACATACAGTACGTAGACTTGACCTCGATCTACAGTAGCACTCGTCCCACTGCTTTTGCCTTCTGCATCATAATAAAATTTAGTACAGTAGTTACAGCTAGTTTCGACCTGAGGCTATCAGCAGGTTTTGACCTCGGGATTTTCTATCCCTGACGTGAGCCTGTCATGATAGAGCCAATGTATGCATAGTAATAGGAAAATCAGTCAGTATCGACAATGCCTAGGTCATGTCGATATTAATGCCAATGAGAGCAAGCATTATTAAGACCGCGTGTCCCACTTTGCTCAGTGGGAGAGCTGAGAATGTTCCATGGGCAGGTGGACCCTATGAATGCAACTTGTCTATGTTGGCTCATCGTCTCGTCAGTACTCGCCATCATAGATCATACAGTAGTTACAGCTAGTTTCAACCTGGGGCTATCAGCAAGTTTCGACCTGGGGTCGAGATTTTCCATCCCTGACGTGAGCCTGTTATAAGTCATTACTGAGGCTCAGATTTATGATGGCGAGTACCTGACTACGCAACTATTCCTCGACTCGGACATCTACGTAGTTCGATCAATGGAGCAGCATCGGCAGAAGACAAATTCCGAAATACTGATCTCTTAGCTCTCTGGAAGGCGTGCCCCCACTAATATGTTATTTTGATTAGTTGGATTGTTCCCACTTATCAAAATAGCGTAGTGGGAGTGTGGGGAATGAGGGAGCAGCTCTTTTTTGTAACTTTTGCTTGTAACTTCAGAAATAAGAAAGGGAGTGCATCATATTTTAGCCTACATCAGCAAGGTAGAAAAGTATTTGAAACATGAGCATAAGATTCTTACTTTTGGTGATGGTCAAATCGTCGACGTGCAGGATCGAAAACACCGCCGACATCCACCACAATATCACATTCGTCCAGTAACTTTTGGTCTCTCGTTCTGAATTACAAAAAGACAGATTTAGCTGAGTTTGTCGTCGAACGATCGAAAAAAGGAGGGCGCTTGTGATGAAACTTTTTGCCGCCACAGCATATTTGAGCATCTACCATCTACCATTTGAGCATATACTCGTAGTGTGGCCTTCTGGTAAAGCCCAAAACGAAACGGCGAGACAACTCGTTAGATGCAAGCTTTCTAGATTTCGGAACGTCCCCACGTACTGTACCTCACGATGTCCGCATCCTTATATTCCGGTAACTGCTTCAACATGAAGCAAGCCAATACTTCGTCGCAATGGAATGTACCGTTATGGGTTCCGATCTTCTTGGCTACCATTGTTATCGTCGTCCCCAGTTTAGATCCAAACATACAATCACCTGAAAAAACGGATACCATCGCATCCCAAGACACGTAAATAGGGTGAGGTGTACAGTGCGAGTGATCAGCGAGAACTAACCGACTTACAGTACCTACTTCAAGCTTAACGCACATGCGCACGCTTCGATCAACTTATATAGATTGTTTAACCCAGATCCTCGCACTGTAATCCTAATCAGTCGTAAATTCCACTGAAATAGGAACCTAATAATTTGACTGACTGAGAGACAAAATTGCACTATGTTGTGCTGACCTTATTAGAAACTTCCCGCATGCATGCAGACACTTGTACCTGCAAATCAATATTATCTGCTAGAATGAGGGAGATGTGTAAGGCTGTAAGCTGTAAAGCAGCACATCACCCAGTAGGTATCACCGGTATCCCTGAGTGTTTCGTAGTCCCTAAGACTAGCTAGGTAGGGAATCCTAAATGGCTGCCTCCATTGAAGCTTCTGAAACGACCGATTCTTCGTCGGTTGAACCAATTCGTGGATGTCCAAAATCTGGCCGGAAATGGAAGCCTGTCGAAAAAGCTCGCTTTTCGGCTTTGAAGTCAGATAAGGCGTTTCGGACGTCTTGGTCCAAGAAAGAACATTTACGGCGAGAACTAGCTCAGACAAAAGCTATGGGTCGAGAAATCAAAGAAGAACGCCAACGTTTATTTGAAGAAAAGAAACGACAGCAATTGGAACGAGAAGCCAGACGGAAAGAGAACGAACGGAAGGCGGAGGTGGTTCAAGTTATCAAAAATGCCCACAAATTAAAACGAATGAAGAAAAAGATGATAAGAAAATTGGAGAAACGTGATACCGCTGTTGTGGACAAAGCATAAAGTTTGATGATAACAATTGAAAGTAAAATTTGGACTTTTGTTGTTCCTTACTCTGTAGCGATTTTCACGCTATCATATTTTTGAAGTCCGTCTCCAATCTAGAATCGAACTAACGATATATTGTGCGATTTCAGTGCTCAGACTTATGTCGGATTCTCGTGGAGGACATCAGGGTGGCGGCCGTCGTCGTGGCGGCGGTGGTCGAGGCGGTTTTCGACGCGAGCAGCGCCAAGTCGAGTTTCAACAAAATCAGCCAATCAATGTTGACCGCCCTAATAAGGGACCTATATCTAAAGAAGTTCAAGATCGATTTCTCGGTTTTCAACAAGAATTGGATGTTCGTCACGACAAGTACGAAAAATTGGTCAAATGCAGTCGAGATATCACAATCGAAAGTAAACGCGCAATTTTTCTGCTGCATCGGGTCGTGTCAGCTTGGTCCTCCCCAACTGAATCCGAAAACTTGTTGCAAGAAGGCGAAAATCGATTAGCTGCCATCAGGACCGATCATTGGTCTCGTATTGGCCAAGAATTGGAAGGCGAGGATCCGTATCTTTATATTCGCGCCTACAGTCCAGGACTTCAGGTATGTTGGTTGGTGTAACAACCTGAATGGCCGTGTATTGGAGAAGGTACCGCGGGTAGCGAATGGTCTAAAAACCACTCCAGGCAGGCCTCCTAGTCGTAAAAGCCATAGACAAAGCCCGATGGGTTTCTGCCACGTCTGGAGAGAGTGTATCGAGCAGCCAAAGAAGGCAAGCCGATACACTCCTCCGTGTTTACGGAAACCAAATACACAACCTTGCCCACTGGCCAAACACGCTTATGATCATACATTATGATGATTTGTAAAATCATGCAAGTTCTTAATCGATGTACGCGCCTCGTGAATCACGCTTTTTTTGAGTACTTGACGCATCTGACGGAGGAAAAACGAGCATGTGGAGACGCTATTTGCTTTTGTGGAGAACTCGAAACTTTGTCATCCCAAGCGATGCTGTTTGTTCTGTAAAACACCGAAGCGAGTGAGGCTTTTCAGAAAAACCTGTGCTCCGGGATATAATCAGGTTTTTCTTGGTGTAAGCAAGCGCGTTGTAAATTGTGGGATACGTTATCAGTCGAGGAACATTTTCTTTTTAGGAATATATCGAAGCTGCAACTTTCGCTCATTATCTGCGAGCCGGAACGTTGCTGTCTTGGTCAGATATTCGTTCCAGTTTGTCCGATTTGCCGGCCAAGGAAGGTGACCAGATGAGTCGACCGACCACGATCGAAGTTCCATTAATCGATTATTTGTCTGGTGTGGCCGATCTGACGGGTGAATTGATGCGTGCTGCCATAAATTCTATCGCGGCCGGTAATCAGATTCGACCTCTGGAAATTTGCGCTTTTCTTACATCGGTCTATGGTGGGTTCTCCTTGTTCCCCGTTTCCATGTCGTCGAGAGACTGGTCAACGAAAATGCGTACGTTTCGACAGAGTTTGGCCAAGGTGGAGAACGTATGCTATATTTTGAAATTGCGAGGCACCGAAGTGCCCGATTACATGCTGGCCGAAGTGGTGACGGTGGACGGGGCTTCGTTCCAAGCAGCCGATATTCCCGATACTCATGTGGAGTGTTTTGATGTTTATTAGCTGGTGTATACGAGTATCTCAAGGGGGCGGGAGTGTTTATCGATGGGGATGGCTCTAATGAGGACTATAATAATGTAATGGTTCGGTTGTGTCTTCAGGTCGACTAGAAAAGTTGGTCTTGAAGAATGAGGGACATCATAGTCAGCTAGTATTGGACATTGACTCATCACACATTCACATCAGTTTTCATTGGGTTCGTTCGCATCCATTTCGCTTGTTCATTTTGGCTTGGTCGCATTGCGGTTCTTGCGCAGAGCGTCGCACTGGATTTGATCCCCATACCGTACTGAAGAGTGATGCATTGTCGATGCGACATGTCACGCGATGTCCGTCGGTCGTCCGGCATGCATCGAGGTTGTGGATCGAATCGTGCACGTTGGCCGTCGCTGTGGTGCTCATCCACGAAATGATCAGGGCAATCACGACAGAGAGTGCGACCGATGATTTCATCAGCTTCTTAGTCGACGAGGCGACTACCTTGCTCGACTTGCCCTTCGCAGGCTCGCGTCTTTGTTGTTCCTCAATCAGGGATTCGCTTTTAGGGTCGGATACTCGGATCGACAACGAGGATGTTCGGCTTTGGGAAGTGGAGAGAGGACTGACTAGAAGCACTGTAACGGACTTGCGAGGCATCGACGAAGCAGCCGATTTCACCGAGACTGATGGCAGCGTGACCTGTGATATTTCTGCCGCCGTTTTCATCGTGGCCGTCCTCGACTTGGGGGAACTAGCTTTCATCGATTTCGCAGTCTTTGCGGTCGCAACACTCTTCACACTCTTCGGTGAAGCGGGTCCTTTTATCGGCATTGTCTTCTCGCGAGTGGTCTTTTCGAGCCTGCAAACAGATTTTTGGCAATTCTGTCCGCATCGGGTCTACCTTTTTTTCGTTGCAAGCCTCGTCAACGAGTCCAGGCTACTTACTTCATCGTCAGGACAGTTGGAAACGACATATCCGATCCAGAACGGGACGCACTGTCGGCTTCAGGGTTTTCTCCAACGAAAATCGCTCGCTTTTTTGGTTTGGATTTTAACTGCTCTTTCTTTGGTTTCGGTTGAACCTCCTACAAAAAATACGCTTATCGTGTGATTGGAAACCTAGCCAAACCCATTCCACCTGCGGTTGCGTGACATCATCACTAGGCTTCGCCTGTTCCTTTTTCTGTCGATGACAGCATGCGCATAGGGCGGCCGTCGTCCCCCCTATCATGGTCATTGCAGCCAGCGTCGCCAAAATCCAACCGATGCCGCTTATCACGTCTTCATCACGTTCAAAGTTTGACGAGGGAACGAGGGGAGACATCTGCTGGCCAGCACCACGGACACAGTAGAGAATGAGTACCTACTTATGAAGCTGGGATGCAGTGACGGCACAGTGTAAACAGCTTTGTGCATCGAGCCTGCTCAACAAAGCGTCCAACAGCTGAAGCAGCGAGAGGGTAAAGTGGCGGCAGGTCGATACTCATGAGACGTGAACACTGCCCATCTACTCCCTCTCGGCCAAATAGCACCACTCGCAAGTCACGTCATTATAACTAATGCTCCAGATTTGTGGAACAGTTCCAGGCTCCAAGGAAACAGAAATTTCAGCCATTTTTATTAGCCGAACCATGGCCCACAGCTCCCCACTCGCTCGATATAATGACAGGCACTTGATAAGGGTTTCGTCATACGGGCAGCAAGGGCAAGGTTAGGCGTAGTTGCAAAGGCATACTGTACTGATCGTAAGGATTCGTGATCTAGGACTGATGGGATAATGAGTGGCAAGCTGCCTTTGTGACCTCGAAAGACAGATGGAGCAGAGATCAGTAGAGGCCCCACCAGCGGCCGCAATCGATAGCGGGAACGAGGGTGGACTAATGCGTCCTAATATACACCAATAACCAAGCCTGAATCCATTCGACAAGAGGATGACCAGGGGAGCAATCACCTGCGCCAAGTGGCCGAAGGAGATCCGCTGGACCCATTCTCATTGTAAAGTGAGTGGCAACTGAAAAATACTCGGTAGAGGGGGCAGGGGGCATTTATCCGGGTAAACCGTCTCAGCGCATGCCGGACTGGGTCTTCGACAACGACTTCGAGGGCCAGCCGCCGTTGAACCCAGCCGAAGAACTGAACCGTATGGACAAAGAGCTGACATCCCTGCTGGACGAGTTGGATCAGTTGTTCAAGCGCGGCCCGCCTCCACCGCCGAGGAAGTCGTCGTCCGCATCGATCGGTCCCAACAATGTCTAAATGAGTCCCGATATAATCACTTACTCGAGGGGAATCGGCGCCGGCTGGATCAGCCTCGATCGTCTTCCCGGCCTGGCAAGATGTGATATGAGTGATTTGAACATCGCGCGCATGTTATATGCACCGATTCTTTGTATGATGGCCTGAATGCTGGTTGGGACTTTGAGGTAAACGGTCTGGTTGGCTCAGTGTACTTCAATGCGCAGTCTGAATACCAATGCGCGTTAACGCAAGACCGGCCAGGCAAGGTACAGTAAGCCGAACCGAAGAGATTGTGCTCTTTGTCCTGACGAGAGCATTGTTGTAGTTCAGGATCCAAGGAACAGCGAGAGCAGGCAATGAGTGAGATGCGCCGAGACGAATCTGGTTTGATGAGATCTGATATCTGGTGACACTGTGATATTGGGCTAGGTGATGCTATAGGCTGGTACTCGTGCTGATTATTGATGTGAATGCAATGAAATGTGTGCTAGTCGTTTAGAGCACTTGAATGAGCACTTTGGACTTCGCGCGCACAGTTAGCTTACATGATTAGCACCCTCAGTGCACCCAACGTATGCATTCCTCGACTGTCTTGGACCAAAAGTGAAGCCTTCTCCCGAAATACATTTCTTCACTGGACCTACACTTTTGAGATGAAATAATATCGCTAGTAATCCATGCCTAAGCAGTGTTTCCTGAAATTACGGTGCTATGCATGATCATATTTTGTACTTTCAGGAGATCTGGGTTTTTACTACATTGGATTTAGTCTGGAATAATCGCCTGTACTTGAAAGGGGGTTGGAGGCTTGCGCAGTCTAATAGGCATAATTAGAGCGGGGAACATAACAATTATGTTGTGCATTACCCACGGTTGGACCATGGTTCGATTGGAGTGCACAGTAGAAGATAAGTGGTTTAGAGCTTCGCAGCTACATTCTACGATCAGTTGCACTGTAGGCATTTCGTCAACACAGAAGAACAAGGCGTGAATGTCTCTCCATGAAGATCATAAAGTCACATTTCTTTAGCGTTTTTATGCCCTTTCTCGGCTTATCGGCTTATGTATTCCGCATTGGCGGAGCAACTCGCCCACATTCATCTCACTACCAGATGCCACAACATGGGAGAAACCAGGGGAGCAGTCGCTCACCCCGCTGCACCGTGCTGCCTTACTGACGAGTCCAAAGAGTATCCACAGCCTCTGTGCTCTACTATGCTATGATATGCTTTATTGTGCCAAAAGACTTATCAGTCCACTTAGAAGGCATTACAGCGGTTAAGCCTCTTCCGTATTCAGCCGCCAATACAGCTCGACGCTTTGACACTTCTTGCTTCAGCTCAGGAGAGCCTCACCGACGAACATGGACGCTCTTTTAGCATGATCCAACTGAACTTCGCCTACTGCATATTCAGTATTCTTGTAGAGCTCGTTCAACTTTGCTTGTACTATTCAGGCCAATCATACTCGAGATGGGACGCCGCTTCCGTGAGCGTTTCGTGATCAATTTGAAATTCGCAAGGGTGAAAATACTTTATCAGACATCAGCGGACGCAGCCAGGACCTCGAGGGCGGATTTCTATTCCAGAAATATTTCGGACACTTGGAACTGGGGCAGCTGTAGTTGCCAATTGTGTACACGACGAGTAAATTGGCAATCATAAAAAACGCCCAACGATTGTTTACTCCCCCCCCCCCCCCGTCAGGCAGTTGTTACATTGACGGTTAGTTTCATCTGAGGCGTTAAAGGCGGAAGACTAACCCTCACTTTTCCGCACATTCGGCGACAGGGCAGTGTGGATCCAAGCTCTGTGATAGTGATGCAGAAATGGCATGGACGAGGCCCTATTATCTAAATAGTTTAGCTGCATCACTGAATTTCAGCCACGTCTTCCATGTACTGCAGTCATAATTCACTCTACTGTACAATGGGTTTGCAAACTGATAAAGAGAAAGCTGATTGCAAACTCTTGATCTTCGCCATAGAAGCAACTCAGAATGCCTCAATTTTCATAAACACTCAGGAAAATGTCTCGACCATCTCTGATCCCATTCTACGCACCAGTGCCCTGCTAAGCATTCGCCCACGGATCTAAGCAAGCCTTTATGTCCCCACTACTTGGAATGACCTAGCGCTACGATAAGCCGTCATGCGCGCACCGATCAAATCACCGCGCGTCATATAACCAAGTGTTCTCTATTCCCAGCCAGCAACGGTCCCTTTTGGCAGTCCTTCCGAAGCGTGCCAGTGGATAGAGAGGAAGCATGAAGATCATAAAGTCACATTTCTTTCGCGTTTTTATGCGCTTTCTCTTTTCCCACATCGGCTTATGCATTCTCGTCTTCGTGTATTGTGTTTTGGGCGCTTTCCTGTTCCTCTACTTCGAATCAGATTTGGAGAAGCAGCAGCGGAATGAGACGAACGCCCTTCGATGCAGCGCTGAAGAAAAACGTGATCAGTTAATTGAGAAGATTCAAGCGGCGTCCGCGAACGGAGAACTGAAAAGTATAGAGAACCTGAAGAAGTGGTTGGATGAGTTCCATAACAAGACGCTTATGAGAAACGATACGCTCTTGGCCTATCGGGCCAGCAATGATGTATGTGATGCGGAGCCCAAGTACAAGTGGACTTTGCCGAGTGCAGTGCTCTTCACTGTGACCACGGTGGCTGCTATCGGTAAGACTCAGCGAAGATCTTAGGCTTATTGTTTGTTAGGCTCCGCCTCTCCGATGTAGGCCCTCAGATCTTTGGCCATATGTAGATCGTGGGGTGGGGAGCTGCCGAAGCATTTATGACCGGATCGTGATTGCGTTGGACCGCCGTTGGTGTTTATGACCGGATCGTGATACTTGGTGTCATCGTCATACTGTTGGTGTTTCAGGCTATGGTAACGTCGTTCCGAGCACAGACGTCACTCAATTTATTCTTATTTGCTACAGCCTGATGGGCATTCCACTTACCCTAATGTTCCTGGCCAATATTGGCAGCCTGTTCGCCACGGTGGCTCGTTATGTGTTCAGCCGAGGCATCTGCCACTCACTTTGGCGAACGCGAATTACCAATCACCAATTGCTCCACGCCAGTCGGGTCTTGGGAGAAGTCAACAGCGAACACAGCAACACCGAGACTCAAACAACGAGAGCTAATAGCCACAAAAGCACGACGCACGATGCCCACCATTCTGACGCCTTGCCTGGCGCGCTCGACACGGAAACAGCAGATGGTGAAAAGAGGGATAACGTAGGAACGGAGAAGGCCAAAAAGAAAAAGAACTTGCGGATTGAGCATAACGAACAACTGAGACGAAAATTGCAAGTCCTTGTACCGAAGACGTTTATTTTTGGAATCCTGGCTTTCTACACTCTTGCTGGTAAGGGTTACAGTCACACGAAATCAGAGGACCTATCACTCCCGCGCACAGGTATACTACAATAGAGTGGTCCCTCCCTTTGACGAAAGTGCAGTGCATACGGCTCCAGGATATTCATGCGTGCAGCATGCATGACGGAACAATATTTTAACGCATGTACACGAGGTCTCACTTGATCGCGACGCAGTAGGATCGTTGAACTGTCGACCTCCATCAAGTGCTGGGTTGGTTTGTGATCTGACAAGCAGACTACAGCCAGACCCTACCGTCCTGCCATTTTCAGGCACCATGCTTTTCGCCTGGTCCGAAGACTGGACCCACATTGAAAGCGCCTACTTCAACGTGGTCACTCTGTTGACCATTGGACTAGGCGATTATGTGCCTGGCTGGAATTCGAAAGACACTTTGACAGGCAAAGTAAGCCCTCATACTTTTCTTGTCCCCCACCTTCATCACAATTCCCACCATTGAAGGTGAAAATGTGTCTGGGCGCCATCTACATCATGTTAGGCCTGGGCATTCTGTTCATGGGCCTGAACTTGGTCATCGACGAGTTGATGAATGCCTCGAAGAGAGCCGGGAAAAGGATCGGGCTGGTCAGAGAAGAAGAGATGCACAAACAGCCAAAGAGCAATTTGGAACGAGCAGTGCGTCGGCAAGTGTACTTCTGATAAGGTTATCAGTGAGCAGGGATATAGAATAAGAACATACAGTAAGCACAGCAAATATTTTGATGATGCGATATTTTGATAGTCCGTGAAACTGTTTCACTCTGTACCAATGATAGCAAAATTATGTTCTCTCTTGTTGCTACTTTCCTATGGGCGTTTTTGCCCAGGATAAAAGCGGCTGCGGTGACAGGGTGAAACATTTCGTGCGTACTCTTTCATCGCTGGTGGTGCGGGAAAACATGAACTCGACCCATGCGAATAAGCGCTTGCTTGGTCTCCTGAATGCTGCGGCCATCCCCATCCCTCCGCAAATTAGAAATTTTGCATGGAAGACCCACTGGGCGTACTCTTACACTAGCTTTGGTTGCTGAAATGGGCGAGTATGATTCATAGAAACATGAAAAAACGACATAGCACATCTTTTGTAAACACCGTTCAAGTCATCTATTTCATCGCCTTATCATTCTATCCACTGGTGCCGTGTATTTGTGAGTTCTACTCGCTGTGAAAGCAGCATTCTTTCAGTCACAGGAGACTTCGTAAACTTGCTGTCGTTGGTTCGCAAATGACAAGACCTTGCCAACTCTTCAGTTTTCCAAATACCTCGATCTGGATTTGCTTAATCTGCATTTTGGTATCCCTTGCTATAAGTGTCATTGACGCCAAAGGAGGCCGCGGCGGTGGAGGACGTGGTGGTGGTCGCAGTAGTGGAAGCCGCAGTAGCAGTCGTGGTAATAGCGGCAGTCGCAACGCCAATTCTGGCACTGGTCGATTTAAGCTAGGAAGAGGCGGCGCTCTGAAAGGAGCAGTTGGTGGGTTCGCTGCTGGATACGCTATCAGTAAGATTGGAAAAACAGTTGGACCAAAAAATTTTGGCGGCTATTACGGTGGACATTACTATTGGGTGGGAAGCCGATACTATCCAGGAACAGTAAGTGCACAATCAGTCGATCCTGCCGCTAAAAAAAGATTCTCGGGCTGATTCATAAGCCTTCGCCAAAGGTCACAAAATCTGTGGTTTCAGGGTCCAAACAAGGTGAAATGCGTAGTTGAGACTCCTTCCAACTTTACAGTTACTTACACTGGCACCAACAAACGCGTGACCGAGCTTATCTATGAGCAAGTGACTTCATTGTGCCAACCTGAATATTTGCGTAACAACTTTGTCTTAAAGGTGCAAAACGAGCCAATATTGTTGTGACGACAGGATCTGCTGCGACTACGGACTTAGCACTGGTGCTATTGCGTAAGGAAACAAAACCAAACTAATCCAAGAATCCGTTTTACGCCCTACCCTTGCTTACAGGGCGATTGTAGTGATCAGCGTTGTCGGCGCTGCCATACTCGTGTGCTGCGTTGTGAAGTTTGTGGATGCATGCAAGAACGAGAAGACAGATTTAAAAGATGGCAGCGATGCAGAAATTGAGGAGAAATTTGTACCGTGATTGAGTAGGTATCGTACTTTAGTCTTACCATTCGTTTTATGAATGTTTTTCACGCGTGCACAGAGTACTTGTATGGGGAACTGTGAGTGCACTCTTGGCCTCTCTCAACTGGGTGATTGGGTAGGAGATAGTCGCAGACAACAGGCACGTACAATACTGTTTCAATAACTTGCAGTAACTCCCCACATCCCATCCTAAAAGTTAAATCATGACGTCGGGGTTGAACTCGCCTCCGTCCACCAATATGCTAACCTGAGGAACTCTTCCACTTTACTCGCGTCATGCCCGATCCCTACGTATTTTATCCAGTTACCAGCCTGATCTTATCATAAGATGGCGGGTAAAAGTGTGATCTGTCCGCCCAGCCACGCGATAAGGGTCGATCCGGGACGAGATAGCGACGCAGTCCCTTACTAAGGCGGCCAGACTCCCGAATGATTTTGATCATGAGAGGGTCACAAACAGGCACAAAAACAGTCAATACCTCTACAAAAGGTACGGCTTTGACGAAGGAAAGTCTTTGTTGAAAGGTGCTTGTATGACAGATAGTGACCATCAGGAAGAAGATGCCAGAGTCCTGGTCTGACTATGGGGTCAATTGTGGCACCTTGACAAGAAGCCAAGTTGCCGAAATTCCACAGCTGAAGTGTTGGTAGCAACCAAATAAGAGGTGGTGGCTTTGATTCATTTGTCAAGAATCATCTGGACCCAAGCTGACCAGTAAGAGGTGATGGCGCTCCGACGCTGCGTCGCAAGACGGTCGCGGACATTAGGACGCAACGACTTTAGGACGTGGACATTAGGAAGCGGACATTAGGACTCGGACAGTGGGACACAATGGTTGTGCGGTGATTTCACCTATCCAGCAGTTGAAGAACATATCCACTTAAACATCTCAAACCATCGTGTTTCATCAGCACATGATGGACAGCAAGTGGGCAAGGCTACCTTGGCCATGCAGGAATACTGGAAAGAAAAGTTAGGAAACGATTCCATCGATTTTGGGGCTTAGGAAATTAATTATGACCAAGAATGTTGACGGGCTGACTCGTAGTTTTCACTACGGCTTGCTGTGTAAGGCATTATACACAAGTGTAAGTTTTAGAGTTTTGAAGCATTTTTGAGAGCAACGAAAGGTGTATGAAAACTTCAGACTACAGCGTCCTATTGTCCGCGTCCTGCGACTGCGTCCCAATGTCTGCGGCCTAATGTCGGTTCCCCCTGATATGGGCATCATATTGAATCGAGCCAGCTGACTTGCCTATCAAGGATGTATGTAATAGCCAATCACGCGACACAGATCAAGTGGCCCCTGTGACTCAATAGAAGCAGGGCTGCCCAGAACCTCATTCATCGCTGTGTTACGTGTAACTTGAACCCATATTTGGCGAAAACTTTCACTTAACTTGCCCTCGTGCGTCATCGCCAAACGTCTTCAAATCATCGTCAAATCAACACATCTGCTTGCAACTCAGGTTTGAAGAATCCCAAGCGCACTGTCTCTGGGTACGCTCTAGACTGTGCGCATCGCCTTTACTTGTGGATAGGCCTATACTACGAACGTCAATGGCCTTGATTCAGCCCCAAAATACGGGAACCAGTCCATGCGTGCGATGAAAACTGGCTTCTATGACGTCTGTGAGAACAGTTTCGGTTCACGAGCATAATATATACAACTGGCGAAAAAGGACTTCTACAAGACGTGCAGGTGAAAAAAGTATACTGCTTGGTTGGTACGTACAGTAACTGGCGAGGATGCTTGCGCGTTTCCGATTTCCAAGCATTCCGTTATGCATTTGTCTAATCTGTGTTTTGTGTATTCGGGAAAGTAAGGTTAATGCGAAAGGTGGTGGCGGCGGTGGTGGCCGAGGTGGTGGTGGCGGTGGTCGAGGTGGAGGAGGTGGAAGACCAAGTGGAGGTGGTGGCGGACGACCCAGTGGCGGAAGCTTCAGTGGTGGCGGTGGTAGATATGGTGGTGGGAAGCTTGGAAGTAGTGGAGCTGTGAAGGGTGCCGTTGGTGGATTCGTCGCTGGATATGCCACCAGCAAGATCGGAAGCGCGATTGGGAGATCGATTAGTCCTCACAATTACGGCGGCTATTATGGTGGTCATTACTACTGGGTGGGAAGACGGTATTACCCCGGGCCGGTAAGCACATGGGCAGTGCATAGTAACGTCTGTTGACAACAATTGGCTCTAGCAGTTCATCTGACCAGCCCCTATCAATGCTCCCCAACACAGCTGACTTTGCAACAAGATTCTCTTCTCTCTAGAGCAGTGGAAAAGTGGAATGTGCCGTCGAGACGCCGCCTGATTTCTCGTTCTCTTATAATGACACTCAGCAACGAGTGACTGAAATCATATACGAGTAAGCATGCTTGCTACGCTCTATGCTCACAGTCAGACCATGCTGGTTACCTTTTGCAGATGCAATTCGAATCAAGACTGTTGTGATGACGTGTGCTGCTCAAGCCTCAGCAGTGGTGCCATTGCGTAAGTGGTCACGTACTAACGACATAATACTGGTTACGTGCAGTATGATTCTTCTTTTTAGTGGCATTGTGTTGGCTTTCTTATTTGGAATCCCCCTTTTCATTTACTGCCTTGTTAAATGCTGTCAGGGCCGCAAAACCAAACATGCCAAACATGCGTACGATGACATCCATTCAGTTCATTCCGACGAAACTCCCAAGCCACCCGAGCCGTACTATGGCACTGTTGGCCATCAGCAGCCACCACCTTATTATGGAGGTGGTACGCAAGCTGGCGCTCCTGCCGCTGTCTATCCCGCACCAGGCTTCACCAGTGATAAACCAGCTCATTCTTATCCCCCTTATCCTTACCAGTGACTTATTTTTCCGTCGTTGTTGGTCCTTTTCCTGCCCCTGATCGTGTTTGATCAGTGAGCATCGATTGCTAGTTCACTGCTCATTCCAGTTTTGTAGATATGATTTCCGCGGATGCCTCATCGTGTATGCTATGCAATCCTTCTATCTGTGAGACATGTAAATGTGATATCAGAACCTTGGTGAACCGCCTGGCCTGGCGCCGACCAGACGGGACACCTTGTCCTAATTATTTCTATAGCCAGTAATCGTGCCTGTTTGTGTAGGCCTATGTCTGTGTTCCAGGCCGGGAGAGCGGCAGAGGTAAATCAAGATTGGGAGCTGAGTGGTGGTTTTCTCGTTGGACATTCGCCGAGCTTGGCAGGAGCGCCTCTGCCTGCATACGCTTCGTTTTTTTGGTTTTTTCGACGCTGATTGCGCGCAACGCCGCTTCGTCGCTTGCATCGTAGATTTTGGGTCATCGACGCGCACGTAGTCCACCGTCCACGAACGTCCTGCCGCCCGCTCGTAGTCCAGTGGTCGAACGTCCCGCCACTCGATCGTTCCCGTTGGTCGTGCAGCCACGCCACATCCAAGCATCCAAACTGAGTCTGGTCGGCTTCGCTTTGTGCGGGGCACTTTGAATGCTGTTCCCGCTGCCTTGTTGCTCGACTATGGTGCCACACTCTCGCTCATCAGTAAGCCCATGTTTCACAAACTGGGGAAATCTGTGCAATTACGACCCACGACTGCACGATCCGTGACTGTCAGCAACACGCACATGCGGCTGCTAGGCGAGTGCGAAGTCGAACTCAGTATTGGTGCTATCATGCAAAAGCATGTGTTCGTAGTTGATCATGACATGAAATTGCCTGTTCTCTTGGGTATGGATTTTTGTGAAGATCCAGCCGGCACTACAGATCGTCTCAAGTACCTGCTTGATGTGGCTCAGCAACATCGACAAGAAGGGCTAGTTGCTGTCACCCAGGATCTGGTGTGTAAAGTCATGCTGACTGAGTCGCTCACAATTCCACCACGTTGTCAGATCTTGGTGGATGCTTGTGTCGATGGTGCGCCGATGATGACTACTGGTCTCATCGAGCCCAATGCTGCGTTTCAAGATCGTTGTTCTCTTCTCTTTGCGCACTCGCTGGTCACACCCGATGCGCTTGGACACATTCCACTATTGCTTGCTAATGTGACCACTGAGGAAAAGGTCGTTCCTGCTCAAATGCATCTTGGCACCTATGCTCCTTACGTTGCGTCGCAGTCTCTCTCTCTTGGTTAGTACCACGTGTTGGACCAAGGGCAATCTCTGCAATCTGCGCTAGATCCATTGACGAAGTTGGACTGGACCAAATCCGCAGCTTCGCCCGAGCAAAAGGAGCGTCTGCTTGCTGTGCTTGGTCAGCACAAAGACGTCTTTGCCCGTGATGAAAATGATCTGGGTTGTACTCCTCTTCTTGAGCATAAGATTGAGTTGTCTGGTAAAGCTCCTCCTCGAATCCCAGCGCGTCGCTTACCTGAAGTGGTAAAGGCTGAAGTGCAGCGCCAACTTGGCGTGATTTAGGCCAATAAATGGATAGTGCCTTCATGCAGCCCTGTTTCGGCGCCCATTGTCGTCGTCCCTAAAAAAAGGTGCTCCTTTCGGCTCTGCTGCCGGCACTCGTATTTGCGTTGATTTCCGCGCTTTAAATGCAGTCACTAAGCCTGTCTTTTTTACTATCCTTTTTCCGATGCCACGCATCGATGAGGCGCTCGATGCCCTTGGTGGTTCAAAATGGTTCTCCAGTTTGGATTTGCAGAGTGGGTTTTGGCAAATTCCCTTGGCACCCGAGTCGCAAGAACTGACTGCTTTGTCCACACTGGGTCAGCGATGGCAGTTTACTGTCATGCCCTTCGTATTGCGTAATGCAAGTGCAACTGCTCAACGGTTGCTGCAGATGATTCTCTCTGGTCTCCATTGGACTCAGGCTCTCGTCTACATTGACGACATTCTGATCTACTCGAAAAGCTTTGATGAGCATCTAGTTCATGTGGCTAACGTGCTACAGCGGCTGCGCGCCGCCCAACTGAAACTCAAGCCGTCTAAATGTCATTTTGCTATGTCGGAGGTGTTGTTTTTAGGTCACATAGTGACCGCAGAAGGAGTTCGTGTGGATCCTGCTAAAGTGGATGCTGTCGTGAGGTATCCGACTCCCACTACGCAGAAGGACTTGCATACATTTATCGGCATGGTCACTTTTCTCCATAACTATGTTCATCATTTCGCGACTATCGCCGCTCCGCTATACGATCTGCTAAAAAAAAACACAGACTTCGTCTGGAGCAGTCTCCACGAGGATGCTTTTCTCGCCTTGAAGCATGCTTTGACTTCAGCTCCCGTGTTGCGATATCCTGACTTCAAACAACAGTTTATCCTCCAAACTGATGCCTCGACAGTTGGTATTGGTGGTGTTTTGTATCAAGCCTGCGGAGGTCGTAAACATGTGATTGCCTATGCGTCACGTAAGCTGACGAAAGCTGAACGAAACTATTCTGCCCTCGAGCTAGAGGCACTCGCCATCGTTGAGTTCGTCAGGCATTTTCGC
Source organism: Mesodorylaimus sp. YZB2_4 (assembly GCA_030248295.1). Classification (NCBI taxonomy): domain Eukaryota; kingdom Metazoa; phylum Nematoda; class Enoplea; order Dorylaimida; family Dorylaimidae; genus Mesodorylaimus; species Mesodorylaimus sp. YZB2_4. Next base: position 203,780 of record JASANH010000138.1, on the reverse strand, counting down.
CCGTATCTGTATGGGGTGAAGTTTCTCCTTCGAACTGACCACCAGCCTCTGTCGGTTAGCTCGTTGGGTTTATATTCTATCCGAATATTCGTTTGACATTGAACATGTGCCAGGGAAATTAAATACCATGGCTGATGCTTTATCGCGCCATCCTGTTTGCCATGTATGCCAGCCGAATACCCTCGTTGGCCATGTGCAGCAGGATACCATGCTCTCACCTGACTCGCTAAAAGCTGCTCAGCGCGCAGATCCTCTTTGGCAACCTTTCATTGCGTACATGGAGCTCGGTCGCAAGGCATTATCTGTGCCAGCTGCTGTAGTGCGCAAGTTTCGACTCATGTCTGATCATTACGAGTTGTCTGACCATGGTTTGCTCCTGCATCTTCCACGGGGCAAGTCGAAACGTCGTGAGTGCTAGACTCAACTCGTCATTCCTGCCTCGTTTACTCGACTGGTCTTCGATGCTTGTCATTCTGATGCATTGGCTAGTCATCTTGGTTTTTCCAAGACTTTCGCTCGGATTCGAAAACGGTATTATTGGCCTCAGATGCATCGTGAGATCTATGCATGACTACATCAATGGTTACTTGCGTGCGACCTCGCCCCCTCCTCTAGTGGTACCCTATCTTAGGATGCGTTCTGAGCGGACACAGAAACAAAAGAGTCCGGGCCCCACAAGCCTTGCCCACAGAAGGGTGGGGTATACGACTGTTGTCGCCTGCAGGCAACACGGGCCCGCCATAAAAAAACTTGAAAAACTTTTCTGAACTTTCAGAAACTTGCAGGTCTTGCAAACACGTAAATGTGAGCGGCATCATGTTCATTGTACCTTATCACCAAGCAGAGGTACGCGCACTCGAGGATAAAGTGAGTGACATATACAAAATGATTTACCCAGTCGCGAGCCGAACTCTTGCCAGTAACTGCGCACCCGACTTGAGAGGCAGAAGCCTAACCACCAGACCAAAGGACCAAAGGCGTGTCTTGGAACCTTCTTGCACTCTCGACTGACGATGAACCACGCCAATACTTGGAAACCAGGGGATCTCGGTGTCTGAGAACCAACTTGATAATTCATTGTGAGTTGTGAGAATTTAAGCTGCCAGCTCGGCTGAGGTGGCTTGATTGGCCTGCCAGCAGGCTGGACATTTCTTAGTGGTCATTCAAAATGGCTGTTCTTCCGATGCGCAATGCTAAGTAGCGCCGACTACCTTCGTTCTGGCAAATAAGTGAGGGCAGCAGCTTTTGACGTCCTGGGACAAAATGGCAATAGGATATGGGAGACGGATGTACGCAGGGACTCATTTACACAACTCGTATTTGTCACCAGTGTCGTCCCTTCTGGTCATCTCCTCCATTTGAATAATTGGTGGGTCTTAAGAAGCAGAACCCCGACACTCTCCCCCCATTTTCTGTTGGCCGGGTGTCTGTATATACAACCATCCCTGTTGCAGGAAAGAGCCCCATCGTGAAGCGTTTTTTCTATTGTTTCTATCTAGTAAGTCCTGATCGGCGCCGGCAGTATTGTAGAAATGTGCTCTCTACAACTCAGTACTTTCTACCTTTATGCATTTCCAGATTTTAACTAAAATTTTTCATGAACCTTTCGGATGTGAGCCAAAAACTTCATCGAACCGTGCAGCAGCAATGCAGAGACATGCAGTAAGGGCGAGCAATGGTGTCCATCAAATAGAGTATATCTTTTTCCACAAAACTGCCGCTGGCATTGACCATGTTTTCCCTAAAAATTTCGAGAAAAAGTGTTTACCTCTCTGGTCATGACCTGGTTTATTCGCCCTCTAGGCAAGTATATGCAGGCAGTTGGGCCCCGCCACTGACTACTTTACAGCCAATACAGACCAGTTCCCCCAGTTTTCCCGTGAGAGTGAATATTGCTGCTATGACCAGCAACATCTATTCTTCTAGACCTAACACCAACAACTGCCATGCCACTAACTACTTTACAGCCAATACAGACCTGTCGGAAATGAATAAGGCGGAAAAGCTTACGAAACCCAGTAACTCAACTCCCACTATCACGAAACCCAAAACAAAAACCAGATAATTTTGAACGATCAAAAACGCTGTACAAAACCACACTGTCACTTTTACTCGAATGTTACCGATGATGAAATCACTTTTTCTGACCCGGAGCAGCGGCAGCAGCGCCCGCCGATTTCGGTTGTTTTTGAGGCAATGGCTGACCCTTATCTTTGCCACGCAAACGAATGCCCAATGCGCGTTCCATCTTGGCCAAGATTTGTTGATTCGGTGGCTGGGCCTTGCCGCTTTCATAATCGTTCACCACCGACTGCTTTTCACAAATCTGAAAAGAACAAGAGCATATTTTAATCGGTCTAATCGATACCTGGCAGTACATTTGACATGAATCATTCATTGTGACGAGGGTGGGGCTGCGACACGAAAACGAAGACCCCTGAAGTTATCCTACATATACGAAACGTAGACTGACTCCCATAAGTCGAGTTCTAAAATCAGTACATGTATCGAGTGAAAGGACATCCTAAATATTACGCAAGGTCGCATCCTCTAACTGAGGCCAGTTATAAAACCCATTACAGTACTAGCATGAAGTAGGTCTACTCACCTCTTTAGCCAAATCGGCTTGCGTCATTTCCTTGGCTTGACGCCCTTTTTGAATCAAACGTCCGACGTCCAAACCGACCGCATCGTGGTGAAGTTCTTCGGTTTCATGATCCAACTTCACGGCGTTCTTAGTCATTACATGTTGCTTATTTGTGGCAGCGTTGAACTTCTTGCTAGTATCGATCTGGCCGCCAGAACGTTGAGCTTGATTGACGGCTTGTTGCGATCGCAATTCGCTGGGCTTCGGCGCCTTTTTCTTCAGGACAGTCGGCGTATCCCAATCGGTGTCCGAGGCCAAATTCATGTTTTAAGGAAATCTCTTGATCGAGATTTTGCTAGAAAAAAGTTGGGGTAGGTCAATAACTTGGTGCAAAAAAAGTAGACAAAGCTGCTGTGCAGAAATCACAGTTTTCAGCTCTTTATTTGGCTTCTCCTCTCCTTTTTTGCACAACAGCATTCCAAATAATGTAATCGGAACGAAAACAGGCAAAAGCGGGTCTGTTCTAGACTGTTCCTGTATGAGTAATTATGAGATTCAGCTCAACAAACATTAGATCGAAAATTCTGTTTTCCTTTTGCTAAAAAAGCGTAGTCACGATAGCTTTTAAGAAAAAGTAAAAATTTGTCTTTTCTAAAAAACTTGAGCCTGGGGTCAGATATTTATTTAAAAATCTGAATCTTCATTTCATTCCTACAGTAGGCGGCCGGATCAGCTGTTCGGCGCTTTTGATTCGATTCGATCCGATCAGCTGCAGTTTGAGGAGTCGGTTTGTTCAGTCTGGGTTGACGTACTTGTAAAAATCGGTAGCATGGAAGATAATCAAGCAAACGGCGTCCGGGCTCGACCGGCTGCAAAGCAGCCGCAGCAACAAGCGAACGTCGCTGATAGAGCTAATTTTAATGACAACGAGTACAACGCTAATAAAGAAAAATCAACCAATGATCAATCGTATTTGGGCCCATTGCATTGGATCGGTGCAATTCTTTACGTTACCGCAATCTATTGTTTTTGTATGAAGTTGGATTCGCGTTTACCAGAGCCGCTAACATCCGAAGAGGCCGGCGAACGACGATTCAGCGAACAGCGAGCTCGAAAACATTTGAATGCATTCGCAGATATGGGACCTCGAGTTTCGGCTAGCGAAGCAGCCGAAGTACACGCTACGAATTATATATTGACGGAAATCGAAGATGTACGTAGTCGGATGGACGAAAAAACGTATCGTATGGACGTCGATATCCACAAACCGAGCGGATGTTTTGGACTGATCTTCCTGAGTAATTTCACTCTCTGCTACAAGAATCTGACGAATATCGTAGTACGATTGGGTCGAAAGAACGAGGATGATCGTCCATCGTCGCATAGCCTATTAATGAATTGTCATTTCGATTCTGTTGCGCAATCTCCTGGAGCAACGGACGATGCGATTAGTTGCGCCATCATGTTGGAGCTGTTAAACATTTTCTCTCATCAAGACCCAAAAATGTTACCCTACGATTTGATATTTCTGTTCAATGGAGCGGAGGAGAATTTTCTTCAAGCATCGCACGGATTTATCACGACTCATCCTTGGAGACACAGTATTCGGGCTTTCATCAACATGGAAGGATGCGGTGCTGGTGGCCGTGAAATGTTGTTTCAATTTGGTGAGGTGCATAAATCTGTTGCAAAGCTAATAATTGATTTTGTCATCATTTTTAGGGCCTGCGAACCTTTGGCTTATGGACGCATATTTGGACAGCGCTCCGTATCCGCACTGCAGCATTATGGCCCAAGAAATCTTTCAGTCGGGTTGGATTCCCTCCGACACAGACTTCCGAATATTTCGTGATTTTGGCCGTATGCCAGGTCAGTTTTTGAAAGAATCTGTTCTTTGCTGTATTACGTCATCGGTGTTATTTCAGGCATGGACATTGCTTATACGAAAAACGGCTACGTGTATCACACGGAATTCGATCGACCAGAATTCGTATCGCCAGGTGCTGTGCAACGTGGAGGCGAGAATATCTTCGCCACAGCAGCCGCTATCATCCGTTCCCCCTGTTTCACAAAACCATGCCCTCAACAGGAAACGAAGTTGGTCTACTTCGACGTCATCGGTTTATTCGTGATCCAGTATCCTGCAACCTTCGGAATGTTGCTGAACTACTGCATCGTGGCCGCCATCATTGTACGAATTTCGCGCCAAATTCAAAAATCAACGATTTCTGGATTTAGCAGCGATGGATATTCGTTAATGGAAGCAATTAGCGCCTTTGGGGTCCACTTTGGATCGTTGTTATCCATGCTGGTAGCTACCTTTGCAATGACCCGGATAACGATCATTCTGGACTTGACCCTATCCTGGTACAGTTGGCGACCCATGGTTCTGGTACTCTATGTCATACCCTCGTTGGTGACGGGTCTACTGTTCCATGCCCTCTGGGGCAAGTACGTGACACCCGAACAGCCTGAATTCAATGCTCGCTTCTCCCCGTTCCGATTAGAGCGGGTATCATTCGATATGGCTATGCTCATCTTCGCGTTCGGCCTATTTTTGCTGACGTGGAAAGGATTGGGATCTGCCTACTACGCTTTAATCCACGCGATGTTCCCACTGTTGAGAGATCTAATAACAAGAATTTACGAATTCTTTTTTGGAAGTGAACGTAAGTGACGCTTTCTGGTTTTGTGAACCGCAAACGATTGTTTTGGTTTTTTAGGGAAGTCGGCTTCGATTTTGTTGCTGGCACATTCAATCGCTTTGTTTCCAGTGGTCGCATTGAGCTCGTACGGCATGATTAGCATGTTCGAGTTTTTCATTCCGATAATGGGGCGAAGCGGGCCAGTCATGAATCCAGAAGTGCTCATCGGTATTCTCGGTTTCACTTGCTCCTTGGTTATTGTGCTTTATATGGTAAGCAACGCGACTGCGAATACTTTGCAGTGATCACGCGTTACTATTTAGGGTGGTATGGTCTATCTTACTCGGGGCGTCGGGGAAATACTGAAATCCATTTCTTGTGTCACCGTGCTGATCATCGCAGTCATGGCCTTGACTGATTTTGGAGCTCCATATGTATATCACCCGGATGCGCCACGCCTGCGTCGTATTCACATTCAGGTAAGGTTTCATGTCAGTGGGCTTATGCTGAAGTGAGTTCGTCCCAAGTACGGGCGAGGTTCAGATTCTGAGGGCGCTTTTTTGCATATATGCAAATTTTCCCACCTTCTTTTAAATTTGACTCATTTGGCGTAGAAACTACATTTCTCACTTTCAAAAAATGCATGCGACCAATGGCACATGCTCGATAATTCATGTTGCGACTCGCAAGTAGTGTAACCTTTTCCATCTACCCACTCCTTTCCCCGCTAGTGTCGTATCGTGAGTCTTAAACTGTATGACTGTCAGATCCAGCGGTCCCTTTCCACACACAGTCCACTTGTAGTACTGAATTTATCAAGTTGGGGTGATACATGGTCGACTCGACCATGAGAGGGGTCATGTCATGCCATACGTTATCCATAGCCAAGCACAATACAGCGCACTCGAGGGCTAAGGAACACATATGTGACAATCATTTTTTACCGAGGCGGGAGTCGAACCGTCTCCTGTAAGTGCGCACTCAGCGAGAGAGGTAGACGCCTTAACCCGCTAGGCCACGACCCCGGTGAAACATGCACAGGGGGGCCCTTGACAATGTTTTAGCCGATCAACCCCTTTCCTATCTTTTATGCTCTCACATGGCTCGTTCGTAAGAATGGAGCTAACCGAGAGTCAGGCATCTAGAGTAGTCGCCGACAATCGAGCACCTGTGGTCGATGTGGTGGACAAGCACTGAAGTAGTGGGGTCTCTCCTCCGTTCGTCTATGCATGTACTGTGTTAGATTCCTTATCTATTTCAGCACGTATCTCGCACCATCTACGCACGTGACGGCCGAGTGAACTCCAGCGAGAATGCTTTGTTTCTAGCCCCGTTGGATTATCGAGGCGTTCGGGACTTGCCAGCAACAGCGTTCTTGCAAGGATCTGGCCCGCCACCGTGTATCCCCGAAGACGCCTACTGCGGCTTACCTTATTATGTATCCGTGAAGGATATGTTCCCAGCTAAAAGCACGCTATGGATGCCTGTGCCGAGCGCGCCAGTTTTTGAGAAGCCGATCAACATCAAAGTAACCTTTAAAGAAGAGTCACCGGAGGGGACGCTAAAAATGAGGTTTTCTGTTACGGGTGAGACTTATTTATATTTTTCTTTGAGTCGAGATATTATCTTCAGCATTTTTGTGACAGGTAGCGATCATATGACAGTATTCATAACTCCACTGAACGATTGGTCTTTGGAAAGCTGGTCTATCACGAGTGAGGTGCTAGATCGAGGTCGGACGAAAACTTATTTTCTTTATTTGGCTTACGTTGGCGACGATATGGAACCGTGGGAATTCTCGCTGACCCTAAAAAAGGTAAACGTGGTTCTTTGAGTGTGTCTGGGTTGGATTGTGCTGAAATCGCTGGGCACATTGTTTTGTATTGCTGTGGGATCTTTAAGTTCGGATTCGTCTCATGACTACAGATGCATACCATAAATTTTTCAGTTAGCTCCCCACGGGTAGACCCTGGGACTACCGTATACTTGAATTGCTGGCGTTCCGCGTGGCAAACATTAGCGGCCAGCTGTACATGGAAAGCTTTAGTATACTTACTAGCATCATTCTAATCGAATAGATACACATTCGTGTGTCTTACCCCAGGCGTTCAGAGAGTACAGGCGGGCCTACGTTGGAATCCAAACAGCATGGACAGCTCTGAAATCTATCCCCGCCCAAACGAGCCCCTCTGCTGGATCTGCTTGAAATAAATATGTAGACAGGCGGTAAAAGACGAGTGCGACTTTAAAAATAAAATATACAGTACAGTGATCACAGCAGCTTCCGGTGACTATGCCAGGATATAACCGTTAGGACCTGTGCTGATGTCATGCTGGAGGCAGATATGGGCACAGTCGGCTGAGTTAGGGGGAGGGGCCTAGGAGAGATTGCCAAGATGAACGCTGGCCGCGAAGCGCAGGGGTGCGGTGCGGGATCCCCCGTCCCGCCGGAGGCGAAACTTTTTGAAATTACTGCTTGCAATGCGCCTTTCACGCATTTTCCTGTTATGGAAGCTATGCTTCAAAATTTTTTATCCTTTAGTGCGTATTTCCTTGACTTGAATGCCATGCTTAGAAGCTCAGGCTTGGAACTTGGTGAGTCAAGCTTGTGAGTATATACTTACTTACTGAAACGAAAAACGCGGGATTAGCCTAGGCCAGGCTAGGCTTGCTTTCCTGTGCTATGAAAACGGCAAGCCCTATCTGATTGCGTGTGAGACAGGTCAGGCCAGGTCAGGTTTGGGTCGAGTCAAGTGAGTGGGTTGTATGACTTTTCACATACAGTACTGTAGGCTGGCTGGACAATGCTTGGAGGCCTATGCTTGGAGGCCAGGGCTTAGTCAGTCAGGTCAGGTCTTGGTCCGCCCGCATACAATTTGATCGCTTTTGCTTCCTTCCTTTTCTTTCTTCCTGCTGGACCTGAGGTAAGGGTTGGTTGAGAGGAAGGGTTCAGCGTCCCGGCCCAACAGGGGGCGGGCTGTTGGGCCGGGCCCTTACTTTGCTGGAGGCATAGCGAGCGCCGAAACCGTATGCACTGATATAACTGGTCATTTGCTTCGTTTAGACATCGCCTCACAATACTTCTGGTCAGGGAAACGAACCGAAATTGCTTCTGGGAGTGGCGTCGCACTACATGCATGGCAAGAGTCAACATACGCCTCAAACAAAAGCTTTAATCGAAGGCATTCGAGAACGCAGAAGCAAGCCACCGACAGCGACACCCGGCTATTGGAAATGGGCAATGACTCCGGATGCATTCAGCTCTGAGTACGTGGCCAAGTACTTCTAAATTATCTCATTCTAGGATTGATGTGCTTTAGGAGATTATCTTTTTGTAATGCAAAGCATTGTAGTTGTAGCTTTAGCTGTTTGAATGGTTTTGCTAACCAGTGTTTTACTAGTGAGGGGAAATATGAAAATTGTGCAGAATGACATGACGCGTTCTCTTAGGTCTAAGAGCACGATGGGTTTTTTGAAAGGTTGTTAGGTGAGATGGGCGTCAGAGTCGTGTTATCGTAAATGTCGGGCTTGCTGGTACCACCGTGTCTGCCAGGTGACTCGAAGCAGTGACCCCGCACGGGTTGGAATGCGTGCAACTGGTGCCAAGGGCAGTTAGCGAGTGAACTTAATTGTATCCAATTTGGGCGACCTGAATGTCCTGGCTCCATTTTCCTTAATGGATACACACAAAACAAACAGATGCCTAACAAAAACCTTCCATCAGCAGGGAGAAAGGGAATGGCTAATGTCCTGTGTACATACTGTATACTGGCATTATTGGTCTTGTATAGACACTTTGGTTAAACATAGGACGGTTACAGTAGCGACCTTGTTGGCCTCGTTCATTATTCAATGAACAATTATAAAAAAGGGAGAAACGATCAAGGGGCGACCAAATGGCTCGTGCAGATAGGAAGATCTGTACAGAATAGTGACAACTGTGTACACACGACACTGTATACAATACGCTATGGCCTTGTTCAGTTGACTGGCCGTAACCCCGATTGCACCCTGGGCCAATTAGAAATTGAAAAAGCGAGCACTTAGACTCGGGTCGAGTATCGTGATGTCATGAAAAGAATCCCAAGCATACGTTTGAGAAAATGTTTCTTTTGTACTCTTAGAAAAAGGCCGTGACAGATTTCCTTTCTATTCACAACTATATAGCCCAGTAGAAAACGGAAATGGAGAATAAGAAAGAATAGAAAATTGATCATTTTGTTGATTACGAAACGGCCGTAAATATTTTCCTTTCGATTTTTTACTGAACCCACCTTTTTTGCACGCCTTTGAATATTGGATATGGTTGCTTTGTGCACGGCCCCGTTTCCGATTCGACAAGGACTCGAGGTTGATGAACAGTGGCTGCATTGTGTTGTGGCCGATTAGCAACCTCCGATATCGATCCACCACGCTCGGATGGATTCATGTGGGGGGGGGGGCAAATGCACCTTTTCAGGGAACGGTTTGGAGAAAAGGTTGGTGTGTTTACGTGAATAACGCCGACCGAGCTCTCGCGTCAAAAGAGCAGAAATAATTGTAAGCTAACCGCTTCCGATAGCTTGGTCGCATCCGGTCCACCAACGTCACCCACTTCAGCTCGGGGCTAATGGCACAAAGAAGGTCTCATTAATTAGTGCACCCCGTCTCACTTATAATGGCTGCCTCGATGGCTATTCTTGCCACGTTTCCTGGTGCAAGGTTCAAAAAACCTGTAATGAAATCGGTTTGGGGTGTGTAAAGTAGATCAGCGAGCTAGCTAGGGCGTGTCGGCCACAGCTGCTACCAGTGACTTCTCTGCACGTGCACTCGCTGGGGGGCACTGTAGGGTCGCCTTGTCGACTCGGGCAGGCATTTTGTTCATTGGATAAGTGAAATGCGATTTGCAGTTGGCAACAATAACATTGGGGAGGTGTTTCTGTATTGTGAGTGGGTTATTATCATCGTTTTGTGGGGTGCACGGTGCCAGGAATGTGGTCGCATACACAACACGGGGCACTTGAGTCGAACGAGATCGGCAGTCGGTCATAATGGTAACAATGGGGCAGGGTGCGACGAGGCGGGCGACTAATGCTCGCCAGTCCGTTTGGACAATGGACTCGGACAAACAGTTGCCCGCCCACTACAGATTGTCCTCTCCCTAATACGCATGTATCCGCCTCGGGTTCCGTGTACACTACGCATTGAGCGTGGCTGGTTCTTTGCTCGACCTTTTCGGTGAAAGGATATATATGGGCAAATAAGTTGAGTACCGCCCCTTTCTCGTCATCATTTTCAATACCCCCTAAGGCGCCGACCATTATCGGCCCGCTGGGTGCCCCTGTATTGAAAAAACCTGGGCGGACTCGGAGCCGTCCGTTTTTCTCGCTTCGATGATCGCCCGTCGGACTTCATCGGCGCCGGTTACCATACATGCATATCGGACTGTGTATAAACAAACAACGGGCTCAAGCCCGACTCGCTCTCCTCATTGGCCGTGCTCTCGACCAATCGCCTCGCTCGAGCCGCACGCGAACGGGCGGGCCTTGACACTCCGATGAAGTCATCCTCGTCGCCCCGACTCCCCTATAAGGCGACGTTAAAATTGCGGCCGGGCGCCAGTCGTGTAGTTTGTCAGATTTTGCCAGTCCATTTCGGCGCCGTCTCCCCTTCCTTATCCAAGCTCCCTCCTGTTTGTCACCCAATCATGCTACCGTACTCCGCCGCCGCCGCCGTTTATACGACCCAGTTGCAACAGGCGGCAGCCCTCTCTTATCACCACCATCAGCAGCAACATCAGACTCAACGTCCTCCGAGTCCCAACACTTCCTTGCAACTTGCAGCTTCTTTAAATTTCGAGCGTCTGCGTTACGGTTTCGCAGCCGTCCAATCTCCAAATGGAGTCGTCGTCCCAACTGGACACCCCGCTTCCGCTGGTGGAGGAGTAGCCGGTCCGAACCAGGCCCAAGGTGGATCACCGGTAGCCGGAGGATATCCACCGTCAGTATTCCAGCATGCCGCAGCTGCTGCTGCCGCTGCTGCCTTTGATCCAATGACATTGGCCGCGGCTGGATTTCGGCACGCGTTCGATCCGCGAACCGGACGTTTCCTACCTCCCGAGGAACCTAAGCCCCAACACAGCTACATCGGACTGATCGCAATGGCCATCCTGAGCAATAGCGAGAAGAAAATGGTCTTGAGCGACATCTACCAGTGGATCCTCGACCACTATCCCTATTTCCGCACTCGAGGCCCAGGATGGAGGAACAGCATCCGACACAACCTATCACTCAACGACTGTTTCATCAAGGCCGGCAGAAGCGCAAACGGCAAGGGGCACTATTGGGCCATCCACCCAGCCAATGTGGAAGACTTCAAGAAAGGCGATTTTCGTCGTCGTCGCGCCCAAAGGAAAGTTCGCAAGCACATGGGCCTGTCAGTTCCGGACGATGAAGACGATTCGGATGATTCGCCCTGTTCGTCGCCACCAGTCGCTAATGGCAACTTTTTCCTCAACGCCAACGGGACATTGGCTCCTCCAACACCAGGCGCTGTTTTGACTTCTTTGCCCCCCGTGCACGCATCTGTTCCACAAAATTTGGCCGCTTCCAAAATCGCGGCTCCTTTCTTGATCGATGGGCGGGCCGGCGATCGAGATCGGGCGATCAGCGACGAGGAAGCCAAAGCGGACAAGAATGATCCACTCGATCAACCTCCGCCACAAAAAAGGAAACGGCTTTTCGACATGGAAAGCCTGCTATCGTCACGCGCCGAGGATAAAAGAACCGAAAATGGATCAACAGTCGACAATTCGAGTGGCCAACGTGCGAGCGGGGAAGAGAAGATGAGCGAAGGCGCCGCAGAGAAATCATTGAATCTCATGGCCGATCATCGCATACAATCTTTGACCGGCATTCCCAACCCATTCTTCTTCCCTCCGCCACTTCCGGCAGCTGGAACCGGAGCTGATAATGGACACTTTTTGGCAGCCATGGCTGCCGCGGCAGCTGGTTTTATGCCGTTCGCTTTCCTGCCCGGTGCCGCAACTTCGGCCGCCGGTCTTCCTTGGAATTTCAACGTCGCTCCGCCGACTTCGAACGCTGCGCCAGCCCTGTCATCCTTCCTGCCCATGTCCCAACCGGGATCGGGTGGCGGATACTTTTGGCAAAACGGCATGCCGAACGCATCGCTATCACCATCACGACCCGGTTCCAAAACGGCTTCCAACACACCGACCGGGCCAGGAAACGGCGAGAACGGATCGAGCGCGGACGCGCCTATGCAACAAGTGGCGTCGTGTCAGGATGGACACGGGAGCAGTGGTGGTCGATCGACGGTGGTCTCGGTCACTCGTTCACCAAGTCCGCAGGATGCAGCCGCGCAGTGGCAAGAGACATTCGCCAAAATTATGGCTCGTTCTTATCAAGGTAGGAATCTAATAAAAACGAGCAGTCTGTGTTTGAGCAAGGGGGCCTGTCAATCGTCGGATGCCGAGGAGGACGAAGCGGATGAGAAATTGCCCAAATCGGCCGAACCCGTGCAGGCTAACTGCTAAGCATTCAGACGGACAATTTCTAGCAGCGTGCAAAAATTTAGTGTGCAATTTTTGATTCATGTGCACGGTTTCGAATTTTTTAGCCAGTGTAGCATTTGAGAATGTGCAGGCCCTGGGCTACGAAATAACTTTGTAGAGCACAGTAGAACGTAGGCAGTGATTTCTTAGTAGCCATATTTTGTATACAATATGGCATGAGGCGATTCGCGTATTCAAAGCAATATTTTTGTAAAAAATGCCTTTTTAGTTTACAGATAATTTATAAATTGTCAGATAAAAATTTTTGATTCTTAGTGCATGAAATTTGAATAATTTGATCATGACGAAAATTGTGTGTGGCTTTCTCGATTTACGATCTTTTACGTGTTCCTACTTTATCGAAGATCGTCTTAGCTGGTACAGTAAGCTTATTTTATTTTGGCATTCGTGCAGTGTATGTAGACCAAGTACAAATATAAAGCATAGTTGTATGCGAAATATTTTCTCATCCACATCATGCGCCTGAGGAAGGATAAAGCAATCATGAGTCTCATAGAAAATTTCAGACAACCTAAATTGTGTTTGGTCGTAACAAAATCAAGGCTAGCTCATTTTTTCTTTTCTCCCTCCTCTCAATGACGAGCTGTTATGACTGATATCGTGTAAAATAGTGGGAGTCGTGATTGAGCACGGGACCAGTAACGGTGCCTGCCCATAATTATATTTCTGCTAAGAACCATGCTTGCTACATAAATTGAATAGAACGTGCTAGAAATTATTGTTTCATATAACATATATGCGTAAATAATTCAGTCAATGCCGGGTGGGTGGTGCAACGCTTTTAGATTTCTTGGCCTTGTATCTAGCGAATCGATCGGGCTGTTGAACAGTGACTATTAGAGCTTTTAGCCAAACCCCAAAACGGGCGTCGACGGGGCGGCTAACGTTTGCTAAATAGGCCGGCCAAATTCAATTTACCAAAACGCGCTTCTCCTCTTCTCGCATCTTACACCGCCCTCGACACTCCACGTCAGAGCGGGGATGAGAGTGCTTTGATTTCTGATCGCTGCGCGGTTTCTGGTGCCAAATAGGGAAAAAGGGGGATGGGGGATCTTTCAAATCCCTTCTTCCGTTTACAGTACACCTCGGCTTTGGAATCGAACGTGCTCGCTCCGTTTGCTTGTCATTTTACGAGTCAATGAGGCGTCCGGGTTGACGCTGTCCTGATACGTTTTCCGTTTTTCATCGGTCCGAGGGGAGAATAGCATAGAGGGGGGCTGGGTCATGAATCCGTGTCCAACACAACAACAGAAACTTTGAGTTACGCGTGCCCTATTCGATCCTATTCACGATGGCTACCTGCTTGCCTAAATGGGAAGCACGGTGTCTGCCTATTATGTCAGGGCGGGTAGAGCGTGCGTGGTGTATACAGGAAAAGGCGTATGCTGACAAATTGGGAACACACGTTGTCAAGAGTCATGAAATTTTTACACAAAATCCTCCTCGTCCCTATTATCGTTCAATTGCCGGTGGAACAAACGCGCTCGAGCCATGTAAGCGCCCGTATGCATTTTTCATGTCAATCTATAACAAGCATAACAATAAGCCTCTTCCATTACAATGTATACAGACAAATGTTTCGAACTGGACTCGACCATTTCAAAGTGATGGTTTGAAAAAAACTGGATCGAAACAAAGCCGATTCCAGAGTGAATTCGAGTTCGGCTTACTGTAGGCGCTTAGGCGAGCTTGCTCTAAAGCTCATCGAACCGGGCGTCGATCACTATTTGTATAATATTTGTAGATCAGGCGGGCCTATTAGGGTCGGAGAGGAGTTTTTCCATTTCCAACTCGCTCTTTCAAACTCGGCTTGACGCTTGCTCTGAAAGCTCCTCCAATGATAAGTCGTATTCGAGGCGGGAGGCGCTGCTGCTTTTAGGCTAATCAAATTTTCACGATCGACCGGTGAGGGGAGAGAGGGCCGAGGTGCGCGTTCCGTGTTTGCGGGAACGAATAGAGGAGGTCGGGAGGAGGAAGAGGGCGCTCTTCGTATTTGCTTTTCAATTCATTAGCCTTCATTGAAACGGTCGTGAAATAAAAACGTCGGTGGGGCCATGCAACAAGCCCCCACCTACGTCCTGCTATGACCCGCTATGGTCACTATGACGTACTCGGTGCGACGGGAGCCGTGATTAGACTCCATTAGACAAATAATTAGTTGTTATGCTTGTGTATGTACACGCTCGACCAACGCCCCGATTTACATACAAGCCAGGTCGGGCTTACTGTAGCCGCTAGTATCATTGACATTTCACTCGCGGGGCGGCCTATTGAGGCGAGAGGCAGCTGCCTCGCTTGGTTGGTTTTGAGTTTTGAAAACGTTGAGCAAATGTTGTCCGATATTTTGTCACCAGACGATTTTATACAGAGATAGGAGGCGAGCACGGTGGCTATGTAAGAAAGACCAGTTTCGTGCTGCCACTTAGTATATATAGACTCGGCAGCGACAATTTCTGTTCGACTTTTGTCAAAATACAAGGGCTTTGCCAAATGACACATGCCAGTGCATCTACGCCCGTGCTGCCTTTCTGGCCTTCCTTTTTCGTCCAGGGCGATAATAATAATCGCCGAGAATGCGTCGACGGGTGTTGACAAAAGTAAACGAAACCCAAATTGCTCAGTATACAGAGAGCGTGTCGACAGGATTTTTGTCATCATCCACGCACTGCACCACTGTATACAGTAGGCCAACCTGGTCTAGTGTTTGCGCCTTCTTTGAATGGCGTCACAAGGACGATTATGCTCGACACACTTTTACATACACAATGTAAACAGATTGCAAATCCTGTTTTCCACTCCCTCGCTCCTCAGCTCCGGCTCTGACCACTTGGACTGGTTCCTCGAACGTTTTTACCCGCTTTCGCATAAATATCACCTCTGGTGCTAGCTGTGAAAAAGTATTTTAGTCCAACAGAAACAGGACTCCATCGCGCGAGTTACTTTTTGACACTACTGTATTTAGAATGAGTCGAATGGGAAAAACAGTTTGCAAGGCGCATTCTTGGAATGCCCTCCGCACCCTCATTCCCTCCAGAACAGCACTGTAGCAAGGCGAAGAAAACGGAACTCAAGGGCGGAGAAGTGCCCGAAAACCGGACAATGAATTCCATTGTCCTCATTATAAACAGAATTGGGCAATTGGACAAACTTTGCCGCGCCGATTATCCGAGGGGAGGTCTATCTGAGAAGAAGTCTGTGCATTGTGTCCATACACTGGTGCTCACTCGACCCCGCCCCACACGGCAGCTGAGGCGAAAATGCCGAGACGCTTGGTAGGGAGCCGTGGAAGCCCA
The DNA here is from genome assembly GCA_030248295.1 of Mesodorylaimus sp. YZB2_4. NCBI lineage: Eukaryota > Metazoa > Nematoda > Enoplea > Dorylaimida > Dorylaimidae > Mesodorylaimus > Mesodorylaimus sp. YZB2_4. The sequence goes on along the minus strand of JASANH010000138.1, from coordinate 187,682 downwards.
TTAAACGGCCGTGATTGCGCACCCCCATCGATACGATACAATCGAGTTAGAAGCACAGTATCGAAAAACGACACTCGAAACATGCATGCGAAAATGATGACGACAGGGGGGCAAGTTCGGGTGGCCGATTCCACACATTTCCTCCCCTATTGCTCCAGTCTATCGAAACACAATAGACAATAGAACAGCATGTTCGCCTTTCTCAACTCAAATGAACAAGCCAGCAGGACCGAACAGCGTGGACTCGCGCCATGCTCCAGTTTGAGCACCCGTTTATGACCACGGGCATCGCACGCAACACACGGAAGTGTGCAAACCCGCGTTCAATAACAATGCAAACATGATACCGAATTGCGTACTGTACTTCCTCATGCGGTCACTCTGGGCGAGAGCATATGCCACCCGAGGATGCAACAGCAGAGTAGCTAACCAAAAGCTTGTTATGCAATAGATTGTTCCGTATCTGCTGCATGACAAAGCTCAGGTCATCACAGCTCATAATCATTTGTTCACAGTCCAAATGTACGTCCAGCAGGTACCTAGACCCAGTATCAAAGCCTTGAGTACTGTAGGCTTCTAAATACACTAGATTTGAATTTTACACGGTGCATGACTGTGCTGACATGAATTGAATATCCACTTTAATCCAGCAGATACATAGCTGCTTAAAAATATGGAGCTAGAATAATATCACAAAAAGTACTCAGTCATAGAGTCATCGTCTCCTTCAGATTCATAAGTAATCCCCAGTCTTCTCTCATGCCTTCTTTGACAATGCTGTTCCCATTCATACTCCGTTCTCCAAATCTCACTCTCCATATCCTCCTCTCCATCTCCGTCCTGTCCCGAGTAGTGCCCGAGCTCCCCTGGACCAAGCTGATCTTGTCCACTGGCCGTTGTTTCCACAGAAGTGCTTTGCAGTAAGCTGCCAGCAAATGCGGGCAGGGTCTGCATGGACTTCAGGTAGTTGATCATTTGCTGTTTGACCTTCTGCCTGGCCACCCTTTCGAACTCGTTGCCGGCCTTCTTCTCTCGCTCCCGAAACTTCTTTAGCGTCTCCTCGTTCGTCTTTTTCGCTTCGTCCATTTCGAATGAGAGCGGTTGCCTGGTTGGTTTGAAAATCATAAGTTTGACCATGATGAAAGTAGTCAGGCTGAAGTAATTTAGTAGCATGACGCAAGCGTACACGAAACCCATGAACTGATTTTCGGGGCTGTTCGGATCCAGAACATTGTAGTCAGCGAACTGAACGGTAAAGTTAATTTCGGGTCTGCAGTCGCACTGCTGCATGGCGCCCTCCTGCTTCAAATACGGCCACTCGCAGAAGTTACTTTTAGGGTGTTTCGGCTGCACGACCAATTCACGAAAACAGTCTTCCAAGGAGTGACATCAAATCGATGGGCAGCGAGCGGCTCTGCGAGTACGATCACGGCTCGTTCCTCGTGGATTTCATATCTCTTGCGTTTATCAAAGCGAAACTGGCAGACTAATGGTCACGTTCAGATTTATATGTCCCCGAGGTATTCTCGCTTAAGAGTTCAGAAGCACGGGATGATTCGTCCTTTGGCAGAAGTTTTCTTATGGCCGAAATCTTTTCTATAGAAAATAGAGATCGACGAGGCCCATCGTGTAAGGCAACGGGCCATTGATATTAGTACGAGTGATATGGGCAAACAGTACAGTACATAGTTCAAATCATTGCAAGAATGGCCTATCAGCTGGCTCACGACAGAACCTATCCAATCTCATGAGCCTTTATTCTCACATACTGTAGCAGAGTGGTGGCACAATGTACCTTCGCGCATAAAACGGGTCGCGGTGATCAGCTTTTAAGACTGCACTGAACACAGCGAATTCAAGGTTTGAGGCAAAGGTTTCCACGGCTGACCGAATGGCACAGGGATACAGTACGGGTATGGTGTTGAAAATATGCCAGTTGACCCCGGCTTTTATAATATTTTACCCGGTAATTTGCAATGGAGACAGAGTACTTTGACAGAGTACGAAATAAATCCACTGGCTCACTCAGAATCAAGGCGAGAAAACGAGCTTTAGATCTATCTTTAGGATGACAAACAAAATGAATGCGTTTTTGGAATGAAGGCTCATCCAAAAAAGCATCGTCGACTCCGGTTTCGGACTCCACTGACAGAATGACAATTCAAAGTCGCTAGCAGAACAAAAGAGCGAAATAAGAGGGAAGTTTCGCGGCCACTTTTTATTAGCAAGGGTGATATTTGACAAATTAACGGGTACTCGCAACCTCCTGTTTCAGATCGGACCAGATCAATTGTCAATGGCAGAACAAGTTTGAAGTTGGGCGAAATGTATGCGCTGAGGGCATGGTGGTAGTGGCTACGGTGATGACTTGATACTGTATGTGTCCTATGTACAAGTGAGGGAAGGCTATGATGAGAAAATATGGTCGAACAATACTGCACTGGTACATTGATCAGGGTGCGAATCTGCTCTCATCGACGTGGCTCAAAAGCGAACAGTTTCGGCTGTTTACTATAATACCTGCTGTGTTTGGCGGAGATCCCTCGACTTCCAAGTAGGACTTCGACGGGACACTATAAATTAGAGTGTGCTAAATAACCTTTTGACATCTCCGGTCACAGGCTGTTCATTATCTAACAGAGACAGCTTCTCGAAAATGGCGCCAGCTTACAGGCAAGAAGCAAAATCGATAGGCTGCTGGCTTTCTGGCCTTATCATCGTTGACTAACAGAGCATGTCGTCAGCTAGCTAGACACGTCTCCAACATGCAGCAGGTGTTACCAACGCGACTATGAATGCCACGCCAATAATTTATTTCTTGCTCCATGCAAAGGCGAATAAAAAATAGGAAAGCGAAAATCCTAAGCCAAAAAGTAAAAGCTAGGTTTCTGAATAACCTAGGTTTCTAGAAGAATTTGGAGGCAAAAAATGAAAAGGACTTTTTGTCTTTTCCCGCATTTTTATAAAATTTGGCTTAAATAAGCGAGATGGTTCGTATTTTTAGGCAAAATCAGCGACAGATTAAATTTGAATTTGTTTGGTTCTGACTACTGTCAACTTTGGGGGCAACATGGACGACGATACTCAAAAAAATGAGGAAAGCGCAAAGGCGAGGAAAGACTTGTTCCGATTGCGTCTGGTAAGTGGCTGCTCAGGTTTTCGTATTTTATGAATATGGCAATTCGTAAGGTGCCTAAAAAATGATCACTTTCGGCACTCTACTAGTCAGTGTGCTTGTAAGAAGATCGAAAATTGAATGAATCGAACGAAAAAAGCCTCATGCGGTAGGGGGCGGCTTTAGCAGGAGCCCCAGATACAGTTACACCGTACACGTGCACGCGTAATTAACCTTGCTCCGGTTCGGTAGATCATTCATGTCGCGAATTCCTTCGAGAAACCTTAGTCAGCGGGATCAGCGAGCAAGAAAGGTACAGCCCAAAATACTGATTGGGCAGACTCAAAAGTACGGAATATATCCGTATTATCTATATACTGTCACATTAAAGGCAGTGCGCTGCTGTTCATCCGCATGTCAGACACTGACGTCACTAATCTTAGACCCCAAGTCGCATACAGTGTATTCAGGTGTCTAAAATCGCGGCTAGAATGCACGTGTCAGTGTGCCACAAGACAGCATGTTGACTCATTGCATGCAGCCTCAGTGTTACATTAAATCATGCTAATCTGCGAATCAAAGTTGTTCCGTGTCAATGTCAGCCCAGCAGTGAACTAGCTGCCCTGGTTCAGAGAACTTGTCTGACTCTCCCAAGTCAGGGTCAGAAGCGAGACCGAGAGCGAGATTGGAGGTCAGGTTTGGCTTGCACGCATGGGCTGAATTGCACTCTAGGCAATTTGGGTCCAGGGCCATCAAAACCTCCTTCGTGGCCGACACGTGCGGCTGATCTGCAAATTGTGAGTCTAAACGGGCCCTTGCGCGTGGTTGGCGTAATAAATCCCACACGAGGTTTCCTGGACTGCGTCGGCTCGTATCTGTGGCTTAGGCCGCTTTACGATTAGGATAGACCATGGATTTCAACTGTACAGTGAATCGCATGCTCCGCAGTCCTGCATCCTGCTTAATTCAACAGACCGATCTGCATGCAGGGTGAACGCATTGCACTGAGCATTCTCGTGAACGTATCACGTAAAATCGTCATAGGCCCACTCTTAGTCTAACTTCTAAAAGTGCACGGTGCCTATATACTGTACGTCTGGCGATACGGATCCGATTTGTGCTCGGACCTAATGCCTTTATCTTGCACCTTCACATCTGAGCTACTGTGACTAGGTTCACGTATAGATAGGACCTCGCAGAGATTTGAAAGCGCTTTAGGGTCGTTACAGCTTGCTGCTCTGAACGAGTCTAAGTGAGGTCATAATTATGGAGCATAAAATTACCATGGAGACCGGAGAGGAGTTGTCGAAGCACCTGTGGAGACATTGCCGCGAGTCAACACCTCTTCACATATCCCGTCCGTACGAAGACTCAACCAACCCTCAAACCTCGCCCTTATATGAAAAAATTCGTTCGCACTTTCTCTGTGATTAGAACCAGCCCCGCCTCTACCTTCTGTAAAGCCCAGGACGATCTTTCTCGCTTGATTCGGGCTCTACTTTTACCTCTTTTTCTACTATTCGGTTTGGATTGCAAGCCTGTAAAATATAGTTTTCTTATTTAACCGTTACAAAATTTGTGGCGTCACATATTTACCGTCACATGTTCCGGTGGCTGAAATTGCCAATGTATAAACACTCGGCCACCAGTAAACCTACAAAATGTAATTTATATCCATTCGTGCCCGATTCTGATCAGCCGGTAATGAACGTAGCGTTGAAACTGACCATGCTCGCTCGCAGACTTGCCCATGCCTTCCAGCTTCAGAGACTTTTTCTGTTTTTCCAGATCTCGGCCAGACCCCGACGAATCCATCCAAAAAGCAGCGAAACAACCGAGTCCACCAGTGCGGGAAGTGTATCTACGATCCGAAAAAAGCCAGGCAAGGTCATCAGCAATGAGATCACTGTCACACCACCAGCCTTACCAAATGTGGTTGATGGCGATGAAGAACCAGAGGCGTACAAGAAGCCTGAATCTAGATCTCCACCGCCCGAGCCCAGTCACCTATCGCCCATTCAGTCCAAGCCTGCGGAAGAGACTGAAGCTGCTCCTGAGCAGCCGTCTGTTCAGGTGCAAGCTGTGGAAGAAATCCCCGTGCAACCTGTTTCTGGATCCCAAGAACTTGCGATCGGGCGCATCGGACTCCTTCCAGCTATCAATATCGAAACTCATTCTCCTGCGGGCAATGAGAAGCTTACTGGCGGAGACAAGATGTCAAGTAAGGATTGTGAACGGTTGGCCTGAGCAACGTGGGAAATTTGTCTTGGCGCGTTCATGTCGGTAACCAGGTGCAGGAGCAAAAATGCTTGGCTCGCTTACAAGGTGTCCGCAGACTAGCTGCCTATCCGACTTGTGAAGGCAGTACCTATAAGAGTTGTAGAGGCAACTAGGATCAGCCCATTCTTATGACTGCCATTTTTCAGCTTGAAGCTCAATTTTTTATTCAACATGCTCCAGCTATCTTTGTGTTCTCCTAATCCCTGATCTTATAGATTTGGACGTTCCATTTCTGGTCGGTCGAAGTCGCGCCGGCTCGATCGTTACCGAGAATTCATTATCGTCCAGTGGCCTGCTAACAACACCATCGAGTGGGAGCGTTTTTGAAATTGATCCGTCTCGGGCCAGTTCTAGGTCTGTACTTGTTACTTTCAGTACTTGCTCCACGTGGGGCATTGGGACAACTGTTTTAGAATAAGCTTCATGGTTCGAGAACGGCTTCACAGTTTAGCCAAGGACATTAATCGCCGAACATCGGCTATGAAACAGCATATTCAACAGCCACCTACACCGGACAATATATCACTTGCGAGTAGTGTTGGCGGGGGTAGGAAGTCTTGTTAGCACCTCCAATGTTGGCCCGCTTTAATCCACGCCTTTACTGTAGATGAGAAACCAGAAGCGGAGCAAGCGGACAAACGAAGTTTATTTTCCTTTGGCGGTGATCTCCCGGGCACTCCAGTCAGTGACAACGGCGAACAACCAACTGCAGTGGACACAATGCCCGAAACGAGTCATGCAAGTGCAAAGGCCGTAATTGCTACCGCTTCAGCTTACTATAAGAAAGTCAAGCATCGTATTTTGCCCTATTCTATTGACCCACAAAGTGAGCGCAAAAACGAGCATGTTTTCTCAAAGGCACGGTATATCCTATGTGTTACAGGCAAGCGATACCTCGTGTGGCTTGGCATTGTCTCACTCTGTCTCCTCTACAATGCCTACGCCATTCCGCTACGTTACTCCTTCCCATACCAGACATCAGACAATCTGGTTTGCTGGTTACTGGCTGATTACATATGCGATTTCGTGTATCTAATCGATATGGCCATTTTTAAACCTCGGCTACGCTTTATGAAAGACGGCTTACCAGTTGTACGTAGCTCGCTTCTATTACCAATTTCGTGGCAGTTGCAAAACTAACCTTTTAGAAAGAGAGAAAAGAGACGAAGAAACATTACTTATGCAGCTGGTGTTTCAAGTTAGATTTGCTATCATTACTTCCTTTTGACATATTCTACCTGTTGCCCAGCGTTGGCATAAATCCTATGCTACGCTTGCCTAGGATTTTGAAGGTAGGTAAAGTTAAATGGGTTTTTATTGCATTGATTACAATATGTGACTGCTTTCAGATCCGCAGTTATTGGGACATGTTCTACATTCTGGACAGCACGGTCAAAAATCCGTATGCATTGAGGTAAGCTGCTTCGGGGTACAGGATGAGGCAGTTGCACTTGCAAGAAGCGACTGCTGCGAGAGAGGATCTCTACAGCTACACAGTCGTGGCGACAGTAGAGCACTGGTCACATTTGCTTCAAAATCCCAGCTTGACGTCTGCATTTACTAACGATCGATAGCTTATCCACTGTCAGCTCATACTGACAAGTATTCCCCTCTCTGTCGATCTTTTCCCACGCGCTCACCTTCACCTTTCCAGAATCGCGAAAACTCTCAGCTACATGGTTTACATGATCCACTGCAATGGGTGTATCTATTATCTCCTCTCCAAATGGGAAGGTATCGGAAGCAGCGAATGGACATACAACGGGATAGGAAATCAATACCTGCGCTGCTTCTATTTTGCTGCCAAATTGGCCACATCCATCGGCAACAACCCGGACCCCACCAACTTCATCGAGTACACGTACATGACCATATGCTGGATGCTGGGTGTATTCGTATTCGCTCTGCTCTTGGGTCAGGTGAGATACGTGCGCAGGCCGCAGACTTAAGAAGACTGAGAGTCACCTCCTCTGAGGTTTTCAGATCAGGGACATTGTGGCTACAGCGAACAAGAATAAGGAGACCTTTCGTAAAACCATGGATGCAGCCCTCGATTACTGTACTGCACTAAACCTGCCGAAAGAGACACGCGATAAAGTGCGTCAATGGTTCGTTTACACTTGGCAGGAGCAAAAAACGTTGAGTAAGTTGTTCCATACCTATGCTCATTCTGGCCAGACCTACAGTAATTACCTTCGGCAACTAACTTCTCGCACGTGATATTCGTGCGGGTACACCCACTTACCCTCCAGAATAATCCAAAGCCTAACCTTAAAGAACTAGCCGGCATCCAGGCCGCATAAAAAGTTTAGTGCACATTTTCTCATCAGCTCATTTTCACAAGTACCACTCAAAGAATGCTCGTGGCATATTGCTCGGCTCGGGTGAATGAGGTAGCGGAGAATAGACCGGAGATAGATGCATTTTTTTAATGGTAAACGTGAATCAAACGGATTCCTCCAAGCAGAAGAAAGGAAGCGGCCTTTGATTAAACTCTCACGGCTGCGAGACGCCGATGTGGGAACATGGCCGCAGCGCGCATTAGCTCACACACCCAAGGCATTCACAATAAGCCCGACGAGTTTACGACAGAGCATACGATGTAAATATTTCAAAGCACCTGTTAAATATGTAAAATACAAAGCTATACAAGTCATAGGTGGACTGACGATTCATCATCTCCAGGTACTTGATCCGGGTTCAACGGTTCCATAGAGCTATCTCGTAACTCAACCAGTTCACCTTGACTTTCCGCAGGGGTAACCTCTCCCGCAGAGGTGACATACGTGCCCAGCTCGTCCACTTTCGTCGAATCGTTCCGTTGATTGCTAGAATTCTTCGATTTTCTTTCATCTGCTCCCATGCACAGTTTAGAAGATGTCTCTACTCTTTCGGGGACCAGTCGTCTTCGCTCCTCATCTTCTTGTATTGTCCTCAACAAGACCCCGCCTGTTATGGTAGTGGTGTTCAAAAAAGCTGCCATAGCCATCAGGTTGCAAGTGGTATTGGTTTCTGTGCCCTGATCAGTCGTATCATTGAATGATTCGACCGATGTCCGTAGCAATCTGGCATCATCGTCGAGTTCGATCGATCGTCTTCTCGTTTGCCAGTAACCATGTCGATACGTTTGGTTATCCCCGCTCTCACTACGTCGAAGACTAGCGTTGCTTCTTAAACGACGAAGAATCGACACACGGTGAGCTGCACCGGCGGCGGGAGTTGCCCCAGGGCTTAATCCGTGTCTGTTAGCATTTGCAGTCTGGTAAGGTTTGCGCTGCCGTGTAGCTGTGTTATCAGGGTGACTGAAGGGACAGAAGATTTTCTGGATTTGTCTTCGTAGAACTGAATTGAAAATTAAATACACAATTGGATTGATGCTGTTATTGACGAAAAATAGTGATGTGACTGCGAACCCAATCCACTTCGAATCTGAGGACAAGTGTGGCAGCCAACTCCAGGTGAAGAAAGTTAGGAAGAATATAATCGAGACGGTAGCAAATTGAAAGAATAATCTTACTTCGCGCCGACTAGCCACTGGCGTATGCGGTCTTAGAAGACGTGCTAGTTTATGCGAAACTGAGTTCTGTCTTCCGCTTATCGTCGATTTAGCATAAACCAGTGCAGTCTTTGTTTGTTCCCTACATAGCTTCCGGTACTGCTGCAACATGATTCGACTTCGACGGACACGAACCACGATGCAAATGTAGCAAAATGTCATAATTGCCACACTCATCCCATTTACGGCCATATCCACGTACCGATACGGAGTATCGGGTGGCTCGTACTGACCGGCGTAGAAGTCATAGTTAAAAACTAGATAGCAACAGGAAAAGAGACCGGGACCCGCCAGAGCTATGCCGATACAGTACAGTAGGAATATAATGGATATGGTCTTACAATGAGAAAATAAGTCGAGGTAATGTTTTGGCCTGCAAATGTTCACGTATCGATTGATCGACATGACCATCAAATGCAGCACTCCAGTGTACCAGAATGCATCATAGACGAACACTCCAAAAGCATTCGAGAAGTCGATGATCTGCACATACTTCTCGTGTAGAATAGTGGACGGGATGAGGTGCGCTAAGCACACTATCAGCATCCCGATATCGCAAAATGATAAGCTGATGACCAGCCAATAGGACGTCGATTGACGTAACTTTTTGTTTTGACAAATGCCAGCCAGAATAAGAATATTAGTGACTAGTCCGAATATGCCCATGACTGTCCATACGGCCACCACCAGCAGATCATCCTCGAGTGCATGGGTATTCGATTGGTCCATTTTATTCACGTCCCGATTATGTTGCTGGGCAAACATTTTGGGAGACCACGTTCGGTTAGAATTAGTCCTTGGCAGATTCTGCGCAATGTCCATGTAATACGACGACTCGACACCGATCACTGACATGATGGGACTACGTACGGGTATAAGTATGAGTACTAGCCTTCTCTATAGGCCAGCATAATCCTTGGTGGTCGGGCTTGGGCAAAAAGGACTTGCTAGAATGGCGCAGAGCTTAGCCGAGCGTGATCATTCGTAGCGTCAGTTGCAGGCTCCCATTCTCTCACAATTACGCACGGTTATTGAACAACGACATTTTTCTTATTTACCTAAAAAGAAAGGGCAACGTGGATTTTAGCCAGCTTATTCTCTGATGCAGGCCAGGGGGCAAACACATGAGCGAGAAAAACGCTCTCCAATACCTCTCCATAAACTATGTAGCTATGACCCGTTGCTGCGAAGCAAGCTCACCGAGTGCTTGTTGACACGTGCCAGTTCAAGCGTATAATGACAATGACATTCTTCAACGCTCCTTCTACAATTTACATACTCCTCAAAGGCAGTGCTGATGAGCCTAATCATATACCAATTTGTTAGTTTATCCGATCACCAGCACACGTCCACGTCCGCCCATACTTTCTATTTTAAGATTCTCAATTACACCAAACACAAGCCTACAGGTACCAAGTCTAGGCTGGACCAATACTAGACCTTAACCCCGAGGTCATATTGAGACAGACGAGTAACAACACAGCTGTTTTTACTGCCGTCTACCCTTATGGCCATTCAAATTTCTAGCTAGGTAAACAGCTACTTCCTGTTTCGCTGCCCTTTTATGAGGCTATGGCTCGAAGTAACAAAAGAGACTTCAGCAACCTGTTTTTCTTAGGGTGACGGAAAAATAAAATGAGTTAGGCTCTTACGTGAACACGAGCCGCTTTCTTTGAACATCCCCGAGCAATTCATTCCCCTCACCACGGACACGAGTGGCCAAGCGTGATAACTCGGATCAACTAGAAATGTCATAGCCTTCCTAATTGCGTACAGCAAAGCACCTCCTTTCGACTGATCTTATCATATACACTGACAAGGTGGCATTTAATAAGGCTTGTCTCATCAGAATGTCGACATAATACACCAGGAAAACAGTAAGTCAAAGTTGACGGGGTCAATTTTTTGACCTCGCCAGATGAGAGACCTTTTACAACCGCCTATCATTTCTTTCAAAGAAACATCGAGATGACAAAATCAGGTTTTTCTGGAAAGGATTTATGCGCATAAAACTTCGTTTCCGGTTTTAGTTGCCTCATCTACGCCATAATAAGTTTACTATTTTTAATCCCTCGCGCCTCCACTTCCGTCCTTTCCACATCTTTGAGCAATTTATCATGGCCCGATTTGCCTAGACTGAACGAAGAGAGTACCAGTTACTGGTTGGCATGAGTTGGTGGCTATCGAGGTCTACCGGACAAATCCACGGGACCAATGTGCGGTAAGAATAATATTGCATGCGTTTAAATCAGACAGCGGGACTTGAAGGATTGCTTACGGCACTGGCGTCGGACCAAACAATACATATACGTCCATCCGAGCGAGACCTCGTTCTTGAGTCTGCGTAATAAGGAGGAGGCGCAAGTTTTGCATTAATGCAAAAACTACTTTACAGACTGTGAGCTGGGCCCCCGACATTGTCAAGGGGTGGTCAAAACGTGTTTTGAGTAATCAGAGATGGGTTTCAAAGATATCTCCACGACGCATATGGCACGGCACGACCACAAAGCATTTAACCAAACTGATCTCAATTCAGAATCCTCTCTGCGGCACCGAAATTGAAAATGACGTCTTTGAACCCCAGGCATCTCTCTCTGCTTCTTACACCAGCATCGAGTGTGCGCGCAAAAACATCTTGTGCCACATGCTTGCCCACTCCCCTTAGCTGCTCGAAAAATTAATTAGCTCCTAGCAAGAGCGCAATCCGACTGCCTCTGGGCAACGACTACGTTTGTCTCCGAAGTACCACCTCCATCTCTCATGAGTCACTTGCAAGCACAGAAACATGGATTGACCATTTTTAGGTGAAAACATGATGCTGGAGAAGTTGCCCTTCAAACTGCAGGTAGGTACTTGCAGGCAAGCAATCAGCACGCTCGATAAGACACTCGCCACTATTGTAGACAGATCTGGCTATTTCCGTCCATTATCAAGTACTCAGTAAAGTGCAACTGTTTCAGGTAAGTTATCAGGTCACGAGGAAACAGGGGTCAGGAACTATTACATGGTATAAATGTTTGCAAGTAGCAATTAGGATTTCGCCTACATGATCAGCATGGCATAAATGCTGGTCACCATAGCAGATACAGTACTAGTTCCGCTCTCTGCCATACGTATGGCACTTGTGAGAGCTGAAACGGCCTAACTAAAATAACATCACAGCGACAGGTACCCATCCAGCAAGTAACAAGAATCTCGTTCATATGCTCACAGTCAGATAGTCTGGGTCCTCCCTCGATGATCCATTGAGCTGGGCTCAACGTCAGGACCTTTGTATACAGAGATCATGAAGTTCGGAAACCTCAGTTTTCAGAAGTACCTTTTTGTTGAAGGACTGCGATAAAGCACTTCTCAGAGATCTGGTGTTGAAATTGAAGCCGGTGCTCTATTTGCCGGGCGACTACGTATGTCGTAAGGTAATCGAACAGAAGCAATCACATTCTCCTGGCCACTGCTTATTCTGCTTTAATTCGATAGGGAGAAGTGGGAAAGGAGATGTACATTGTGAACAAAGGAGTCGTGGAAGTGGTCGGCGGGCCGAACAATGATACCGTCTTCGCCACTTTGAGGGAAGGCAGTGTCTTCGGAGAAATCAGGTAGGTGCTAAACAGATTCAAGTTCAGTCCCTAAAGTGCAACGACGTTTATTTCAGTCTCTTGGCATTAGCTGGCGGCAATCGACGAACAGCTGACGTTAGATCAAAAGGATTCTCCAACCTGTTCGTCTTGAGTAAAACCGACCTCAACGAGACCATTCGCGACTACCCAGATGCACAACGCGTGCTGAAGAGGAAGGCAAAGTATGCTCCTGCCTTGCAGACATTGGAATATTGCTAATGCACTCAACGCAGAACAAGGCATGCAATCGATCAGCAACACAGCACAGCACAGTTAAGCGCGCACAGCTTGGCATCGCTTCACCACAGAGGCAAGAACTTCACGCCCTTGAACTCTTTGTCCTTGGCCTTCCAGTACAAGCCGTTAAACTTCCAGCGAGCTCCGGCCATCGGATCCGTGTTTTCCGTTGGCCTAAAAAACCGCTGTATATATGTTGCCAGGTTGAGGACATTCTGATGCACCACTTACTTGAACCAAAGAGGCTTCCACTGAGAACGGTTGCCGTTTTCCACTTCTTTCCTCCTCTTCCGTTGCCTTTCTTCCAGATCCTTTTTGATCTTGTCCGAATCGTCTGGTCGACCCATTTCTAGAGCCCTAATGCAAAACTGGACTTCAGACGTGCTCTATACCTGCCCTCCTCCTGTATGATTACTTCTGATCTGGGCGATGACGGGAGTCCGTTTTCGGCAAAGTGCCATGGATTTCGGGACGAAGCTCATTCAACGACATCGCGAACCGAGTGTAGCCGTAGTACTTGGCAGATTCCGGCGGCAAAGCAGCTGAAGGGAATTCTGGCTATGAAGACCTGGAACTTACCGCTAGTCGACAGCAAGAGCCTTACCCAATCGCCACGCGCACTGGGCGTTGTCTCCGTCAGGGCTGCCAATGTAAAAGCTGTCAATCCAGCTGCCGTAAATGGTTTCGAGCACCTTGCCTTTGCTGTTGGTTATTTTGCCTTCGATCACGCCTCGCTTGTCTTTGGTCGCCTAGAAGATGCAACAAGCGGCAACAAATACCTAATAAGGCACGAAAAGCCTAAATAGCGATAAGGGACGCACTTTCTTGAAGTGCACCTTCCCCGTCATTTTGGATTCGGTGCAATGGATAGTCATGTCGCCGTAGTGGTCGAGTACGTAGCTTCCGCTCAGCAGTCCACTCACCGATGACAAGACCTTGTTCCACTTGTACGTTTCATTCGACCTGTACAAGAAACATGTCATAAAACATCAGGTCCTGGCCTCCCTATCCCCTACGCATACTGTTCGAGGCGCAGGTACACTGTGCCGACGGGTTTGATTTCCATCGAGTTGCCCCCATAAGAGATCAACAGCTCGCAGTCCTGCCACCATGTCCATCCGCGACCTTCGGCGCAGCCGGCACTCACCGAGGGCCGATGCGATACTTGCTCGCTGATGAAACGCCATCCGAGGTGCGGGCTGTGATACTCGAACGTTTGGCCGAGCAGTGGATTGAATGGTTTCCTGCCCGAGCGAAATGCGGTCGAACCATAGCGTGAGCAGGCGAAACATGCCACGTAGGCCATCCTCAAATGAGGCTCCCGCGTTTCAGCGGCCTGGTTCAACAACTCAGCGTATTCCAGCTCTTCGCACATGACCTGAATCGATGGAGTCCTTCGCTCTCTTTCCACACTGAAAATTTCTTTCTCATACCTGCAGCAAGCTCAAGGGTTCCATGATGGCAGCGGGCAGCGAGAATTGCATCACATCTCTTCCGATTGCCGCCATTGCGATTCGGAAAATCGATGGCTGCACTCCCATGATCGCGGGAAGCTTCTGTCGATAAACGGGCACCTTCGTGACTGGCGATGCTATATCAAAAAGCAAATGTCTCCCGCTGGCAAACATACTCTATATCCCTTTGTTCACCTGGTTCTTTCTCCGATACTGAAGCGTCAGTGTCCACTTCTGACACGTTGTCCAACGGTTGCTCTTCGTTCGAAGTGACTTGATCGTCTGCGGCCTGAAGATGCAATAAGTTGCAAATGCGCAGCAACATCAAAAAATACCTACCGGAGATGGAATCGACGGGCCCGTTGCCGCGCTTTCCGTTTTTCCCCCATGCGACGTACCTGAGCTGGTTCCGGAAGGAAGGGAGGGAACCAGAAGAGCCTACAATAATCTGACATAGACAACACTCGTTAGAAGAGTATGTCAGCATTCTTACTGGTTTCAGCATAACCGCTTTCTGAACTTCTGCTTTGGCTGATGGCGATGGCATTTTTGGAATCACTGGGACCAGCGGAGCCGCAGCGGTAGATTTTTTCTCGGCCTTGGGGATGCTTTTCGCACTTTGAACAGACGTAGGCGGCTTCACTACTGGTTTTGGCTTTTCCGACGGTGCTGGGGCTGGGAGCTGGGGTCTTGGTTTCGCAGTCGGTTGCCATTGCTTAATGCGATGGCGTTCATCCAGCAGTCCAAACAGAGAGTGGAATTTCATTTGAGCTACAAAATAACCGTAAATCTGAGCTAAACAGTATTGGCATAGTATAACTCAGCAGCCTACCTTCCCTCGCCACCGCTAAATACTCGGCTTGAGGTTTCTGAGCGTCTTGGTCGCTGGACTGGCTGGCATTCGCTTCCAATTTGTCCAAAATGTTGTCCAACGATGTCAAAAGACGTTGCGCTTCTTCGACTACAACATTGACCTTATAAAGATCTAGCCAAAAAGCTCCCAGAATAACTTGCTTTTGGAGTCCAGAATCGATTGCGGCGGGGCTGGTGGACGAGGAGACGTCCTGACAGAGTCGGTAGTCACTTCTGAAATGCTTGTTCAAAGGTTGCTGCTGTTACTCAAAAACAATGCTTACTCGGCAGAGGCGCTTGCTTGGCTTGTCCGTAAAGTCGATGAGCACGCAGCTGATTGACCCAATCGTTGAACTTGGCCTCTTCGGTAACCTGCAGCGGCGGCGTTCGTCAGGCCTATAGGCAGGGGAACGAACGTGTGTTACCTTGAAGCGGAAGATCTCGGCAGATGGCTCAGTCGTGTTGACGATAATTTTGCGATCTTGATTTCGATACGAGACAACGCTTCGAGCCAGATCGATAGTCCGCCAAGCGTGGTTCCGGTCTCTCTGACAACCATTGTATCGAGTCGAAAGCTATCGAAAATTAGTCCTTTACTTACTTCATTCCTGCTTCCGTAGATGTGCATCCTTCCTTCTTGCAGCACACCGTATCGCTGGTGAAGAAACTATTCCGATCAGAATAAAAAATCATGCGCCTGTCTCTTACCTTAGCCCAGCGCACCATGTGTCGCAGGAGGTGGAAATCGCTGGAATACTGCTTCGGCGTCCCTGGAAACTTGCCGTCCGGCTTGTAGTCCATCAGCAGATGGAAGCGTCCATTGACTGTAGTTTTCTTCGATGGCTTCGATTTGGGCACTAAAAATGAAACAGCCCCATATTCGCTTATTTGCAAATCAAAAGAAGGGTTTTACCTGTGTTTTTCGACATGTCGAACCAAGACCTTGTCCCAGAGCAACCGCACGTACAGGCCACCCGGGCATGAAATGAATTTGGTAGCAGTCACTTTAAGAACGAGCCTTACTTTACAATGGGCACAGGTGACCAGCATAACGAGTCCAGTCCCATTGCATGTTGCCTAGTGTAAAGAGAAACTATTTCAGGAAGCTTATCAAAAGTGACGCCGCGAAGAAAGAGAAGAAGCCACAAAGCGAAATCGAAAAGGCATGCGAAGTCAGCTCCCATGTGGCCACACCCAGAATGCTCCCCATAGTGGCCCAGATGGTCAACCCGGGCACCAGTGCTGGAAAACTCTTGCAAATGGTTCTCGACGACGACGAAGCTCGGAGGACCAAAGTCGCAAGCAGGCCAGACAGCGAAGCCAGCGATCTCAGTGATTCGAGCTCTATCGTGGATGACGTCATGTCCGGTATGCCCATCGACCAGGTCATCCAACTCCACTACGAAAACCACAACAAGCAGAAACTATCAGCTAATGGTAAGTCCTTCCAAATCACCTCTGACCACAGATATTCAGCGCACAGTTTCAGAAAAAGTCCGAAAAAAGTTGGAAGAGCAAAGGAAAATCTCCAAGCCAAGTGGCAACCACTCTCTGGATCATCAAGACCACGTCGCAAAACAAAATGTGCAAGTTGTCGACGAAATAGCTGACAAGCAGATGGGCACTGTGGAGGCCATGCACACTGGTCAACGACCCGGTGATGCGGTCAGCATCAAGGTCACCGAGAGCGATAACGACGACGATGATGACACTGTCAGCAGACACACTCTCTTCAGATCATCCTCGAGCGAAGAGAATCGGCTGGCTGTTCCCGAGTCGCATCCCACAGGTAAACAGAACTTCGAGATACTGAAGACGACTGCTGACCTCCAACTGTGTTTATAGTTTCTCGGACAAAGAAGTAAGGATTCACAGGCGACAAAACAACATGTG
Source organism: Mesodorylaimus sp. YZB2_4 (assembly GCA_030248295.1). NCBI lineage: Eukaryota > Metazoa > Nematoda > Enoplea > Dorylaimida > Dorylaimidae > Mesodorylaimus > Mesodorylaimus sp. YZB2_4. The sequence goes on along the minus strand of JASANH010000138.1, from coordinate 170,678 downwards.
ATCGGTTTTCTGTGAATAACTATATCTACAACTACAATTCCAAAGGTTACACTCGTTTCCTATATGCCAGTACTATTCTTGAAACGTGATGCATAATGTGAACTAACAGGTAACAGACAGGTAAGATTACAATGATCACAATGTATATTGCATAGACTGTATTCTCTTTTACGCTCAAGCATTTGGAGACCGCAAAGTCCTTTGATGTGAAAGTAGCCTGCAAAAAGTAAAATAGACCTTCAAAGTAAGCTCGGCCACGAGGCCTTCTCTACAACCGCCTACCAACAAGAAGCCAGGGTTCTTTGTGTTCCGACACGAAAACGAGCCGACCGTGTACTCCGGAATACGTTGACCATCTGCATCGTGCGAACTTAGGCAGCCATAGTGAGAATGACCATCGAAAGCTACTCGTGGCTGCAGCTTGCTCAAAATCTGAATTAAAAGAACTCAAGTGTTTGACGTAATGAAAGAAGCAATTAGACATACCAGGTCTGTAGCTTCTTCGGACAAGCAGTCCCAACGCTGATTGAAAGGCTTGTTCTTCTCTTCTGGAGGAGCTTCATCTGGCTCATTGCATATGGCCTCCGAAAATCGGTACAATGGGAAATGCTGAAAAAGTACATGGAGAGAATATGAGAACACGTTGTATATCAGACCTACACATGTTTACCTGCATCAAGACTGGACGACTATATGCAGGGATCTGTACATGATGATACCCGGCGCAATCAGCGCTGCTATTAGAACGCTGAAAAATGCTACAGTGACCATCAGCCTGGGGAATACGCAGTTATCGCATACCTTCTTGACGCAACTAAGTGTTTTGTTTAGATCATTTAATCTACGTTCTGCATCGCCACACAAGCGGCAGTGATCGCCCTCGAATGCCATACTGTTGATCAGTGCGAATAGGACGCCCTTGACTGGAACCAATTGCACCGACTCCAAATGGAACGCATCGTAGAACCAGCGAAGCTTTCGTTCAGTTATCCTGAAACATACGTTGGTTCAGTAGTTTATATAAGCTTTTATAAGCAAACTCTCTCCACCATGTTGCCTCTTGCCTGTCATCAATCAGGCTGGAGACCAGGCTTCAGCTTCTAGTGTGTCTCCATCAACTTACATTGTGAGCACTGGCTTCTTAACAGATTAGTCGGCATGCTTTAACCCCACCAAGGCTCCACAGGGAGCGCATACTTAGAGTCACCTAGAGCTCAAGCTCATCAACACCAGTGACTCACCCTAATCAGCATAGCAGTAGTTTACCAAGATCAAATGTGGGAATAGAACCCAGGATGTGCCGTTCGCTCAGAAAGCAATATGCCCAACCATGGAATCTTTCCAAAAGGGTGAGAAATTTGCTGTTAGTTTTGTAGACTACCAATAGTCAAGAAACAAAAACAGAACAAAACATGGACCCAGTAGGAATCGAAGCTACACCCTTCAGATTACTGGCTCAGCGCGCCAACCAAAAGTCCTGCAGAAAACGTGGTGAATTCATAGGACTCGTGGATTGCCAGCCCGTCTGCCCCTGGCCTGACAGAGACCGTCTGAGAACAATATACCCACGCATAATGAAATCCAATGTCGTGATTGCCCACGGCCGCGTACAATGGTCGACCGTGTGTGTTGAACATCTTCCAAAACCGAGCAGCGTACGTCTCGATTTCTTCTCGCGATGCCCATTGGCCCTCGTCAAATAAGTCACCTAAAACAACGAGCAAACACGGAATTTTTAGAATCGTGAAACTCGAACAAGAAACTTATGCTAAATACAAAATCAATTTGGTGGATACGTCGGCGCTAGCCTTCATCTCTATACCTATGGGACTAACGCTGAAATCACTTATTTCCTGACATTTGGCATGTGAAATGGACGTTTCGAAGCCCTAACTCGCACCACTTTCTAAAATCGGCCATTACCCAAAACAAATACAACATCGGGGTTGAACAGAATCAACGCTGATTGAAATGCCCGTTCCATTTGCCATTCCCTGAAAACAGCAAGTGGCTCACAGCTGTCACCCAAACATGCAGTAGGCTACAATCACTCCTCGCTTTCTGCCCTTTCCGTCGGTCAAGGTAAAGCATAGAGTAAAGGTCAAGGTAAAGGTAGAGTAAAGCATTCTTCATACCTTCGTAGTTTATCAAACCAATGACCGTGTCGCACGCCGAGCAAATGTGGGTCAGCTAATATCATGGCCTTGACAGAACTTTCGCTGGAAGCTGAAGATGGGTCCTTCGGCCAGGCACAATACGAATACAGGGTCAAATAGTAAATTAAAATTTCTCCAAACAAGAAGGTTACAAAGATTACAAAAATAGAAATCCGTAGGTTTCTTGAACACAAACATGCTTTGAGCATGGTTCTATTCAAAGGTCCATCTGAAGAGAGTCTAAAATATTGCTTCAGGTATCGTCGCATTGGAGATTCCTGATGCCGCTATCGATAAGGGCATTGTGAGGAACGAACAAACGCATGCACATACCAATCGTATGCATTCGACGCGTTGCACGGGCCTTACAGTATGCTAGTACGCACAGAAACGTAAGACATCGGTACGCCTATAGCAAGAATCTGAAATTTCGCGGTCGCGCTGGTGCAGCGGTTCGGCATTCGTATGAGTTGCTTGTGGCTGGACTCGATCCGGGTTCGACCCCCGGTGATGAAGGTCGCTTTGCGAACCATAAACCCTCGCTGACCCTGCACGCCAGGCCGTGGGTGACTCAGCTGGTGCCGGTGAGGTGCTCCGAGTGGAGAGACGGAAGTCAAACGAGGAGACAGTACGACAGATATTCTACTCTCGCGTGACGGCGGGCTGCTACCAGTGCCACCCATTCCCCTGAGGGCGAGAGCATCATATTCGCGTCCCAAAAACGCAGGGCTAGCGTTCTACATAGGTCGTTTGGTACGCACTGAAGGACGTCATGCAAGTCACACAACCAGCATAGCATTGGAACGGAGACATGTAGTCAGCAGTCACGTTCTCATTTCGTCGACCTCAGTGACAGCCCAGATTTGGTTCTCGTTGCTTTCACTAGTGCATCGAATTCACTTGCCAGTTCGGGGAACGTAGGCCTTCGGAACGGATCGAGCTGGCAGCAACGTTGCAGAACTTCGTAGACGGAGGGCGGCATCGAGGGCGGTTTGTCTGGTCCTCGGCCACTTTGAATTCGTGCTTGTACCTTCGCTTCGCTCATATCTGGAAGCAGACACGAAGAATAGTGGTTTCAGGTGGTCGCATCTGACTGAGCAGGTACCGTTCCACGGGTCAGTTCCTTCAAGAAAGATTTCGGCCAGTGTGACGCCGAAAGACCACACGTCCGTCTCGACTTAAAAACGCGAACACAGCTAAAAGAAACTATGGGGCAAACGTAGTGGCTCTAGACTCACCTGAAAACACGGTCTCGAATCCTTCCGGGGCCAACCATCTCGTCGCGATGTACGTGTCATCTGGAACCAAACACGTGTAATCTGCAGTATGGTAGATCCAGCCGCACCACTTACGCCTCATCCTGTACACGTAATCCTTGTTCAACGTCCGGGCCAGACCAAAGTCGGCCACCTTGGCTACGCATGAGAACGGTTTCTCCGATTTCACGTCGATGAGCACGTTGCGCGTGGCCAGGTCCCGATGCACGAGTCGTTTGCTGGCTATGTAAGCCATGCCTTTGCAGATCTGAAACCATGATGAGCACTGTTAGAAAGCGGGTGGTTGGGAAACGCTTGCTCGGTTACCTGACCGCAGATATCGAGTAGTGCTGGCAGCTCCAACGGCGGCTTTCGGTTCTTTCGCCTCTCTTTCAGATAGTCCTGCAGCGAGCCATCCTTGACGAACTCGGTGATGAGGTAGTAGGGCTCGGACGCGCTGACTACTCCGTACAGCCGCACGACGTTCTCGTGGCGCAAGTCTTTCATCGTGCTCGCCTCGTTCAGCAGTGTTTGCTTGTCAGGCAGACTGAGATCTTTCAGCTGTTTGGCCACCACCGTAATCTTCTTGCCACCGGCCTGGGTCCACACAGCTGACAACAGACAATATGGGTCAGGATCATGTGAGCACAGCCACCACAAAACATACCTTTTTGCACCGCCCCGAATCGTCCGGCGCCCAGCACCGCGCCCATTTGCAGTTCTTGGCGAGGAATCTCGCGCCATCGATCGCGCATTTCTTCTGGAAGCTGTCGCTTTGGAGGAATCGGCCTCTTGACGCACATTGTCAGCTTACAGGGGAGCCAGTCGCCGGAGTCTGAAGAATAAGTCAACTTGCGAGCTCTTCCATTCAACAAATTACATACTTTGATAGTGCTTGACCATCTCCTCTAACGATGGAAATTGTTTGTCTGCTTTGACATAGCATTCGCCTGAACTGGTAATGACAACTTTGTAGTGGTGAACGCGCGGCGGCTTCCCGTCGTCCTTGACACTCAGAGCGTATGGCGCAACTGCAGAGACAATAATGATTAGGGTCTTCAAAAGAAGTGGAATAAATATCTTCTTGCATACATGCTCCATGTCCAACGGCTTTGTCGTAGTCGCCCTCCGAATGCCGGATCATGAACGAACCTGAGGGCAGACTCGGATTCTGCAGCACTGTGTTCGCTTGTCGCCCTCGAATGTCGCCGTAGAAAAAGCTGCAAAGCTGGCATTGTGAGGACAAGGCAAGGCGACTTTATCTGCACTTGCACTTACTCTTTGGCGTCGTCGCTGTCCAGTGGAGCCAGGTACTCAATGGGCACGTAGCCGCGTATTCCGTGCATCTTTGCTTGTCTGACGAAGGCGAAATTTTCGGCCCTGTAGAAGCGTCTTCAGAAGAGGACACACAAGACATGAACTAATCCGCTTACTCTAAACTCAGCAACTGCACTCGGTCTCCTTTCTGCAAAGAAACTTCCGCGGGGCTGCCCGGCTTGTAGTCGAATAAGGCCACGTAGACTGAAATTGCGAGAGTAACAAACGGTGATAAAAAAAGAAAAGGAGCTTACTTTTTGGTGCTTCCCGCTTTGAGGATGTCATCTCGGAAATTGCGAGTTGCTCATTGTGTTGACGGTCGTCTTGCAGCTCACGATCAGTCGATTGCTTGCCACAGCACGAGCCCATTTCGGTGCGACCGCCCGCTTCAGCGGCGATATGCAAAGTGCCATTCTGCTGTAGTTCTGCTAACGATAAGACCAGGACAGAAGTGTAAAGACAGTTCCAGGCCTCCAATCAGAACCAGCCAAGTGTCTTTGATTCTGGCTGCAGCCTTTCACAACGATCAGCAGATCTCTCATGATGACCCTAGAATTTTGTCATGCACATAGCCGTGTATTTCGTGCATCTTTTTCCCATTATCGAATATGTCAAAAATCAAAACAAAGACCTATCATCAACTAAAAGAAAGAGGTCAGAGCATAACATTGCTGGGCGGTAGCCAAGTCGAACAGAATGCAAAGCTAATTGCAGCTTCAGGCCTTCGCCTAATGTCAAAACATCCACTAATTACATCAGACATTGCCTTGCCCAGTTCTCAATTCGCATCAACCTGGCTTACCTTCGTCGTTTATACTTGAAAATAGGGAAGCGTAACCTTCGCTGGATGCTTTTGTGAGGTACAATAAACAGAGTAGTTACAGAGACTGCGATCGGAACTCGGCCTTTCTTCTTTAAAAATAAAAATTCGAGGTTTCCTTCAACAAAAGCGTGACCTTAACTTGGTTCTTTTTGAAAGGTCATTAGCGAATAGAAAAAACGAACTTCAGGTATTTTCGGCACTGACAAACAAATTCAGACCGTCATGAAAATTTAGAAAAACATCCGAAGCTTCCAGTTCAGCCAAACGGGAAGTTTTATCAGGCAAGCGGTAAACATGGTTTTCAAATTCTCTTTACCTCCAACTTTTGCCGCTTTGTAGCAGCCACCACCCGCTCGAGTGCGGTCTGCACGACTAACTTATTTTTGTTTTTCTGTTAGCCGTGTTAGTGCTTACTGTTCCTGAAAGCTAACCGCTCAATCAAAGAACCGATTTGACGTGCAAAAACAAAAGCGACTCGAATGGCGAGCCGTCGTATTGGCCAAATGGCTCATCCTATCACTACAGTTCGGTGGCCGAATCCCAGCAGAAATCGAAACCACAAGAGGGACTACCCATTTTGGGAACAGTAAGTTGTTACCTAGCGCCTGTTTAATGTAAAGATAAGGTTAAGAAATTGGTTCAGAAATGGATAATAGAACTCTTTAAGGTTGAGAATATGTCGAATATGTTGTTCCTAGCTATTAGGGTGACAAAGACAAGGGAAATATTGGGACTCCTATCCCTTAGGGACCTAGGCCTACGATATGGTTTGAGACGCCTATAAATTCAAAAAAACCATAGTTTTCGTTAAATACCTACATGAAGCAAAATGAAAAGTTGCCATGACTAACCCGAGAGAAAGCATTGTTCTTGAGACTAATGCTAGTTGTATTTTTGACCCTGAAGCTTTTATTTACAATAGGAGGAGCTACCCACTGGGATGTTCCAGAATAGACTTCACTCGTCGGATCAAAGATAAGATATAAAAACTCACGACATCATTGGAGATCTAAAAGCACGTTTTTCGAAAGGGGCTGCGTTTCCGTCTTCGGTCTCGCATATTTGTTCTAAAAACTTGGAATTACGTCTGTTTTACATGGCTTTTCGTTTGTGATAACAGTCGCATTGTAAGTCTCATCAAGTAGCCCACTCATAATCAGCAGGGGTATCGCAGAACTGTGCAGAATTGTTTTCTATTTGGAGCGTCTGCTTGTCATGACTTGTGAGCTCCCAGATGGATTTGACGTGAAAATAGGAAGTTCCGAACATCTGTTGCAACTTTCGTTAGTTCATCAGGGGTACGTGTCCTTCCTCTCCTTTAAAAAAAAAAAACCCATTTTTTTACCGCTGACGGTGATTGATAAAGTAGATGCTACATTCTGTTTTCAAGATTGAGCTTCCTGACAGTGGGCGATCAGTTTTCCCTCTTAATTCGACCGCTTGGCCTCATCTTACGCATGCCATTATTTCAGAAAACTATCTCAAGGGAAATTCTTTTTACGTGATCCGTTGCGTGACCGACCAGACTGGACTTACCTCGGTACGTATGGCTGCGCTCAATTTTCTGACGAATTATTTCTTATCAATATCTCTTATTTTTCTCAGACGGGCGCCCATCGCCGCTTAATGAAGTTCAGCTGGCTATGAAAAAGCAACAAATCGAGCTAGCGGTAAGACAGTTTGGCCTTCGACTTCGACTTTCCTGTTTATCGTATTTTCAGAAAGAAATCGTGCAAGGCCTGAAGGAGATCAAAGAAGCGGAAGCAGAGCATCTGAACTTTTTGAAAAAGCAACGCGAAATGTTTCAAGCAGCGCAGCTGGAAAAGCCAAGAGCGAAGGGGGCGAATCATTCGTCTGCTCGATCTGGATCGTGATTATACGCATTTCCTCATCAACTTTGATTTTAGGATTGATGTAAGGTGGCGTTGTAGTCTGTTTCGAATTAGTAAGCATCTTGTTCCTTAGTACACACCAGTGTGATGGGGCGTAGAACTCGTATTGAATCGATACAAAAGTATCAGCTCATATACTAATCCATTACAATTACAGACCGACTTACTCTGATGAGTAAGTCGTGCGTGATATATGCGATATACGGGGTGCATGCTTACCCCTGAGCGATCATTTACTCAAAATAGGCAAAGCTTCCAAGGAACGAGACCCGCGTCTCTCTCCGAACAAGCAGTGATGCAAGCCGTTGACCAAGGTGGCATCGTGCGACACGGTTATTCGCAAATCTTCAGCTGCCTCCGCACTCTTGCATTCTTTGATTTTCTTCCGCGGCCATAACCTTTGACCGAGGCCGGACAAGGACGACGATGCCTTGCTGGTCGTCGATGACACGGACGAAGCGGAGAGTGTTCTGGTTTGGTGGAATAGTCCTGCGGCCAGGTTACTGTACTGATCGAACAAAGGAGGCGAGAGACTGCCATCCTCGGTCACCATGTCCACTGGTCGTGCGTGGTCTGCGTTACGTTGCTGATAGTGCGCCCGCACATCGCGGACGATACCGATGAGCAGATCGGTCGTGCTACGACCAGCGCTGACGTAGATTTCGTAAAACTTGCACTGGTTCTGCTTGGCCACATGACGACCGTCTGAAAGAGGAAAACAGGCGATGGCAGTCTTATATGCCACACATTGTGATTCTTGACGTCAGACCAAGCTGTAAGCTCGAGGATGCACATTATTCATAAAAGGACAAGCAGCTATGGTTGTGTCCATTATGGCTGTCCAGACCCCCTTTTATAACAAGAAAGAGGACGCTCTCACAAAAAGGGTGCCACCGAGATCAGCATAGGATTTTCGGATGATTACGATCTCATTCATCAGGCCATCCCAGACGAAAGGTACTTCCGAATCCCTTTTAAGCTATAAGTCAGCTAAAGGTCAAAATGATCACGGAAGGATGCTTTCGTACTCGATCCAAACACATTGTTTTCGCTGTGCCTCTTGTTCGCTCATCTTCCTGTTATTCAATTAGAGTCACATGCAAATGAGTGAAACACTAGGCCAGCTTGGAGAAGAAGCCAATGTTGGATGGGAAAAGTACGCGTTCGGAAAAGCGACTTGTTTTGAAGAGCTGCCGAGAAGCCTACTCGTGTATCACGTACCATCGTTAGCAATCACGAACCGTTTTCGATCCATGGTTTGTTTATTGGAGACGAGCATGATGGGTTTGCCCAAGCAGTCGTTGCGTTTTCGAAGTCTAGTCACGATCTCGGTTGCGTTACGAAAGCTATTCGTGTCATCGAAATTGTACATGACTATGTAGGCGGCCCCGCTTAGGCTTAGCCATAGATCACTCTGGAAAAGGTTAGCACCTATGCATTAGACTGATGGGCACTCATGCAAGTGTGCGTCATATGGTGGAAGGAAAGATTATGCAAACGCCCTCTACGGGCGAGTGGTGCCCAGGGAATGACAGGCGGATGTGATGCATGTGTTGGCAGGGCACAGGCATAGAAATGGTAGTCTTTAGAGTCACTTTTGCGCATCAGGGAGCATCGACTCGCGATGTGCCACAGCCTACGCACACGGTATGTGCCTAATTAATCAGCCCATAATTAGCCCCCTTACCTTCTGATTATTGACTTCAATAAACCGCAGCTGGGATTCTTCGTCGTCCACAATCACACTGACACAGCTGTCTTCGAACGAGCCTGAAATATCCCACGTTAACTCTAATCCTCCCCTTTACAGAACAAACCATACCCGCATCGTAACGAGGAACTCCCTTTCGAAAATCCTCTTTCAAAAATCGATCAATCATGGCTGTCTTGCCAACTCCTTTCGATCCCACAACGAGCACAGTGTACTTTCCGTCCATGTAAGTAGGTGATATAGGAGAGCATGGGGAGAGGGGCTGGTCACTCGAGATATTTCCCAGCATTCCCCCCGCGTATCCCATAAAAGGCATGGGAGATAGACTTCGACTGCTACCAGCCGAGCTGCTTTTCGGTGTTTGCGGATGAACGGACTTTCGAGTTTTAAGCTGGAGTTTATTCGTCGCACCGTCCGTTTCGGCTCGGCTTCGTGGAGTTGGCTCTGGTGATTTGGGTGGTTTCTGCCTTGCGCCACAAACAGTGGTCGTTCGGGGTCTGTGCGTCTTCACCTTGGCTGCCTGTGGGTGATTGCCTTGCGCGTCGTAGCGGGGGATCAAATGACGGACGAACCGATTTAGCGTCTCGCAGGCCAATGTTGGCGGTGAAAGTTCGGTCGTGGCCATCTTACGATTGTTTCCCACACCATTGTCGTCCTCGTTGTTGTTGCTGTCACTGTTCCGGTCCAAACTCGAACTACGTGTGGTCGCGATACGCAACGACCGAAATTGACTCCTCAAAGTGCTCGGCGACCGATATCGAAACAAGGAGTCCATATCGCCCACCGTGCTGCTCGAATGGGTCCTCGTCAGCGATCCTTTTTTTTTAGTATCGAACTTAACTTCACTTGGATCCTCCATCAAATCATCGCAGACCAAGAGCACCCCGGCCACTCGATTGGGGCAGTTGATACGGGGAACCGAAGATGACTTGCGATCCATAGCTTGTAGCACGCGGGACAGACGTTGTGTTCGGATTTCATTGATCGTAGCCTCCTTGCTTTTGGTTTCGGCCATCGCTTGAGAGATGGACATGGCCGAGTTTACCTAAAACAAGTCTGTGAGTGAAAAACGAAGAGAGTTTTTCTTCTTGCACGAGCCGCCTTATGGATTGAGTAAGGATAGCAATAAAAGGCTTTCTCGTTTTTTCCAAGGCGACCGGCGTCCAATAAGCGATGCCCGTATAAACAGGAGACTCATTACCGAGTCACCTTCACATAAAGCACGAGAGTGTGTTGAAAACAAGCAAAGCCTTTTCTCGCGATATGTATATACTCGTACGTAGATAGCGTGATTCGAAGACCTTCCTATCCTATCCATTTTAGTCGCTCAAGCATACGGGCACACACATTGATGGTCGAACCATGCTAATCGAATAGCCCTCGAAAAATGACTTCACTATCCAATCACGTGGATAAGATACAGTGGATGCCGTGTGACGTTGGGTGGTCCCAAGGCTGGGGTAACTCTTGTCTCCTAACTCACGCGAACACCCACATTATCGGTTCACGCTTGAACCCCTAAAAGTATCGGCCGCTTTGTCGAACTCTCCGTAATGAAGATTTGTGTGCACGAATGAGGGAACAAAAAGGAATTCAGACGAGGCACAAAAAGGTAGACTGATGCCTAGTTTGCTCAGAGCAGCCATCATCTTCGACTAATTGTCTGACCGCTAATTGGACATTGTGCAGCATGGCTGCTTCGACGTCGAGTAGGTATCAGGTGGCGCCTGGAAAAATCTATAGCTACCTCACACGAACAATCGTCTCTTTTGCTGTGTGTTCTACATAGCTAGTGTAGATATTTGTCCCCGTCCAGGAACTACAGTACCATGATCACCATCAGTCATCACCACCGTCTATCCATCACCCACACCGAGTGATTCAACTGACGGATGGGCTGATAAAATGAAGTAGCCTCGATTTCTGGTGACTGATTATCTAAATGTAATCTCCTTGAAATCGTATAGTGATGAATGCAAGTGAGGCCCATTGAAGGCTATTTTGTAAAAGATTTTATATGCGCCCATGCGTCATTGCATAGCTTGCCAGAAAGTGCTTGTTAGGGTTATTGAATGGGCCTAAAATGTCAGATGACACCGGAATGACGGTGAAGTTCGAAGGTGATTGCATACTTCTCGGAAACCCGATGAATAATGAATCCCAGGTGACTACGCAGGTATTTCTGAGAAGATTCTCCTTCAATGGAACACACCTTGCTCTCACGCTTCCTGTAGAGCATGAATGAAGCAAAGCGGAATACGACCTTTTAGCATACGTCGGTTACCATTTAGCGGGCATAGTCACTGTGCTTTTTTCGTGAACATGGCAGAACAGGAAATGGCTGCTACACTATGGCTTCCGAGTAGCATGCCGGTTGGGCAATTCATATAGAGATCCGATGCACCGGGAATGTGTGCCGTGATCTTCCGGATGTCACGTTCGCTTCATCAATGTCACCATGAAAGTCAAGAGGCGAGACAAAACAAACAATGACGTATGTACGACTGCCATTTATAGCCAGCAGATTGACAGCTTTGGTTCATCAGCAGATGAGATGGATTACTTCCGTTGTTCGCCCCCCTCGCTGATCTGCCAAACACGCGATATGCTTTTATGCGACAAGTCGCTCAACCTTGTCCAACCATCTATTTCTAACTCAAAATAAGGCAATATGCACCTCCAAGAGATACGAGCGAAAAGTCTCCTGCTAATTATGCAGGAATGGACAGCAGGCACTCTTCTCATTCCATACGCTTCCGAAACCCGCACTTTGCTCGGGATGGACTCTTTTTCTCGTTTGATTGGCTATAGTCACGGACCATGTATTTGCTAGTTATGCCTAGTGATGTAGCCGAAGGACGCGTTCCTACCGTGGCTGTTGTTTAACGACCTGCCCGGCCGTACCTGGTGTATAACCATATACGAATATAAGCATCTAGAATAACCGATCGAACTGGAAAACCGTCGGGGAGAAAGTGTACAGTACCTAGCACTTTGTCATGCACTATTCATTATCAGTAGCCTCTACAGGGTCAAAGGGTGCAGTTGTGTGCGCTGGGTGACCGAGATAAGCGCACGACATGGATGACGACAATGATGGTGGGTGTTGCGGCTGTTACGGCGGCAAACAGAAGAAGAAATCAGGTAAGAAATCCTATATTTCTTTTCATCTCGTCGTAGCGCAAAAGCGGATACTTTCGAGCGCAGAGAAAGCGCAAGATCAGCAGCCCCTCTTGGAACAGCCTATCAAGAGCCACAGGAGCGATGGTACCAAAAGCGATTCGACCAAAAGCGTCTCGGTTCAACTTCCTCCAGCTCCCCACGATCCAGCGTTGCAACTGGCCGCTCATAACTTGCAAGGCTTAACGAAGACTGAGCAAGACCAAGTTGCTATAGCACTCGAGGTCGAAATGGAAAATCGTCGACGGTGGAAAAGACTGATGAAGGCCAAAGGCCTTAGAAAGCGCAAGAAGGTACCAGCTACCACTCTCGCCTCTAATCATCACAATTCTCGTCTCGGCAAATTTTATTTAGTCTCAGCCTGACGGTGGCAAATCTCCCCTTTCGATCGAAGACATTCTTGGAGGCGGCGTTCTCGATACCGAATCTCCTCCAGGTGGGGACAAAGATCTCGAGATAAAGCGACAGGAATGGATCCAGAAAATGCAGGAAGGAGGTGCCGCGGGGTCAAAAAAGTCCAAGAAGAAAAAGAAGAAGAAAGAACAGAAAAAGAAAATTGAGCAACAACCGGACTCGTTGAGCATTGATGCGGATCAAGCAAAAGAGCTCGCCTCGCACAATTTGGCCAAAATGCTGGAAAAGATTTTGGTAAGTGCACACCATTTTTCTGCCGAAGTTCTCTACAGTAAGGTTTCCCGATCTGCGCACAAAAAAATTTTTGCTCGAAAAGCCGAACTGTCGCGTCGAATATTTTAGGAGCATTCCAAGCAACAGCAAGCTCTAGAAAAGAAGGCTCCAGGAGACATGACGCCTGATGAGCTAATAGCGTTTCGTCGCCGAAATCCCAAAGGTTGGGATGAGCTGACCAACACTAACACGGTGGCATCTTTCGGGTTGGCCAAGCCGACAGCCGCAGATCGAGAAATGGCCAAAAAGATTCTGGAAGAGAAGAGCCATAAAGCGAATAAAAAGAAAGGAAAGGAAAAGGGCATTCATTTCGACAACAAGGTCACAGTGGCTACGGCACCAGTCGGCGAGGATTTTTCGCGGAATGAAAAAATTAGCATACGCAGCACACGGCTGTCTTTACGACCAAACAGCGTGAAGAAGCAGTGATTGGGCTGTGACTATGATCTGCTGTATCGACTCGTGGTTGGCTGTGCCTTCATGTATTTGTCCTCCAGAGTGCTGCTGTACTGTGTGCTGGCTTGAATCTCCTGTGTTAGGGGTCCCTGAACGGGCAGCTATGTGTTCTTGCCAGTGATATGGATAGGTGGTGCCTGTTGTAACCGGTCAAAGTTCCGTGACTGAGTGGGCCAGTCCAGGGACTGTTATCACCTCGTACCTTATCTTTACGCCTGATGGGCGCTGGTGTTTCCAGATGTCAGCATTCGTTTTGAGCTCGGCCCAAACTGCCTCGTTTCAGTATGGCCGTAACTCACATTTCCTATGTCCGATCACCCAAACCAATCCGCTTTCAGTGACGTCACTTCCTCCTAGTTTTATTACCTCAGCGGGAGCCTGGCGCGCCAGTTGCTTGCTGTTAGTAATCGTTTTATAAGGAATGAAGATGCTCGCATTGACGTCAAAAGGGATGCTATAATGTGACTCAAGGGGTGCCTTCGACACGGGACCTTCACCTTAACTTTCTAGCTCATTTGGAGCAGAGATTTATTCTTGACAAAAGACTTATTGCTTTCACTTTTTTATGAGTTTTCTTTCCACTCACGGCTGTCCTGCAGATAGCAAAACATGTAAGGTGCAGCAAAAGTTTTGAAACTCCTGGTTTTGCTTTTCATTTTCTTCAAGGGTCGAAAGCACACAGGCGTAAGTAATAAGTGAATAAGGAGTAAGTGAACTGAGTTGGCGGAAGCCGTAAATGCAAGAAAAATAGGGAAACATATGGCCTGTCAGGTGTGTTTTGTACAATTCTTTGACAGAGGGAGAAGGAAAACACCGCCTGAGGCCGGTCGCACGTGATGTTTGGTCACCGATTAGTTATGCACTTCGTGGACGAGTTCAAGCAGCTCGTTTCTCCTGTGGTCGTGAAAGTATGTACGTAAATAGCAGCTGCTAGTTTCTTTTCAAACTTCTACGTATTCGAGTAGGGCGGTTAAGAGGAGATAAAATACGCAGCATCCGAGTAGCGGCTTGAGTTTCTTTACTTATCGCTTCTCTACCGGAAACGTGACTTGGAACTCGCAGTTACATTGACTCATAAAAGTGAAACGTGTGATCAGTTCGAAATTAGACATGCGTTCTGCACAAGTTGATTCGACTGAAGCTTATCAATTGTTATTCAATGTCCGCTTCGATCGTCCCTTTCCATTCTACGATGACGAAGTCTCGCCGAAGGACGCGACTAATTCTAAGACACATACGCAGCCTCGGCCGACAGGTACGTGCGTGGCGGTGAGCAGGCTTATTCTTTAGCGCCAGTCCTAAAATGGTAGTGCCTAGGTGGGCAGGTGGGGAAACAATGTACTCAAGGTGACACCTAGTTGCATTGGCCAGCCACTCGTCCGCGAATAAAAGCCGTCTTCGTTTCTGCGCAACAGAAAATAAGCCGATTCCCCGGCGAACTTAAACTCGTCGCAACCCTCTAATGTCGTTTGAAAACAGGGGTATTTTGTTCCATTTGTGACATCCCGAGTGAATGTTCCTACAATTTCTTGTCATTGTGCATTCGAGCTTTAGAAAACATAGGCACCATTCTTTTTTTTTAATTCTCGCTGGGAACACTAGGCTTGCGCATTCCAATTAACGTCCTACCGATATTTCATCGTTCGTTTTCCTTTTTAGTTTGACTGTGGGGTTTTAGATTGTCCTCTCTCGTGTTTTGACAGCGTGAGAATGGAGACTAGGAAATGGTCAGAACGGTGACTGATGATCAAAGAAGGGCAAACATGCCAAATACTCTTAATTTTTACTAATGCGATTCCCACTTCCCTCTTTTATCAGGCCCGCCTTATATACTTGGTTAATTTATCTCAATTTAGTTTGTTCGCTGCGTTGCTCGTCAGCCAGCCGGAGCTGTTGAAGTGGGAATGGCGTGTGGATCAAAAAAGCAAAAACCACCCTGGCACTTTGGCCCGATATTCACACTCTCTCCGCAATCGATAGGCTTGGTTTTTTGCGCCTTATTTGATGGGCCAGGCTGGTGTTGGTTTTTAGGACATGAATCTTATTCTTATATAATCGGACATAGATTAGGCGATGTGGGAAGAACGCTCTTGGTCCTTAGCATGCTCTTCTCTCCTCCTTTCCGAAAGCCATGAGTAATCCGTGTTCGATTTTTGTGCCAGCGCACTTCTGTCTGATAACTTTAGGTGCCAGGTAAACTCATGCAAAGTTTGCCGCACCGTCTGTTTTGCTGGTGTTCTCGAAGTACATAAGCACGGAGAGAATTTCTTATCGCCTCGCTTAGAATGCTCTCCGCATCTGTTCGCTGCTTCGTGGTTCGACTTTGCCCGTGGGATCGGAACCGTATGGAAAAGTAGAAACGATGGTGGATCGAACCCTATACCGCGTCCCGATTAAGTCTTATGGGATCTCTTTAAGAAATTCCTTATTTCTTTGTGAGTTGAGTCCTTAGCATATTTCATAAAAGATACCTTCTTCGTTTATTCATCTGGCAAATATCTAGTCGTTAGCTAAGCCTGATATGGAAAGTGCTTATATCCGTCCTTTCATAATACAAAGATCGAACATATACGATGTAGTTATTGGCTGGAACATTGTCCGGGTCGATGGAGCCAAAGTAGGTGTCTCGAGATCATAGGGCTCATTCGAATGAGACAGGTCGATACGGGCTTCCGTGGAAAGGACTTCCTGCATCACTAGTTACATCGATTTCTCCTGGTTAAGAGTCTTTCGTGTGTTCATTGACCAGTCTCGCGAGTAACGACCAAAATATTTCGATCACAGAGAGGCTTTTGAGACCCAGATTATCTGTCTCACTGCGTCGTAATGGGTCCAATTACACTTGAAGAGATATCTAAAGCAGGTTTTTCTGTTTTGCATTAGCCATTGTAACAACTTTTTTGATGATGTTTTTAGAACTGATTCCCGGAAGTATGCTCCCAGTCCGAGACACCATTCTCAGTAAAGTCTATGGAATCAGACGGAATGAGCAGAGTGAAAATGCGAAAGGCGACCCGGAGCCCAGCAGCACTGGCTCGAAAATGTCGCTGATGGAGAGCAACAAGTCGTTTCGGCGACGGGGGGCCGTTTTTGATCATCACGACGTCCATCCGGACTGGGCAAACAAGGACACTTTCGATGCACCAGTGTCAAAAGTCATGGAGAAAGAGAAAATTATTGTCGATGACGCATCAGTAGTGGATCACGAGTCCATGCCCAAAGCGCACCTTCATTATTCTTCTTCTCTACGCCAACCACAAGCTCGCTCCACACTACAAGTCAATGGGGGACACGGATTGGATCGAGCCAAATCGGCGTCTTTCAAGATCAACAAATCGACAGCTCAGTCCGATGCAACTTGGTCCAACAGCCCGCGCGCAGCTGGCAGTGAAGGACATATCGTCATGAGCGAAATGAATCAAATGAGAACAAAGCGATTAGCTAATGCACTGAGGGTGAGTCTCAAATATCCGCTTGTGCTTTCTTCCAACAGCGCAACTATGTTCCAGGCGTTGGAAAAGAAAAGTCCATCTAATCAGCTCGAACCTTTTGTCCGAACTCAATCTATGCGAACACGAGGAAGACGTCCACTTGATTTGGCAGTTAGGAGTCCATTGACCGAGCGAGTAACGATGAAGCAAGACTTGACCGCCGACTCGGACCACAGCGGCGATGATGAAAAGACGGCAGGGTTCCGTCGTCGTACGTCCAGCGTTCCTTATCGGAACGAGGAACTAACAAAGATTCGAAGGGCTGTAAATCGAGATCAGAATCGTCCGAGCAGTCCACAGCAAAACGAGAAATCAGCTCAAAGGACAAAAGACAAGTTGGCTCCCACAGATATCGCGTCCCCTCCCAATGATGATGTCTTGGGTTATCAACGGATGCGTACATTCACTATCGACCCTACAAAAGGGGCCGTGATCAATCGTGGTGATTCGTTCAGGCGCCGTTGCCACACTGGAGCCGACATTTCTTGGCAGCCACAGCGGACAGATTTGACAGCCCCTTATTCTCACTCTCCGGCCGCACCAGGATCGAAGAACAGTTCCAATATGAGCAGTCGCAGTCACTCGCCAATGCCACTACTGTCATCCTGCTTCAGTCCATCGGAGGAGCCAAGTTCGCCATCGTGCCCTTGCCCCAATGTTGTAAGAAAATACAATATCGTGGTCCTGGGTTTAGAAGCAGTCGGAAAAACATCCATTATCAATCAGTTTATGACTTCAGACTACTGCAACCCGTTCCAACACGAGGCTTGTATGTATAGTTTGACCAATGCTAATCCAAACAGATTTTTTATGCCCATTTTATTAGGCCATGGGGTTGTGGAGAACTCTGTCACTGTGATTTTGAACGGCGAGGAATCGCAACTTACTTTCATCGAGGTTGACAATCAAAAAGTGAGCTGCCTCCGTTTTGCTCCTTGCTTCCTTATTTACCTCGAGTTGCCTTTCAGAACGACCTATCGTTGTCACTGAGCGCGGCAGGTTACATCGTGGTGTACAGTATCGATGACGGCATCAGTTTCGATAATGCCCGACAAATCCTTTTCCAATTACGCCTTCAGACCCACAGTGCCGAGAAACCCATCATCCTTGTTGGCAATAAGATGGATCTGGAACGAAAAAGGGTGGTTTCTATCGAAGGTACGTGCCGACTAATTATCAGGCGATGTTTTTTTCTTCGACATTTGGAACGTATGAAGTGCATACATTTGCGTTAAATCACGAGCAATGATGGTTTTTATTTCGTCACAGTTCTTGCCTACGTGTCAGTCAATCCGCAAGAACTGTTTCCATCCGCAAAACCTCCTCGTTCGTGCAGTTTCATATCGGAATTTTCGAATTTTCTTCAGATCTGTCTTGTTTTTGTTATTTGTGCGGGAAATCTTGCATGTATTCACGTCCTGGCAAACCAGCGCGGCCCGTAGAATGGGTAGAACGGACTGCAAAATCCCTTTTCCAGTGCGACTGCTACTGAAAACCATAGGGTCGGGACAAAAAATTGCAAAGGGCACTCATATTCTAGCTTTCCAAGTATTTCGAGCTTTGGTATTGTGAGACTCCTTATCTTATTCAATATCTGACGAATTCATTGAATATTGCGTTCATTCTTTTCTCTTCAGAGGGCAAAGCCGCAGCGAAAGAAAACGACTGCAAGTTCGTGGAAATCGCCGTGGTTCTAGGTCATCACATGGATGAATTGCTAGTGGCCATATTGGCTCAGGCTCGACATAATGATAAGGAAAGATTGGGTGTGCGAGAACCCCAAAATATATCATCCGGCGAGTTAGCCAGCGATCAACAAAGCCCTGGCAGTGATCCACGAGGGCGTTCAAGTCGCGGTTCGTCCTCTCGTTCATCCTCTGGTTCGATTGCAACGAGACCCTTGCAACAAGCGAGTATCATTAGACGATCATCGGGAAAGCATGTCAAAGCATCGCGAAGGCAAGGCGATGATTCGAATACGGACACTACAAGTTGCTCCAATTTGACAGCGGTTGGTCACAAGTTGGCTGAAAAAGTATTCGGGCGAAGACGAGGATCAAGGTCGTTGGAAGATCTGTTGAGTATCAAAAAGTGATACCATATCATGCCAACTTTCTGCAATTCGCTTAATTGTACTTGCTGTATATGATGGGTTGCCGCATAGACATTGTCCGTAAGCTGTCCTTTCATGGTGTAGTGTGTGAAACCCTAACAGTTATATGCAATTTGTGGAAGCTCATTTTGCCTGTCTCTACAGGTGCGTTGTACGAATCGTCGGCACGTCCACTAGCCTTAGGCGTAAGGCGGTAGGCAGAATAAGTAGGCATTCAGTCGCGCGCAGAGCAGTACGAGGTAGAGGCATTGGCTGGTCGTGAAGGGCAGGCAGAGCGAAGGTGATTTGGTTTCGGAATCACAGGACCCTGGACACTGGAAAACAGCTTTCAATGGAGAAACATAGGCTTCGCTATTTGATTTTGGTAGCATCCGTCGCGTCTATTCAAGAATGTCATGCGCAAATAGGTACTGTATGTGTGGGTTCTTGTTCTTACCACGCCTGACGTGAGCTTTTTCTTTGCTAGGCGCTGGATTTCTGACGGGTCTGCTGGGAAATGGCGGAAGCACGGCATTCCTTCAAGGGGCCGATGACCTGAGCGCTCCAGTCGGGTCGGGTAACCTCGGCACTGTAGGCAGGCTCACCGGTATTGGGCAGGGGGCGCCGAATATGGGTCAAATGGGTGCTATGCCCACAGGTGGAATGGGACCTATGCCATCTGGATTCGGACCTATGGCCAATGGCATGGACAGTTTCAGCGGCGTGCCCAATGGGATGAACTCTATGGGAGCGATGCCAGATATGACAGGAGGAATGCCGACTGGATTCGGTGGTATGAACCCAGTCATTATGAATGGTCTCGGCTTAGGGCCCACGCCATTCGGAAGTGTACCTTCTCCGTTTGGTACTGGTCCAGCGGGAGTCACAAACACTTTGGGTACCAGTCCGATAGTTGGCAGGCCCATGGGCGGCAGTGTTTTAGGGTCGGGTTTGGGAGGAATGGGAAATCTGAGAAGTCTAGGTAAGAGAAGGTAAAAGTGATGAATGGGCTGTGGTGACAATATGCTGGTTTCTTTGGATTATGAGGTGCTAATTTGCTGGTGCAGTTCTGTATACTTGCAAAAAAGAAGGCCGACTTCAATTCTGAAAGAAACTGAGGCATGAGATTTCCGGATGAATCCGCCTTTGCATGAATACATATTATCGCTCGAAGAAGGTCTTGCTCAAACAGGCAATGATACCATAATAAAATCTGTTTTCTCTGTTCGAGTAGGCGTAATATGTTTTCTCATTACCGACTGGTTTGACTTTTAAAGTGACTGAGAGAGTACTGGCAACTTGTTTTTATAACCCTCGGGGTAAATACTCGTGGGCGTTGAATACTCGTGTGTTTAAAAATTGCGAAGAAGGCGGATATGGCAGTGACAAAGCAGCACCTCTGAGGCAGTGTCCTAGTACAGTGAGACAATCGGGCGCTCAACGTCACCAATTTCTCGTGTTGATTCAGTTTACGCAAACGATTAAATCTGGAGACTTGCGGAAAATACTGGTCAACATGTCGCACATCTTATTGGCACTTATCACGGCAGTGATGATCTCAACTTGCCAAGCTCAACTTGGTATGCTGGAAGATTTTTGAGAGCCAACGGGACCGTGCATGCGAAATCCTTTTTAGGTGGACTGAGCAGCCTGAACTCTCTGGCAGGAGGAGGATACCCTGGAATGAACTCTGGTATGCCGAGCGGTCTTGGAGCACTGGGCGGCAGTCCGTTTGGCGGCTCTCCATTAGGCGGAGGACTCGGTGGCCTTGGAGGTTCGCCGCTCGGTGGTGGACTTGGAGGATCACCATTTGGCGGTGGGCTCGGTGGCTCGCCATTGGGCGGTGGACTTGGAGGATCCCCCTTTGGCGGTGGGCTCGGTGGCTCGCCATTGGGCGGTGGACTTGGAGGATCCCCCTTTGGCGGTGGGCTCGGTGGCTCGCCATTTGGCGGTGGACTAGGAGGATCGCCATTTGGCGGTGGGCTCGGTGGCTCGCCATTTGGCGGCGGACTTGGGGGATCGCCATTTGGAGGTGGATTTGGTGGTTCGCCATTCGGCGGATCGCCTTTTGGCGGTGGTCTTGGTGGACTTGGAGGGTCACCATTTGGTGGTGGACTCGGTGGGTCACCATTTGGGGGTGGCCTTGGTGGACTTGGAGGGTCGCCATTCGGCGGTGGACTTGGCGGCTCACCACTCGGCGGCCTTGGTGGACTCGGTGGATCACCATTCGGGGGCATGGGTGGCCTTGGTTCACCCCTTGGCACCATGGGGACACTAGGAGCTATGAGTGCGTTAGGTGGAATGGGCGGATCACCCCTAGGTGGGTTAGGAGGCTTAGGAGGCTCCCCCATTGGAGGCCTTGGCGGACTCAGAGCATCTCCTTTTGGTGGAGGCATCGGAAGCGGACTGGGTGGATTGGGCCGGAGCCCGATTGGTGGGGGCGGACTAGGTGGCTTAGGCGGTCTTGGCAGTATGGGCAGCATTGCCTCTGGGCTGCCTTTTGGCAAGAAATGAACGATACTCCCACTGAAGACGTCTGCCATACTGATTGACGATGCTGACTTTGCTCTTGATTACTTGTCCCTTGATTGTTAAGAGCCCATTTTCTTTGTATGCTGAAAGAAAAGTCGTTTTGTTCCTTGTGCAGGTCGTGCAACCAACAGCAATCCACCTAATCCGTACTTCATTGCAGCTGCGATGTAATCGTTTCGTGCTCACTGTGCTCGTGGGCAACAAAGCACGTTTTTAATAAATAGTGTAAACGGGGCTTTAGGCAATGGCAAATGCAATGGTCGGCAATGGTCTCTATCGGAATAGTCGGATAAAATATTGACGACTCATTCTGTCCGATCAATTTCATGTTTCTCTCGAACGCACCCCTCGAGTGTCATGCTGTGAAAACAGGCCGTTCTAACAGCGATGCCTAATATTCTCTGGCGCTCCGACCCAAGTAGCTTCGTCTAAAACATCCAGGCTCTTTGTAAGCAATTACAGATGTCCTCCTGTCACATGAACGCACCATTTGTGGGAACGACTGATCAAGCTGAACTCGCTCTTGCGCATTCAGTGACTATCCAGTGAACCAAATATGCTTGGCCATTGCCGACTGATCCTTCTGATCCTCGCTTTCACTCTGATCATTCATGACTGCGATTCGAAATACGTTTACTACACCAATGCTAGGAGGCCGTCAACATTCTACGGTCGTAGATTTCCATTGTCGGAAAGGTAAGCTGCCGCCGTCTTGACAGAGTTCTCACTGACCCCAGTTATAATGAGCACGTTCCAGGATCATGGTCCAACTGAACCTGAATCCGTCGTCTGTTCTGAGACTATTTCGCTCATTTAAAGTCATCAAGGATGGATATGGGCGTTGAAACACGTGATAAGAAAGGGATTTAGAAAATTCAGAAACGGCCTCAGATTTGGTTGGAAAAATGGTGCCCTTGCCAAAGATGACTTGAGTGTGGATCAGTGATGGTGGGGAGTTATCATCTGTGATGGTGCAAAATGAAAGATTATCGTGCTAAGGTAGAGAGGTTTTTTTGTGTAGTAGCGAATTTGGTCAAGAACTTGAGTGCTATACTAAGTCACGTTTCAATCACAGCAGATGCATAGTACTGCGTGCCGTTACAACGCGTCAGCCTGTAGCTGCAGCTCCGTGCAATTTATTGGATACCACGGCTTTTGCCAAGAAGTGGACCATGATAGCCAGAAGTAAAACTACATCTACTTCACCAAAAACTGATACGGATACCGCCTGTTCAAAACTGGTTTCTTCCTGTCACGCATAAAACATCGAGATCTTTTCGAGAATGACCAGGCGCCTTGCTCAAACTCTTTCATCCACCCACGCATGAACTAAGACGAATTATTAGAGCAAGGAATGCGAAATCCGCCTCAGGGAGCCTTCGTCGAGAGAAGAGCGTTGAAGCTGAAAAACGAAGCCAGTACGAAGAAAGAACTGGTTTATGTAACTTTGAATCAGTCTGAATTTGAAGGGTCTTTCCACACTAGCCTCTTTTACTATAAAATAGGCCTGTTGACCTTTCTCTCTTGAGACCCCGACCTTGCTATGTTCGAAGCGGTGTATACTGTGCTCACATCAATAGCATTGATTACATCATTGAGAGCGTCCATTGAAGATGACAGAGCCAGGCAATGGTTGCTGCTGGTCAATGATGAACTGATTCAATTGGGCTCCAGGTTCGCACAAGCCAAATGGAATTACGAGACCAACATCAGCACTGACACATCGAGGGCTGTCTTGGACGCTGCTGCCGCATATGATGCATATGAAAGGTCATTGGCCCCTCAGGTGTTAAAATTTGATACCAGAACTATGGAGGATCCTTCAGTCCGACGTCAAGTTGAGCAACTGCAACGATACGCAGTAAATGAAAGTATCTGGACAGAAGAGGCTAGCGCAAGAGAAAGGTACAGTAGGCAAGGGCTGTCTGGTAATTCCTGTCACATACAGTATATATGACATCAACGAAGCGATCTTTCACGTCAGCTCCTTTCAGATTCCTGGTCACCTCCATGACCACCGTCTTCAACACTCGCTCCATATGCTCTAGGCAAACGGGTCGTGACTACTGTTCCAAAAGATGGCTCTTCGACCCCGACATTCTCGTTCAGGTAGCTGTCCAACGTAACTACGACTTCTTAGCTTACGTATGGAAATCGTGGCGAGATGCCGTTGGCCCCGCAATAAGATCGCATTTTCTTGAAGAGATACAATTACGTAACCTTAAAGCGAATGCCATGAAGTTTCGAAATTGGGGAGAGGTATGGAGGTCGTACTACGATGTACCGAATTTCGAGGATGAGGCCAACCGACTGTTTTACGAGATTCTGCCTTTATATGAACAGCTGCACACTTACGTTCGCCGACGATTGCGAGAGGTATACAGAGATCGATTTGCGGGTCCGACCATCCCTGCACATATATTGGGTATGTATTAGATTAGTCGTGGTAACTGCGTGCGCCCAGAACCGCGTTAACCCTTCAGGCAATGTCATGGCTGAAGAATGGAGCAATATTTACCGCATTACGATGCCCTTCCCCCAAAAGTCACTCGCAGATGTTACACGAACCATGCAAACTTTGGGATATGATCAGAGGAAGCTGTTTCAATTAGCCGATGAGTTTTACACATCCATGGGCATGATACCAGCACCAAGCTCGCTTTGGACACAGTCGATATTTTCTCGAGTTGCAAACCGATCGATGGTGTGCCATGCCACCAGTTGGGATATGCTCACGAATCGAGATGTCCGAATCAGAGTATGCGCCAGGATAACTCAATACGATCTGATTATTGCTCATCACGAAATGGGGCACATCCAGTATTTCCTTCAATATTCCGACCAACCTATCGGCTTCCGGCAGCCAGCTAACCCCGGCTTCCACGAAAGCATTGGTGACACTATCGCATTGGCCGCCAGCACAAGACGGCATACGCAAAAACTGGGGCTGGACGAAACCGACGAAGATCCTGAAAGCGATCTCAACTGGTTGTACAAACAAGCCTTGTTTAAAGTCCCGTTTCTTGTCTTCAGCTATATGATCGAATCTTGGCGATGGCGAGTATTCGATGGCACGTACACAAATCAGAATCTGAACAAAGCCTGGTGGGATCTGTATTTTCAATTCATGGGACTGGTGCCTCCTATTCCAAGGAATGAATCGGATTTTGATGCCGCAGCCAAATCCCATATTGTTGATGGAATAGAATTCGCTCGTTATTTCGTGTCCGGGGTTATTCAGTTCCAGTTTTATGAGGCCATGTGTGGCGCTGCTGGTCATACTGGTCCTTTGCACCAGTGTGATTTCTACAATAACAAAGAGGCTGGTGGGCTATTGTCTGCCATGCTGAGACTGGGGTCGAGTGTTCATTGGACAAAGGCTATGCAACAAGTGACTGGGAATACGAAAATGTCAGCCAGATCATTGTTGGCCTACTTCCAACCCTTGTATGAGTGGCTAAAGAATGCCAATGATAGAAACATGGAGTGCTATGGATGGGGTCAGACCTGGCCTGATGTGATCATGAGTACTTTGGCGCAACCGCGCTGTTAATGGACAAATGTAGGTATGCAAAGATCGGTCCAACATTTGCTCGGTGCTTTATTGATGCTGGCTTGTTGAATTTGAACGAAGCTTTTTGAATGAGTGAGTTGAATTTGAATGAAGCTGAATGAAGCTTTTCTAATCAGTGGACACGTTTTAGGGGAGGCTTCATACTTTACGTAAGCAGCTGAAAAGGTACAACTTTTCATTTCCACGCCCTTCTATTGCTTACAAAAATTCTAGTGGTGCCGTGTCAGATTGAGAAAGATGAATGTTTTGTGGTAATGCAGGAGATATATCATTGTGGCGAACATTATCATAACATTTTATCACCGAAGAATTGCTCAGCTGGTTTATGTTGCCTGCATTACTTGTTCAGAGCCAATCCAACAGCTGGCTCCTTTGCCACGATGCATTGCGCGGTGATGTAATTTTGGGCAGCCGCCAATGGACTTGAGCCTAGGTGAGAAAAGTGAAGTTATACTACAGCAAACCGCCT
The DNA here is from genome assembly GCA_030248295.1 of Mesodorylaimus sp. YZB2_4. NCBI lineage: Eukaryota > Metazoa > Nematoda > Enoplea > Dorylaimida > Dorylaimidae > Mesodorylaimus > Mesodorylaimus sp. YZB2_4. The sequence continues at coordinate 145,042 of JASANH010000138.1, read as the reverse complement.
AAATGGTAAAATGCTTACTCCTCCCGCAACGGCCGCAAGATTTGGGGCAGAAAGCTTCAATCAATTGACGTCCACCATTGATCAAGTTATCGCATTCTAAAGGCAAGAACGGTAGTCTCTCGAACCCTCGGGAACAGGACCTCACCTTTGCTGGGCAATTCAGGAATGCCCACATCACCGCCTTGTGATGGAGGATCTTGGCCACCTGGTCCACCTTGACCAGCATGACCACTGGAAGGGCCACCAGTAGTTGGGCCTCCAGTGCCACCTGGTTTGCCGGGACGAGGTTTATACCACCATGGAACCCAAGATGGCAGCCAAGCAGGTCTTTCAGCCGGCAACTGGATCCATCTGGCGTTATGAGCCTGATTCGCGAAACGCTTTGGACGGCCCAACGTGGAATTCTTTTTAGGGGCTCCAGGAACCACGATTTCATAGGATCCGGAGTCACTATCGGGTGTAAAGCTTACAGGGGCCTCGCAAGAAGCGCACAAAGCTGGACAATGCGGACTCAGGTCTTCACAAGGAGCTACAAGAACAATCGCGGTCGTTGTCTGTCAGTTCCAGACGTTATGCTATCACGTACCAAACGTTTGCAAACTAACGGCCTCCAAATAATTCCAGGACACAGCCAGAACGGCCAATGCCAAACAAAAGCGCATTCTCGTGAAGCTGTGATGGGGTGATCGTCGAATGTGAACTGTACGAATTTAAAGTCCCCTTAACTTGCAGTTGCGTAAAGTTGAACACTGGCTTTTATAAAGTGCATCATTCCTATTATAGTCCTCTCGGGCCATCCAATGTGTATTTAGCACGGACCTAGAAGCTGCCTTTGCTGTGTACATACTGTGTATATGGCAGCTTGAGCAAAATCGTCAGTCATGAATTCTAAATGTGCAAATTTATGTGATTACGCCAAACAAGTGATTTCCATGCAGTCAGGTGTGCTATCGACTGATGGTCCATTGTCTGACCGTATGTTTTGAAGCAGGCGGTCTTATCTAGCCGAGTCAGCCTTATCTTACTGAGTCTGAATCACGTAATGCGACGAATGTAGGCGCAGTACCCTAAAATCAAGCTGTGCCTTCGCTGAAGCAAGTGGCAGAGATTTTTTACCACTTTACTCCTTCTCTCTGATTCAGAATATGCATAATTTTGTCCGTATTTGGCTTGCTAGAAATACCTACCCCTATTTAGTGAAACCTCATCCACATGCACATAGTAATATTGTTTTCCTTTCGGCATCCACAGGCAGAACTTCACCAAAGCAAGTGTAGGGCAAACAGTTCAGGGGATAATACAGCTTACAAAGCATCAGACACACAATTAGTTCCTATCTTTATGTGGTTGCCTGTGCTGATCGACGAATTGATATTAGCAAATGCCTACGCATTAGCACACGTGGAGTAACTACGTAGTAGCATGCTTGACCCAAGTCACGATGGAAATCAGGGCAATCAGTATGCAAATCATGATTGCAAGCAGCTTTGATTCATTGGCTATAATTTCAGCACGCCCACGATACTGCTTTTATGATCCTTAACGATACGTAATTCTTCCGTGCTGCAAGCATTAATTGCCTGACTATGAACCAATTCTGTTTGCTCTATTGCCAAAGTTTACTTCTCCCCCGGCTCTCCGCTTTTGTCTAGTAATGCAGATATCTCACTTGATAGAGTCATCAAAGTAATGGGGTGCAGCAAAGATCAAGCACGTAGATGCGATTAGGAAAATGGAAAATATGAACAAGCACAGACGGTCAAAAACTACAGCCACGAATCGCCAATCATTCATCGCCTCCTGTACCGCATATTCTTTCCGAATTCGATTCGACATACTTCTTAGACTCACGCCGATGCTTGACAGTAAGCGTGACATGGCCCAAATTTTGTTATCAGGCGAATCGGATACAATATCCTTTTCCGCCAGGTTTTTCCCTGGACTCTTATTGCAGATGCATCGACTCCGTGCCTCGAAAACGGGAGATTCCAAGCCGCCCACGTATTTTAATACGGCCTTTCTGGGAAGCGCGGAGACCAATGTATCCACTGGCTCTTTTGGCACTGTGTTAGGTTGATGGCCATGTCTAGGATGTGTATGAATTAGTTTCGAGCGCTTGAATACGTGGCCAGGACGCTTCATCATCAGAAGCCATGGCAGCCAGTGCAACATGACTTTTCGTGTCTGAAATCGAGGACATTACACCAAATGTCTTTTTGGTTTTGGCATTGAGCCTACCCTAGGCGACATGACATGTGTTTCTGGCTTGCGATATCGAAGATTCAAAATGAATACGTTGGCCGCCACGGACAAACTAACCATGATCATATTGACCTCAAAGTAGATGCAAATAAGGGGCACCGAATCTGACGAGGCTGGAATCATGTTGGTTAGCATTCCCAGAAAGACGCAAATGGACAGAAGGATGGTGATTTCTATAAAACTTTGTTATCTATGTACAGTATGTACGAAAGGCCAGGCACCCCAACGGACCTAATGTAACCTTTTCCCCCGATTCTATAGCCAAGGCAAATCCGAGTATGCTCGACGTGCCCACTACCAAACTGGGTAATATGATGCTGAAGCCGTAATATAATGGTCGGCGTCGTATGCGCAAGTAAAACTTCAGATCTGGATACGGTTCTGGACAGCAATCGTAAATTTTTGTTGTCCTAATAGCATCGTATCCTAAAATTACTAGTGTCAGTCCGTAACTTTCCACCTGGCGGTTATACGACAGGAATTATCACTTGCCAGGGTGTATTCAAGTGCTTATTCCTCTCTCCTGGTACTATGACTCACCATTAAGCCACCATTCTCCGTTTGGAATATACTCGCTCATATCCCACCCGTCATCCAACTTATTCAAATCCAACTTGAAGCCATTGTAGGTCCAGGAACCAAACTGAAAGTAAGTATATTTTTGTTCAGTAAAGCTGGCTGAAATTAAAAGGGAAACCTTTAGAAAGCATTCTTGGTCATCGAATGGAAACCAGGTTGTATGAATTGTGCAGCTGAACTTCACAAGCCCAGGAGGCAACCAGGCCACTAACCCATCACTGTAAACCACCACATTGGTTTGGTGTGTGGTATCGAAACTGGAATCTGCACTGAAACGTCACCAGCCTATTATGCGGACCTTAAGATTACAATAGTTGATACCGTACCTGTTATATAAGAGAATATCTGGCCTCCAGACAGCATCACTTGGGAAACGCACGTCAGTCACGCCTCCGTACGCGCTCTCGTTCCATGTCAGGTACTGATCAGTCCACTCCTATACGCCTATATAGGTCGATAAAATATCGATAGACACGGCAAGATAGGACTTACATGCTGCAACCAAACATTGATCTGCATGGTCTGACTTTTCTCATCCTAGAATAGACCCGGTTTTTGTCAAAAGGTATCTCAAAGTCGTTAAAGGAAAACCCAAAAACGATGCTCACCACATCCACAATTTGATTCAAGACCAACTTCATCTTCACTCTGACAGGCATTGAGCTATCGAGGACTGGTCTGACTAATGTACTGTAGTTGGACATCAGATGGACGTACAAATCGCGTTCGAAACGGTCAGACAAAACAGCACCGCTCAAAATGCTCGCTGCAAGGACTCGTATAAGGAGGGACGACATTTCCTAATTCACGTGTCTAGGAATCCTTGTCATGTGAACTGAGGAAGCTTCACAAACTTGGGCCCCATAATAATTTTTACTAAAGCAAACGGATGCGACAACTTCACGAAACTTGCCACCGTCGGATTCTATGGAAGGGTGATATAACCAGTGCCGGTTTTTGTTTATAGACATTTATGCTTGACTTACCCACAAAGGTTGCTTACTCAATGGGAAAGCGGAAAGACCAACCAGTTTCAGCGAGTGCGTTTCAAAGCTAATGTTTAACAGGCAGGAAGAAATCAGTATGTGATGCAGGGTTTGCGCCAAAACGTGCTGGAACATGGCCTGACTGCAGAAAGCTCGGTACGGTCTCGCAACGACCGCTCATATGAGTAACGTACTTGCTAATTAGCAAAAAATTCATGAAATGAAACTAGGAAACGTAGTACATGTGGTTTGATGCGCCTTCGGAGCAGGCCGGTCCAGGCTGACAAAAGGTGATCAAGAAAGATCCTGCCTGGCTACTGGCTGGTCACATGTACTCGCGGTTTTAGGGTTGACAAGTAGACCATAACGACTAGCTTTAATATAAGCCCATATAGACATCGGAGAATGCGCATTTCATAGTTTACAGAGCCATAGTTTCTTCTCTGCTATCACCAACAATTTGGTCAAATGTTCACTCGCTCTCTGAGAATGCCAAGGATGCGAATTCTACAATACAGCATTGGGCACCAGGGGAGTAATATCATTGAAGATAGACCCCAAAAAATGCACACCCCTCCAACACTCCAAAAATGTTGGTCTAAAAATGTTTAGATAATGTACCTAGATTTAGCTTGGTGCTCTTGACTGACCAGGCCTCGAAGGTACGCAGTTAGCATTCGCACAAAGCAAAATGGTTTGATAGCCTGGAGATAGCTTGTTTCATGATCTCCCTGTGCCTTATCGTAAACTGGATCACAGTGCAACAAAATCACGACGTTTTAGCATTGAGCCCCAGAGTTTAAAAAGTGCTGCCAAGCAAGTACAACATAAGCATGAAGAAACTGGTTTAGCAAAGCAGGGTAATGTAGATCAGGACAAGATTATCCCGTCCCACCGACACGAGGCAACGGAAACTCGATTGCTCCAGTGTTCCAAGTAGTGTCACTAAGGGCTTGCACGGACATACCGACTGCGGATTATCCACGTTTGCACGCCCAACATATACACATGCTTCCTTTATGTCTGAGTCATAGAGATGGAGCTAAGTCGATCATGAGCAATTATGATAGCAATTCATAATAAATTACGTACACTGGCTTCAAATCGCCATGATTATAATTTTCGCACCCAAACTCGCATATCATTGTTCTTAGGCAAATGGACAGACTACAGAACTTGTGAACTCACTATAAGAACTAAGTTGAAATAATGTCTTCTGAGATTCCTCCAGAGCGTTCACCATTTCAAGCGTGTGTTATATCTAAGCTCTTTGACCTATCTGTTTAGCTTTGGATGGCCGCCGAATAAAGATGTGGAGAACATCTGTATTAAAGGCTCTTAAAACTCATTCACGATAGATTAGCAAGTCTTTATTTAATTTTAAAGTGGAGCTACTAATATTCATCAGCATAAACTCCATGCATCGGCTCGAAAGTGACAGGCATGCGATACTGTACATCCCTGCGTGCGGAAACTCGATGCGCCCAATAGCTGCAAGAAAGTCCAGCGAAGATGCAGATTCCTCGAAATTCCTGCCTAAAGCAGGAGATGATGAAATTGAAAGCGCTGTCCTGAGTAATAGCATTTTGCATTTCGTAGTCCATGGAATATCTACCATACAAGAAGTGCAGATGTGAGCATCTCCTAGGAGCCACCTTCCCCAAGCTGGTGACATGAATGAGGCTAGGTGTTCTTGCCAACCCTAAAAACCCGCGAGTACATGTGACCAGCCAGTAGCCAGGCAGGATCTTTCTTGATCACCTTTTGTCAGCCTGGACCGGCCTGCTCCGAAGGCGCATCAAACCACATGTACTACGTTTCCTAGTTTCATTTCATGAATTTTTTGCTTATTTCACTACTTTTTCAGTCCTGACTCTTCTCCGCCTGCCCACGATACCCCTTCGAGGACTGGCCGCGTTCGAGCACATGCAATCTCGAGTGCAAAGAGCACCATTCTTCAAAATCTGCCGCCCTCCTCTCAATCTTCCTCTAAATTCCTCAGTGTGACATTAGCTTGACTAAGATTAGTCCTTTACCCATGTATGGAAAATAAATATTTTATTTTGGTGGGTGACAAGCTTTCGTTTAGAATACATGATTTAGTATTTTAAAAAGGCAATAGTAAAAAATCAACATTGAGTTTTTTCATATATTTTGCAGCATTTTTTCTTGCAATATTTGCATGCTGTCATTGGCGGCATAACATTTAAAAAAATTTTGTCGGCGCATCCTTCATCCTTAATTTTAACCTGAATTTTCTGCCGTTTACTCGCCAAGTTTTTGATTCCAATGCGAAGGAAGAAGACTTTTTATTGCATGTTACTCTTCTCTTATTGACGTGACCTCGTTTGTATCCTTCACAAATTAAGTTTTAGTTCAAATTTGAATTTCCCGCCCTTAAAGTGTTCTTCTCTGCTGCTGTCTTGTAAGTTTCATGCTCTTAGTGCTACATTAGGAAGGAAAGGGCTAGGATTTTAGATCCGCTTTCCCGTATCTGTGTAACTATGAATATTACGTTGGCGCATTGCATGGCTCATGCAGCGACCCCGTTTTGCTTCTGACACGCGCAAGTATAAGGGAAAATGCGAGCTCTCACAAAACATTCCTTCGTCATCCGCTGTTATTGTCAGTCACTCTTCATAACACTCCTCTTCTCTATAAACACCTTTTTTTAAGTAAATTTTTTTAATTTGAATTTCCCGCTTTTTTTGAAATTTTTTGTATAACCCGATCCTTCAAGTATTATTATCATTGTTGTGCATAGACAGCTTTCAAAATAAACAAAAAATGTTAATTCTCATTTTTTTCATTTCCCGCCTTTTAAAAACTATACAGCTTTTTCGTGTGTATTTATTGAGTTGATAAGCGTTTCCATAAATCCTTTGATCCCGATCAATCAATGAGCCATCAAGTCATATCTTGCAGACTTTGTTTTTAAATTTTTTCGGTTTTTCTGTTCAAATTGACCCCCAACAAAAACCGAAACTTTAAACTTTTGTCATAAGTAACATTTTTCAGTCAGCAATTGCTCCCCGCACCTCCCTGATTCGATTAAGCTATAAAAAGTTGCCCCGCGCCTCTCCAGACGGTTTTTATGAGGTCTAAAAGTGCAAAATATGATAATTTCACCCGAGTGGACCCCCTTCTGAGCACCCTACAACAATCTGGGGCAATACCTGGTCGAATTCAATGCCAACAGGCACCAGCAGTGATGTTACCCTGTCGTTTGACCATATAGCTGGATCCCCCGCTCTCACACAGCTCCAGATCAGCGTTGTGATCTATCGGGTTCATACATACACACCTACATAGGTACATGCATACATATATGACGCGGGACGTTTTCGCCCATACAAGGATGACCAGTAAAGATTTTTTGAAGATTTTTGGTACACACCTTCCCCAACTAGTCCCTCATATCTATACCAAATTTTATTGGTTTCGGCCACTCGGTTCGCGAGTTATTCCAAAAATAAAAAACCTGGTCGGGATTTTCACCCTCGCACCCCTACTATGAGTGGAGCCCGAACGGAAAAAGATCTTGCAAATTCCTTTGGTAGAACTTAATCTAGTGTAAAGTTACACTAAGAAACGAAATTTCATCGCTTCATGACATCAGGCTGTTGAGATATCGTTGTTGGTGTGGCACATGTACTACATGGGGGGACGCTACCGCGCCCCCATGGATCTGACGAAAACAGTCCTGCGTAGCTTATATCCCTGACTCAAATGACGCAATCAAGGCAAGGAAGGCTTGGGGGGGGGGGGACCAAGGTCAGGAAAACAACACACAAACCCACGTTAGAATATTTACAGCACCCGCAACCTGTGCATTAAATGCATAGGTGAACATTCATATGCTACTACATACAGTACATGCTGTGGCTACCTACTTGTGCTATACTTTGGAACTCGTAATGAAGCGGGTGAAAGAGGCGCAGGCCAAAATTCCTTGGCACAACTGAGCCGCGGAGGGCCTAACTACCAAATTTGAAAATTGTAGGGTCAACTTAGGGCTGGCGCCATCGTGGCGGCATGGACAAAAACTTTACGCGCAAATAGAAACCAGTGCCGTCGAGCTTGTTACGCTTCTGGCCATCGGTGTTGTTTTTGTAGCCAGTGGCTCATTCCAGTTTGACTAGTGGTCACATCCATTTTTGACTTCCCGGCATGACATGCGGAAATGCTGTGGCCGAACATCCCAGCACCTTTTTTTTTAAAAAGCGTGTTTGATGAACAACACAAACAGCTAACTAACACACGTACTGTACATACGCTACAAATATCCAGTATCAAGTAGGATTGGTGCAAATATAAAATGCCACTAAACAGATTATTTGCTACACAAATGGGCATGTGGCTTGGACTGGATATGAAGTGTTCACTGAAAAAAATTTATACTGCTCGATGAAGGTACACTGGAGGAACTAACATCCGTGCGTCTCCTTTGCAATGACAAGACGATTTCCAGCTTTCTGACCCAACGACACGACCCCTCCTACAACAGTAGTCCAGCCGATAACATGACTTGTCAACTTCACAGTCTGCCAACAGATACCTAGACACCAATTGCACTGATGGTCACCGTCCTTTCCATCTTATTCTTCTGCATCTTCCAATCCTGATACTCTTTCAGGCACCACAGCATCACCATCAGTCCAATTACAGAAAAAATGAATATCAGTAACGCCAGAATCAAACTGTCATTGCCCCGATAACTGTCCATCATACCATGCGGAATGTCAATCAATGACTCCCAAGTTTGCTTCCTTTTCCGTCAGTCTAATAATATTTAAACCTTTTTCTGATGTTGTAATCGAAATATCGCCCATGGCGCCGTTGTAGTGACTTTCAGTAGGTACAAGTGGGAAACTTCTAGTTGATACTTGAATATGTTTCTGTCTTGACCATTGGTTAAAGACTTGCTTGACTTTAAAGACTGCATTAAACTTGTTTAGTCAGACAAGGTGCCAAATATATAACTAGTTCCTTTTTCACTAATTTCAAGCAACCCTGCGGCCAAAGTTTTCTAACAGTACACAAGCAACATACCAGGAATAGCAGATAAAGTGCTCTTTAATGTTTGACGAGCAAACTTTGATGCAGTGGAGAAAACGTCTTTGACCCACTACTTTTATTGCGATATCACATCAGCGAGAAGTCATTAAGGCACTGTTATACGTTTGACAAACTTCACCTAAACAGAAAATGATGAATAAATGTTCACCGTTACCAACGTTTATTATCGGCCACATGAGCCTCGCCATTGTTCAAAATGGATTGAATCAATTCCCGAGCCGTACGGAAATTCTTCTTAGTTTCGTCAGTGGCAGCTTTCAAGATGTCGCTGACCGAAGAAGCCTAAATTTAGGTTTACAGTAACTTTGGGGTATTGTAAAACCGTTGGCCGAGGCTTACTTGTGCAACGCGCTCTTGCCAATGATAAGCATAGGATACCAAGGAGGCAGCGGGTTTCTCGAAACCTTCAGGGAGGAGAGGGGTGGCTGTGCTGATCACACGATCCGATATGGTGGCAAATCCATTCGATGCTGCTTTCGTCAGGAACACGGCTGCCGTGTCGGACTGTAAAAGATAGACGAAAAGTTTTAGCGTTATGAGCAACACGAAATGAGATGTTTACTTTTGCAGTGATTGCGCGTGACCGACTGGCGATTTCGTTAAGGACAGCTTCGCGAATCCGGGTCACATCAGCGATCCTCTTTTGAATAGACGCTGTGACAGAAGCCGAAGTATCCCTGACCACTTTTTCCGCCTATTTAGAAAACGAAGTACTCACAATGGGGAAGCACCAACGCGAGTGCAGTCTAGGTACTCACCAAATCGTATTTCTGCGCAGTGTATTTCTTGGCTGCATTATAAGAAGTCGTGGTTCGATATGCCACGCCTCCCACTACCTTGCCGCTGAGGCATCGAACGCGATCCACATACGATTCGTGCGTTGCTGGATCGCATGGACGTTTTTTACTGTCCGGAGATGCCACGTATTTATCAATAAGGTCCTCAGTGTAGTTCAAGGCACCCGACACGTAATTGTTGACAAGCACCTGGCCACTGTGGGCCGATCCAACCAATCGATTGCGGCAATAGACACTGGCGTCACTGATCTGCAACGGCGAGATACTAATTGCTCACAGCCAGTATGAAAGAGAGGCGTAAATGGATTACCTTATGCACGCTGCGATTTTTAGCGGCTGAGATGTTTTCCAGACGACTTTTGACACCGCTCCTTTCGTAAAGGTTCTGGCCGTATTCAACGATTTCATTCGGGGTCGAATTGATAGCCGGGAAACGTTTTTGTAGTTCCTCCAGCTGCTGATCGGCGATTTTGCTCACCACAGACACTAAAACGAGAACATCAGAAGCCAAAATATGGCGGGATAACAAGCCTACTCCATTGCCTACCACAACTGACAATGAGACCCAGTTCAAAGAACAGTCCCACATCCCACTAGTACTTACGAGGTGTATCCAATAACTTTTTCAGTGGCTCCGCTTGTTCATTGGCCAGTTTAGCATAGCCTTCCACTTTACCCAAAGTGGCTCCAAGGAGAGCATTTGAATTTTTTGTCGTTTCGTACGTGGAGGCCACCGTTTGACAAAAGGCTTTTACCAATGGTATCTGGCTGACACGAGTCAGGAATTGATTCTGGCCTTGCTCATAAGTTGGAGACGACATTTTCGCAAAAGGATTATACGAGTTTCTTCCACCAAGAAATTTCGATCACTTGCTCTCTCAGCCCAGCTTACTTCTTTTATAGACTCGCTTCCTCGCGCTGACTCCAGGTAGACGCTCAAAGAATAAGGTCGAAAGTCCAGCGCTCTCTTTCTGACTGAGTCTCTTACACGTTCCGAAAACTTTTCGATGAGTATGCAAGTGTGTCAGGTGGGATGGCGCGACGCGTTGTGATTGGCTTACGTGGCATATCACGTTCAAAACACGTTTGTGTACACCCGACATTCCAAAGATCAAAGTGCATGGCATGGACTTATCTTCCGTGCCTACATCGATGACTACACGGTTGTTGTCAGCGCAAGGTTAAAATAAACATGGAATAAAGGAGCTAAGGAAGCTAGTAAAGATAAGAAAGATGACACCAGTGTTTTTTAATCTGACGCAATCTTGCAGGGTTTAGCTCCTGTGTTGACTGTTTGGCTAGGAGACTCGGATTATGTTGTCGTATCGAAATGCTGCCAGTGAACGCGCCTCGCGACCGACAGTAGACAATGACGCGAAACTTCGGCGCATGGGTGGAATGAAGAGAATGTGCACCCATGCGACAAGCATCCCCGCCCCCTCCCACCGTAAACAGATCGGTTGGTTAGACAGGGCCACAGGTGCGATGGGATTTGCCTTTTTGTCCCAAACGTTGATTAACTGCGCTTATATACTACAGTAGTCCATAATTTGAGGTTATTGCTTGCGTGAACCTCTGACGCTGGTCGTCTGGGTAGCTACATATGCGCACTTCCGCATGTATAGTTATGAGACATGTGTGTGAAAGCAGCGTCCGACTCTTCCCTCAAATACTCACATCTCTTGCTCTGAAATATTGAGCGCAAGATTACTTCGGGGGCATATAAATCTGAATGTGACTATCAGCCTGCTACACACTGTCCAGTTTCGCCTTGATAAACGCAAGCGATATGAAATCCACGAGGAACGACCCGTGAGCGTACTCGCTGCCCATCGATTTGATGTCACTCCTTGGAAGACTGTTTTCGTGAATTGGTCGTGCAGCCGAAACACCCTAAAAGTAACTTCTGCGAGTGGCCGTATTTGAAGCAGGAGGGCGCCATGCAGCAGTGCGACTGCAGACCCGAAATTAACTTTACCGTTCAGTTTGCTGACTACAATGTTCTGGATCCGAACAGCCCCGAAAATCAGTTCATGGGTTTCGTATACGCTTGCGTCATGCTACTAAATTACTTCAGCCTGACTACTTTCATCATGGTCAAACTTATGATTTTCAAACCAACCAGGCAACCACTCTCATTCGAAATGGACGAAGCGAAAAAGACGAACGAGGAGACGCTAAAGAAGTTCCGGGAGCGAGAGAAGAAGGCCGACAACGAGTTCGAAAGGGTGGCAAGGCAGAAGGTCAAACAGCAAATGATCAACTACCTGAAGTCCATGCAGACCCTGCCCGCATTTGCTGGCAGCTTACTGCAAAGCACTTCTGTGGAAACAACGGCCAGTGGGCAAGATCAGCTTGGTCCAGGGGAGCTCGGGCACTACTCGGGACAGGACGGAGATGGAGAGGAGGATATGGAGAGTGAGATTTGGAGAACGGAGTATGAATGGGAACAGCATTGTCAAAGAAGGCATGAGAGAAGACTGGGGATTACTTATGAATCTGAAGGAGACGATGACTCTATGACTGAGTACTTTTTGTGATATTATTCTAGCTCCATATTTTTAAGCAGCTATGTATCTGCTGGATTAAAGTGGATATTCAATTCATGTCAGCACAGTCATGCACCGTGTAAAATTCAAATCTAGTGTATTTAGAAGCCTACAGTACTCAAGGCTTTGATACTGGGTCTAGGTACCTGCTGGACGTACATTTGGACTGTGAACAAATGATTATGAGCTGTGATGACCTGAGCTTTGTCATGCAGCAGATACGGAACAATCTATTGCGTAACAAGCTTTTGGTTAGCTACTCTGCTGTTGCATCCTCGCGTGGCATATGCTCACGCCCAGAGTGGCCGCATGGAAGTACGGTACGCAATTCGGTATCATGTTTGCATTGTTATTGAACGCGGGTTTGCACACTTCCGTGCGTTGCGTACGATGCCCGTGGTCATAAACGGGTGCTCAAACTGGAGCATAGCGCGAGTCCACTCTGTTCGGTTCTGCTGGCTTGTTCATTTGAGTTGAGAAATGCGAACATGCTGTTCTATTGTCTATTGTGTTTCGATAGACTGAAGCAATAGGGGAGGAAATTGTGGAGTCGGCCACCCGAGCTTACCCCTCTTTCATCATTTTCACACGCATGTTCCGAGTGTCGTTTTTCGATACCGTGCTGAGTATTTTTTGTAATTTTATGGTTAGGTCAACGGGTTGCTCGATAGCGCATCAATTGGCAGTTGGATTGAGATGGATGTTGCGTGTCAGCACTGCACGCAAAATTAAACGCACTGCGGCAGCTGACTGTTACAGGACCGCTTGCAATGTGACACGATGATATGACCTGTGCCGTATACATTACATTAGATGCTGTGCTGTTGTATGTACAGTACATACTGTATGATCACATCATGTAGCACGTGTCTGGAAAACAATCGTATTATCGGCAAGAGCTTTTTCCGATGTTGCGCGTAGCGCAGCGGATGCTAGGTGCAACCGCTCGATATTACAGTTTTACTTGGCCAGTTTAGAATTCAGATGGATGATAGGCACGAGAGGGAAAGGAGTGATCCAGAGATAGATGGGAAAGATTGCATTACTTGACAGTCGCAACACATTTGCCCACCTCCGTAAGTTCATGCACTGCTTGCTGCACTGCGAACAGTGTGGTAAAGGCACTTTGTAAGCGCCTGCTTGTGAGATCCTGGATGTCGCACGACTGCTCAAGTTTCGTGCAGAGCGCAGCTTATCGTAAGTGATTCCATGAATTGCTTGATACGAAATAGCTCCAGCTGACAGTCTGCTGCACCCATAACTGATGACCCACTTTCCTTCCAACTTCCTCCTTCCTCAGGAAAAATGGTTTTTCGGAGAATAGGTCCACGTATTCTTCTTGCACATGCTGAGGGACGAAATATATGTAATATGTAATGTAAGCAGTAAAGTGAAACAGGAGTAAAAAAGGGCAGTAGAAATGCGAGGGTCGAAATGTGGAGGCGAAATTTCCGAATCCTGTCTATTAAACAGCATAGATGCTCCAATGGATCGTTGCACCGACAGGGACTCACGATGGCTATTCCACTTCATTTACTCCTTCAATATGCCCTTACTAGCACAAAAAATTAGCAGTAATAGATTCTGCTAAACATTCATTAGATTTGAAGCGCCGGAAGCTATAGCGGCCACCATACCATCAGGTACTTATGGCCGATCCTAGTTGCACTACTGTACATCAAACGTCAATCATTTACAGCACTACAGCCCTCATAACTTAGACAGCTAGTTCAGCAATGCTCAGGAGCGAAGAAAAGATTTGGATCCTTAGCATTAGATACCTGTCACCTGATCCAACCCTAAAATGACAAAACGCTGTCACAGTATTTACACAATCCAGCATACGGATATACTGTATTTGTCGTAAAGAATCACTTGTGCGGTTTTTTCATGAGTTTCGCAACTTTTGTCTTAATTGAGAAATAATTGCTGACAGTTTCACCGAGTGTGTCGAAAAATTGCTTAGCTTTTGAACGTAAATTCGGTAAAGAAGTAATGTAGATGACAGGATTGAGTATGGTTTGAACATACCACACCACGCCGAGTATTTCCCACCGTCCCTTGCGAAGAACCACTCCGAAGATATACGATGATATGTCGAAGATGGTTTCGGGAGTAAGGCAGATGAACAAAGAGGCTGTGATGCCGATCACTATAAATCGACTCCTCTTCACTCTCTGATCGACACTGGCTCGACGCTTGGCTTCATTAATTAACATTCGACGCCTGGTGGCCTCGCTGATGGGTGTTTTAGTAGGGGGTGTAAACAACGGCTTTTTTGGTGCTTGCGTCGCAAATGTGGTTGGCGATGACGTATTGAACTTTTGCTTATGTCGATCCCGTAAAGCGAAAATGGTCAAATAAGTCGCAGTGCACATGATCCATGGAAGCATGCGATCGGTCACCATACGCATGAGGTTAAGGGCATAGCTGACTACAGTGGGTGTCTCGACGAAAGAAGCAACCATGACGTATCGTGGATTCAAAGACAATGGTTTCACTTTGTACACTCCGAAAAAGAAAGGCGAGGCGTTGATGCACCCGCAAACAATCATATACCCGAAGATCAGTGACAGTATGCCTATCAGAGTCGACTTTCTTGTCACTTTTGTAGGATAATTAATTTTGAAATGAAGCATCATCAAACGATCTACACTGATCATAACTACCAACCAGATGCTGACGCCTGCTGACAACCTAAAAGCGCAAATAGTCGCTCTATTCAAAGATTCAAAGAGAATTTTTCATTTTGACTTACTGTACGAGGAATATCCGAATGTCACTGACGATTTGAGGGAGATCGTAACAAAGTTTCACATTTCCGTATGTAAAAAGAAACATACACGGTCCAGCCATGATCATGCCCGAAGCTGACAATGCTGTCACATACAGGTCTTGGTTGGTGAACTGTTTTTGGCAAGCCAGTAAGACCAATGCGAATCCATTTAAAATGGTTCCAATCAAGGACATGGGTATCGTGAGAGCTAAAGCCAAGGGCAGGGGTACACCCAAGGCCACTGGCTTTAATCCTGGAATACATGACGCCAGCGGGATAGCAGAGTTGGTCACATTCATGGGTAAAGTGTCAAGGACGTTCAACGCGTGAGGGCGAAACGGCTCTCCTTTTTACCAGTGCACAGATACCTTATCAGCAGCACAAAAATACAAATGAGACAGCCACGTGGATACACGCTAACCTTAGCTTCTTATGGGAGCGTATTAGCCAGGGACGCGACTAGAACGAACGGCCGTAGTTCAAGAAATGGAAAACGGCGATGCTGACAGGATTCAAAATCCAGTACTGCTATCGCCGCCCAGCCTGGCACGCTTAGTCATTTAACTTGCTAATAAGCCATACATTTATGCACAGCGTGAGGGCCTATCTTTACTCGGTCAGCTCTCTCTGCTTGATTAGCTGCTGTAGCAGACGTAAACCGAGAGGAAATGGCGAATCGCATTTTAAGTTCCGACGTAAACGGATGCCCACACGGCCTCGTCAAAATTTACAAAAGGTGTAGAAACAAGGAGTAATGATTGTCGGTGCATTCTGGAACTGATGATTGACTATAGGGACTTGCGAGCATAATAATCCATGATCCTGATAGGTGCAAACCCATACGATCCATTTCCGCGTGTCGGGTGCCGATACTCACAGTATATCAAGCTATGCATTTTAGACTAGCCTTGAAAAGCAGCTACACCGCAATCTATCCCTCCCATGAAGTATCTCTGCTCGAAAGGCAATGGGTTCGTCTAGGCCGCTCATAGGGTTGACTATCCTTCGTAAAATGAATGAATAATTGCAACCCGATCTGCTTGTTGCTCGGAAAATATAAAAGAATTTATCGATACAGTAAGCGGATAATTCAAAATCTAACATGCACATGATGTTGTGGCTCGAGTTGTGGCCAAAGCACGAGCTATTTCCAGCCTTCTTGTAGGTCCAAAGAAGGAGAGGTCCCACCTTGTGCCGGCGCGATGTTTGATATGTACAAAAACACTTCTAGACATGCCTGAATAAAACACTGTTTTCCTGTGTCTAGCCTGCATCACAAATCGTATTTATACAGAAAGTCGTGCCTTCACGAGTGCGCCTGATTCTATCTTCAAGCAGCAGTGACAACAGCCCCATCAGTGGTGTTTTGCGGTGCCACTTTCTTTGAGCCGCTTCCTTTTTCGGATCGCTCCTTCATCCATGTCTTTATCGATTTGGTGCTCACGATTAGCCACGTCTCGCCTGCAGCCCGTTTCTGATCGATATGTACCCAGACAACGAGAAGAAAGATCAGAATTAGTATGATAGAGGCGAATACATAGACGAATCCAGGGAAAGTCTCCAAGGTTGCCTTGTAGATGTTATTGTAGACAACAGCGCTCAGAAGGTAGGCCACGGTCTGTGAAATGCCAAAGATGGTGAAGGCCTTCCCCACCTCGTCCGGAGCGACTAGCTTTGCTACGAAGGATTTGACGCATGGTTTTACCAAGCTCGATAGACATCCTACCACGGCCGAGAGGAACAGCATCCACGTGTGGGTGCCAAATGCGATCAGTAAGGATTCGGCAATGCCAGATGCCAACGCTATCAATACGACAGTCGTGTCGGCCAAACCTAAAAGTTTCTTAAAGATAAATATACCCGCGATTGTACCCGCCGTCGTCACTGCTCCGTTGGCCGAATCATAATAGCCGATCATATCCTGGTTCCAGCTCAATGGTGCCTTTTGTACGTAAAGTCCGAATATTGCGTATCGAAGACCCAACTCGGCCGCCATGCTCGCAAATACGACACCTGATGCAATCAGTATGTAAGCCCGCACATGGCCTTCTCTGCGCTTGGTATAAGTGATCCAAATCTCCTTCATCAGCTGAATACACTCCTTGAGAACCTGGATGACTGGTGAGCAGCACAAGGCCAGGATACACGATCCTTGACTAGCACTAGCTTCGCTCGTTGGATCGGTTGGTTCTTCTCCAGTCTCTTTCGGTACTTCAGGATTGTCTTTTCTCTCTTGTACGTCCAGTTGCAAGTTCTGTGGATCCGAAGCGGCTAACTTTTTGGCAGCCTGTCTGTCAATCATTTTCTTACGCATAGCGGCAGGAGGTGTCTGACGCAAGACCAGAAGGGCGATTGTGAAAGCAGCGATCAGAAATGACAGTGCTATCACTTCCTGGATTGAACTTGTGAGCACCTTTGACGTGGCGCTGGCCAGTAAAGGACCAAAAATGCCCCCGACATTGACGCAGACTTGGATGAGGGTCATACGGACTGTCAATAGATCTCGATCGACGACCGTGTCCGCCAAGTATGCGAATGCAGAGATGACCACAATGGTTACGAACCCAGTGAACCCTGCCATTACATTAGTGATCAGTAACACGTAGAGCGGCATGGTTCGAGGGAAGCTGAATATGATAGCCACTGGGAGCACAGCTAGCATCATTCCGAATATGCCCAATAACATGTTCATTTTTCTTCCGTATCGATCGCCTAACGCCCCTAGCATCACATCGGCTACGACAGCAGGTATCAAGTAGGACATTGATACCTGTATGTTCCAATCGGCGCTGGCCCTCTGGATAGCCAATTCGGGCGCTCTGCCATGAGTACTATTGCTAAGATCAGAGCAGTCCACGCCGGGATCGTCGCCATACATTTGTTGGCATATGACTCGATAGATACCGAATCGATAGACCACGTTGTGATAAGTGATGGCCAGGGCATTGCATAAAATGACTGGCTCCACGGATATGCTTTTAAGCAGTTCTAAAATATTCCAATTTTTCATCGTTGCCTTCGATATGGTCAGTCCTTTCCGAATGGTATCACAGAGTACGAAAGCAAGGACTTTGTAGCCGACGGAAATGGCTCACGATCAGAATAGTCTCTGTTTTGCCGAGCTGGCCAGGACAGGTTTTATTTAATTTACTAAAGTCGAATAAGCGCCTACGTAATTCGTCCGACGAGACAAGTATGCGAAAGTATGCAAACGAAAATGTGAATTCCAGCTTCTTGAGAAAACACTAAAGAGAAACCGCCTTTCAGGCCTCGAGATTCCAGTCGCCTACGATTGCCCGAATTACGCATGTCCGCCACTTAACCAAACCTAAATAACTTTTAAGCATTTCTTAAAAGCCCTTAGCTTTACCAAAATCAAACAAAGTTTAGGCGCTAAGCCTGTTGCTGCCTCCGACACTTTCGTATTTACACAATATAGTGTCAGGACAACTGTCACGTCGGCATGGAGAAGGAAGCAAAGCAAGAACGAGTCTTGATTGTTCATGTGCTCAGGAAACCCGCAGGCCACTACGAGGACACTTTAGTCGGAACACAAAAGGCAGAAAGGCTTTCCATTAGCTAAACACAAACAGCAGGTACCACTTTTTCGGCGAATTCCTTTTCTGCCGTTTTGTTTTCCTTTGTTAGAGCAAAAAACAGTGACTTGGTACAATGAGACAGCTGTGCCATAAATATGTAAGCCGATGTTGCCATACGGAGTTTCGAAACAAGCAAATGTTCATGTTTTGCATCGGCAGAAATGAGAGGTGGCCCACCTACTTCTCAAAAAAGCACTAAACACTGAAGAGTTTTACGTATTCCACCCCATTTTTTTGTAAAACAATTAAGTCGCCACCATCACCATCGCTGTCACTTCGACCGAGCGTGTCAGGAACCTCTACCTCACTTCTATCTTGCAGTTCCTGTGTTTGTCGTTGCAGAGGAGCCTGGCCGCGTTGCCAAACTAGTCGGGCGCTAAATATGGTGACCGGATGACATGACATTCGGTGGGTATCAGTATGTTGTGGAGACACCCCCATTTCTCGGGTGACACCGCGGTCACGGTGGAGACACCTCTGGGATATGTTATGGAGACACCACACCTTTGTCCTAGTACCTTTGCTTTTCGGGGAGACACTGCTCTTATGTGCACTAAGTGAAGGTCAGGTCAATTACCAAGCAAAGGCACGGATGGCTATATAAGACTGAGCCAATGGCGATCAGTGTCGGGTTTGTTCATGGACTACTTTGGTTCGTCAGTGCGGAAAATCTGATAATCCTTGTTGGATCCGCACCTGAAACGTTCGATCCATCCGGATACACCATTCCTCGATTTGATTGGCGAGGTTGTGGCGGAGCTCCCATTGTAATTGTACTTTGTGTGTTATTACATGCACTTATCTGTGTTTCTGACAATCAAATTATTAGCACTTCTGGGTGTTATCGATGATTGTACGCACTACGCAATTGCTTTTTGTGACAGCGTAATAAGCACTTCTTTAACTTGCCTTCGCCACCGTGCACTAATTCCAAGTGTCTTCACAGCATACCTATTTGATGTCGCCCCAAAAATCGAGGTGTCTTCGTAAATCTGAGGTGTCTCCATAACATACCCAGGTGGTGTCACCCAGGAAATGGGGGTGTCTCCACAGTATAGTAATACTCCTTCGGCGAAAGACTCGTATCCTTCGTGCACCACCTGAAACAGAACTTGGTCAGTCATGGTCAGTGTTTGTGGACCTCTCCGCCTACCTGATAAGTCTGATGAGATCAGGCCGCCAACTTTACGCCGCTTATCGCACGATTCGTGCAGCGTCCGCCCCAAACACACACGCCCACGATGACTTTCTTGGACGCCTGAATACTGTATGTGTCGCACTTACCCTAGCTTCGAAATAGTGAGGGCGCAAAAGTTACCTTTTACTCGTGGATCCGGATCCAACCATAGCAGATCGGCGATCAAACCATGCTCCGGCGCTTCCAATGGTCGTTTGATCCGAGCAATTTGATCCAAGCTTTATAAAAGACTTTGAACTCTATGCGAGGACAAATAACAACTCATGACTGCTTACCAAGTTATGGAGACATGTCTCCGCGCAAAGGGAGTATCTGCTTGCCCACCAAGCCGGCCACGGCCGTGCAGTTCAACGCCTGCTGAAAGAAAAGAGATCTTGTCCGAGAACCAGGAACCTAAAAGAGGTGTCCTTACATTGACCGCGATGCTCTGCTTGCCCTGTCTCCTGAAGAGGGAGAAGAGGGAGCCCAAATGTTCGGGACTGGCGGGAAGGAAAAGTGCTTACCAAAAAACAAGTAGCAAGTTTGGCCCTCGCTCGGCCACAGCAAGCCGTACGTCGAGAATATTCGCGGCTGATCGCTAAACTAGCTGAATGCGTGTCACCTTGATGGTGACTGGTGGTTCGACTTCGAGCAGACTAGGCTTTGAGGAATAGTGCTGACGCTCGACCGATCAACCATTGAATTTCTTCCGTCGATAGTCTTGTCCGCCATGACCTTGCTTGGAGACCGGCCTCTGTTGAACGTTCGACCATGTCGCCCGCTCGATTTGACTCCTGCTGGTAATCCTGCTCCTACTATGACGGTGGCTGGCGGTAAATAAGACTAGAACAATGATAGTGACACTCAATACGCAATCAGCCTTGCAGCAGCTGTCACATCAGCATTGATCCCGACTGCACGACATTGCGCGCGGACATTAACTAGATCATTATTCTCCATTATAAGTAATGAAATTCCATAGGAGAGCACTATAACAACAGACACAAGCATTTTACAAATTGCATTATTGCCATCTTGTACGAATCATTTTGTATCAACACCAATCACTTGTTTTTGTCTGCATTCTCAGCAACTCCATCTCGATCCTTGCCCGGCATACGTATCATGCAGTAGAAAGCGACGATAGCAATGTCGGCTATCAAAAGTAGAAAAGCCAAGTTGACATCAGTGCGAACTAGTACGTCGTGAATTCGCTGTCGTAGAACGCTTTCCCGATTAGCCATATCGGCGTGAACAGCCCACAGTTGATAATAGGAGGCCAAAGACCCAAAGATATGGAAAATATTGTGCGAATTTCCCATGTAGTCGAATTTTCCTGGCCAGAATAGTTCAGGCACGTGCAAACCATAAAAGATCAAGCCACTGACCGCGCTCCACAGCAGACGCTGGTGATAAGTGACTGCGAACGGGTCATTGATTCCCGGATCATTCGCCACGAGTGCATCTCCAGCGACGGAGCGTCGAATGAGACGATGGACTAACGGAACAGCGCAAGACACGTATACCATCATGAAGGCGAACACTCGAACTGTTCCTCCCCACGAGTCCGAATACCACGATTCGCAAGACATGTATGTGAATGCCAGTGCTATGGCGAATGCGATATACGGGTAGGCGTTAGCAAACCACGACTCCGCGAACGCGCCGTCGCTGCTATAGGCGTGATAAGCTACTGCAATGCCGAAAGTATGACAGCTAAAAACAAGAGCACATTTCTGATCAAATAAGTTACTGACAAGCATGCTCCCACATCACTCACCTCAGAGTCATGTAGTCGCAAAAATACGTCATGTAACTAGCTTTCGGACTCAAGACGTTGAACAGGTGAGCCATAGAACTGATCAGTGGCCACAGAAAGACTGTAATTAAATAAATCATAAATGGCCAATGGTAGTCGTCTTTGACGAACGTGATATCAGTGCCGAATTGAAACACTTTCATGCCAAAATAAAGCGACGGAATGAAGCTCGTCCAAAAATTGATAGTTTCATTCGTCATCCAAAATACTGATGAGACAGCTTGTCGAACTGAGCAATTCGGTTTCCGATACCCATTGTAGATGTAATCGTAGCGAAACATTTCGTCCACTTCTTGAGCTTGCAGGCGGAATTCAGGAGGAGCATTCTGTGCCATAGTCGCGAGCATTTTTAAGATTGGCAGCTCCTGAAAAGCGAAAACAAGCTTGCAGAGTAGGCACTCTAATTTGCTGAAATGCTCGTTCGTTTTGCACGATGCACTCGAGAACAGATTATTTGAAGAATTCGTTTGCAAGAGCGACTGACCACCGGCCTAGACAAATAATCGTGTTTTGCAGGGCCCACGAGCTATGAGAATTGGCAATGGGGGTATACTCGCATGTCCTGTACACTGCCCTTCAAGAAGGGTTCTTCTAGCTTCTATGTATATAGCTTGCTCACATATAGATCGATTTTTTCCATGGTTACGACGAGCAAACCGAGCCCGGACAAAATCCTATAAGTTTCTTGCCCGCTTCATACTCTATAAATTCTCGTTTCGATCTGAGCGCCCAGAGAACTTGATAATTCAAAAATGATTTGCACAAGTTTAACAGCCGGGCGTTTGTAGTGCATGTTTTACACTTGGCAGATGCTGCAATAAATGGTGGGTAATTACTGAACAGGTAATCAAATCACATCACCACGGGGTGCCGCCTTCAGCGTGCTGTGTATCTCGATACGAACTTGCTTACAGCAGCGCTTTCTTTTACAAATCACCAGAGGAGCTCTCTGTGTTTATCTGACCAGGCTTCTGGCTTATATATGCAGATACTCGTAAATGGGCGGGCATTGTCTTCATCAGTGTCAACAGGTGCACATGTTAGGTGCAAGAAATTCGTCGACATTGCGCTTCCAATCACGAACCAGGCTTTTCTTTGTGCGAATGCACTTGTTTTACCAGGGATTTTCCGGCTCCTAACTTAAAATCATACCCGTTCATCTTTAAAAACTGGCCAGGAGCCAAGTATTGTAAGCATCGCTTGGAGACCGGATATACAAGTTTCGCTCTGTACTATTTTAAGTAAGAGAGGTGCTTTTTTTAGATCAGGGTTTTTTCAAAAGATCCTGTTCTAATAAGAAATTACAGAATAATAAATAGGGCCCTTACCAGCGTTTTATTGTTTTGTATTGTCACTATAACAATAAGTTACTGCATGAAATTTTTGATATTGTTAGCAAAAATTAGAAATTATCAGAATTTGGTTAGGGCTCATAGGGCTTGATCTTGTAGTTATTTGGCCTAGAACGATTCTTAGCGCGCTAAGAATCATTCTAGGGTATTACTTTTCTTCCTCTTCACCTCCTCACCTCCTCACCAGGGCATCCTGGATTAGATGTTTGTTCCCTTGGACAATGGCAGGCGCGGCCTCCTGTAGTGTTTGACACCCAAGACTGCCATCTCCTTTATTTCTGGGGCCCGTTGCATAAAAGCTAGGACAAGTCAACTTTTAGGACGAGTCTGTTCAGGACAACTAGTTTTCGCGTGTTGTAGCATATAACTGCGTATAACACGGGTATCGTAGGAGCCGGCGCGAAAACGAAAAGTTGTCCAAAAACCGGATAAAGACGGGGAAAAATTCAAGCGAGGTCGCGGTGCTGTAGCGCCTATGTATTTTTAGGACAACTGTTTAGGTCAAGTTTGATCTTGCCGCTCAAGCGAATAGGAACTGGTGCTGATGGCACAATTCAACCAATAAATCAGGTGCCTACAGTAATCCTCCCGCCTTGTTGTCAGTTGTCTGTTGTTATCCCCACGCCCACTAATTGTTACTCGATTTATTAGCATTTTGCCGTATCGAGTGTTTGATATTCTGGCGAAAAACGATGACAGCGACGGCGAGGAGCACCTTGGCGAGCCGTCGAATCTTCGAGCCCAGAATAAATTTCAGTCAGCGTCGAGCGCGTTTGACTGATGCTCACACGGATATTATCACTAATCGATTGGCCCCTATATCCAGCATGAAACAGGGAGAAATTTCGCTCTGAGTTCAGCAGGACAACAAGAAGATCGTCACTCCGGAACCTGGCTACAGGCGGATATTTTCGAGCAGCAAACGATGCGGATGTACTGAGCGTCCAAGTCCACATTGCCTCGTTCGGTCCATCGATTCGCGGGGGGGGGTGTTCGTGAGCAATTGCACGTAAAACTGGTCGATGGCCCAGTATGAGAGAGCAAATGCGGGCGCCTGGACGTTGACTTGATTCACAATCAGCGGCACCGACTATAGCTAGGTTTTGACTTGCTGTTAGTCGTGTCGTCTATATGAAACTCTTTGTTATGCTTTAGCTTGTTATATTCACAATACACACTTTGAATTCAGACATGACACTCATTCACTTGCTAAATCAAATATCACTTGAATCTCTTGCTTTGTCCTCCCATTATTGATGTTGCAAAGCCGATTGGTAAGCGATGAGCTAGGCTTATTATTCGCTGATCTCAGCAAAGGGAATCAAATGGGACGAGACGCGGGCGATCGAATGGGCGCTAACGACTGGACTGGCGATGAGGAGATCGGGTTTGAGGATTGGGACGGCATCATTGGCGACAATGCACGCGACGATATAGCTCGCCTGTAAAAACAACAGCATTGTATGCATGGAGGAGCGAGATAATTTCCATGCAGCCTGCCCGTACTTGCACCTCAATATTCCTGCGTCACGGTTGTTGTCCCATTGTTCCTTCACCCAAAACTTGCAAGATTATTTCTTCCAGTTGTCGCAAGCATCCTTGGGATCCTGATCGAGCGTACTGGTCGCGTTTCTTGGTCGTCTCAGTCTTCATTTGTCCCCATGCATCCTTTGCGTACCGGACTCAACTAAAATGAACAACAGTATGCATATGTAGTATTATCGGCGCGCACAAGGTGACCATACAATACGTCATCCTCAATTTAATCTAGGCAGGATTTTGACGCACACTCACCCTTACCCATAACCCGCATAGTCTACCCCTATTTGTCAGTGAAGTTCAGTTTGCGTTGTGGCCTTTACCCAGGAAGGAAAATTGCATGGTGTATTTCAAGGGCCAGCTCAGGTGATCGACCCATTCCGAGCAACCACATAGACACCGCCTTTATATAATGAAACTGCAAACTCACCAGCATCGAAACCGTAACTATTATTGCATTCTTTCATGATTTTTCGTTCAGGCTTGGTCTTCGATCTTGCATGTGAAGCCTCCAGCAATAGAACATTGTCTGAATTTCGGCTTCTTTCCGCTCCTTGATCAGCCCAGAGAAAATGATTTTTGAGAGTCATATAATCGACGTTGAACAATTCTCTCTCTCCTCAACTGCCACGTTGGCAATTTTCGAAGCGCGCTCAA
Organism: Mesodorylaimus sp. YZB2_4; assembly: GCA_030248295.1. Lineage (NCBI taxonomy): Eukaryota > Metazoa > Nematoda > Enoplea > Dorylaimida > Dorylaimidae > Mesodorylaimus > Mesodorylaimus sp. YZB2_4. The sequence continues at coordinate 119,871 of JASANH010000138.1, read as the reverse complement.
AACGCATTCTAAACTAACCTTCTCCGACCTCATCGAAAACATCGACTGCCGTCCCGCTACGTTAGGAACTGGTTCTGGGGAAGGATTCAGGACGACTCAGGGAGCTGGCCTCAGGAGTTGCACTCGTGCTAGAAGTTGTCTTACGCGAATACACACAAGGTGTATAGCCATCCTAAATGAGTTGACTTGTCCTGGCTTTTATGCAACGTGGCCCTGCATTTGGAGCAGCTCGACGGTATGTCGCCCCGTCGTCGAGAATAAACCTAGGACGAACCCTGCTCCGTGGCCCAGAACTCCCTGCAGTTCATCAAGGCACTTTCTCGCATCACTGCAAGTAGACGCCCTGCCTAGCAACAAATGCATCGAGAATGAATCCAATCGATCATCGATCGATCCAGTCGATCGAATGGATCCAAAGTGATCGATAATCAGCCTTTACGTGGCTGGTGGTCGATTGTATGTATATGTACAGTACAATCAGCCGTCATAGATACAAGCCGCCCTCGCCTCATCTACTATGTTGTGGCGCACGATATTCTACGCTCAGGCTGATCTTACAAGCGAGCGATCCAAGGCAAACCACTCCACACGTTTATGCTGTGCCTCCCTGGGGCGTCTGCAACTGCTCTTTGTACACTAGCCGCGTCGACGCGCGATTCGGCACTGCGCGGAGAAAAAGGGGCTTCGAAATCGGACCGGGCTCGTGGCCTGGTGGGTAACGTCTGCCTTTCACGCTAGGTGCGCAGTTACGAGTGAGTGTTCGACTCGCGGTCCGGGTTATCATTTCCCGTGTGCAATGTACAATGTGTCCCTTCACCCTCGAGTGCGCATGCGTTTTAAGATGTGGTAAAATATAAAAATGAACTAGCTTGGCTGCTGGTCGAATGCATTTGATCCTAAGATGCTTACGCTGGCGACGCTCCACTCTCGATGGCGCACTTAAGACTCCAGTCAACACCAGAGGATCCTTTATGAGGACAGCAATATACGATGATGTCCCAACAGTCTAATCTTACCCACAGATGAGTCAGCAGACGAATCAAGCACCTGCCTGGAGTAAACTCCTGGACTCTTCCAAAAAAAGATGACGTGGAGGACCCTTGAGAGTGTCTAATCGAAGTCCCAGGATGGCACTTGGCTCACACCACAGATCTGACAATTCGAATGGACGAAGGATGGCTCCCCAATAATTTGAACAGCTAGTTAGTTAGAGTTGAGCCGAGCGAGCCAGAGCAAGGAGAGCGCCGATCTTACCCAGAGGCCAGTTTTTATACTCCCCTGGCTCGTCCCCGCCTCCCCTCTAGCCAACTGCCCTTGCCACACCCCAAGACTTTAGGCCCAGCAAAATTCTCTACTGGCTAGCTGGTCGGCACCACGCCGCCTCCACGAATCCCTAATCGCGATCGGCAATGACTATGATTCAAGACTGTCCGAGTTCAGTGACAGTGGAAGTCTATCAAGTGAAAAAAAGCGTGTCCGATTCAGTGGCAGCCCGAAAGTTAGGAGGAAATGATCTCGCACACGTTTCGTGTGTGTGTTGATACACTTATGATGAGCCAAAGTGACTTATACTTGCATATTCACGTACTTTGTGTACAGTACATAGAAAGTGGAAACATGATCTCTGCCAGAGCAGTGCAAGACATTACTTGGTACGGAGGCCACCAGGGCACGATTTCGCCTGCTGCGGCACTGGGTACTTGCCAATGCACTCTGCGAATACGCGATCGCATTCACACACTTTCTTCCCACACTCGTTCTGTGAGCCGCGGCATTCTGGAGTTCCAGGTTCACGCCTTGAATTGGACACTGCGAGAGAGTTATTCTTGACACAAACGTGATCGTAGTAGACCACGTATAACTTGCCGTGCGGGCAATATTGTTCAGCCTTTGCATAACAGCCGTCGTGCTCGAAACAACAGCGATCGATGGGGTCCACAGGGGTCGCTGTCGTCGTCGCGGTAAACGGCCCGCAGTAACAACCGTACCCGTTGTAGACCTCGAACACTGCCCCGCCGCCATCCAAGCCAGTCGCGCACGCCATCATGTTTCCCAAACTAGCAATGGATCGGCGGTGACGATGGAGGGAAGAGTGGCTGGGCAAAACGAAGAGCAGCAAGACGGCCAGGAAGTCACGCGCAGCCATCCGACTGACCAGTCTCGGTGAAGTATGAATTGGCGAGGAGCTCACAGCCCCTTGATCAGAATTACAACTGACTTCTGGCACGCTTTTAAAACCACATTTTTAACGTGTGCTCCTGCAGCCACTAATGCAATGCAATCAATCGCGGCTCCCTGCGAATATACATGAGAATGCTGCTCTCTAAAAGAAAAAGTTCGCTTTTACTCCGCCAAGTCAGTCATCCTAGAGTGTGAGCTACTAGCTAACAAAAGAAGGATCCCTGAGCTGTCAACGGGCCTTTCTAACTTCAAGCCACAGTGGCCTCTGTCAGATCCATGCGAGACCAGAGTGGCACTGTACTTGTAGAATATCCGTCATCGTCAACTGCAAGACTAAAGGAGGTACTGTCCCCAAGAGGCAACCTGCAAGTTTCGGCGAGCCCGCAACTTTCGCACCCACCTCCACTCTTGCACTGCGACAGTTGCATACTCGGTGTGCGCTTCTCAACAGGCTAGTTCTACAGGAGTTCCGATCCCTGGACACAGGCTTTCATCCTAGAGCCGCTTCTACTCAATACAGCTGGTAGAAAGAGTTCAAATGACGAACCACAAAATACGGTCTCCAGCGTTTCGTCATAAAAATTTATCCTGGACGCACCGGATTCCAGAGACCAATGGATTTCAATGACCTCAGAATCATAAGGACCCACAACACACACAAATTAACGGGAATAAAAACAGCTCAAACCTTCAACATCCAACAAATTTCAACACAGGCCCTCTTTCAAATTGGGCAGCAACACTCTTTTCCGCCTCACTCATCTCCGCCCGTCGACTCGTCTTCGCTTTCCTGAGATTCGTCCACATGCGATGGTCGTGCCTTCCTGGCTTGGCGCTTCATTCTTTTGGCCCGATTCTTCTTGCGGCTCTTCCCGTCGTCCAACTTGGCGAGCTCCCCTTCTAAAACAAAGTCGTCAAATGTGGGACATCAGACGAGGAGACATACCCTACCCTTGCGTGGAACAAAAGTAGCCGGTATTCTCTTTTTGATTCGATGCCATTGCAAGACCGCTTCGCAATCAATTTCCCGCCAACATTCGTCAAACGATGCAACGTTCGGCAGGCGAGCCCAGTGGCAGCCTTCGTACAACTTTCCAAGGTCGAGGACGTGCGTGGACGGCGTTTCCAAGGCTTCATCACTGGCGTCCAAATTCGGCTGCACCGATTGGAAAATCGTAAAACGATCGGGCTCAGTGGCCTTGAATTGCAAAATGTATCGACCCGGGTCCAGCCTGAAACAAAAAACAAGATCGTCAGGTGCAAGAGCGAGCAGACCCATTGACGTGTGCTCACTTTTTTAAATCCGTCAAAACGACATGGAGGCGACGAAACCCGCGGCTGATCCTAAAACGTCCTGCTTAATGCAACCATTCCAAACCTAGGCCGGCAGTCTGCTCACAATTGCAAAGGACCAATGTCCAGCATCGACTTTCGATCATTGGCATTGTTGCTTATTACGTCCACACTCAACAAGTCGTAGTCCCGCTCGAACTTCACCCGGCCTGAAACAGAATAGTTCGTGTATAACAGGGGTTCCAGACTCGCCTCAGGCACTGCTCACCTCGATAATGGACATCGCTGTTCTTCAAGAACCCCGTCAGCCACTCGTCAGCAATCTCCTCGGCCGTTTGTTTTTCGGCCCCGTACAACGGCTGATACTCGACCTTCGCCGACACGCTTCCGCGGCTGGCTTCGCCACGGCCTTTCTTCATTTCTTCGCTCGCTGCAAGACCATCCACGTTCGAGCGAATCAGCAGCTGCAAATTCTTCAGCGCGAACAGAAGATATTGCCGCATCGATTTGGTCTTCTCGGGGGCCTGATAGTCGGCAGCATCTTCGATCGCTGCGGACTCTGAAATGAGTCAGTCGAAGACAACCTCTCTTTGGAAAAGGGGGCCACAACTCACCTCCTCGGCTGCTGCAGTGCGGCTGCAGTTGGAATCCGACCGCCTTCCTCGCTGGCACCGTGGCGTCCATTCGGGACATGATTCCGCCCACAACATCGCCACTGTACTGCGCACTCACCGACGACCGCCGCGGCGAGGTGTGGGATCGAAGATGCGATGGAGGCAGACCAGACGGCCTGACTGATCGACGTCGAGAAGCAGCACCAGTCGGAGACGCATCCGCCACTTCCTCAGAATCAGTCACCCTGAAAAACGAGTCGAGCCTCGCCTCTGCATCAGGTCCAGCGCATAGTTTCACGACTCACGCGCCTCCCCGACGAGGACCACGAAGAGAGTGACGATCGAAATTGCCTCTGCTCAACTCGGAGTCCGTCATTGCATTCGCCTCGCTCTCATCCCCCGAACTCGGGTCGCTGTCGTTCACTGCTGACGCATATCTGTCGCCCACACCTGATAATAAACAAAATACTGAAGTAGCCAGGAATGCAGCCGAACCTACTTGCATCGCTTCTCATGGTCGAATCGAGATCCATCTGAAACGAGTCGTGCCTCGGCGTCGACGGAGTAAAGCTTTCGGCTTCGGCGGGGTTGTAAGTCTCAAAGTCCATCGGCTCAGCATCGAACACAGAGCTCGGACCACCCCGTCCAGCGCCGGCCGACGAGTAGGCCCTGGCCTTATCGAGATCGAAATTCTGCCCAATGAGAGTCGTCTTCACGGCGTACTTGGCCATTCGAGTCAGCATCTGACGCTTGGACAACTGACGCGGCGGCAATGGCTTCTCGATGTAAATGACCGAAACGCGCCTTCCTGCAATGAGTAATCCGTCAGTCGAGTCGAGTTTAGTCACCCCAGCCTCCTCACCTTCAGTGTAGGCTGCGTGCACGTGAATCGGCAGCTCGCACTCGCCCGAAATCATGGGTCCGTGCCACAGCGTCAGACAACGCATTGCGCTCGTGCACGAGACAACGTCGGCGTGGTACTTCCTCAACAGCGTCTCCAAGTTGGCATCCGAGTGCAAGTCCTAGAAGCAGAGCACAGTTCTTTGAGATGATTGACAAAAATTACGCAGAAATACCTGAAGCGCTTTTTGAGACGACGGAAATTTGAACTCGATGCGTGAAAAGTCGTCCATCGGAACCGTCGCTTTCCGAGTCAGATTCGGCTTCGAAATTCGAGGCGTTGCACCCTACAGCGAGTCTGACGTGAGCCTGAATACAAGCAGAGGCGCAGAACAAAAGAAACTCACCACATCGAGCAGATGTTTGAAGAATTCCAAATCGGGCGGGTCCTGCATCGGCAAGCTCACATAACTGATGCCCTTGGGCAAGTAACGACCCGGCAGACGCGCGACCGCCTCCTTCTTCTTCACCAGGCATTGCTAAAAGGAAGAACTGAATTCCAGTCCCTCTGCAGATGGACAATCAGCTGGTACATTGCACAAGGTTATTTGTTTCTTGATCTCCACCCTCGTATTTCCGACCATGTTTCGGACTATTCCAGGTTTCACGCAGGTCTGCCCCTGGAACTTACCGTGATGTAGGCCCTGGCTGTCCTCGGCAACGAGTTGTTGGCGTGAACGAGACTCCTCTTAGATTTTTCCGCGACAAATTTGTTGAACTTTTCGCTTTCTTTTTTCAGTTGCTCTCCCATTTTCTGAAAAAAACCCGCTTTACATTCGGTATTTGTAAAAAAAAACCTCCTACTTTAAACACGGCCGCATTGCCCGAGAAGCGAAATTTCCCAACGCTCTGATAATTGCATAGCATGGCCACGTATTTGTTATGCTCACTGGCCGTGAACAGAGATCGACGACTTCCAAACTGGTCGGCCGAAGGTGGCGGAATCCAAGCGAGCTCTTCGCGCGGTCGCTTGGGGCCCCTCGGACGTTGCGACGCTTCTTCGGCAGTTTCTGCGATGGGGACCTCGTCGTCGTCATCATCCATCGAGTGCTGACTGGGTTGGGGGACATCCTTCGATCGGCCTTCCATTGGCTTCTTCGATCGTGTCTGCGATTGCGAGTCGAATCTAAAGATCAGGAAATCAAATCGTTCACAATTAAGGACAGACGTGCTGGCGCTTTAAAATGTCACCTTTTCCTCTGCTTTTTGTTTTCTTTTGTCGATTTCCTGTTTTCCGCCGTCTCCATCGTGGTTTCTTTTTCCTTGACTGCTCCTTCGACTGGCTCCGAAGTTTCAGCGCTTTGAGAAACCGTCGACGTCTGGCTCGGTCCGTACAGGTCTTCCCAGTTCAGCCCGTTCGCTTGGAAGTACCGTTCGTCGGCCTTTTTGACCCTCTCCATGTACTTGGCGATATCATTCTCCGAGTGGAAGTTGCCCGGCATCGGAAAATATTTGCGCATTACTTGGTCGAACCACTGGCCGTCCGTCTCCTCCGATGACGTTTCGTCGTCGCTCGACATTTCAGCTTTTAATCGAAATGTTAAATAATTGCACTGAACCTTCTTTAGAATTTATTTATCCGGATAGATTTTGAAATCTGAAATTCGAGAGAGTTTGAAAAACGAATCTCCGCGCTTACAGTAGACTCTAGCGGTAAAATTACGTTTCAGATAGAAATATAACGTTCTATCGGGTCATAAGAAAACTGAGGATTTTTAAATCAATTTTTTAAAATAATTACTGGGCAGATTCCCACATACCACTGTAGAGGCCCTTCATTCGTCGCAAACCATTTCCGAATTTATTCCTTTCGGTGAATCATGTGTATGCGATGCGGGATTGCGCGGGAGAGCCTTTGTAGAATTCTCTATCCTCGGTTCGGAAGGCGATAGAGAATATTCAAACTTGTTTTCTTACTTCCCCACGCGTTGTTTTAATTAGAGGAAGGCGGTCCTGCTTAAATGGCTCGCCCATGTTCAAAACTTCCTCATTAACGCAACTGTCGACCCGCTGTGGCCGACTCGTAGACGAGGCTCATTTTTATCTGGATGGTCAAGTAAATACTCAAAATTGTCGAAGTCTAGCGTTCGAGCATGCGCATGCATATACTCTTGCGGAAGCGGCTTGCACGATGCGAAGCTGACTGTTTGGGCTGGCTTTACTGCCGATTTTTTGGTCGGTCCTTTCAGTGCCGATTTCTTCTGCGACAAAGAGCGCGAGAAGGGGAATGCGACCAGCTACCGTTTATGACGATAGGTATCTCGAAATGTTGACGAACTATGCGAGTGAGCGTTTGGACGGGCTTAAAATGCCTGGAATGTTATCACGTTTCAACACGATGGGGCTCGACCGCATATTCGCCGCGATGTTCGAGATTACTCAGAGGCGTATTTTGGTGACCGCATCATTAGCCAAGGTTTAATGATGACGCAGAGATTCGGGATTGGCCTGCACGCTCGCCTGATCTCACCCCGTGCGACTTTTTCTTGTGGGGCCATTTAAAATCTTCAGTTTATCGGGATCAGCCCCGTAATTTGCATCAGCTTCGCCAATCGATTGGGCATCGCTGCTAACAAATCACTCTAGAAGTACTGCGGGCCGCGGTCAACCATTGAATTGTTCGTTGTGAGGCCGTTTTTGAGCAGGAAGGTGGTCATGTAAGCCATTTATTGGACTAGATTGTGTGCACACCATGCATGGGTTCCTGTTTTCTGCTTTGTTGCACCTTGCCGCATGAGTTTCTGTTAGCTGGTTATCGCACCGTATACTTGCATCTTGCATAGCTTGCTTGTTGTTGTTGTCTTGCCTGCGGTTGGCTGGGTGATAAGCGTTTCCATAAATCCTTTGATCCCGATTAATCAATGAGCCATCAAGTTATATCCTGCAGACTTTGTCCGCGTTTTTAAATTTTTTCGGTTTTTCTGTTCAAATTGACCCCCAACAAAAACCGAAACTATAAAATTTTGTAATAAGTAACATTTTTCAGTCAGCAATTGCTCCCCGCACCTCCCTGATTCGATTAAGCTATAAAAAGTTGCCCCGCGCCTCTCCAGACGGTTTTTATGAGGTCTAAAAGTGCAAAAAATGATAATTTCACCCGAGTGGACCCCCTTCTGAGCACCCTACAACAATTTGAGGCAATACTGTACGTGGTCAAAATCAATGCCAAAAGGCACCAGCAGTGATGTTACCCTGTCGTTTGAGCATATAGCTGGATCCCCCGCTCTCACACAGCTCCAGATCAGCGTTGTGATCTATCGGGTTCATACATACACACCTACATAGGTACATGCATACATATATGACGCGAGACGTTCTCGCCCATACAAGGATAACCAGTAAAGATTTTTTAAAGATTTTTGGTACACACCTTCCCCAACTAGTCCCTCATATCTGTACCAAATTTTATCGGTTTCGGCCGCTCGGTTCGCGAGTTATTCCAAAAATAAAAAACCTGGTCGGGATTTTCACCCTCGCACCCCTACTATGAGTGGAGCCCGAACGGAAAAAGATCTTGCAAATTCCTGTGGTAGAACTTAATCTAGTGTAAAGTTACACTGAGAAACGAAATTTAATCGCTTCATGACATCAGGCTGTTGAGATATCGTTGTGGTGTGGCACATGTACTACATGGGGGACGCTACCGCGCCCCCCCCCCCCCCTGGATCTTCTAATTGATTTCCAGTGTTGGACAGTTTTGCATTTACAGTTGGAACCCTGCCTTGATTAGCACATCCAACAATCCTATCGTGCCTCCACACACATAAGCCTTTCCTTCTGCAGAAATTACTCAGAGAAATTGGTCATTGTCACATCTTAAACTTTGTCTGACATTCTTGAAAGCTACGCAGAATTAAAACGCGGTAATTCAAGGTTTTATGCATGCATGAATAAAGCACATTCCGTAAATCCTGGACTTAAACATATATGAGAAGGTTTCTATAACTGCTAATAGTTGGAAGGTCCAAAATTGCTGTATTTTTGACCCGTTTGATCGATTTTTAAAAAAAGTGACCCGACACGATTTTAGCCCCCAACCGACCCGAAATTCAGCTGACCCAGAGCAGACGTTGGTCTGGCAATTGTTCCCTCCAGCTGCCAACTCCCGGGTGACTTCAGCTTGCGTCCAATCTAAGCGGACACGTCAGCCCCAGCATCAATGTAAGACAACTGCCAAACCACAGCACCTGACGGGGCTCTGTGCAGTTGAGCTCGGTCTTGCATCACATGCAACCATTTCTACTGTATATTATCGCACTATCCCGGAGTGATTCCTCGTTAACAGCCTCTACCTAAACTTTCTTCAATATCATTATGAAAGCTGATAAAAATGAGCTTGGTTAGGGGGTAACATTGGCGGATACTAATATTTTGATGACCCCTGACTGTGGACATGGCCAAACACACATAGCCGCCTGTGTGATACCAAAGAACCTGGACTGGACTGGACAAACTCTTATTGTGCGTTCCCTCACAACAGGGTGCATGAAGTTTATAAAATGCCTACATTGTTTTGTAAAGGCATGATTGAATTTAAATATGGTTGTTAGTCATTAATTGCCGCTAACAATTGCCATCGGCAAGGCTTACAGAAGATACTGGCGTGGTGCTGGTTGAAATGAGCCGAAGGAAATATCATGCCGTCCTGCCCGTACACGGCTGGATCAAGACAACGTTTCATGGCTCCTATCAGTTAACCCTCCATTTTGTCTATGTCGGATTTGGGCGACTTCTGCGAGCTTCCATGTCACTCGAAAGAAGCTCGCTCAGGAGACAGCAGAGTTTGTGCCCAGTCCCTAAAATTATTGCTCAAAGTTGCCACCTACAGCACCTTGTATCGTTGCCCGAGCCTCTGACCTATTCTTGTGATATGCCTGCATCTGTCACACATTTAAAAGTGCACCATTTATCACCGTGATCGATTCCATCTTCATCCTCCGATTTTGGCGTCTAGTTTATATTTCGTGCCAAAAAGCCGCTCCTACTCTTGTGACCGGGTTACTCGTCTTTGCCAGACTAAAACGCGCGTTTTGTCACACACAGCACCAACCTAAAAACTTTTATGGCACACAAGCAAGACGCTGACTTTGTTGTTGACGACGTCTTATCTTGTCTTATCACGAAAAATTGAAAACTTGAGGCGAAGGGGCATGTGGAGACTAGAATGTGTTGCCAACAAAGTAGGCGGTTTTGAATGGCAAACTTTCAAAATCCCTCTCCTCTATCCCGCGAGTCCTTATTTCTTACCGCCAGTCGCCACGACACGACTGATCATTAGAGTAGAAAAAAAGAACAGAGACCACGAGCCTGAACAAAATGTCGGTTGGTGTAGTTTTCGAGTGCACACGCGCCTCTCGGACCATAATCCAGACGAGTGCACAATACAATTCTACTTTTCGATCTAGGTAGGCCCTCTAAAAATAATCACTCAACACCAGTTTGCGCATGTCGTGTTCCATTTTTCCCATTTTCGACCGAGTTTTTTGTGTCATTTTTTTCCCAATGTATATTTTCTGAACAAGAAAGCATGGAAAGTACTCAAAGTACTTAAAGAAATTTAGAAAATGTCAACCGATGGTTGCGTCCTGACACCCGAAAGTCGCAATCATGCGTGGCTTTTGTAAAAGTGATACGTAGCGGGTATACGGACATTAATAGCACAAAATTGCTCATATGCATTATGGTTGAGGGAGCTTCGACTTCTCGTTTTAGAGACTAATAAAACATGTTTTTCATTTCATTCTTGAAATGTGATGCTAAAAGAGTCGTTAATAATGAGTAAAGTGGTCGAATAGCGCATTTGGCTGAAGACAACCGGAGGAGCGCGTGGTTCATTGAACTAGTCATGAAGACACCTCGCCAGAAATGTCCATCAATCTTCTAACAATTATCGACGACACGTCTCCTCCCATTCCCACTCGCAAGTTCCAAATACATCCGTCACCAAGGCCCCTTGATTCGGCTCACGGATCTGGAGAAGTCTATTCCATCGATGACACACGCTGGAAGAATGTGCAATAGAAAGTAGAAAATTGAATTCAACGATATAATCCTGTTGACGAGTCGTGAGAGACTGGCTGACAAATGCGAGGAGCCCCAGGCAATCTGCACATTGTGCACAGAAAACTGGAACTTCGTCAAAAAAGTATTTTTGCAACTGAGTTCACTCCCTGCCGAGTCGTCTATACATCCATTTTGAAAAGGTGCGCATCCGTTTTTTGTCCATGCCTCGATTTTTCGCAGCAGGGTTTGCCTTTTGTGGTTTTTTGCAGCTGGCAGATGGTTGAAGGGTGCCATGGCCTGGCACAATGCGCTTTATCCACATTTCCCTCGGGCTCGTGTGCCAGGCGCAGGGCAGAGCGGCCTGTCAAAGAGGCATTAGCATCCGTTCCTCCGCGTCCCAATGATCTCGCATGACTTAGTGTACAAAGGGCATTGTCATGCCGTTGGCCCTTATCCATGCGGAAACGATCCCTTCTTCAAAGCGTGATCACGAGACTGGTTCTTTCTATTCTCGTACCGCTGATTCAAGTTCAACGCCAACTTGGCTTCCGGTTGTCCGTTACGTGTTCGGGGGCAGTCCGTGTACCTGTCCACGTTTAATGCAAGCCTAAGCGAATAATACCATTGCGTTTGTGTCAGTCAACCGACAACCGGCTGTCGACGGCCTCTGCGTGGTTGTGCATTCTTCGCTATCTCCTCTCGTCATACACTTTGGCCAGGTATGCGTGCGAGCGGGGCAGTTGCTGGCAGACGACCGGCTGGTGTCTCCGCTTAGTTACGGGCCCACGTAGGACACGGGGCTGGTGCGTATTTAGTAGGCATTCCCTGCATCTCATCCATAGCGTATTTTGCGTTTACTTTAGGGACAGTTGGAGGCGGTGTAAAATAATGCACCCCCTTTCTCCATATTTTTCTCGCTATATCAGTGCACTGTGAGGTGACTAACTGTATTGCCCGCCCACCAACACGCGCCCCACGATTGAGTAGGTACGGTTTTTATTTCGTCTCCACAGATTGTACTCATTATAGGAGTACACAGCCGGCCAGCTCCCAGTGTATTGTAATAGACTGCTCGCCACGCCGTTTGACGAATAGAAACCAGGTGAGTAGTATCTGCCATTCCAAATAGTGGACTGACTGGACTCTGACATTTCGAGCCGGTTTGAAGGACATTTCTCGAATTACGGTTCTTCTTGAAAATTGTACCCGCTGCCACCTCAAATATATCTGCTCGGACTCGCGCCGCGCACGGACAGCTTGGTGGTTTGTGAGAAATTGAGAACTGTCGACTTTCGCCGCCGACAGGCCAACGCCCAGCCATTAGCCTCGGGCCATTTTTAACGGGCCTCACCTTGAAAGCGACTCCCTAAATAGGCGGGTGTTGTTATTGCCGACGTGCAAGTTTCGAGCGTGAAATCAAATTTGGCTAATTTCTTCCGTCAGAGCATCGCCTGTGAGACAGCATTCTCAAATTGTCAAACACAAATTCAGTGAAAGAGATCGGCATTTCCAACTAACGGACTGGAACGACGCCGTGTCCTTGGCCAGCGCTCGGCGTTTTTTCTCCTTCCCTACTTGTGGTGGGTGAGAATTTTAAAATTTTCTTTGTTGACTGGAGCGTAGTGCAGTGGTTAGGGACACAGGGACGCCGCCAGTCTCCGCCTCCACGTTTGGCTCGAATCGACAGTCGCATTTTCTCGCCAAATACTCACAGGACTCGGACCATACCCAACTGGTCTCGACTGCATTTTTTTGTGTCAAGTCAGAATTGACTACGAGAAACCCTCACTTTCCTACCTCTTACTTATTGGGTAGCCCTACGACTCCAATACTTACCAGTCATTAGTGTGTTCGCAAATTTCAGTGGAACGCTAGATTAACTAAAGGATCCAAGTCCACCAAAGCGAGCCATCATGAGTCTCGGACCTTCAGCGAATGCTCGTATTTATGCCGGACCACTGAAAGGAGACGGCGATGATCGGCCAGTGGTCGAAATCGTACACGGAGAGGCCTTTATCGGCTTGGCACCCAGATATACCGATCTGTCATATTTGGGCGAGGGAGCCTACGGTATGGTCGTGTCGGGTTTCGATAACGTGACACAAGAACGAGTGGCCATCAAGAAGATGGCCCCCTTCGATCACTATTTGCTCAGTCGACGGGCTTTGCGAGAAATGCGTATTTTGACTCACATCGAACACGAGAATGTCATTGGAATACGGGATATCGTCATCCGGGCTCAGAAGCCAGCTCAACTTCGCGAGATTTATATCGTACAAGAAAGAATGGATACTGATTTGTCCAAAGTGATTCTCAACCCGAAATTAACCGAGGAGCACGTCAAGTACTTGGTCTACCAAATCCTGCGGGGTCTCAAGTACATTCACAGTGCCAACGTGTTGCACAGGGACCTCAAGCCGTCCAACATTTTGGTCAATACCAACTGCGAATTGCGGATAGCAGATTTCGGTTTAGCCCGTATCTGCGATCCGGACGTGGACCATACGGGAGCGTTGACCGAGTACGTGGCCACTCGTTGGTACAGAGCCCCTGAGATTATGCTGAGTACGAGAGCGTACACGAGTGCGGTGGACGTGTGGGCGGTGGGCTGCATGATGGCCGAAATGTTCAAGGGCGAACCCTTGTTCCCTGGCAAACACTATTTGGATCAGATGACATTGATATTTGATGTACTGGGCAGCCCGAGCGATGATGATATGCGTTGTATTACGAATATTCCAGCCAGACGATACGTCAGTTACATGCCCAAGGCGGAGAAACGACCCTGGAACGAACTCTTCCCAGCCCGAGATCCCTTAGCTTACGATTTATTAGAAAAAATGCTAAAGTTCAACCCGAAAAATCGAATAACAGTGGCCGACGCTCTGGCGCATCCCTATTTCTCCCTGTACGCCGACCCAGACGATGAGCCACTGTGTCAGCATCCGTTCACGGCGGAAATGGAATTAGACGATTTACCAACCCCCCGCTTAAAAGAGTTGATTTTTCAAGAGGTTGTCGAATACAAACGTAAACTGCCACAGACGGAATTATTGCGTACCATTGTGGCAACAACAAAACACGAACAAAGCCAAGATACAGACCACGTAGACGGCAAACAAACAGCGGCCGATGGCAAACAGAAAACGCGAGATTCGGTGGCATCCAAAGCCGAGGAATAAAAGGGGCGAGAAGAGCCTGGTACCTAAGAAATGGGTGGGTAACGATGACTCATCTGAGTGAGTCCGGTATTGGTCCCGGGTCGGCAATGGCTAATGTGAAATCGCTTTTGGGTCGGCGATCACGCTGTTGACCAGCGTTTATGGTTCATCATTTTGAACCCTCAGTGCTGGAGTGTTGGGATTTACTGCGTGGTCTGAAGTGGGTGTTGATAGTGTTGTTGTGTTGAACAAAGCATTGTTTTGTTTTAGGAACGTGATTGAAATATGCAGAGTGTATCACTCGTTTGGTCTTGCTGCGTCCAGCCTTTCACTGCTATTTTTTCAATTGGGGCTACCCGTGAATCGTGCAGTCATCTGTGTGGTTTACAAACCAGGGATTTCTTTTGATTTATCTCTGTTTCTGTTCTTCATAACCTCGTTTTGTTCATATACTGTTTCTCGATTGATTTACGGTTTGTGTACAGAAAGAATGGAATATATTCTGTATTCGAAAAGAAAATGACATACATACAGCAGTTATGTGCACAAGAATACGATAAGATCGATTTTAAGTTTTCATCCGGTGAGCAAAAAAAAGTCGACGCCAAGTCGTTTCAACTCAAGCGTGTTAGTTTTTATCACATTTTAAGAATTTATATTCTCCACTCAAACGCATCCAGCCACGAGAAACGAAGTTGTACCTGAAGTTTACACAAGACGTCTGGAAAAGAAAAATCTGCCTCATAAAGGTCTGTTATAGCTCAGGGACGGAAAAAGCGCTAGTCTGTATTAGCCATCTGCTGACGTTATAAAAGTGGAACGAGCACAGACATTACGTCGAGAATTTGCACAATTGGGCAGATGAGTACGCCCACGTTTACTAATCATAAAGTCAGACATAAGCAAAAACTTTGCATATGGTGATTTTGAGTCTGCGTGCGTCATCTGGTAAATTCTAAGTGAGGGGTCTAGAATTCTATTACAGCTATTTCTGGCCTATTGGACATTTTGGTAGATTGCACTTCATTTCTCAATGGCACGCCCCAATGTCCACTAGTTCTTACCCTGCAACAGGCCAGATAGGACGCTGGCTTTCTGTGCTCTCTTTTACAAATGTTGGGTTTTCTTTTAAATGCAAAGCAGCGTGAAAACTAAGAAGAAGCACTCTGGGCGTATAGTCAATTCGTAGTGCTACTTGTCTCCAGAGAAGAGAACATAATTGTATTCATCTTTGTTCAACAGTGTTTAGATACGCAGGTGCCTCGGAGCTAAAAATTTCAACGTGCACTTTAGTTTTGTTGGCACAGTTTTCACATTCTTATCTTTCGAAAAGCTCATTTCTCTTCTCAGCCTACGACAGCGTCAGTTTCGCTTGAACGCACCGGTTTTTTTCCAGTGCTGATTCACCTGAAAACTGGGCGCAGCAGCGTTTGAAGTTTGAAAGATAGAGTAGCGTCGAAAAAGAGAAAGTTTTCGTTCAAAGTTACGACAGCAGGATCGATGGTTGTGTTGCCAGGTTTTTCACAGAGCTACCATTTCTCGCCTTCTTCATCCTTTCATCATCTTTTATACAACCGGAATAAGAGGACGGGAAAGAAGTTCGAATTCTCGTTACGCTACTCCCATACCTCTTTCAATATTGACCTTTAAATTTCGAAAAGTATTCGAAAAAATGCTGGCAATAGTGAAGTGAATATGAAACACTTGAAAATAGCACATGGCAATCCCCACTTCCAATGCAAGGACATGTACAATGCAAACTTGGCCAACACCACCTCGAGCTATACGAAATGCAGGTTACGATCCGGTGAAAAAGATGGTCTGCCGGATCGAAACACGTGTTATCTGAACTCGTGTCTCGTAAATACAAAATGAAAAAGTAGAAAATAGAATGACAAATTGTCCCTGACGCTCAATTTCATTTGTGCACCCTTACTATCTCGCATAATCAAAATGGCCTTTTAGGACTTTTGTCGGTTATTAGTGTTGTGCCGGATATGGTAACCTTGAGACCAGTGCGGACTAATTACAGCATGCATGATTGATGGTCGAGGTCACTCGATGCACTGATGATTGGCTATTGTGTTTGAATACCATCGAGGGCATGCAGGGAGGAGGGAGGGGTGGGCGACACTGGCATGTTTTTTTCTGTAGAATGTATGTGTATTCCTGCCCTCTAATCCTGATCATATCTGAATAGCGCTCATCCATCTTGGGCTGAGCATGATTTGTATAATCTCTAGGGCGATTAGAAGCTGAATAATCAGCATTAGACTAAAACTAGCTCCATCATACAATGCATCAGAGAGTAAAATAGAATTCACGCCAAGACTCCGCCAACGAAATTTTCCGTACGATCTAAGAGGTAGCCCTGCCGGCAATAGACCTACCGTTATTTCGGTATAAGTATATCCTACCTTCTGTGCTTTGTGGATTTTGAGATTTTGTCTTATTATATACATACATTTACAGTATGTGGCCAATGGAGCACATGCATGCACACCGTCTCACGATCAGTTGAACCAACTATAATACTCAGTAAAATTGCTTTGTTGCGACACTTACAAAGATGTGATTATTATTCCATGGCTATCCAGTTACGATGGTGCTCTGTTTTCGGCCACGATCTCCATAGCAGAGAAAATTTGTGTAGCGTAGCAGAAAGATTTGTGTGAAGCGCTCTTCTTACCATACTGCTCGATCGCGCGCTTTGCGAAATATTTCCTACGGCCTGCACCTGTAAATTGACGGACTCGTGGTGACTGATTTCCTTTAGGCGTCTTGTTATCGTTATCTTACGGCGACGTCTGTTATCTTTTAATTAATCTGCTCTAGACGTACTGTACATTTTGTTCCATCTTCAAGCACTCACGCAATGGAAGACGCGGCACAACATATGGAGTGTGCATCACTCGCCTGTCATTTCACTTCCGCCATAACACGAGTGAACCGACTCCTGTCATATGATTCACTACTGCTTGTTCATGAAATTTTATTCAAGCATCCGAAAACACAAAATGCTTCAGTTACAATACAGTACAAAATCAGGGTTACAATGACTTCTTTGGTGATCCCCTCCCCAAGGTTCAACCTCTCTCGCCTGCATTGAAGTCTGCTTTACCTGGCCTGGCTTGGAAGTCGATCGAGGATGGCCCGCTGTGCCAATGATTTACCTCGAATGGTGATGGTGTCAGCTCGTAAGTGCGAACTCATCAAGATGTAGAACAATTTCCTTGGCAGAAGAGCCGAGCCGCGCTTGGACAATTGGTTCAACTCTTCCCGTAGCGGTGTCAAGTCCTTGACCATACTGCTAAGTCACTCAGCTGATTTTAACCGTGACTGGGTCTCGAAGTGGATATCGAAGAGTACGGCGGTTTTTCGCACCTGGTTTTTGACCTTGCACCTGGTCATTGGCGCTTATTGGCCTTGTCTGTTTGGCCTAGCTCGGCACCCCCCTGTAGTTTCACCCGCAACCAGGAAGCCATTCCCTGTTATAGGCCAAGCAATTTGTACTGTAAGTGTAGAATGGCCGTGTGATCAGTGATTGATTATCTGGTGATTATGAAGCAAGATGCCCTATGAGTGTTAGCGTATGTCAGGTTGCTTTGGTCTGGATTGTCATGGTCAACCGAGTTCGCTGGAGAAGCCTCGTCGCCCAATGCACGGATTCGCGATAAGTCTATAACGACCAGAAAGGACAGAGAGTGGGCTGGTTAATGAATACTGTGCAGTACTCCTGTATGTTACCTCTGCGATAAATGAAGCCGCCTCATTCTTTTCCTTTTCCCGTCCGTGAGTTGAGAAACACCCCCTCACCAAGGTTCGAATCTGGTTCATTGGCTTTCTTTCAGCTGCCCACTGTTCTGCCGCCGATGTTCTTAGCGCCGCGAAAGCCAAAGATGGTAGTTAGAAAAGGGCCCCGACCAAGACCAATGAAGGAATATTTGAATGCAGTCAGTCTTCGTGCTAGAGTTTGCCAGTGAGTCAGTAACTTGGAAATAAGTGGTACTTTCCTGCCTGTAGGCCGATTCTCAATGTTAGCAGCTGTAGTGGTAGAATATTCGCTCCTAGGTCTGACGCGGCTGGGCAACACTTTCATGCATACTCATGGATAATCGAGAAATCCAAGGGTCACTTTCTCTTGATCCGACACTTGATTGCAAATGCAATCGCATAAAAAGCAAGCAGAATACCCTCGTCACAATGATATACTCTTATCGTTAGCTGGTGCGCATTTGGTTTTAATGAGATCTTGCAATATACCTAGTACACAAGCGGAGCTTGCAACAGATTCCTGCCTACACTGTTTCATTCAACGACGAAACCAAGCAGCTTCTTCTCCATTGTACGTAGCGAACCGATCACCGCTTCCGAGTGCGCGTTGCCGCTTGTTTTTAAAAACGGCCGGCGATGCGACGTCGTGGTGCCTTTGCTTCCGAGCATAAGTGCATTGCAATGGTGAAAAATAGCAGCTATTGAAAACGGAGGCCTGGTTTCGCTTTTTCATGGGAATATCATCGTTCTCATCCATCAACGGTTCCGAATCGGGAGACTCTACAGAGCGTGCTTGCCGACCACCAAGTTTCAATCCCGCTAATATTTTAGAAGCTGGAGGCTCAATCTAAAGTAAGTAAGGTAACATGAAGCTGAAACAGCATAGCTAACGCTACGCTTGGCATCACAGCAATGCGTGCGTTTACTTCAAATCGCACAGTACACTGGTCTCATTGCATATATTCCGGATGATTCCCCTCGGGGTTTGGACATGCGACAGCCGCGATCAAAAAAGACAGGTTCATCCCCGCTCCAAATGTTAGGTACTAATTAGAAACTATCGTGTCGATGCTGACACTTTGTCATCCTCCGAGAAAAGTGTCTCGAACCAAAGAGTGAAAGAAAGACTCCATGTGCCATTTAGATGGGTCTGTGTACAGCAGATACTGTACCAGCGTTCAAGCAATCAAGGGGCACCTGAACAGAAAAAGCATACAAAACCCCGTCTAGACTTCAAGGCGTTATTCAGTGCGCGAATTCGAGTTGAGCGTGCGGGATTTGATAAGCTTTGAAAAGCGATCAAAACTCCCCTTGTTTCAAAGCATAGAATTGCTCACCTGTTTTGGACCAGTTGCTAGTTCTTCCTTCAACGCGACTGCCTCCGCACACCAGTTCGTAGCCACTGTGGCCAGAAAGACTGCGATAACTGCCGTCGGAACAGACATCTTCTGAGGCATTTATCCCCAGTTCTTAAAATAAAGGTCAGGACTGCTTTCAATTCCACCTGGAAAGCAAGGAAAAGTCATATGTACAAAACTGGCGGCAGACTCAATCAGAGAAGTGTCTGTGAAAGGGGGATCACGACTGGGAAAGTAGCTAGCAGTTATTGGCGCAGGGGGCCTTCGGAAGCGCCCCCGCGTCCTCTTATTCACGCCCGCTGGACCATGTCCTGCAATGTCTAGCAGGGGCTCTACCAGCTAGACTACGATGCGCCCAAAGAAAGCTTGAAGAAGACAGAAGCACCAGAAACATATTTCTCGTCCAGCAAGCTTCCTTCCTGTCCAACATTATTTAAACACACAAATGACTTGCTCATAAATTTTGCATATAATCCATAGAGGCAACAAGGCGCGTCGGCGCTAGTTACTCGAATGGAGGCGACTCGAATCCTCGTAGATTTTATTCACTTCCTGCGCCTTGACTGAGCAAACGAAATTAGCATCCGTTCTGCTAAGAGCTTGCGGATATGTTACCTTTTTAATGGTCTAGGACAACACCCATCTAAGGCAGTATCAGGTTTTGGTAACATTTTCCATGTCATCAAAATTATACAAGCTAGGTGCGCCCCTCATGAAAAACATGGGCGTCATACAGATAAGGGCGAGACACCAAGGAATTACTACCCGCACATGTCAATCTATCCCCACCCCTGTCTATCAAGAACCAATAACAGAAGTAACACACACGCACTTTACGTAGTTTTTAGGCCGCCTACGAACGTATCGATGGCTGTTTCCATTAAGCTTAATGACCGAACCAGACCCAGGTGATCATTTGGCCTTGGGGTGCAAGGGCGCACGTAAACGGAGCCAAGATAAATGCATACCTACAAAATAGGGTAGGATATTTTACCTGCCGAAACATCATTTGTCATAAAACCTGTGTTCAAATTTGAGTAATAATGGCCGGATTTTGTCCCAGACTAAGGAAAGATACAGTTACCTGGAGCATGGTAAACCTTATCTCATGTTTCTGAGAAAGAATATGCATACCATGTCAGAAATTCCAAGGAAAGTACTATGAAATATCAGACCGATCTAGCTAGGCCTGATAAGCTTACGCTCAATACCCTCCTACCAGCGGTATTATAAAACATCTTTCCCAGTTAGCACCCGGTGTCGCGTCAAAAGTGTCCCGGGGTCCCCGTCGTAATAAGTCCGGGGTCATCGAAATGTGTCCGCTTGCTAAACTAGGGAAATCAAACGAAGGACACGCCAAAAGCCACACAGAAAAGGTCGAATTATAAAAGAGCAAAGGCATAGCCAAATTGCACTGAACCTGGAATGAGTATTTATTAATGACTTTATCTACTAATGGAATATCTGTACTGATAAGTTGTGTCATCTGAGCCCCGTTTGACGAGCCCCTCATTCAAAAGGCTTGTTAGACATTTTAAAAACAAGAATACTGTAACACAAGAACGCTGAAAAAAGTTTTGTTCTTTTTTGCGCAGTGTGGTAGAGCGCAGTGTATGCTACAGCAAAACGTGAACTATTACTGATACTAATGAGTCATTCAGAAGCATATACTCGTATATCAATTAGTTCTGACCTGATTATTTATAAGTTTGATCTTTATAAAACACAGGGATGAATTTGGAGACCCGAGACAAGCTACAGTAACTACAGTGTAAGTGGCATAACTAGATAGACATAACCAATAAAAAGCTTGGATAAGGCAAATCGTGGTGTCATGGAGGAGAAACAATGTCTATTTTGGTCGGATACATTACGATAACCCCGGACACATTTCGACATCGTAATGTGTCCGGGCGGACACATTACGTCATGACACCGGCCCGCGCCTGCATCACTCTCGCAAGTATAAACCATAGAAATAAACCAGAAAAAGTCTTGTCGTTTTATGAATTCCACAAAAGCCCTTTTATGACGTGGAAAACGTAGATTTATGGCGCGTCATCCCATTTGGCAAAGTATTTGAAACTCGATCAAAGCCGAGTATTTTATTGACACATCACCTGCATACATTAGAAAATGAAAGATTGCTCCGAGTCTTTGCCATGCCGACCTTTTTCCACACAACTAGCAGTAACACGAGTCCAGTCAAAGTGAAAGTCGAGTAGTCAGGACCTATGATACAATTGGACACGAGTAGCCAGGAAAAGATGCAACGAGCTAGAGCTGAACGAAAATGGAATAAGGCCGTTACGGGCACTTGTTGCATGGTCAGGAGCACAAACCGACAAGTATTATATAAGCATCTATCCAAGATTAGCCATGCATTTGTAGCGTTAATGCAAGCCTCGTTAATCCATCATATCATCTCTAACTTGAATAACAATAGGCACCTAGGGCCAGCCTATGACATCTTTGGAGAAAGATTGATTTCCGCATATTTTTTATGTATGACGTGCAAGAAGAGTGCCTAGTATAATCCATATGTCAAAGAGCAAACTGCGACATCCGCTTCATCTGACTCTTGATCGACCACCATCTCAAGCTGTTTCTCATGTTAATCGGGTTTCGCGTGGGTGGGCCCCCATTCGGACAACGTGGGAGGGAACAACTGCACGAGATTGGTGAGTCAAAGAGGGAGTTTAATAAGTCCTAATAATTGGAACAAAATGACCTACCCGGTCACACACACAGTCCACTTCGATATCAGAGAACTTATACTTCCCGAAAGGAAAGAGACACTGCAGCATTTGAAAACGGGGTATTTGAGGTTCGACTGGAGCCATGGCTACTCGAAATCGTTTTTAATTTGCTCATATAGTCAAACGCCGGGCCAATAGGATGTCGAGTGGCACGTAACGGCACCATAACGATTGACTTGTTTTATCCTAGCCTCTTTGCAAATTTTATTCTATCCGTGATCAGAGATGCCCCACTGAATTTCGAGCAAGCCCATAGAAGAGAGAGAGAGGAAAAAAGAAAAGTGTATCCATTCCCAGGCTCTCCGTATGTACAATATATCGAACTCTACCAAAGTGCAACGCATGACTAGCTTTTTTGGGCACGAAACGTCGACTTCGCAACTGCCCGTGTGGGCCTTGTAGTAAAACTAGTTCTTGCTCAGTGTCTCGCATCTTTGGCCCATGCTCCGACTGTAAATCCTAACCAGGAGACAGACGTACACTATACGAGGATAAAACTAGATTCACGGCACCCCAGCAACAGTGTGTCATTTTCGAGTCTGGGTTACCATTTTGCTCACTTCGATCATTCGCCGACCATCGCGCTACCCACGCCACTACGCCACCCTGCTCTCGCTCATATAAGTAGGTAAGTGTGTACGAAGACATCTTCGGTATCATCGATTCTCAACACTCAGGCCCGACATACACCCACCATGCCATACCTGTTGGTTAGCACCGATCCAAAATTATTGTCCAAAAGCGAGAATGCATGGACCCGTGTAAACTATGGATCGGCCAACGCCCACGACTTCCTACCAGAGATTAGGGATGTGGCCGACTACACATTCGACAAATCAACCATGTCCTGGACCTTCAAGTCGCTGCCCTGTCGTTTGTTGGACAGATTAGAGAAGATCGGTTTTGGCATCAAAGCGGTGGCAATGACCAACGATTTGTGCTTGTGGACGTTACAAAAGACAGAATGAACGTAAGAAATTAATTCTGAGATAGGGGGCAGGATCAGTGGAGGAGGAGATTATATAAGATTTTAGGCAGTGTGTTTATATTTTTGCGACTTCCGTTAGGTCGAAGTATTTCTGTTGGCTTATTATTAGAGATTTTATCAGCTTTTCGTAAAGAACAAAATTCCTTGAGGATGTTGACTGGATATCAACGCGCATCATTCTGGCCATGTCGGCATGAGCTAGTTGATATGCTAATTCGACCACAGACCTTCAAATAATTTATAATCGCTATCTTCTTGTTTGCACATGGTCTATAGAAGTTTAGGATCGTAGCAAGACACGCCGAAACTGCCAACTTACGATTAGTCACAGCAGCCAAGGCTACTGCTGCACTGCACTAGCCTGAACCCTAGCTTCGTCGAAACCTTTACTCAGAGAAGTAGATCAAGCTCAAGCTGCAGAAAGGTCGCTGATGTTTAAAAATTTTATTCCGCAGCTCTCCCGTGAGCCTTTGCAAGTCACTTACTTATAACTATTGCTATTGCTCCCCGAATCGTGACTCTACACGGGTCTTAGTGTGGGACAGTAAGCTTTAGTACGAGATTTCCGTGGACTGCGTGGATTGGTTCCTGTGGCTTGAGCCATCCTCTGGCTAGCCCTAATCTGCCCTAGGGCGAGCCAAGGATTTAATATGTGATAAGACATTTTGGACAGCTGAAGAGTTGGAGGCAGCTCGTTGTGATGTAGTTTCTGTTGTTGCACCAACCAGGATAGTTCTTGATTGTTTTGTTGCAAGTACAAGCCTACTGTTTACAGAATGGGCATAGTTTGTCAAAAACTGAAAACACCAACTAGTCGACGTTCAGATTTTACAATCCTTAAAACAACTTCAGCAGGCATTGCACAGGTTAAAAAAGAACCAACGCGTCACGTATAAATATCCCACAACAATATTGTTACCATCTACGCCTAGACTCATGACAAATAAGTAATCATGTCTCACAACGAGTCACCCATACTACCTCGTACCCATCAGCCAGCTCAGCACGTTGTATGTTATAACCGCGTCGAGACAGGAATGTCAGTTGAGCTCGTACCGTTCTGAGTGACTCTGCCACAATTGCTCGGAACCGAATCCAGTAAAAGTGCCCGTAGTAAATGTTCTGGCTCGAGAACACCAAGCACGTTTTGCCTAATGCTGTCCTCAACTACCACCACAGGCATATCGACAGTCATGGATGGAACCCAGTCTCTGAGAACTGCAAACAATGGCGTGTTGGCCGTGAAGACCAGGGAAGCCTTCTGTAAAGGAAACAAAGGTCATGAGTTGTATCTGGCGCGTGATATCAAACAATTTCCTTGGATTACTACTTTGCTTCGCGCCTATTGTAGAGGCATCTGCAGCTCTCACTCCAAACCACGACCCATAATCTATACATACCTTTGTGTAGTGTCGTGCCACATGCCCAAGAGTCTTGTTATTCGCATCGGCTTCGTTCCATGAACCGTGAGTATCGACCACGTACTGGATAATGTCCGCGAATGACAATGTGACCACAGCCCTTTTCCCATCGGCTAGCTCAAGACGCACAATGGCAGCGCCCCCTCCATTCGCAGCAAGCGAACCTATGATTTCTTTTAGCGGTTTCGTTTCAGTCAACACCTCAAGTTGGTGATAGGGTTCTGGCAAAATGGAACCTAGCGTCCGATCAAAGGCCGTAAGAGCGGTGTAAAATTTGCTAACCTGAAACAATGCCGGTTAGATAATGGCATGGATAGGACGCAGCTGGTAGATTTGCCTGTTGACTAAAAAAGTGTAATATGTCCCAAGCTGATAATAAGTGGACCACATCATCTGTAGACTTGAACAGGGCCAATCGTTTCGAGCTTTCATATCCATCCCTTCTTGCACATATCAGGCGCGCTGTGTCCAGAAGACTAAAATAGAAAACGGAGTCAGTGCGGTTGTCTTGAGATTGAAGTCATGAGGGGTGCGAGACTGATGGGGCTGGCCTTACCCGTCGCCTCTATGATACTCCGGTCCTACGGCTATAATATGAGAAGCGTGCCACCACATGGAACTGCCAAACCGTTACGACAGGCACAAGCGGCTTTCAGGTGGGGGGGGGGGGGGGGGAATTTTTATGATAAGAACGCAATAGATTGTTTTTCAGCGAACTGCATTCCTCACTACAGATACTCGTGCTGGCATGACTACCATACTTTGTGTCAACAGACGCTGATTTCAAGGAAGGAGCTCGACAGATCTCGATCAACGGTTGCGCAAAGTCTGTTTCGACATTGAACAGACCATCGCTCCCACTTTGGCGGGCCTTGGCCCATAATTGACACACCAAGTCATCCACGTGGCAAGTACCCAAAACAGAGTTTGTGGTCGAGTCCCAGAGGACTATGGCTCTCGCATTGTTATCGCAAAAGATATTGAACACGTTCGAAATCTGCAAAAAGTTGTTGTGTATTGCGTCGAGTCTATGTACAGTACGTTTGTTTCTAAGCTTACGGGTAACGTCTTCTCCACTGCGATGACCGAGGTGATTTGCGGGACAGCATCGTAACACGTCATCCGTGTGAAATACTCTTGACACAAAGCACTAGCGTCGGCCAGCTTTGACGGTGTTGTTACAGTGAAGTCGGCAGTTTCAGCGTGTTTGCTCACAATTCTGAAATGCTGAAAAAGGGAACGCGTGAAAACAAGAAGGTCGTTTTCTGAATTTGATATGTTCTGTCTACGTTTTTCATGCTTGACCTTAAAAATTGCTCACGTGAAAAGAATATGACAGGGAAATGACAGTTTGCGCTAGCGAGGTTAGCGCATGGAACCAAGACTTATGCTGAATCAGCATACAACTTACGATTAGAGTGGGCTAAGACTTACACAATCACCGCATTTGCTCATATTTGGTGCACATGGATCTGGAAAATGTCTTCGGTACTTACAGAACTGCTGCTCCTTGGTCTGTATGGCCTATGTTCCCTGGGCCGTCCGCCATTCGCGTCTGCATCCAACGACATCAGCCGGGCCAAATGATTGCCAGCAGCCAATGAGGCTCGTCGCTTTTTCTCGTCATTTCCTTTCTCTGTACTCCTAGGTGGCGTATCTAACGAGTATCGCCTCCATGCATCGAATTCCGACGTCTCAGGGGGCTTTGGACTTTTATGTTGCGCCTTTCCGAATTTGTCAGTAATCTTTTTCCAGGCTGTGGCCACCTTATTATTGCAATTACCAGAGCCACCCGAACTATGTTTGACCCGTTGCTGTATGTAAATGTTCTTCTTCCTTGGTCTCGATGTTTCCCTCTCGTCCACAGACAGCAATCGATTGACAGGGAAGATTGCAGCTAATTCTCGACTTAATCGATTTTCTGACGATTGGCCATTCGAGTCCTTGCTTTTATCAGTAAATACGCTATCAGCTGGCGAATCGTCGTCTGAAAACGATGGTGTGGTATTGATAGAAATATTAGAGTAATAATCCCGGTATGGAATAGTCTGTCTATGCACAGCCATCAATTGCTCCGCGAAATTCATAGCTACAATGTGCAAAGGATCGACTGGCGAAGGACTCAACGATCTCGCCCAAAGCACGTAGTCCTAAAAGTGAATACGTAAAGTGATACGACGGTACTAAAATTTCACTTTTATCGTCTCCCTTTTGCCGTTCAGGCGTGTCGAAATTCACCTAGGGTGACTAACTTCCCAGAAATACGAGCTCAATCTGCTTCGCTAGTCAGCGTGGCGCCAAGTGCGAGGAAAGGAGACGATTCCATAAAGATTTTGGAGAATTCCTTGAGTTAGATTGCTTCCAGCAGTAAACAACGAAGCAATGATCACAAACCGCTTCCGTCACTTGAAGATGGAGGCTTCCACCCGCACACTTTGCTGCGTCGAATCGACCACTCGACTACAAATGACTAAGCTGTTGTTTGTAGTTTAGAATGGAATTTTTTGATCACAATACGACGTCTTATCTGTGCTTGGCTCGGTTAGTGTAGTATAAAAAGTAGACGGATGATGAGGCTGCTGATGGTGCTGATGTGCATCTAGGAGGATGGAGAGAGTGCACGTATGGTACTCTCCAGATATGTGTGACCAAAACATCGGCTAGAAGCCCCTTCTTATGAAATATTCCCATCTAGGGAAGTCCAACTTATTAGCAACGTAGGGTAAACATTGAACAGAAATAGAACACCCGTTAACCGAGCTGCGCTTTCATGCTATTGAACGTCATCAATAGCTTTTCTTTGTTAGGGCACACCTGCTGCAAGATTCAAATAGGAAGGAAAAAAGCTTGAAACACAAAGCAATGCTCTCCAATTCTTGGCTTTCCACAACCTTGTTACTTTGGATGGCTCGTGGCCAAGTAACACAATATTGCATATTTGCCAAGCAGAAGTGTCTTTTCCGCATCAACAAGTAATCGTAGAGTGTTGTTGATTCTGAGATTTATGCCCACTCGCTCGTCTCTTTTATGCCCTATTACTATTCAAGAGCTTCTCTCAAGCCAGAGTCTATGGTGAAAGTGGCTTGTACAGTCTGGAATGTTTATAGCTCCGCACTGCAAACCTTACAAAAACGGGGTTGTAAATGATAGTGCGGGTTTTAAAACTAGGTCAGACGGCTTGATGACTGTCATGACCCAGTTCAACGTTGAACATGTTTATGGTAACAAGGCTTGGTCTTACGCCAGTCAGAAAGAGAAGTCGACAGTAACCAGCGCTTATCTCTAGCTGCCAACAGAAGCAGGCCTATCTTGACAGCATTATTGGCCAGATTAGATTAGATAACGCCTGCAAATTTAGAAGACACTAGGGATGTTGCTGCGGTTTATTCCGCGTTGCTCACTCGCATTTGAAAACAGATACTGTATGTACCTACACGCAGCCAAAATGCCCATGTCATCACTCAGCCGGAAGCACAAATAATAGGGGATATAGGTACATACATACTATCCGCGTTGTGAGGCATATCTTTGATTTGGTCTAATTACGTCGGTCTCGATCAGTTGAGTACTTGGCAAATTGCCAGTCAAAGTGTAGATCAAGGTTGAATCTTCGTGCACATACTGTATAAATTGGACGAAATCAGGATCGATGTTAGCGCTTACATTTTCCAGCCAAAGCCCACGTGTGCCTTGAACCATTCCGACATACTGTAATGGGTGGGGGAAGAGGTACAGCAATGTACAGTATATACGGACCTGCTCGACCTACTGTACATAGAATAGGATCCATAGCTGAGCTTCACTTCGAAGTTTACTCAGCAGTAATGGCTAAGTACGGTATGGATACTTACATATTTGTGGGGCGCTATTAGTCACAGCAAGGACACAAGTGACTCTCGTGCTGTGAACTTCGTGAGCCATTATAAGAGCTTATACACGAATTCGAATCAAAAATGGGGGATATACCAATATTCGAATGGCATGTGCTAATGGTATGAAAATAAAAGGCGCCTTTCTCGTGTCTTTCGTAGAGAAGAAATTATGCAAAGGCGATGTGCTCGGTCGTATCAGAGAACCATGAGCTCGTTCTTGTTTGTTGTAGCCGTGATTCAGCTGATGAGCCTAACCCCCCTGCTCGTGGCCTGGCGGGTTTAAACGTCTGCCTTTCACGCCAGGTACGCATTTACGGGCGAGTGTTCGACTCGCGGTCCGGCATATCATTTCTTGTAACACGTGTCCCTTCGCCCTCGAGTGCCCATAAGCGTATGGTGATGTGATAAAACATGAACGCATATTCACTTGCAACAACGACTGCACAGACGGGTGCTCAAAATCGCAGGTTTATGAGACTGTCATAAATCAGAAATGGCGGACTGGTCCACTCTGCACTAAAAACAGGAAGCAAGAGATCACTTCTGGCGCTAAGTACCAGTAAGAGATCTTGTTTGTTGAATACTGGGTCGTCATGCACACGTAATAATAAGTGATATCCAGGCGACAAGGTAAAGCACTGGTAGCCCAAAAGCAGCCCATGCTCCTGCCTAAGCAGCCTACTATAAAAGCAGCCCCATGCTCCTGCCGATTACTGCGCCTTAATTTTTTCGCATTGTGCCCTCGCTAGGCTCGATTACTCTTCACACGAACTCAAAGCATTCGTGAAAAACGAAAAACATCAAATTTTTCTCTCTCGCTTTGCATGACGAATGGTTGTGCTGCCAACACAAGGAGCAGTCCCCAGGAAAGAAAACCTACCCGACGAACGCCACCACTTACAGTTATTTCACTCAAAAACCAGCTACGCGATTGGAACAAGCTAGCTCTAACTCGATTTTCCTGGGCAGCTTCTTTCCTTATTTTTTTTTCGTGCTGCCACTCTCCGAAACAGTCTTGATAAATCATGCCAACTTCTCCGCTCAGGCTTCTCTACTTTTCGCTTTGCAAAAAGGTACAAGTCTTTACAAGAACATTCTGGGAATAGTTCGCAGGTACGAATGCAACGTATTCAAAACTTGTACGTATTCAATAAAATTTGTATAAAACGGCAGATACAGAAAAGCACATTTCATGCCAAAGTTCAACTGCTAGAAACCACAGACTGATCTATGAACCCAAATCCAAGGTCTCGTCAGGAAATAATAGTTCCACATCGCTCACACCAGAATCGTGTCTTTCATGATTGGTAGCCTTATCGACGGTTTTGTTTCCGTTCTGATTTGCCTGCTCGTCCAATGAGAGGACGATGGTCAGTAAATCCTTGGCTTCCAGAAATCCAGCGAATTCACCTTCGTCGTTAAATATGACGGCCATTGGCAACATAGAATCCCAACTTGCATGCTCCGTATTACAAGAGGCAATAGTCTTTAGAACCTTTGAAAATGCGGTGGTCATGTAGAAATGTGGAACGTCTTTCTAAAAAGGTCATGTGCGCAGTAAGATTTGCTTAGCCACTCCTAGCCGTTTGTCTAACGATCGCTCGAAACAGTCTTTTACAGCCAGAAACGACCTAAACATCTATTTCATCAAAACTAAACTATCTTCGTGCCACATTTGGGGTATTACTGGCGGCTAGCACAATGCTGCTTATTGAGTCAAAACACGGAGCGTACACTGTTATCTTGCTAGTGCCCATGAAAAGACGTAACCTGGTAGGATAAGAGAGATACAAGCGAACAAGCTTACTTTTGAAATCTCATGCAACAGGTCGCCGAGGTTTTTCGACAAAACCAAATCGCTAGAGTATCCTGATTTGGCCACGAGATCAACCACGTCAGCCATCGACAACATCGTTTCGTAGGTTGGCTTAGACGCATTCGAACGATCGAAAACGGGTAGTGCACTCGCTTGGCTCTCGACCAACATCGATGCCGCATGCTTTAGTGTGCAGTCCAAATAAAGCCACCATTTTGGTGCGTCCTGGGGCGATAATGGCGTCGAATTAGGTTTCGAAAGACGTGCAATGTCTGAAATTCGTGTCCGCTCGAATGCTGCTGTCAAATCGAATTTGCATATCTGAAAAGTGAAATCGAAGTTGTGCGCGTGCGTGGCAGCATACAAAGTACTGTCTATACACACATATAGATTTTAAAACTCGTTTATCCTGTAACCTATTTCTATATAATATACCGGTTCCTAGTTGGCAAATACTGCAGGTCGGAATTCGTACTTTCTCTCTCCTCCTCCCATCTGCGTCGGTACAATCCTCGGGGACACGGCAGTGCCCCTCTAGCACGTGTGATCTCAATAGGATGTGATGACGGATCAACATCATACCAACATACAAAACGTAAACGAAATTCCACTCCCCCTCATTCCCCATCAACACGTACGCATGTATGCAGAGTAACATACTCGTACCTCTTTACTCAGGAAGCGGACAGCGTCGTTGGCCGAAATAATATGAATGACGTCACCGGTCAGTTCGTCGACCAAGGGTAGCAGAAAACGCCCACTCTCTCCAAGTTGACTAGAACACGATTCTTGCATCGATGGAATTGAAATGCCTGGGACAGCCTGATGACAGAATAAACGAGCCGCATCGATGATGCTAAAAAGGTTGAAGAGTACCACGTAAGGAATATCAACAGTCGATAAGAATTTTTTGCACGCCCCTGCATGCATTGCAATCACACTGTGTTGCCATTGGACGTTCACTATCCGTCTTTTCTCACATGATCATGCCTAATAGTAATAAACAGTCACTGTGAAAGGCACGTGCAACTATCAGTCAGCCTCTCGTCATATAAGGTTGGAGACAGTTGAGACCTATGGGCCATAGAACGAGCACGTGCTCGTCAATCTATCATGACCTGTTCTTAACACAGGCCTAAACGTAATAAATAAGCCTCTCCTTTCTTATATGTCAGACTGGTTGCTCGTAGCAGTCCCTATTTTGCATTTGGATTAGATGAAAATATGTTTATCATCTCGAGATTCAAAACGATGATGCCAATGTTTTGAAAAATATGTTGCTCTTGTTCGTGTGTGAAAGCAAAAAAACTGGTCATTACCCGAGTTCGGCCGAGACGCCAGTCTCAAATGCATCATTCTTGCTTTTGGCAAAAGTTGCGATAAAGTTCATGATTGGTTGCCTGACGAAGTTGGATATTTTCGAGTCGGATGAGGAGGCGTCGATGAAATACGGCCAGAATAGATGAACCAGAGATCCCATATCGCATATTTTCTGCCCTGAAGCCATACAGTCCGATGTTTGCGACGAGTTCCACATGACAGCCCCCACTGTACGATGACGACGCAGTATATTGAACACTTCTTCCATCTACGAACAGTAAGAAAACAAGAATTTCCAAAATGTACTGAGAACATTCCTTGCGCTGTTATTCACCAGCAGGACACAAAACTGAGCATATTACTCACGGGGGTTCGAGTATCGATGGCCACCGCTTGACTCAAATGGGGCATTGCATCATAACAGGTCAGTCGAGAGAAGTACTCTTTGCACACAGCCAATGACTCGTCTGGAAAGAGGCTAACTTATGCGGGGTGGAAAGACGTGTGAATGAATCAACCTTACTTCCTGTACTTGTTACAGTAAACTGTAAGTCGCCGGCGTGCTTGCTAACCACTTTGAGATGCTGAAAAAAAGATCAGATGAGCTATCGTACTATACAGGCCGTTTGTAGTGTATAGTAGGCAGGTCGAAATTGAAGAATTGACTTCGCTGCATTGTGGTTCCTCTCCCGTCTCCAGCCTACACGAGACCAAAGTGTGCCTCCTATCTTATACAGTGCATGCTGCTGCACACAGTGCACGGACCCGATGTCATCTCAAGTAATGTGACGGAATCATAGCGACAACTCTCGCCCATCAAAGCAGACCAGATAGAGCACCTTTTTGGCACTGTCAGAATCACTTACCGACACATTGCCACTCTGCTTTATTGCCCCTGACAGCAAGTCGCTTTGCAATTGTTTTAAGAAAGCGGCTGGATCATCGTGGGATAAACTGCGGGTTCGACCAACGTCATCCGATCGGTCATCCGTTTCGGCTGACGACGTAGTTTCGATCGACGATCTTCGAAGGTGATCTCCCTCGCGACTGTGTCCGTGTTTTAGTTTTCCGAAGAAGCGCCCGATCGCCGACCACGACGACCTCGACGTGGACCAGAAATGACGACTCGGACGTGCCTCAGGCGGAGCAGACGATTTCCGCGGACTGTAGCCTCTGGCGTTTTGATCTTTGTTCTCCTTTTCATGTGTGGTTTTTTTGTACACATTCTTCCTTTTCACTGATTGCTTCCCGCCCTTACTCTTCAAATTGGCTTCCCGTCCTAACTTACGGCACGGTTCGAATTGGACGCGCTGTTTTTCCAGGGTCATAGCCATAAGGTATTCGTCATTTAGTTCACTGAAATAGGCTCGACGGTCCTCGTTCCAGTCTTCGTCCGAATCGTCGTCTGTATCGGAGTATGAAAATGCTGATGGTTCGTTATCATCAGACCGATTGCCATCCATGGCGCTCGAGCCCATCGAGGGTTTTCGCTTGCTGGGGTCTTTCATTATTATTAGCAAGCCCAATGGGTTCGTGTTAATCGGTTTCGGCTCGACGGGATGAAGACTGAATTTCGCACGGCGACTTACTGCTAGCGCGGTCATAGTTTAATACCCGATAGCGAAAAATAAATATCAATGTCAAATAGAGCTCAGACCTGAGGCCAATATTCCAATGGTGGATCAGAGACAGTCGAAAAGTTGTGAAGTCTACTTCCACACTGTCTTTCCAGCTGTTATCGCTTGACCAAAGCTGTGAAGCTGTACGGACCAGCTTACCATTAGATTCCGTTGCTGCTCTGAAAGATACCATAGGCTCAACTTGGCAAAAGTTAGACACGCTATCAATCTGCTGAGGACAGCAAAAGAGTTGACGCGACGGATGGCTGGCTCCTTACACGGTTTATACGAGCACCAAATGTGGATTTATATAAACACAGACGAGAGGAGCGCATGTGACAAAGACGTGTTGATATTGCGCGTATCGGATACGTACGCATTCCATCTGCAAGGCTCGTGGTTGGCGGTACTAGAATTGAAATATTTGCGGCGCTGGAAACATCCCCAATGCCCACTCATTCGTTCGTGCGGGAGTAGTAATAACCAGCAAGAGGAAGAAACGAGCGCCACACACATCGCAAATCTTTCGCCAACAGCCGTACGTACATATCTCGATTCCTTCCCAATCCTAAACCACGTGCCCTTCGATTGCGCGCACACAAACTTTTAAACTTCTCCCGTAAACCACCCCTCCCCCAATTCTCTGCCCCAAAAGTTCCAGTCTGACGATCAGAGTCGCCTCTGGATGAGAGATGCGGGGTATCCTCATCAAACTTGTCTTGATTGGCCTTCAAGACTTTCCGGACTGGTATCGTACAACCCGCAGCGCGCCGCGACCTACAGTACAGTACGGGGCCGTCGACGTGAGCATGAGTGCCACTTCGACTGCCAAAATGTAAAAGGCGGAAATCTATCAATTCGATTGGACTACGCTTCTTCTATCGTCTGACAAGTTTTTCAGGGCATTGTATTCCCGATACAAAAAGATCCACTAGTCCTCGTATTAGCGGGTACAATAGGGGCGCACAATACAGTGGTCCACAAAACTGGTTTCTCCTATATCCAAAGCCAAAAATGGTAGAGGTGATTGCGTATGAGCTGGAGGCTATTCGTTGCATCCATGCGTGAAATGCGCCTTACCTACATTCGTTGCTAGCATTGTGACTATAGAAGGACCTTCATCCTATTTGCATTCAGTCTTCCCCTAATTGCATTCGAAAGCACCCAGGTTCGCGTCCATCCACCCACCTACCAGACAAAAGCAGCCCAGTTCTCATACGATTTGGACCAAATTCAAAGCTTCCCAGCGCAAATAGAAAACGAAACACAATCTAATGGCTTACATCAGGCTAGACACTGAAAGCTAGTTTTCAAGCTTAGTTTCGAACCGTTAGAGCTATTTTTATGTTTAGAGGAACAGGTGACTGAGAAAAAGTCGTTTTCAAATTTAGCTCTCATGACGTGTTTAGTACCGCCTATGTTTTCGACCTAGAGCTAATGGAGATTCCAACGACGTCACAGGAAGGCTCTCGGGTCAAAGTGAGACCATCTTGGCACAAAAGTGGCAGAGAAATTATAAAGGTGATGCATGAAGAACCATAGCTTCGTTGAGAGGCGGGACAATTTCTAGGTTGTCTGTCTGTCTGTCTGTCTGTCTGATTACTCGGTAGCCAAGCACTAAAACGGCACCGCGCATACAGTTGTACTTATCGCAAATTATGACTGCTCGCTGTTTATAATAGCTATTGATTTGAATCATTGCACTAAGCAACATAAATATACTGGATAAACTGGTGACTGATAAAACCGCAGTTTCCAAATTCAGCTCACATAAACCATCTGCAGTGCAGTACAGTACTGCAGTCTATGGCGTACTCATAATATTGTTTACAGCATGTCTATGTAATAGGCAAAATGACCCTACATTGGAGAAGATACCTCGGTGAGCGGATGACTCGAAAACCCTTCAGGCAGGTCACCTAGTCGTATGTAGGTGCCTGAGACATCAACCTGACGGGGCTTCAGCCTCGCCTGGAAAAGGGTGTAGAGAGGCCAAAGAAGGTAACTAATACGCTGAATGTGGCGGCCAGTTAAGGCAACCAGATACACTACCTTCTCCACAGGCCAAAGAACCTGCTCCGTAGAGGCAACGTCTTTATTTCCTTCACGACAGTTAAACTGACAATTCTACAAGCCCACATTGACAGAATGCATCACCAGCATCGAATTCATGATAGTAAGCGGTTGCTCTAAGAAACAATCACGAATTGAAAGAGTCAGTTTCTAAAATCTATCAAGCGATAAGAATCACGGAAATAAAATGTCAACAACGACTTCGCGCAATTTCAGTGCACCATATCGTGTCCCCAATGCGCATCATGCCACCAACGATAACCAAGCCAATATCAGAATTACACCGCCCATAGGGGTTAGGCGTCGAACATCATCGCGTCCAGTCAGGGCGTAATAGTAGCAGGTGCCCGAGAACAGAAGTATGCCCACGCTGAACAGGGATCCAGTCTGAAAAAGAAAAGCATGCCAGTGTCTATGCCTTATCCTGGACCGGACAGGACCCTAGCCAGTTGCTCTCATGTCAGGCCAGACTGTTGTATTCTGATACCTTTCAAGTGCCCATTATGCCTTCCCTTATAACAGAGGTGTGGCTTACCAGCATCGGATACCTCGCGATTGGCGAAGCCATTAGGGCGACGCTATGGACCAGGTGATAACGATTGCCAGAGTCGAACGCCTAAAATAGGTTCAATTAGATCAGAACAATGAAACGAATGAAATCCCCTGGACATACATGCCGCCTTCTCAGTTCCCTCCTACAGGTTATGCAAAGCACATGATTTACATATATAACCACCACCTACCTACATATTGTAAAGGTCATTTCTTCCGTCTCAAGCTCTTTCAATGCGCGGTAATTATGAAGCTATCATTACACAGAAGGCATCAAGCAAGGCGGTCAGTACGACACCTTGACGCACAAAATTCTAGAGGTACAAATAGAAAGTTACGTATTTGTGGCTTGATAGAACCGACCAAATCAAAATTGAGAGTGGCATCGTTCTTATCGTTAGATGAGGGTCAATATTCAAAGTTATATGGCACATGAGAGTTGTACAAGCCATGCGACAACCACACACGATACCGCACAATCCTCAATTACTGTTCACTTCTCAAGCAGACACCTTCTTTTGACCTCTCTCAAACATCAGCTGGGTTAAACGAGCAAACTGGCAATGCGTTTGGGAGACATGTAACCAACATTCTTTGCCTTACATAGCGCTCTATTGTCTCTCCATAATCGACAGTAGGTACCGCTTTGGTCTTTTCAAGCTTCCTATCTTGATACTCAAAGTTCAATTAGAGTGCTCCACAGTTTTGGTAGAACCAAAGACCCCGTCTTGCGACTTACGAAACTTCTTATGTTCCGCGATTCGATCTACAGTAGCAGCGTCAGGCATCTTGCCCAAATCCAGACACCAACCACCACAGATAGCCCCATTGCGGAAACTTTAGGTTTTTCTTGCCCAGAATAACAACCTATTCAAGGCATATGTCGTCTTATTCAGTTCATTTCAGAGGCATGTCGGTCTGAAATTTTGACCATAATGCCCCCTTCCTCACCGAATTTCGACACGAAAATGATTTCGGTGACAGTTGCACGGTTGAATCGTGCAGACGCGTTGTTGCGTAACCAGATTCTGACTTTAAAAAATGCAAACTCCCGGACCACACACGCGTGCACTTACCAAAACTCTTTCGCGCGGCATATCAGGTCGCTCTCGGATGCCTGAAACATGATCACAATAAGGGTCCTCTTACATTCCGTCATTGTGCACCTTACCATGCGCTCCGTACGCTCCGAATCCAATGGCCAATGCTCCGCTGACTCCGGCCAATCGGACGAACGAAGAACTAGCTCCCATTTTCCACAAATCAAAATCATGCACGGTCGATCTTGATTCACGAGCGATCGTATCCTTCAGATCGGTTGCACGAACCACACCACCGCCTCGAGCACCGTTGCCGTTACCACCGTTATCAACCGATACCCAACTGGCCAACCAACGAAAAGCTTCTTCCATAATAAACCGATTGACACAAAACCAGCGACGTCTAGAAAGATGGCGCACGAGGGCTAGTCACGTGCTAACATGCAAATAGAACTATTCTAAGGCGAGTACTACCCGCACTGGGTTGCTAATGAGCCGCTATTTAACTTTACCCCCACGTTTTAGTCAGAGACCGCCATGAGACCGCCCAGCGCCAGCCAAGGCAGAACTATTTCCCCGCTCTTGCCAGTCGATCAATAAAAACCAGCCTGAGAAGTAGCCAACATGCGCATCGTTGCCGCCCACTTTCAAAACCGGGCGTTCAGCAATTTGTAAATGGGGGGATGAACCGATTTTCCTGTAGCTCCTGTAACGTTATGTGTAAATAGCAGATACACACATACACATGCAGATGTACAGTATATCTTTCTGGAGGGGCTGGGTGTGATGCTATTATACTAGAATGGGAGAAATGCCAGTCTCCACTCGTACTGTACCTGAGATCCCTTGCTGAAGGACGAGATATTTTTTATTAATTTTTTTTAAAAAATTTTTTTGTTTTTATTTTTTTTTTTTTTTTGTTATGTTAAAGCCTTAACGCCCACGCGAAGGGCGAATGGCCGCCAAGGACCGTATCCAGAATCCGGCTCGATGGGGCCTTTTCAAATGCTGTTACAGTCGACTGCACTTACAAGAGAATCTGACTTTATATACTGAGCCTTACAAGTTTGTTTCGATCCAAAGAAGCCACCAGTGTAACCTGAGCTCATCGAATTTGCACTTGACACAGGGCAACAGCTACAGTACTGTATTATCATCATCATGGTTTATTCTTGGCCAAACACTGACAGTGCACTTTAAGACCAGAAACATGCAGGGCTATAGAGGGTCAAAAAAAAGAGAACATACCATATGGAGTCCGTCAAATATGCTCTCGAAACCAGCCGAAACCCCTTGCATCATCTGTGTTGTATACCCTTGACTTGTAAGCCCCTTGCATCTAAAACCCCATGTCATTATCTACCCTTGCTTGGCCTTATAGGCACTGACCGTGAGCTCCCGCCATCGAGCTCTTGACCCCGTACGTCTTTCCGACCTCGCAGGCCTCGTCGTTATAAGCTGAGCTATAAATACCTCAACATTTGCCAAGGACAAGGTCACGCCTTTCCCAACTGCTCACGGTTGACCCCACGTTTTACAGCAGCGCGTTGAGGGCGCTCATTCTGAAGCAAACTTATGACATGTTCTAAGCGGAACTGGTTCGGTCTGCCAAGGACTTTTATGAGAGTAGTCACTTCGAAGATAATTCCAGTGATTTGATGATCAGAGGGGCCTTGAATAATTGCTTGAGATTTCCGTCATCTGATTCGGGCTCGTGTTTTTTCAGTGACTTTTGCGGCGATCAGCTCTCGCCTTGCCTGGTCGGATTTCACCTGACGAGCAAAGGGCAATCATGTTTGCTTGCGGCCTTCGTCTCTGCCACTTGTGGATTGG
This sequence comes from Mesodorylaimus sp. YZB2_4, assembly GCA_030248295.1. Lineage (NCBI taxonomy): Eukaryota > Metazoa > Nematoda > Enoplea > Dorylaimida > Dorylaimidae > Mesodorylaimus > Mesodorylaimus sp. YZB2_4. The sequence goes on along the minus strand of JASANH010000138.1, from coordinate 81,294 downwards.
AGAGCAATTTCAGCAGCATTAGTCGGTACCGGGTACGCATTTACGCCTGCCTGCTATTCAGGCTGGGGTGTCGCGGTTCTGAACAAGGGCGTCGTGTCAAAAGCCTTCGATAAGATTCTTCACTGCTCTTCATTTTCGACACCCCAAAATCATCATCGTGTTCCAGTCAAGTTGCTTGCTTGGATCAAGTCCTATCGAATCGAACCCAGCATGTCTCAATTCGTGACTGCGCCTCAGCTGACTCGCCAGTGGTTGGTGGCGTCCATCAAGGGAGCTTACTTGGGCCTGTAATTCATCGCCTGTATGGATACTCTGCTTGTGGAGTTCAAATATCGATATCCTGACTTTTCCTTGGCTGTTTTTTCGGATGGTTGTCGGCTTCTCGTTCCTATTAAAAATCTGGATGACATGGTTGTTACCGCTGAGCCTGTTATCGATTTTATGAGCCCAACAATATCAAAAATTGGACTAGCATTCAATACCGACAAAACAAAATCCGTTGTTTATCGTCTCCGCGGCTCAGTGCAAGAACAGGTTGCTCTGCGTTTGAATGGCCAACAGTTTGAATTAGTCGATCGATTTAAATATTTAGGCGTTTTTCTTTCGGCATGAAATTTTCTGCTCATAATAGCCAGGCTGTCCGAAGTGCATGCTCTATGATCGGTGCCCTTAAACGGAAATTCGGACGATATGTGAATTCTAGAATTCTTGGAACTGTTTATCAATCCTGTGTCAGATCAAAGCTTGAGTATGGTGTCGTTTGCTGAGACCCTATTCTGTCCAAGGATATTCTGGAACTTTACAGAGCTCAGAAGCTAACCGCTCGATGCTGCCTCAATGACGGAACTATTCCTTACGAATCTGCTTTGAATAAACTCGCTTGGCAGTCTCTTCAAACCCGTCGTAAGCAACCAAAGCTAATTCAGCTTTATAAATTTCTTCATGGAATGCAGGAATACCGCCACCAATACATGAAACAAGTCGATTCTGGTCGTCGTCACAGCCAGAGATTAGTCCAGCTTCACCATCTTGTGGTTCCTGCTCATCACACAGTCGCTTACACGCAGTCGTTCGATTTTTCTGCAATCACCTTATGGAACAAGTTACCAGTAGGCATACCCGAGAGCAAGCTTAGGATCTTTTTATCGTCAATCAAAAACATGATTTTGTAGCTTTCCGATTGGTTTTTTGCCTGGTTTGTCTCTTTCTTGACCATTCTGATAGTTTTTTAGTTTTCAATGTTCTGCTCTCTTCCATGTATTTCAATGCCTGAGTGCTCTGTAACTGCTTCATTGAAAGTTAAGTCATAAGTCATAACACCTACCACGAGAGTTTTTTGCAGTATTTCAGGTACCATGGCCACATCACGGCCCCGAGCGCGCAAAATATTCATCAGTTCTTTCAGTCCTTTGGAGCCGGCACCTTGCCTGTCTTAACATGGTTCGTCATGCCGCCCTCAATCGATGGTACCGATCCATTCTCGATTCACATCAGCCAATCAGCGTCAGCCAAAAAATTGGATCATATGCAAATTGCAACTCGATTACAATGTCACGTCAGCGATCCGAACTGGACACACAAGGCCCAACTGGTTTGCCAGTATACTCCTGCTCAGTACATTGTTTCTTTGTCAGTTAGATCGAAACACCAACTGAAGACACGTGGCGCACCTGACATACTCATCTGCGTCTTTTGTTGACGAAAGATTCTGATAGACTTTGACTGATCTCGAGCGCCCTATTCAATATGGGTGTGTCATCGATCTCTCGTGTATTATTTTTGATTGCAGCCACAGTCATTGGCAAAGGTAGGTTTGCCGCATATCGATTTCAGCTCATACCGTATCGATTTTATCTATCAGTTTTTCGTAGGCTGTTCTCAAAAACCCAAATGTGGCGTATCTGAGATCCACCTTGATCCGGTCGATCCTTCACCTAATTTGAGAATGCTGCCCAGAATCGAATTCCCGTACGTGCAAAGTAGGAACAATCGTGTGGTTGGTGGCACCGAAGCTCAACCCCATTCGTGGCCGTGGATGGCTGCACTGGTTCGGGGCAACTATTACATCTGTGGTGCAGTATTGATCGATGAACAATTCGTTCTGACTGCGGCGCACTGTGTCGCGGACAGGTAAGGCCTGGGACGAATGGGGCACCCAAACGATAAATGGTGCAGACAGGTACGAACTGGCCTGAGATGGCCTCTCAATATGGTGAAAATGTGGGGCGACAGGGATGTGATTCAGGGAGGCACAGCTGAGGACCTTCCGCTGGCAGTGCCATGGGACCAGATAAGATACTATTCTAATACTGACGTGTTATAATTCTATTTATATTGCTTTGCTTGTCTCAGAAAAAGTATCTCATCCAGCCTAAATTCGTGTTCGAAGCCTCGCCTTTTGTGCTGAGTGCTTCCTCACGATTCATGTAAGCTTCTCTGTCTAACCGATTTCAGACCGTACGCGTCAGCGTATCGAGTTGTTTTGGGCGCTCACAATATTTACCAAGGTGAAATTTATGGCGTCACCCGACTCGTGTTCCATCCCATGTTCAATAAGGGCTTTCCTCCCCGTGGAAACGACATCGCCATCTTACGTCTCAGCCGAAGTGCCAACGTAACGACGACCAAAATCAGGCTTGCCTGCATGCCTACGTTCTACCTAACAGCCGCTGGGGGTCGTGAGTGCGTGGTTACTGGATGGGGACGGACTTCGGAAGGTATGATACCCATGACTCTGTGGTTAGAGGGCTTGCATGCCTGAGTGAGAGTTTGTTGCAGGAGGGCCTCCGTCGGTGAAACTTCAAGAAGTAAAAGTCCCTATTTTGGACAACGCCGTTTGTAATGGCCGCGACTACTACTCTGGCCTTATCGGACCGACCATGTTATGCGCTGGGTGGGACGATGGAGGCAAGGACACGTGTCAGGTATGACCTTTACAATAACTCACTTTTTTGCAACTGGGACAGGGAATATCCAGATACAATCAAAGAGCGAGGCGACCCAGATGACCTGTGACGCGCACTCGGTGATTATTCTTCGATACCCACTTACTTTTCCAGGGTGATTCGGGTGGTCCACTAGTATGCAACATCAATGGTCAATGGCAGTTACACGGCATCGTCAGTTGGGGGTATGGCTGCGCTAGGCCACGCAAGCCAGGCGTCTACGCGCGGGTCTCAGCCCTTCAAACATGGATTACGTCACAAATGACCTCCTTGAGTCGTAATGATGAGCTCGTGACTCCTTAGGTAAAATTTTGGTGATACTCAGCAGTTTTATATTTTCGTAATATTTCCGCGCATTTTACTTGCTTTGGCTGCTGACTAACGTTATGTATGATCTGTACCATGATCGCTTGTGCAAGCAAAATGTATGCATGTGTCTTTGATGAAATGATTTTATACAAGCGAAAACGACGCTGATTCTGAAATAAAATTATGGTACTGTACCTATGCTTCGAACTGAGGATAAGTACCCGTAGGTTAACGTGCTAGATCTCGTGTATAATTACATCCGATGAAAATAACAGGCCTCGCACGCTCTTTTTCGATACGCTCGCTTTCGATAAATGTCAGTTTTTCATCGGCGGAGTGGGGTACGTCTAGCAGCTTCTTGATCTTGCCAACTTGATTTATGGGTCCTTACATATTTATAGCCCTTGTCTGCGACATTGCTAGCATCACTCAAATGCTCAGAAAAAGTCCTTTTGAGCCTGAATCAATAATCTAATACTTTTCCAATCTGAGGAAGTGCCAAGTGCACCGTAGCCATCCGTTATCCCCTCAACTTAATTCTCGAACTCACCTTTTTATACAGGCATGTCGACCAGTTTGTTTTTGACAGGGGATCCGCAGTCTCACGATCAGCTAACCCGAGTCTGTATTACACGATCCCTGCTCAAAACCGCCAATTCTTTGGCTTTACTGATCAAATTTCAGCCCAAACGAGGCCGGTTTCTGCAACGCTAATTCTAGTGGGCGTACGTTTCGTAATTTGCTGATTGGATAAGGGCAATTTACAATAGCTAAGCCGTGATTCGGGACTGAACCCCTCGGGTAATTAAAGGGAGACCCGGAAGTCTGGGTAGAAGCCATCCAGTCATTGATCTTTTTCTCTTCTGCCATTTTGTTGTTTTTTCGTGGCAGTCAGGTCCCTGAGAGTAAATGAATTAGTGTCAGCCTTCACTGATGACGCTGGTGGAGAGACTTCCAACTCTGCCAGCTCCCTGAAGGATTGCGGCATTGAGAGATCTTATCGTTAGGAAAACGATATAGCGCTAGGAGGTTCGACGACGAAAAGCGTGACGAGACGCTTTGAGGTATTTGGCATCGCAAGACGCATTGTGTGAATACGTGCATATGCATAAACACTTTCACAATTTTATTTTTGTGGCACGAATACGCCAGTAGGCATAGCTTATTGATAACAGGGTCTGTTCATTTCCTCTTTCCTGCTTGATCATCTCCGGTGACCGGTGTGAAGGACGCGGATATTGTGTTACTATGTATGGCCAGGCCTAGTCTGGAACACGAGTCTAAATGCCAACCTAGCTCGAAGCACGAGTTTTCACTAGTCCTAGTCTACGATTGGTTCTACTAGTTGCTAGCATATTCAATACGTCCTCTGTCCGAGCGGATGTGCTGTCGGGACTAACCTGAAATTACTCGCTTCCGTTACATGTTTGTCGAAAATACTTATCGTTAGCAGCCGGACGGGGCGGAGAAAGGGAGTGGTCGAGGAGAGCTGAGCAAATTGTATCCTAACTGGAAAACAGGCCGGGCTTTTCTTACCAAGTGATCATAACATTTGCATTTAAGACCATGCGCTAACGTCTTTGAATGTGTGTTAGCGGCTCGTGATGAGTGAGCGTCATCAGGTTTGGAAATACTTTTATTTGTCTTCAGGATAGATGTTTATTCGATCCTTCTCCACCATTCCTCGAAAACAGAAAGGCCTAAGAGGCGTGGTCGTGGTGGCAGAGCCAATTCGATAAATTACATACAGGCACGAGTTTACACTTTAGGCCCTAGCTGGCAGCTGGGTGCCTTTCGATATCGTCCCAACGGTCCTTTAAGCGATGGCGTTTCACCCATGGTCTCCTAGACGTCGCGTTGGAGCAGCTGGCATTGATGTCGACTTTTAAGAACATCCTTGGTCCATGCATGATGCGGTGCTGGTCGGGCCTTTATAGGATAAATTATTACCTCTCTCAATCGGCACAATTTTTGTAAGGCTTAAAAAGGACTGCTCATTCTTGTGAACACAATCTCTTTCAAGGCCTAATGTATTATTCACGTGTTGACGAGGCGCTCAGTCAGCCGAGCGATGCTTATAAAGGCTGGAATATGGGAGCTGGTCCAGTTAACTTCTTTCTTTTTGTATCTGGTTTGTACTTTTCCTGTTGGTCAGTCTCAGAAAAGGAATGGTCATTTCTAAAGTTACATTCCATCGCTTGGCCGTTATTGTAGCATTGCTTTGTCTTCCCAATTTCGTTCATTTCGATTCTCAGAGAACCTTATTCTTATGTCGAAGCTTTTCTTATCCGACCAAATGTCGAATCTTATATTTTTCAGGATCATTCAGAGTTGGGGCAGGGTGTTAGCTTGGAGGGCTTTCAAGCTCGTCTCACGCGAAAAAGATGATGAAAGTCGATTAGGTTTTTCTTGGCCTGACATCTGTGGCGCGGCCGAGCTCTCCAAGGTTATTCTTGTGCTAGTCGTGTAAGCTTGGCTTTCGCTTGCGGGAGTCAGCGTGATTCTGGGCAAGTATCTAATGCTATATTTACAGACAAGTTTGACTTGTTTGGCGAGAGGGTCACGCTTTTACGTAAAGATGTCTCGAATGAGATGGATTTTCCATTATTTATGCTAACCCCCACATCGGAAATGCTAGGATACAAAAAAGCGTCACGCCGTTTCGCTTACTTATTCCCAGTAGTACCTAATAACGGACAGCACCTTCGTGACAAAGGGATCAATGCTGTAGAAGACTTCTTCACCCGCCGGCATCGTTTAGTTTTTGGCTCTCTTTTCAGCATTCTCGCACCTTTCTTATCTTGACATCGGTGACAGAAAGCATTTTAAAAACGTCGGCGACAAGGAGAAGAAATACTTTGGAGAACATTCTTGTGCAAGTGGCGGCTGTTGCACACGGTTCTAAATTACGCCAATCACCATTGGCTGATCAGCCGCTGTTTAATTTCAAGGCGCGCCCATCAATGGTAGCCGATAGCGATATCATGGCTATGAGTGAAATTAACAAGATGCGTACTGATCGCTTGGCCAATGCCTTGAGAATGAAAAGTGGTGATTTGGGACGAAGCCAGTCTATGCGGAATCGATCCAGGGCATCGCCACAAAATTCACCCACCCGCCGTCCACATGCACAGATACTCAACGGGGCTAATTCACAAACTGTGGATGACGCAGCGATGATACAAGCTGAATTTCGACGTCGAGCATGTACCATGCCTAGCAAGGTCGGACCATTTTCACCATCAATCTACAGTAAGGCCCAAAAAACCCCCAAAACCTTGTCCCCAAAAAGTCCGTCCAGTCGAAGCGGTCTGGATTCGATATTAAGTTCGGGTAAAGCGGCTGCCAATGACGACGAGTCGGTTGTGATGGAGCGAATGCGTACGTTCACACTGGACCCTGACAAGGCTGTCATAACCAGCAGAGGGGACTCCTTCCGCTGTCGAAGCAACACAGGGGGCATGTCCTCGGTGGCGTCCCGCGGCGGTGGACGTTCCTTAAACGGATCGTCGAAGAACAGTTCCAGGTCCAACTTGAGCAGTCGCAGTCACTCACCGTTGCCCTCTGCCGTCACAGAAGCCGGGGCAAGCCCAACCGATAAGTTTGCACAAGCCAGCGTGGAAGACAGTGTCCGAAAGTACCACATTGTCGTCCTGGGCTCAGATGGAGTGGGCAAGACATCCATCATCAATCAGTTCATGACGTCCGAGTACTGCAATCCTTTCCAAAACGAGTCTGGTATGTATGCCCACCCACGTATATGCATTCATGCACGCTCGTACTGTTGATGCTCACCTTGCAGGAGAGTGCCCAGCAGAAAACACAGTCAACGTGCAATTGGATGACGAAGAATCACAGCTGACTTTTATCGAAGTCAACAACAAAAAAGTATGCCTTTTTTTGTAGAAAAGTCATCAGCCAGCAGTGTTGTTGCCAGCCTGATGATGCCGAATTTTATTTTCAGAGTGACATGTGGCTAAGCTTGAGCGGGGCTGCCTACGTTGTGGTCTACAGTGTTGACGATTCGGCCAGTTTTCGCAATGCTGAACAAGCATTGTACGAGTTGAGGCAGAGAACGCATTCGTCACAAAAACCGATAATTTTGGTGGCAAACAAAATCGATTTAGAACGGAAACGTCACGTTTCTGTCGAAGGTAAGCACGTGAGCCAGTCGTTAATCAAAGAGCATCTCCTCCAAAAAGCATCAGTTTGTGTACTGGCCGCGTGAAAAGGAAGGAAGGTTCTAGTTGTTTATGGAGACTGGCTCTTTTGGATTACAGCTGAGCGAAATCGATACGGCCACTTGCACTGCATTGGTGATAGCCACTACTGAACGTAAAATAAGGCCGTCTCTACAAACAATCTTGCGCTTCTCTCCCCTGAGCGCAAGGATATCTTCGTTCGATAAGATCATTGGGCAAATCAGAGACGAGCTGGAAATGCAGATGTAAGGGAACATCTAACGTTAAATCAGAAAAACCGTAATTTGTTTAGCTGGTGTTTCCGTGTGAGAAAGAAACGTAAAAGATCGCTTTGCTTTTTCAAATGGCACGTTTGTAGTGATTCACAAGCACAATAAACAAGCGTAGCGTTCATTCTTTACATGCACTATTATGGAAAATAGGACTAGCAATACAAAACTCCAACGGAGGGGCGAAGGGCGGGGAATGAATGATCATGTCACTGCAAGATTCTCCCGATAACTGAAAGCTCCCCATAAGTTTCTCGTGTTGACTCATTTTTTTTGTAGATGGCAAGCGCGCCGCGAAAGAGTGCAATTGCAAATTCGTAGAAATTGCCGTTGCCTTGGGTCACCATGTGGACGAGCTGCTCGTCGGAATCTTGGCACAAGCTCGTCAGAATGAGAATTTCGAGACAGAGCTAGCAACCTCGAAATTAGAGTTGATCACGATGTTTGATGCCAGTTTCCCGACGAGTCAACAGCGATCGCAAGGTCGTTCGTCCAGTGGTTCGTCCAAAGAGTCAAATAACGGCGGACCACGTCTGACCAAGGGGCGGAATTCCAAGAAATATTTGGAGTCGAGACAACTTGAAATAGAGAAATGTAGCAGTTTAAGAAAATTGGATGATGCTGTTACAACCGGCTGTACCCATATCTCGTCCATCGGAGGCAGATTCGTGCAAAAATTATTCGGCAGAAGGCGAAGATCGCATTCTTTGGAGAACTTGTTGGCGTTTCAGAGAAGATAAGCGTGATATTGTGAGATTTCGATGTGCTCTTTCTTCATTGTGGGCTTTGGATCGGGAGCTCTACGCATAAACCAAAATATAAGATATTTTATCTTTTGTATTTGATCTGTTGCCGAGCTTGAATATTGCATTTGTCGAGCTAAATTAGTCCGCACTTTGCTCTCATGGTCTTATATAGCGACTTTTTTGGTCTTTTGACGCGGTTCAGAGCTGCATGTGTATTTGGCTGACTTCAATTCAGACACACAGTCTCTCTCTATCGCCATTAAAATTGTCGCCTTGGCAAGTAATGTATTGGTCGCCTGCCCTAAATCTTCCTTGTACCTGTTATATTTCTTGAACAGTACCTACTTGCGCTGATTTTGGTTCAGCAACGACGTCAAGCAAGTTGCCGACTCCAGTCGATGGTGTATATCACGATCAGTGCAAGGAGTCGGTCACAGTTTCCTTGGCAGACGTGGAAACTGGTCGTACTAGGTTTATGCCGACCCTCAGAGAACGTGGTGAAGTTCTTCGTATGCCTTGCACGCCTGAAGGTGGGCAATCTCACCTTAATCCATCCGATGTCGACAAATGAAGGAGAGGCGTGAGGAGGCTCTCAGGTCCGGGTTTCCTCAAGGGGCATCAGCTAGGTAGGGGTAACCCGCTGGTAATCGCCGACATCGCGGGCTAGCGGCTAACACGCACTCTTGCCCCGCATGCATCTCGGATGGACCCTCGTCGATGCCAAGATAGGGTCTACCAACAGGCTCCTAGCCCGCTGCAAATGGACAAAATGTCGACGTTCGGCAGCAACGATCAGCAGGACAAGGGAAAAAAATTTGCCGAATCCATAGGTTTGTGTACTGCTTGGCTGAATGCACTCAAATACCTTGACATGATTTAATTCCCAGCGACACTGGAGGCACATTCCAAAAAACGACTACAAGCACAAGCATTCAAGAGACAAAACCGATCCTTGATCACAGAAATCGCTTTCTAGCGAGTCCCCAACCAAGCATGCTCATCAGACTCGCTCACTTGTCGAACACGCGCGAGTCAGCCATAACCTGAAATTGCAATAATTTTCATTTTGGATCAAACAAACCAAGCATGCAATAGGAGCAACATACCATGGTCTCCTTCCCCATCGGCGCATTGGGGTCCAACTTTGATGGAGGTTTCTTCTTCGAGCCAGCAGCGTCTGCGTCCACTTTCTCTTGTTTCTCCTTTGCGTTGCCGCTGCAGCACAGTATCACGGTCAAGATGAGCGAGAAGGCCACGCAGGAAGAGACGACCACGAATATGATCAAAGGGTACCAAACTTCGGGTGCCAAGCTCGATTGCTCCGTCATACTAGCTATCATATACGGCGCCATTCCCAGCGAGGCGCACTTCGGCGACCAGCTGCTCTCAAACGCGTCGAGGCACTGTAATAAAGCATTTAGATACTCATGAGGCAAACACTGGCGAATGATCCTGTAGTGTACACTACTGCCCACCGTAGGGGTTGGTTCCTGTTCAGATCAGGTAAAGGATATGCTAGTTATTCATTGCACATCCTATCGTCAGGTAGCATAGTTGGTAGAGCTCAGTGCAAAGCATTCCAGACCGTCGACCGCCAGATACAGTATCTACATCGTTTTCCTGCGTATCGCAGAAAACAAGCAGAGCTGTTGATCTCGTTCACAAACCAAAGTTTGGCGTGCGATGTAAGGGCTAGCCGTAGTGTAAACGGGGCTGGGCAAAGCGCAGGCAAGCTGAGCCTATGAGTCTGGAGCAGAGTTGAAGAGAGATAAGGCACATGTAGACCTCACCCCTCCGCAACGGAAGCAGGTACACGGCAAAAATTTTAAGTGAATACGTATCATACGTAGTGTCAGCAAACCAGATGATAACTCGGGCCTCCGATGAGCATCTGCTTCTGATCGCAAACAAGCAGTAACTTTGATCGATGACTTTTTTGTTTGCCAGACTACTCGTACGTATTGACATGAAAGTGTTGGAAGCAGGAAAGATTGGAAAATGCGCTACATGATCCGCTAAAGGTCATCATGCTCTCATATATTTAGGGGTCCTGATGCCGCCTGAACAGTACCTTCCCTAACCTTCGGATGGTCCGTTCGGAATACAAATCCAGCAGAAATCACTACCGACTTTTTTTCGGGATTGCATGCAACGAAGTCGGGGCAGTTTACTTTTGTATTTTTGTGTGAGACGCTTGTTTAGCTTCCTTGCCACCGGTAATGGCCATTGGGGTATCAGGAAATAAATGCGATAGCATTCACCATATTTTGTGCGTATTTTGACCACCTACATGTATTGACCTGTATTAGCCTGGTTTTCTCAGCCGACTCACGATCAGATTTTTCTGGCTGGACAGGACCCCATCCCGTCCCGATCCAGGGGCAAAGAGATCCGATCCTCGAGAATGGTGGCGATGAGGCAGTGCTGAAGCCACACTCCCCAAAAAATCCTGCCCTGCTGGGAATTTCGATTCTGAATTGAAACTATGAAGCAGAAACAATTACGACGACTTGAAGCACTGAAGAAGCATAACGACATCATCAAAGCATTGACACGACGAATTAGCTTATTCACCCAGACTTAAAATCAACTTGCTCGATTAATCATCTCAAAGATTTCAAGGCCGCTGAGGCTGCTACAGCAACCTCATTCGTAGTCGTCATCGTTCGTCGCAGCGCACTTTGTCATGGATGTGGAGGTGGGGAATGAATAATGTGAAAGAGTCGGGTTCACCGAGAACGAACGTGAGTCAGAGTTGTCTGACTGTTTATGTGACTATGTAGAGTTTTTGAGTTGAGAATGTGAAGCTTCGACTGTTGTCAAAGTATTGCGGCATGCTTAATTCCTGAATATTTAGACTTTGAACCCTCAGAAATCAAACGTGCTAGTTTACTTCCACTAAATATTCCTTGGAGTCCTCTTCCCTACACAACTAATTTCTGGTCATCTAATACAAGTTCTATCTAACTCAGCCCGCCTGTAATCGACACCAATCCATGCGCTTTTATTTTATTCCTGCTTGCAAATTCGAGTTACATTAGTAACTTAAAGTGGAAGTCTAAAGTCCTGTATACACATGATGACATCATATTTCATCTGGTCAAAATCATCAAGGCCATTCTTGAAGTGTAATCAATAATACGATTAGTCAATCTGCAGTTTAAACGGCACCCCAACGTCTATTCTAACGCAAACGTCGATAACTGCCCAGTAGACGCTTGCAGCTTGGACAATAGTGTTCGACATCTTGGCAAGACGTGATACAGAACGGCACGCAGCAGAAAAACCAGGGAATCAAAAGGAAAAGACCAGCGAATGCCAATGATGCGCAAATGATCCAAGCCAATGCCCCGTTCACATATTCAGTACGAGTGACCACTTGTTCTGAACAGTATGGACATTTCATGTTCGTGGCATGCTCACCGAAGGAGGGCGTGAACGTGACGTGCGGCGCGGATGTGGTGACCACTGTTGGCGTGGTTGTTGTTGCTGGGTATGATCCAGCTGGATATGGTGGCGCACCAGTTGCTGGCGGTGGTGCTTGAAATCCATATTGTGGAGGTGGTTGAGGATAAGTGACCCCGGTATCAACACCGTATGGCGGAGGAGGCGACCCTTTTTCATCCATTATGGAAATACACAGATCCAATCTGAAAATAACCAAACTATAGATTAATAGTTAATAGAATTCACTCTGGCCTTTTTAGTTTTCAGCGATGCAAGGAGAAGCATGGACACCGATGGATGGCAGGAAAAGCAAACTCGTCACTTGGCGGATGTGAGAAAACTAGTGAGTCGGCTGAAAGGTGACTAGAGCACCAAGTACCGTACATAGTACTCGTAGGTTGGCAGCACGTATAGGTGGGATGGTTGGAGCAACCAGTACGAGCAATGTTTTCGAGGCGGGGTATTCCCCAATGAAACGTAGCCGCCTGGTATTTTCCGACATAACAATAAGTACCTATACGCGCCTGCGCCCAGCGCTATGGACGGGCATGGGCAGTTTTCGTCCTCGTTTCCCGACCCACCTACCCCCGTAGTCAGGTGCATCGAACGCGTTGCCTCGATTGCGTACCTGCACACGTCCACATACATACATGTATGTAGGTAACCTAGGAGTGGGTAGATACCGAGTGTGCGCAAACAAAATCCAGCCAGCTGAAAGGTCAATGGACGAGGAGAAATAGGAATAAAAACTTCCTAGAAAAGACCCCCCATTTTGCGACTATTCAGTCGAGACCAGAGTGGGAATGCTGCGCGCATAAACCCTCGTCACCTTGCAAATACGCAGTCACAAATCTGGAAATCACGACGACGCGCAACGCATAGTTTATCAGACTGGGAAATTATTACTGACAGAGCGCGAGCAAGGACATTTGGCGGACAGATGGGTCGCCTTGGCCTTGGCCTTACCTCCGAAAACTGGCAGTTCAACTTTTCTAATACATGGCTGGGGAGGATGAGGCTTTCGACACGATATCTAATGCGTAAGTTTTGGCCCTTTTAGCAACTGGTGCGATTTGAGGGCACTGGAACGGGATGCGGTAATATACAGCTGTTACAACCAGTTGTTCCAGCCAGCAAAACTACTTGCCTGCCACCAGGAAAGCCGGGTTTATAGCCTGTGCAAATTCTGCACCTACACCATTGGGTATTCCAGGGCTAGCGGGTAGTGTACGAGTACTTTAAAGGCAGCTAGACTGCCAGTGTAGGGGGACAGGAAGAGGAATTGGGCTTAGTGGGGCCGTGCCTTCTTCCCTCTCCACCTCTATCCTATCCTTCTGAACTGGCAGTGTAGGGCTATACGAGCAGTACATACTGATGAACGCAGCTTACTCATCGCCCTCTACAGTATGGTCGCACACCACAGCAAGCGTGAAAATTCCTACCTATACTGTAGCATGCATCTGCTAATGCAGTACAGATTTTGTGAATCAGTTTATTAAATTCGAATATACTGTATACCAGATACTTGAGGCCTATGCTGGAACAGCAGAAAGGGCCAATTACAGCTTTGCCACAAGCAGCCTGTGTTTTAAAATGGTGTGTCGAGGCGGACCAGCACGAGCATTCAATCGGCTGGAGCTGGAGTGGGCGACCTGATGCAGGAGGAGCATGCAAAAGTAATTTTGGCCACAAAACTCGTATTCTTGCCATAGAACTCAAAAATGCAACGTACAGGATAACACAATTGGACTGATCACAATGGTGCCAAAAAAGGTACGTACAGAAAGTGCTTACTATCTAGAAGCGACTATTCAATGACTCAAGCGGAGTGGACTGCGAATAGAAAAGCGGAAGTAAGCAGTAAGACAAGCAAAGACAGGAAAGACTGGCCCCGCACTGCCTTGTTGCAGTAGTCACGATCGCTGCAGTAGAATATAGTGACATCGGTGCTAGCCTTTGTGCCGTCGGGCAAAATGACGGTGGTGGGCATTTTAATTTGATTATTTCTCACGTCGGCTGGTATTGACACAGCGCAACCTTTGCTGATCCTGGCACCGATGCGAACTCCACCACCCGCACTTTTCAGGCCAGCTGTAATGAGGGAACATGAAAATAGTGCAAGGCTGCTTTCATACTCGTAACGTGATATCGTACTTTCATCAAAGATTTCTGTCGTGCATGCAGCACCTCGACATTCGTCGTTGGCGCAGTACTGGTCCTCATCGCAATAGCACTTCAGAGCTCCAGTGGCTTGCACTAGAAAAGGGAAGTGCGAAGCAGTGCACGACAGCATTGCCAAACAAGGCTCACCATTTGTGTGATTGACCACATCGCCGCCGCTACTCGTCTCATGCGAATGTGGTGGTGCAGTGGCATTGACTAAAGCCATACCTCATATCATGCCTGACCTGATTGAACTGTTAGGAGACACGGCTTACCGAGGACAGGCCCGCCGTCATCGTGCTTGTGGACTGGCAACTTTTGAATGGCTTTTTCATCATTGCAGTAATCTGTTTGGCACCCGCAAGCCAATTTACGCCCACTCGGATTGATACTCTCGACGCAAGAATCGTTATTATAACCAGCTGGATGAGCTTTTGCGCATGCTTTGACCACCCTTTGTTCGCGGTCGTTAGCGAATGGATTTTTGATGATGAAGCTGGCCACGCACCAGTCACCTGCGCAGTCGCCACTGTTGCAGTTGTTCTCATCATTGTTGGCACATTCTAAACACTTGATCGCATCCGTATCTGTAAAGCCAAATCGCATAGGGAAATACAGCCAACAAAAACGTTGCTCGACTTACATGAAGCCAACGAGCAGATCAAAATGGTCAAACCCAATAGTTTCATAATTGAGCAATGATACTTCGAGGCGAGTGTACTGAGGAGGCTACACGACTTTCCAACGTACTTATGCAAAGGTAAAAGTACGCAGTGTGCCCAAAGTGTCACCTACTCTCACCCGTTGTATATATGCCCAGATGGCAATGAGAATACTGTGCGCAAACAATTCCGACAACATTATTTCGTCATACATTTAGATCCACTGGACGAAAACTGGTCCCGCTCTGTGCGGATGTCAACCTTATGGACAGTGCATGCCTAAAATTAAACTACTGTCTTTTACATTCTGCTACAAAAGACCAGTTGGAAAATAAGACGACAGGTACACTTCGACTATGTTCTGGTTTTGTCAGGTTGGGTGTCAGTAGGAGCATTGAAAGTCGTCTTATGGGCACTGATTCTGTTGTAGATTTAGACCCCCAAACGAACGTAAGCGAGAAAAATGTGCTAACAATAAGATGCGAATCGCTAAAGTAAGCCAGAATCTGGTTGCCTACCTAAAATAACAAGTGCCTTTGCTGTCGCTGACGGATTGAGACAAAAAGTAGCCACGCAACTGAACGTGAATTCTCGCTTTGAATGTGCTGTATACTGTAGTTGCGCCCGTACTTTATATAATAGTGCTGCCATATCAAGTCGGTGAATATTTTTGTAACTCTGCAGGTGGATACTTTCTGTACAAAATAAAAACCGGGAAGCACCCCGCTGCTATTCAAGCTGTTATCTCACAGTGTGGTCCTTGCTGGCAGTGCGTTCACTTTGGTTCAGTTCACTAATGCAATGTGCCTTGCCGGATATAGGCACAATAACCTGTTTAAAAAAGCAGAAAATAGGATTTACGATGGACCCGACTTTGTTCATAAATGCGTTCAAACTGGCACTTCTGTCACGTACGAGACATCGACGACGTTATCGTGCTGACGTACTGCCATTCTGATGACATTTCACTAGAATATGCGGCAAAATGATCTGAGCAAGGATGCCAAACGATCTGTCAATCGACTTCAGTTATCAGGAACCCTAAGATCCCACGAAAAATCTACTTTTGACGAACGTGTGTGCATAAAAAAACAACATTTTTAAACCTGTGACGGCACGCAATTTTGTGAAAATGACGCTGGTACCAGAGAGTGACATTCCAAGGATCGCTTTTCACCGCCGTTATACAGCACTGTTAAGGTCAATTTACTTCAAATGTCCCATAATTCAAATTTTAAAGAATGAATGACAAAATTAGGGCAACCATTACTGACGTTTCCTCAACAGGCAGAATGGCCCAGTTGGCCAAGTATAAGCCATGCTGTCGTAGCAGTCAGGAATGTGAAGTCCGGTCAGGAGTCAGGAGCTACGCTGATCAAACGCAAGGAAACAGTAAAATCGGTAAGATCCCTGCCATCGAGCATTCGCCCGCTGGGTCGCCATCACGCGCTACGCTCCAGCCTCCAATCTCATCGTGTAGTTGGAACAATCAGGATTCGAGGAGTGAAATTGACTTATCGTCGATCCTGCTCAGGGAAGGATGTGGAATCTTGTACGGTCCACTAGCCGCGGCTTCGACGTGCTGATACGAGGGATGGTGTGTCTCGTCATTGCGGGCGGATTTGCAAGTATGTACCGTATGAGCGAGCGGCCATGGTGGTGCAGCGGTTCGGCATTCGCACTGCTCGTATTGCTTGTGGCTGGGTCCGACCAAGGTTCAATCCACAGTGATGAAGGACGGTTTGCGATACCATAAACCATAAACCTTGCACGCCAGGCCGTGATTGACTCATCTGGTACAGATTAGGTGCTCCAAACGAGCAGACAGTAGCAGAGTAGGCTGTCGAACACCGACAGTTTTCTGATCGTCAGCCGAGCCCCGCAACCGTCCTAGGAAGCCAGTGTCTTGTCCGGGATGTCCTCGTGCGGAGGAGCTCCTATAGGAGCCGCACAGACGGACGTTTCTGTGTGTGCTGTCCCGCACAACCTTTCTTATAAGATTTGACTGCTTGCTGGCCAGCTATAGAAAGGTAAAACGAGTAAGCCCAAAAAATTTTAACGAAAAAGAACCGCATGAGCGTCATAGACGCATCTTGTCTGGAACCCGTTTGTGTAGAGACTATTCCACCTCGACCCCTCAGTTTCATCTTCTGCATTCGTTCGCAGAGTTTTTGTGATGAAGTTTTGGGATCGCAAGGATTCGAACCCCTTCCGTAATCGTGCCCGCTTTCGAGGTACGGGGCAACACTCACAATAGGCACTGTACAACACAGCTAAACGGTCCACAAATATGGGTTATGCAATCCCTTCGACTTCTGCTCGATCCTCTGTCGGGCCAAAAGCAATTTCAAACAAAAGCGACATGCTTGTTTGGTCTGTATTCAGAAATTTAGGAATACACACACCTTCCCAAAATGATGCACCGGAAGGGTGCAACGCTTCAAGAATTGCACCCAAAGCTAGGCATTCTAGTTTATTAGCTCTACACAATGCGAAGAATTTTTCGAGCTACAACAAATAACTAACTCACTCAGATAAAGCAAACAGGTTTTCATGCTTGATGCCCTTTCTCATAGCCTAAAATATCACTTTTTAATTCCACAGTCGTGCGAGTACGAGTGTCGAGTGATCTTGAAGCAGTAAGTACAGTGTGGGAGTTAGATAGCAAATAAAATCTCACGTACACAGTACAGCAATAAAAATTGCTAAGCTGCTAATCCTGAAGTTATCGTAACTTGACCTGCGTATGACGGGACCTTTATTAAAATGGGCGCTAGCTTGACACACAGGCTGCGCAACAAGTTTTTAAGAAGTAGGATGTTTTGCTATCTGGGGACGAGATTTTCCAAAGCGATTAGTGCGTTCGGTGAATGTGGCTTGCTAACATTTGTACTCATGTTTTCCCACCCACATATCCGTGAAACCAAGACTTCTTGAAAGAATGAGCAATGAATTCTGAAATTGCCAGAAAGAGGACGAAGACGAAGTGATCTGGTTCAGAGAACTAGACCACCCCCTTGCGCACAAGGCACTGATACCTGAAGAACAGAGCCGAAATTGTTCGTGTGCAATGGTTGAGAAATGCAAAAACTTGATTCCGTGTAAACAGGTGTCCTCGTTTCAGGCGGTAAGACTGCAAGAAAGGCACATTGAATGTGTATGTGGAGGTTAGATAAATTTTTTCAATAGCCACTTGGAATGTTTCATTTTGGCTCGTGTTTTCGGCTTCTCGTGGACATAGTGAAAAAGTGAAAATGGGTGCTGGAGAAAATAAATAAATACTGAATGCTAGAGGCCAAGTTAGCCTATGTTCTTCTAACTTGAACGGACTCGAATTTCGTCTAAAAGGCTCGACATCAGTACTAGTGGTTAGGTGCAATTGGTGTCGGCCCTCTCTCCTTCAGAACTACAGGCCCGTGGGATCTGGTATTTATTCTCAATGAGCTACCAGTCTTTTCGTCATCATTTTTTTCAGTAGCTTTGTCTACGTCCGTGCGGTGCTCCTATTCGCGCCCACGTTGATCGTCTGATGCGAGATAACTATTCGAGGCAATGGCTGTAATGAAGATGAGGGATTTGATAATGCTTATTTGCGTGTGTACCCTGATCGATCAATCGATAATGACGGAGGAAGAGAAGTTCGAATTTCAACGGTACGATGGGTGGTACAACAACAGACATCATCCTTCGTATGGAGCTGCTGAATGTAAGGATAGAAGTGGGGGGGGGGGGGAATGTGATTGTACATGACCTGCTGGCTGACTTGTGGCCTGCCATAGTGCCTTGTGTACAAACTATAGGCTCTCTGCAGCTTTGATGGAGTTCAATCTGCAGGGAGAGGATATTGACAGGAAGATTGGAGGGACCCTGAATTTCGGTCCCACACTATCCTGCGTGGCTACTGATTCAATCTTTCTTTTCCTTTCAGCAACCCTCATCCACCACGCCGGTGTGGGCTACGCGGACGGCGTGTGCGAAATGCCCAGTCACCATCGTCCCCTTCCTGGTTTGGTGAGTGACCAAATACTACGTGGTCCAGATGGAATGCCAACGGGGACCAACCTGACCGCCCTATTCGCCTTTTTTGGTACATAACGTTTATTCTGATCTAGGCATTTCTTGACACAGCGAAACCCTGTGTCGTTTTTTAGGTCAGTTCGTGGCAGCTGAAATAGTGTCGACGGTTTCCTCCGGCGAAATCGCCTGTCCACCAGAACGATCTGTTCTAAAAGTAGGCCATTTCGGTCATTGTCACTCGCCCGAAGACTCCCAACAATGTGATAACATTTCGACACGCGATGCCTTATTTTTCCGATCAGCGTATGATCATAGCACTGGGCATTTTGTCAATCGGCCGAGGCAACCAGTAAGAGATAGTTTTTTTAACTGATATCCTATAATGCCTCAGGAACATAGTCTTCTGCACTTACAGATCAATTTCGTGACAAGCTGGATTGACGGCAGTGCCATCTATGGTGTGTCGCAAGTTTGGTCAGACCAAATTCGGGAATTCGAAAAAGGAAAGTTGAAGGCATTACCTAATGATTACTTCAACTATGGAGGCACTGATTACGAAACGGGCTCATCCGACATCCAATCACAGGCACTCTTTTTTGGTTAGTTTATCATTCTTTTTTTTTTTCTTGGCTAGTTTAGGCGGGGCTCCACGACCAGTTGTCAAGGCGTCAGTCTGCCGATCGGGAGGGCCTAGGTTCGAACCTCGGGGACCTGACTTCTGCCCTCTGAGTAGAGAAAACTGATCATTAGTCGAGCACACTAGTCGTCACTGTGAACCTACCAGTTCGAAAGCTTGGAAAGCAATGAGATAAGACAATTGCGATGGTCTGCTTGGGCAGCCTCGTCTGTCTCAGAGTAACCCGACAGGGGCTTGGGCAAGTTAAAAAGCATATTTAGCTCTCTTTGATTCATGCAGTATTCAGGTTGAAACTCCCGTTTGTTTTAGGAAGTGGCCATACCCAAAGCGGTCATCAACCACCCCTCATGGCGTTCATCTCTCTCTTCTTGCGATACCACAATGTACAAGTAGAAAAGCTACGTGGGCGTCACACCGATTGGTCCGATGAACGACTGTATCAAACGGCACGTCGAAACGTGATTGCCGCGCTTCAAAACATCATTTTTTACGAATACTTGCCAGCTTTACTCGGTCGGTCGTTGCCTGCTTATCACGGATATCAAGCGCACGTCGATCCATCCATCAGCGTCGAGTTTCAAGCCGCTGCGTTTCGTGTCGGCCATTCCTTCGTTCCGTCTGGATTCTTCCTCAGGCGTAATTCGAATGGCGACGCTTGCGACTCCCGGCTTTTCAAACCTATTCCGCTCTGTGCCGATTCACATCTTTTCCATAAACTGAACATATCGATCGAAGATGTAATCCGTGGTTTGGCCTCGCAGCGTATGGAACAGTCGGATGCTTTCTTCTCGGACTTTGTTCAGAACCATTTGGTCGGTGGCATCAATCAACCTGTGTCACAATCCGATTTGGCCGCCTTGAACATTATGAGGGGTAGGGATGTTGGGCTGGCGAGCTACAAGGCTGTCAGAAAAGCATACAGGGTCCGACCACAGTTCTCTTTCGAGGAGATTAACTCGAGACTAGCATCGGAGAATCCCGAGCTATTCGCTCGTCTCAAACAGCTTTACCATCGCGACCTGTCTTTTCTGGACTTGTACGTCGGAGGCTTATTGGAAATCAATGAGTTGGAGTCGATCGTTGGCGAAACATTTGGTGCGATCATTGAGGACCAGTTTTTACGACTTCGGGATGGCGATCGCTTTTGGTTCGAGAACACGGACAATGGATTGTTTAATCAGAGCGAAATAGCTGCTATCAAAAAGGTGACTCTGTACCAAGTGATCATCGAAACGACTGATATTGACCCTGACGAGATCCAGAGCGATGTATTTTATGACACGGATGCGCCATGCCGACAGCCGTACCAGCTGAACGCGACTGGGATGGATATCGATAGTATTTGTGTTGCAATGCAATACCGTGACTACTTCGCTGGAAATGAAGGCTGTTTTATCACATCTGTGTGCGTACTGATAGCGATCCCCTTGGGTAAGTGTGTACAGCATGACGGCAAGGCTAGATTTGTTCCATGCTCCCATGAACATGGCTGCCTTGTATCCCTTGGGTATAGCTGGTCAAAGTGGCACTTTTTCAGTCTGCTGTTTGACTGCCTTCTGCTTGGCTCGTTGCAAACGCACGAAATCGGTAGGATCGAGCCAGCAATCCAAATCAATCAAACGAATGTCAATTAGACGCATGACCAGCACTCAGTTGGAGAACGCCTTCTTCGGTATGTGCCCTGTTATCTTCGACTGCTTTGTTCGAAATTTTTGTTGTTTTAGCTGAAGAATGCACTGGTTATAAAACTGTTCGAAAAATCCAGATTACCTTAGACCAGTCAAGTATGCATCTGCGAACTTACACTCGGGAAGCCAAATTGTTACGAATAATTGATTTCCATTCGATGCCAGTCAAAATAATGGTCCGAATGTCGTGCGATGTGGAAAGGAACTGTGCTTTGGTTGTGCACATCCCCAAGGAATATGATTTGGTATGGAATTGTTTTCACGTTCTTTTGCAAACTGTGTTGAAATAGGACTAAAAGTAGATATCCGATTTAGGTACTATCGTTTGAAACGATTGAAATCAGGGCAAAATTTTTGGAAAATTTTCAAAAATTTTTGGAAAGCGGGCGTGTGAAGAGATATGCGATCGAGGTCGATGTGCCTATGGATACTATGCTGGATTATGCTACGACATTTAGCCAAAGAAAGGAGCTGCTAGAGCAGTTCTTCCATACTGCATTTGATCAGGTGAGAAACTCCCCTGCTACTTTATGTCGAAACGAGTATCTATCCATAAGATTCCTGTGCCATTTGGAATGAGGATAGCATCGCGCGTCTGGTCAGAGATGCGAATGTCTGGTTGACAAAAAGTAGGTAGGTTGCTGGTATCGGGTATGTGGGTTCCTAAGATTAGCAATCGTGTGGCGTGTCGACAAGTCGGCTGTGACAGCTATGACTGATTGTGAGCTTAACAGGTTGCCCTCTCCTCCAACGGTGTACCAGGGTCGTGGCCTAGCGCAGTGGCATAGCCAGGATTTTTTTTGGGGCTGCCAGAGGGAAAGAGAAAGTCAATGGCACTGGTCAGTGAGGTAGCGCAAATAAAAAAAGACCACAAACTACTGTATCATTTCAACTTCAGCCTCTGATTATATGTCGCGAAATTTATAATCACGGTATCATCAACAGCGTCGCTCGCTTAAAGCAATTTAAAAATCATCAGAAATCACTTGAAAATTAGAATTCATCAGAAACCATTTTTATCCATTTTTTAAGTAAGCGGACGAAGCCTAAGACGCAATGTTAGGCGGACCTTTTGCTAGTTTCCTGACCCATCTGTCTCTCCATCGCCGGAACTCATGCAAGAAAGATTGATCAGTGATATCGAATTCACCAGGCTCCACATAAACCCGAAGCCCCTCGAGGAAAGGACGCTTTAAATTCATTTAAAAAACAAACTGACTGCTGTTCAACAAAAGCGGCTAACTGAAAACTACGGGGGACAAAATTGCACAGCAGCGCCAAGGATCGTGATCCACAATTTCACTTCGCCCCGTCTTCCCCTAGTTGGTCAACAAATATGGACGCCGCCGACCAGCAGTGCGACACCTTACAGTACCCGGCTACTGTTAAATGAGGACCCATCGTGCTTGATAACTATAAGCAGCACTCGTAGGACTCTTGAAATTCTCCCCATTCTTTGTTGGTGGTCAGTGCTGAACAGAGCACCAAAAAGTGCCTGTACACGAAAATTCTTGCCAGGGGCTGCCTGCCAGCCCCGCAGCCCCTGCTGGCTACGCCCCTGCTAGCGGCTCAAGGCGTCTACCTCTCGCGCTGGGCACGCACTTACAGGGGAGGGTTCGACTCCCGCCTCGGTAAAAAATGATTGTCAATTGTGTATCCTTTTCCCTCGAGTGCGCAGTATAGTGCTTGACTATGGATAACGTATGACATTACATGACATGACGTGCACGTGTGCTGTCGATGAAAGGCAATGGTTGAGTGCTTATGTACTGTCTATTACATCCGGATTCACGTTGCCCCCTAGGTACTCCATGTCAGACATGATCGACGACGAGAAAGCCATAGCCACAGTGGTTCAGGTGGCCACAGAGCTGCTAATGGGCATACGCCAAAACGATTTAGCCGAGCTTCACCTAAAGCTCTATTGCCACACTTCGGTGGTTCCCTTCGAATCTCGACGCAATCTCCGTCCACCAAAGATAAGCGCAAGAGAGCCTTGCTGACAACTGAGCTCAACAAGCAAGAATTCGCCGAAGCCTTCCAACTGAAACCAGACTCCTTGTTTGTCAAGCAAATGTTCTCGATGGCTGACAAAGATCAGAACGGCTACATCAGCTATCCCGAATTCATCGACATATTGGCCTTATTATCTGAGGGTAACCTAAGTGACCAATCATACGACTCTTATCGTTAGCTTCGATCTCTCACTTTTAGGAACCTTGGAATCCAAAATGCGAATGCTATTTGACATGTACGACTTGGATGGCAGCAACGGTTTGGACCATACCGAGTTAAAGATCATGATTCGATCGCTATTAGAAATAGCTGGTGATCGCTTGGATGATAATCAGCTGGATCGATTAGTGAATGGAATGATAGCCCAATCTGGACTTCAATCTAAAGAGCTGCTGGAATTCGAAGATTTTCTTATGCTCATAAAAAGGCATCAATCCCAATTAGCAGACGAACTGCATAATCGCGGGTTTGGATTTACGAAATGCGAGCAAGATATGAATAAGCACAAAAAGTTAGTAAGTTCGCTAGGAATCATATCTCGGGCAATTGTGATTTGTTTAGATTGAGCGACTCACCATCGCCGGTAATCGAGAAGCAGGACGAAGGCGCGGCATTTGTAAGATATTGGAACCACTGGAGCTACTATCTCGAAAACAATTGGAGCAAGGTCTTCATACTGACTTTGTTCCTATGCTTGACCGTTCTGATGTTCTTTCAAAAAGCGTCAGGTAGGACGAACGGGGCTGACTGTGAAAGTCAGCGTGTCTGACAGACAGCGTTTCTCATTTCAGAGTACTACTATCAAAAGGAGCACACAGGGGCTCGTCAAATTACTGGTTTGGGCGTTTGCGTGAGTCGTGGGGCCGCTGTCGTTGTATCCTTCTGTTTCGCACTGCTTCTCTTGGCTGTGTGTCGCAACCTGATGACCATATTGAGGACCACTTGGTTGGCACGAGTCATACCATTCGACGACGCCGTAACGTTTCATCGCTACGTGGCGTACACCGCCTTGTTTTACTGTATCGTGCACGTGGTTGGGCACGGGCTCAATTTCTACGAGATATCTACCCAGCCGCCAATCGTCCTCAAATGTCTGTTCCCGTCGGTCTACTTCGCCCCTGATTTTCAACCAACATTCGCATACTGGTTTTACGGAACCACAGCAGGTTTGTGATAAATGATGCGTTGAGCTTGCTGGTGAGGAGTGTTTGGGTATTTGGTTAGATTAGAATTTGTGAAGGATTAGGTTAATCCTATCGCATGGGTGCAGGATCTTGTGATCGAGCCATTGCACTGTTTGAAATGGTTGAACCCGCCCTTTTTGGGTGGTAGCTCTAATTATTGGCCGGGTTGTGACCGCCATGCAGAACATACACTTAATGTAGCGCAGCTAAGCTAAGCTCGATCTGACTTCCGCTCATTTTCAGGCCTGACAGGCGTCCTTCTGGTCGTCTGTTTATCAATCATCTACGTTTTCGCTAATGGTCTGGCGCGGCAGCACATCTACCACGCTTTCTACTTCACACATCGTTTGTTCGTTCCCGCTTACGTACTGACACTAATTCACGGATCGACTAACCTCTTGCAGGTAAGCGCATTTGTTTCGTGTCTGATCTTACTTAGACACTGTGCCTTACAGGAACCAAGTTTCTACTTATTTGTGAGTGGTCCGATCTGTTTGTACATCATGGATTATATCATCAGTCTTCAGACACAGTGTGTCTCAGCCAGAATTCTCAAGGCGGAGGTGCTGCCTTCTGGTGAGTGTGGACAATGGTCAGCAGTGATGAGTCTGCGCGAGAACAGTGCCTCTTAGATGTCATCCACCTGCGCTTCAAGCCGAGGACCAATGCTCGTTATAATTATCATTCGGGTCAGTATATTCGAATTGCTTGCGCCGAGATCAATGAGCGCGAATTCCATCCCTTCACCATCACCACAGCCCCGCACGAAAAGCACATGTCCGTGCATATTCGTGCTGTCGGTCCGTGGACTCGTCGATTGCTGGGGTTGTTCAAGGAGATCGACGCATCTAGCGATGAAACCTGTTCCAAATACCCAAAAGTGAGCGCGTGTCACTGACTTACAATCAAACATAGGTGCGCATGAAGAGCTGTTGAACCGACATAGGCCAAAAAACTTGATTTTTAGGGTACAGGGCCTATAGTTACACATATATGAGCTTATTGGCCCAGATCTTTGCACCTTTTGCTGTAGATCTACTTGGACGGTCCATACGGAAGCAGTCATCAGGACTGGTACAAGTTCGAGGTTGTGGTCCTTGTTGGAGCTGGAATCGGAGTGACTCCGCACGCATCCGTCTTGAAAGATCTGGTGCACAAAGTCTACCACGCCCGCTCCGATATCACCTGTCGCCAGGTACGTGTCATAGTCGGGTAAGCACATATGTATCTGTCCAGAGCTGTGCTGTCAGGCCTATCCCTGGTGGTACCTGGCCCGCGTCAAAGGCCTATTTTAGGAAGTACTAGGACAAGCCAATGGATGGCCTTAGCCACAGGAACGAGCCCATTTAGCCCACGACACTTCGTGTATCGCTTATTACTCCAACCACACGTAAGGGCCGTTCAGGCGCATTTATAGCCGACAAAATTTCTACTCCTACCCCTAGGGTAGGTGTAATGGCCATATACTTAAGCGTATGCTATTACTCCTACCCGAGGGGTAGATGTAGAAATTTTGTCGACTATAAATGCGCCTTTCAGGCTCACAATTCGGAGAGCGGCCGCACGTGCCGGCCCCGAAGGAGGTTCTGATGGTCCCATGCCCAAATTGCCTAGAGTGCAATTCAGACCAGTCTCGAGATTTACATAGAGTGGAACTCGATACCAGTCACTGCACGATGCCTGCAGACCAAACAGTCACTCAGCCTCGGTCTCGCTCTCAGTCTCGTGTTCGGCCCTGACCTAAGAGAGGCAGACCCGCTACCTGAACCAGTGCATTGATAGGTGGATAAGGGATCTACGCCTATTACACGTGGCTGGGTGGTTTAGGTGTCTGCCTCAAGCCAGGTGCGCAGTTACTGGTGTTTCACTCGCAGCCGGTTAAATCATTTCGTTTATGCGTCCCTTCACCCTCGAGTGCGCAAAAGCGTTAGGTGGTGTGGTAACATGAACATGACTATGAACTTGCGATTAGGGTGCTGCATTCTGCAGTGGGAGTCATGCGTGGATCCTTTCTTTGGCTAGACGTACGTGTACCAGACTCGATGCAAACAGATCAGTGAGGTTGTGCTATTTTTACGTGTGTCTCATGCTCTCCTCCGTTCTAGGTCTACTTCGCCTGGGTGGCCAGAACGCACACGCAGTTCGAATGGTTCATTGACATTTTGAGAGAAGTTGAAAAGCAAGATGACTTGAATTTGGCAAGGACCGATATCTTTGTCACTCAGCTGATGAAAGATTTTGATCTCCGGACAATGATGCTGGTAGTTTTAAGGAACAGCCTGTCATTCTCCGCTTATCTCAGTCAGAGCTCTCATTCACTTTCAGTACATCTGCGAACACCAGTTTCAACGTCTCTCTAACACCAGCCTCTTTACGGGTTTGAGCGCCAAAACGCACTTTGGTCGACCAAATTTCAATCAGTACCTGTTCAGTATTAAAACTCGACATGCCTTGGTGAGTTGAGCCATTTTCTTACTGCAGACCTGAACTCTGACCAGAATATTCACATGATTATGTATTTTAGGCAAACAAAATCGGCGTGTTTACATGCGGCCCGAAAACCATCGTGCGCAGCGTGGATAGTGCATGCAATCAACTGAACCAGCTGTATCCGGAAGGACCTCGAATTATCGCCCACCACGAAGTGTTTTGAACCTCTATCAGGAGATTGAGCCAGCCGATCTATGCGCGCATCCTTGAGCGTGATCGCGATTATTGCTTGTATTCCACTTCTTTGCTTAAATTTTAGATTTTTCCGTTTCTTTTTTGGAATTTCTAATCATTATCTAATTACGGTTGACTAAAACGTAATAGCTTAGAATTTAAAATTTTGCAGGAAAAACTCAAGAGCAGGCAAGAGACGACTTTTTATGAGCTGCAATGTGCGTGGATGCTTCAACTTTAAACGATAAGGCAAATACAATTACTCGACTGATACAGGCCTGTTGCGAGTCATCCAGAAGAACTTCCTGGGATCGCTTGCTTTTCGTGTGCATCCTATTCTCAAAGCCATATTCTGTTTGTCTGTCGATCAGGACTCAAGGCTTGTTGAACTTTTACGGGTTCCGGACACAGTTAGCATCGAGGTCAAGCTTGAGCAAGCATCAGGCACGTCCATGGGACTTATCGCGATCGAGGTCACTCGTTGTACTTGAGGGCCATGTTCTTGCGGCGGACGACGGAGTCGACTGTGAACCGGTCGCGTCTGTACTTCTTGGGGTGCTGGCCGGGGCGTGGTCCATTCGATGGTCACTTGATCGGACTGCGTGTAGAAACCAGAGAAGGGCTTGACCCACAACGTGGCCGTCTTGCTGGCGTCCAAGCACCAGTGGGGCTCATTCGATGCGTTCTGATCTGATGGTGCTCTTGAGATGGAAGCTAATGCGTCGCACGTTGCCATTTGTCCGACGGATTCGCACTTTGAAGAACTCGTCGAACGGGGCATTGTATCACAATTGATCAACCGGTTCGGTCTTGATATCGCCGGGATCGATATTCTTGTTCGGATCGACTGGCCTTGAACGAAGACGAGAGCTCAAAGAAGACCGGCTGGACTGCTGGTCGCACGGAGCGAAGAATGGCCGTTCCCAAAGAAGCCAGCTAGTACGTATATGCGTAGGCCCTACCAAAAATGGAAGGAGTTCAGCCACATTACAGCGTCACCCGACTTGGCGCGAACAAGATTACGTATAGGCAACACGGGGCAGTTGATCTACAATTCTCTTCCATCTGTGCACACGATCAAGGCACCAGATATAAAGAAGAAATCTCTGTTTGCGGGTCTGCTTTATTGCATGGTTCCAATACCCACCACATTCCTTTTTGTTATTGCCTGTTTGCCCCTGAGCTTTTTCGCTGTGCTTTTAAGGCATTGAATTCTCATGTGGTCATTGTCAAAAGAGCGGAAAAATTCATCACCTCTGGGGCATCTCAAGCTCTAGGCCATTCGATACGAGCACGTTTTCACATGATTCGGTATATCACCTGAGACAGTGTCCAAGCTTGTTAACATTTCCTACTCATCTGACCAATTGTTCATCGAACCATGACATGGCATCGTGCTCATTTCTTTTCATCCATTCGATATTGGTTTTTGTCTGTTCAAGTTGCTGTTCGAAGATTGTTTCACTCGTGCCGAAATCACCATCTTGCGATTTCATAAAATCTTTTAGCTGAAATGGATGGTAGCAGCCAGAAGTTCAATCAGTGTAGTTGTATGTGCCACACACATACCATTTGCAATTGCTGATCAGTATTGAAACCATGAGTCGCTGCTTTGACTAGTGCGCCCAGAGTAGACGTGCCATCATATCTGGCGAGAGGTGCAGGTTAGGATCATATAAAGTACAAGAGCATGGTTTTACCTGGCTTTCAGCAGTGGCCAGTTATGGCTGACATACTTCCACAGGACTTTGATCCCAACCGGATTCCTCGCCACATTGACAAAGACCACCCCGACCTCGGACATGCGAATTTCATCTCCGGCAATAGCTTTGTCCAGTATCCTGCGCAGATACAGAGTATCATTTTGAGAGGCACTGTCTCGACACACCTGAGTGACCGTGTCACAATTGGATCAGCACACACGCACTTTTCTAGAATATCGAGATCCTTTGAGCAGCTTAAGCCGACCATTAGATTTGATTTTTCCCACGACACATCTTCTTGTACGTACTTGTCCCAAAGATAGTTCCAGTCATTCGTATCACCTTGCACGATACCTTCGCAGTACATTAGCTGCCTCAGCGTCGGAGCTATCCTAAACGCGCGCGATGTCGTTCAGCTACTCGGATGCGCAAATACGCATATGCTTACGGATTGCACTCCGAACTGGCCGGCTGATGGGGACAAGCGGCTTTGAAATGGTCGAACAAGATCTTCATTGAATCTTTGCAATGAGGCAAGTCCATATCGCAGGCCAAACTCCAAGCCAGGAAGCGGAGCTTACTGAAGTGGAATAGAGCGACTAAAAGGTCATTATGTAAGGCTGTGGCTGTACCTCTTCACGACATCCTCTTCGCCGAATCCGTGTCTCTCAATCCCAACTCGATGATAAACTGGTTCGACTAGCTTAGCTGCGTATTTCTGAAAAAACCTGTGTTATTTGTCAAGTGCCCACTGTCGAGGCTGAGGCAGATATCATAAGGGAACATGGAACTCACCTTCAAGGATGTTCCATTTTCAGTATGTTGTAACATCTCTTTCAAAAATTCAAAATTGTATGTCGCGGTTGTCCAAGGCACTACTGCATTCTCATCGGGCAGATACTTCGTCAACTCCAACGGCACTTTATAAGACAGCAAGCCAGCCTTTGCCAGCGTGAATGCATCGTCCAAAAGCTGCGCACGGCTACCGACTTCGATTTTCTATAAAGACCAAAGTTCTTCAGCGGCCATGTCAGGGTTAATGCCGTATCACCTCATAATCGCCACCCTTCAACTGCGCGATCAGCTGCGACCAGTTGTCCTCGTCGTAGCTGACTCGATAGAAACCCCTGACTCCGGGATTGACCAGTAGCCATTGATGAGATTCACCAGCGCTGATCTCGACCACTGTCTCTGAACCTAATATGAGGGGCGAATGTAGACAACGCGCACTTCAGGCCCCGTCTCCAGGGTTGGTACCCATACTTAAATTGGTTGCCTTAACCCACGTCTGTCGCAGTTCGCCATCCGGTCCCACCTGATACCAGACTGGTACATTCCACTTGTATCCATGCTTAGGATTGGCGAACCGTGGATTGTCAGGGTTATCATAAAGTTTGAATCGCGATTGACGGAACTGAACTTGGTTAGATTCTGGTCGGTTTTCGACAGTGATCAAAGGAAATGCCATTTGCTCTGTCCAGTGTTCCATAAATTCCGTCACATTCAATGGGTGTCCATTCCAGTCAATTGCTGTACCCTCTTTTTGTACTGCCTGCATTAAAAGTGGTCTTGACGACATCTCTTGACGACACTCACGGCATTCTAACCTCTGTCAAAGATTTCCACATATCCTTATGGTCAGCGTTGCCGTACTGGTATCGATTCAAATATTGAGTCAAAGCGTTCTGAAATGTCGCCTCTCCGACAAGACTTTGCAGCATCCGCAGAACAGAGGCACCCTGCAGAGAAGAACTTAAAATTTTCGACAAGTCAGCTTTTGAGTGCTGCTGTACTTTTTCGTAGGAAATCCGATCAAAAATTTGAAAAATTTCGGCGGGATTTGTCACACCGACATGAAGCGGGTGAGATGAACCAAGCTGGTCCATTTCCATCGATGCTTGGATGGCACTGGGAACAAACTGATCGTTCTGCGCGGATGAGTAAAAAAAGGCTAAAGCCATGTAGTTGCAGAAAGCACGCACAATGAGTGGTTGGATAGTATGCCTACTGTTTGATTTTTCGTTCGAACCACGCTCATTTCTGAACTCTGTACATCCAAAATCACTGCTTACCTTAGTCTAAAAGCTCTCACTCACCATGTGGTAGCCTCCATCAGATGAAAAGTCAGCGCCCAAATACTGCATGTAAGTGGCGAAACCCTCGTTTAGCCAGATGTCATCCCACCACTTCATAGTGACCAGGTTGCCGAACCACTGGTGAGCAAGTTCGTGCGCAATGATCTCGGCGATACGTTGTCGATAAGCACCCATCGACGAGCGAGGACTCCACAGCAAATAGATCTCCCTGTAAGTTATCAAGCCCCAGTTCTCCATTGCACCCGCATCAAAGTCGGGCAAAGACACCATGTCTAAAAAAACTGTTTCATGATCTCAGGTCACCTTACTGATTGTGAGTTTATTACCTTGCTTCTCCAAAGGAAACGGTATTTGGAAATAGCCTTCAAAGTATTCCAAGATTCGAGGACCTATCTGCGACGCGTATTCCGCAAACTGTATTTGAGATGGTCTCGCCCAAACTCGAAACTGTATAGCACAGATGCTTTTGACTCTAAGAACCTACAGTCAGATTGAGAAGACTTACCAGAACTCCCTTCGAAGTCCGACTCGAGCGGTATTCAAACTCGGATACGAACAAGGCCAGGACGTAAGTGGACATCTTGGGAGACGGTCGGAAGTGGGTGGTGGCCCAGTTATCTCTGAAATAGCCAACCAGAGAAGTGTTGCAATGTAGCAACGACTCGTCTGTGATCCCAGCACTGGTAGCGGGTGTCAGCTGTGGTCCTCTTTAGCGTGAGAATTTTATGCACTCTCCGCCCAAAGAACTTACTCCTCAGTTTCTCTTCTTTCCTCCATCATATTCGACAGTGCAATCATGTTAGTGGGGTGGGTCAGCTTGACCACGAATACTGCTTTCATATCAGGTTCATCGAAGCAAGGCAATGCTTTTCTCGCCGCTGTCGGTTGGAACTGAGTGACCACCATCCATCTAAAGCATGCCAAACTATCATCCCCTTATCATCGCCTCACCATTTCCTCACCTAGTCACACCCTTCTCGACATATGAACTGCGATAGAACCCGAATAAATCGGTTCCGTGTTCGCCTCGGTACAGAATCGACACTTGATATATCTTGCCTTCTTCTAATGATTCTTGCAACAAAATCCGCAACTGTTCTTGTTCTGGCAGCAGCTGCAAATTTGCAACATGGACATTCCTTACCGGTCGCTCATTCGTGTCCATCTCACGAACTCGTATACGCTCAATGCTTGTGTTCAATTTCTTAGCGTTCAATAAAATTGAATCGATCGATTTCCGACATTCCACGTAAATGCTCACATTGCCATCGAAAGTAAAGTTTAGTTCACTGGCATAGGATGGTTGGTTCACTTTTCCCAGAGTAGCATCGGATGGAATGTAAGTCTTTAAATGTAGATCATACTTTATGGGTACTAGCCA
Organism: Mesodorylaimus sp. YZB2_4; assembly: GCA_030248295.1. NCBI lineage: Eukaryota > Metazoa > Nematoda > Enoplea > Dorylaimida > Dorylaimidae > Mesodorylaimus > Mesodorylaimus sp. YZB2_4. Next base: position 49,165 of record JASANH010000138.1, on the reverse strand, counting down.
TCGATCTAGTCGTGATGACGATTGACTACGAGACGCGCTGTCCGACAGGACTGTCTTTGTGTTATAAAAAAATATTAAAGGAAGACTGATGGCCAAAATAATTAAAATCGAGAGTAAAGCTAACCCGAGCCAAATACATATTTTACGTCGTTTTACATGCGCGCAATTTAGATTGGACGATTTGGTACTTTCTGTTTTTGTAGATCTATCTTCCTCGAGATTACTGTTTTTATCCATTGGCGTATCGCTCTGTTCGGAAAGTAGATATTGGAGGTGACGGCGAGAGGAGTAAGAAATGGAGAGAGCGGGTAAAAACGGGCTTTGACTAAAGTGCTTTCATAAATGTAAAGCTTGAAAATGCCAAACTCTGGCATATAGACTGCTGCCACTGTGAATTCTGTGACTGCCAATGTCTCTCAGACGACTATAGAAGCGGGCGCCGAGTCAGCGAACACGTCTTCTTTTACACGAATGGGTAGCTGTAAATCCTGACTCTCCACAACTGACGTCTCAAATCAAACGTCTAATTGGTCGACACGTTGGAACCGTCCGCGCCACCAACTGCCTGGCGGATGATAAAAGAGCTAACATGGTCTTAACCTGTTTCCCGAACGAAAGCTAAGCACTGGTGAAAAACCATTTCTAGTGCGGTCTGCATTCTATGAAGAAGTAGGTAGCCAGTCAAAAAGTGAACAGAAAACATAAAAATTTGGATAGCCTCGCTGGCTTAGAAGTCAAGACGATGATGTATAGACGTACACTGACACACGTCGGTGTTGAAAGCAGGTGTTCGAATGTCGACTAAAGACGAGACGGATGTTGTGGCGAACAATTGGATATGTCATTGATCATATCCACTGCCTAGACATACTGGATTAGCTGTGTCCGTCCATGCTATGTATGGTCTTCTGCCTTTCTTCGTGACTCTTAAACACACGTGGTTTGACTCAGAAATTCGCCCTGACGATGAGGTATGGTTGAAGACAGAAATCAGAAGTCACTCAGGAGCGAAGGAACTTCGTGAGAGCATTCGGCTTCGTAACTTGGTGCGCAGCTGCATTCACGCTATCATGCCTGCCAGAGAATAAGGCACACTGCCGTTGACGAAATGATTTTACCCGAGTAATGTGTCCTTCACCCTCAGTGCACAGCGTTTGGTGATGAGGTACAGCATAAAATGAACTGCCACGGGCGTTGCATAGATTGGAGACAATGCAGCCTGTGCATGGTGCCACCAGCAGTAAGCCTTTGAATCATCGCAGCCCCACCTAAATACAGTACTCGCACACAGGCCAGACAATGAATCTAACTCGTAAGTTTCAATTTGCTCGACTACAACTACAGAGTTTGACAGATGGCAGTCCGATTTGTCCCTCAGGTCAACATATTTCCGCATCGTGCCCAGTGGTCATTCGCAGCGTCCTTGCATAACATCATTTCCATCTTGAGATATGAACAAAGCTATTTCATGCCAGGAGAGGACAGCTGAAGTTAGGTCTACGCCAGCTGCAGAGAAAAACAGTGCCACTGAGTACCATTGAAGAAATCGAGGATGGCTACATTTCCTGTCGATTTACCTCTTATTAATGAGTAGATTTCCCTTTGCTCATGTTTCATGTTTTAGAGCAACATCAAGCTCGAGTAGTCACCCGCGTGACGGGCCACATATACTGCACATAGGTTCTATATCTCACTGCGCGGTTTCAAAAGCACACTTTAATGGCGTCTCGTTGCCAGAGGCCGAGTTGCGGACACCACTTCGATAGCCTTACAAGAATATTATTCTGTCCTGCCTGGTCTTCTCTTACTCCCAGCTTGGAAAACGGCGTACGAACAAAGGCCAGGTACGCAAAGATACGCGAGTCGCTGTCGCGGGTTGGAGAGCAACCGCGAGTGATTTAAAGAAGGACGATAGATGACACTTTACACCCGCTAGGCCGGTTATCATGTTAGGACGTAAGAACGAGGTTTTTCGCTTTACTGTCATAGTGTACGGTCGGTTTGAAAGAACTCTATTTATATAAACGCTAGTGTCCTAACGCATACGCCGCCAACAAGGCACGCGTCCGTCAACGGCTACCGATTCGCGACAGTCGCAGACCCAGTGCGATGAACCAGGTATATGATGCCATGTAAATGCATGGCTGGGCGGGGGTCGCCCAGCGCGACTGGTCTATGGCCAGGCGGCACCGCATCGCCAGCCGTATGTCGGGTAGAGCGACGCTCGCTCTATCCCAAATACCCCATGTAGTCTGCTGCTGGGCGGGGTTGGGTTAAAAAACCTCTGTCCGACAAATTTCGATCCGGTCTGATTTGTACAGAGAGACGAGAAATAGATACGACGATGATACGAGAGAGACGAAAACACAACGAAAGTGACGAAAATAAAAGAAGGTAAGCCTGAATGCGGTAGGAACCATTGTAATTTGAAGAAGCTAGTTATAAGCCATGCCATTCCTGGTTACAGTCGAATCCACTTATAGTCAGACCATATAACGTCTCACTCCCGATATTGTCACAGGTTTTCAAAGTCCCAAATTTTTTTCTCTATACTTTGTCTGTACTTTGAGTTCGCCTATTATCACACTGAATTTGGTTTGCTTACTGTCACATAAATTTCTTGGTCAAGTGGGATTAAGCATTAGAAAAAGCGTCACATTTGCCCTCTTTGTAGTCTGAAAAAAGTGCAAAATGGTCAAAAACTAGGATTTCGCGGGAAAAAACGCGTCTAGTTCTTCTTGTCTAGAGCTGGTGACATTAAACGGACTCGACTGTGTTCGACTCTTTCTTGTTTGCAGCTGAAGTTTACGCTGGTGTCAGGCCATGCCACGTTCAAAGAAATCTTCCAGACTTGGGACTGTTCCTGTAACGATGGAGGATTTGAATGATCCCTGGTCTACAGTCAAAGTTACCAGCCCTGGGAAAGAACTTCAGACTCGACCTGAATTGCCTTTGTCGTCTTTGTCAAAGATTCCTTGTGCAATGTCTTCCCGCGGGAAAACCAAGAAATCAAAATTGCCTTCAGTGTCAGCCCTTCCGACAAGGATTCCATTATCTCCGTCGATGCAAGAATCGGTCAGACTATTGGATACAAATCGTCGCACTGGTGAAGAAGAACTAGCGGATTCGGTAGGAGCTCTGTCCATTCAGGAAAGCCAGCCTGAAACACGTGGCTTAAGTCTAGAAGTTCAATATTATACGGCCCTTCAATGTTCGGAGCAAGTTTTTGTAATTGGCAACTCGGATGCGGTCGCAATCGCTGGGTGGAATCGAAGTTTGCATAAACTTCGTATGGACGAATTTCCCGTTGTCTCGCCGCTGGTTTTCTTTGATTATGACTTCAATCAGACCATTCTTTTGGAGTGCACATGCTGTGATGGTTCCTCACTTCGTATTGAGCTTCGAGGATGGGATTGCACCAAAGCTCTACCACCAGGAAAAATTTTAGACGTTAAAGCGGCGTATTGCATTCATTGTTCAGTTGTTGAGGAATTGAAAATTCAATTACGTGGCTCCATGGGCGAGATCGTGGACGATGTTGGAATCGAACAGCATGCCAACGATCCCAATTTACTTTGGTCAGTCAAAGCTCCAGGCGTCAGCTTTGGAATGGTGAAACGATCGAAGAAAGGTCACCTAAAGTGCCTAACGTGCTCTGGAAAAAACTAGTAATTCTTTTTCTAGATTCATTATTACTGCTACTGTGTTCTTCATATTTTTTACAGCTGCCAACATGCATCCATATTCAAGAGCAATTATAAGGAGTTCGATATCGAGCTTCCTCCCGTACTACCACCGCAAGAACGAGCAGCCATATTTTCCTCGCGAGGCATAGAACTAATTGATGGAATGCTTGTCAACCTTCCTTGCCCTCTGAAAGGTATCATGTTGCTTATAAAAAACTTTCATCTGGCTTTACATTCTCTCTGCAGGTCCTTTCCGACCAGCTACTACCTGTGATTTTTGCGATCATGGATCTCGATGGCTTGGAGAGAAAGAATTGAAAACTTGCACTGTGTATGACATCAACGGAAACCCATATGTCAGTGGTCCCATTACCTACAGGTGAGTACTGTATGTAGATACTCCCTCACGTTCGCGAGGATTTGCTATGGAATCTGTTTTCAGGGAAGCGGCATCTTGTGGATGTAAGATCTACTACGATGGCCGCGAAGAAGGTGTTATTAACGTGAACAATAAGCATTTAGTTGAATATCGCTTATTGTTTAACTACATGCGGCATTTCGAGCGGGACGCAACGCCATTAATTGCCTTCTGCGATATTCAGGAGTCTTTAAACAGGTACGAGATGCAAAGACCGTTAAATCGTGTTCCAAGTTCCTGCTTTAACCACCAATTTTTTAAAATGAACGTTTTGACTGATGAAGTACTTGCGTTCTAGAGATCAAGGCCTCGCGACCATACCGTATGAGATCATGTACCGGGCCTGGACTGGTTTCGTGGATCTCATCCAGGTCGACGAAAGTTTGGGCTTCGAGTGTCCCATGTGCGGCACGTAAATCAGATTTTTGCCATATATATTTAAATTTTTAAAACATGCCACTCTTAGGTTTCCACAAGTAATAGTCTTGGACGGAGTGGCTATCAGCTGCCGAATGGATTTGATCCGCGAACTGCAGAGGGCATCTGGTTCTCGGCCAGATGGTACTGTTCTTCCAACGTTACGCGGGATTACACACGATCGGCGAGTTTTTATTCCAGAGCAAAAGACCAGGTACCAATGTGAATGTGAGACGTGGGCTGCTAACGTCATTCATCTGTTAATGTTACAGGAAACTGCTTCACTTTTTTGCTACCGGAAAGTGCAATGGAAATAAAACGGTCATGACTGCTGAGGATGTCAACAGGTTACTGGATCGGGTTGGACGGGAGTTTGCGAATTCTGCGCTTCATGCTCTCTTGATTCGTCTAACAGCAGCTGGTCGATGCAAAGCAGAAGATTCGTATGCGCTTTTCCTGGTCGAGCTCACCAAGAACACTCCGCTTAGCGGTCTTTTCCAATTTGGTCGGCATGCAGACGACGCTGTGCGAGATCTACGAGCAGTGTCATCAGGCGAGTGCGATATTGCCGACCCTGGACAATCTGGTTTCGTTGATCGATTGCGGCGCTATTGTCCAAGCATTATCGAGTGTTTGGTCCCCATTCGGAAGTTACATGGCGAGTTGCCTGAAGACGTCCGTGGTGTTGTCGGCATGCTTCTTACCAAGTATACTAATCAGTTTTTGGGAATTATTGGAGGATCTGATCAGGATTATGGCCCCAAAGAGGACTCACCTCTCAGTTTCTTTCCTTCATGGCCTGTTTGTCGTGGTAGTGGTAAGTATGCGGATGAGCGCTTGTCCAAAGATGAATCAGACACATGTACCAAACTAAGCCATGGCCACAAAGTTCTGGGGCCGGGACTCATGCTTTACTTATGTCCACATGGTATTACTTATGGGTTCTCTGTTATGGAAAGCTTTGAAAGCCCCCGCATGGCATTTGAAACATTTTGCTCAAGATATGTTCCGCCTAACATTATATATGACAATGCGTGCAAGCTGCATGTTTACTGTTTGAAGAGAGAACCCTTGCGTTTCCGCAAGAGTCGATTTTTTGTTGATCGGTTGCACTGGAAAAACCATGTTGCGTGTTCGATAGGATATTGTCTCAAACGATACGTGACTGATGATGTGGTAAGAAGCGTGAATTCGCAGGTCAACGAGCAACTAAATTCGTGTTTGGTGAAACTGCGCCCATCTTTGTCGTATATGACGTATAATAAGTTCGTGCGCTCCTTGAAATTGTTTTTATATTTGCGTAACAAGCCTTCGATTGCGAAACATCGTTAACTGCTGTATTTTTTGGTTGATAATTTTGATGTCACAAAAAACAGTCAATTAGTCTATTCATGGCAGTTTAGTCTTTGGTCCAAAAATAGTCAAGATCTTTGGTCGGCTTAGAGCTACACACGACAAAAAAATAAGGCAAACATGAAGGACAAACTTAAAAAATCTGAAAACAAATTATCACTTGCATAAAATGCAAAACACAGTTTTGGAATTAACATTTGTTCCACGTGGCAAACATTTGGCATGGAACCATCTATCGCAACCATCACACTGGAACATACGGGCAGTTAGATGAAGCAGACAACAGTGAACGCTCAAATAAACTGTTTCGGCAGTAACCTTTCTAATGCTCATACCAGGAAATGGAACCAGCTTTTTCTCAAGAAAAACCTGAACAGAATGATTGCGCATTTCATTCTGAAAATATTTCTTTCTTTCAGGCGATTTTCCCCAGAATAAATCAGTTGCGTACGCCATCGCAAAAAAGCCGCAGTCGGTGTTTCCAGCTTGGGTCGGAAGCGCGTGGATGACGAGTTTAAGGCTGCCATCCCGCTCTGCCCATTGTCCGTACAGCTTGATCAGTTGCTGCCTCAGTTCTATTCGATTACAGATTCTAGATTTTCGAGTCGATAATGAATCATAAATGTGAACCAATCCATCTCCAAGGTGCGCACTAACCATCCAATGCCCAGCCACGAAGTGAATTTGTACGACTTTGTTGCTTGCAGCAGGGGTGAACCCCTCGACAGACAACTCGTGTGGGGTCTGCATCTTGGCGAACTGAGGAAACTGTTTCATGGTCAAGGAACCAAAGAGCTGCATGATATCGTCTGGAACCTCATCTCCACCTTCCCTGACCACTAGAAATCGATTTACCAAGGAAGCCTGATGAACATTTTCATCTATAAACAAAAGCAATGTGACAAGGGCTACAACACGAACACATCTCAAGCGGCTCACTTTTGTCTGCAACGGGGTAACGAACGACGAAGCAAGCGGCATACATTTCTGTGCTGTGCTCGAGTTTTCAAGGGATTGAAGAACTAGAAACGCTGAAAGTGATAAGCATCCAATGTTTCTTAACGAAAAGTGCTGCGCTTACCGTCGGCGTCGAACAAAGTAAGACAGGGAGGCGGTGAGCTCAAATCGGTGTCATGACAACGCTGATCCATCGCGGAACTTGACTCTGATGAGGTGGAACAGCAGCTGTCGCTCCAATTGTGCGCCTGCTGCCTTTGTCCCCTGTCCCATAAACCTAAAACTACAGCATTTGGCCTGAATCGAAAAACCGCAATGAGCAAGCTGTCTTACCATCTGGGGCTTCATGTCCGTTAAACTGCTCACCGCGGTCGTCACTGTTACAGATGTTGGATGCAATATCCAGCTGATCGCAGGAAGCCCCACCTGATAGATTCCTCTCTCCCGACATGACGAGAACTGGTGATCTGGACACCTGATTTGGCAGCTCTGTTTCCACAATTTCGTGTTGACAACGTCGGCATAAGGGGGCTTGTGAGCTAGATAGATAAACAGAAATAAAATTGGCCCCAAAAGGGCAGAAATGGCTTACTTTTTGTTGCTATTAGCCGTGCAGATCTCATTGGGCGTATTACCAGCCAGCCTCACGCCCGGGTCGATCGATGCTGGATTACCAGCAGCATTGTTACCTAGACAGATAACAATAAGAATGAACTGATAACCATGAGATGTTGAAACATACCAATTTCGAAATTTGGAGGAGCGCCATCGCCCAGTTTCTCATAACACTCGAATTTCCAATATATATGACGAATAACGTGCCGCAGCAAGTCGCTCATGCGGGCTAGAAGCACAAACTTGGCAAACAATTCGATGTGCAACTTTCAACTGTCTACTTACGATATTTCCTTTGATCCGTATTAGGAAAATCTTTCCACGATTTTGGAGATGCAAAATCGATATCAGATGGCCAGTAGTCTGGTTTCAGTTGGCCTTTGTACTCCACCTGCCTGCATCGTCGGATGAGAAACTGAACTTCTTGTAGAAAATCGGCCAACTCGTCGCGGTTCATGTTCTTGAAAGGCCTCTGTGGCCGCGGCAATAGTCGTCGAAAAGGTTCGTCCAGATTTGAACTCTGCACTAGCTATTAAGACGGCAAGTCTTTTACAAGGACGACTGAACTATGATTCATCAAGCCATCAGTCGTTCATTGTTTTAATAGTTGTTTTAAGGGCTTTCTGCTAGATTCAGCAGAAAAACTTTGAACCACTCATTGCTTTCTTAGGATAGGCTTGGATCGGCTAGGAGGAATGGAAAATACTTTCCAAGCAAAAAGCCAATTACTGCATATACTTACATACTTACTTACTTATACATATACCGATTTTTACAGGCTAAATATGCCTCGATGAACCGCGAAGTACTGTTGTATGTTGTCCGCAGCTTATGCCTGAAACTTGCGTACTTTTACCGCTAATAGGGGAATGAACTCGGAAATAGTTTGCGACGAACCTCGACAATGGTATTGGAAACCTGTCCAGTAGCTATTGAAAAAAATCGATTTCAAAATCGCCAGTGACCGAATACAACACAATATTTCTATCTGAAACTTAATTTTACAGCTAGCAGTCTACTGTAAGCGCTGAGATTCGTTTTTCAAATTCTCAATCAGATTCTCTCAAATTTCAGATTTCTAAATCTATCGATATAGATAAATAAATTCTAAAGAAGGTTCAGTGCAATTATTAAATATTTCGATTAAAAGCTGAAATGTCGAGCGACGACGAAACGTCATCGGAGGAGACGGACGGCCAGTGGTTCGACCAAGTAATGCGCAAATATTTTCCGATGCCGGGCAACTTCCACTCGGAGAATGATATCGCCAAGTACATGGAGAGGGTCAAAAAGGCCGACGAACGGTACTTCCAAGCGAACGGGCTGAACTGGGAAGACCTGTACGGACCGAGCCAGACGTCGACGGTTTCTCAAAGCGCTGAAACTTCGGAGCCAGTCGAAGGAGCAGTCAAGGAAAAAGAAACCACGATGGAGACGGCGGAAAACAGGAAATCGACAAAAGAAAACAAAAAGCAGAGGAAAAGGTGACATTTTAAAGCGCCAGCACGTCTGTCCTCAATTGTGAACGATTTGATTTCCTGATCTTTAGATTCGACTCGCAATCGCAGACACGATCGAAGAAGCCAATGGAAGGCCGATCGAAGGATGTCCCCCAACCCAGTCAGCACTCGATGGATGATGACGACGACGAGGTCCCCATCGCAGAAACTGCCGAAGAAGCGTCGCAACGTCCGAGGGGCCCAAAGCGACCGCGCGAAGAGCTCGCTTGGATTCCGCCACCTTCGGCCGACCAGTTTGGAAGTCGTCGATCTCTGTTCACGGCCAGTGAGCATAACAAATACGTGGCCATGCTATGCAATTATCAGAGCGTTGGGAAATTTCGCTTCTCGGGCAATGCGGCCGTGTTTAAAGTAGGAGGTTTTTTTTTACAAATACCGAATGTAAAGCGGGTTTTTTTCAGAAAATGGGAGAGCAACTGAAAAAAGAAAGCGAAAAGTTCAACAAATTTGTCGCGGAAAAATCTAAGAGGAGTCTCGTTCACGCCAACAACTCGTTGCCGAGGACAGCCAGGGCCTACATCACGGTAAGTTCCAGGGGCAGACCTGCGTGAAACCTGGAATAGTCCGAAACATGGTCGCAAATACGAGGGTGGAGATCAAGAAACTAATAACCTTGTGCAATGTACCAGCTGATTGTCCATCTGCAGAGGGACTGGAATTCAGTTCTTCCTTTAGCAATGCCTGGTGAAGAAGAAGGAGGCGGTCGCGCGTCTGCCGGGTCGTTACTTGCCCAAGGGCATCAGTTATGTGAGCTTGCCGATGCAGGACCCGCCCGATTTGGAATTCTTCAAACATCTGCTCGATGTGGTGAGTTTCTCTTGTTCTGCGCCTCTGCTTGTATTCAGGCTCACGTCAGACTCGCTGTAGGGTGCAACGCCTCGAATTTCGAAGCCGAATCTGACTCGGAAAGCGACGGTTCCGATGGACGACTTTTCACGCATCGAGTCCAAATTTCCGTCGTCTCAAAAAGCGCTCCAGGTATTTCTGCGTAATTTTTGTCAATCATCTCAAAGAACTGTGCTCTGTTTCTAGGACTTGCACTCGGATGCCAACTTGGAGACGCTGTTGAGGAAGTACCACGCCGACGTTGTCTCGTGCACGAGCGCAATGCGTTGTCTGACGCTGTGGCACGGACCCATGATTTCGGGCGAGTGCGAGCTGCCGATTCACGTGCACGCAGCCTACACTGAAGGTGAGGAGGCTGGGGTGACTAAACTCGACTCGACTGACGGATTACTCATTGCAGGAAGGCGCGTTTCGGTCATTTACATCGAGAAGCCATTGCCGCCGCGTCAGTTGTCCAAGCGTCAGATGCTGACTCGAATGGCCAAGTACGCCGTGAAGACGACTCTCATTGGGCAGAATTTCGATCTCGATAAGGCCAGGGCCTACTCGTCGGCCGGCGCTGGACGGGGTGGTCCGAGCTCTGTGTTCGATGCTGAGCCGATGGACTTTGAGACTTACAACCCCGCCGAAGCCGAAAGCTTTACTCCGTCGACGCCGAGGCACGACTCGTTTCAGATGGATCTCGATTCGGCCATGAGAAGCGATGCAAGTAGGTTCGGCTGCATTCCTTGCCACTTCAGTATTTTGTTTATTATCAGGTGTGGGCGACGGATATGCGTCAGCAGTGAACGACAGCGACCCGAGTTCGGGGGATGAGAGCGAGGCGAATGCAATGACGGACTCTGAGCTGAGCAGAGGCAATTTCGATCGTCACTCTCTTCGTGGTCCTCGTCGGGGAGGCGCGTGAGTCGTGAAACTATGCGCTGGACCTGATGCAGAGGCGAGGCTCGACTCGTTTTTCAGGGTGACTGATTCTGAGGAAGTGGCGGATGCGTCTCCGACTGGTGCTGCTTCTCGACGTCGATCAGTCAGGCCGTCTGGTCTGCCTCCATCGCATCTTCGATCACACACCTCGCCGCGGCGGTCGTCGGTGAGTGCGCAGTACGGTGGCGATGTTGTGGGCGGAATCATGTCCCGAATGGACGCCACGGTGCCAGCGAGGAAGGCGGTCGGATTCCAAGTGCAGCCTCACTGCAGCAGCCGAGGAGGTGAGTTGTGGCCCCCTTTTCCAAAGAGAGGTTGTCTTCGACTCACTCATTTCAGAGTCCGCAGCGATCGAAGATGCTGCCGACTATCAGGCCCCCGAGAAGACCAAATCGATGCGGCAATATCTTCTGTTCGCGCTGAAGAATTTGCAGCTGCTGATTCGCTCGAACGTGGATGGTCTTGCAGCGAGCGAAGAAATGAAGAAAGGCCGTGGCGAAGCCAGCCGCGGAAGCGTGTCGGCGAAGGTCGAGTATCAGCCGTTGTACGGGGCCGAAAAACAAACGGCCGAGGAGATTGCTGACGAGTGGCTGACGGGGTTCTTGAAGAACAGCGATGTCCATTATCGAGGTGAGCAGTGCCTGAGGCGAGTCTGGAACCCCTGTTATACACGAACTATTCTGTTTCAGGCCGGGTGAAGTTCGAGCGGGACTACGACTTGTTGAGTGTGGACGTAATAAGCAACAATGCCAATGATCGAAAGTCGATGCTGGACATTGGTCCTTTGCAACTGTGAGCAGACTGCCGGCCTAGGTTTGGAATGGTTGCATTAAGCAGGACGTTTTAGGATCAGCCGCGGGTTTCGTCGCCTCCATGTCGTTTTGACGGATTTAAAAAAGTGAGCACACGTCAATGGGTCTGCTCGCTCTTGCACCTGACGATCTTGTTTTTTGTTTCAGGCTGGACCCGGGTCGATACATTTTGCAATTCAAGGCCACTGAGCCCGATCGTTTTACGATTTTCCAATCGGTGCAGCCGAATTTGGACGCCAGTGATGAAGCCTTGGAAACGCCGTCCACGCACGTCCTCGACCTTGGAAAGTTGTACGAAGGCTGCCACTGGGCTCGCCTGCCGAACGTTGCATCGTTTGACGAATGTTGGCGGGAAATTGATTGCGAAGCGGTCTTGCAATGGCATCGAATCAAAAAGAGAATACCGGCTACTTTTGTTCCACGCAAGGGTAGGGTATGTCTCCTCGTCTGATGTCCCACATTTGACGACTTTGTTTTAGAAGGGGAGCTCGCCAAGTTGGACGACGGGAAGAGCCGCAAGAAGAATCGGGCCAAAAGAATGAAGCGCCAAGCCAGGAAGGCACGACCATCGCATGTGGACGAATCTCAGGAAAGCGAAGACGAGTCGACGGGCGGAGATGAGTGAGGCGGAAAAGAGTGTTGCTGCCCAATTTGAAAGAGGGCCTGTGTTGAAATTTGTTGGATGTTGAAGGTTTGAGCTGTTTTTATTCTTGTTGATTTGTGTGTGTTGTGGGTCCTTATGATTCTGAGGTCATTGAAATCAATTGGTCTCTGGAATCCGGTGCGTCCAGGATAAATTTTTATGACGAAACGCTGGAGACCGTATTTTGTGGTTCGTCATTTGAACTCTTTCTACCAGCTGTATTGAGTAGAAGCGGCTCTAGGATGAAAGCCTGTGTCCAGGGATCGGAACTCCTGTAGAACTAGCCTGTTGAGAAGCGCACACCGAGTATGCAACTGTCGCAGTGCAAGAGTGGAGGTGGGTGCGAAAGTTGCGGGCTCGCCGAAACTTGCAGGTTGCCTCTTGGGGACAGTACCTCCTTTAGTCTTGCAGTTGACGATGACGGATAGTTTACAAGTACAGTGCCACTCTGGTCTCGCATGGATCTGACAGAGGCCACTGTGGATTGAATTCAGAAAGGCTCGTTGACAGCTCAGGGATCCTTCATTTGTTAGCTAGTAGCTCACACTCTAGGATGACTGACTTGGCGGAGTAAAAGCGAACTTTTTCTTTTAGAGAGCAGCATTCTCATGTATATTCGCAGGGAGCCGCGATTGATTGCATTGCATTAGTGGCTGCAGGAGCACACGTTAAAAATGTGGTTTTAAAAGCGTGCCAGAAGTCAGTTGTAATTCTGATCAAGGGGCTGTGAGCTCCTCGCCAATTCATACTTCACCGAGACTGGTCAGTCGGATGGCTGCGCGTGACTTCCTGGCCGTCTTGCTGCTCTTCGTTTTGCCCAGCCACTCTTCCCTCCATCGTCACCGCCGATCCATTGCTAGTTTGGGAAACATGATGGCGTGCGCGACTGGCTTGGATGGCGGCGGGGCAGTGTTCGAGGTCTACAACGGGTACGGTTGTTACTGCGGGCCGTTTACCGCGACGACGACAGCGACCCCTGTGGACCCCATCGATCGCTGTTGTTTCGAGCACGACGGCTGTTATGCAAAGGCTGAACAATATTGCCCGCACGGCAAGTTATACGTGGTCTACTACGATCACGTTTGTGTCAAGAATAACTCTCTCGCAGTGTCCAATTCAAGGCGTGAACCTGGAACTCCAGAATGCCGCGGCTCACAGAACGAGTGTGGGAAGAAAGTGTGTGAATGCGATCGCGTATTCGCAGAGTGCATTGGCAAGTACCCAGTGCCGCAGCAAGCGAAATCGTGCCCTGGTGGCCTCCGTGCCAAGTAATGTCTTGCACTGCTCTGGCAGAGATCATGTTTGCACTCTCTATTTACTGTACACAAAATACGTGAATATGCAAGTATAAGTCACTCTGGCTTATTATAAGTGTATCAGCACAAACACGAAAAGTGTGCGAGATCATTTTCTTCTCACTTTCGGGCTGCCACTGAATCGGACACGCTTACTTCCACTTGATTGACTCCCACTGTCACTGAACTGAGACAGTCTTGAATCATAGTCATTGCCCATCGCGATTAGGGATTCGTGATGGCGGCCAGACAGGAGAGGAGGCAAGGGCCGCATTCGTTGTCCCTGTGATGGCTGATTGTAGTACCTACCACCAGTCACGTAGGTACTGATTATCGATCCACTGGTTGGATCCACTCTTGATACATTTCTGGACAGGACGGCCACTTGCAATGGTGCCAGAATACTGCCCGATGAACCGGATGACGAGCCGGAGGGAGTTCTTTGGCTGGTTGTAAGTTGATTGTTGGCGGAGGACGTAGTGAGAACAGCCGACATGGCCGAGGCTCCTCGCCGTTGAGGAAATGATGTGAGAGGAATCTCCCTTAGTGTTTCGTCCTCTTTGCGATCACTGGACTTATTTGAAGCAAATGATGCGGCAAGATCATCCGCGGATATGATATTGCGCGGTGGCGCTGATTCGACTGCGGGTTGGTTGACGCCTAGAATAAATCATGATTCATGTGCATGCGCAAGCGAAGGACGTGGTCATGACTACCTGTTATAATAACTGTTGACCTTGTAGTTTGGGCGGCACTTGATGCTGATGGCAGAGGAGGCAAACGAGGCACGTCCGCATGTCTGCTAAACGCAGTGAGAGCTCCCGAATTGACACGTGCCCCACCTTGGGTTTTAGCTGCGTCATCTGGTTGCAATGTGGCTGCGATGTGGCTAACGCTTATCCGATTCTCCTTATCTTCCATGATTTCATATGGCACAGGAGACTGGACTGACGTAGCGCCGGCCCGTTTCTTTCTTCTGGCACTTGACTCTAAATTGCCATTTCCCATTGTCGGTGTTTGAATGAAGCTGGAAATAGCAGGTGATATTCGAGACGTAGTTGTCTTGTTGGGTGCATTAGCGATAGGTGGCAATGGAGTTATCGATCGCTGGGCGGTATTTTTCGGGTTGGATGACCCTTGTGCTTTTTCGTCTTTCTTCTCGTTGGGCTTAATACCATCGCTACTCGGATCCATCATAACAAGCTCCTCTTTATTAGGTTCTTTCCATTGGGCCAATATACTCCCACCTTGAGCAAGAAAGCCATTCTTCTGCTGAGGTACCGCATTCAGAGCCAAACTTCCACCTGCCTGACCAGATTGCTAAAAGTGGCGTAGTTTTAAGCACAATATCAGAAGGAGTGTCAAGTAAAGCTCACTTGTCTCTGTTCAATTCTCCATCTCAGAAAGTTTTTCAACCTGTTCAGTCTTTTCTTATTCTCATTGGTCGCCTTTGTTTGTCCGCCTTTTGTCTTGCGCTCATTAGAGAGAATTGCATCAGCCATCGGGCTCTTCTTGGTTTGACTGAACAGTCTGACACCTGATGGCAATGTGCTAGCAGCAGCCCTGAATGATGCTTTGGCTTCTTCATCGGCCTTTTGTTTCTGTTTTTCCT
Source organism: Mesodorylaimus sp. YZB2_4 (assembly GCA_030248295.1). Taxonomy (NCBI): domain Eukaryota; kingdom Metazoa; phylum Nematoda; class Enoplea; order Dorylaimida; family Dorylaimidae; genus Mesodorylaimus; species Mesodorylaimus sp. YZB2_4. The sequence continues at coordinate 34,067 of JASANH010000138.1, read as the reverse complement.
CATCTTTCCTTCGTTGCTCCATTATGTAATTGTAGGTAGTCATGCCTTTTTTTACTAAACGAAGGACTACTGAATGCCCAGTGGGGGGGATGGTATTTCTCTGTCTTACTGATTCTCAGATGGAAGATCAACAAATGCAGCAAGAGCAACGCTGCTACGGCAGCCAGCGTCATGGTCAGAGCGACCAGGGTGAGCCACAGAGCGTCCTTTGTCCTGATTCCAAATATGGTCAACGCTCCTGTAAAGTGTGGCTTATGCTATTTAAAGAAGCATAGTCCTAGAACATTCCTTACCGTCGATTTGATAAAGAATATCCCTGTGGATAAATTGAAGAATAAACACTGCTACGCTTAGAGCGAAGATAGAGAGCGATGTGAGCACAGCGGAGACGACGTAAAAGAGAAACCACCTGGAAAGTAAAAACCACTGCGTCATTTGTGTAGTTCTCAATAGGCGAGTCGGTCAAGTCTAGAAACTTCCAGTTAGAAGCGACCTTTTCTGTATTTCTTATTAGCCATAAAGAATTGATGCCTCGGATATTTCCGACTCTGTGTTTTGCTTGCTAATAAGTCTACTAATGATGCATTGTCGGCTTCTCAGCGGGTGCAAAGGCGTTTTCTGTCACGCGCCACAAATACGACGCCTGTAAGCTTCCCACTCCTACCTATAGTTCTTGGCCCCAATACAGTTGTTGAGCCATTTACAATGGTGGTCAAAATCAAGCACGCATTTGTTGCACTGTCGACAGTGTTTTGATGTGGGATGTCTAAATAGAATTATCTGTGTGATACTGAAAGATCTAACTTCTTATGATCAGCTTACATAATAGTTTCGCATATATTGCAGAAGAAGTTCTCGTCGATCACGTGCCTGTGTTTTTCTCGATCGAAGCCAGGCCTGGGATTGCTACGTATCTTCTTCTTCACTGCATCGTCGGCTGGATCGATTGTAGTGACGATGATGTTGGATAGAATGTTGATGAAAATCATGACAGCCATCACCTAGAAACGAGAAGTCACAGCCGTTCAGGGTGTCATTATATTTTTTACGAGCCTGGCCTAGAACACCTATTGACGCACAACGAACAAATTCACCTATTGAACCCCTTTCCTTCCATGCTGAGGAATGTGACCGGCTCAAAAGTACAAGCATCAACATAATTGGGGCTTATGATCAGAATCGCTTGACTGACGATCAAAGAAAGCGTAACGTCAATCAAGTTGATGGTCTCAGGCACTATCCCGAATACGGTAACTTCTCCTATATCACCCGGGGGATACGGGATACTACTTACAGGGACCTGGGTATACACACGATTTTGGTGCATGGCCTCGTCAGCACCGCTGCCTCATTTCTCAGGTCCGTGGGCACGTCCAATTTATAATCCGAATTTAAACAGTATTGACTTCTCTTCAAACACTGTATATCACCTGTACCCATTCTTGCTTGTTCCTACATGACATCTTCCCACCACTCATTCGACTACGGAGGATATATGCCATGACTAAATAGAATTCACGGGATACTAGACATGGCTCAAAGAGCGTCGCTTGGACAGAACCGTGCTAGCTGGATGTCCTGCAAGTGTGTGCTCCTTAAGCGGGTTCGGATCTTATCGTATTGTCCGGCGAAAGTGAAACCTTTAAGGCATAGGGTACTGAAGTGCGGAGGCCTCCATAGAAGCTGGGAACAAGGGATGGGACTATAAAAATTATTTTTTTCCTTTTGAAGTCGTCACAACTTACCACATGTATGGATATCCTAATCGTAAGTGAAGCAAAAGCGGATGATAAAAGGCCGAATGTTGATGTGGTCAAACATAGCACCATGATCCAGGCCATGACCTGAAATGATTGTTGAAATGCCTTGCAGATTCTTCTACAGTATATTTCTTGAACCCGTACCTGTAAGGGATGGGGCGGAGGCATCCACCCGTTCAATCGACTGTACGTTCGAACCATAATCGCACTCTCGGGAGGACAAGAAGTTGAGAAGACAGTGGTTCAACAAATCGCGTTAAATTTCTGGAATGAACGAGCCATTTGAGGAACAGATCGAATCTCTTTCAATCACTCTGTAGCAATATTCTGCAAGACAAGAGTTGTGGTAGACTTAGGTCGTTTTGTGTCGGCACACCAGTCCGGCTATAAATTGCGCCCCTTGCTTGACGTCAAAAAGTCTGCCTCCCACCGAACTCTTACGTCAGGCAGCTGGCTGGTGTCAACATGAAGGACCTACTTTATCGGGCCATACCCGAAAATGATGTCTTAATCTGGACCTCCCAGTCTAGCTAGGACAAGCATTCGCTCAGAACGGGGTCAGAACATAGAGAAAATGATCCATGCCCATTTGGACGCAGCATTTGGAACACTCACCTAATCCAGTCGAGCTAGCACAACGAAAGAAGAAGAAAGACGAACTGCGGTCGATAAAGGCCGCTTCCTTTGCACCAATCATCGGCCAAGCTTCGCGTCCTCGGTTGCTAGGAAGCCACCCACTGATCGACACGTACATAGCCCGCTCGCCTCTACTTATGGAAACCGAGGCTACCTGTGTCAAAGAACTAGAAGGGCAAAAATGGGATTGCGTTGCTTATTAGCTATCTGCTTGGACCCTATTTGAGCCCGACGACAAACCGATGGTGGTATTTCGAATGCAAACGCATTAGCACTGGTTCGAATTGCAAAAAGTTGGCTACTTGAGTAATTACGGGGGCCTTTCGAACAGGACTTTATTGGAAAACCAGACAGGTTTAGAATCCTCCCCCCCCCCCCCAGCTCTGCAATCTTCGAAAATTATCGAGGCCGGGTGCTAGAAATATCAGGTAGGAAACAAAGTTACCGCAAATGCCCTTGATCTTATCGGTGCGTTAATAAGATGAGGTCTGCTTGCAGGATGTAATATAAGTTGTTCAACTTGGGGAGGTTAGTTCCTGCCTTGTGACTAGCTTGTACGAGTAAGCTAACGGTTACTATGAATGGTTTCTCAGACTTCTTTCCGCTGTGTATTCTGCTTTTCTCCTTCCCATATGACCGAGTTTGAAACCTATCAAGGTTACTGAGTTCGACTGATTGCAAGTTGCGTCAGGCTGTTTACTTATTCAATAGAAATCTAGAATCACGGTGCGACGAAGTGCTAGACAAACACCAGGTCGATTCCACGCCTCGAAGACGACACCGTACAGTCTCACGTATCTACCACTACTTCCGGCAGCAAACCGGCGTTCTCACTTCTAATTCCTTCGCGATTTCATTCACTTGCCTTCCTTTCGTTTCCGGCGCTGAGAAGAAGAGGAATACGAGGCACGAGGCTGATATCCCAGCGTAGAGCAGAAAGACATATTCGCTCATGATAGCCTGAAACCATCGGCTATAAGTCATACTCATTAATACCAGGGCAGGAATACTGAAGTATACCTTAAGTGGTAAGAATGTGTACCCCACAATAAAGGCACTCATACGGTTGGTAGTGGCAGCAATCATGTTCGCTTTGCCTCGACTGGATTGATCGAATAGCTCGCTCACGTAGAACCAAGGGATGGATACTATGAAGCGAGAGGATGAGCAGGTCGTGTTATTATTACTTAAGGGGGGAGGCAGATACTCGCATTACTTACATGGGCCGAGGGCAACAGCCACGTAATACAGGTACACAAATATCACGGCACAATAAGAAGCCGCATTGTATTTTTGGTCATCGATCGCCTAAACTAGTTGCTGTCGTGACTTGGTCGAGTCATTTGGACCAGATAACTTACCAACAGATGCAGCGTTAAGAAAATCATGATGTCAAAAATACACGCTCCTGCCATGCCAGCCAACATTAGCACACGACGACCGACACGGTCAATGATCAAGGTCGAGATCAGGCACGAAGTAAATAGTGTGGCTCCCATTCCTAATGTGGCATTCACCGACTGATCGTCTTTCATTCGCCCTTGTTCCCGAAAGATGGTGGCGGAAAAGTAAAGAAGCTAAAACCAAAACTTGGTTGCCCAACATTTTCCTTAGCAAGAAACTAATTCTGACTTACCGAAGGCGAACCGGAGAACTGCTGGGCGATGTGATTGACGATACAAATACTCATAGGCCACCAGAAAGGACGACTTGAAGACGTACTTGTCGAGTCCGTAATAGCTGTTGATTTTCCTGCCTCATCAAGCATTAGGGTTATCTCGGCACTGACATGACTCATTCTACGTAAGCGGATCAAAGCTGAAATGGAAATGGGCTTGAAAATCCTACAGTAGTTGGCAGGCAGACTGGCTTCTGAAGGGTCATCCTTCCAAGTATGTACAGCATGCGAAACATGCCAGTATGTCATTCAAGCGCAAAAGCATTCTTATACCTTTACCTTCACTGGCCTCTGATCGTCTCCTTCTCGCAATCAGAAGATACTTTGGACTTTCGGGACAAAACGGCAAGGCAATTAGTTGGAACGCTGCAGGAACAGCGGTAGCAGCTGTAATAGCATAAAGACTCCTCTGACCATGCCTATATATTATGAACCCTCGCGTCATACCTAATACCAGTGGCCAATATTCCTCTGTTCCAAATATCTGTGGCATGGCTAGAACTTGGGAAATGAAGATGCCTGCGATAAAAGCCAATGTGTTGGCATTTCCCAGCATGCCTCGAAGGCGCAAGGGGGCGATTTCAGTCAAGTAGATAGGGGCTACTCCGCTCGTGATTCCTGACGTGAAAGAGAGGTATACAAGAGAGGATGAAGAAGAGAGGAGCAACGCATGTCAGGCTTAGGTTCCTTACCACAACTGACACCAATAATCAAGCGACCGATCAAGAGCAAATAATACAGATTGGTTACTCTGCTGATGCCCATCAGAGTGGCACCAATGATCGAGACGACATCATTGACCAGCATCGCTCGTTTCCTAAAACAAGCATGATCTTCAAGTACGTATGTATGGTGGGCAGGCCCAGGTTCCGTTCCATTATTCAACAGAGGAAACCCTATTGGTGCCAGTAGCAAAGGATACAGATGTGTTTCACTATATTGCGTACAGGATAACGAAACACACGTTGAGCCACCGGCCCGTTGCGTAAAAGTCAGGACAGAGCAGTCATTCAGTGAAAAGAGAACTACAGGATGTCGAGAACTTCCCGGTGTCGACACGTCGTCGATCGCATGACCATCGAACGGACCGACGCCTCGGCCAGCGCTCCCAAGAAGTACAACCGCGAGTGGTTCACAGGGGACTCCATCGTCCGCCGCAAGAACATGGCCCTCGAGTACAACGAGTGACCTCGATCGTGATAAGTCCCATGGATGTGCCTGATGCTTGCTCGTGCTTGACCTCGATGTTAACTGTGTGGGGATCCCGTAAAACTTCAACAAGCCTTGAGTCCTGATCGACATACAACCAGAATATGGCTTTGAGAATAGGATGCACACGAAAAGCGAACGACGCCAGGGGTTGGAAATCAAGAATGTTGCATAAAAAGTTGGACTCATTTACAGTTGTATGGTACTATACTTGTTCAGTGAGTACTTGTGAGAACTTGCATCAGCATGCTTTTGTAACATGTGACTGGAGCCGGCAGTGTGCCCATCGATTGGCACAAGTGGAACGTTGTCAACCTCTCGGGTTGATGTTTCACCAGTCTTAGACTACTAGAGGTCGGACACTGAAGCTCTGAGTTCATTTATACGGAGTGCGTAAGCTCCCCGCGGCACCACCTACGCGCCCCAAGGATTCGTCCGACGAGAGTCAGGCGTCTAGACTCAGGAGGCGACACCAGGCAGGACGTAGGTGGTGGGCGCGTGTTACACTTTTAAAGAAATTTCGAATGAACTCGCATGCGCGTCTAGTTGAGCCGACGAACCAGCGGAACTTTGCTTTTCGTAGTTGCATGAAAACTGTCTCTTGTATTGTGTGAGGGGTGCCAATAAGGTCGGAGTCTCGTTGACACAGTGACATGTCAATCAGGAGTTTTTCAGTGGAGAAAAGCGATAAAACTATAACTCATCTAAAATAATCCATATCATTTTAAATTCAATATCAATTGTAAGGGACGCAGTAAGGAAAGACAGACCAGATTTTCCATTGAGTCGGTCAGGAGTATCATAGTGGGATGTCACTGGGGTCGGAGTGTAAGGACTTACTGGCATGTTAGGACGTCGTATCTCCATGCGCCTCCATGAACCACGCCACTGTTCGCGAGCAAAAGATCCTTTTCAAAGAAACTCATGTAACCAGCATCCCTAGCGGTGGGGAGCGTATCGATTACTCCCCACCGCTAGGGATGCTGGTACACTCGCCATCAAAGCTCTCACAGTCTGCTACATAATGCCGCGTCTGAGCTTGTGATACTATACGTTCTGACGACACGCTATCAATTAGTTGTCCTAAAGCGACCGCGGTGGTCGAGTGGCTGGACTCGTCCCGGGTTCGATCCCCGGTTACTGAGGTCGGTTTGCGAACCATAAACCCTCGCTTATCTTGCACGCCAGGCCGTGGGTGACTCACCCGGTACTGTCGAGATGCTCCGAGTGGAGAGACGGAAGCCAAACGAGGAGACAGTCTCGGCTGTCGAACACCGACTGGGTTCACGGCCCATCCGCCATCGTCCGAGGAAGCCAGTACAATATCTTGTCCAGGATGCCCTCGTGCGGAGGTGCTCATAGGAGAGACGCAGAGGGACGCTGCTGTGAGTGCTGGTCCCCCATAAGGTACAATAAGGTTTATAAGGTTACAAACTAAAGTCGCGACCCGAAGTATGGAGCACTTTTCAGTAGCTGTCGACTTGGTTTGTTCCCGTTGAACACTGAATTTAAAAAACTTCACGAGTCCGGCGAAAAGAACTCGACAGATTTTCTTCCCAAAATTTGAATTGAAGAAGTCAAACTACGCCCGCTAGTTCGTGCATTAGGGAAAAGTTAGACCGCATCCGGGTTTCTTGTCCTACAGAGAGGACTCGTCCAAGACTACAGCGTTATGTACCCCTGCTGCAATTGAGTAGACTCCCCCAGATAGGGGCTCAGAGCACACGTCTGTGCTTCACCTACCTTCCGAGTTTATCCGCGAAATATCCACACATCAGTCCGCCAATGGCACTGGCCAAGGTACATCCGGCCACCATCCAAGACCACAGTTCAGTGAGCAAAGTGTCGCTTATTTGCTCGCCATGTACGCTGGGGTACGATTCATTTCGAATCCACGTTTTGATCAACTACAGTAAAAGAACACAAGTTTTCTTCCGTCTCGATCCCTCAATCTGGGGAAGCTGTTGCATCTTACGTGAGCAGGCGCATTCATGCATCCAACTTGGTAGCCGAACACGAAAGATGACCCAAAGGTTGTAGTCCACAAGGCAAAAGCCAGGGGTAAGGTCCATGACTGACGTTGATCAGGTCGCCTGACTTTTGTCATCTCAAAAACGTTTATCCTTCGTCCGCTGACGATGTCGCACTGAGGCGTGCCTAGCACTGTTTAGGTGGTCACATAAATCTTCTTTGTACTGTACTGTATATCGCCTCGGGCATGATAGAGCAAAGTTTAGTGGAAAATGAGACAGAACTGATTGATGATAGCATTCCGTTTTGTGAATGAGGAGCAGAGTCCAGTCTGTACGCAGTATTAAACCAATCCTCTGACTGCATCCGGGACGAAAGATGGATCAGTTAAGGGCAGATATCTGCTGATGGACGGAGACTGACAAATGTGATGAAAGTGTGACCGTCCTATACCAAGAAGGCCAGCATCAGAGTTGATGTGCTAACTCGGATCCCACACAAACGTTTTTGCACCTCGTGACTCCGAGATCACCATCCCTCATCCGAATATCGGACGCAATTTATCAGCTCCTCATATAAACTGGACCCTTAATTTGCTATGTTGGAGGGGCTATGTCGACAGGGTTTTTGAACTGTAATTTAAATTCCCGGCAGTTTGAGGCAAGACCTTTTTCTCTTCAGGAACCTGCAGACCAAAGTGTGCGCGGTGTCTTGCGGTAGCGCTGCGCCCCGTGTTTTAATTTGATTTCTTTTGAAAAAGCTGCATGTTTGGAAGTGTATTCGAATCGTAACCATCTAGTTACTGTTTAATCTTAAAGTTTTGAAGATGCCAGGTCGAGAAAATTTATCATCCGGTCGATTCGTCGATGTCTGTAACGTAAACAGTATGAAACAGATGATTACGGACAAAGGGAACGAAGGGTAAGATATTTAAGTCATACATAGTCCTACTCTGTTCCATTTCTAAATAGCTAGAAAAACTGTCTTGTTCCAGTTACGACTTTGTGGTCATCAATATATCGCATCCACGATGTTGTCTCGATCTGAAAGAGGTAACGGAAAAAATGCGCGAATTGAGCGGCAATGAATATAATGATTTGCTACCGAATGCAATCGTCGATCAATGTTTGCCTCCTCTTGTCATCGCGGACATTTCTCTTAGCAGCCACGATTGGTCCCGGCTGGTTGTTGGTAGACCGTCTCCATGGATCGATCCGGATTCTGACGATCCATATATTCGCCGTTTATCGGAAAAGGTACATGCGGTAGATCGAACCATTCTAGTCCTACTCCTATCACTACGCGTTTTTTGCAGGCTTTGAAAGAAGAATTGTCGTATTTCGGTTATTTGTCTGTTCCTGCTGTCGTGATTCGACTACGCAGGGCGGAAAATCCAAATCTAGCCCGCATAGTCCAACAAGTCTTGGTGGCTGGTCAAAGTTCCACTTACGCTGTAAGTAAGGTTACTTTATTCATTCTGTAGTGCCCTGGCGAAGGATATATATAGTAGGAAAGAATATGGCAGCCCACATAATAAATGCAAAGAAGACACCGATGCATAGGTACCTATGCCATGCAAAGTCTCTAGTCAACTGATCATCATAGTCGAAGACAATTGGTTCGGTCATTGCCAATTTATTGTGTCTGCTGTCATAAACTGGCAAACTCGATCGTTTGTACCCTTCAAATCGGACCTCATGGAACTTACCGTTTTGTGTTGCCAAATCCTTCGGTTGATCTAAGAAACCATTAGGCGGATCAACAAATTTGGTCTTCTTATATCTCCTTTTCGGCTCTCGATTTTCGCCTGTATTCACGAATGAGTGTCTTCGTCGGTGAACCCTCGCTGATTTCGATGGTCGGGTTTTGATTAGGCAAAATTGCTGAATCGAATCGATTGATAATCTCCTTATCGTCCCGTTTGTACTGACTCTTTTATGCCGACGTCCAATCAACGTTTCAGTTGGCTGCTGTTCGACTGGTATTCGAGTGGGTAACTGGCCATCTTTAGCGTGTGTCTCCTTGCGGTTGTCTGACCAGTCGTCGGGGGGTGCTTCATAATAATCAGCTGTGTCAGTATAATCTCGTTCCAGTCTCTTATTTATGTGATTATTCGGGTCGATTGTACGGATTTCGGATTGACCCAATGAAATTGAAGAAAGTGGTCTTTTTCTTTGATCACAGTTATAACTTCGACGCAACTCCGATGCGATCGCGTCTTCATCGTAGTCCAGGGCGCGTTTTGTGGCTTTGTATTCTTCGCTATCGAAGAACATCGCTTTGACCACTTTTTCTCCCGATGTGCCGCTACCATGTTGATGATTCGTCGTTTTTGGAATGATAATCCCGTCGGGACTCTTTGCATTGTTTCCGTTGATACCCGAAGAGGAAGGGCACGGTTCTTGCAGTGCGGTGCTGGAAGTAGGATCTGATTTCTTTGTTTTTTCCTCAATCGATAGCCGTCGTAGAGATTGTTTAGCAACAGCAATATTCAGAACGTGAGATCCGCCATCTTTGCGAATTCCATGTCGCAGTTTGTGTTTTAGTTTTGGTGGGCATTTCCCCGCGCCAGTAATGACAAATTTCTGCATCGTTCGTGCAGGAAATAATGTTTCGGTGCCGGTGATCTCTGGGATATAATACGCAGCGGCTATCCGTTGGAAAGAGCAATTGGTCAATGAACGCTATCGAGCGGGTTCGTTTTGGGGCACTCTGGTGGGTTGACAGAGTCTGTCATTTGTTGCCTTGATAAACACGGCTTGTTAAAATAGGGTCTAGCGCCATCTGTAAATAGAATGTGCCTCGTACGAGTATATCCTTGGCTCGAGGTAGTTGACCAATGGTCTGTCCGCGGCAATGGTGACGCCATATGTCGATTAGTGACAAATGGTTTTACGGCTGGTGGACCGTGAAAGAATCATTGTTATTTTCCGGTCAACCATAAACGCTTCCTATGTGAAAGAGGCCAAAAGTAGAACTCCACTCTTGAAGATCTTTTTTGATGCGTTTATGAAATGCTGAATAAGGCGACCCAGAAGGAGGCAAAATAGCGGAAGACCAGGTTATCCTATCCGACGCTGTCTTGGACTATATCGACAGCGAGTCTACTTTTTGTCGGCTAGGGAAACATCGAGGAATGGAAAAAGAATTGGAGCATGTCGGAACGGCCAGGGCTATCAAAGAAATGGTCGCCAGTTTGTCCAGGTTTTTCGTTTAGCATTCTTGTTCACAATAGTTATGGCAATAAATTCTTTGTCGACCAGTGGCGTTGGTGGGTAGAATGCTGCACCTTGTTGCTGCTGGTCAGGTGACGGTAGGAGGAAGCATAGTGCTGCGGCCGGGAGTAATGTAACAAGTTCATTGTCGCCTTATTCGCGCCAGGGGAAAATTGATGAAATGAGACTCCATAGTTCATCAAAGAAGGGTTCTGTCCATGGCCAGTCTGGTCGTCGACCGTTGGAATGGAACGAGGAAATGGGGCGTGCTATTATTATTTGTTGTGTTATGCACATACGCTTTGAATGAGGTAATGCGTGGTATTGGGATATGTATTCGGACAGACACAATGAGGAGGTGCGCCGCGCAAGATTGTTTTGTTGCTGTTCACGGTGTCTGAGTTATTTCAATTGACAGGGTAAAGTTGAGATGGAGGACGCATGCAACGGCACGAGATCTTGCCCACGTGACATGGTGATGACGCGCATAGTCTAGGAAGGATAGACCTAACGCTACTGACCTGGTGGCTGTCTTAATTGGTCTCCGTTTTAGTTATGGATAGAAGTGCCTATAACTGCTCCAACTTCGATGGAATTGCACAACGGGGACGGCCATGTCAGCTCAGCTTCGGCTAGTGCGCAAGCTTCTTCCAATAACGCGGATACAACTGCCGAGTCTAATTTTGGTAAGGAGTCTCAGGGCGATAATCAGAATCAAACGAAAGACACGTGGCATTGGTTTTACGAATTCCGTCGCGCTTGCAATAGTCATCGCAGAATTTTGCTGCTCTTGGAATTGACCGCCGATTTGCCCGAGTCGCAAAGCGAAATTGCTCGTTGGAAAGGCGAACCGTTGGCGGCTATAAAATTGGATACTCATACGTTCCTGACAAACAAGTCTGGATTTCCTGTTTTGTCGAAGGTGCACCAAAGTGTGGCCAAGGAATTCTTTCTGATGAACGTTCAATTCTTACTGGAAGGAGACGTTTTGCATTTTCGTCGATCGCAGCAGCGTCGTGGCAGCGACGAAGTGGAACCTGTGGACCAGACGTGCCTGTATTACGCCTATATGAATAATTTGTGGAAGGTGAGTGGACGTTGGGCCTTCGCTTATAGCTGAGCATAAATAATGTAGGAGTGTCGAGCAACGGGCGGGACTGCAGCGCTCAATTCTAATATTAACACTTGATGCGTAGAACAGTCAAAGTGGCGATCAATTGGCCGAATGGGTGTCAGGCTACGAAGATTTCCTACAGCTACCATTGCAACCGCTAGGCGATCATTTAGAATCCGAGGTTTACGAAACATTTGAACGAGACCCGATTAAGTATGAAGAATATCGCCGTGCCTTCGAAGAGGCCGTTTCATTGAAACTTGAAAACTGGTCGCCAAATCAAACTTTGTAAGCTAGCTAACGCAGCGCTGGTGGTGGGGGATAACCAAGCTTGTCCGTAGGGGAGCAAAGTAGCCTGACGCCCGGATAGGTGCTGGTGAAGGTTCTTTTATCGGTTTTTGTCTTTTTTAATACCAGACGCGCGGAAAGTTGCCTTACTTGCTACGGACAGCGTCTGGATATGAAGACCAACTGTACGATCCGATGCATCCGCTGATTCAAACTTTACCCTCGTCGACGTATGCTTGCTTTGAAAGGGATTTATGCAAATATGCACGATACAAGTGCGCTTTCGAATCAGAGGTTATCAGCCACTATTGGCGAAATGGACATGTCAAAGAATTGTACGGATGGTTTTGAATTTGTTTTGTGAGGCTGTTGAGTTCTTCCTTGGACAAGCTTCGGTTCTTTCAGCCATTGATTTGTTTGGTTCAGGTTCTACTGTAATTAACCTCATTGCAGGGTGGTTATGGTTTTGGGAGCCGGGCGTGGTCCGCTGGTGACGGCAGCTTATGAGGTACTGAAGAAGCACAAAACCAATTTCAAATTGTATGCGGTGGAGAAAAATCCTTGCGCTCTTGTGACGTAAGTAATGAGTTCAGAGACGGCGTCTGGACAGCGGGCTAACGATGGGGGATAATGCAAAGCCTGGCTCTTTTTTAGGCTCAGGGCGAAACAAGTCGAGGAATGGAACAACGAAGTAGAAGTGGTGTTCTCGGATATGCGCAATTTCAAACCAAAAGATAAAGCTGATGTGGTAATTAGCGAACTGTTGGGATCGTTTGGAGATAATGAATTGTCGCCTGAATGTTTGGATGGAGCTTTGCATTTGATGAAACGTAAGGACACACTGACTGCTGCTTGAAGGAGTTTATTTTATATATTCGTAATTTTAGCGGATTGCGTCAGTATTCCGTCTTCTTATCGCTCTTTTATTGGACCGGTTCATTCGCCGAAGTTGTTGAACGAGGTTCGCAGCGCGTCCGAGCGAGAGCATAATCCAATGGTAGGTATTGCACTCCATGATTATAGAGACCAATGGGTGAATTGGGAATGTGGGAATGAGAATTTGGTTTTAGGAATTTGTAGTTTTTTGTATTTTCTTTTTCGAAGATGTGCCAGGCTTTTAGGTAGCCTTCGAAAGTCCATACGTAGTGCGCGTATTTAATCAATTCGAGATCGCTCCGGCGCAAGAATTGTTTCGGTTTGATCATCCAAATTGGAAACTTACATCGAATGAACGTTATAAGGAATTGATTTTTATTGCCCGCGAATCCTCCGAAATGATGGGCTTGGTTGGATACTTTTACGCTACGTTATTCGGTAATATTTCGCTTAGCACTGTTCCCAGATACGAGACTTCTCGCCTATGCAGTTGGTTCCCGATTATGTTCTCACTAAAGGTAAGATGGCCGCAAATGAAAATGTTCAACAGTTTAGGGTAAGCTTTCCATATCTGGGAGTGGTGTGGCTTTCGCAAATCATTAATTTATCTGGTAATTTCAGCGGACTGATGAGCTTTTTGGCACATTGAAAGGTTTATACAAGGTTGGAAAACCTGAAAGCCAGGGGTCCTAAAAGTGCCTGGAAAACTTGGGAAAATCGGAATTTTAGAGCCAAAATCAGAGTAAACTGAGAGAGACTGCTTTTTGAGGCCCCAAATTTTTTCATCGGGCGCCTTTTCTGTTTATTTCTTGATCGTGCTGGAAATCAGGAAATCAATTGAGATTGATTCAGTCGTGCTGGGGTCATTCAAAAATAAGCAGAAGAAAAACTAAATTTTTGCCTGGAAAGAATCGGGGAAAATTATTTGCAGCTCCCGGTATGAACCCCGTAGTGAACCTGGGATAGCGTAGTGCTAGGACCTGCTGCTCTAGGAACGGATATCTCGCGCGGTTGATTAGACCATTTTTGGACAACTGCTTTGGCCTTGTCTGTGTGAGAGTGCTGTTACAAATTCTGCTCTCGATATTTAGGATCCGGTTTTCGTCAAGAAGGGTCAACAAATTCGGGTACGGTTTTGGCGTTGCGCTAATGAACGCCAAGTGTGGTACGAGTGGCAGGTGGCTGAACCAGTCGTGACACCGATTATGAATCCGAATGGACGTTCTTATGCCATTCGTTTGATTTGAATGTGGAGAAAGGTGAAGCGGACCAGTAGTACGATGACAAGATGGAAAGAAGACTGTGTGGGTTTGTTGTAGTGACCTACTAGGGTGTTTCGGAATTCAGCAAAAGCCATTTCAGTTTTCCGTGTTAATTTTTTCTTTTAAAGAAGTGTTTTCAGTTTTTTCGTAATTTACCCTCTTCTTTGAAGATAAGGTTCAATTATTCGGAGAAGTGACGAGGGAGATAAAAGTTCTTGGTTTTTGCATGATTTGTTCTGTCGGGTACTGTGTTTTGAAGGCGTGAGATTCCATGGATTAAAGAATTTTGCTGTGTAAAGTGATCAAAGATGAGGGTAGTGGGTGAGGGATCAGTTACTAATCACTCCTTCGGCGAGTGCAGATGTCGCCTTGTTGTTCGAACGCCTCGCAGCAGGGGCCAGTGGCGCTGTGCCGCGGTTGGTTCCAGTCGCTGGACAGGATTCGTTTTTTCTTCTCTTCTGGAGTCATAGCTCGAACAAAATAAGGGTTGCTTCGGGCGCACATGTAGAGGGTGGTTCTGAAATGAGGTTGTGGTGGGGGAAGAAGAGGGGTAAGAAGGGTTACCTGGTGCCGCAATTGGTCGGCTGTAAAGTGGCGTCCTGTCTGCGAGTTCGCGTCTGTTGATCCCTGTGTCGCATCTCGTCGGGGCATGGCAAGGTGGAATCGTAGCGGCACCAAGAGTCGATGATCACGGATACTCCCGAGGAGCAGACAGCTTCTCCGCACGAGCGTTGTTGGGAGGTCAGGCCATTGCTGAAGGTAAGGGGGATAGAGATGGATGGGTAGGAGGGCATGGGATCGATTACCCGCAGGAGTCGCCTCGACAGTTGCGACGTCGTGATTTGAGTCCACAGCCCCCGCACGTTGCGCTGAAGAGCGATGATATACGTAGTTTCTGTACGAAAAGGCCATGGTTGTAGAGCTTACCTGCATTGAGACCATGCGCTCCAGTCAGACCACATGCCATCGGACATGGAAGACGTTGGTCTGCGCCCGTTGGATGGAGGCGGAGGTGCATCTGTGAGAACGAGTGCATCTGCGCATCTGTGCATCTGTGAGAACGAGTGTATCTGCGCACATCTGTGCATCTGCGCCCGTTGGATGGTGGTGGAGGGGCATCTGTGAGAACGATTTGGGAACTGGATTATAGCTTGAGATGATGTACATCCGGCCTGGTCGATTCCAACCCACTCCTGCTTATGATTACAAGCCGTTCACCACACAGTACCTGTACGGAACCGGAATTCGACACCCCAGTTCTCGCCAGTGGACGATTCTGCTCTATAAATCAGCGACATCTCTGACCCGCCAGATGTTATTGCCTTGTTCCAGCCACCAGCAGGACAGCAGAACCTAAAACATAATAAACCACCTCGGCCTCGTCCAGCTTTTTGTGACTTTCACATCCTACCTGGCCCCCGTCTGATCAAATGATGATCCCTTCTTCACTTCGAGAAAACTTGAACACACTTCACGACAACGTAAATTTAGCCTCGTCACTTCCAAGACGACACGACCTCCACGGGCCTGAAAGTCCTTTAGCGTGGGACTGTGTGGAAGACTTGGAAAGAAAGCTCACACCTGCAACAGCCAACTGCAGCGTCGTTTGGGCAAAGCGACACGAATTGTCTGCCATGTTCTTGTGGCTGATAGGACACCGCCACACCCCGCTGCAAAGAAAGCACCCAACGAAAATCCTAGGGCAGACACTCCTGGATCTTCCGATCAACTTACAGTCAGACTCGTCCACACCTTCGCATAGTGTGCCTCCAAACCCGAGTGGACATCGGCAACGATTACAATTGGCGCCGTTGCCAGATGGATCTGGATAGCCATCATGTTGACACCGCAGTTGGTTTTGACATACACCTGAGACAAGGTCCAAGTTGTTCTGGTAAATCCTGCAAGCATTGGCAAGCGCCTACCGCTACAGTAAGCCAAGTTCATTTGCTTGATGTCGATAAAGGACAGTCTTTGTCGTTGTCCAATAGTATTCTGGTAATCAGGGTCCAGTGTCCGAATGCTGACCAAATTACGACTACTGCTGAACGCCTGAAAAACCTCGCTAAGCGAATGCATCGTATCATCGACCTGCCTACATGAATCTTCAGACCTTAGTGGCTCCTTATAACATTATTATCACGAGATATATATAATTATCTAGTTTGAAATGTGTGAGTATCATTCAGCCAGTATGGAACTGATAGACAGGCACAGGACAAATTGGAACGCCTCAATATCCCATACTTTCTGCACACCTTGCCTCCATAATGCATTACTGAGCCGAGATCATAGGGGGTTCCATAATCATTCATCATCCGTGTCGATATGCGCATGAAGTTCATCATGGCCATGCTGTAAATATTTTGGGTTTCTACTTTGATATAGTTGTTCCTGTCGAATCGATTTTGCTCATGCCAGAACCCCAAGGCGTGTGCGATTTCGTGAGCAGCTATACCAACCTAAACAGGCGTGTGGTGATTGGTCAGGTGAAGGATTTTCTAAAAGCAGCGAGTGGCTCACAGCTTCGCACCCATTTCCAATTGAGATGACTTGCTGGCCACCACTTCGCCCAACGTGAGAATAGCATCTGGAAAAGGAGACTATCGGTGAATGACACATCGAAATGCCTCATCAACTGACAATTAGCCGCCCTTTGTCTACTGTATGTCGAGTCGACAATGCATGCCTGAACGGGACTGCCCTGTCTTTCTGGTGTATAGTAGATTGTGGTGTTTGCTTCTTGCTGCACTCACAATCCAAACTTACCCACTTCCAACCATGAATGTTACATAATCACCTCGTCCAGTGCCTTCTCGGAAGCGTAAACATGTGTTATCCTCCCAAACCTTGATCGCTGATTGAATGACCGACCTTCTAGTACGGCCTGAACAGACAGCCAAAGCATTCAGTTCCCTACAAGCCTAACCTGACCGCATCCAACCCCTACCTACTGACTGTTCGAAGTTGTAGTATAGAACATTATTCGGCCACATTTCGTTTTTGTTTCTGATCACTTTTCGCCGTCGACGTTGAGGAGGCCTCCCGGCATTCTCAGCTTTTACAGTTTCCAGAATCTCCTCGGCTTGTTCCACTGTCAGCACCATGTCCCCTTCGAACAAATCGCTGCTAACGTCTCTGTTTTTAGACAACTCCGTCTCGTCCTCGAGATCTATTTCGTCGAAAGCAATGAGAGCACCCTGTGTGGAAAGGGGGCACATCAAATGCTGGTTTGTGATCCCACTTCACATCATACTTTCTGCATGGCCTCTGGAGCGCCACTGGCTGAACTGCGTCTCAGCTGATCCAGGATCCCCTTTACTTGGCTATAATGATTGCTGCTTCGATGATAACTTGAGTACTGATCCAATTCTTGCTCCAGCTTGCTCTGGGCTGGGGCACCAAATCCACTTCTGACCACAAGAATAATCAATATGTGTAGCATCCTGCCGACTTTCCTTGCCAAACAGGAGAAAAAGTCGACGAGGCGGGCATTAAGTGGAGACGGGCTTGATGGGGCGAATACATAATATACCGCGCCCACGTCAAAGCAACCAGTTCTGAACAAGTCAAACGACAATGCCAAAGAGGGTGTAGTCTGAGTTATCTATTGTCCTTGTACACCTACGACACCGTGAACAGGCGTAATCAGGTTCCCCAAATTGTTCCAGCTGATGCTTCGTTTACAACTGTCAATGCTCTGCATGAGAATGATTACGGTAAGACTGCCACGAGTCAAAATTATCCACGCAACTGCGCCAACCTTTCAACAGGCATAAATTTGGGATACCAACAGAGAGCTCGTCAACACATCGCGCAATAGTCCTCTAACTCGATCACACCTTGCACTGTCAACTTGCAGCAGTATGCACCTACTTATGTACAGTATATATGGGAGCCTTGTACAGACAACAGAGCATGTGACTCTCATACTGTAAGCTATCTTTTCCGCGCTCCCCAGCTGAGAAGCGACTGTGCTCGTTGAAGAATGGCTCCTCCACAGCCGTTTCTCGCCAACAGGACTGATAGTGAAACTGATAGTGTACTTCACCGAAACAAAGGTCATGCCATCCGTGTTAGTACACTGCAGCTCAGTACTTCTAATCAGCTCATCTTAAATCACAAAGAAACTCATCACCAGTATCACGATCACTGCTTCTTCGAGGCATCCTGCTGCAAGGACAGGCGTCCGCTACTCATTTGAAGTTTCTCATTGGGCTCGAAGTCGCCGCCAACAGGAGTCGAGGCTACCACCACTTTTTCGTCGAAATGAACCCGCTTCCCTTCTTTCGTCTTCTGTTCCTGTATCTTCTTAGCCGTTTCCTGATCAGCAGAGGTTGGCTTGGCCAAGCCGAAGGAAGCGATCGCATTAGCTGTGGTCAGCTCGTCCCAGCCCCGAGGATTCTCTTGACGAAACTTAATCAGCTCCTCTGGCGTCATCTCCGACGGCAGCTTCGTTTCCTTGGCTTCCTTGGACTGTTCCAGTTTAGACTTCAGCTGGAATTCTGTACTTGGTGCACTATTCTTATGGACAAGAATCATAAGCTCTCACCAAAATCTTTTCAAGCATCCTGACCAAATTGTGCGAGCCAAGCTCCTTGGCTTGCTCAGCGTCAAGGGTCAGCGAATCCGGTTGATCTTCGACCGGTTGACCCTTTTCTGGTGTCTTCTTGTTTTCTTTCGAAGCCGCAGCTTTGCCTTGCATCTTCCGAATCCACTCTTGTCGTTTCTCCTCGAGATTCAAGTCTGCATGTCCTTCTCTGGCTCGGAAGCTCGCCGAGTCGGCATCCAGAATGCCGCCTCCCAGGGCATCTTCGATGGAGAACCCTCCTTTTTGAGCTCCCTCCGGTTTTGACTGAACAAAAGCTACGTGCACAAATGGATGAAGGAAATGTATGACTCACCTGGCCACCCGTTCTAAGCCCCTTGGAAGTCATCAGCCTCTTCCACCGACGACGACGTTCCATCTCGGCTTCGAGAGCCGTGGCTACTTGCTCCTTCTCCTTCTCCGAAAGTCCCGTCAATTGCTGCGCAGCCATGTGCATAGTCGGATCGTAACCAGGCCGTTGACCGCTTGCAGTGCTTCCTCCTACGCTTCCGGCCGAGACGCTTTCAGCAGAGTCGCTCAAACGGTCCTTACGCGGCGGCGGTGGCGGCGGCTGCTGCTGCTTACCTGAAAAGCAATGCGTTGAAAAAACATAAATTTAGTCAAAATATTAATTACCGCTCTTCTTTCCTGCGCTGCCGCCGCCACCAGCACCGCAACAGCCGCAGCCTCCGTCACTGTTGTCTGCCATATTTGCGGTGTCCCAAAGGTATCGTTCGAGAAACGGGGAATGAGGGCACACAACCGCACGCCAATTATCTGCACACACAACTGAAGATCGTGCTGGTCATGCTGCCGCGGAGTGTACAGTCTCTGACAGTAGGCTGCAGCTGGAGAAGTCGATATCAGAGCGCAATGATCTGATTTGTGCATAATGAAAAGAAAGTCTTCCAATTCCGCCCTATTTCTTGGATAAAATAACACGTGAAATCGATATTGAATGCTTTCATGTACCAGGAGAAAATGCGCGATCACATGCAGCGCACGACTGACAGGCAGACCTTGGCATCTACTAACAGAAACCAAACTACAGTAACGTACTGTAATATGGGTGCTACTATGCTGTTTAGTAACAGCGGCTTTGCTCTAGTACCAACTGCAGAATCTACGACTATCTTTCTGTTCAAGCAAGACGATTATTCAAATTTGACGTCGTGCAGCTGCACATTTCCTTCAATTCCCAGTGCATTGATATTATTTAAGGGAAGTCGATGTTTAAACGTGAAATGATGGACTCCATCCACGTACACCTGCACAGATTTCAAATGCACGATCGATAGGAAACGAACAGCTCTAAAATCCTACTTGGAACGCGTCCTCTTCGGCTGCATAGACCAGCTGGAACTGCTTTCCAGGCGCGTATGGGAATCCGGACTTGCTATCTGTCTCAGGCTTTTTATCCCACTCTTCACCCTTTGACCGGCTGTCGCGATATACTGCCTAAGCCGAAGAGCATTTCGCCTGTTTAGTAGTGTTCACTGAACTGCTTCATGCAATAACCTGTTCTTGGAAGTTGACCAAATTATGAAAGGCATTCAAATGGCCCGCGTACAGGTTAACGTGGAACCGAGCAGCGTCCTGCTTTGGCGTACCAACAATCGTTAGCTTACGGCCAGATGTAAAGGTATGAGGCAGTTTCAGCCTGTAGGGGACTGGCTAAAGAAGACGCACAGAATATTTTGGTAAATGCTACTTTGGATAGGCCTTACCAAAGAGCCCGGATGCGGAGCTGGGCCAGGTGTGACGTGAGTTTGATCCTGTTGCTGTTGCCCACCAGCCGCTCCAGTATTTAGCGACTGTAAGTTTATATCTCCCACGACATAGATGTATTGCACTTGGTTCAGAGGAAGACGATAGCTGAAGTCGGCCAGTTTCTGACCGTCAAGGATTATCTGAAAGAAGCTATTTTTTAGAGGCGCAATCATCTGCATCTGTGATGTCTCGTGTGAAGTTTTGTCCCACTATGTGCAATAGAATGCCAGTAAGCCTCCTAGCCATGGAAGGCAAACTTGTTTGCTTACTGTATGATGCGCCTATGGTAAAGGATGGTAGAGCCTGTGAGCGTACAATAGTTATTTAAACGGTTGTGCGTCCTTGGGAAATGATGGCCTTTGGTTGGCCTTCAGTGACATGGTCTTACGAGCTAGCCTGCATAATTGTCCCTTGACTTAGATTATCCATTTGGGCGAGCCGCCATCATCTTAAACGTACCCCGAACCGCCCTTGATCGACCACAATGCGGATCTCAAAAACGGCGCCGTCGCCAATGGAAGGAGCATCGTATTGCTCTTCGAGCCCCCAGTGACCATTTTCGAATGAATTTAGTATGATCCTTCTCGAACCACCGCTATAGCTCACGTGCAAAGCCACATTATCGCCGGTTGGTTTCAGGTATATTAAGTCTGGGCCATAGGAGAGATTGATATCGAATCTGATATGGACAGAGAAAGCTTTAGACATGGCAAAAACCTAGTAAAGATAACATGACACACTTTGCCCCCGTCGGTGATCCTCGCACAACAATAGCATGGCCAGGCACCAGCAAAGACGGGTCCAGTTTTTCCAAGACGTGGACTTTCTACAACGAACAAAATGTTCCCCCAAAGCACCGCTGCACTTCCGCACTAGGCCATGCTCACTTACTCCAGTGTCCCGTGCTTGTCTTCCTGATCTGCCACCCACATCCAGATGCTGCAAGTTGATGTCACCCAGCACATAAACGTATTGCACTCGTTCCACTGGTAAGCGGTTGTTGAAATCTGCCAATTTTTGTCCATCCAGGAAGATCTAAATCACAACTGATTGCTTTTCATAAGGGATAGCAATCGAACAGAAATCTCCTTTACTCCAAAGCGGCCTTGATCAAAGACAATGCGAATCTCGAAAGTTGCACCTTCGCGGATGGACGAGGCATCGTATTGCTCTTCGGGTCCCCAATGTCCATTCTCGAATGAGTTTAAAATTATTCGCCTCGAGCCACCGCTGTAACTGACATGTAAAGCCACATTATCGCCAGTCGACTTCTGCCAAAGCATGTCGGGTCCATAGGCGAGGTTGATATCAAACCTAACGCAGCCGTAATCACAAGGACTTTTGCAATGGCCGGCAGTATTGCCATTGCTAATCCTTACTTTGCTCCTGTAGGCGATCCTCGAACTACAATAGCATTTCCAGGAGTTAAGACTGATGGATCGATTTGCTCCAAGGCGTGGGCGCCACTCTGAAATGTACGTCTGTGTTTGGTGCTGATGCACAATGCGCGAACCATTTGATCAGCATACGGTGTCTCGTGTCTGTCTCGCTGATCGGTTTCCCACGTCTACCAGCTGCAAGCTCAGATCGCCTACGATGTACACACAACGCACAATTTGCCATGGAAGGCGGTGGCGGAAATCGGCTAATTTGACATTATCCACAAAAATCTGAAATAGGGCTTCCACATTTCCTTCCGAAAATCAGGCATCTGCACCTCACCTCGAATCTATCTGGTTGCACAATGACTCGGATTTCGAACAGTGTTTGCTCCCGAATCAGACTTCCGTTGTATTGTTCTTCGCGCTGCCAAGCACCTTTCTCGAACGAGTTTAAGATAATTGTCTTGGAACCCCGGCTGTACGTGATATGCAATGCCACATCGTCACCTGTGTTTTTCCTGTAGACCATGTCTGGTCCCGCGGAGAGGTTGATGTCGAAGCTGAGTGAACGGAGATAGAGATCACGTTCGGCAAGGCAGACTTGATTTGTGCGTGCCCGCGACATCGCAGCTTTGCACACTTACCTATCGCCCACTAGGCCTCCTCGGACCAGGATTTGGCCTCCAGGTTCCAAGGTATGATCCAATTGAGACAAGTACGGTTCCTACAATTGCACTGTTTCCATACTCAATTTTCTCATCCTGTTATCTTCTTACCGCGACCATCTTCCTCGTCCCAATAGCAATCACCTGAAGAAACTGACTGGTGCGAATTCGTAGGTAGAACGCAATCGTCGTTCAGTCTTGCGTCAGAAGTTTCGGCTTGTGTCCCAGCTCCTAGAGCCTAGCTTAGAACCTGCATTCGAGTTAGCCATTCAGATTTATGGTTAGGCGAAAACGCAACGGAGCAGCTGCGCCGAAGCATCAATTTTCAAGCAGTCTTGTAAAAACTGCTGCTTCACATCCACATAATTGTATGTTAGGGGCTGTTTTGAAAGGAAATTGTGATCAAAAAACTGCCTTGGTTTTTGAAACCCAGTAATGCGCGAGGACAAGAATGTTACTAGGATGAAGGCCTGATGCGGGTGTGCTCTGATCTTGGGAAGGCGTCTGAGCCAATATGCATGACGCTTGTAATATAACGATACGTCTTCTGTCAAAGGACCTGCACAAGGACTCGGAGAATATACATAAATTGGCATATTTAGTCGAGTATTCACCACATTCGAGTGTCGCAATTGAGGGTTTTAGTTCTCGAGATTTATTCTCCATGGTCCGCACGCCATGCTGTATTATGCACCACCAATTTCAGCACACATACTCGTACCACAGCCGCCTTAAAACGCACTACCAAACCTCTAG
This sequence comes from Mesodorylaimus sp. YZB2_4, assembly GCA_030248295.1. Lineage (NCBI taxonomy): Eukaryota > Metazoa > Nematoda > Enoplea > Dorylaimida > Dorylaimidae > Mesodorylaimus > Mesodorylaimus sp. YZB2_4. The sequence goes on along the minus strand of JASANH010000138.1, from coordinate 10,897 downwards.
TTCGCGTTGTGTTTCAGATCGTTTGGGGGGGGGGGGGGATTGAAAATTGTGTTAGCAAATCTAACGATAAGCGTCACAGGTACAAGGGCACAGCAAAAGAATCTGTGGGTGCCATGAGCTGAGAGCTCCACACCTACAATGCCCCCTGCGTTGCCATATATTGAACATTTCATGGGGTGATATACACTTCGTATTAAGCTGTATTCTGCCAGATGTCAGGATTGAGAGGCGGGCGTCGCTGCCCAACTTGGCGAAATGCCCGCACTATTCTGAGCAAGTTGGCTGCCAATAGTGCGAATTTAGAAATGACATAGTGAACATCAAGGACAGCGCAAGCGAAAGGAGTCAAACATGGCTTCGTTAGGGTCAGCTTTCGAAACTGATTAGGCGCGCCGCACAAGTCCTCCCATCACCATCAGGAGCATAACGTCAGTTTTGCTTATCCAAAGCTTCTTCTCCTTTACTGTAACACTCCTACTCTGCAATCGACGTCCATAGAGAAGTAATTCAAGCGCGTTCATTGAGCGAGGCATCATTTCCTTGATCGCATGAGCACCCATGACAGCAGCGAGCATCGAAGCTGAGTGGACGCATTATCACAGCACATTTTGTTAACGTCAAATGGGACGCCCAACAATTGATAGTGACGAAATCCATGTAGGCGATTATACAGCAAGTGTTGTAGTCTACCCAGCCACGCCACCCCAATCGATAGAAGTAGAACCACTATCTTCTCGAACCCGTCAAGGTGGAGTTTCAGGCCAATTAGACTACCTAGCGATGAGCTCCCTATAGCCTCACGGCCCTGGTGGGTGGTGGAGCGAGTGCATGGGCATAGATATTCGTGGAAACGTTCTATTGTTCACCCAGCTGTCCCTGCGCCAGCTTGAGCGTCTGTAAAATCCACAAGTTGGATTGGGAACAGCCGCTTGGGCCGAAAAATTTTCTGAGTCGGAAGGCGCGGGAAATTTCCCAAGTCCTGACGGGACCTAGAAAATTTTCCACCTTTCGGACTTCGAAAGTTTTTCTGTGCGTGCCCCGTAAACTACATAAGTACCGAGAATTCTTCGCCATCAGGACAGCAGCAGCAGCCATTAGACTAGAGCAAACTCCTCACAAACCCACCAAATCATGACTAATTTTGGACACGTGCTGCTGCCATCTCTGATATCTGACGCAGCTATATCGTTCGGGCATAACTGTCATCATTCATGGCCACATATGCTGTACATAACATGTTATGAAGGGTTTGGGTAGTTCATATGCAGGGCAGTATAACAGAAGACCCAGTCAAAGGTGGACGGTCATTTCATGTCATGTCATACTTTCTCCATAGCTTTCTTAATTCTCACCATACCGATCGACACAACTAACCCTGCGATGGAGTGTTCGAACGTGTCCTCATATCACTGCGATAGCATATCTTGCACTCAAACTTCTGGCTGTTCTGACGGTCATGGATTTACAAGTGTTCCAAGCGCGTTCATTGGGCTAGCATCATTTCCTTGATCGCATGAGCACCCATGACAGCAGCGAGCATCACATCACCAGTCACATCGTTCGTCTTCTTCCATCAGCGCTTCTTGAGCATGGCCTGCAGGTCGCTCAGTTTCATCCTGCCTCCGCCGGCGACCATGTGCGACTCGCAACGTCGTTCCACGTCCTTGGCCTCATCGTTGGTCAGCAGACGATCGTTGACCATCTGGTGCAGCACCGTTCGCAGCTTGGAACGGTCGATGTACAGAGTCGACAGCTGTCGCGAGATATAAATATGGAGAGAGGCGACAATGCTTCGAGTCTGGTGCTTTAAGTAATCAAGAGAAACACAAGGAACAGACCGTTCAGGTCAACAGAGGAAACGCACACATCGCATGAACGATCCCAAATCACATATCATTTAGAGGTGTAAAGTGTTCCATTCTCGGGCATTGTGCAGTAGGCGAGGCGCTGCTTCCTCGTATCAATCGCGCATTTCGCGACACTCCGGAGGGCGAGAGCTCCCAAACCCAGGGGATTGGGAGGTCATAGATTTCAGTAGACCCGAATAACTCAGCAGATGCCCATTTACCACATTCAATAGCGTATAAAAGGAAACCCGAGAAAGGGAAAAGCGCACTCACGAGTTAGTTGAGAGGAAACGGTGTTAGAACGAGAACTCATAAACAGACCTCGAATTTCAAATAAGCGGGAAAAATAAACTTAGACGGAAATCGTTTAGATACGTTTTAGATAATACTTTAAGCGAATCTTTATGTATTTCAGATGCATGCATAGTGCGTGTACTTCTGCGTGTCCTTTACACATGCTAAGGCTGTAGCAGAGTTTGTTGTGCATTCGAGTGGGACCAAGTTTTGAATAGGACGTCGTATGGTACGTCCGGAAGGCAGTTTGACCAATGCTTTTCGGACAAATCCGTCCTTTCCCATGTACAGCTCGATGATTTTTCCGAGAGGCCATTGCATTCGTGGCGTGGGGAACTTTACAAGGACGATTTCACCAACACGAGGGGGCATAGATGATCGAATTCGTGGCTGTCGATGCGTCCATCCAGACCTTTCCATTAAAGATGTCAGGTATTGACGACGCCAGCATTGCCAAAACATATCGAGATAATTTTGGCTCTTTTTCCACAAAGCGACGAGATCAGTGTTCCGGAATTTGTTCTTGGTTGAAGCAAGACCATCGATGGAAGCGGATGTCCGAGTCGAAAGGAATAATTGCGGGGTCAGATCCCTTCCGTCATCGAGATCGGAGCCGACATAGACGAGAGGGCGAGAGTTCAAGATCGCTTCGATTTCGCACGCGATGGTTTGCAGCTGAGAGGAAGTTAGAGTGGCATGATCGATTGATTTCCGAAGGCATTGCTTGACCATTCCGATCAGGCGTTCGTAGAATCCGCCTTCCCAGGGAGCATTCTCAGTGATGAAATGCCAGTTAATTTCGTGATCGTTGCAGTACGATGAAATAAATGAATCGACTTGCTTGAACTGCTTCGCGTTATCAGATATGATCAGTGATGGCTTCCCACGGCGAGAGATGAATCGCGAGAGGCAGAGCAAAAATCCCGAAGACGAGAGAGATTCCACTACTTCTAGGTGGATAGCGCGGGTGACGAGGCATGTAAAGAGGCAGATCCAGTTCTTGACTAATCCATATTTCGTTTTGACCAGGAGTGGGCCAAGGTAGTCGAGCCCCGTGCTCTCAAATGGCAGTGATCTTGCTACTCTGGATGCAGGTAGTTGCGGGAAAAGAGGGGCCTTGTATGGTCCGCCATCGGTACGTTTGCAGATAAGGCATTTTCGCAAAACGGATTTTTCTCGTAACAAAGAGAGTGTATGAGAGACCCCGACGTGACTCGATCGGATATGTGTGTCCATAATAATGAGACGAGTGAGACTGCTTTCTTTTGGCAAGAGGATCGGATTTTGAGGTATGTCAGAGTTCTCCAAACGTGTCTGACATCGAAGAATTCCTCCCCCATCAGTGTAGGTGCGGATTGGTGCAGTAGAGGATGGTCCATCAGGAAAGTGCACGCGCTGCACATATCGGATTAGGAAGAGTCGTGCCCCTGAAATTCCCGATGAAGAGAGCTTCGAGCTATTTGATGTCAAAGCTAGCCGGCGGCAGCGAGCGATAAATCGTAACATGAAGGCGATGATACGCAGGAGCTGAGTCAAAGTTGAATACCGCCGCAATAGAGGTGTCTCTCTTCCTCCTGGGTCCAGGTTACCAGGATAGGATGCGATGGGTAAGGATCGGCTGTAGCACTCGATGGTGATTGTGGCCAATCAGATTCCTTGCTTCGTAGGAATTCGGGTCCGTGCCACCAGGCTTTGTTGGCGGAAAAACTTTCAGCCTTCATTCCTCGAGAGATGATGTCAGCTGGATTGAGTTTTCCAGGACCGAATCTGTATCGAGTATCTTGAACTTCACGAATCTTGCTGACTCTGTTGCGGATGAAGGGGGTGTCAGGGCGAGGATTGTGAAGCCAGTGAAATACGCGTTGGGAATCAGTCCACAGGAAGCTTCCTTCGATCTCAAGCTTCAGAGGTTGCAGCGCTTTAATTGCAAGGGAAATGCAGCGGCTGCCAATATCGGCTGCGATCAATTCTAGCCGGGGAATCGACTGCTGGTGCTTTAGTGGCGAGATACGTGACTTTGCAAAGATGAGACGAGACGAAAAATCGCCGGATGATTCGCAGCGAAGGTACACACAACAGCCGTAAGCAGCTTTCGAAGCATCTGAGAAGCAGTGAATTTGAAATTTGACTTGAGCGGGGGTGGAAGGAAGAAAGGAACGGGGCCACGAAGCCTTTTCAATAAGTTGAAGATAATCAAGGTGTTCATTCCATTCACGAACAGCATTTTCTGGTAGATGGCTATCCCAGTCGTTCTTGGCTTTCCATAAGGACTGAAGAAAAATCTTGGCAGGGACGACTATGGGGGAGGTATATCCGAGAGGGTCGAAGATGCAGGCAATCGTCTGGAGAACAGTGCGCTTCGTGGCTGAATGAGAGCGCGAGCAAAAACCCTTGATACGAAGCTCATCAGTTTCAGTGTTCCAAACAAGACCAAGGACCTTAACTTCGGAGTTAATGACGCGGTCGGGTCCAAGCAAAGCCTTCCTGAGATCAGAGGATGAGGTTGCCCATTCGCGAAGATTCATCGATGCGTCGTGAAATATTTGTTTTCCCTCGTGATAGAATTGATACGCTTCGTCTTCAGAGTCGGCACCAGAGATAACGTTATCGACATAAATATCCTCCAGCATGCGCTGGGACAGAGTCGTATTATATTTCTTGAGGTGATGCGCAACAGTAGCTGCCAAGAGAAATGGAGAGGTGATGATTCCGAAGGGTACTCGAGCGAATCGGAAGATTTGTAGATTGTTTTCTGTAGTTAACTTTGACGGGTTCTTGAGCCAGAGGAACCTAGTAACATCTCGATCTTCCTCTTGCAGGCCGACTTGCAGAAAGGCCTTCTCAATATCTGCTACGATTCCAATAGGGTGAAGTTGAAAGCGAATGAGAAGATGGACAATGTTGTCGAGTATGACTGGTCCGCGATGTAGGCATTCGTTTAGGCTAAGATCGGACTTGCTAGTCTTGGCTGAGCCATCGTAGACGACGCGAAGTTTTGTGGAGCGGCCCGGGGTGATGACGGCGTGGTGAGGAATATAGTGCTCCTTTGCCGCACATGCAGATTCTGGGACCTTCTCGATAATTCCTTTCTCGAGCTGATAATCGATTACTGCTTGATACTGACCGAAAACCTCTGGAGAAGAGCCATGACGCTTCAGCATCGAGTTAATTCGGTGAAGAGACGGTTGATAGTTTTTTGGAAGGTCATAGTCTGAATAAATCCAAGGCCATTTCACGTAATAGCGATTGTTGGAAAACTGAATGGTTTCTTCAAAATTCCGAAGGACGAGTTCATCATTGCGATCTGTAGCCGCATCCTTGATGCCAATTTGTTCGAGATCCCAGAATACAGAGGGATCATTTGCGGCGCAGGCGCAAGGATCCATCTCTAGAGATTGATGCTGATCGTTCTGATCCTGAGACGATGCCAATGTGAAGAGAGTCGTGAAGTGAGAGACGATATTCGTGGATGCACTAGTATCAACAAGAGATTCACCTGCTCCAGTCAGCACCCACCCGAGACGAGAAAAAATGAGCGAAAGAGAGGGGTGGCCTGGTACTGGGACGCAGGATTCCGAGAAGATTTGATTCCAATATTCAGCGCCGATCAGAAGATCGATAGAGCGATTTTCGGGAGAGCTGGGAATCGAATCTGCGAGGTCGTGTTGCTCCAAGAATTGCGTGCCTTCAGGGGAGAGACGGATAAATGGTCGACTCGTTGAGTCAGTGATAGTGGGCACTACATAGGCGTAAACATAAATCGAAAAACCAGATTTTGTGCGAATATGGAATGATACCATGCGAGCCTTAAAGGTACTTTGCAAACCTCGGAAAGCAGAAACCAAAATCTTTTCAGTTTGAACAGTACGAGCATTGATTTTCTTAGCGAACTCTGAGGAGACGTATGAACGCTGACTAGCGGAATCGAGTACCGCATTTCCTTCAAAGGAGGCTGGAGAGGAGCCACAAGAAACGGACACCTTGGCTGAGAGCATAAACGAAGCCTTTGAAGAATTTTCCGTGATCATCGTTGTAGCGGGGACAGACTGAGAACCTGGTTTCTGTCCATAGCCAGGGCAGATTGATCGATGGTGACGCTGTTTGCAGGTTGGACAGCTTCGGCTGCTTTTGCACTCGTCAACACGATGGCGATTTCCAAGGCAATTGAAACATAACTTCAAATCAGTCACACGCTTTTTACGTGAGTTAACGTCAGAATAAGTTGTGCAGTCACTAGCCCATGAAACAGTCGGGTTCTCGTGCGTGTACACTAAACCAACTGCGCTATGGTGTAGAGGTTCGAATCAAGCCACGCAGCCCAAGTACCGATGTAGTTTATTACACGTGTCCACTACGCCGGACTAGGGGGACTCACGCAGGATCGGAAGAGCCGGCTACAATCGTCAGGTCGCCGAGGAGTCTTACTGATCGAACTGAACTGATCTCGCCAGGCCAGGAGCAGAGCCTTTATATAGGCGGTGCTCGGGATCCAGGAACTAGTCCTATCAATCCCTCGCATGTTGGGAAAACCAGTCAGCTCGGCCTCTTGGCCTCGCTCGGCCCTGACCAGGGAGGAGGGAGACAAATAGTCTGTGCCTCGTGTGCACACTAGATGTCTTATGCAAATAGGATAACCACTGAAGGCACCTATTACATTCCTCCCATCGCCAGAAAAGCGTGACCCCACGCGTCCAACGAGAACGGAGGGAGCACACCGCTCTGGGGATCCCATGGAAAAGCATGCCGGCAGATCCAGGGAGCCATCAGGCTAATCCAGGAGAGCGAGAGAGAGACTTTCAGAGGGCCGATAGGGCCTTACTTCGAAGATGGCTCGCAGCATCTCGGGCGTCAGCCTCATTCCCTTGGCCAGGTTCTCGAAGATCTCGAGCAGCTGCTGCGGAGTCAACTGCTTGCCCTTGGCTTCGGCGGCGATCAGGTCGTCGGCTTTCTTTTTCTTCGGGTCGGCTCGGATCTAAAATGGAGGGAAGCTAGTAGTAATAGCGTACCCCCCTGAGCTGGTACCTTTTGAGCCACAATGGTTAAGCATGGGCAGTGTGAAGTAGCGCGCGAAGCGCGTTACCGTCATGTATGGAACTACCTACAGTAGGCCTGGAGTAGTTACAGTAATCCTAAAATCGTCAAAGGACAGAGACATGGTTTTTTAAATTTTTAGCAGCGAAGGACTGACGAGTTGAGTTTTCCAATTTTTCTCACAAACCAGTGATGTGACTAGCAAAGTTAAAAATATTATTTTTTGTTTTATCGAAGGAATTTTTTTATGTTTTGTTTTTCTGACAAACTATAATATCGTCAAAGGACAGAGACATGCTTTTTTTTATCGGCATTTATTGTGCATTGTTATTTGATCTCGGGGCATTCTGTTTTTAATTTTTGAGTTTTTCAAATTTGTGCTCTCACAGAAAAATTTTTTGTGAATTTTTTCGTGCAATAATTGTACTATCTAGTGACATCCTGGTTTATTTACTTCAGACATTATGTTGAAAAGTTGGGCATAAGTGTAAAGTTTTGAAATTATCGCAGGCTACAGAGTGCAACCTAGGAAATCCATATGTGTACAGAGACAGACAGCGTACTGTACTGAGTGCAAAGTTACAGTAACCAACGCACATCCTGCAGCTGATTTCAGTGATGTTAACTACTGTGTGGAGTGTGAAGCAGCACATTTTCAGGTGCCGCACAGAGAGTGTACTGTATTCAGTGTAAAGTTACAGTAATCCTCAGAGCCTGGGGTTAATTTTTGCTTATGTAAAGTATAGTAAGAAGTATAAAGTGTGAAGCAGCACTGTACTTACAGTAAGCTAGTCTTGCAATAAATAAGTAGATCGCTTGATGGTAACTTTACAATCTTTTTTGGATAGTGTAAAGTGGATAAAATAACAAGGTCAATGACAAGTGTAAGTTTACGTCACATGACTTTCATAAACCCACATAATGTCACACAATAACAAATGCTAAACGATAGTATCACAAAACAGAGTAAATGTTTATCTTTTCCTTTACCACTGCTGGTGACCACTCCAGAATTGAACACTGACCGCTGGAGCTCTTCCGCTAGCCACCATTCACGACGACTGCAGAATGAACACTGAGAGCAGACAGCGGAGATTGGTCGTGTTTAAAGCCAAAGTACACCCATAAGTTCACCCTGACCAATTAGAAGCGAGCATGTACACCCATCGACTATCAAGCGCACCTATGACTCATCCAAAAAGTCACCCACCAAACGTCACCCCTAAAGTCACCCATTAGAAGCGAGCATGTACACCCATCGACTATCAAGCGCACCTATGACTCATCCAAAAAGTCACCCACCCAAGGTCACCCTAAAGTCACCCATTTAAGTACACCTCAGCCAATCAGAATTGAGTATGTGTACCAACATCGGCTATCAGGCGCACCCGTGAGTCACTCCTAAAGTCAGCCCTGAGATCGCCTATCAAGTACACCTTGACCAATCAGAATGAAGAGTGTACACCCATGTGTCATCTAGCGCCTCTGATCAGTACACCCCAACGAGATCACCCCCTTACAGAAATCTATAAAAGGAGCCCATTTCGGCCGACTGGTCAGTGTTCTCTCCAGTCCAGCTGGTGGAAAGTCGTCTTCGTTCAGTTCTGTGTTCTGCTTAATTTGCATCAAACTCTAAAAATCAAAATGCCTAAACGGAAAGCTCTTTTTGTGGAAGCCCATTTCGGTGATCTTGATGATATCGGTACTGCGGCAACGAAATTTGTTTGTGGTGATTGTGGCAAATTGTTCCAATGCAAAGAATTATTGCAACAACATCAAAATGGACATTGTGGGCAAGGTAATATTGATTATCAGTATCCTGGTGGCTGCTATGAAGCACCAACGACCATTTTCGATGAGCTGAGCAGAAGAGGGTGCCTGGTCTGTTGAAAGTGGAGAAGACGGCAGATAGGTTTATTGGTTTATGTTCCAAATGCTACGTATGTGATGAAAGTGTGAAGATGAAGGGGGTACAGACCAGGAATCAGGATATTATGAATTTTAAAAATTTTTACAAAGTGTTATTTGATGTACCGGGAGCCACGTATGAAGCCGTGAATGTTGGAATTAGGCCGGTGAAAAATGATGTTCGTACTTATGTACAGTTCAAGCAAGGATTGACTAATTTGTATGTGAAGAGAATTTGTGGCCCCGATGGTAGCACGGAACCGTTGTTGTTGTAAAGTGTTTGTGTAAAGTGTTTGTTGATTGGAAGAAAAACTATTAGTTGACTTTGTCTGTCTGACGTAAGAGCAAGAACATAACAAAAGCTCAATGACCATAAAAACCAGTGGGCTTTTTTGAACGAGTGCTGCGGCGGGTGTTTCTGTCTTCTTGACCTGCAGTTGTGTAAGTGGAAGTTGTGCTGAGGCGGTTTACCAATGGAGCTGAAAAGATGTAGAATTTTTAAAATATGTTAAAATGTACAGACTCAAGGCGTACTGTCATCTTCAGATTCGCTCAGTCGAAAGCTAGGATTGATGATTACCATGGGTGCTCCGCCATCATTTTGAGTAGGTGGATGAAACTTGGTGTCGATGATTGAAGTAGAAAAAGTGAATTTAGGCAAACCAAGTTTCACTTACTTTCTTTTTATGATGATAAAAGCCAAGATACCAATGCCCACTAGTGCTTGAACACCAATTACTGATCCGGCAATAATTGCGGTTCTGAAATAAAAACTTGTTGACCTAAATAAAAATCAAACAAATTAAACTTACCTGTGTTTGGTCTCTATTTGTGAGGTGCTGTTATTTTCTACTGTGGTCGACAAAATAATATCGGAAGTAGTAGGCGGCAAGGTGTTTGTTGTGCCCGAACAGTCTATGGCCATAGGAAGGCACGCACACAGTCCCTGATCCATCACTCTAATGGGTCTTCTCTCGTTAGCCCAGGCTGAGCAGTCCGTCACGGACGATCCATGGTCGAGGATGATGCTTTGAATAGTACTGAAGCAAGTTTCTTTCTGGACAGCAGCGTAAGAGATACTTCCACGACATTGAATTTCTGTTTTGCCACAGTGACAGGCACCCGAAGCCGTACCAATAAAAATGCTGAGCAAGATAATCATTTTTCGAAAATGTATTTGTGTTAAGTTAAAGGCCTTATATGCGTTTGGTTGGTTCCTTTTTGTGAGTACTTGAGGAGACACAAAATATTTTCTACTTTTATTCAAAATGTCAGCCATTTTATAGAGACTGGCATGACATGCCGATGATAAACACTTTCAGGTACACCAGCAGATTGCAACATGGTCATAAATTTGTCAATGTACATTGGTGCGTGTGTGGGAATCGAATTCAAAACGTATCGTAAATAATCAATGACATGCGCACCAACTACACCATCAGTAAAGACCACACGTTTAGCAGGATTTATAGAAGACGCAATATAATGCATGATGATAGCAGCCCTGGTTCGATAAGCTTTTGGTAAAAGGCTGATCAAGTCACCAGCTTCACTTGGTTTTTCTTTTGGTAGAGCTTCTGCTACTTCCGATATGACTGGCGGGGGTTGAGGAGTTGGTGACTGATTCATAGGGGGCATCTGTTGTTGATCTTTCAGTCGCCTCCATTCTGCCACGGGCACTAATACCATTTCTCTCGACATAAGGTAAGGTTATTTGCAATAATATTGGGACGAATCGAAACCCTTTTGTTTTAATCAAATGAGTTTTCCTGGCTAACGTTTCGTGACGATTAGCCAAGATGGACAATGGGCGTCTG